>CM061130.1:83027892-84283229 GCA_030789695.1 Scilla litardierei | reverse complement strand
TTTTGGATCATAAGGCTATTGCATGTTAGCTTATAATTTATCGCATGTGGGATCATAAGGCTATTGCATGTTAGATCATGGGTTTCCTGTCTGTTGGATCATATGAAACCTATGAACACATGGTTATGACCCTCAGAACGACCGATAATGAAATTACTATGAGATCAAAACGACTGTCACTCTCATTGTTAGTCCCCCATGTTTTCCGTTTGCTAAATCGCTCGATATATGCTATCCAAGTTAGACATTTTCATCAAATGTTGCATCTGTATACTTAACCTGTTATTTCATGTTATTATATCCTGTTATTTCATGCTATCCGTGTTTAGAACGTTAAGTCACATACTACATGATAAACATGTTTTAATTGTGATATCACTTCTCCACTGATATCCAATGCTTAGTTTAATACCTGCCATATGTTATATCATGACGCCACAATTAGTAATATGTAAGACGTGCTAAGATGAAAATATGAACTTGAAATGTTGAACATATTAAGGTTAAGGTCACCTTACTAGTGGCATATTCCTAAAAATAGGTCCGTTGACATCTGAAAAACTGAAAATCTTGATACATGATTAAACTACAAACATATAGCACTGTTAGACCCGCAGGTCTATCTAGCCGGCCCATTCATGGGCCGGGCCTTGTAGCCGCCGGCCCCCTCTGCTCCTATTTTGTGCGCGCGCGCTTTTGCCTTGAAACCCTAGTTTCCCCTATTATAGGGGCTAGTCGTCATTAGTATTTTGGCATGCTTGATATTGGAAATTATTCTATTGAGCGTCCTAGGAGTAGTTCTTAGATTAGACGAGTGAGGACGTCCTCTAGGCGTCTTGGGAGGAGAATACACCTTTTTGTATTCAATTATCTTGTTTTTGCTACTCTTTATCAATAACAATCATCTTTTTATCTTGGTTCCTAACAAGCACATCATACATATTAACTAGATTGGATGCGACTTCTGAAAACTTGTGCTAGAAATCTTATTTACGGAAGCATGTTTAACCCAGTGAATAATGAATATTGACAACTTAACATAACACTTATACAATATCACCGAGACATTGAAAGATGTACACTATGATATGCACACATCACTACAGACTCGCTGGGGTTTGAGGTAATCATATTAGAGAGTGTGTGCGAGAGCGACTTGAGTCATATTTCTGTTTTAGTCCTGCATGTTTCTTTGTAACGACTCAAAGCCCAGTCTGTTTGTCTATAAGGGCTATCCTGTCCATTTTTATGTAAGGTCCCGGCCCGAGTAAGCGTCGACGTGGCTTTAAGTCACGGCCCGGGTGAGTGCCTACGTGGCTTTAGGTGGACTCCTAGTTACTAACTAAACTCTCTAATTAGATTTACGACTTAGATAGGTATAACTGCTAGAATAATAATAATACCATTCCAAATTGTAAAGTATGTTACATGCTTGTTCCTGCTTGTTAGTTAGTTGTACTCTTGCTGCTTGTCTCCAGTTTTTGCCGATTAGTTTGTTTTAATTCAGCACACATATCTATTTAAATTTCAAAGCTCTAGAATTACTGTGATTAACCACTGATTGATGCCTGCTGACGGCTCTACATTTTGTGGCACCGTTATATGCCACTCAGATCTACGAGGAGATCCCAGCATTAAGGACACGTAACTTGCTACAGAAACTCTTTACATGAAAAATACAAACTTGTAATTCCATGTATTGCTTAATGCGAGTGTTTATAAGTATTTTGATAAATCTCTGCTCATGATCTATATTGTTTTCACTGGTAACTAGCAGAACCTGCAAATCTGCAAATCTTATAAATTATAAATGCCCCCTAGAGGATGTGTCATTACAGAATATACACTCTCAGTATTTAAGAAGCAATATCTTTGAATATGCCGAATATGCAATATTTTTGAATATGCCAAATATCATCCTTCTCCTCATACATAAGGTAAAGTGTTAAATGTTAAAGGGGATTTTTTTAAAAAGTAGCCTTTTAAAGACCTTTTGTTTTTAATCTTACAAGAAATGTAGTGAGAAAAATTTGTACGAGGGAAATCATGTGTTCACAGGAGCGAGCTTGCATGCGTGTGTGAGATCAACTTTCATTTTTTTCATCTTCCATTTCTCCACATTTATTTCTATATTTTTTTCAAATTTCAAGTAGCCTTAATTGACCCAATTCTTTTTATATTTCCTAAGGGTAAATTCCACTAATACATCCTAACCTCTGATCAATGAGGAACTTATGTTATTAGCAGAACCTATCCCTAAAAAGTAGCAAATATATAATCAATTATACTGAAAGATAGAGGATGTGAAGGGAGGGGTGGAGAGGTTGAGAAAAAAAGAAAGATTTGGGAGAACTTTATAGCTTTATGAGCGTCATCTATAGGTGAGTGCATCCGAACATTTAACTTAAATGATTTAAGTCCATACAAGACCATTTGACCTAAACAGGCCATCCAATTGAAAAAATCGTCTTATTATTACATATTTTTGAGCTTGGTCGCTACTTTTTCCAAAGCATTAGAAGACAGATGCTAGGAGATGTTTTCTTCTAGCACAAAAAGAGATAGTAGGAAGCAAAAAAACATCAACATAAAAAAACTACTAAGACAATGAACTAGCAGACTACTATCGATAATTGATACCTATCACACTCATATACTGGGGTTACACATATTCAAAAATAGTCTGTCCATTTCAAATGCCAATAGGAATCTATTTAAGAAAGGAAAAAAGAATCAAATTACAATCATATCTGGAAATTTGACTAATCAGTCTACAAATGAATAAAATGAAATGGTGTAAATCTTAACCACAACTAAGCAAATCATATATATTTCCATTTCAAGAAGATATGAAAAATCTTTTTCATATCATTATTTTTGAGGAATTTAATGGGGTAGTCCGTTTGGAGGATATGAGTCCTCAGCTCCACACACCCCATCCCCGATATAATGGAATGACTAGATGGCAAGTATTCATATGATAATTTATTATTTATAGGATTAGGATATCTATAATATACCTTAATGAAAATGAATTCAGCCATTTCATTAAATGAATTAAGTAATTAGTCCCAACTCAGTCAAAGTAAGAACTTACAATGTGATCATGATCAGGAGGGGCATATATGCCTGTTGTTATTGTAGTTCTTCTCCGCGTACCACTTTTAGGTGGGTCTTCAATGCTCTTAAAACCAGTTGGAATCACGACAACAGGAATACCCACGAGATTTCCTAAGCAGACCCTCTCCCAGTCAGTTGCATTACCAACAAATGCATCAACTGTGAAACTGTCCCTAACTTCCTTAATCAGTTTCCCCCGCACCCGTTGGGCCTGAGAACAATAGATTTTTCGTATCAAAGTGATTCAGGATTGGTTTCCAAATTCTACTTGATATTGATATATGAAAAAAATAAAATGTAGAAATGGCTAGCAGGACACATACTCAATAAGATTAATAGGCGCAGAACTTCAGACCAATGATTGGACATCAGATCAATACATGAGCTCATGGAGAGGCTAACCTCACTGGAATATACATGGAGTAATTATAATCTTAAATGTGGCAAGGTGAGCTAATTGGTACTCTTGGATGTGCTATGATACACCATACCAACAAACATCATTGCCACATCTGACTAGATATATTGTACTAAGACCAATATACTGAAATAACCTTGGCTGACATTTGAACAATAAATACCAACAAAAGAAGAGGATGCAAGTTCTTAGACTATGGAGGCTAAACAATTTGTCTGCTATTGGTCAATTAAGTTTGTGATTTAGCATATATCCTTCTGCTGGAGAGTATGGAAACATAAGTTGGACATTTATATGAAGTCTTGAGGATACATAGAATGAAGACATTCTTGCAACATCGTAGTAGTATCATTTATTCACATGACTCACATGGGATTTACATTCCAATTTATATAGAAGATTAACATACATATATATGCAATTTCAGAAAAAAAATAATGGTATGGGCAAAGCGAGTGCTTCTGCTTGGTTAGAACCCCCCCACCCCCCCCCCCCCCCCCCCCCCCCCAAAACAAAAAAAAAGAAAAAAAAGAAAAAAATAACAAACAAAAAAAAGAAAATAACAAAAGCACATTAAAATAAGAAGAAAGTGGAAAAAATAAAATAAGAATAAAAAATCCACATACAAGGAGGGGGAGACAGAGATGGAGCGTCCACCATAACCCAGTAATTCACACAAAAAACGTCGCAAAAAGAATCCGCTGAAGAATCCGCTGAACTTTTAAATATACCATTTTTTTATTATTTACTTTTTTACTTTACTTTTCTATTATGACCGAGGAAAATATGAATGTAACTAGAATTTCAATATTAGGTTATTTTCTTTTTTCTAGGCTTCAAGTTTTTTCTGCACCAAGTTTCTATTGTATATATAAAAAGTTTTTATCTATCTATTATATAATTAAGGGAGTTCACCCACTGACAAACTGTGACTAGGACAAAGCAGTTGGTAAAATGGTGGACAGTATTTGCCCAACTCACCCTGTGGGTGTAAGGACCGTCTACCATGTAATTCTAAACAACACACACTAGGAGGGGGGATGAATAGTGTTATGACAATAATTGTGTAATTAAAATTTAAACTTGCAAATACGGAATAATAAGTGCAAGAGAAGATTAATATATATAATTAAACAAATGCAAACACAAAGGATTTTACACTGGTTTCCCAACTTGGCTACATCCAGGCATACCAATATTCACTATGATCCTACACAAAGTAGTGAATACAATCCCTACACAAGGGATACCCTACATAAGAAATTTGTTCTACACAAGGACACTCCAAACCCTACATAAGGGTTATTCCTACACAAGGACGAAAACTCCCACAAAGAGAGAAATTAACTCCCACAAAGAGAGTTAGGGTTTCAAGTAAAAGATGAAACAAATAGACTCTTACACATGCCTTGATGAGATGTACTTACTCAATAATGAATGCGAGGCATGGAAGAGTATCTCCAAGTATTGAGATGAGTTTTGATTGCACTTGGAGGATTCCATATGAGCTAGCTTCAATGCAAGAAGATAAATGAGCTCAAAGGATGGAAATGAGAGAAATAGGAGTGGATTATTGTTTCTCAAAGATATTCAATGTTGATCAAGAGTTTTAATAGAACTAAGGTATCTCCTATATATAGGAAGCCAAGAAAACCCATTAAATCCAAGCAAAAAGCCAAAAAAAACAAATCTGCAAGGGGTAGATTTTGGCAAAAACGGCTCGGACTAGATATCAGGCGCCTGGTGTAACGGCTAGATTTTCCCAACGGATATAATCTGAGCCAGGACAGGCGACTGATGAATAGCTATCAGGTGCCTGGTGTAATGACTAGATTTTTCCTACGGCTATAATCTGAGACAGGACAGGCGACTGTAGAAGACTACACAGACATCTGTAAATGCTTCAGCAGGCGACTGCCACACACGATGAATTTGAGCTGAGAAAAGACAACTTACGCACTTGTGCATTTAGGCAACTGATGAACAACATTCATGCGCCTGATGGTTGACAGGCGCCTGACAAAAGTACTTCAGTCGTTTGTCACACAAGATGGATTGGAGCTCAAAATGAAAAATTACGCACATTGGCACACTAGACGACGGTTGAACAATGTTCAGGCGCTTGTTGGTTGACAGGCGCCTGCCTTTTGTACTTTAATTGCATGTACCAAAAGCTCAAGTATGGAGTCAAGAAAATTGACTTGAGCTAGTGCATAACAGTCGTCTGTTGAAGAATGCTAGGCACCTGGGGAACACCAGTTGCATGTCATGCCTTCAATAAGCGCCTGTTGGAAGTCCAATAACTCCAATTGAGTTGTTGGCATGTGGGACCAATTGGATTGGATTCTATGTGATCCTAAAGTTCACTAAGATGGTTAATGCAAATGCATAAATTAGTAACCATCTAATCAAGGCATTACAAAGTTATAGACTCAAAAAGAGAAAAAAGCAAGTAATAAAATATTACATGAATTACAATTTGTTTCTCTTAGAGTCTAAGACCTCAAGCATGAGTAGCCTTGATTCTCCTCATCATCATCCAAGCTTTGGCACCTCTTGATGAGCTTCCTTTCATCAAGCTCTAAGCTTTGGTTATGCTCCTCTTGATGTCCATCATTGCACCAAGCTTTTAGTCTCCAAAATGCTATTCTTCACTTGTTAAACTTGAGACTAAAACATTGAGAGTCGTTAGCAACAACATAATGTTGTGATCATCATCTAAACTATATTGGTCTAAAAAGCCAATACCTAACATTCTCCCCCTTTTGATGATGACACATTATGTAAAAGATAAATAAATAAAGCACAATGCTAAAGAGCTCCCTCTACTTATATGCACCAATTGAAAATAAATAAACCAATAAAGCTTCAAATCAATTGAATCATATAACATGCAAAGATTATATAAACCATATTTCTCATATCTCTCTCCCCATATATAATTTACATAATCAATATCTCTCTCCCCTTGTCATTGTCAAAAAGGTGGACATAACATATAAGAAATAACTCTTGTCATTGATTTCCTTTTAAAATGTGACAAAAACCAAAAGATTAAGAGATGTTTGATACCTAATATGAAAACTTAAGTGGGTATCAATCACTATCCATGCTCCCCCTAGATCATAGAAAGGGTCAAAATGTTGATTCCTATGATCTAATACCAATTAATTGGAGCCATGGGCCTAAATTTTTACTCATCACCTTGTGATTTACATGTTTCTTTTTAGTGTTATTGTTATACAAGAAAGCATGATGATGATTCTTAGGTGCTTTAGCAATATGTCTTGATTTTGCACCAAAAGAAGAAATAGATGTGGGTTTAGTTACCACATTTGAAATATAACCCAAATCTCCTCTATGATTTACCGAATGTTGTTTTCCCAACAAATCGTAGAGTGCATCTCTAGAATGCACAAAGCTAATGAGCTTTTGGGATTCTTCTTCGCATTTCAACGTTAGTTGTTGGATGCGAGATTCTAAGCTAAGATGTTGAGCTTATAATTTTTTATTTGAAATACTCAATTTTTTAATTTGATAGAGAAGTGTGTCTCTCTCACTAGTGTCACAAATATGCAAGGCATTATTATTTACACTAGTATAATCTAATTCATCCAACTTACTCTTAGTATCTACAAATTTTTCTTTTAATTTAGAGTAAGCTTTAATGAATTTGTTTACACCTTTGGAGAGCATTTCATTGCGATGTTCAAGCTCCTCATATGATAGCTTTGGCTCCTCCTCGTCTTCATCATCCTCATTTTCGCATTCCTCCTCGCTAGAGCTAGATATTGAAGTCTATTTACCATGAAGCACACTTCTTCATTGGGGTTGAGCCAAGCCTTTACCTCTTCATCACTTTGAGTTTGAAGAGAGATCATCGAATGCCTTGAAGCACATGTGGACTTCTTTCTTGTCATCTTTTTCATCATCATTTGATGTATCCTCAATTAAGTCATCAAACGTGCCAACAGATCCTTTTTCTTGTTCTTGTATTTAGAGTTGCCTTTCCACAATTTCTTCCCGTTCCCTTTGTAAGACAGTTTAGAAGGGCAATCGGTATAGAGATGACCTTTACCACTGCACTTGAAACAAGTAGGAGTCTTGTTAGATTTAGAGATAAACTTTGACGAAGACTTATCTTGCTTGCCCTTTAAGAATGCGTTAAGTTGATTAGCAAGCTCCATGATATCATCATCACTAGCCACATCTTCTCCATCTTCTTCACTTGAAGCTTCTCGATGGAATTTCTTTCTCCATTTATTTGGCTCCTTCACGGCATGGAATGCAATCCCCTTTGGCTTCTCCGGCTTCTCGGGCTTGGATGGTTGAATCTCCTTCATATAATAACGCTTCATACACCATGAGATTCCCAATGCACTCCTCAACGGTGTATTTAGACATGACGTTTGACTCCATAATACCATTGGCCTTTGACTCACATTGAGGTGTAAGAGAGTCAAGAATATTCTCCACTCGATCCTCTTGAGAAATCACCTTCCCAAGTCCTTCCAAAACATTCATGATATCCATAAACCTTGTGAACATTTTCGAGATGCTCGCTCCTTTCTGCATCTTAAACAATTCATATTTAGATCAAAATACACTTCGTTTAGATTTCTTAACCTTTAAGGCCCCTTCATGAGTAATCTCCAAGATATGCCAAATCTCGTTGGACGATTTGCACACGAAGATGCGGTTGAACTCATTGTGGATGATGGCACAATGAAATGCGTTTATAACCCTCGCATTGGATTTAATCAAATCCTTCTCCGCCTTTATTCTTGTAGCCGAATGTGTAGTAGGCTTCATAAACGGAGACTATGTGACGTCCCATAGTTCTTGACCCTCCATGTAGATCATAATCTTGATTATCCAACTTGGATAGTTTATTTCGTTGAAGAGCGGGGGTCGAATGGTTGATAGACCTTCTTCTTGAGACGTTAATGAAGCGTTGAATGCCATAATTGTTTGAATACTTCAACCTCGCTTTGAAACCAATTGTAAGGATCGTTTACCTTGCAATTCTAAATAACACACACTAGAGGGGTGTGAATAGTGTGATGACAATAATTGTATAATTAAAAATTAAACTTGCAAATGTAGAATAATAAGTGTAAGAGGAGATTAATCTACACAATTAAGCAAATACAAACACAAAAGATTTTACACTGATTCTCCAACTTGGGTACATCCAGCCACACCAATATTTATTATGATCATACACAAAGTAGTTAATAAAATCCCTACACAAGGGATAACTTATATAAGGAATTTGTCTTACACAAGGACACACCAAACCATATACAAGGGTTAGTACCAAGGTTTTAGGTATCGGTTTCGGAGAGGGTATCGCTCTGCCCAAAATTTAGGTTTCGGTATCGGTATCGCCCGTTTCGGCGGTATCGGAAGCAAGTTTCGGTATCGTCCGTATCGTCCGTATCGGTAGTTTCGTTTCGGTATCGGTATCGGTATCGGAGATATTTTATTGTATTTTCCTGTATTTTTGTATTTTTTGTATTTTCCTGTATTTTCATGTATTTTTGTATTTTTTTTTGTATTTTATACTTATATGTATTTTACTGTATTTTCTTGTATTTAACAGTATTTTCCTGTATTTTATACTTTGTTGTATTGTCCTGTATTTCGGTATCGGAGATACTTTGCTGTATTTTTCTGTATTTTATGCATTTTCTTTATTTTTTATGTATTTTCATGTATTTTTCATGTATTTTTCTGTTCACATTACTCATTTGTAACAACAATTAACTAATTAATAGATATAAAAGAACAATAAATATTGATGAACCATAAATCTGCCTTCATAATACAAAAGCTGAATAAAATACATCAAAAGATACAAAAATGAAGAAAATAAATAAAAAGATACAAAAATCTCATTCGTAGTTCTCATCATCCGGCTGCTGTGCATGGTAGTATGGAGGATATGAATACTGCATCTGTTCCGGGCCTAAAAAAGATATCATGTTATCATATGCTGAGGGCCGGCTCTGCTCGATGAAAGGCGTGTCATGACTGCCTTGACTGCTGGACTGCTCAGTCACGTTCAGACCGTACCTGTATTGACTATCATAGTCAGCATAGACATCAGAGTGTCTGTACGGTGCGCAATAATCGCCTTGGCTTCCTGAGTATCCACCGGAATAAGATTCATAACCTCCATAATAATCAGAAGCGCGTTGATACCCTTGATATTCAGAGTGTCTACCGTAGGCATCGTCCCCCCGTTCTTCACTGTGCTGCCTATCATGCTCTCTATACCCATGCGTATCATAAGTATGGTCTCCACGTCTCTCAGCAGGGCGAACGGATGCCGACGCACCACAACCTCCGTCTGTAGGACCTTGGTCATCGGAAGACGAACCATCATCGCTATCGTGCCGAGCCCGAGTGAGTGCCTTCTTTCGCTTGTACGTGATATTCGCAGGGGCGTGACTTGGCCGCGGCTGGTTGCTTCGTGTACGTTCTGCTTCCGCAAGCGCCTCGTCCAACCAAGGATTGTCTCTGTCATCGAGCACCCTGTCTTCTGTCTCCCTGGTCCATTCCTCCAATGGATCATCCTCGTGAAAAATCTGATCCAAATCGATCAGCTGGTGATCGGCCTTCTCGCTCCTTCTCGCATGTCTATGTCGCAGTCTCATATTATAATGCACATAGACCAGCCTTTTAAGGTGTTCCATTGTTAGCCTGTTCCTGGTCTTTGTGTGAATGAGGGAGAAGGTGGTCCAGTTTCGTTCACAGTTGGACGACGAGACAGTTTGGCTCAACACACGCACAGCTAATCGTGTAAGCGTTGGAGCTTGCTCTAACCCAACACTATTCCACCATTGAGCTGCAACAAGTTCCAGTGGTCAGAAAAGATGGACCGTTTTATGGGGAACATATAGAAATCTAAGATCCATATAGATACCTGGAGTGACCCTTGTTATCGCCATTTCCGCCTTAGCGGAGCCGAAATAACCAACTCTCATCTTATAGGCCTCCAGCTACAATCATCAATCATAATTTTAGAATGTGAACTACTACATCGAATCATATATCAAAATAAAAATATCCGAATTTCATTTACCTCTCTGTCAATCTCAATTTGATTCGAGATGTCTGGTTCAAGCCTCTCGATCACGCGTCTGAGTCCAACCAGCACCTCGTTGTCGTTTGTTGCATTGGAGGAGTATTGAAAGCGAGGATTCAGAAAATAGCCTGCAGCATGAATATCTTGATGTAGCTGCTTATCCCATCTCTTGTCTATCATGTCCCACCATTTTCTGTATCCCCTACCAACATTCTTCCGAATTTCCTCTTTGACACGGTCCATGGCCTCGTAGAGATACCCCATCTCGGCCTTATCATCGCTGTCGACCATTCGAAGAACCTTCACCAGGGGCTCAAATACGGCGATGACATTAGAGATACTCTGCCAGAATTCATCGCCATGAATCAGATCGTACACATTGTTTCCAACCTCCCTATCTTTTGGTTTAAGCCTTGGAAAGTTATCGGACCAGTCCCTGGATGTGATCATTCTCCGCAGGTCATCTCGGTGCGCGTACAGAGAGTCCAAAGCAATGAAGTGGGTCGCAAATCTTGTTATCGCGGGCCGGATCAACTCTTTTCCACCCGTCTCTCTTCTCATCAAGCTGAGCACCCATCCTTTGTTGTATATGAATCCTGTTACCATCTGACTTTGTGTGACGATATTTTTGACTACTTCTTCTTTTGCCATGTCAGAAAATATCAAGTCGATACAATGCGCCGCACACGGGGTCCAATACAGATGATGTCTCTTTCGCATCAGCAGCTGCCCAGCTGACTTGTAGTTTGCCCCGTTGTCGGTAACTACCTGGACTACTCTATGCTCCCCAATTAGTTCTACATATTTGTCCATAAGATCAAATATGTAAGGACCGTTCTGGAATTGGTTGGTTGCATCCACAGAGTCCAGGAACACCGTCCCGTGGGTCGAATACACAAGGAAGTTAATTATCTTCCTTCTGTTTTGTGTTGTCCAGCCATCGCACATCAGTGTGCAACCGTACTCATCCCACTGAACACGAAAAGTTTCTACATAATTTTTCATCTCTTCGTACTCCATGTCCAAGTATGTGTGTGACAGCTCCCAAGCAGTGGGTGGAGCAACGCCACGTCCCGATTCCGCAATAGCATCCACCATGGGCCTGTAATATGGGCTATTGGTCACATTGTATGGGATGTGGTTGAAGTAGAAAAATTTGGCCATAGCTCGGCCGACATAAGCCTTGGCATTCTTCATGAAGGTATTCTTTATGGTTGATTGGGATTTACCCTTCTTCGTTTGAGAAAAAGGGTCGGCACCGGGTCTGAGAGCTCCGGCTGGTCTACCGGTTGGCTGAACATCGCGAGCAGAACCGCACGCGAATATACCGGCCATTCGGGCGGCACGACTACCCGATCTGGCTAGCCCAGGGGCTCCAGACCCAGACGATCCTGCTCCCATCCTTCTGCCCTCACTTCTAATCTCTTCTTCGACAAGTTCTTGTCTACTTCTTCTAAGAGCTCTTCTAAGGTCCCTCGCCTCCTCGGTCTCATCCTCATCCTCATCTGAGTCATCTGATATTGCCTCCGTCTGCTTTGCCCTTATCTCCTCCTCTATCCTCTTCTTCTCAAATCTGGCCTGTACCTTTTCGGTCTTCTTCTGAAATATGTGTGCTCTCATCTCTTCACGCACTTCTTTAGGTACCTCGGGGCATGTCAGCACATCCCCGGTAATTCCTGCCAAGTGATCCTTAAGGCGAGACACGCCTCCATGCATTTCTTTCCGGCAATAGTTGCACCTTACTTGTCTATGGTTCTCTGCGATCATTTTACAGTGAGCCCACCCAATATCCACCGTCTTCTCCTTTGGAGTTCTTCGAGACATGTTAATTACTGCACCATAAACCAAGGGTTACAATTAATCTTGAAAAGATTATTAACGTATTAGACTTAGATATAGTCGACGATGTCACATAATCATGATTTGCGTCTTTGCGGTCCAGCGGAACACGGTCAGGGAATTGACTAAGCCAGGATCACTTATACCCAGTCTAGCTAGGTTGATCCAGCAAACTTAGCCAAGCACATTGAGCCGGATCATGGTCCATTGAAGGAAACTTATCATTCATATGTTTGCCATCAACTAAAAGGCTTTTATTAAAACTAGTTAATCCTATCAACTAGTTGAATCCTAAAATTCGAATTTATTAGGATTCGTTAATAACTTTTATTAGAGTCCTTATCAGCTATAAGGTTTTATTTGTTTCAACGTGCTATCCTAATCATGTATTTGGATTTTAATAGATTCACATTACGACAATTTAAAGTGTACACTTTTATCAAAATTATTATTAGAACGTTTAAAATAATAATCGTTGGAAAGGACTACCCTAATCAGGAATTAGGTATTTAATAGTTGTAACAATTTACTAAAAATAGCATGTCAATCTAAAATGCGTCTCGTAAGTTTTAGAAGAATTTTAATGGCTAACCTAAGAGGCTTTCTTGAATTATCATATAATATGCAAGAAAATAGAATTACCATTAAAACATGCCAACTAAATTTTATCTCATAAAATTTAGCATGCAGATAAGCAACTTAAATATCGCACAAAATCAAGTTTCTAACCTTTTAATAATTATCGCATAATTATTTACATGAACAACAGTTTAACAAATTATCCCTTAAATAATAACATGCAACTTCTATAATATTTATTCGGTCTCGGTTTACTATCAAATTTCTTGTAAATACTGGTAAATATGAAATAAAAAAAATTTAGTTCTACTTCTATAATTTGTTAAAATTATTAATATTTTTAGTATTCCTTTAGTACACATTACTTAGCATTTATTAGTGGTATACTACATTTATTACTCTATACCATTATTAGTATTATAATTTTTAAGTATTGCTATTGTAAATTTCCAATCCTTTTTTAAAATTTATAACCTATTTTTACTGGAAATTTTAGTATTTAATATTTACTTAATTGCTTATATATATTTTTATTATTTTTAATATTTTTAAGAAATAATTATAATTTCGAAAGTATTTGTTAGAGTATAATACTAAAGTAATTAAACTTAAATTATTTAAGAAATAATTATAATTTCGAAAGTAGTTATTTCTATAGTATTCATTAGTATTTCTAAAGTATTTGTTAGAGTATAATACTAAATTGATTAAACTTAAATTATTTAAGAAATAATTATAATTTCTATAGTATTTAAGTTTAATTATTTCTTTAGTATTCATTATTATTTCTAAAGTATTTGTTATATATAATACTAAAGTAATTAAACTTAAATTATTTAAGAATTAATCCATATCTGGATTTAATGGCTTTCGAAGTCTCAATGTCAAAATTTTTGAATTTGAAAACAACATGTAACATAATTTGTCTAGTTAATTAGAATTAATGGTCCCAATACCTAAGCTTTGAATTTTTAGCATATCAAAATTTGGAGCAGCAGAGGGCGTAGACCCTAGGGTATTTAAAATTTAAACTTTTAAATGGCATTTCGCCTCATCCCCTAGCAAATAAGGAGTATTTACAAGTTTGCCATTCAGTCCAATTAAAGGGGTTTTAAGTGTGATGGCATTATTGTAAATAAACGAAACATTATCGTAAGTTTGCTCAAAATGTTCAATTTATTTACTCTATTGCCATTAGTTTATTATTAATAGGTTCTATTTAATGGCACTACTGTAAATCTTTGATAAATCAATGGGCAGCTACGTAATTAATCACATGGGGATTAAATACCTCTTTTAATGCGTGTTGCTGTGGTGTTTACGCAATCGAAGCTCGAAGCGACGCGCTGGGTTTGAAGCGACGACAACTACGCACTCCGTTCGACGCCTTCGAAGCTCGAAGCGACGCGCTGGGTTCGAACTTCGAAGCGACGGCGACTACGCACTCCGTTCGACGAGACGACGTCCTCCAGGGATGGCGAGAGCTCCAGCGGGTCGACAAGCATCGGCGATCTCCCGTGGCTTCCACCAGCTTCGACGAACTCCAGCGCTTCCACCAGCTTCGACGAGTTCCAACAGCTTCGAACAGAGATGCGGCGACCTCCAGCGGCTTCGACGTGATGCGGCGAGCTCCTCAGATGAATTAGGGCTTCCAATTTTGGAGATTTCTCAAGAGAGAGGTATGTTACTTTGAGATTTTTCGCCTTCGATTCCCTCTTTTTATAACTTTTTCACTTTATTTTCTGTTCACTCACGTTCATTTCTGTTCACTCACGGGGTTTTGCTTTTTGTATGCCTCGTCGTCTTCCTCAGTCGTCGTCTTTCAATTTCTGTACACCCGTGATTTTTTCTCTCTTCAATTTCTGTTCAATCGTGCTTTTCTATGTCAATTTCTGTACAATTTCTATTCAATTGTTGTTGTCTTCTCAATTCCTTTTCATTTTCCACATAGGGTTGCCGGAACCCTAGGGTTCCGGCCAGTATCGCCCGGTATCGGGCGATACTGGCCGGAACCCTAGGGTTCCGGCCGATACCGATTAATTGGGTGGGTTTCGTACCGTTAGGGGGCGGTACCGGTACGAAACGGCCGATACCAACTGGTATCGGCCGATACCTTGAACCTTGGTTAGTACTACACAAGGACGAAAACTCCCACAAAGAGAGAAACTAACTCTCACAAAGAGAGTTAGGGTTTCGAGTAAAAGATGAAACAAATAGACTCTTACATATGCCTTGATGAGATGTACTTATTCAATAATGAATGCAAGGCATAGAAGATGATCTTCAAGTGTTGAGATGAGCTTTGATTGCACTTGGAGGATTTCCTTATGAGCTAGCTTCAATGCATGAAGATAAATGAGCTCAAAAGAGGGAAATGAGAGAAATAGGAGTGGCTTATTGTTTCTCAAAGATATTCAATGTTGATCAAGAGTTCTAATAGAACTAAGGTATCTCCTATATATATGAAGCCAAGAGAACCCATTAAATCCAAGCAAAAAAGCCAAAAGAAACAAATCTGCAACGGCTAGAGTTTGGCAGAAAACGGCTAGGACAGACGACAGATGAATAGATATCAGGCGCCTGGTGTAACGGCTAAATTTTTCCAACTGCTATAATTTGAGTCAGAACGGACGACTGTAGAAGACTACACATGCACCTGTACAACCGTGCAGGTGCCTGTAAAGGCTTCAACAGGCGATTGCTACACAGGATGGATTTGAGCTGAGAAAAGAAAACTTACACACTTGTGCATTCAGGTGACTGATGAACGTCCATGTGCCTGATGGTTAACATGCGCTGACAAAAGTACTTCAGTCGTCTGTCACACAAGATGGATTGGAGCTCAATATGACAAGTTACGCACATTGGCACACTGATTATTGAACAATGTTCAGGCGCCTGTTGGTTGAAAGGCGACTATCTTTTGTACTTTAATCACCTGTACCAAAAGCTCAAGTATGGAGTCGAGAAATTTGACTTGAGCTAGTGCATAACAGCCGTCTGTTGAAGGATGGCCAGGCGCCTGGTGAACACCAGTCGCATGTCATGCCTTCAACAGGCGCCTGTTGGAAGTCCAATAACTCCAATTGAGTTATTGGCATGGGGAACCAATTAGATTAGATTCTATGATGATCCTAAGGTTCACTAAGATGGTTAATGCAAATGCATGAACGAGTGATCATCTAATCAAGACATTACAAAGTTCTAAACTCAAACAGACAAAAGCAAGTAATAAAATATTACATGGATTACAATTTGCTTCTCATAGAGTTTAAGACCTCAAGCATGAGTAGCCATGATTCTCCTCATCATCATCCAAGATTTGGCACATCATGATGAGCTTCCTTTCATCAAGCTCCAAGCTTTGGCAATACTCCTTTTGATGTCCATCCCTGCATCAAGGTTTTAGTCTCCAAAATGCTATTCTTCACTTGTTAGACTTGAGCCTAAACCATTGAGAGCCATTAGCAACAACATAATATTGTGATCATCATCGAAACTATATTGGTCTAAAAAGACAATATCTAACAGTGGGCCCCACCACCACCTCACAAATTCCCTTGCACCTAAGATTACACATACTCACACCCACACTTCTCTCCCCTTTTTCAATGGGCCACACCCATAACCCCACACACTCACTGGTGGGGCCCGCATCCTACGAGGTTGGTGGGTGTTTTTTTGTTACCCGTGCACACGAGTTGGGTGGGTGTTTTTTTGTTACCCGTGCATTGGGCCACACCCACAACCCCCCAACTCACGGGTGGGGCCGGCATCCTACGAGGTTGGTGGGTGTTTTTTTGTTACCCGTGCACATGAGATGGATGGGTGTTTTTTTGTTATCCGTGCACTTTGTGCATGGGGTTTTGCTAGTACTTCAACATTATAAGAATAAATGGAATTTATTTTCCATATCTAATATAGAATATATATTGAACTTGTCCAAAACTATTTCATGTATTTCAAACAAGAATTGACGAATAATCTAAAGCATCATAGTCATCACATCAACCTCAAGTCAAATTGGAGTAATTTGACTCCAAATTAGATTCAAATTGCTATTGATTATAACCCCATTGGTTAGGTCAGTTACCAACCAATTTTCTTCATATCATGTTCAAAAAAATTCATATATTTCCAATCCTTGCAGTCAGCCTCATTGTATTTTTACCCTTTGGCTTCTTGACGTCTCTTCCTGAGTTCTTCAGTCTCGGCTCAAAAGTCGTCCCTTATGGTTCAATTTTTTTCCAAAAATTCTCAATCTTTCAGTTTAAAAATTCTTCACATATATTGGCCTCAGTTGTTCTACGATACCTCCATAATAGTCGCATCCAGATATACGATTACTTCTGCATTGGTCTAATTCATATCTTCTAGCAATGACCTAATTCGTACGTTGTATATTAGTTCTTTCTTATCAAACCTGTGATTACTCCCAAAATGGTCTAAATTGGATCCTCACATACAGATATAATTTGGACCTTGATTATTTTTGTAATGATCCAATTTTGGATCCGCTCATAATGACCTGCTTCGAACCTTATAATTTGAGCTTGGGTTTATTGTTCGATACATCTTTTTTGTCCAATTCTTTCCCGATTCAGTGTTTGGGTTGTACTTATGTCACGAAATGTTCTTCATCCGATTCTTTTCTAATTTTTCACTCAGGTTGTTGTTCCTACATAGCTCTTTCTTCTTCAATTCTAGTTTCAGCTCCACACGTCTCACATGTTTAGCCATCATCGGTTGTGTTCTCTACCACCAGCAACATTTCCATTAGAACTCGGCTCCACCCACTGTCATCCAATTCTGCATCGGTTCAATACTCTACATGATTAGATTCGGATATTCCCATTGTTCTTGCATTGAGTTTGAGGCTATTAAGAATATAAATGTAATCAGAATTTCCAGTTTGGGTTTATTTGAAAGTACCCTTATTAGAAAGGATATATTGTACTAAAGTTTGCTAGGCTTTAAATAATATTATTTTCTTAGGCTCCAAGATTTGTAGGCACCATGTGTGTGTGCGCGCTCGCACATGTATGCATGTATATGTATAAATCTATATTTGTGTGTGTGTGTGTGTGTGTGTGTATAATAATGGCATTTTGGAGACTTGATGAAAGGAAGCTTTTTTCAAACTTGATGAATATATGCACTCAAATAATAATGGCATTATTTGAGTGCATATATACACATCAAGTGCATACGAATAAGTGACTACGAATATATGTATTTTTGAGTGCATATAAGACTTGCTGAGAGGTTTTAGTCTCTAAAATGCTATTCTTCACTTGTCCCAGTACATATGAGGTAAGGCCTCCTATATGACCTCAAAAAGTTTGACTTCTTATATTATTTTGGGTGCTCAGAACCGTTCAATTTGATTTTTTATTCTAGAACCCTAAAAACATCAAATATCGGGTAAACCTAAGGGGTTTTGCTTGTTCATCTATCTGATGCAAATTTAACGGTTCAGCAAGAATTGAACTTTTTACAAGGATGAATGAATGAGAAAAATATACTGGATTCATTCAATATTTGGTATTTTGGGGTTTTATAATATGAAGATCCAGATCAAAGATGATAATCATTAAAAAATAGTGAATGGCGGATTTTTCAAGGTAGCTTATATCCTATGTTCCATGTTATTCTCATAAATATCAGAAAACTAGAAATATACTGACATCACACAGGAAAAATTCATATGATGTTAGCCATTTTTGGTTTTTTATTTTTAAATTTTTTTTGGGATTGATATACCCATATTGAATTATCACATATCAAAAACTAAGTTAATCTAATACTATTTGACATTCGATCTGATTGGTACAAATTCAACTACTTCAAAACAAAGAACTTTTTGCAATGAGTGGATCAATAGTCAAATTTCTCCTAGGGTTCACACACTTTAGGGCTTTGATATTTTATAATATGTACATTGTACGATAACCTCAACCTTAAAAATTTGAAAACCCCTTGGATGAATAATTTTTTATGTTATCAATGTATGAAATTTCATGTGTTGATACCACAGACACATTAACATATATATATATATATATAATAGAAATGAGCAGATAGTGTGGAAAATTATATATATATATAATAATTTTTTATGTTATAAATGTTCTCTGACTGCTATTTTCATAGTTTTTTTAATTTTATTCGAAATTGATATGCAGATCATGTATGATCATACTAAAAATCAAGTTAATTCAACATTATTTAACTCTCAATCCAATTGTTGCAAATTCAACGATTTCAGACAATAAAACTTTTTGCAATGAGTAAATCAAGGATTAAACCCTTTAGTGTTCATCCATATTTAGGGTTTTGGGGTTTTAATTGTATACAACAATCTTAAAAAATTTAAAATACCCTTTAGTGTTCGCACCGTGTGAAAACATTTTTAATTATTTTTGAAAATTTTATTTCAAATTTTTTTGATGTTTAATCCATACAATTATATACCACATGAAAAATAATGGGTGAACCCTCGGGGGATTTGAGCACCGATCCACCCGTTACAAATTTAACGGTTTTAGAATGTGCGAATTAGGTGTAATGCCTTGATCGAAGGCCAAATGACATTATTTTTCAACCATTATTTTTGGAGAGGTATATAACAACAAGAAATCAGGGTGGATAATTTTTTTGGAAAATAATTCAAAAATAATTAAGAATATTTTGCACAGTGCGAAATGTTTGCATTTGACGATTTAAATATATATAGTGATTTTCAAGTGCGAAAAAGCCATTTTCGCATGGTGCGAAAAGAATTCTCTTTTTTGAAATTTTTTTCAAATTTTTTTGATGTTTAATCCATACAATTATTTACCACAAGGAAAATAATGGGTGTACCCTAGGAGGATTTGAGCACCGATCCACCCGTTACAAATTTAACGGTTTCAAAATGTGTGAATTTGTTGTAATGTCTTGATCAAAGGTCAAATGACATTATTTTTTAACCATTGTTTTTTGAGTGGTGTATAACATAAAATGAAGGTGAAAAAATGGAGAATTTTTTTCAAAAAAGAGATAAAATTCATTTCGCACCGTGCGAAATGTTCTCCCATGAAGATTTACTTATATATATAATGGGTATCATATGACATTAGGTTCAACCTCAAATGCACCTTCAAAACTCCAACCACTGCTATTTTTTGGGAGGATGAGAACCATTCATTTTGATCAACATATTGTAAAATCTCAAAACATCAAAATATCAAGTGAACCCAATGGGTTTTACCCGTTCATCCACATACCACAAAATTCAGGCAGGACAGTCAGATTTGCAATGAGTAGAGCAACGGGTAAAACCCTATAGGTTTACCCAATATTTGATATCATGATATTTTAGAATATGAAGATCAAAATGAGTGGTTTTGATCCTAAAAACAGGTGTTAAAGGTTTGGAAGCCGCATGCAAGGTTTAATCTCTATATCATATGATACCCATTATTCACACACACACACGTGTGTGTATCCATTATTCACACACACATTGTGGTGAGAGAGAGAGGGGTAAAGTGAATATGTGCTGACAGCACATGAAATTTCCAATATTATGGTAAAAACTGAAAAAATATTTTTAAAAATATTTTTAGGTGATTGCACACATTCTAAACCCCTAAAACCCCAAATATTGGTGAACCGTATCTGACCCTTGACCAGTCTGTTGTAAAAAGTTCTATTGTTTTGAAACCAATGTATTTGTAACGGTTAGATTATGGGTCAAATAGCATTGGATTTATTTAATTTTTAAGTATGATGATCATCCGTGATGTGTAGAATAAATCCAAAAAATTAAACAAAAGGAAAAAAATCATAAATATGTGTGCCAGCACATACATTTTTCTGTATACACGTGTGTATGTATATGTATATGTATGTATGTGAGTGAGTGTGGATGGATGGGTGGGTGGGGGGTGTGTATAAGAGAGAGAGTGTGTGTGGGGGGGTGTATAAGTGTGTGGGTGGGTATGATTTTATATGTACTTCAATATTGATAAGAACAAAGACGATTTTTCTTTCCAATTCTTATACAGATCACATTTCTTGTTTGTTTCTTTTTTCTAAGTTCTAGCAAGTTTACAGTTTCTAAGATGCCTACTGATCCTCTCAATTTTCAGGGGTGGCAATGTGGTTGTTAAAAATTAGTTTCTCATGAATGTCTTAAAATAGGGAGCAGATCAACTTATACACCCTTAAAATCAGATTAGTAGTAGGTTCAATGTCAGAACACATTTAATTACCTGTATATAGTCCACTGCAGGGATCAATCGTGCACGACGCAGTTCCACTGGCCATTGATCTTGAGCTTCATAATCATTATCATGTCCAAGCCTCTGCCACTTGTCAAAGTGGGCTAACATATCAACATCCATTGTAAAATTAAGAATTGCCTGAACCGATTTAACTGTATAGTTCAACTTGAAAGGGACCATGTTAACACCCTTTGACAGAAGGACATGAACAACCTGAAGAAGAGAAAGTGTGAATGTCAACTCCATTAGAAACAGATTCAAAACTACAAGCAAGTTCTACTGAGCTTTCAGAATACTCACGTCCATTTCGGCATCTTCAAGATATCCAACTGTGAGTTTATTAATGTCAACTGAGAATGGATCCTCAATGGACACATGTCGAGATGAGAGATCATCTGGGTCCTTTCCCCGAATGGCATCTATTATAACTCCGCAATCTGATGCACTTCTACAGAAAGGACCAAGCTTATCCTGTTATGAGGAATTCTTTTCAGTCCCAACATTCTCCATCCGACTTGTAAATCAATGTAACTACACATTAAGAATGGAGTTACCAAGCTCTCAGATAGGCTCATTACACCACTTCGTCCAACAGTCCCAAAAGTTGGACGCAAACAAGTTATTCCGCACCGAGCAGCAGGAAAAGTCATGGATCCAGCAGTCTCAGAGCCAATGGAAAAAGGAACAAGACCTGCTAAGCAGAATCAACATCAATGTATTTCTAAGCTTCATCATCTGTCAAGCTCCCATTAGGGTAGAGATTATTTTTATCACATCATATCATGTTATAATAGTTTATTTTCTATATTATAGTTTATTTTCTGCATAAATAACCTAATTAAAAAATTTGTCACTCACATTAGTATTAAAATTTGATTTGATTGGTTATTAGGCATTTAATTTTTAATTGATCTGAATTCTTTTTGTATTCTTGAAACGTTACTTTACCCAAACCAGTGACATATAATGGCAAGCAAATTGATTGCGTCTGGAACTGGCTAAGATAGAACACCTTAACGGTTACACATCATGTGGCACCTGAAAATCAAATACGGACTTATACATGACAATCTAGATAGTGTCATTGAGTCAACTGCTCTTGCTCTCCCTGAAAACCCACTGAAGCCCAAAAGAGAGAGCTAGACCAGTGGAACATTAATGACAAGAAGGCTAAGAGTCTAATGCTTATGTTCATGGATGATAGCCTAATTAAAGTATTCGAAAATTATAGTATTGCCAAGAACATGTGGCAGCCTATTAAGAAGAAGTATGACATCACATCAGACATGAACATACAACTCCTGCTACATAGGTATAATTCATGTCGTATGCAGGAACACGTCAATAAGATGATTGTCATGGTTAAGTACCTAGCTACCGCATAAACTGAAATTCCTGGGAAGCTTCAGTTGGCAACTATTCTGACTACCAGCATCGCTTGATATGGATGCCACTATGCTTAGACTAAATGGAACCATTAAAGCGTGTAACTGACTTGCCAGCTCAGCTAGTAATGGAACAAGACCTTCTGGCTAGAAAGAATGGCTCGAACGTCAACCTTGCGCTGGAGGAAGAGGCGAATGCTGCTCAATACCAGAAGGCACAAGGGAACCAGTGTTTTGGACCTGTGAAGCCCTCATTCAAGGGATCTAGCCAGCAATCAGCTCGCGTGAAGAAAGGACCTCCTGGATCTTGCTACATCTGCAGGAAGTATGGTCACTTCAAGGCCAACTATCATCAGGCAAGGAATAAGGGCAACTCTAGACGCCTAGAACAAGGAGGATCCGGAAAGCGGGAATTCATTGGCGTCACTGAATGTAACGCTGCAACAACTGATGCTGAAGGCTGGTGGATCGACTAGGGTGCAACCCGATATATATCAAAGACGAAGGAAGGAATAGTCGACTTCCAAGAACTGAAGAAAGGAGACCAAAGGATATACATGTGGAACAATACCTATCTGGGTATAGAAGGTATTGGTTCATATATATTGGATCTTGGGGACAATATCATGATCCTCAAAGATATGTTTTTATGCACCTAGCATACGACGTAATCTGGACTCTGTTCCGGCTTTACTGAAGAAGGGTCTTGAAGTTCGATTTTACAACAGTATGGTCTCTATTGGGAAAGACAATAAGGTGTTTGTTATGGGCAAGTGTATGCCCAGTCATGATTTGTTCTGTATTTCTGTTGTAAAATCTGATATTGATAATAAAGATTAGGATTTGAATTATTTCTCGTGTCTTTTATCTGACCTTGATCTTTGGCATATGAGATTAGGTCATCCTAGTAATAATAAGATGAACTAGTTAATCAAAAATGGATTTATTACCGGAATTAACAGACGTAAGTAGGGGTGGACAAAGATCCGATTAAACGATTGGATCCACCCGATCCGATCCGAAAAAGTAGATCGGATATCCGATCCGATGAAAGTGACTTGTTATTAATAAGCAGATCCGACCGATCCGTTTGAAACTGATTCGGATTCGGTTTTTAGTTTTCATCCGACAGAATGTGATCCGATCCGATTAGGTTTCGAGCGGATTGTGTTATTGTCTAAGTTCATCCGAATATCCGATTCTCAATCCGATCCGATTGTTTTTCACTGCTACCTAAAAGCCCATGAATCAATGCATTCATGGCTATTGGTTAAGAAGACTAACAGATTCAATTGCATCCTCCTTGAAGGAGAGCTCTTGGTTGTCAAGCTCATCCTCCTTGAAGTTGATGCCAAACTAGTATGAAGATATTGCAAACAGAGATAGCTTCTTTATGTTATTCTAGCAATTTGTATTTTGTAGGGATATTTCGTTTCGACATTGGAATTGACTTCAGTGTTTAAAAGTTAAACTTTCAGAATCTAATGAAACGAGTTACAAATTGTGGCATCAATAACTTTAAAATTTTCAATAAAGCTAATTTTAATCCGATCCGAATCGTATCCGATCCGAAATTCTTATCATCCGAATTTTCAGATTAACTTTTTTTATTAGTGGATGCGGATCAGATTTTTCATCATCCGATTCAATCGGATCGGATGGTGGATTAAGGCATAATCTGATCCGAATATTCGGATGCCCACCCCTAGACGTAAGGACATTACCCTATGAACATTGTTTAACTGGGAAGATGACCAGGAAATCATTCTCGGAAGGTCAAAGCGCTAATGAATTGTTGGAATTAGTTCATTCTTACATTTGTGGGTCCTTGAGTATAAAGACACGTGGGAATAAGGAATATTTCATAACCTTTATAGATGATTATTCCAAGTATACTTTCGTGTATCTTTTAAGCAGAAAGTCAGAAGCTTTGAAAGTTTTAAAAGATACAAGACAGAAGTAGAAAGAAAACATGGAAGGAATATAAAGGTGTTAAGAACTACTAGAGGTGGGGAGTTCATCTCAAAGGAATTTGAGGAATACTGTATTCAATACGGTATAAAGAAGCATACTACTATGCCTTATATACCACATCAGAATGGTGTGGCTGAAAGGAAAAATAGAACATTAATGAATGCAGCGAGATGTATGTTATCACATTCTGGTCTCTCGAAGGATTTTTGGGGAGAATCCATATTGACTGCACATTATGTTCTGAACAGAATTCCCACAAAATCTGTCGAGACAACTCCGTATGAGATATGGAATGGACTCAAACCAAATTTAAGTCATTTGAGAAAATAGGGTTGCGTGACACATGTTCTCATTCCATATCAGGTTAAAGATAAGCTGGATCTCAAAACTGTAAGATGCATATTTATAGAATATTCTGAAAAATCTAAAGGATACATGTTCTTCCATGAAAACAAAGGAGTCATTGAAAGTAAAGATGCTACTTTTCTAGAGAATCTAGAAGAAAAGGAACAAGTCCAAGAAAAAGTGTCACTCTTGCTGGACTAAGACGATGTTCCTAATGATGACTTGGATATAATGGATGATGTACATCATCCAGCTATGGAAGATGAACTTGTAAATGAGAATATACATATGACAAATCAACCAGCTAAACTTGTCCATCCTGCAACCCTTAGTGGCAATAAAAGACCCAGAACAACACCTGCATAGATGGATGATTATTATCTATATTCATATGAACCATCTTGTTTCTCTGTGGATATTGATATAGATGAGCAAGCTGATCCCTTGAATTATACAGATGCAATAAAATCATCTAAGTCAGATCAATGGCTTGAGGCCATGAAAAGGAAGCTTGACTCAATTGAGAAAAACAATGTATAGGAGCTATGCAACTTACCAGAAGAGAGGAAGTTCATAGGATGCAAGTGAGTGTTGAAGAAAAAATATCAGGTTGATGGGTCTATTGATTTACTCAAGGCCCGGTTAGTCGCAAATGGATTTACTCAGATAGCAGGGATTGGTTATCAGGAGACTTATTCTACTGTGGCTAAGTTTGCATCCATACGAATAATCTTAGCGATTGTTGCGCATCTTAACTTAGAACTCAACCAATTGGATGTCAAGACTGCATTCCTTAATGGACAGTTGAAGGAACTTATATATATGGATCAACCGGAGGGATTTCAGGTTGAGGGACAAGAAGACAGAGTTTATAAGTTGAAATCTCTGTATAGTTTAAAATAATCATCTAGACAATGTTATCTCAAATTCACAATACAATTATCCGACTTGGTTTCGTTGCAAACAAATTGGATAATTGTGTGTATGTCTTAAAAAGTGGGAGCAGTTTTGCGATATTATCTCTGTATGTGGATAATATTTTAATCACTGGAAATGACATTGAAGTGCTGAAGGAAATTAAATCGGCACTTTGTAGTGAGTTTGAGATGAAGGACATGGATGACGCATCCTATGTTCTTGGAATACAAATCCTTAGAGGTCGGAAGTCTAGAATGTTAAGTTTAAACCAAAAAAGTATTTGCATACAATATTGAGGAGATTTGGAATGAACAATTCCAATCCAGCGCCTACACCATTGGTATGGGGAAGCCGTTAAGCAAAAAACAATGTCCTGGAGAGGGACAAAAACAGCTAGATGTTCCATATGCTCAGCTTATTGGAAGTTTGGTGTATGCAATATTATGTACTATACCAGACTTGGCGTACCCAGTTAGTCTAGTTAGTAGATATCAAAGTAATCCTGGTACAGCTCAGTGGAAAGCTGTTAAGAGGATTATGAAATATATAAAGGGTATAATGCACCACAAGTTAGTTTATCAAGTAGATTCGCATGAAATTCTTGATTACTCCAATGCAGATTTTGGAGGGGACAAAGATGTCAGGAAGTCAACTACAGGACATGTGTTCATCTTTGGTGGTGCAGCTGTTTCTTGGGGTAGCAAGAAACATGGTTGTGTAGCGAGATATACACAAGAAGCTGACTATATAGCCTGTAGTATGGCGGCTACTCATGCGATCTGGATCAAACGGTTCCTATTGGACTTAGATCTCAATTTGGTGGATGGACCAATTGAGATGTACTGTGATAATCAAACAGCCATCAGCTTGATCCACAATGGTGCAAACAATTCCAAAGGAATGCATATTGAGATACAATATCATTACATACATGATATGGTGGGAAAGAAAGAGGTCATTGTGACTTATATTCCAACAAGTGACATGATTGTTGATCCCTTGACGAATGGTATTCCGGTAGGTACATTCATCAAACATGTTGGTTTGATGGGACTTAGAAATATCTCAGTTAAGAAACTTTCATGAATAATGAAAGGAGACAATCATGAATAATGATTGTGCTCGGTGAATAAAATATGCATATCTCACGAATAGTGTGAGTATGTGAAATTACATCATGTGATATATCTCACGGATAGTGGAATCAGAATGCACTTGGCCATTTAAGGCCAAGTGTGAGATGTAGATGTGTTGGCCTGAAATGGCCTAGTACCCGCCTGGTACCCGACCCGGCCCAACAAGTTAGTTGGAATACGTAATAAATCGGATACATAAATGAATCGGATATGTAATAAATCTGATACGTAATAATTGTTATAATAATGTTGCGAGATTCATCACGTGAATTACTGCGGGTTTTATTACGGGTTTTATTGCGTGATTTATTGCGCGATATTATAGGAGCGGTTATGGGGTAGAGGGATGGTGGTGGCTCTTATAAATGGAGAAGAGTTCTCCTCTTCTTGTATCATAGAAATCAGCCATCTCTGGAATCCCATAAACAAATATCTTTTCTTCCTCTATGAGATTCAACATTCTATTCCCCAACATTCATTTATTGCTAATATTAAGGTTAACCACGATTTGCAATCTCAGGTCCCAGACCCTGTAAACAGCCAACGGCCTAAACCTCTTTTATTCAAATATGGCATGTTCGGTTGTATCTATTTTTTTAAATAAAAAAATTCAAATGTATCAACGAGTCATTTATGCAAGCAAGCATATCTTTTAGTTCCATATCCTTCATACTGTATATCCAATTTTTTTCAAAGGGTACATAGTATAAGAAGCAAAAAAGAATTGAAGGAAATCAAATCATAGTTGAGGTAAGAAGATACAGTTTTGATTTTTCCTACTAATTATTTGGAGATATGTGGGTTAAAGCTTTTATTGATAGCCCTGTATAATTGCTCAAGCATGCATATTGTTGGGTTTGTATCTCGCATCCGGTTGTTGCATCCAATAGATTGTGTCCACTTCCAACCATCATTATTAAAGGTAGAGACCACACAATTAATGTGAGGGCACATTGCATTAAAATATCCCCTACAGGTACGTCATCCAATTAATATGTGGGCGCCTTGAATTTATGATGATATTCTCGTTTAGAGAAAAATGTGTGGGCAGTTACGAATCAATTCGCATTTGAATCCTTTTTTGTTGATAATGTTTTTGTTGGGATACGAACAAACCAATATGGGCAGACAGCGAAGCAAGCCCAAGATCCCCTACAAAGGGCACATAGCTACCCAACAATTGCTACGCCGCGATCGTTCAGAGATACACCACGATAGCACAATATCCAAACAAAACAAGTAATACGAGAAAAAAACGAAAGCATGAAATCAACAAAGTCAAGAGACACAGAGTTTACACTGCTTTGGCCAGCTAATGGAGCCTACATCCAGCTTCCCGATGACGGTTTCCACTAATATAATCAGAGAAAATTACACAGACTTCTTCAACCTTCTTCAACAAACGAGAGCACCAATAACTCCAAGCTAGGAGTTCAAACTCTTCTCCCAAACCCATGGAGATCTCAAATCTCACCAAAAGAGAAGAAAACAAAAGCTCTCACCAAAATCCTTCAACACGAAAAGAGAGATACAAAAAGAAGAAGACTACAATGAGTTTCACAAAGAATTCTCAAGAAGATCACTCACCAAATTCATGCCCCAAAGCTCCGAGACGTGTGAGGAAGAAGATACTTGATGGCGGTATGCGCTCTACTCAAAATAAACACTAAGAGGTCCATAGGTCGTGTGGAATCTCAGCCGTCCGATTAAACCTATTTGGAAATCAACGGTTGAGATTAGAAGCTCAAATCTGGCCGTTCTAGGGTTTCTGGGTATCGGCACAGCTGTGCGTCTAATCTGCATAGTCGTGTGCCAATCTGCGTTTGAAAACAGAGAAATGCTGATGTGCACGGGCAGTGTGTACGGCCGTGCAAGCAACACTGAAAGTTTGCATGGCCGTGCTAAATAACCAGAGAGCTGCATGGCAGCACAGACAGTAGCACGAAAGGTTGCACACGGCCGTTTTGAAAATCTGTCTCTGACGCGCACGGTCGTGCTAAGACATGCACGACCATGTCAACCTCACAGATTCTAAAATTTGAAGCACCAAAAACAACAAACTCAACCATGCTTCAAATTTCCAACGAACCTTGTCATCAAAGTCTCTTCACGACTCTACCCAGATTCCAGACCTCTCTATCTGATCAAGGAAACACCAACCTGTAACGGAAACCGCGCCCTTCGACGCATCAACATTCCAAGAGACCTTTCGAGCCCAAATTCCTGTTGAGCTCGACGAACTAAACCATGCTCGCCACCCTACCTGTGACGATCTCTTTCTTTGAGGTTGACACTGCGACCTCATGCTTCCTCATCGACTGAACTGACACCAAACCTATGTCTCCCAAAGTACCTGAAGTCGATACATGGTTGTACTCCACAGTAGTCGCCTGAGCTGATCCATCTCTACCCTTTAAGGAGGCACCGGACACTGCATTCTCCAAACATGAAGTGAAAGCAACATCTTCATCCAGCTTTGACGACCTTAACTCGCTGCCTTTGGATTTCTCTCCAATAGGACTTCACCAAAGCACCACCATGATCTCTGTGAGATCCAATGCTCCTAGTCAACTATGAGCTCCTGGGTGTACACACTCCAGTTGATCCTTTGGATGAACCACGTCGCGTCCACCTTGAGCTATGCCACCTGCGTGAGTGATCACCAATGTGGTGCAACTGCTCTACCTGATTATCCAACTCCTTGCGCTCAGCAACGCATCATCCTGAGGATTGCAACTCTACCCTGAAGCTACATGCTTCCCAATAGACAATCTGAGCCGCATACGGAGCTGAACCATGATGGGGATGTACTATAGACTCTGTCTCCTGACGATCCCGCGCTACACACTGTAACTATTACATCCTGCAACCGTCCACGCTTCCTTGCCACGACGTCCTTATGAGTCCCAAACGCTCTTCCACTAGAGCTCTCTAGTGCACCAGACTTCTGACTCACCATCGTCTAATCTTAAAGCCTATAAAGGCTGCCAAACTTCCTTGCCGCCATCACAAAACGACCACCCCTAGACACTCGTAGTCGCTCTCCCTTGAGCACCACGCAACACCCTACACCTGTCAAGACTACAAGCGAAATCAAATTCTATTGCAAATCTAGTACATGCCTAACACTAGTAAGTGTTCAAATGGCTTCATCTTTCATCTTGAACCGAACTGTGTCGACCCCCACCACTCTAGACATTGCTCTGTTTACCATCTATACGTCCGGTCCATCTCTAAGAGTATGTCACAAAATGACTCCGCAGTGGAGTCATGTGGGAATCACACCCTGAATCAAGAATCCATGAAGCACGATTGTCTTCCAAGGAAGATAGCTAATATTTCTCCATTATCATCATCAATGCACCCCCAAAAGCTGCTACTGGCTGAGCAGACTCGTTACCCTTGGCCTTCAACAATGGGCATTTGTTCTTTCAGTGTCTTGTCTTCTTACAATAATTGCACGTTTGACCGTTACTACCATTACCCTTGGACTTGGGTCTCCCAAACTTGGAGCTAGATTTGGATCGTCCACCTTGACGACACCCCAAAGAGAGCTACATCCTGATCATCACCACTTGTGTCGCCTCTCGACAACTTTCGAAGCTCATGCAAGCATAAAGCTGCCTCGACTTCCTCCAAAGAGATTTTGTCCTTCCCTTATGTCATGGTCTCGACGAAGTATGAGTACTCCTCAGGTAGAGAACAAAGCAGTGCAATTGCTTGGTACTCAACACTTACATTCTATTCCACCGCTTGCAAATACAACAACTGATTTAGTTGATGAAGATGATCCTGTAACGATGTCTCCTCTTTTATCTTGAGCATGAATAATTTCTATAACAAATACAACCTCCCCGTGAGTGACTTAGTCAGGTACAAAGATTCAAGCTTTTTCCACAATGCCTCTGCAGTCTCCTCTTTCGCAACCTTGCAAAAGATCTTGTCTGACAGTGCCATCTGAATTACGCTGCGTGCTTTCATCTCTAGCTCTGATCTTATATAGTCTGTGACGGAATCTGGAATAGATTTCGTATCAAAGACTATCCTGTAAAGCCCTTCGTGCTTGAGCATAGCCTTCACCCTTATACACCAAAGAGTGAAGCTATTCTTTCCTGTAAACTTCTCGATATTGTAACCGGATGTTGAATATGTCTCCGCCAGTATGTAACCTCCGACAACCTGAAAGCTCTGATACCACTTGTTGGGATACGAACAAACCATTAGATACAGACAGTAAAAGCAAGCACAATATCCCTACAAAGGGCGGATAGCTACCTAACAATCACTTCACCGCGATCTTTCAGGGATACACCACAATAGCACAATATTCAACCAAAACAAGTAATACGAGAAGAAACAAAAGCAAGAAAGCAACAAAGTCAAGCAACACATAGTTCACCTTACTTCGGTCCATTAACGAAGCCTACGTCCAGCTTCTCGATGACAGGTTCCACTAATATGATCAGAGAGAATTACACCAACTTCTTCAACATTCTTCAACAAACGAGAGTACCAATAAATCCAAGCTAGGAGTTTAAACTCTTCTCACAAACCCAATGGAGATCTCAAATCTCACCAAAATAGAAGAAAACAAAAGCTCTCACCAAAATCCTTCAACCCGGAAAGAGAGATAGAAAAAGAAAAACATTACAATGAGTTTCACAAAGAATTCTCAAGAAGATCACTCCCCAAATTCATGCCCCAAAGCTTCGAGACGTGTGAGGAACAATATACTTGATGACGACACACGCTCTACTCAAAATAAACCCCTTGGGAAATCAACGGTCGAGATTAGAAGCTCAAATCTGGCCGTTCTAGAGTTTCTGGGTATGGACACGGCCATGCGTCTAATCCGTACGACCGTGCATCAATCCGCGTCTGTAAAACAGAGAGCTGCTGATGTACATGGGTAGTGTGCACGACTGTGCAACACAGACAGTTTGTACGGCCGTGCTAAATAAACAGAGAGCTGCCTGGCAGCACGGACAACAGCACGGACGGCTGCACGGCTGTGCCGTAAATCTGTCTTCTGACGTGCATGGCCGTGCTAAGACATGCATGTCCTGTTGCTAGCAACGATCTATGAACTTCGTGTTTGATGATAACAAATGTGTGTGAATGGTTTTAACGTGTGTGTTAAGTGTTTCAGGAATGACGAGCTTGTGGATACTTAATAGGAGTCTTGGTTAATATGATGGGAAGAAGAAGACAATCCACTTGGTTTGATTCATACCAATTATAGCTAATTCTAAATCTCAATTGAACCTAGTAGTCGCAAGTTACTCTTGCTAATTTTCCAATAGCTACACAAATCAAATAAAAACCCTTCTGTTAAAAACCCTAGTGCTGGCCGAAATTATAAAACAAAAAATAAACTCATCTCTAAGCCGCAACCTGTGGAAACCCTCAAGCAAAACGAAATAAATTCCCAAGAGCTCTTCTTCATAAATAATCTCATATGGCAGCTGTAATTTCTTTAGGGGGAGCCAATCACAAAGATCCTCATCAATTTCCCAGGAGCTACAACCGCTCTTCTATAAACCCTAGACAAGGCCAAATTGTTTTCCATCAGAAAATTCAAAAGGCAGCATTTTTTTCTCTCCCAATAAATCTCAAAGCTGCTGCGAAAATCAGAGAGAGGCCTCTCCAAAAAACAAAATACCCAAATGCCCTAAAGAGCTCACGCAAATAGATCCCCCTTGAGCCAAGAGCCACATCTTTCTCTCTCTTTTGAAAGCCTTGAGAGCATGCGCATGTTTCAACTCGAAAATCCCCGAGGCAAAAAACAAGAAAGGAGGAAGCCGCATTTTTTAAGGGAAGCAGATCATCAAAAATTTGTAGAGGTAGCCGCACACAAAATCACTCCTTCAAACCCCTAAAAGTCACAGGGCCTCATTATTTTTGTGTGTTTGGTGACAGCTGCAGGTTTGTGTTTTTTGATTCATTGTCACAAAGTCAAATAATCTCTCTCCGGGAGCAACAAAAGATCTATGCATTGAGAATTCCCAAGCTGCCGCAATTTTCCTCTCAATTCTCCAAGGATTGAAGCTGCCGCAACTTTCTCTTCAAATCACAAGAGCAGCAACCATTTTCCTTGAACAGCAGGCCGATTTGGTTTGTTCTTTTGCAAGTCTCAAAATTTCAAGAGAGCAGCAACTTTCTTTGCTACTCCCTAGGAGCTGCCGAAATTTCAGCCGCAACTCTCAATCATCAACAAAGGAGGGCTGCATTGATTACAGAGGGGACTACTACTTGTCAGATTGATCTGACCACGTGCTGAACGACAGAGACATCAATGCCGTCACAACTGAGCGATTCTAAACTCTAAACTTTATTTTATTTGTGATTGTGGCGTTGTGATTTTTGTAGAACTATTTTATTATTTGTTTGGGGACTTGGCTAGTTTGGACTTGCCAATAGAGAGCTTTACTAGAAATATTATTGTTAGGGCACTTTGGTGAGTGCATGTACTGAGAGCCAGGTGAGTGTAGAGTTGGTACTCTAGATACAGGTTGTACCAGTTAACTTTAATAATCTAGTATTGCCTTTGTGGCTGGACGTAGGTCGTTAGGACGACCGAACCAGGGTATATCGCCTTTGCATGCTGTGACTGCTTTATTATACTCTGTGTCTGATTGATTGTGTTATAACTGCCTGTGATTTCATGTGGGTTGCACGAATATTCCTGTAAGTCTATTCACCCACATCTATGCTTAGATCCAGATCCATCAAGTGGTATCAGAGCCAGTTTAGTGGATCTAGCCTAGTTAACCATGTCTATTAATATGTATTATTCTGCTTTTGTTGAGGGTCAGTCTATTTCTCGTCCCCCTAAGTTCAATGGTGTGGATTTTGCATATTGGAAAAGTAGGATGAGGATTTATTTAGCTGCTGTTGATTATGATGTATGGAGCATTGTAGAAAAAGGCTATAAACCTCTCACCATTAATGTTGCTAATAATGAAATGTTAAAACCAGAAGATAAGTGGGATGACTTCGATAAGAGGCACTTTTTATTGAATAATAAAGCTATGAATGCATTGATTTGTTCTTTAGTAACGCTGAGTTTAACCGTATATCTCAATGTCAAACTGCGCAGGAAATTTGGTATACTCTGGATTGACTCACGAGGGTACATCACAGGTAAAAGAGTCCAGACTTGCATTGCTCAGCACTGAATATGAAAGCTTCCACATGCTTCGATCAGAGTCAATTAAGGAGATGTTTGTGAGATTCACAGACATCGTCTACAAATCTACTTCTCTTGGAAAGCCGTACTCAAGCCTAGAACAAATCAGAAAGATCTTAAGAGCGATGCCTAGCACATTCTGTCCCAAAATCACAGCTATTCAGGAAGCAAGGGATTTATCGCAGATGAAAGTGGAGGATCTGATAGGGAACTTGATGTCCCACGAGCTCGAGTTGCAGAGTGTTGAAATCAGAGAGAAAGATGACCCTTCAGGCTAAGGAGGATGAAATGGAGATAAAGAGGAGGCTTTTTTGGTGAGAAGCTTCAAGAATATATCAGAACATGCAATGGGAGATCAGAGATATTAAAAAGGTTTAATCGCTCTAACAAGTTTAATTCTGCAAATAAATTTTCTGAGAAGACTACTACTGATCCAGTTATATGTTTTAAATGCAAAAAGCAGGGACATTTTATGAAGCAATGCCATCAAGGAAAGAACGTTGCGGAGCAAAAGGGAAAATCTTTGGTGCTCACATGGGATATGGACATCGAGGATGAATCGCAAGAGGAAGTTGCACACTCCTCCCTTTGCCTGATAGGAGAACTAGATGAGGTAAAATCTCTAACTAAAGCTCAACTTGTGACTACTTTTAAAGAAATGCAAGATGAAATTCAAAGCTTGGAATCAACTGTTGAGTTACTTGAATCCCATGTAGAGAAGTTTAAAAATGCTAATTTTGACTTGCAAGAAGACAATTATAATATGTCATTAGAAGTTGATTAAATTAAAGAGAAGCTTGTTGCATGTAACTCTACTATTAGCTCTTTGAAAAAGGGAAAATCTTGCATGCATATTGAAACTGAATGTCTGAATTGCTCTACTTTGCTTAAAGATATTAGCATGTTTAAACAAAATATGATTAAGCTAGAGTTGAAAATGAATTGCTAAATGAGAAGATTTGCATGCAAATAAATGAAAACAAAGAGCTAGAAAAGAACATGGCTAATCTGAAAAAGAGTGAGGAAGAGAATAAAAAGGCATTCATTAGTAAATGTAACATGCTTGTTAATGAGAATATGTTTTTAAAGTCTAAAATATCTGATCTTGAATTGTCTATTAAAAAATTTGGTGTTGGAAGCATTCATTAGACATTATTCTAGGTAATCAGATACATTGAAATAATAGGCGTGGTTTGGGCTATGGAAATAAAATTGATGAGAGGCCTAAAGTTTGTATTTACACCCAAAATGGGTTATATGAATGGCGGGAACATTGGATAACATTGGAAAATCAACAATTTACAATTAGAATAAAGTTGAACACCTTAAAGTTTGTATTTACACCGAAAATGGGTTATACGTATAAATCATTAAAATGATTTAAACAGATTACTCCTCCGTTAAAAATCCAGTTGATTGGTGACTGCATATGGACATGCAATTAAATTGCATACCATCAAAATGCCTCCTTAGAACATATTTATATGAGTATGATCACCTCATATAAACAATTTCCGAGAACCTCTAACGGTGGAAGCGTTTAGAGCGCATCTTATAGATTGTGCCATGATGTGTCCACATCCCCATAGCACCACTATACACCATCAAAATGCCATCTTAGAACTATTTATCGGGTGTAATTAACCCATATAAATAGATTTCAAGCACTTCAAACGGGAGAAGCATTTAGAGCACATCTCATAGATTGTGCCTTTGATGGGTCGTCATATAAAGAATCTATAGTGAAGATTAGATCCTGAAGATCCTTCACATTCAGAACTCTTTAAATTCCCAGTATAAGGTCCAACATGGTTATTACCATCATCCCTGAGCCTGAAGCTCAGTTGACCATTTCAAATAGCATGAATCGTATGAGATCTTGAAGATCCACACTTCTGAAACTGTTAAACAGTTTTCGGACATATTTACTGACAATCCGAATATTGTCCAAATCACGCATCCTTGCTGCTAAAAATCCAGCTAGCATTGACATACCAAAAATAATGGATGCAATCCACCAGTAGCAGAAGTGGATGTCCTCAATGAATGATAGGACATACCACGAGGCTCCAAAGAGAGGAATACTTCTAGAGACCTTTATACAATACCACCAAAGGAAAGTGAGCTCATCTTCATATCCTCCCTGTTTCTTGAACATCTGGAAGAGGCATCTGGAATAAATTGAAATATTAAAGAATAATGTACATACATGTAAGGTTTTTGGAACACACTTGTCGACAACTTCTTCACGTTTCATTTTGCCACTAAATGTGATATTTATAATATCGTTCCACACTCCGTTGCCTGAAGCAAACGTAGAGATTGACCAAAATGTGGAACACGGCAATAATAAGCGGAGCTGGAGTCACTTATGAAATGTGAAAGTGTTTGGACCAGAAGTCCTAATATCAAAAAGGTATCAAACCTGTGGGTATAATGAGTATTTAATAAATACAAATAATAAATAAATAAAATCATATGCTACATGTTATAGCTTAGAGGTTCATTTTGCTGAAACGAGGAAGCAAGTGCGATGAGCTTGACTCACTTACGAAATAAAACGTATGCATTAGGCTAATTGGTTAAGTTTGTAAAATTCCTTCGATTGGCAAAGGAAAATTTGGTTTTTGCTGGTATAGATGTTGTGACAGCATAACCTTATGGATTTATTCCTAATTTTCTTACTTGTCTGAATAGATTTTGAGATGTCTATTCTATGAAATTAGGGGTGTGCATGGGTACATGGTACCCAGATACCCGATCGGAACCTACCCGAACGGGTAGGTTCTGGGTAGATATTTATCGGTTCCGGGTAGATTCCGGGTAGGAAAATTAGGAACCGACTGGTATCGGGTCCGGTTCCGGTTCCCGTTTATAGGAAACGGGTACCCAAAACCGGAACCGATATTTTATATATTTAATTTTTTATATATTATAATATTAATGATCAAAATATATAAGAATGATCTACCCTATATGAATCTAATTTGAACTTATAATATTAGGGAGTACAACTTGCATCCTGAAGTTTTGAGCAACGCGTAAGTTCATTAAACAATGCATTTGAATCAAGGATCATATTGTTCTCTTATGCGTTCAAAAGAGCAAACGTGAATCATTCTTCCATATGTCTAGCTTTATCTAATAGAAATGACTGATCAGTATACATTTATCACTGAAGAAAGAGACTAGAGACAATATTTTACTTCCAGATAGATCTTTATTCATGTGTATTTGAGGTAATTGTCATGCACAGATCATTTGGAAATCATTGTTCGTAATGCAGTATAAATTAGATTTTTTTACAGGGTACCCGAAACCTACCTGGAACCATAGGGTCCGGGTATATGGTCCAACTGGGTAGGTTCTGGGTCCAAAATTTAGGAACCGGTCCCTTAACGGGTAGGGTCCGGGTAACATAAAAAACAGGGTACCCGGACCCGCACACCCCTATATGAAATATATAAACTTCAACCAATAAAGTTTCTTGTCAAAATAAGGACTCCTACTAAAGGTTGCATTTGCATCTTTAAAAGAGCATAGAAAATTATTTGAGATTATATCTTCAAATGACTCAAATCTCATCGGATCTCCTGAAGAGAAAACCGAAATATTTGTTTAAGCTTAACTATCAAATATGATATAAAAGACATGCAAAAATCTTAGCTTACAAACTATCATTTTTAGATGAACAAATCATGCAGAAGATGAAACAATCATGCAGAAGATGATCTCATCATCCAGAAGATGAAACACTCATCCATAAGATGAAAATATCATCCAATAGACGATAATATCTAGTAGATGAAAACATCATCATGAAGATGAAAACATCATATAGAAGATGAAAATCATTTTACATTTAACTTCATACACCTGAAATTGATGAAGAAACATGGACAATTGTATCCCACCAAATACACCTATTGGTTGTATGAATAAAACTAAAAACTCTTTCCATTCGCTGGAAGATGGGAAGAATATTCTAGGTCCTGAAATACATTACTTGAGTGTCTTTGGTATACTTCTTTTTCTGGCCAACTGCATGCTTCTCTATATAGTGTTGGCAGTAAATATGTTAGCCAGATACAGTACAGCGCCTGCACCGCACCACTAGACCGGAGCTACGCATCTTATGCGCTACCTACAAGGGTCAATTTATAAAGGATCATCCTTCATGTTAAATTTATTTGCAGATGCAGGTAATAAATCATCGTGATGAACACCAAGAAGGACAAGCTACCTCCTGGAAATCTGCAAAGCATGTGATTAAGGCAACATCATCTTACCACTCCGAGAAGCTCATCATCTAAGAAGCAAATCGAGAGTATGCATAGCTACGCACTGAAGTATCTCGCAGATACAGTGACGACTGGGTCAGAGACTAAAGATATGGAGCTATCTACCGAGTTCACAGACCATGCCACTTTCCTAGCTCATCCTTGGGAAGGATACATCAAAGACGATGAGACAGAGCACACCTCTTTAGAGGAGCTCCCTTGGATTCAGTAGCTGCCATATCTGAGTGATACATGAATAGATGAGTGATGCTTGTATTTTTTCTTGAAATATTGCAGATAAGGTTGATGTATAGATGCCTAAGAGATCTGCAAGCCTGAAGCTTGTACAAATCAAGGGGAGTTAAATGTAGAATTGTACTCTTTTTCCTTGGCTATGATTTTTTCCAATAGGTTTTCCATAGCCAAAGGTTTTAACAAGGCAACCTCATTAGCTCTAGATCCAGAAGTATCAACCTCTAGCGATATCCACACAACAGCGGAAGTTAAAGAGAGTTATGCTCTCTAACTTAGGATCCAGAAGTATCTACCCCGTGTGATACTCATAAGCACTATGAATCCTAGAGTATTCATATAACGAGTTTACAAAGATGGATGGATAAGGGAAAATGTTATGAATGGACACTAAAGACCTTTGGTATCCATCATTATTGTGGAGACTCTTGGTATTTATCCCTTTATAACGGCTAATTCTAATATATATATATATATATATATGACTTATGGTTTCCACCGTAGTGATTGATTCTCAACAATATATGAGATTTCTAAATTGTTATATTTTTGTAATTTTCATATTTTTGAGACTCATTACATACATTAAACCCGCTAATCTGTTCTAAACAGCCAAAACCCACTCATCCAAACAACTCTACTCTTTCTTAATACCCAAACCATATAATCTATAATCTTGATCCATTACATAACCCATATATGATATCTTTTATAACCCTAAACCTTATTTTATCATTTTCATTTCCATCTATTTTTCTCCCTTATTTTATCCATTACATAACCCCATATATGACATATCTTGTTTTTAATTTGTTTTGACCCATATCCTACACAATATTGTTGTTTCCTTTATATGCTATTATTCGGGTCTGTTTGACCCTGACAGCCCCTGTTAAGTCTATTTTGACCCAGATCCTGCACACTACTGTTGTGTGCTTTATATGCTACTATTTGGATCTGTTTGACCCTGACAACCCCTGCTTCAAATCTGTTTGTATCCAAAAGCTCTGTTACCCTTGGGCATTACCATGCGAATTTATTTGAGCCTAAGAACCGCTGTGTTGGTTACTGTTTGGCCAGAAATGCACCCGAATACTAAGTTGTATGCTTATATCGATGATAAAATAATAATTCCATCTTTGAAAAGACTATCTATATGATTGGTAAAAAATAAATAAAATACAAAACCTATGGTGAATATTTAAATTGAAATTGTGGGAGGTGTGCATATATGATTAGACTGCATATTGGATTTTCTGAGAAAATTGGCTAAAACCATGGGTCAACCGTCACTTTTAATTTCTACCATCCTATTTAAAAACTTTGCTAGAATACCACACCCCCTAAAAAAGACTAAAATACCCCCGTTCGTTCCCAAAGATTAAAACCCGTCCGCAGTGAGCGTATATTGGCGCATATTGGCACATATTGGCGCATATCTACGTCGATGCCGAACTCCGACCACCCCGCTTCAAAGCCCGTCCGCAGCTGTCCTCCGACGTCCACGGAGAAGCCAGATGCTGCTGCAATATGCGCATATCTACGCTGGCTTCTCCGTGGACGTCGGAGGGCAACTGCGGACGGGCTTTGAAGCGGGGTGGTCGGAGTTCGGCATCGACTTAGATATGCGCCAATATGCGCCAATATGCGCCAATATACGCTCACTGTAGACGGTTTTTAATATGCGCATATCTACGCTGGCTTCTCCGTGGACGTCGAAGGGCAACTGCGGAGGGGCTTTGAAGCGGGATGGTCGGAGTTCGGCATCGACGTAGATATGCGCAAATTTGCGCCAATATGCGCCAATATGCGCCAATATACGATCACTGCGGACAGGTTTTAATCTTTGGGAACGAACGGGTGTATTTTAGTCTTTTTTAGGGGGTGTGGTATTCTAGCAAAGTTTTTAAATAGGGTGGTAGAAATTAAAAGTGATGGTTGACCCATGGTATTTAGCCAATTTTCTCGGATTTTCTGCTCAACCCCTTGCACTTGTGCTTTTGAGCAATCTAGTATTGCTTCACTTATTATATTGGTTATATTGATGATTCAATTTATATCCATGATATTGATGATGAATGATGGATTTGATAATTCTTATGAATTAATATGCTTTTTACTGTTGCAGTTCCTTAGGTCCAATTCACAACTATAAGATTAGCACATTATGTATACTCATCTTGGTTAGACATTGAGACTCTACCTTATATCTATGTTTTACAGAAAACATACTCCCACAATTAAATTGTTATAACCATGAAATTTTCATATGACTAAATATTGATCACTATGCTTACTACATTTACTTTCATGCATATACCACTTAAAGTATACCTAATTATAAGATTTACAATAACACTGATTCCTTATATTTGATATTGCACTTGTTAATGTTTGACGTGAGATTATTGTATTTGATGACTGAATTAAACATTGAACGTGATACTGTACTTGATACAGATACCAAAACTAAACGTTGCATTATACATGATCATAGGACTTGTACTAGACTACTGGGGTTCGAGAAACTCGCATTATTGATGGTGTGAATGCGACTAGAGTCACCATTTATTTTTCTGGACCAACTCAGATACTGTACTTGACGGAATTTGTTTAATGTGCTTGACTGTATTTGGTCTGGGTGAGCATCCTTGTGGTAATAGTGAGCTCGTATGTTGCATATTGTATCTTTAAACATGAGTGACATCACTAGATTAGGATCACTATAGTTATACATTTCTTGCAAGGCATTGAATATTCATGGTTATTGTAATTCATTGATATCATGCTTTTACTTTACATGATATGGATCTTGGCTTTTATGAATATACCACTGTTCCTTTTATTCATGTTTATTATAATTTTTGCATAGATCTTACGTGTTTGATCATGATTTTGGGAACTTACAAGCCTGGTGTAACAGTTCTTTTGTTGACTGTTCAGTATGTGTGGTGACGAATTTGGAGACAGGTTTAGATGAGTAGGAGTGCTAGGGGAAAATTTAGAAGTTAATTAGACAGGTCCATATAGTATTTTATTTACATGCGCTTCAATATTTAATAATCGTAAAGACGGTATGCTTAGATATTATTGTTTTTACTTCTTGAATTTTGAAAAGTTGTTAATGTAATTTTAAATTAAATTTTTCTTGGTATGGATGCGTACATTTGGATTGCTCTCAAGTAACTTATAAGATTTGCTTATTGTTACGCTTATTGTATACTGATCCAAAGAAAAAATTATATGAATTTACAGTTATCTCTTTCTTGATTTAGGATACAAGACATCCTCTTCATATGTGAAACTTTATGAATTTATGATGATGTTAACAATTAGAGAAAAGTATGTGGGCAACTATGAATCCAATTTGAATTTTAATTCTATTCTATTGATAGTGTTTTGAACTGATATTTGCAAAGGAAGGCTCTATAAAAGAGATTGGTAATAGCAAAGCAAAAAGGTCGAGAAGATTGAAGTGAGTTTCCCCATGAGAGACGAATACTTTGTCAGGGAAATTTTTTCCCCAAAGAGACGAAGAGACTTCTCTAGAAAGAGAGCTAGAGTTTCTCCAGCGATATAGAATTGTAAGCTCTTCCAGAATTACAGATATTTTGTTTTTGTGGAGTTTATCTCTCTATATTTATTTTCTGATAAGAAATAAAATTATTTAATTTTTCTCTCATTATTCTGTCTACGTGATCAATGAATCACAACACATAGGGATGCAATTTTGAAAGGCCAAAGTAAATTCAGGATGGCAATGATAATATGATCAGGACATTCAAAATGATGCAAAAAAGTGACAGCTGATTATGAAAATTAAAAAAAAACAAAGATTTATTCCAAAGCGAAAGATAATACCTGCAGAAGTGCTTGAAGCAGGCCCTGCTGATGATCCAGTAGAAAATTCTGCAATGTTCCATGGGTTTCGGGTCCTCCCTCCAAACCAAATATCATCATAGGCCAGTGATCCAGAAACAAGCTTTGCTACGAGAACAGCCCCTGCAGACTTCAGCCTGGAACATAATTAATGCTTCAAAGATATATCCAAGAGTTCCATGGGATCACAAACATAGATGTACAATTCAAGATAAACCTTTTATAGACCCAAGCTTCAACATCAAGAACCTGATTTTTAAATGTTTTTGAACCCCAAGTAGACTTGTAGTTAGGAACAGCAATGATATCTTTCAATCCATATGGAATTCCATGAAGGGGACCTGTAGCCCATATAAGAAATTAAAAGCCAACGAGCAAGGCTCCCTAGAATGAAGTTCTAAAATAAATTAAATTGTTATAAATGAGATGGTACAAACTATAAGATGGTACAAACTATATATATTGTGAGGCAAGGCATGTACTGCACAGTCATACCTCAACAAAAAAATATCTACATAGTATATAAGAATTATTTGGTGGTGGTCTTCTTAAAGGGGAAGTGGAGGTGGATGTCAAAGTTTCCTCAATATGTATAAGTTTTCTAAAGGAGAAAAATGTAGTGTGAACAGCCAAGTTAGATTTAGCTGTGCACGTGCACAGTTTTCCAGTTTCTCAATTTTTTTAATTTTTTATAAGATTATTGTCCACCTCATGGACGATCAACACACCAACAATCAAATGAATCTAATGCTATTTGATTCTCTATCTAATCCTTGCAACTTCAACGGTCTCAAAAGATGCTGAAAATTAGAACTTTTTACAATGGGTGGATCAAGGATCAAATACATATAGGGTTCACACATATTTAGGTTTTGAGATTTTAGAATATGTACATCAATCCTATAAAAAATTTAAAATGAGGACAAATGTGTTTTTTGTGCACGTGCACACAACTAACTTAGTTGTGCACATGCACAGCTACATCATTCTCTTTAAGAGTGGAGGTAGATGTAGGTGCATATCTGAATTAGCAACTTTAAGAGTGCCTCCCTTTCACATTGTGCTTGCACCTTGCTCAAGGAACTCAACTTGACCAGAGTATTAATGTACTCCATCTCACGCATTGTCTTCCCAATCCATAACCCTTGGATCAAAAATTCAATCTAAGTTCACAAGAAATATCTCATCAAATTCTCACAACGAGTCTTTGATGAGGTGTTACTGATATGAAAAAAAGATTAAAGCGGGTTGTGTTGGATCCTAAGTTCCAGGTCCAAGTCACCACCTTTGTCTCCAAAGAAAGTCATATATCATCATGCATATGCAAATAGAGCCTGAACAACCTCTTTTCTGATACTTCAACACATTTGCTCTAATAATATTATAACAAGTGCAATATGATGAATCGGTTAATATGCTTAGGATCCATACAATCGAAAAAAGGACCACCTGTTGGAGTCCAAACTAGACTCTTCTAACTACTTCATACCATGTATTTCTGTCTATGCTACATGGGACTAATCGCACCCTTATTTATTTCCATATTACCTTCATAGAATGATGTTTCCTTGTGGACTAACACCGTCCTAACTTAATTTTCCACACTACATGTTTAACATCAAGAATGATGTGTCCCCGTAGATGTAGGAATTGAGCTCAACCATGTTGCAAAATTCTTTCTTCTTTCTTGTGCTGATGTTGTTATGTATTGGTAATGCAATGCTTTAAAAGAACCATAATGAAGATCCTACTATTTTACACATCCTAGTGTTTTACACAACCGAGGATGAGGAATGGATGTAACAAATGGAGCAAAGAGATAAAGAACATAGAAATTTTAAAGCTTAGATTTTTGGTCATCATTCTAGGGTTTTAACGTTAAGGGTGGATTAGATCTTCAAGGGTTTCCATTTACGATCTAGCATTCTATTTTATTTGTTTGTTTACTTTTGTGAGAGAAGTAAAACTATAATTTCTTCGTTTGTACACTCGTATCCATTTAAATTGGTGGAAAAGTGAACTTTTACCAACAAGGAACTATTAGAGACCTAGCCATACTAGGCCACAAACTCTAGCCCATTTGTTAGAGACTCAGCCCACACTAAGCCACTATCACTAGCCTTGCTAAGGACATATCTCATACTAGATCCTTAACAATGGTCTCACACCCCAATTGTTAATAATTAGCTAACATCCATCTCAAAACAAATTGGTATTAGGTGGAGAGTCCCTCTAATACTTAAGCATTTCATTTCTTTTGTTCGTGTCCGATGTGGGACTAAGTGGGAGATCGTAACAGGAATTTAAATCAAAAATTTTAAAAGTGATTATAGAAGTGATTGGAGAGAAGAAATTAAAAGTAGCGGTATTGACATTAACCACACCCTTTAAGCTCAGAGGTTTACATGTTCTCAGAAGGACCACAGCTAATATCTTGTATTCTAAGCTAAAATATTTGAAATCCCTAAGATAATTGATAGTACCTATATTATGCAACTTGTCACCTAAAAGACCTCAAAAGAATGATCCCTTCTTCAAGAAATACAGTAGCACATAATGCAAAACAGTCAATGCATAGATTATTGACAGCCATAAATTTAGATTTAGTATTTAATTTGAAAGGTCAAAGGTTACCTAAATAAACTCCTTGATCAAGCAATTTATCTGCTTCCTTCGCCTGACTGTATGCTAACTCTTCAGTATATGTAACCACAGCTTCGAGAACATGATTATACCTAGTGAATTTCCATTACCTGACATCAGTTAATAATTGGGAGATAAAGAAGCGCCTCATTTTCAAACTAGTAGCAAGATACAGTTGCAAAAGAGAGAGAAGGCTGAAAGTTGAAACTAAGCTGATAAAAGAATCGGCATGAGACAAAAAAAGGTAAGTTGCAAAAGAGAGAAGGCTGAAAGTTGAAACTAAGCTGATAAAAGAATCGGCATGTGACAAAAATGGTCATGAGTTGAAGAAATGCCTAAAGTTACATGATGAGAGTTAATATCCCATTTTCTATCGGAGAGGCGGGAGTTAACCCATTTTATCCATCGAAGAATGAGAAGATGAACAAGAAGAGAGAGCTGCAAACAAATTAAAAGGAACACCAAGAGTCTCAATATTACCTTTTTAATCTTCTAAGGAAAATGTTTGTAAGCTCCCAAGAAGTGATTTTCTTGGACCTAATAAGTGCTCCTAGCTCAAGTACCTGTCAGATTGTCAATTATACATGGAAATGAGAAACTAATGACTCATACCCGACAGGAAATTAAACTAGACTTATGAAGTTATTATAATTATCATGCAAGCCCTTTTCCATAAAATGTGATCTGCTTAGGACCACAAGGCTCCCTCATCACTGAAAGACAGAACAAATTCTATGCCCATCAATCTGCATCAATCAGGACCAAATTTCAGCTGGATTCCAGTATACAGAACTATGGGCAAGAGCTAAATCTCCAGATTGTAAAGAGGGGTGCCGACCCTATTGTCATGCTGGTCATGTAGTAATAAAAGAGAAATCCTTCAATATTAATCAGAATCCCCTCCCAGAAAATGAGGAGACAAATTTTTTTTCATATATATGGAACAAAAATTTACCGACATAAAGGCAATATCATCTTCCTTTGCTGGCCTCTGCACTCCAGAGAGAGAAGGGCAATTAAATTTTTCCACAGTTAGTGGAGTTTCATTCCTACCCCATGATGAATTGAATACTAGAACTGATGGATTATGCAGGCCTCCATCTTCAGATGCAACCAGCTCACGGTTCTCTCTGAACACAGGTATGTTGAAATCTTTTGCACCATTTATCATTTCATGGACCTATTGAGATTACAAGTCAAATTGCACAAATTTCAAATCCAACAAAAAAAGAAGGAAATTTCTATGAATTCAGAGCTGATCTGTATGTGAATATAATCCAACATTACCTGTGAGTCATTGAAAAAATTTTCATCAACAAATTTTAATCCCGCCTTGAGTGCAGAAGTCTTATTTACTTTTTCTTTGCAGGGAATTTCTTCTGCTGGAACAGTTTGGTTTCCCTCCTGAGCAATTGTAAGGAAAGATATATATCGAATTGAGAAACAAGTAAATAGAAATAAACTCAACTTGAAATCGTCCCACCTTCCATAACTAATGGTATATGGCGACAATCATAAAAAATGATCATAGACTTTATGTCGCATGAATTTGCAGATTTTATTATATATACTAACATTTGTATCAAATGGCCAGAAAAAACAATACAGTGGCCTCTCTAAATAGAAAAATAAATTAGGACTACTCCGTTCTTTATCCAACAAATAGAAAAATCGTAGATAAATTGCATTTCATCCCATGATCTATTCTACAAGCATACCAATAGTGCCTACGACACCCAATAGAGCGTGCTCATAACTTTGTTCAGGCAAGAGTGGCACCTGTAAAGAGTTAAAGCTGCCGTTTTAAATTTTCCATGTCTAGGAGTTATATAGATTATCACACTACTATACATAGTTTGCAGGGTCGGCTGCAATTTACTTTATGATGCTATTTTTGTTGGGAAAGCAATCACATCTGGTATCGCTTTAGGAGGGAGAACAATATAAATGATGAGAACATGGTTTGTGTAGATTTTATTAGTTCCCAAGAAACATGCATGAATGCCCATATACAACATCAATATCGAGGTGATGCAGATGAGCCAGCCTGCGTCTCTATTCGACGTAGCCAATATTGTTGGATAGTCAGCCAGAAGGGAAAACAATTTTCAACCAGTAAAATGATACGAATAGCCATCAACTCCTAGTATCACCAGAGCAGAAAAGCAGTGCCAACATGCAAAAATTATACCCAAAGCTCATATGCATAATTAAGGGTTCTTCTCCATCATCGCCTTTTTCTCTCTTAGTGTTGAAAGTAGGGGTCTCCAACATTGTTGCAATGGTCCTAATATAGGGGTCTACAACGTTGTTATGTTTTTGTATTAAACTATCAAAATTATCTATTTAATTTTTAATGATTTTCAATGAATTTTCCGTGTTTTTCCTGATTTTATTTTCTATTTTTTCTTAAATAATGTATTAACTCATTTCATTTAAATCTAAAATTTAAATTCAAAATTTAAAACTCAATTATAACTCTGATTTAATTCTGTTCAATATTATTAAACCAGATCTAAAATTTAAAATTTAAATCCATAACTAAAACCTATTAATCCTAATTAAACACCCCCAAATCCCATTCATATTCTAAACCCACTACCAAATCCGACCCATTTACAACCCCTCTTTATAAATCAAAACCCAAAATCCTAAATATATTCTTTTAAACCCATAACTACATTTCTCATTTTTCTCTCCCTGAGCCTCTTATATCTCCCTTTTGCAGCAATCTCTCTTGATCTCTCCCATGATCTCTTAATGTCTCTCCTTAGCCATCCCAAATCACGATCCTGCCCTCTCAAGATATTTTAGTCTCTCTCTCCTCAGCTAAACGATGACATCTCTCTTTCCTCAATCTCCCTCTACCATCGAGCTCTAAATTGTCATAACATCTCAATTTCGTGTACGCTCTCTCGTCCATCAATAGGTGCACCTGCCCTGCTGTCAACCTTCCTAATTACTCATTAAATCCTCATCTCCCTTCAAGTCTCTTAATCTTTATTTAGTAACTGTCACAATACTATCGCTGAGTTAAGATGCCATCACTTCTATCTTGCCTTGCTTAAGCTTTGATCCGGCTCGTCTGATTATACCGCAACCATTCAACCTTTACCAATCGATGCCGTGGTAAGATTCCCTCCCCGAGAATTTATTTAAAATCAAACTTCAAATTAAAGATTGCTCATGAACTAGAATCAATATTGATTGCTTAGTAGCTTTGGTTAAGTAATATAAATTAACGTAAATAGAATCAAATGAAATTTAATGAAAATGTATGTATGGACTTTTGCACTACAAATTTAATTTTATAAGTTGATTTTAGGCATGTTTTAGTAATTAGACAGCAACCCTAATTTTCATACTATATTATACTAAATTGGAGATGTGTGTATACTAGTTTAATACTTAATCATGTTTCCTGGTGATTAGTCTTGGCCTTGATAATTGAATTCCTACATTGGTTGTTTCGGCCATGATAGTGAAAGTCTTGTTCTTTAGATATTTTCAGGCTTTCAGCCATTACAAATATTGATTTTGGATTTTTTTTAAGCTTCATAATAGCCAATGGATAGCTTAATCTAAGTAACATCAACATGTTGAAGTAATGTTCATGTTTGATTAATTATGGCAGTATAGCATGTCTGTTTAGGGCTATAGAAATTTACATAATTTCATTATAACAAATATTCTGTGCTTAGATTACCATTGTAGTATCTGCAACATGTTTTCAGTAATTATAATGGTTTGATTATTAATTAAATTAGAATGTTACTGTAGCATTCCCGCAAAACTGATTTGAAAAAGATTAATGTAATTAATTGATTTAGACTATCATTAACTACTTTTCAGGTCAACTGAATAAAAATGATTCCACGCTTGTTTATATTTAAAAATTGAATGATGGCAAAGAGCTATATTAAATAGAAAACAACAGAATGAAATAGATTTTGTGTGTTATTGTAATGAAAACGTATGTTGGCTCGATTGAGGCACTGAAGAAGTATTGGAGATGTGCAAACGAGCTATCTTGTGTAGAGCTAGCTCGCCTGTGCTCGAATCATGTCTATCTGACTCTACACAAGTCAGATACGGGGATACCGAGCTAACGGACTTCTAGAATGTATGGATTCTCAGTTGAGAGGATTCACAGCTCATAGCTCGGCAGCTCTACAATCTGAGCTTTGGATAGCTCGGCTCAACACTTCGTCAGCTCGGCCTTCAACAAGAAGTTCGACAACACGGAGAACGTAATGTCCTTTCTGATGTAGAGTTGCAATTGGATTAGAATTTCGTTTGAGTCGTAGTCGTAGTCAAATATGAATCCATCTTTTATGAGCACATATTGTATCATATGGCTATATATATGATATTTAGGCGAGGGTTTCAGGTAAAACGCACTGAAAGAACTTTGAACAGTCATTGTTGAGAGTCAACTTTGAGAACTGTAGTGAGAGCTTTTGTAGAGATCTTGATTGTTTCTTCGTCGTTATGAAGAGAGAAAGATTTGTGTTTATTATATTCTCTTGTAATAAAGCTCATTGATGTTCCATTGGCCGGTCGACGGCGTAAATTTACAATCTTCATTGCGCTCTATTTGGTTATTGCTTATCATCCTCTCTAATCATCCACCGGTCCTAGTTTATGTTGACGCACAATAAACCGGTATCAGAGCTTATGGTTTCTTCGGAGATCAACGTAGAATGCGAAAATGAGCAATGGTTGCGATGACAGTTCTTCAAAGGCATCGACTTCCAGATAGCATGCTTCAGCGACTCGAAATATCGTGTCCAACGCGAAGTTCGAAATTAAGAAGTTTGATTGAAAGATCAACTTCGGTATGTGGAGAAGCGAAGTCTTGGATGTCTTGAACCAACTTAGTCAAGATATCGCATTGAACGAGAAGCCGACAAGCACGTCGGATTTGGAGTGGAGATCTCTGAATCGAAATGCATGTAGGACTATCCGACTGTATTTGACGAATGAGAAGAAATACCCTTTTATGGAGGAGACAAATGCAAAGAAGTTTTGAAATGCACTCGGTGAAAAGTATACGAAGAAGAACATCCAAAACCGACTGCATTTGAAGAAGAAGATTTTTGGTTTGAAGCTCAAGTAAGTTGTTTCTATTAAGGAACATCTATACTACTACTACAAGATTCTAACTGACTTAAAGAACATCGACGTAAAGGTTGACGATGAAGATAAAGCAATGATACTTCTTAATTCTCTACCCAATGATTACGAATACTTGGTGTCAGTTCTTACTTACGGTAAGAACTTCATCACGTTTGAACAAATGTCTAATACTCTTACGAGCAATGAGTTCAAGAAGAACGATGAGGACACGAGAAGCTGAGCTAACGATGCTCTTACTATAGTAAAGTTGGAGCAATGACATGGGTAGAGCTCAGAAGGTGTATTTTTAATCCAAGTATATGGACAACAGTAGAGGCACTCCTCACAAGAATTTGGCAAAGGACCAATGTGCTTTTTGTAAAACGATATTGGATCAAAAACTGTCTGAAGGAAAAAAAAAGAAGCATGACGCCACAGCCAATGTCGTTAAGGACGTTGAGGTCGAAAAGTGTGTATTGGTCGATGCTTTGGAGGGTGACGTCAGATGGTTGGGTGCTTGACTCAGGATGCTCCTTTCATATGACACCACATAGAGAATACTTTTATAACTTTCCATGAATGGGATAACAGTACAGTCCTATTGGATGATAACTGAGCTTGCAGCACTACATGCATTAGAACAATTTGGATAAAGATCGGCGATCGTATTGCACGAGACATCAAAGAGATACCACTATGGTCTCGACCTAAAGCGTAACCTCATATTGTTGGGTTCACTTGAAGCCAAATGCTGTCGAGTGACAATGGAGAATGGAGCTCTGAGGGTGACCCGTGAAGATATGATCGCGATGAAGGAAAAACGAAGAGGTCTACTACTTGGATGGCTCGATCGTGACTGTCACAACAGCTCTGACTCATGAGGCGGACAGAGACGAATCGCTTCTTTGGCATATGCATCTAGGTCATGTTAGGGATAAAGCTCTACAAAAGCTCATCGACGGGATCGTCTAAAAGTAGCTAAGACCGAAAAGATAGAGCTCTGCGAGCATTGTGTCTTTGAAAAACAGACACGAGCTTCTTTGTGACGGCCATTCATAATACGAATGGAGCGTTTGACTATGTTCACACCGACATATGGGGGCTGACTAGGTCAGCATCATTGGGAGGTAAACACCATGGTTTGAGGTTTCGGCCGATACCTCTGCGTATCGCCCGTATCGTATCGGTATCGGTGGGTAACGAGACCGAAACTAGGGGTTAGTTTCGGTATCGGCCGATACTGAACGATACCGTTCAGTTTCGACCGATACCGACCGAAACTGACCGATACCGTTCAGTTTCGGCCGATACCGGCCAAAACAGACCGATACAATTTAACATCGATCGAAGACGGAGGAAGAAGAATGTGTAATTAAATATAAATTCTCTAAAAATCCCAAAAAATTTGTACATCAATAGGTTGCAAAGAAAGCTCGGTTAAAAGAGAGGAGAACCCCTATGGTTTCGGCTTGAAAATGATGAAGAATTAGACGAAGAAGAGGCAAAACCAAGAAAAAATTGCAGAAAAAGGAAAAAAAGAAAGATGATGAAAAAATTGAACTCACCGCAATGCGTCGTCACCTCGCCGAACACTCCTCCTGCCTCACCACCCCCACCTCGACCATCTAGCATGAGAGAGACAGAGAGCAAAGAGAGAGAGGCCCGAGTCGCCTTTCAGGAGAGGCTGCGTTTTTTAAAAAAGACAAACTTGCAAATAAGTGGTATGTGCATAGAGTAAAACAGTCGATGCACATAGCAAGCAGATTTTTTGTGGCAACTGTGTAAATAAGTGGTATGTGCGCAAAGCAAAATGGTGGGTGCGCAAAGCAACGCCTAGCGATTTTTTTTGTCAAACTTGTAAATAAGTGGTTTGTACGCAAGGTAAAACGGTGGGTGCGCAAGGCAAGCTTTAGGATCTATTCATTTATCTAATATTTAGTATTTAAGTACCAAACTTTAGGTATTTAGTATTTGATATGATTACGAACTCAAATTTAGTTTATCTATTTAGTATTTAGTATTTGATAGTATATGATTAATATTTTACTTTGTTAAGTATTTAATAGTCTTTGATAGGTTTAGATTTAAGAATCTCCAAAACCATCACCGTGTGTATATAGTATATACGTATTTAAAGTATCTCCGAAACCGAAACCGATACCCGAAACGAAACTGCCGAAACTAGCGATATAGACGAAACCGAAAATTGCTTCCGAAACAGCCGAAACGGGCGATTCCGATACCGAAATCTAAATTTTGGAAAGAACGATACCGAGACCGAAACCGAGACCTAAAACCTTGGTAAACACTACTTTGTAACTTTTATTGATGATTTCTCACATATGGTTTGGGTGTTTCCTCTGATGTCAAAGTTACCATGTTTAAAACAAGTTCATAAAATGGAAGAAGTTGGCCGAGACTCAAATAGTTCGAAAAATCTGGTGACTCCAACGTGACAACGATGGAGAGTATATGTAGGACCTTTTCCAAGAGTTCTGTAGACTAGAAGAGATTCAGAGACACTTTATCGTAAGTGGTACGTAACAGCAGAATGAAGTAGCTGAAAGGAGATAGCTGATGATGTTGGTGGTTCAAGCTTGGATGATGGAGATAGCTCGTCTCCACAGATTGCACAGTAGATGGATTCCATTGCAGTTACGAGACCGAGGCGTGCGATATAAAGACATGCATGATGCACTAAGATGGTCTTATTCACTTTTCCTGCTATAAGTAATGATATACCTGCTTATTTCAGAGATGTAAAACATATTGAATACCCAAACATGTGGAGGAAAGCGATGGACGAAGAGATGGAATCACTGATGAAGAATGAGACATGAGATCTGGTGGATCTTCCTAAAGGTAAGAAGGAGATAGATGTAAGTGGGCCTACACTAAGAAAGGCAGAGACAAAGCTGGAGAAGTTCGCTACAAAGCTCTTCTTATGGTGAAGGGCTATGCACAGAGGGAAGGTATCGACTACAACGAAGTCTTCTCTCCGGTGGTAAAGCATTGCTTAATTCGGATCCTATTAGCATTAATGGCACATCTCGACCATGAGTTGGTGCAACTATATGTCAAGACGACATTCTTGCATGGAGACCTCGATGAAGAGATCAATATGGGGAGTGACAATGAGCTTGCATGTAGGCTGAAGAAGTCGCTATATGGGGCTGAAGCAGCCGCTATAGACAATGGTATAAGAGTTTCAAATGCTTTATGACGAATGATCAAGGGTAATTTTGCAACCCCTATGATCATTATGTGTTTCCTCAGAGGTTGGATGATAGGTCCTTCACTTATCTCTTACTCTATATTGATGATATGCTCATTACTTCTTTAAATAAAGTGGAGATACAGAGACTGAAGTCTAAGCTAAGTTGTGCATTCGAGATGAAAGACCTAGGCGAAGCACAGAGGATTCTTAGGATGGAAATCTCAAGAGGATCGAAGTGGAGGTATGGTTCATCTTTCACAAAGTCGTTATTTGAAGTCTATTATATATAGGTTTGACAGTGAAAGTATGAAGTCCGTAGTTACTCCACTTGCACCTCACTTCAAGCTCTATACTAAAAATTTCCCGAAGAACGAAGATGAGAAGAAGCTCATGAAGAGCATACTGTATGCCAATGCGGTAGGAGTCTTAAAGTAAGTTATGTACGTACTCAACCGGACCTATCACATTCAGTGAGCATGGTGAGTAAATACATGCACAATACGAGAAAAGTACATTGGGGAGATATTCAATGGATACTCAGATACATCAATGGTACCATTGAGGTCGGGTTGACATATAACCAATGTAATGAAAGTCTGCAAGTTGTAGGCTATGTCGATTCCGATTTTGCAAACATGGATGGAAGGATGTTTATGACAGTTACGTCTTCATACTGTCAGAAGCTCCGATTTGTTAGCGAAGTATACTTCAGTCTACGGTGGTCTTATCTACTATGGAATCAGAATATATGGGCATTGACTGGAGCTGTGAAAGGAACGATATGGCTGATAGGCTTAATGGATGATCTGGGAGTCTACCAGAAGTATGATCTTCATTGTGATAGCCAAAGTGCAGTGCACTTAGTTAAGAATTAGGTCTTCCATGCACGTACCAAGCATATCGATGTGAGGTATCACTTTGTTCGAGACTATGTGGAAGAAGAAGACGATGACATCAATTTGCTAAAGATCGGAACAAAGGACAACCTTGCAAGTATGTTGACTGAGTTAATATCTGGAGCTAAGTTTATGCACTGCTTGGAGTTACTCAATGTTGTTCTGAGATAATGTCAATGATGACCCCAGTTGAGGGCATTGAGGCTCGGTGAAGCCAGATGAGCACCGGTGGGGGCATTAGGCTCTCCGGAGCAAAATTGAAGAGAACACCACATGTGACTCTACAAAGTGGTGCATTGAAGGTCGACTATGTGACGGATGCCTAAATCTTGCCAAGGTCGATATTTGTGAAAGTTGGCTTAATTTAGGCGCTGAAGAAGTATTGGAGATGTGCAGACGAGCTATCTTGTGTAGAGCTAGTTCGTCTGTGCTCGGATATTGTCTATCTGAATTGCACAAGTCAACTATGGGGATGCCGAGCTAATGGACTTCTACAGTATATAGATTCTTAGTTCGGAGGATCAGCAGCCCATAACTCGACAGCTCTACAGTCCGAGCTTTGGATAGCTCGTCAGCTCGGCCTTCAGCCGGAAGTTTGACAACATGGAGGGGCCCACCATAGGATGTGATGTCCTATCTAATGCAGAGTTGTGATTGGATTAGAATTCTTTTTGGGTCGGAGTCCTAATAGGGCTATATATAGGGTGTTTAGGTGAGGGTTTTAGGTGGAATGCATTGAGAGAACTTTGAGCCGTCATTGTTGAGAGCCAACTTTGAGAGATTATGGTGAGAACTTTTGGAGAGATCTTGAGTGCTTCTTCTTCGTTATTGAGAGAAGATTTGTATTTGTTCTATCCTTTTTGTAATAAAGCTTATTAGTGTTCCATTAGCCGGCCAACGGCCTAAAGTTACAATCTTCATTGCGCTCTATTTAGCTGTTGCTTATCATCGTCTCTGATTGTCTGACGGTCCTAGTATTCCGCTGACGCACAACAAACAGAACAGACCAATTGATTTACTGATTTACTGAACTGGGTGATATCTAATTAGATATTGATCTCAGAAAGATTGTTGTCACCTTTCAAAAATGAAGGTAAGATTTTATTAATTGATTGAGAGCCAAAATGATACACCACAGTATTAATTGATCATACATTAACATGTAAGGTTTAGGGGTAGCTTCATCTCAAGGAGGTGCAAGAGCCATGAGGGTATCTTACTTTATTATCGTTATCCAAGGATGGAAGCAAGAAGGATGATATGTTACTATTATCCGGATAATTATTACTACACACAGTTGTAGCCCATATGGTAACCATATTGGAAGGTTCATTACCCATAATGATAATCTGGATATGTGGTTATAGAGGCAGGTTTATTACCCATAGATGTAGTCCAGAGTTGCATCAGATAAAAAGATAATTATTGATCATATTAATCACTGGAAGGATTTGAGTGGGACATTTGTCCAAGTAATATCGCCCATAACGCTCCTTATGGGGTAGATCATGCATCCATCCAACCCCTTTTTACCAGTGAACGAGAGAATTCCCACTGTTGCTGGCAAGCCAGCCGGGCCGTAAGTGCAGTGGAACAAGCGTCCCAAAAAGCTAGGCCGGGCCAGGGTCAGCATAAAATGAAGGGGACGGCCCTAAAGTTGTGCTGGCAAAGAAAGCGACGGCTTATTGGGATCACTATATTCCTTTTTATCATCCTTGTGAAGAGCTAGATTTGGGAGAATCAACTTACTGGTCTACCTTGGACTCCTATTGTTCGATAGCTCACGACAGTTGATCGACATCTCGAAATGACACTTTTGTAGTCAAAGTGGTTGAGCGAAGCAGACCAAACCCCAACTTGCATATTGTACCTTAGACTTGAGCTCGTTGTTAGACTTAAATAACTGAACAACTAAGTAACTGAATAGAACCTGATATTTTACAACTAGTAACGTTGGATTTATATATTGATTGTCATAGGCCTACTTAGTGATTGTCATATTAAACTTTCGTATTCATTTCTTAGAATATTCATCCTATTATATAAAATTCAAAGTGTTTCTTGCTTATTAATATATTGCTTGTTTAAAATGATTTTCTTGTTAACTAGAATTTACAAATGAAATGTATTTTCATGTTAAAAATTCCTAGACCAGAAAACCTTACTAAGTGAACACTCCCTAACAACTGTTTTTTTAAAATATCAGTCAAATCCAAGGTAAGTATATTAAGGAGTACAAAGAGGCAAAGTTTGCAGTTTAAACTTTGCAAAGCAGTACTTCACCGAAGAATGATCTCAGCATACAAGTTCTTGATTTCTTTACTTTATCTTCCTAAATACTATTTATTATTTTCTTTATTATCATCCTAGTTAGTCATTTCCGTTTTACTTGTATATTAAAGTAATTATTGTGGTGGCTTATTATTAAGTTTTATATGCAAAGGAGCCTAATGTGATTGAATGATATTAACGTATTGTCACGCCCTAGTTCTCGAAGTGGAAGTGACGCGAGACAAACCACAATGTATTTTGACCAAACAATGAGCTCTTTTTTCCTTTAATTTTAAAATACACTAAGCGTATCGAATAGTAGGTCCTGTATACCATCGAGAATGATACAATGGTATAACATTTACAAAGAACAAATACTCATAAACTTCTCCTTTCAAAGACAAGTATCAAAAATGTCTGAATCAAGGTTTTAGGTCTCGGTTTCGGTCTCGGTTTCAGTTTTCCGAAAAATTGGGTATCGATATCGCCCGTTTCAGTGGGTTCGAACGTAAATTTCGTTTCGTCCGTATCGATAGTTTCAAATACTTACGTACCTATCAAATACTATGTATGTGAGGTAAGTTATAAAACTATTATGTAAATAAATGTGTAATGTGAGTAAACCTGTGTAAATAAATGTGAGTGAGGTATATATGTTTAAATGAACCATTTCATATATGAATATGGAAAATAATTGAAATGGTAAACATGTAAATAAATGAAATACTTTTCGCAAAATGTGTAGTGTGAGTAGTAGCACTTAGTGGAGGCTCCACCTACTGCTGCATCCACTTAGTGGTGCTACTCACAACACACATTTTGCTAAAAAATTTCCTTTATTTACAAGTTTACCATTAAAATTGGAAGAAACTAGAGAGAATGGCATACTTGTAAGAAAGAAAAAACTGTGTTAAGCAAAATGTGTTATGTGAGTAGCAGTACTTTCATTTCTCTTAAGCTTCACCCATTCATTTAATCTCTCCATAAAATGTGCAACGTGAGGAGCAGTTTCAACTCTCCGATTCAACCGGCCGCCATGAGACGAGAGCACGGAGGCGTCGAGATCGGAGGAAGAAGGCGACGAGATCAGAGGCAGGCAGAGGCAGCTGGTGGCAAGATCGACGGCGAGATCGACGGCGAGATCGGTGGCAGATGCAGCAATATCGAGGTTGGTCGACGTCTTTCTCTCCTTCCTCTTCTTTTTCTTCTTTTGATTATTATGTATATATTTCTTGATCTTCTTTTTTTCTTCTTTTTTTTACCGATTTCAGTCTGAACATTGCCATTCCGGTCTGTTTCGATCGAAACCGGCCGAAACCGACCAGAACGGCAATGCTCCAGCCGAAACCGGAACTTTGCCACCGGTTTTGTCTCGGTTAGATCCGAAACCGAGACGAACCCGATCCGAAACCGAGACGAAACGGCCGAAACCCCGGGGTATCGACCGATACCTAAAACCTTGGTCTGAATACAAGTAAAGAAAATGTATTTGGCCCGTGGCCTATAATAATTGGGCAGCAATATAAAACTACAAGATAAACCTGACAACTAAAACTTCGAATATTGACCAACAAACTCTGGATCCTTGAAACCAGTACCGTCCTCAAAGTTCGCTCCAGAATCTAACAAAGCAATAACAATCACTAGATTAGTTATAGAGTCCAAAAATTACAAAATCAAATAAGTAAGAATGGCATATATAAAACATGATAATGAAACATAATGAAATAGTAGTATCACAGTAAAGATGGCAGTGAATCAAACTACAAGTAACATGACAATATATGACATGAATAATAAATGGTGTGTTAACATCTGTTTACTTAGCTATGCTATTTACATAAAGCCATGACTCATGTTGGAGGACATAATATGCAACATACAAGATCACAAGTTTCACAAGACCCGTGCCAGATCCAAGTGTTGGATATTGAGACATCCCTAATGTAGTTTTGATCATGATTGAGCAAATGATGGTGCTAATGAATATTATTAGGTGTGTAGGAATAAAAGATCACATCAAGCATCGAGTTCAAAGCCATGTAAAAGGAAATTCATCAAATCTACGAAGTGTTCTCAAGAAGATATGAAGATAACCAAATTGATAGCATTGATCAAGATAAAGTGTGACGGAAACTCATTCAAGGTAAATTAAGCTAAAGAATCAAAGGCATGGAGATGTACTCAATCTACATCAAGAACCAAAATGAGTATAATATTAATGTATTATTTAGTCCATATCTTTTGATTATTTATATTGCCTTGAGATTGAAGTTCCACACACATAGTATCACTTGGAAAAACTTTTTTACTCCACAAAAATATTTGAAAGTATTTTGAGATTGAGTTAAGTATTCTTTAAAGATACATTTATATGTATCTGAAAAGAAGTCGACTACTCTCATAGTAGGAGTCGACTACTTTGAAGTTCTGAGTACTTACTGTAATGTAAAAGTAGCCGACTGTTGTTCAGGGAGTTGATTACTCCTTATGTAGGAGTCGACTACTATAGCACCAACCGTAAAATTTGACCATCACCGTAATTTACGAAAGTGCGTCGAATTTGACCATTGAAGGGGCAGTTTGGTGAATCTGTCTTGGATAGAATTCATCCCTATATATGCTAGAGTGTCTAACCGATTTAGCACGAAATTATTGAGCAATTTTTAAGTTTTCTAAAGCAATTTTCAACCATCTAAGCTTTCAAAAGATTCTCTTTAGGCCAAAGTTTTGATTTCTTCTCAAAAGCTGTTAAGCAAAGATTTCTTGGCTATTCTTGATTCAAATCTTACAAGCTTAATGTTGTTCTATTTGAGATTGAATCAAGATTTTTTTATCTCCAAGTGTTTTCAACTTTTATTTTTATTGAGGTCAATAGATTTTCTTATAGCCACAACGGAAGAGTTTTAAAGCCCCCACCCCGCCAAGCTGTCGATCGTCTTCTTCCTCTTGAGCTTTCTTCCCCCCTTAGCTGAGCTCCCGCCACCTCACCCACTTGGGTTCTAACATTCCCTTCCCCATGACGAGACCTTGCCTCAAGGTCGAACGAAGGAAAACGCTTCACCAAATCCCAATACGACTCCCATGTAGCATCTTCAACTGGCCTCTGCCTCCATTTGATAAGAACCTGTAAGATCAAAGCTCGACGTTCTTTGATTATTTGACGATCCAGTATCAACTCGGACTCATCTATAAGCTCCTCCGTGTAACTCGGTTAATTGTCCTGCACCAAAGTTCGAGCACCCACCTTTCTTTTGAGCTGAGAAACATGGAACACAGGGTGGACGTGGGCAGATGCTGGTAGCTCTAGCTTGTACGCAACTTCCCCAATACGAGCCAAAACCTTATAGGGCCCATAGTACTTGGACGATAGCTTATGCGTCTTTCTCATAGCTATACTAATCTGTCTATAAGGCTACAATTTCAAGTAGACCCGATCTCCTTCACAAAAATTCCTTTCAGTCTGTGCGCATCCGCATATCTCCGCATCCGCATATCTCCGCATCCGATCACGAGCTTTGTTAAGATTATCTTTGAGTAACTGCAGAGCCACATCCCTTGTAAACAAGGCATCGTCGACCTCAGTTACTTTAGATGTGTGTGGCAGGTAGGATATAAGCGTAGGAGCAGCTCTCCCATACAATGCTTCGAACGATGTCATTTGAATTGAGCTCTTCCCGAAAGAATTGAACCAAAACTCCGCCAACAGGAGCCATTTAACCCATTCTTGAGGCTTATACCCACAAAAACAATGGAGATAGCACTCCAAGCTGCGGTTAGTCACTTCCGCATGTCCATCACTTTGGAGGTGAAAAGCTGAACTGTGAGCAAGAGTAGTACCCTGCAACCTAAACAACTGAGTCCAAAACTGACTCGTGAAAATTGCATCCCGATCACTCACAATGGGAGAAGGAATTCCATGGTGCTTGAAGACGCCTTTGAAGAACACCTGAGCAACATCTTTTGCTGAAAAAGGATGTTTGAGATGGAAGAAATGGGAGTATTTAGTTAAACGATCCACCACCACATAGATCACACTAAATCCCTTGCACAAAGGCAAACCCACCACGAAATCCATTGAAATGCTCTCCCACACTTGATTAGGGACTGTCAGAGGCTGACGGAGCCCAGGGTAAGCTACATTTTCTACTGTTTCTTTAACAAATTTCACATTCCCTCACAAACTGACGGATTCCTCTTTTTATTCACACCCAATGAAAGCATTTCCTTAACCTGTGCAGTGTCCTCAAAGCATCCGAGTGTCCCCCCCATAGCTCTGTTGTTGAATTCCTTAAGCCAACGTAGTTGAAGTTCCTTAGAACCAGGACTAATCAATATTCTCCCCTTATAATGTACAACCCTTCCACCTTGGTGTATTTTGGTGCTACATGATTCCCTTGTTGCATCTTCTGTTCTACTTCTTCAAAATATGGATCACTACTCACCATGTTTTTAATTTCAGTGATCCAATCATATTGAGGAGCAGAGATGTGATATATGGAACAAAAGTCATCTTCTATATTCCCACTGTTATCCACTTCCCTTGACAAGCTATCAGCAGCTCTATTACTCTTCCAAGGTTTGTATTCCACCCTGTAATTGTAAGCTTGCAACTTCATCAACCACTTGCCGTGTAACCCATGTTGCAACTTTTGATCCAGCAAGTGCCTCAAACTTTGATGATTAGTACGGATAGTAAACTTCATTCCCATCAAATACCGATTCCATCTTGTTACTCCCAGGATTATAGCCAATAATTCTTTCTCATAAGTTGACAAGAGCAAGTTTCTCCCTGTTAGTTTAGTGCTGAAGTACGCAATTGGTTGGCCTTTTTGCATTAAAACTGCCCCTACTCCTCTCCCAGAAGCATCACTCTCCAACACCAAATCCTCACTGAAATTAGGCATTGTTGGGATGCATCATTCCACCTAAAACTCTCCTTTTTCAATAGATCTATTAAAGGATCTGCCAAACCTCCAAAACCTTTAATGAATTTCCTATAGTACCCAGCAAGACCCAGGAACCCCCTAATAGCCTTGGTGTTCTTGGGTATTGGCCAATTTTTACTGCCTCTACTTTCTTTGGCTCCATAGCTAACCCATTACTGGAAATCACGTGTCCCAAATATCCTATAGACCTTTGCCTAAAAGAACACTTAGACAACTTCACCATCAAGTGTTGATCTGTGAGTATCTGCAATACTGTTCTCAGATGCATATTAATATGTCATCAAAGAACACAAGGACAAACTTCATGAGGTGGGCTTTGAAGATAGTATTCATAAGAGATTGAAATGTGGAGGGTGCATTTGTTAATCCAAATGGCATTACAAGAAATTCATAATAACCTTCATGAGTACGAAAACAGTCGAATGTGTTTTGTTCGACAGTCGCCTGTTATGCACAAGCTTTTAACAATCTAGTTTTGGGCATCTCTGTTTATTTCGCACAGGCTACTGATGAACGATTCACAGGCGTCTGTCCTTGTGACAGTCGACTGTGTTTTGTATATCAGTCGCCTGTCTATCTTTTGCCCAAAACTTCGTTGATCTGACTTTTACGGCCTGTCGACTATTGTTGAATATACAGTCGCATGTTCCTTGGATCAGTCGACTGTGTATGCTACAACAGTCGTCTGTCTGTGAGCCAACTTATTGACTCTGCTCTCTGGAAATTCTCAGGGTATTTGACAGTCGTCTGTACAAGGATTTACAGTCGCCTGTTCTGATTAACAGTCGACTGTATTATCTGCATCAGTCGTCTGTCCTGTTATCTTACAGGATTTACAGATTTCATTCTGCTTACCATCTCTCGGCCAGTCGCCTGTAGAAGAATTTACAGTCGCCCGTTGGTTTAACAATCGACTGTCTTTGCTTCATCAGTCGACTGTCCACGTGGTAAGTTACCGTTATGAATTCTTACCTACCCTTGCTGACTGTGCAACAGTCGACTGTGTTTCTTCAACAGTCGACTGTCGCGAGTTCAGATTTTATCCGTTGAGAATTTTCTCACGGATTCCAAAAGAGTTTTAGCCTAAACTTTTTTGTGGATTTGAGAAACCTATAAATGAGGCTTCTTCTGTTCCATTGAGAGGTTACTAATTCTTCCAAGTTTTCATCTCAAGCTTTCATTCTAAAGTTTAAAGCTCTCAAATCCAAAGCCATAAGAATTCCAAATCTTTGATCTCTTGCTCTCCAACCTAGAACCAAAGAGTGATCCTCTAGGCAATTGGTGCAGTCAAGAGAAGGTGCTTTCTCCTCTCTTCCAAGAGAGTCTTCAACACACAACACACCACTCCTTCAAGTTCTACTTCAAGGCATAGGCGATTGTAAGTGTTGCTTTCAGATTTCATTATTTTCGTATATTGAATTTGCTCTCGGTTTGTGAGAGCGGTTTGCTTGCTCCCAAGTTGTGGGAGTCAAGGACATCGATTGTATTCGATTTCACTTGTAGGGTTGCTACAAGTGGGTTTCTAAGGAAACCTCAAGTTAGTGTTCTAACTTGAGTATCCGGAGGTATCCGGGTGGAAGGGACGTAGGATTACCGGGAACAAGTCGGAAAGTGACTTGGGTAATCCGAACCCTAGAAACATAATTGTGTTTGCATTTGTTTCTTATTTGGGTTCATTTCTAATTCCGTACTTTATTGTTGGTTAGCATTTTAATTTGGTGTAACAATCGTTTTAAATTGCTTAAACACTATTCAACCCCCTTCTAGTGTTTTCTCCATAGACAGGATCCCCTACATTGAGCCCCCAATCTTCCCTCCAAATGCTGCCCTTGAGATTCCATGGTACGGATCCACTCTTGTTGTAATCTCCAGTTACTGAATCGTCCACATGATTCCCGTGTAGTTGCAAATCAGCATTAGACCCTTGACCTTGCTCCCCTTCGACAACCCTAGAAGATGTTTCCACCTCCGGTCGTCTCTTTCCCCCATGGCTGTGTAGCTGGCTCTGATACCAATTTGATGAAGGCCTAATGTTCACCAAGGTTTCCTAGTGAAATCATCAGAATTTTATTAAGTGGAAGTAAAAATTACAGAACAACAAAGAAGAAAGGAAAAAATGAGAGAAAATTTCTCTATTGATCTTCGATAGATTCTCTCTTAAATCCAATAGCTTTTTATAGCTCTTTCAATTACATCCTAACAGCTTCTAACAGCTTCCCCCAACGCCTCAACTGTTGTAACGGTCTAACCGCCTCATGAGCCGCTCGCCAGAGAAGATGGTGGTTGCAACGGCCGAACAGATTGGTTGAAAGAGGAAGGGCATTTTGTCGAATACCTGATAGCAGCTCTACAGGATGATAATGCTCGAGCTCTTCCAACAGCTATAATGTGGGTCCCGCTACTAATCTGAACTGGACGCTTCAGATCTCATCTTGCCCTTCCATCAACGGCACAGAATTAAAAAGCTTTGAACGATCCGATCTGCCTAAGCTTCGCATCCAACGGAAGAGTCCCCCCGCCAAGCTGTCGATCGTCTTCTTCCTATTGAGCTTCTTCCCTTTTAGCTAAGCTCTCGCCACATCACCCACTTGGGTCTAACACCATCTCATCGTACGCCGCGAGTGCCTCTAGCGATGAAAAGGTCACCCAAAAAGATCAGAAACACGAGAAGAAGATCGAAACTCTGAAGATCGAAGATGATTCGCAAGAAATTTAAGAAGAGAGAATCTAGGATTTGTGTGAGGAAGGGAGAGATCTAAATTAAAAGAGAGAAGAATGTGGGGAGAGTCATTGCTAATGTCTAGAGGGGCGGCGTGTGCCACGCCTACGCCTACGCCGCGATGGTTCTGCCATCAGTTTCTCGCTTGAGGAAACAAAGCATGTGAGAGAGATGAGATCGTGCGGGTAAAAGAGTGGAAGATAAAATATAGTGGGTTAGAAAATGAAAGGGTTATGGATTAATAAATTAAATGGGTTACAGGTTTAAAATTAAAGCGGGTTAACGGGTTTTAAGGTAACTGGGTTAATAGGTTAAATAGAAATAACTTCAAAATAACCAAGAAAAAATTCCAAGAGTATTCTAAAAGAATTTATAATGTTATGAAGGGGCACTAAAGACCATTGGTATCCACCATCATCGTGGAGACCCTTGGTATTCATCCCTTTGTAACGGCTAATTCTAATATATATGTCCTATGGTTTCCACCATAGAGATTGATTCTCAACACGTTATCTGTACGATTACGCTAGTAGAGAAGGAAAAGATACGACGAAGCTCTGTTGAATTTTTCGCAACGACTCGATAGAGGAATCGATGCACGGAAAAAGTTTCGTAGCACACGCGATCTAGAGGTATTTCTAGATTTGTGCAAAAATTCCAATTTTTTTAAAGTCCGAAAATTATTGAATTGTAGATGATAGTTATTATAGTTCACCAAAAACAACTCTTTTTTGGGGGATATTCAGTCCAAAATTACGGTACCTTTGCTAAAAATTTATTTATTTTCATTGTCAGAATCATGTTGATTTCTTTCCGAATTGTTTGTTTTTTTCCACCCAAATTTTTGTTCATGATCATTTTTGGATCCTAATGGAGCAATGGTTTTCTTTTAGTTCTATGGAGTATTAAATATTAGTTTTTTGTTATAATTTTTAGGAACCACATAATGCCGCATTGCTAATAAATGACTTATGAGCTGTTGCCATAAGAAGAAAGAAATTAAATCAAATGTAATGGAGAACAACATAGTTACATAAGAACTTATGACTGCTCTAAACGAATCTGAAATTGATTAATTGGTTCTGAAAATCAATTCCAAATGCAAACGATTGCATCATGTGACATATTAATTATTGGATCAACTAACATTCATGATCATCCTCATCGGCTTTGAGTCCTTTTTTTCATTAAGATGGTGTCAACTATGGAGCATGACTCCAACCCAATGATGCTTCACAAAAGAATCTACATGTCGTATAACTCCTTGATTTGGGATCAACCCTCTCGGGCCTCTACTAGTCTTTTGGCACGCGTTGCATGTCAGTAATTTGGAAAGCTCATAAAAATTCTCCCTTTTTGGTTCCCAATCCTTCTTTTTTTGATTAAGGTGGAAACCAGAACTGGTTCTTTTTTTTGTGATTTGGTGATATTGGGACCCACCTCAGCCATATATGTGTCTATTTCTTAAAGTTTGACGTCATACATGAATCTAATCAATTGGAGTTTGCATTATTTATGGTAGATGAGTTGGTGCCAATTTCATTGCCATGATAACTCATGCTGACATGCTGACAGTGATGGTTGATGTCTAGGTTAACCTATGTGTTTTATTCATGACACTTAACTAAATGTAATCAAATAACCATATCTAGGTCCACATGAATTTTGCTTTAGTGGAACAAACTCATCTCCGATTCATAGCATATACCAAAGCCTTATGGAATCATATTCAGATCCTATTTGGGACATGATTAATGCTTCAGATTAATAGAATGATTCTACCTGTCCTTCCTTGATGAGATAGCTTGAAGACGTGCAAAAATTCTGGAATTTTTTTGGAAAATTCCAGAAAAATCAGGGAATAAAATGGGAGGGGATAGACATGATAATAAATGCTTTTGGGGATAAACCTTGCTTGGAGATATCAATAAAAAATGTTTTCGGGCACGTTTAGTTTTTAATTTTTCCCGAACATGACCCGATTGACCTGGTGCATATCCCGAGCGACCCGAAGCATCCGTTTCAACCACATACCCCCATGAAATTTTCATTGGTGGGTCATATAATTCAAGGCATCTTATGACCAAAAGATTAATGCACAGTTGATTTTAAATATCATCTGAATACATTACTTAGGTTAATCTCATGTGTATACTTGTTTTATATTTCTTCAAATGAATTCCCTACTTAAATGCTATATAATCTGCATGAAATATATTTGTATATAATTCAATTCATATATACTCACATTAATAAATTGTGACTATGACACATGATTATAATTTTCAAAAGTTTAAACATCTATATATGATAATTGAACCTGAAGTTCAAATTTAAATGTCAACACCATTTTGCTCAACTTAAAATAAAAATGACCAAATACGAGGGGTTATGCGAAAACTTTTTATGCCATCTTCTTAAAGATGTGCACTTCACGGTAAATAGATCTCACGGATCTATGCCCTGTATAGACCAATGAGTACACCGAAAGTCTGTCATAACATCACTAAACTCTTTTACAGTAATCTCACTTTATAAGGAATGATTTCTAAATCTAGCCTTGAATATAAGCATACGCCTGTAGTCATGGATTAATAGATAAGTGAGAAATATTATGCACCCACGTATTTATTCCTCGTAAACATGTTTCTTTACCCACATAAAACCTGAATGACTCAAGAAAATAATGGTCTGAAGACCATACTTGATCATTCAAATGGTCTTTCAAAAGTCCCACATAAATATGAAAAGTGGAAGTACAGAAACAAGTTCAACTCTCATGTATGTCTACTTAGTAAGACTAATATTCATTCTTCCTAATAAATAACAATATGGAAGACTAAAAACAGGGGAAGTCCAGGACCAACTATGTTCTAATATAAAAAGAGAAAGTGAAGATATGATATCATCAACGTGGAATAAGCAATGGCAAACCAAGATCAGACCCAAAAGTTCTGATAAGACCTATACTGAAATTTGAATATGAAAGGTCATTAATTTATGCCATATCAAAATATATACAAATCTAATCTAAAGACAAAAGTCGATCTAGCTATTGTATACTTAGCTATTCCCCGAGAAAACATAGACTTTTGAAAACAAATTTAATATGTTGTCATGACATAATTTTTAGTGGGTATTTTTCAAACATAATTGTAGACGTATGCTTTCAAAAGCATTTCATCCTGATAATAGTCCAATAAAAAACTATTTTAGGACGTCTGACTTAAGATTCAGGCTTGTCAAGCCCGAATACTCTATATGAGGATGCTCGTTACTCTCTGAAAAAGAAACTTACCAAGTTTTCATAGATATTCGTCAAAACAAAATCCCTAATGAATGACTCAAAAATATAATGGCCTTGAAGACCATTTATTATTGTCGTTAAATTAATAAGACCTCTAGGTCTCTTGAGAGTATTTGAGGGATAAAAGTGAACTTATCCACTCCCTACATATGGCTGATGATGTACCTCAGTGTACTGATTCATTAATCCTCTAAAAATGGTCATAATCAAACCTATTATACAACCGAGTCCAGCTTTTTCAAATCATATATGACATTATTAAATGGCAGGAACATTGGATAATACTGAGAAATCAACCATAATTTGCAACTGGAATAAATTTGAACATCCTGAAGTCTGTGTTCTCACCCAAAATGGGTTATGTGAATTAATCATTAAAATAATTTATACGGATTACTCATCCGTTAAAAATCCAATTGCTGGTAACTGCATGGGGACATGCAATCACTGCAGACCATCAAAATGCTTCTTTAGAACCTATTTATTTGGGCCTGATCACCCCATATAAATAGTTTTCGAGACCCCCCTAACTAGGGAAGCGTTTAGAGCACATCTTAAAGATTGTGCCATGATGTGTCCACATCCCCATAACACCTCTTTAAACCATCAGAATGTCGTCTTAGAACTATTTATCAGAAGTAATTACCCCAGATAAATAGATTCCGAGCACTCCAAACGGGGGAAGCATTTAGAGCACATCTCATAGATTGTGCCTTGATGGGTCATCATATAAAGCATCGATTGTGAAGATTAGATCCTGAAAATCTTACATTCAGAACTCTTTAATTTTCCAATATTAGGTCCAATATGGATATTACCATAGTCCCTAAGCTTGAAGCTCAGTTGACCATTTCAAATATCTAAATCGTGATGAGATCCTGAAGATCCATAAATATGAAACTATTAAACAGTTTTCGGACAAATTTATTGACAAATCGAATATTTTCAAAATCACACATCCCTGCTTCTAAAAATCCAGCTAGTATTGACATACCAAAAATAATGGATGCAATCTACCAGTAGCAGATTGGATGTCCTCACTGAATTAGAGGAAATACCACGAGGCTCCAAAGAGAGAAAAACTCATGGAGATCTTTAAACAATACCACCACAAGAAAATGAGCTCATCTCCATATCCTCTCCCTTTCTAAAACCTCTAGAAGAGATGAATCTGGAATAAATTGAAATATTATTGAATAATGTACGTACAGTGGAAGTATTTGGATAAAACACACTTGTCGACAATTACTCACATTTCATTTTACCGTTTAGATGATAATTATAAATATCGTTCCACACTCCGTTTCCTGAAGCAAACGTAAAGATTGACCAATAATGTGGAACGAGGCAATAATAAGTTGAGCTGGACTCACTTATGAAATGTGAAGTGTTTGGACCTGAAGTCCTGATATCAAAAGATATCAGATCTGTGGGTATAATGAGTATTGAATAAACACAAATATAAATAAATAAAATCGTATGCTATAAGCAATATGTTATAGCTTAGAGCTTCATTTCGCTGAAACCAGGAAGCAAGTAAGATGAGCTTGACTCACTTACGAAATAAAACTGATGCATCGGGCTCCCTGGTTATGTTTGCGAAATTCCTGCGATGTGCAAAGGAAAATTTGGTTTAACTGCTATGGATGTTGTAACAGCATAACCTTATGAATTTATTCCTAATTTCCTTACTTGCCTGAATAGACTTTGAGGCATCTATTCTATGAAATATATAAAATACAACCAAGAAAGTTCCTTATCAAAACAAGGACTCCAACTAAAGGTTATCTTTGCATCTTTAAAAGAGCAAATAAACTGATTTGAGATTATATCTTCAAATGAGTCAAATCTCATCAGATCTGCTAAAGAGAAATCTGAACTATCTGTTTAAGCCTAACTTCCAATATGATATAAAAGACATAGGCAAAAATCTTAGCTTACAGACTTAGACTTATCATCCTGAAGATGATCAAAATATCTTCCAGAAAATGAAAACATCATCCAGAAGATGAAAATATCATCTAGCAGATGATAATATAATCTAGTAGATGAAACTATCACCTAGTAGATGAAAACTATCATCCTGTAGATGAAAACTATCATCCTGTAGATGAAAACTATCATCCTGTAGATAAAAATATCTCCAGCAGATGAAAATATCATCTAGAAGATGAAAATCATTCTGCATTTAACTTCATACACCCGAAGTTGATGAAGAAACATGGACAATTGTATCCCACCAAATACACCTATTGGTTGTATGATACAACTAAAGACCCTTTCTATTCGCTGGAAGAGGTGAAGGATATCCTAGGTCTTGAAGTACCGCACTTGAGTGTCGTTGTACACTTCTTTTTTGTCCAACTGCATGCTTCTCTATATAGTGTTGGCAGTAAATATGTTAGTCAGATACAGTGCAGCACCTGTAACACGCCATTAGACCGGAGCTACGCATCTTCTGCGCTACCTTCAAGGGTCGATATTATAAAGAATCATCCTCCATGTTAAATTTATTTGCAGATGCATGTATAAATCATCACAATGAACACCAAGAAGGACAGGCCACCACCTGGAAATCTGCAAAGCATGCGATTAAGGCAACATCATCCTACCATTCTAAGAAGCTCATCTTCCAAGAAGCAAATCGAGAGTATGCATAGCAACGTCCTGAAGTACCTCGCAGAAACATTGACAACTGAGTCAGAGACTAGAGACATGGAGATATCTACCGAGTTCGCAAACCATGCCACTTTCCTAGCTCATCCTTGAGAAGGCGACATCAATGGCAATGAGACAGAACACACCTCTTCAGAGGAGCTCCCTTGGATTCAGTAGCTGTCATATATGAGTGATATATATATATGAGTGATGCTAGTATTTTTTTCTTGGAATGTTGTAGATAAAATTGATGTATTGCCTAGGAGATCTGCAAGCCTGAAGCTTGTACAGATCAGGGGGAGTTAAATGTAGAGAGGTACTCTTTTCCCTTAGCTATGGTTTTTTCCAATTGGGTTTTCATAGCCAAAGGTTTTAACGAGGCAACCTCATTAACTCTCTATCCAGAAGTATCCACCTCTAGTGATATCCACAAAACAGGGGAAGTTAAAGAGAGTTAGGGCATGTTCTTTTGCTGGAAAGAAGAAATGGGAAAGTTTGGAAAGTTTGGAACCTGAGAAGAGAGAAAATAGAGTTTTGTGTTCTTTTGGGCGGAAAGTTGTATGAAAAGTGGGGTTAGGAAAGTAAAGTGGGGTCCACCCAACTGTCTTGTGTTCTTTTGGTAGTAGAAAGTTCGAAGGAGAAAGTGAAAAGTTGGTGAGTTGGAGGAGAGAGTGAGAGAGAGATGGGATAGTGTGACCCACAAAATAGTAACTTTCCACAACTTTCCCATGGTTTCTTGAGGATTACAAAGAATCCCAAAAACGGTCATTTGAAGTGCCACATCAGCAAACTTTACACTTTTAACTTTTCCACAAAAGAACAAACTCAAGGAAAGTTGAATGAGAAAGTGGATGAACAGTGTCAAAAATCACTTTCTCATCCTCTTTCCATGCAAAAGAACATGCACTTATGCTCTCTAACTAAGGATCTGGAAGTATCCATCCCTTGCAACACTCATAAGTACTATAAATCCTGGAGTATTCATATAACGAGTTTACAAAGATGGATGGATAAGGGGAAGTGTTATGAATGTCCACTAAAGACCTTTGATATCCACCATCATTGTGGAGACCCTTGGTATTCATCCCTTTGTAACGGTTAATTCTAATATATATATATGTCATATGGTTTCCACCATAGAGATTGATTCTCAACATATAAAAATAATATTAACATTAGTACAATTTTCCATACCATTACATGTATTTAAGTCAAGAAGGTTTTCCTTTTATCTTAAATACCTTCCGGTCTTTTTCCATCTGTTTCCTAATATTTTAAAAAGTGAGCATGATACGTTTTGTTGGTAGCGAATGCAGGTCATGCAAAAAACTTTTAATGAGAAATTTAGATATTGTTAATAGTCTAAAATTTTGAATGTTCAATCTTTGAATTTCCTTTCTTTACATTTTTCAACAGTCGAATTGATATAATGGCTCTAACCTTTGGAAATTTATTGCTTGTATAGTTCCATGATTGCTCAATATAATACCATCCTTACCACAAATTTTCAGAATACTTGGAAATCATTCTTGATTTTCTTAGAAATTTCTTGATCCATTTATCTTGAACACGGTTCCTTTCGTGCATCTTATTACTTGATGGAGCATCGACGTGAATAGCATGAATATGACAAATGGTAACACTTGTAACACAGATATGATATAACTGCCTAACCTAATCTTTTATGCTTTTGTATTGAACTAAAAATTCTTTATTAAAATCATTTTATTTATTTTTAATAATATTTTGTGATTTTCATCATTCTCCTAAGGTTATTTTCTATTCTTACTTTAATAACCCATTTACCCAATAAACTTTAACTCATTTCATTCAAATCAAAATTTAGATTCAAATTTTGAAGCATAATTGTAACTCTAATTTAATTGTGATTAAACCTAATTTAACCAGATATAAAATTTTAAATTTTAAATCCATAATTAAAACCTATTAATCATACTTAAACACCCCCAAAATCATGTTTCAATTTTAAACCTGTTGCCAAACCCAACCCTCGTCTGTTTACAATCCCTTTTTATATATCAAACCCACACCCTAAATCTATTCTTGCAAACCATCACCACCTATCTTGTTTTCTCTCTGACCAACTCCCTCTCATAGCGATTTCTGTCGACATCTCTCACAATGTCTCTTCCCTAACCATTCCTCTTCTCTTGCTGACATCTCTTAGCTGCTGCAAATCCCAATATTTCACTATCTCTCGGTCCCATTCTCCTCGACCATATGCCACTCTTTCTTCCCTCGATCGAATGATGTGTTTATTATAAACAACACAGCTAGATTAATTTATTAAACTAATAATAGCTAAGTCGGATATTGATCTCAGGAAGATTGTCGCCGCCTTTCAAAATGAAGGTAGTATTTGTTGATCAATTAATAGATAGAATGATAGAACATATATTGCGTAATACAATATTGATTAATAATGTAAACATTAACATGCATGGTTTGAGGTAGCTTAATGTCACGAAGAGTGCCGAAGTGACATATGTCCCATATTGTATTGCTATTATAGAGATATTGGGAAGTATGCTACATTATCGGTATCCTATAATATCATATATATTAAAAAATATATGGGTATATATATAAAAAATAAAAACATTGTATTAATTCTTATGCATTTAACCAAATCAAAAGCTTAATAAAGAAGCTATAACGAAACTTGTTAGACAAATCATATAGAAGCTATAAAGTAGCTTGTTAAGGAAGTCCTGAGTTAGCTTGTTAAGGAAACCTTGAATAGGCTTTTTAAGGAAGTTTCGGGGTGATTTGTTGGAAACGCTTTAAGTTGGCTTGTTGAAGAAGTTTCGAGGTGGCTTGTTGGAGAAGCTTTAAGATTCCAAAAATTATAAATAGGAGTAAAAACATATCATTCCTTAATCATCCCAAACTAACAGTTATAAGAGAAGTTTAAGTAAGAGCACCAAGAAAGAAGCAAGAAGATATAAAAAGAGGATATTGTTATATATTATCATGTAAGTGATGAATGCATATTTGTAGCTTGTGTTTTGTAGCTATTCACCGCATGCATGTTATATTTTATTCATGTTGATTCATATATGTATTTTGATTGATGAAGATTTTGAGGATGATGTATGGTTATTTCATGGAAAGCATGTATACTATAAACCAAGGTTTTAGGTCTCGGTTTCGGTCTGGGTATCATTCTTCTCAAAATTTAGGTTTCGGTATCAGTATCGTTCGTTTCGGCGGTTTCTGAAGTAAGTTTCTGTTTCGTCCGTATCGCTAGTTTCGGCAGTTTCGTTTCGGGTATCGGTTTCGGTTTCGAAGATACTTTAAATATGTATATACTATACACACAGTGATGGTTTAGGAGGTTCTTAAATTTAAACCTATCAAATACTATTAAATACTTAACAAACTAAAATATTAATCATATACTATCAAATACTAAATACTAAATAGATAAACTAAATTTGAGTTCGTAATCATATCAAATACGAAATACCTAAAGTTTGGTACTTAAATACTAAATATTAGATAAATGAATAGATCATAAAGCTTGACTTGCGTACCCACCGTTTTACCTTGCGCATATACCACGTATTTACAAGTTTGCCAACAAATCGATGGGCGTTGCTTTGCGCACCCACCATTTTGCATTGCACACATGCCACTTATTTACATGTTGCCACAAAATATCCGCTTGATATGCACACCAACTATTTTACTTTACGCACGTATCACTTATTCACAAGTTTGCCTTTTTAAAGAACGCAACATCTCTTGAAAGGCGACTTGAGCCTCTTTCTCTCTCTTTGCTCTCTCTCACTCTCACGCTAGATGGTCGAGGCAGGTTCGACGAGGCAGGAGGCAGGTTCGGCGAGGCGACAATGCGATGAGATGAGTTCAATTTTTTCATCATATTCCGTTTGTCCTTTTTTCTTCTTTTTTCGGCAACTTTTTCTTGGTTCTGCCTCTTCTTCGTCTAATTATTCATCATTTTCAAGCCGAAACCATAGGGGTTTTTTCCTCTTTTTAACCGAGCTTTCTATGCAACCTATTAATTCACGAAATTTTTTGGGTTTTTAGAGAATTTTTATTTAATTGCACATTCTTCTTCCACCATCTTCGACCGGTACTGAACGATATCGATCAGTTTCGGTCAGTTTCGGCAGGTATCGGATGAAACTGACCGATACCGTACCGTTCAGTATCGGCCGATACTGAAACTAACCATTGGTTTCGGTATCGTCAACTACCGATACCGATACGATACAGCCGATACCTCAAACCTTGCTGTAAACGTTGGATATGAGCCATATGAGTATGATTATACTTCTCTTGTTAGAAATTGATGAAAATGCATATACAAGTGTATTGTTAGGTATTGGTTATGCATTAATATGCATGTTTGAAACGTGTTAAATACACTAACTTCATTGAAATTTCAAGGTTACACACACACACAAAAGGTTATGGCGCGTGCACACACACATAAGGTTATGTTTTGGGGGGGCGCGCGCGCACACACACACATATATGTTCTATTGGTTAGTAATACTTGTACATATTGAAACTAAGTCACATATTATCTCAATGTATCGCTTTATGATGGTGCATTCTGCATAAATCTTGGTTAAATTATTCCAATCACACGCTATTGTTGGATATTGGATTGCCATACTCCTAATATATATTCTGATGATCAAATATTATGTTTGCACTAATATGTCATGTGCACCTAGTAAAAAGCTATTAATAACATGAGACAAAGTGTTGAGGCTTAAAATGGATGATAACACATATGAATAGGATTTAGACTTTCACGACATTAATCGAGCTTCAACATTGTTGTAATTTTGTTTATTGATTACTTTATTCACTTATCATAGAAGTGATGGTAACGCCTTGAAAACACTCACACTTCAAATATTCGGTTTAAAACTTAAAATATTTATGTTATCAAACATGATCAAATTATATTGATTCTAAGTTTATCTAGTCATTCAAGTGTGAGTTAGTCGACTAATAATTTCTTCTAATTGACTAACTTATCTAAGATACTTGAGATTCAAATCTTGCTTCCATTACTCAACTAACATGACTATTGATCAACTAATACATCTATTAGTCGACTAACAGACATATTAGTCGACTAATATAAAATATATTGTTATGTTGATTTGAACCTTTAGTCGCCTAATGATTCTTCTAATCGACTAATAATAGATCCTTTGGCTGCATTGACTTTTAAAAACTTGTTATTCTCTATCCGTTAGAAGAGCTGTTTGCTCAATATTTTTTGATGGATTTTCTCTTATATAATTAGGGGTTAACCTTTAGTTGTTCAAGATGAGAAACACAACAAGAAAAAACACAACTTTGGCCCATGTAACCTTGGATTTTCCATCTGTATTTAAGCCAAAAGGAAAGTCCAAACTTCTATACTTAAAGCTTTCATCATATAGTATAGGAAATCACTCCTTGACCATCTTTATATTTACATGTACGTGAATTCAAGGTTATATGAGAAATTATAATCTCATACCAAAAGGTATATTTCCTTGAATGTTGAGAGAGGTTTTGCTCTCTGGTTTGAGAGTACTTTCAATATCAAGTTGTTAAGATTTGGAGTGTGCAATTGACAAGAATATTTGTTAAGTTGCACGTTTTATTCTTACGGGTTTGCAAGAGGGATTAGTAAAATCTCAATCGAGGAGTTTGATGACTGGACTAGCAGGGACACCAAACCAAGATTAATTCTATGTTTGTGAGCGATTGCTTTTTGGTTTATTTGTCTCTAAACTCTTTTATATAATTGCGTACACTCAATTTTTTCTGTTGCAAATATGGTTGTGTAAAATATTAATTGGTAACACTTATGATATTTACATTGGTTGATTTTAAAAGGCACTATTCACCTTTTCTTTAGTGTCTATTTTATCCGTCTCTGGGATCCAACAGCTATAATATTGATCAGACTCAAGACTCAAGTTAACTGAAGTGTAAAGTGATCATATTAGGATATGGTTTACCTAGTTTCACTGTATATGCATTATTTTTGTAAAAATTTATGCATGATATCCCACCTTTGTTTGGCCTACACAATGTATTTGTGTCAGTTTGCATATCAAGTTCTTATTTAATTTTCTTATAAAGTAGGCAATTGATTTGAATATCATAAATCAGTAGCTTGTTAAGGATTTGATAAAAAGATAACATATTTGATCATCTAGCATTAGATGTTACTCTTTGATATTAGGACTTGATATTGAACTCCGTGTAATGTAAAGATGCATGATGTAAATAAGGATGTTAAACATGATTTTATTAGATACGTATATGTTTATATAATGTACGGCTTCGTAGTTCTTTTGTATAAAGGGACTATTATCAATTAGCATCGATCGCCTTAATTAGTATAATTAATTTAATGATTTTGGCAAGCGGCATATCTAGATATGGAAACCAGAAGGATTAAGGCTATGACTGTTTCCATAATTGTAACATGGATGGTAACCGTATGAGAAGCCTAATTATATATAATTGAGTATATATGAATCTGCAATCATGTGGGCATGTTTATTACCAACGTAAATAGTTCCAAACTGCACCATGTGGGAAGGTAATTTTTAATCTTATCAATAGTTGTTTCAAGGTGGATCGAAACATTCAAATTACATACCATACACTTGGACTTGAGTTCGACATTAGACAAGTTCAACCAAACAACCAAGCAACTAAACAAGATGTAACATTGTATTACTAAATATATTGGATTTTTCCCATCGATTACCATGCGTAAACTTATTTATTGATTATCAAGCGTAGACTTTATTATTGATTGCATAGAATATTCAACCTATTAAGTAGAATTTATAAAGTATTTCTGCCTACTTATTTATTGATTATTTAGAATAATTTTCATATTAGATAATATTTGCAAATGACCAGTTAAATAGAATATTTACTACTTAAAATTTCATCATAGACTGGAAAAACTTGTTGGCTACCGCTCATTGATGAATATTTCTTTTGAAATATCCATCAAACCCAAATGATAAGTACATCGAGGAGGCAAAGTTTGCAACTCAGATTTCAAAGAGTAAAACTTCATAAGAGAATAATCTATCTTACATTTGGGGGAGTTTCCCCACGGGTTTGTCCTATGTGGCAATTTCCCATCACCCATGAAAAAAGCTCGCCCACTAACTTAAAAACAAAAAAAACCCCTCCCACCAGTATCCCCCACTCACAGAAAAGGACAAAAAAACAAAAAAAAATCTCCAAGCCCATGTGGGGATCCCCACTCTTTAAAAAAAAGTTTTGCCCTTGCCCTCCCAACATCTCCGTTGTTTGCACTTTTTTCCATGGATTTTTGCACTTCGGTTCTTTTCTCCCTTAATTGCAAAAAAAATTAACCCCCCACATTTCCACTTAATTGCATTTTTTACATTTAGTACCCCCTCCACTTTCCATTAAATTGCACAAAAAGGCCCCTTATTCCCCTTTTGCATTTTGGTCCTTTTTGCATGCGAATTTGCATGTTTGGTCCCCTTTTACCCTCCGACAATGCCGTCACGCACACCCACGCTTTCCGCTCCTCCCCGGTTTCGCGCGTGCACCACTGTCGTGTTCGTGGGGGTTGTTTTTGCTCCGTGCACCAAGTGCACGGGTAATTTCTAGTTTTAACATATAAGGTCTTGATTCATTTATTTTATCTACTTGTATAATGTTTACTATTTTCCTTCTTATCAGCATTGGTTATTTTCTTATATAGATGTCGACTAAAATAATTATTGTAATGGCTCATTATTAGTTTTATACGTAAAAGAACATGATGTGTGATTCATCGATAATTGGAGTATTTAGATCAAGAGGGTTTTACTTTTAGCTTAAATACATCACAGGTTTGTTTAGTTTCATTTTCTAATATTTAGGAACCAATTCTTGACCATTGTTCTTATATACAAACAGAATTAAATATGCACAATCTGTTGGGATACTCGGCTCACTAAACAAAAGGATTGGTTGAATTGCCCCTAAATCAGACAAAAGACAAAAGATCTGAAGCTAGTGTTTCAAAGAACAAAGGTGAGCCCAAACCTACAAAGTGAAAAGAAAAGAGAAACAAGAGGTGTTGGTAATTTCTGCCGTCACATAATGCCCGATACTAGACTCATCATGCAAAGGAACAATAAGGGTGATAGGGTTTGGGGGCTAAATTTACTAAAACTATTATTTTGATATCTTCACTAAAATACCTGAACCTTTGAAAATAAAAGTTAACTATCAAAAACATTTTTCCACTATGGATCACTTATGGCAACTTTTATTAAATTATTAAAAGTATATTGTGATTAAATTAAATATTTTAATAGTACAGTGTAGTATTAATAAGACTTAAAACTTTATGATACTTTCTTAAACAAAACAGTTTTTGATAGTTTTATACAAATAAAATTTTGATAGTTAACTTTAATTTTTACGGTTATGATGTTTTAGCTAAAAACACCAAAGTAGTTGGTAGTTTTGATAAATTTAGCAAGAGTTTGGGACCAAATTAAGTGCTTGGATTTATAAATCAAACAAGAAAAATTGGCTAAATTACAAGAAACATACGTGAACTTTAATTCATTTTGAAAAAAAAACCAAATTTTCTTGTGCTAATGGTGACTAACTATTAGATTTTAAAAAAAAACAAAATATTTAAAAAAATTTCATCTTGAACTACATCTCCCTTCAATGTTTAATAATTTTCAACTATTAACTTTTTAAAAAGATTGTCCAATATATAGACTTATTATTTATTTTTTAAAGATTTTTTTAAATCCCTACTACTGAATAGGCCCAGTCAGGGATCTCCCCAGAATAACATAACAAAAAAATCAGGGAAGTTTTGTGCCCGGGTTTTTTTTTTTTTTTTGTTTGGGGGGGGGGGGGGGGGGGGGGGGGGGGGGGGGGTTAAAGATTTTTTTTCCCTACAAAATGGCCAACAGTTCAGAAAATTTTCATGAAATTTAGCCTAAAACATAGATTGATGACATTCTACTCTAGCACTGAAGTAAAGAAAACAAGCGGGATGTTAAATAAATATAATCATGCTTGAATAAAAAGTCATTCAAGATTGGGGCTCGCCGTGATTTGGCTTTCTCATTAGTTTTTCGATTCTTGTCACACTCTTCGTCGAACACATTTCCCTAAAAAATTGAGACGGATACGAAAGAGAGTGTTCCACAATGCGAGTGCCTAGAATTTTTATAACACAATTTTCATAGCAACGAGAGGCTCTAGCTAGTAAAATTCATTGAACTAAATGAAAGCGACTACATTTACTTTTTTTTGGGTAAAGACAATATTTTCTCCTATGCATGCACTAGGCAGTATCCAAATCGGACTGGATTCATAAGACAACTGAATGTTAAACAAATTAATTGAGTAAAAAAATGATATCAAGAAGGATGGAAAGATTCAATTTATCTAATGAATCCCATTTACTTTCAATTCAAAATTAGAAGAACTGAGAGATGATTTTTGACGTACCATTACCGGAGAAAAACGAGAAGAATCTGCAGAGAAGCCTTCGGCGATTGATCAGTGAACCAAAAGTGTGGTGGTAGTAAAAGAAGATGAGGCGGTTAAAGGGCTAATGAGTCATGAGACATTGGCCCCCTTTTTCGGGGACACGTGGCATCAAATTAAGCATTTTGCGAAACTTGTATTTAGAAGTTCGCCGTTCTTGCTCTCCGTTTTCGCCCCAATTTGGCAGCAATAAGTGAAGGAAAAAGTTTTTGTTATGAATGGGCTTTTGTAGGCCTTGTATGAAGCTCACTTGTATTTAGAGTATCCATCAATTCTGCAACCTTTTTACTATAAATATAGGGTTACTTACGGGTTCAGCAGCCGTCACCTTCATAACACGTTATCAGTACGCTCGTCAGAGCTGAACATTTGCCGACGGACAAATCGCGAGGACGCGGATTAGGATTTCTTTTCCAAACTTTGCTAGATCCAGCGGGTAGAATCTAGATGTAATCATCTTTGTTCCCCAAATCTGATATTTCATACGCATGATGATGATGAATCTGTGTTATTTTCTATTAGATCTACTAGAAATCTCTTTCTGCTTAGATGTTTAAGAAAAATCCTATTTTTAAAACACAGATCTCTATTAAAAACAGCTTTTAAATCATTGTTGGACCAAAATTCAATGTTTAAGCGTTAAAAATCAAATTTTTACGAAAGAGAACATTGATTCAAAAATTAAAAATTGTATTTTTACAATAAAAATCTGATTTTTCCACCAAAATTTGTGGATCTAGAGGGCAAGGGGAGATCGCCGCCTTAGGCGATCTCCCGCGGCATGTCCACCCCCCCCCCCCCCCCCCCCTCGCGCACGCGTCGCCACAACCTGCAGCCCCTTTACCCGCGCCCGCCCCACCGGCCTACAGCTAGGAATGGCAATATTGCAGGTCGGGTCGGGTATTTAACTACCCAAGGTTACCCCGACCCATCTACAGGCCGGGGCGGGCCGGGTCGCAGACCGGGGCGGGGCGGGTACTTTCTTACCAAAACCGGGTCGGGCCGGCCGGATCAGGTCATTACTGTTGAATATTGGACTCCCCGGATTTGGTTTTGGATGATGAGCAAACATAAATAATTCATGAACTAACAATTTGTGAGCGCAGTATTGGAGATCGTCGCCAATTTCACGAGAATATTCAAAGCGACATCTCAACACTTCCAAAAGCTCGTATTCAAGCCTAAAGCTTCGTTGAAGCTCCTGCAACGCTTTGGAAGTTATGAAGATTCAATCGAAGCTCTCAAAGACCGTTTATTAAGGTTTTATTTATAGTCTTTTAGTTTCGATTGATAGAATGTTAAGCCTTGAGTATATCTTACGTTTCTATCTTCATTACGCTCATTTCGTAGCTCTAGGATCCTTGCACAAGTTCATTCTAACTTCCTCGAAGCGTCGCGCTTCGATTCGGACTTTGTTGTGCATGTTAGTTGGTACAAGAACAAGTACTGACCGACTAGATGGTGATCTAGTCGGTCGGCAACTGTTCTTGGACCGACTAGTTTGATTCCTTAATTTCTTGGACTTTACTGTTTACAGTTAGTCGGTCTACGTTGACTCACCGACCAACTAGTTTGTGAACTAGTCGGTCAGTGATGCTTCTTTGACCGACTAGTTGTGACTTACTGTTCACTCTAAATTTCTCCTGAGCTACTGTTTACCGTTAGTCGGTCTAAGAACGTTTGATGACAGACTAGTTGACAATCTAGTCGGTCAACTTTTGTTCTTGGACCGACTAAGTCAACTTGCCTTCAGACTAAGTTATTTTGCCTCTTAGTCGGTCTACGTTCATTGGATGACCGACTAGTTGTGAAACTAGTCGGTCAGACAGTGTTCTTGGACCGACTAGATTTCTAGGTCTGAAATTCTCTTTCTTCTCAGATCTACTCTTAGTCGGTCCACGTTGTTTGGCTGACCGACTAGTTGATGAACTAGTCGGTCAGTGATTGATCTTTGACCGACTAATTCTCCCAGATTTCTTTCCGTTGGAGAATGACCTAACTTGTGTTTTTGGGTTCCTATAAATACGAACCTAGGTCATTTCTATCTAGGTAAGAGCTTCCATTCAGAGATTCATTGAGATCAAAAGAGATAGCTATTCTCCCTCAAATCTAAAGCTCTCTTCCTCACAAGAAACCCATTCTCTCTCATTTCTAGATCTAGAGAGAAGCTTGTTCTTGGTGAGCTCTTCAAGCTATTGCTTGATCCAAGTCTCCAACTGTTCCCTAGGCACCCATTGCTGCTCATTTCCTTGGTGCTAGGGCTTGGTGACGTCATCTTCCTCAAATCCTTCATTCCACCTTTTGGGTAAGAAAAACTCAAGGTATAGGATTTTGTGGTAAGCTTGTTTATTTCATATTAAACTCTTTAATATTGCTTTGTGATTCTCTCGATTGTGAGAGAAGGTTGTGATCCCGGGTTGTGGGATTCACTTTGCCATTGCATGTATGATTTGATCTTGTGAAGGTTTTTCACAAGATATTCATAGTGGAAATCTTGAGTTAGGGTTTCTAACTCAAGTATCCGGAGGGGATCCGGGTGGTTGGGACGTAGGATCACCGGGAACAAGTCGGGGAGACTTGGGTGGATCCGAACCCATTAACATCGTTTGTTAGCATTGTTAATTTCGTTGTCGTCATTCAATTTAAGCTTCCGCAAATTGATTTGGTAGTTGATTGCAATTTAATTTGGAATTATACTCATTATTATTTTAAAGTACTATTCACCCCCCCTCTAGTACTTGTGCAGTAGCTGGTAGGGCATTACATTTGGTATCAAAGCCAGATACTCAGCTATGTCTGCCAACGACAACAAGACCGTGCCTCCACCTTCCAACTACGACACCTTCAGGAACCGTGAAGGAGCGTCATCGGTGATGGAAGGACATTCCTCTACAAGGCCTCCATTCTTCAACGGTACCAACTACGGGTACTGGAAATGTCGGATGGAAACCTTCCTCCGAAGTGCATCTTTATGGAGGACTACAATGAAGGAGTACATCGAGCCCGAAGAAGAAGATTTTGAGAAATGGACTACCGCGGAGGTCGCCGCGGAGGTAAGCAATGCCAAGGCAATGAACGCCTTGCAATGCGCATTGGAGCCCGAGGACTTCAATAAGATATGCACATGTAAGAGTGCATATCAAATTTGGAACTCTCTCCTCATACTACATGAAGGGACGAGTCAGGTAAGAGACTCTAAACTCGTAGTCGTAACCAAAGATTACGAAATGTTTCATATGCAACAGGGCGAGAAGATGAAAGAATATTACGCTCGCTTCGTTGACATAATAAACGAGTTAGAGGCCCTCGACAAGATCTACACTCAAAAGGAGAAGTGCTTAAAGCTTATTGAAGGACTTCCCTCTTCTTGGGAAAAACGTACCTTCGCCATCGAGGAAGGTAATGACATGAACAAATATACCGTAGTTCAACTAATGGGTACTTTGATGTCATACGAGGTACGCAAAGATAGCAAGGTGAAGCTACAAGAAAAGATGAAGTCATATTTGAACCTAGATGCGCCTAAGAAAAAGGCGATTGCATTCAAGGCGGCTTCATCCACATCTTCCGATGATGAAGACTCGGAAAACGAGTTAGACTTGGAGTCCATGGCACTCATGGCCAAGAAGTTCAACCGTTTCTTCCGGAAAGGTAACTTCAAGACCAAAGGTAAATTTGGTTCTTCTAACGCCTCTTCCTCTCCTTTGTGTTTCAAGTGCAATAAGCCAGGACACATGAAAGCGGAGTGTCCTCTCAACAAACAAAAGGAGAAGTGGAAGGCGCCAAAATTCGATAAGTCCAAGAAATACAAAAAGGGGTACAAGAAAGGACTTGTCGGAGCAACATTCACCGACTCCGAGGATTCCTCAAGCGGAGAGTCGGATGATGAGAAAGTGGAGCAAACACATATGTGCTTCATGGCAAGAGAGGAGAACGATCAAGGATCCTCCTCTTCCGATGATAGTAATGACGAAAGCGATGAGGTAACGATGGATGATCTTAGAAATGCTGACTCTCAACTTTGGTCAAAATACACTAAGTTAGTAAATAGATATACTAAGGTAAAAGATGACCTAGCTAGCATTCAAACATCGCCTAAGAATATCATCACCAACAACGACACCGTTGTTGAAGAGTTAAGAAATGAGATTGTGAATCTCAAATCTTAACTCGAACATGTTAGCATTGAGGATGCGGAAGAACATAAGATAGCGGATTTAACTTCTCAAAACTCAACTTTGAGTATTGAGAACGAGAATCTTAAATCTCGTGTTTATGTGCTCACATCACAAGTATCCACTTTAGATACTTCAATGCGTTCTCTCAAAGAGAATTATGAGAACACATTAGGCCGAATCAATAGATTCAATAAAGGTAAGGACCATTTGGATAAAATCCTAAGTGACTTACTTCCGGCCAATCACCACATTGGTTTGGGGTATACGATGGGATGTCCATCCAAAGCGGCCACTACCTTTGTTAGGCCAACTTCCGGTGACTCTACGAGTGGTAGCAAACACTCTATTGGTATTTCATCTACCAATGGTGCTTCCACCTCGTCCACACCCTCTTTCGGAAAGAAACCCACTATGGGTGGACCTCCAAAGAAGGGCCATGCTTATATGTACACAAATACCATGCCACGTAGGAACACACGTCCTACTCCACCATCTCACACATATGATGATTTTTATGCAACACATTCTCGGGCACGTGCACACCATGTGAGACACCCTCACGCACGTGTTCCCACACATGCATATGTTCACTCACCGCATCATATGAATAATTCTCGTCGTGCACCATTCCATCATGTCCCGTATGCCTATCCACAACATGCATCACGTAGAAATCAACGTCGCATGCATGCACCCAATAGGATGATGGCTCCCAAAATATTCACTATTTGGAGCCCAAAGGACACAAGCATGGACGAAAAACAAATGTACATGAATGCTTATTTTTCGGATGTTGTGTATAGTAAGAATTATGTGGGGAAGTCTAAGTCCACTTGGACTTGGCTTCCAAAGGTCTAATCCCTTGGACCCAATGACCTTGGGTACCATGATATGAAAGTGTCTATCTTTAGGTACTCAAGGAAAAGAAAAAGGGAAGGAGCAACAAATTTAAATTTAGCTCCAAAGGGAATTGGATACTCGATAGCGGGTGTTCAAAACACATGACGGGTGACGCTCGATTGCTCTCCGGAGTGGTTCCCATTGCGAATGGAAACCGCGTCGTATTTGGAGGCAACGAGAGCGGAACCATCATAGGTGTTGGTAAAGTCGGTAACCCCTCTAAACCCCTAATTAGTGATGTTTATCTTGTTAGTGGTTTAAATCATAATCTTATTTCAATAAGCCAACTTTGTGACAAAGGTTACAAAGTTAGCTTTGCGAAAGGATTGTGTCATATTTTAAGAAAGGATAATGATAAATTATTATTTTCCGGAACTCGTCGTAAAGACATTTATATTTTGGATCTTCCTAAGTCATATGAACAATGTCTTGTTGCCAACACAAGTGAACAACACTTATGGCATCGACGCTTTGGACATGTGAACTTTGGAACACTATATAAGCTTTCAAAATTGAATTCTATTAAAGGTTTTCCGAAGCTTGTTTTTGAAAAGAAAAGTTTTTGTGATTGTTGTCAACGTGGCAAGCTTCCTAAATCTTCATTTAAACCTAAGAAAAGCATCTCTACTAAACGGCCACTAGAGCTATTACATCTAGACTTATTTGGGCCAACTAGAGTAGCTTCCTTAGGAAATGCAAGGTATGGACTTGTCATCGTAGATGACTATTCAAGATTTACTTGGGTATTTTCATTGTGTAATAAAAATGAAGCTTTTGAAAACTTCACAATTTTTGTTAAGAAAGTACAAAATCTCTTAGGAACCACCATTGTCACTATTCGTAGTGATCATGGAGGTGAATTTGAGAATGAGTCTTTTGAGACATTTTGTGATGAAGTTGGTATTACTCACACCTTCTCTTTCCCTCGTGCACCTCCTCAAAATGGTGTAGTTGAGAGAAAGAATAGGACGCTAGTGGAGTGTGCTCGCACTATGCTTGATGATAGCCAACTTGGCCATCAATTTTGGGCGGAAGCGGTACACACCGCTTGCTATGTGTTTAATAGAATACTTTTGAGGCCCGGCACTAAACAAACTTGTTATGAATTGTTGTTTGGTAGGTTGCCTCAAGTTAAACATTTTCGTGTTTTTGGTTCGAAATGTTTTATTAAGAACACATATGGTAGTTTGGACAAATTCGATCCAAGATCCGATGAGGGGATTTTTGTTGGATATTCTACGCGTAGCAAAGCCTACCGGATATTCAACAAACGAATCTCAACGATCGAGGAATCGCTTCATGTCTCATTTAATGAAGGATTTGTTCCAACTAGAATTTCAAATGATAATGATTCTATGGATGTTTTATGTGATTCGTTTGATAATTCTAAGTCTAATGATTCTATTGATTCTATTGAGACTAACCCAACTAATGAAGTTGTTGAGAATGTTCCTAGTGATCAAGGTATTCCCAAACTGCTTCATTCGGTTCGTGACCATCCCCATGACAAGTCATTGGCAATATCTATGATAGTGTCAAGACGAGATCGCAAGTTCACCACTTCGCAAATTGTGCCTTTGCCTCATCGATAAAGCCAAAGAATATTAATGAAGCATGCGAAGATAGCGCTTGGATCTTAGCCATGGAGGAGGAGCTCATTCAATTCGAGAGGAATGAAGTTTGGGAGCTTGTTCCATTGCCATCGAAGAACCACACCGTCATAGGGACAAAGTGGATCTTCAAGAACAAAACCGACGAAAACCAAGTCGTCGTCCGGAACAAAGCTCGGTTAGTAGCTCAAGGCTATCGTCAAGAGGAAGGTATCGATTTCGAAGAATCTTTCGCTCCGGTAGCTAGATTAGAATCAATTAGATTAATTTTGTCTTTTGCATGCCATAAGAATTTTAAATTATTTCAAATGGATGTTAAAAGTGCATTTTTAAACGGAGATGTCGTTGAGGAAGTTTACGTTTCTCAACCTCCGGGCTTCATAAATGAAAAATTTCCAAATCACGTTTTTAAACTAAAGAAAGCTCTTTATGGTTTGAGACAAGCTCCTCGAGCTTGGTATGATCGCCTAAAGAATTTTCTTTTGGATTTGAATTTTAAAATGGGCGAAGCCGATTCAACACTTTTTATTAAGCATGCGAATAATGATATTTTATTAGTTCAAATTTATGTTGATGATATCATTTTCGGTGCTACTAACTTCGCTCTTTGCGAAGAGTTTTCTAATGTGATGAAGGAACAATTTGAGATGAGCCACATGGGGGAACTCAAATATTTCTTAGGTCTCCAAATTCGCCAATTGAACGATGCAATCTTCATCCACCAAACGAAGTACACGGTGGAGTTGCTAAAGCGATTTGGAATGGAGAATGCCTCCGGGAAAAAGACTCCAATGAGCACGACTACGCATCTTGACAAGGATACGGGCGGTAAGGATGTAGACATTCGTCTATATCGAGGTATGATAGGTAGTTTGCTTTATCTTACCGCAAGTAGGCCCGATATTATGTTTGCCGTATGTATATGTGCTCGTTATCAGTCTCAACCTAAGGAGTCTCACTTAGTAGCGGTAAAGCGTATTTTTCGCTATCTAAGTTACACTTTAGATTTTGGATTACTTTATCCGAAATCTAGCACATATGAGTTAGTCTCATATAGTGACGCTGATTATGCGGGATGCAAATCCGACAGGAAAAGTACTAGTGGCACTTGCCATTTTCTAGGAAATTCTCTTATCTCTTGGTTTTCCAAGAAGCAAAATTCGGTATCACTTTCAACCACCGAGGCGGAATACATTGCCGCCGGTGCCGCTTGTGCCCAGGTTCTTTGGATGAGACACACATTGAAGGATTTTGGTATTCATTGTGATACTAGCCCTATCATGGTGGATAACCAAAGTGCTATCTGTCTTTCAAAGAATCCGGTGCACCATTCCCGATCAAAACACATAGATGTCCGACACCATTTCTTAGATGATCATGTTGCTAAAAAGGACATCATTTTAGTGTACGTTGAAACCCAAAAGCAAATCGCCGATATTTTCACGAAACCCCTAAAGGAGGACTCCTTTGTGCGGTTACGTCGAGAATTGGGGATTATGGGTGAATCCGAGATATAGGATTCATATTTTAATTCAACTATCTTGCATGCTATTATATTTCGAAATATTTCATTCAGGCTAGATTAATTGAATTTTTGGGAATTTTATGTGATTTATTCGAATTTATTGCTCGAATTCGTATTTCAATGTCGTATTTAAGATTTCGACGTTTTATGGGGTAATTTAGATGACTAATGAGTGAGTTAGGATGTTTCATCCAAGTGGTTTGTGAAGAGAAATCAAATTTCAATTTTTGGACTCTTCTAGTCGGTTTCAGTTCACTTGTCAACCGACTAGATGCTCATCTAGTCGGTCAGCAAAAGAACTCAGACCGACTAGATCAAGCCTATATCTAACTCCTATCATTTTCTTTCGTTAGTCGGTCATAGTACACTTTCCGACCGACTAGATTGAAAACTAGTCGGTCAGTAAGTATACTGCGACCGACTAAATCTAGCCCTAAAAATCACTCTGTGCCTCTGTTTCGACTTAGTCGGTTCAAGCTCATTGACCGACCGACTAGATCGTAAACTAGTCGGTCAGTGCTTGAACTGTGACCGACTAAGTGTGTTAGGGCAGTTACGTCTTTTTGATTCCAGACCGACTTATACTCATTCTTCATCCGACTAATCTCTCTATTAGTCGGTCTTCTCTTTTGCTCCAACTCGAAAACCCCAAACCCCCATCGAGCCCCTTCGCATTCTCGTCGTCTCCGGCCATTTCTCCGGCCATCCCCGCCGTCCGCCGCCGTCGACTCAGCCTCCTAGGTATCTCCCTCCCTCTCCTAGGTCGATTTCTTGCCCTAGGGTTCGATTTCTCCTCCTAGGTATTCTAGGGTTTGGTTTATTTTCGAATTTCTTGATCTCTAGGGTTGTTAGCTTGTGATCTCTAGGTTGCTTGTGATTTTCTTCGATTGATTGTGCTCGTAGTACTATGGCTAAGACTCGCATTCCGATCGCCTCTTCCGGGGCCTCTCCTATGATCGTAGGGCCTTCCGACCCTAGGAATCCCCCGAAGCCCAAGCGTCGTGCCAAGTCAACCCAAGGCTCTCCATCTTCGCCTCCTCCTAAGAAGCCTAGGACTGCCATAGTTAAACCCCGCAAATCCAAGACCAAAAAGCCTATTCTTCACACTCCGGCTACTCCTCCCGATTCCGATACTGATTTTATCCCTGAGGATGAGCCTACTAGGGAACCTACTCCACCTCCGAAGACCCGTAAGGCCAAGGGTAAAGCTCCTATGCCAGTTGGCGGTGTAGACATATCGTTGTGCCGCGATGACCCTCAGTGTCTCGCAGCGTACAACCGTATAGAGCACTGTCCACTGTTGTTAGAGCATTACGTTCAGTTCTCTGATTTTCTCGGCCTTGCTGATCTTCTGTCTTATAGTGGCCTTCTAGATTATCTCCGATACGACCCCAAGGCCAATCCCAAACCGTACCCTCGCCTCGTGAAATTGTTCTATGCCAACCGTATTCGAGGCCAGTACAACGCCAGCCACTCCATTGAGACGACTGTCTTGGGAACTCCTATAGTTCTCACGGCAGAAATCTTGGGGGAGATCCTTGGTTGTGCGTCGTGTGGTCTCCTCCCCTCGGACATTTCCGTAGACGACATTTCTTCCTTGGATCAGTCTATTCTTTCTGAGATTTTCCAGGTTATCCCCTCCGCATTCATTGGTGTTCCATCGAAATCTTTTAAGCCGAATGCGTGGGTTCTTAACCTGATTTTGAAGTCGTGTCTCCTCCCCAAGTATGGATCCTCTTCGCTCCCATCCCAGCCGTTCTTGAAACTCATATACGCTCTTTTCTTGGGGTGCGAGATTAATTGGGCTCGCGTGATACTCGATAAGATGGATTCTTTCGAGTGTATACGCAAGACCAATAAGTCTGCGCACATTCCATACCCTTGCTTGTTGACTCTCGTATTCCGTCATTTCCGTGTCCCCCTCCCTCCTGACGATGAGCGTCCTTTGGGTACGCCTCTGAACGCGACAGCCGTGAAGAAATCTCTAGCAGCTCTTCGTCACGTGCAGAGGTCTACCGCATCTGCATCTCAGTCTACTCCGTCAGCTGCTGCAGCCCCCTCTCGTCCTGCTACATTGGACGATGTCGTACGCCTACTTCGTCAGCACGACTCCCGTTTTGCTCGTACTGAGGAGGTAGTCTGCCGTATGGCGCGTATGATGGGGATTGATCTTCCTCCGTCTGTGTCTGAGGCCGAGGAGATGGACGATGAGGAGCTTGACGAGCTTGTCACTTCTCTTGCCCGTGGCGATGAGGCCACTGCTGCTGCTGCTGCTGGTACTTCCACTTCTGCTCCTGGAGTTGGCACCACTTCCGATATTCCAGAGCCTTCTGCTTCAGCACTTCAGTCTTCTGAGCCTGCTGCTGACCCAGTTTCCGAGCCTGCTCTTGTATCTGCTGCTGCTGCTTCTGTCGAGACTCATGCTGCTGTTGAGCCTGTTGCTGAGTTCTCCACTCCTGCCCCGACGATTCCATCTGTTGAGACACCTCTTCTCCCTGCAGAGCCTGAGTCCACTCCGTCGACTGGACCCACGGACGCTGCAGATCCAGCCTCCTCCCCGTGATCGTTGTTCCGAGGACTCTCCATATACACTTTGGATGATATATCTTTGCGAGAGTATTTTGGGTTAGGATTGAGTATGAGGGTTATGATGTTTTGATGTATTTTGGATGTTTTCGTTGTTGTAGTATTTATTTTGATGAGGATGATGATGATGATGTATTTCTTCTTGATGGGTATGTTGTATTTTGATGTATCGATATCTTCTTGGATGTACTCTTGATGTTATCAGTTATATATATACATCGTCGTTGTCTTTATCATAATTCGTCGTGCACATTTTAATATTCGTTGAATGTATATGAAATGTGATTTCGTCGCTCGTAGCATGCAAACTTGGTTAAATAGATTTAAATTCTATAATTGTATAGAATTGTTTTCCATGCACAAATTTAACCAAGAATATTAAATATTGAAGAGTATGTTTCTTTATTCAAGGAATGAATAAACATTTGGTATTTTTGATGATTTTGATTATCGTTGATTTTTTTTATAATGGAAAATTTGGCACACCTTGTTTTGATTTCCACAATTTTTCCCTTGGTGTCAAGTTGATCCATTGCCTTTGTCTACGACTCCCGAGGTTGGATTTTACATTTCCTAATTGTTGTCGTTGTATGCCCCCCATTTTTGGGATTATGCCAAAGGGGGAGAGATAATGATAATAAATAGCGCAAATGAAAATTTAACTCAATTTCCAAGAATCTAGTTTGATATGTTAGATTCAGGGGGAGTTAAGATACATATAAGGATTTTCAAAGTCCGATATTTCAAAAATCAATTCATTTTATTTATCTTACTCGTCTGCTTGATGCAATTCATTTATATTCATTTTGGAATTAACGTGTCATCAATGCAGGGGGAGTAAGTAATTTACATTTGAATTATTATTTTTTATTATTATTTATGTTGGTTTGTCATCACCAAAAAGGGGGAGAATGTTGAATATTGGACTCCCCGGATTTGGTTTTGGATGATGAGCAAACATAAATAATTCATGAACTAACAATTTGTGAGCGCAGTATTGGAGATCGTCGTCAATTTCACGAGAATATTCAAAGCGACATCTCAACACTTCCAAAAGCTCGTATTCAAGCCTAAAGCTTCGTTGAAGCTCCTGCAACGCTTTGGAAGTTATGAAGATTCAATCGAAGCTCTCAAAGACCGTTTATTAAGGTTTTATTTATAGTCTTTTAGTTTCGATTGATAGAATGTTAAGCCTTGAGTATATCTTACGTTTCTATCTTCATTACGCTCATTTCGTAGCTCTAGGATCCTTGCACAAGTTCATTCTAACTTACTCGAAGCGTCGCGCTTCGATTCGGACTTTGTTGTGCATGTTAGTTGGTACAAGAACAAGTACTGACCGACTAGATGGTGATCTAGTCGGTCGGCAACTGTTCTTGGACCGACTAGTTTGATTCCTTAATTTCTTGGACTTTACTGTTTACAGTTAGTCGGTCTACGTTGACTCACCGACCGACTAGTTTGTGAACTAGTCGGTCAGTGATGCTTCTTTGACCGACTAGTTGTGACTTACTGTTCACTCTAAATTTCTCCTGAGCTACTGTTTACCGTTAGTCGGTCTAAGAACGTTTGATGACCGACTAGTTGACAATCTAGTCGGTCAACTTTTGTTCTTGGACCGACTAAGTCAACTTGCCTTCAGACTAAGTTATTTTGCCTCTTAGTCGGTCTACGTTCATTGGATGACCGACTAGTTGTGAAACTAGTCGGTCAGACAGTGGTCTTGGACCGACTAGATTTCTAGGTCTGAAATTCTCTTTCTTCTCAGATCTACTCTTAGTCGGTCCACGTTGTTTGGCTGACCGACTAGTTGATGAACTAGTCGGTCAGTGAGTGTTCTTTGACCGACTAAGTCTCACAGATTTCTATCCGTTGGTGAATGACCTAACTTGTTTTTATGGGACCCTATAAATACGAACCTAGGTCATTTCTATCTAGGTAAGAGAGCTGCCATTAAGAGATTCATTGAGTTCTAAAGAGATAGCTATTCTCCCTCAAATCTAAAGCTCTCTTCCTCACAAGAAACCCATTCTCTCTCATTTCTAGATCTAGAGAGAAGCTTGTTCTTGGTGAGCTCTTCAAGCTATTGCTTGATCCAAGTCTCCAACTCTTCCCTAGGCACCCATTGCTGCTCATTTCCTTGGTGCTAGGGCTTGGTGACTTCATCTTCCTCAAATCCTTCATTCCACCTTTTGGGTAAGAAAAACTCAAGGTATAGGATTTTGTGGTAAGCTTGTTTATTTCATATTAAACTCTTTAATATTGCTTTGTGATTCTCTCGGTTGTGAGAGAAGGTTGTGATCCTGGGTTGTGGGATTCACTTTGCCATTGCATGTATGATTTGATCTTGTGAAGGTTTTTCACAAGATATTCATAGTGGAAATCTTGAGTTAGGGTTTCTAACTCAAGTATCCGGAGGGGATCCGGGTGGTTGGGACGTAGGATCACCGGGAACAAGTCGGGGAGACTTGGGTGGATCCGAACCCATTAACATCGTTTGTTAGCATTGTTAATTTCGTTGTCGTCATTCAATTTAAGCTTCCGCAAATTGATTTGGTAGTTGATTGCAATTTAATTTGGAATTATACTCCTTATTATTTTAAAGTACTATTCACCCCCCCTCTAGTACTTGTGCAGTAGCTGGTAGGGCATTACAATTACTGCCATCCATATGAACCCCAAATAAAAATGTTATTTGTGAACTGGGAGAATTTTGATTTATTTGGTAATTTGGAATTGTGAATTGGCTCAATTGGGAGAACATTGGAATAGAGTATGAGTTATGGGTTATTCGCTGACTGCATGGTCCGCATCAAAATAGTAAGGTTTTTTAGAATCTCTATAGTTTACCGGGGCGGGCCGGGGCGCATACAAAGCCCAAGCTTGCCCCGACCCGGCTGCGGGCCGGGTCAAAACCGGGTCGGGCCGGGTCAAAACCGGGTCGGGCCATTACTGCCATCCCTACCTATAGCACCCCCCCCCGCGTCGCTGTCGACGCTCCCTGTGGTACCCCCGCTTGCGGCCGTCGCTCCCCGCGGCTCCCCGCCTGCGGCCTGTCGTCGCTCCCCTCGCGGATCCCCGCCTGCGGCCTATCGCCGCAAAACCCTAATTAGGGTTTTCCTTTAAAAAAATTTACCGAAGGGCTATTATGGAAATTAATCAGGGGCTTACAGTAAATTATTGATCCATTTTTCAAATTAATTTTGGTCCATTCTATGTATAATTCATCATCTAGGCCTTTTGTTAAATACAATGTGATACAACGATCGATGACTTCGTGTTTGATGATAACAAATGTGTGTGTGCTAAGTATTTTTAGGAATGGCATTCTCACGAATACTCAAAAAGAGACTAGCCAAAAGTGATGGAGGAATTGCTATATATACTTCAAGTAAACTAAGTCAAAGATGGGGAATATGTCTACAAAAATTGGAGTAAGTCAAAGATGAGAAGATACAGAGCAAATCAATTCAAATCCATATTTGAATTGATTCAAATCAATTGGCGTAACATTCAAATCCTAATGCCATGCAAATTGAAGACTTGGTCAAAGATGCATGGAGAGATATGGAGAATCTCATGCAAATCAAATGTGATTAAATGAGATCCAATTCAAATCATATAGCTACTCAAATTAAATTCCATAGCCATCCATATTTAAACTCCATATCCATAGAGATTCACTCAAATCCTAATCAATTTAGAATTCCTTCCAATCTCCATCAAATATGGGATTCTAATTGATTCTATCATATCACATCCTCTCCTATATAAACACATAATCAAAGAGAGAGATTTTAAGAGAGAGGCAACCAAAGAAATTCGGCCACAAACCTAGAGAAAAGCTTCATGGCCGCAACTTTGCAAGGAGCTCAACGGATGACGCTAAAAAGTGCATAACTTTCTCCACAGAGCTCGGATCGAAGAACCGTTTGTGCCAGGACGATCACAACTCAGTGCATTACAACATGGTGATATTTTTCTGATTTTAATCTCTGCATTAAACCAATGCGGCACTGTCCACACAGCCTACACTCCCGGTGCACCCCCTTTTCACCACACATAGCACACCTTCTAGGGGAGCGTCTTCTAGCTCCCCCCGACATTGCAGCTCGATTATATGGGGTGAAGCAGGAGGTATCTCAGCTCTGTAGAGCCATGAGGACACTTACCGATATTGGACAACGGAACAGCGAGAAGCTGGACCGTATCCTTCACCTCCTTCAGCCACCACCCCCACCGGGTGGTGCTGCTGCCTGACTTATTAGCTTCTCGCTGTCCCAGTGACTCCACCTTCTATCATTGTGCTCATCTGTCTTTTCGGGGCCTAGCTTAGTCCAGCTTGGGGGAGTCACATTCTGGCGTCGATTTTTTGTTGTCCATAGTGTCCATATTGTACATATTATGCATCATCATCATCTCCATTTTTATATACATACATACTGTACATACGCATATGCATCTTTTATACCTTCTTTTATCTTTCTTCACACCCATCCCACCCTTAGCATCATCTCCCGTCTCTACACCTGTGTTCTCAGCAGTGAGGACACTACTGCGTTTAGCTTGGGGATAAGCGCTATCTCTTTTTACTTATTCTTTTTCCTTATTCCCATTTTTAGTTCCACTACCGCCCCATTTTTCCCTTTTTATCATCGTTTTTATTGTTTCTTTTGTTGTTTGGTCGCATGCATATTTTTCATTTCTTTCTCTTTCTCTTTTATTTAGACTAAAGATGATTCTCCTATGATTGCACTATAAACTGCGAATACTCAGCTTATCTGCTTTACACACTCACGTAGGATTCGTCATAGTCTATTGCGCGTCATCGCATATTTATATAGAATGGATTATGATCTTTGAACTCCATGCTTACATGCGTAAGAGATATTCCTTGATTAGGATGCTTTTAAATATGCTTTTCCATGCTTTGAATTCATATTCTCCACAACGAGTATTCTCGAAACAGTTAAGCTTGAAAATGCATGATTGATTGAAAATTGAGTGAAAGTTGCATGATTGTGTGAAAACGTCTATTTTCATAGTGGATAGTAGCTCAATTGGGTTTGGATAACCCACGACACTTAAGTTGCGTTTACTAGATATTCTGACATCGAGCTATGTCCCAACTCTATGCATTTTATTTTTTGTATATAGTCAATTGTGATCCTTGATCGTGCTTTGCATTCTATCGTGTTTACGTCAGTTTGCAAAAATCCCAAAAAATATCAAAAACCAAAAAATATTACATACGAATAATAGGCTCGAGGGGTTCTTCGTAACCCGATGCACTAAGACCGTCTGGCCAGGGATGCATAGGCCGCCTCTTGTATATATTGAGTTATCTCGTGTATATAAGAAAATAAAAGTATGTATATATAAAGAAAATTGTATAGCCAAAAATAATTGTAAAAAGAAAAATCTCGCATCTCTACCACACTTCCTATATAGAATAAGGACATGGCAGGGTCGATGATTTCTAGGGATTGTGAAAAAGTTTAGTGCGGTGATTTCTGGATTTAATTGAACTTACCATCCTCATTTATGAAAATAATTAAAATCATCTTGCATGCTTGATTGAATTGATCATGATAGTATTCATTGCTTAGAGAATGTGTTGTTGAGATTTGGATTCGAACCATGGATTTTGTATATTAATTGCATGCTATAATAGGAATTTCCCTCTATTTCATATCATATATTCGAGTTCACGATGTTCATTGAAAAATCCATTCTATATATAATCCATGCTAGACTTGATGAATCCTCATGAGTAGTGCGTTTTTAAATTATAAAGTTGAAGTGTTGTTGTGTGCTATGAGACGAGGAGATGATTTAGTCGCCTTTCCTATCTTTTATTTCCTTTGCACTTCTTTGTTTTTACCCTCCGACGACCTTATTCGTCTTCGTCGAGGACGAGTAAGAGGTAAGCTTGGGGGATTTTGTTGTGTCCATATTTTCCATGTTTTTACCATGCATTTCCATGTCGTTTCGATCGCTCGAATCCATATTTTCATATTATATCGCGCTTTACTTGATATTCTTGATCCTTTCGATGTTTTATGTATTTTCAGGAAATTCGACGGGATTCGGAGCGATATGGGGTTCTTGACATAACATCGACGCCAAAGCTCGATTCGCCTTGCCGCGACGACCCAAGGAGGAAAAAAGAGAGAGGGAGAGGAGTAGAAGAAGAGAGGAGAAGAGAAGAGGAGAATGAAGAGAAGAGAAGGAGACTAGAAGAAGTTGCCAGATCGCTTGGCCGAACGTATGATGCGCTCGGCCGAGCAGTGATATGCCAAGTAGCAATGAAATTCTTCTTCGGGGCGCTCGGCCGAGCGACAATGTCGTTCTGCCGAGCGACCAGTCCGCTTACCCGGGCTAGATGTCAGAAGAGCCCAACAAATGAAGGACTTGGGCTCTGAAAATTTTGAAGCATAATTCGCTCGACCGAGCAACACGACGCTCGGGTGAGCGACTCAACTTGCTCGCCCGAGCGGCCACTTCTCGAGCGCCAAGCGGAGCAGTACACAAGGCATCGCTCGGCCGAGAGAGCACTGCGCTCGACCGAGCGGTAGGTCGGCAGACTCCATTTTGACTTAAAATAACGGGTTTCGGGTTGGTCTTCTTGTAAAACCCAAACCCAAACTATTTTGCAATAGAGTAGATTAAGCTGTTTTTGCTGTAGCTAAAAACCCTTAGAGCTATTTTGGGAGTTCTCATTTGGTAATCTCTTTTGCAATCTAATTCTTTGTTTGTGGTTGGATTTTCTTGATTTCTTCGTCATTGCTCTAATTTCTCTTGCTCTCTATATTGAAATTAATTTCATGCAATTTGATCGGTTGGGTATGCTTAACTCTATTGCTATTGTATTTAGGGCTTTTGCCATGCTAGAGTAGTGAGTTTCTAGGGCTTAGGGACGATCCCTAGGATCCTAGGGATCGGATGTTTGGTTAGACCCTGTCGGATCAATATAGGGTTGCCATATTGTGGTTTGAACAAGGGTTTTGGGGGATTGGCCTTAGTATTGGAGTATCGCGAAGGCGGCTCTATATCCTAGGGAAAATCCCCACGAATTCGATTTGGGCTTAGGGGCCGTTCCTAGGGTTCATGATCATGAGAGTGACTCGAGAGCTATGGGTGACCGCTAATCCCCAATCCGCTAGTCGGTGATTGCGAGAGCACGTCGATTGCTAGAACCAGCCATATGATAGCGTTGCAACCCGTAGATCACGAGAGTGGATACAGAGTTACGAGGCGGGACCAAGTGTCAAGCTTAATGCACGCAGCCCCGTGTGAAGCCGACTGCGAGAGCACGGTTTCACATGGGGATGCGTTAGACAAGTAGGAACAACGAAAGTTAAGTACTCGTTCTCATGGACGGATGTGACACTCCTACCCTAACCCATCATCCAACGTAGGGCCATTTGACCTAGTATCCGTGACCAAAGGGGCCTTGCGGGGAATCCCGAAGGCCTTAGACGTTTAATTTTTAGAAAACTCTAGATTTCCACAATCAACCAATCAATTAATCGTGACAACCCCTGACCATATACTCTTCCCCTTTCATATAAAGCTAAGTGTTAAACGATCGTTTCTCTGAGTTCGATAATCTTTCTATACTATAGCGCACCGTGCACTTGCGGTGATTCGCGTCTCTGTGGTGTAAACCCGGGGACCTAACACCGTCACCTTCATAACAGTTTTTTTTTACGGTTATAAGATTTTCAATTTCCACTGTTTTATTTAGCAAACTTATGAAAATCTCGTGATAGAAATCCGAACATATAATTTATATGGCCAATATGAGAAGGTTTAGTAGGACAGATTGCAGGTGTCAATAATAGGCATTGACCAATTAAGAAAAGGCACATCATACAAGTCAAGTTACTAAAATATCATCATAATCTTATATATATCTCTCTCTCCCATCCGCGACCTCCTGGATTGGCTCACTAGCATTCCTGCGGGACTATAATATGCAGATTAAGAACGAATAGGAGGAAGTCATATAGACCCATCCATGTAGCCCATCCAGATCCATGTGGCCTAATTGTTTTATCAAAAAATAGCATAGATGAGGGGGGGAAGGAAAGAAGTTAAAAATTAAAAAAGATCACTTATTACTAAAACACAATGATTTCTTTTTAATGACGGATGGAGATTAGATTAGATTGATTAATAATATAATCAATAGTTTGTGTCAAATTTCTGAGTGTTTTACTCAGAAAATGGTCGAAAAACACTTCATCAAAGGGGCTTGTCCTGATGGTCATTTTTTTTGATACATCAAAACGCAAGAATGTCAATGAGCAGGTGCTCCAGTGGCGTCTCTTCTCGCTCTTTCTTTGCAAGCCGTGGGATCAAAACTATGCATGCATTTTACCGCCGCTGAATAAAAAAAAACAGGAATCGTACCATCGACGTCTCACAAATACAACTATTCGTATATAGCAGTCATAAACTAACGAGCAAAAGCTGGAAGTATTTACGGGAACAGAAGGAGAGGGCAGAATTGCTCACCAGATCGGACAAAAGACCTGCGGCCAGTGTGTAGGAGAACGTAGGTGAGCCCAAAACTGCAAGCAGAAAGAAGAAGAGAGACACGAGAGGCATCGGCGGCTGCCACCGGCATGCGGTGCCTGGCACATGATTCATCGTCAAAAGAACCAGTAGAGGGCCGTGGAGTCTGGGACCAGATTAAGTGCATGGGCTCATAAATCAAGCAAGCAAAATAAGATATAAATGGATGACAGTCTAACTTTGCTATTACGGCAGAGAAAACAAGTGGGTTGCTAGGGGAGGTATAATATTCGGCCGGCTCATTAATCAACGTTGGCATGCTAGAAAAAAATGCCGTCATTCAAAATTGGGCGGCCGAAGTGATTTGACTCTCTCTCGTGAAGTCACTCGTTCTCTGATCACACTTGTTGCTAATAAAAATCCACGTGACACATTCTTCTCCGTAACATACAATGTGTCATATGGAGGCGTCTTGTGTTCCCCATGTATTATGTAGGCGTAAAGGCCAAAAATGACTGAAACAATTGTTTTGCTGACGTGAACCCTTCGTGCTGAGTCGGTGCCTCGTCAGCCGGTTGAGTGGGATCTTAGGTTGGAAGAACCAGTGTCGTTAATGGATGATGGTTGACTTGCGATGCTCGATCGACCCTCGAGCGGTTCATGTATCGATCGATCGAGGCTGAGAAGCTATTGAACGATCATCGCGTAGGGTTTAGACTGGAAGATCTGCATCACTTAAGGAAGCGTTAGGGGGGTCAGATCTGGGTTCCGACCCAAATCTGCTCCGATGCTTAAGTTAGAAATGGAACTTAAGGAAGAGATGAGGGTTGGAGCAGCTGAGATCGACCCACGGAGGTTCGTCCAGATCTGGCATCACAAGCTCTTTTGTGGAAGAAATGTAAGAAGTATGTAGAGTCTATGTATTAGATCTTGTCTCTTGGAAGTTGGAACCTCTTCTATTTATAAATCTTCTGGGTCTTTTTAGTGACGTTGGGAGATAACGATCACGAATTATGGTGTCATATGATCTTCCCCTTTTAATAGGGGTTACCGTAGCCCATGTCCCCGCCTATTTATGAGCTCGCCCTTAATCACACGTTCAATTGGTGGGAGTTCAATGGGCGACTGGTTGGTGGGTGTAACGGCCTGTTTTTGTTTTACACGTATTTCCGTATTTCAAACGAATTTAAAAGAGTTTAACAATGAGTAAAATATTTTTTTCTATTTTTTCGTCACTCGGATCTAGAAACGGACTTCAATTTCATGATTCTCACGACGATACGAATCCGTGGTATTATTTTCGTAATTTTTTGAAGACGTTTAGTCTTAGGGGCAAAAAATCGTAATTTCATATATAATAATTGTTTTACATAATTACAGATTACTATTTCTAACTACCATTTTACCATTTACTAATTACCCTTAACCCCTAATTAACATTACCCTAAACCATCCAGATTAGCAGCCCATCAAATAAACGTGGGAGCATGTTTAATTTCCCCTAATCTAGATTCATCTCCCCCCTAACTACCCTATTAATTACTATATTAATATTATAATATTCCTATTACTATATAAACCCTTCCCTTAAACCCCTCAACTCACTTTCACCCGCATACCCCTCACCATCACCTTCTTCTGTCCTCCAGCGTCTCCCTCGTCGGTGCCCCTCTCCGACGAGCCCCCACTGTCATGCACCGTCGTGCACCACCAGCGCCTCAGCCACCAAGCGTCGCTCCACCGTCGAGCATCAAAACCCCCAGCTCCCCGCTCATCTCCCTCCAGCTCGAGACCCAACTCCCTCGTCGCTGCCCTCCCATCGCCCCCACGCCACCGTAGCTCCGCCCTCAACTCTGCCACCACAGCTCGTCGGAGCCACCACTGCACTTCGCCACGAAGCCACGCCGTTGCCTCTCCTCACTGCCACACAACCCCTCCGAGCACCCCCTATCACGTTCAAACCCACATCAGCCTTATTAGCCTCGATCGTCCCCACGGAGCCACCGAGCCACCGTCGCTGCTTTAGCTCGGCCACCACCCTTCGCTGACGCCTCCTCTGCCCCTTGCCTACCACGACCTCATAACTCACTTGTCTCGTTTACCCTTGCCTACCACGACCTGATGTTTGTAATATTGATCTACTTATTGCACGATTGCTCATGCTTAAACATTCACATCACCTGATGCATGTCATATACAAGTCATTGATTGCCATTGAAATATCGTACTGAATCATCACAGAAAATGTAATTTGAAATGGCGTGTTGGAACACCTGATTGACATAACGTATTGAAAAATAGTGATCGAATGACAACATAATGCTGGACTATCCTATTAAGATTGAATGCTTGAAAGTAGTTGGCACTGCACTGGGTTTTGGGGCAACTTATATTAGAGAAAGTGTGGGAGCGACCGCGAGCCATCTACACATTGCACCGTACCGTACCGATCGTCTAAAATGAACTGTACCGCCTAAAGTGAAGTGAGATCCACCGGGGTAAGCGCCCCCGTGCAGGAGTGGGCTCAATGGTCGAACACTATACTTTTCTATTGAGTCACGTAGTTTCTAGTTTTACTACTGCTTACTTGTCCTTTTATTGCTACTGCATCTACATGCTTATCTTACTTTTGTTATCACACTGCATGCTGGTTAAAATGTTGTTACTACTATATCGCATATGCCATACCACAGTTATTGCTCTTGTACGTTACTTTTCGCACTTGTATAGTCACCTTTTATGTTGCTTATCGCACTTGCATGCATGTCTGCTCTTACCCTACTTGTTGCACTTGCATGATCATCTTTAATTGTTTACCATAGCATGTTCCATACTTTTGCACTACTCTATTTCTATTGCTAGAATTGTTGTGACTTACCTACGGTTCCATCTTCGTGGCACCGTCAGATGACGCACAGGTTGACGTAGTTGCTCCTGATTTCGCAGAGCCAGAGTTTGACCTTGAGACTATCGAATTTTAGACTTAGAATTGTGTGTGTGAGTGACCTACCTTCACATGTATTTCCTTTCAGTATTTCCTTTCATGTTTCCAGTGTGAGAGTGCTGTAGTGTGATATTCCTTCTGTATGGATTGTAATAATAAAATGTACGCTGGTTTGAGTATTTTTGTACATCTCTGCATCGTGGCTATATTGTTTTCACTGGTGATTTGCAGACCTGCAAATGTAATCAAATAAGTAATCCCCCCGTCCCGAGAGCGAGTCATTACAACTTTGGTGGCCCACGCAGGTCCGTGCAAAATACCTCGTGAACAATATAGTAAGATTAGGATGTACTGTATATAATACTTAACGAAGCTGACATTTTCCTATGTGTGCAGGTGTGATATTCAAACGATGGACGGAAACACTTCTGGGAGTCCTAATGGAGCTGATGTGTCCGGAGCAAGCAACCAAACCAACATCAATAACGGACCACCACGGTGCACCAAATATCTGATGTTGCAATGCGAGATTCGATGGAACTTGGTTGGATGCCAATTGTATACCCATACTGAAGTCCTAGCTGCAGCTCACGAGCATGAATTTATCGAGAGAGAAGAGAAGCGTGAGCAATCCATAGCTATCCCTCCTAGAAGGTCGCCACCTCCAACAACTACCGCTACACACAGCCGTCAACCTTCATCCAATCAAATGCATCGTCCAGTCCAGCAGACTCAATTCAAGAGACTGGCACCACCACCGCAACTTCCAGTGTGTCACTATTATGGTATGCCTGGACATATGAAATCAGAGTGCCGATGGTAACTGAATTTCTGTTTAATTTGCGGGTCGAAGGATCACCTTGCTAAGGATTACACAAATGCAAGAGCACTGCTACCACTGCCCCAGCTACTGCCCCTGCTAGAGACGCTCCTTAACGACCACCACTCCCACCGCAATAGAAGATATTCCCAAGGGCGCAACAATAGGCTCCACCACCGAGACGACAAGCCTACACAATGATCGCAGAAGATGCTGAAGCCATCAGCCAGGAAATTAAAGGTATGATTTATCGCTTTTAATATTATTTTTGTTCATTTACAATCAATGGTTGAGACATGGCTCTTGCAATAGTATCTCATATCATTATCTCATCGTACCTTCGGCTACTTGAGAAATCAAGGGAGCTATTATGATGATACTAGTCTTGGGACTAGCTACGGAAGCTATGGTGATGTTAATAGTACGTATTCATACATAACATCTCTTGTTTTCTTGATGTCACATTTCACAACTTATTTTACTAATCGTTAGCATTCATTCAAGCCTTCCCTTCGATCGTTTAATTGCTCAGCCAATGATCGGTCTTCTAAATTTCCAGGACGGAATTTTTATAAGGAGGGTACAATGTAACGACCTATTTTTGTTTTACACGTATTTCCATATTTCAAACGAATTTAAAAGAGTTTAATAATGAGTAAAATATTTTTTCTATTTTTTTCGTCACTCGGATCTAAAAACGGACTTCAATTTCCTGATCCTCGCGATGATACGAACTCGTGGTATTCTTTTCGTAATTTTTCGGAGACGTTTAGTCTTAGTGGCAAAAATCATAATTTCATATATAATAATTGTTTTACTTAATTACAGATTACTATTTCTAACTACCATTTTACCATTTACTAATTACCCTTAACCCCGAATTAACAGTACCCTAACCCATCCCGATTAGCAACCCAGCAAATAAACGTGGGAGCACGTTTAATTTTCCCTAATCTAGATTCATCTCCCCCCTAACTACCCTATTAATTACTATATTAATATTATAATATTCCTATTACTATATAAACCCTTCCCTTAAACCCCTCAACTCACTTTCACTAGCAGACCCCTCACCATCACCTTCTTCTGTCCTCCAGCATCTCCCTCGTCGGTGCCCATCTACGACGGGCCCCTACTGCCATGCACCGCCGTGCACCATCGGCGCCTCAGCCACCAAGCATCGATCCTCCGTCGAGCGTCAAACCCCCAGTTCCCTGCTCATCTCCCTCCATCTCGAGACCCAACTCCCTCCCCGCTACCCTCCCCTCGCTCACATGCCACCGAAGCTCCGCCCTCAACTCTGCCACCACAGCTCATCGGAGCCACCACCACACTTTGCCACAAAGCCATGCTGCCACTTATCCTCACTGCCACACAACCACTCCGTGCACCCCCTCTCATGTTCAAGCCCGCAGCAGCCCAATTAGCCTCAACCCGTCCCCATGGATCCACCGAGCCACCGCCGCTGCTTCAGCTCCGCCACCATCCTTCACCGACGCCTCCTCTACCCCGACGTCGCATCGCCTGCCCCGCCACCTCCTCCTCCCGCTCCAGTAACCCAATGTGCCACCCTGTCCGCCCCCATGCCGACCTTCGATGACCATACCCACGCTCCACTCTCCGACGAAGACACACAATCCTCATCCCCTTCTTCGCCCCCCGTCGACACCTCCGCCATCTTTGCCATCCCCTTCACCGCTCCGCCACCGTCCCCAGCGACCCGTGCATCCCCACAACCCCCAGCTGTCGCTCCTCCTCTGCCTTTGCTGCCACCACACCACCGCCACTGCCGCTAGCCTCCTCTGCCACCATTCGCTGCCTTCACCGACGTCGCCCAGTCGCCGCCATCTCTGCTCGATGTTGCTGTCCCTGCTGACAAAGGCCCCCCACCCTGCTACGTGCATAAAGAAGGAGAAGAAGGGTAATAATACGTATCTGTATACGTATTTGTATGCCTATATACTCTGAGTCAGGGCATGGGGGAGGCTGCTCCTACTGGCAAAGTCGTCATCACGGTGGGTGATGACGTGGGTGCTGGTGCTCCAGAAGATCGAGAACATGCTGCTGTGCTTGAGGAAGACCATGTGCTTAACGACTTGTTGTAGAATGTTGATGCTCGTGTGGTCGTAATGCCTGATGGCCCCTTTCAATGGGTTAGACCATTGCTCAAGATGGCCAGGGTTGAGCCTGCTGAACCATGTTAAAAATAGACCACTTCGTTCAGTGGCGAGGGAGTGATTCCCACGACTTACGGCCGACGACACAAAGGGGGTTGTTCAGTGGCGAATGGGTGGCTCCTCGACTTACAGCTGACGATACGAGAAAGTCGGTCAATGGCAAAGGGGTGGCCCTTCGACTTACGGCTGACGACACGAGAGAGTCTTTCAGTGGTGAAGGGGTGGTCCCTCGACATATGGCTGACGACACGAGAGAGTCGTTCAGTGGTGAATGGATGGCTCCTTGACTTACATCGGACGACACGGGTGAGTCGTTCAGTGGCAAAGGGATGGCCCCTGGACTTACGTCTGACGACACGAGAGAGTCGTTCAGTGGCAAAGGGGTGGCCCCTCGACTTTCAGTGGCGAAGGGGTGGCCCTCGACTTACGACTGATGACACAGGTGAGTCATTCAGTGGCAAATAGATGGCCCCTCGACTTACAGTTGACGACATGAGAGAGTCGTTCAGTGGCGAAGTGATGGCCTCTTGACTTACGGCTGACGACACGAGAGGGACGTTTAGTGACGAAGGGGTGGCCCCTTCGACTTACGGCTGACGACGCGAGAGGGTCGTTCAGTGGCGAAGGGATGGTCCCTCGACTTACGGCTGACGACTCGGTAGGGTCATTCAGTGGCGAAGGGGTGGCCCCTCTGACTTAATGCTGACGACTCGGTAAGGTCGTTCAGTGACGAAGTGGTGGCCCTTCGACTTACGGCTGACGACTCGATAGGGTTATTTAGTGGCGAAGGAGGGCCCTTTGACTTACGGCTGATGACACGAGAGAGTCATTCAGTGGCGAGGGATGACCCCTTGGCATATAGCTGACGACACAGGTGAGTGTTCAGTGGCGAAGGGGTGGCCCCTCGACTTATAGCTGATGACACAAAGGGGGTCGTTCAGTGGCAAATGAGTGGCCCCTCGACTTACGGCTGACGATACGAGAGAGTCATTCAGTGGCAAAGGGGTGGCCCCTTGACTTACGACTGACGACACGAGATAGTCATTCAGTGGCAAAGGGATGGCCCCTCCACTTACTGCTGATGACACGAGAGAGTCATTCAGTGGCGATCGGATGACCCCTCGACTTATGGCAGACGACACGGGTGAGTCGTTTAATGGAAAGGGGTGGCCACTCGACTTACGGCTGACGACATGAGAGAGTCGTTTACTGGCAAAGGGGTGGCCTCTCGACTTACGGCTGAAGACACGAGTGAGTCGTTCAGTGGCGAAGGGGTGCCCCCTCTACTAATGGCTGACGACACAAGAGAGTCGTTCAGTGGCGAAGGGATGGCCTCTCGACTTACGGCTGACGACACGGGAGAGTCGTTCAGTGGCTTTTGCAAGCATGACTTCTAAGTCTTAACAACCCCTCTCCCTTCCTCCCGTCTTCAAAGGCAAACACTTCTTAAAATAGAGGAAGAAAATGCTCCAATGGCTTAATGATCACGATGAGTCAATGTCTATCACTTCAGATGCTCAAGTTTGGAATGTGTTGCAGAATGCCTTCTCTACGAAAATTACAAAGAAAGTATGTGCTTTAGAGACGGCCAAGGAGATATGGGATTATCTTGATAAAGAATATGGTGGAGAGGAATCTGGCGATGATGAGAGCATCGGTGGTAATGAGGTATCTCGTAACTCTCTCATTCAACGCGCTAATTTTATTGAAAATGATAATGCGTTGTTTATGAACTCTCTCAATGCGAATAATAACAAGCTTGAGAGAGATGCTCACACACACACTTCTTTATCATCCAAACTCGCGATAATACACAAACCATTGCATTGAATCAAGAAAAGATTGCTCTTGATTCTCATGTGTGCATGTTGAGCAAAGAGAATGACTCTCTTAAAGCTCGTATTGAGTTTGATCGTGATTTTTACAAATCTGTGAAAGAGAGTCTATATGCATCGCATAATGTTGAACTTAATTCTTTGCATACCGAGAAAGATACTCTTCTTTCTCAATTGAGTACCTTGAGAGATGAGAATGCTTCTCTCAAACTCCAAATGTAGAAGATGCACTCGGAGTGTGATTACAACATTTTGAGAGATGAGACATTGGCTCTCAAATCAAAATGTTGTGAGCTTAGCTCACGTCTATCCAAGAGGGATGGCAACGTCTCTTCACTTTTGAAGAAATGTCAGCTATTGTCTACTCTAATTGAAAATTTCAAATTGAGTAAGGACAAGGTTTTGGGATCCTCTTCATTGAAGGTGAACAAACCAAGCTCTTCTCTTAGAAGCACCCAAATAAATTTTATGGGGGAGCATTCTAATGAGAAAGTCACATCCAACTCTTTTGGCCTAAAATCAACTATTATTTCTAAGCCAAAGAGGAATCATGCATTTTTGTATTCTGGTCTTGCATATATTAAGAAGCCTATTCAAAAACATGTTGATATGAATGCTTCTTCTTTGAATGCTATGCATGATGTTTCTACTCATAGAAAATCTTATTATTGCTTGCATGCTAGAATTAATGATAAATCTTTACATGCTTCACATATTCCTATGCATGGTAGAATTGCTTGTGTGAATGCATCTAATGATAGATCTCATGTTTCACACACGGGGCACGCCAATGTTTATGTTCCACCTCATAAGCGTGCACCCTCACCTCCTACTCATGCCTTAACCAAACCTCTTCTTAAGAATCCCAACTCACTTTCTTTGTGGATTCCTAAGAATGTTTCTAGGCTTGTTAGGAATGCGTATATAGAATCATATGTTCGTCGTGTTATATTTTCATATGACTATAGATGGAAACCAAACTCCACTTTTGTTTGGTTTCCAACTTGCTAGCTCACTCACATTGTTATTCATTGCTTGGGTACCATGCTTGTATGTTTACATTTTGTACCCACATTTTTGTGAGTGTGTCCATTACTCCCATGTTTGCATGTTTTGTATGATTATGGGGGAGTATGGAACTTTTGCTTGCTAGCATTATTTTTCCATTCATATGGCACATTGTATTTCATTCACAATATGTTTGTGCATATGGGATGGTTATTTCTCTTGCCCTTGGTTTTCCTATTTGGCTATTACCCATCTTTTTGATATGCCAATGGGGAGAGAAATAGATTATGTAAAAAATATACCATATGCTTGTTTATGCATTATTATCAATTGGTGTGTTTTTGCATAACAACCACCAATATGTTCTGTGCTTGGTGGGACCAAAAAGGTGCTTCTCTCAAGCGCAAGAGTCCGTACAAGTAGTAAAATCTGGGAGTCCATATGTCGAATCCTCGGGATAAATCTGTTGAAACCACAAGCTTAAATCAAATAGAAAATCTACGTAGAGAAACTAAACACTTTAAATGGTGGTGATGGTGAATTGTGAATACGTGAACGATACGAACAATGAAAATTCGTGAAAATAACAATGAAAAGTATGCACATGGTATGGGTTCATTAGGATCAATGATTCGTATTTATTTGGTTGATTTAATATGATTCAATAAATTCTCCTTTTGGGAGCAATTCATCGGAAAATACCCTTTTGGGGATTAAAGCACAAATTCAATAATATCGTCGCTAAAGTTATAATCTTTGAAATAAGATATGAAACTCTCTTTTGGAGAGATCGAAACTCACCCTTGTGGGGTGATCATCAACTAAATCGATTCTTTTGGAATATGAAAAAGTGGATTTTAAGCTAAAGATCACAACTTTATCGACATGCAATTTTAGCGCAATAATACAACCAAACGCATACGAATCACATCTCCTAACTATGCCATACCATGCACAATAGAAATTTAGCTACTCATACTGAAAATAAACAGAGATTTCATCATATATAGCATGGTTCTACACAATACAATCAAATATAGTTCAAAATACGCTAAAGAGTTCAAGATATCACCAAATACGCTAGCAAAAAGCCTTAGAAACCCCCTCTTCTTCTTCCTCAAAGCCTCTAAAATTTTGCCTCAGGTTGCTCTCTGTCCTCTCTGCGAAATTATGCAAAAATCGGCTCCAAAATCGCCCAAATACTCCATGAATACGCCCAAAAACCCTAGAATACGCTTATATAATAGGCATTGCGGGGTTTATGAGCTTAACAGGTTCAAAAACCCGCACCAATAACACTTAAAACCCAACCCATCAGCCGCATCAAATCTGGACCGCACGATCTCGGCGGGATTGAATCTAGAGGCACCACGTGTGCTTTAAAACCCGCGCTTCGCCCGCATCCGCCCTCGATCTCTGAATCCGCTTCGGAGAGAACCTGGACCGTTGGATGCTCGATCGAATGGACGATGCAGCGCCACGTCGCTCAAAACGGTGCTGCTTTCTTTTCAAATTGCGAGAGCATTTCTGGCCGTTAGATTGGAAGCTGTCGCCTTAGATCGCCGCCGCGTGGCTCCGCTCGCTGTGCTCTTCGGATTCGAATCGGCGTCGATTCCCTTCGTTGGATCTAGATCCAACGGTCCACGCCTCGCCACGTCGCCGTATCTTGATTTCAAATTGCGGGGCTGTTACCGGCCATTGGATGCGGCGGGATGCAGCTCGATCACTGTCACGTGGCCATCAAAACGCTGCCGCCGCTTCGATTTCGAATTCAAAAGTGGGCGTTGTTTCGTCCATTGGATTGTCAATCGACGCTTCAGATTACGCCGCGTCGCCCTCTTCGTTTCGCCCGTTGGATTGAGCAGGAACGGGTCTAATGATGCCACGTGGCGCGCCAAAAGTCGTGCGCCGACCGTATATACGTATTTAAACGTATTTTCTTCCGTATTTCTTCAATTAAATAGTATTCTGCATTCAAAAATTCATAGTAATTAGCACAGATCTCAGAAAAATACAAATAAATACTCGTTGGAATCGTGAGATCGAGACGAAGCTAAGAAAATTATAAGAATGCAAAAATACTCAGTAAAATTCATACTTTGTGTACAAATCAAGTGATTTGCTCTAGTAAATCATGATATACAAAATACGAATGTACTAGAGACCAATTAAGCATCCTTTACACACAAAATATTGCTAGATGAGGGGTTAAATACGCAATATTCAACCCAAATCACACCCCCCAACTAGCGTTTTGCTAGTCTCTAGCAAAAAAGAGCGATTAATAATACACCTAGAGCACCTTATCAGATCTCAAATCATGCACACTTATTCTCTATTTTCTTAAATAGCGTTTTGCTAGTTCTCTTGCCTTGCTAATTATGCACACTTATTCTCTATTTTCTTTCGCTTATTTAATAGTTCCGCGTAATGCGCATCAAGCAACATTCGCAGAAAAGTATATAACTTGGATCGCTCCATCAAATGATTGAGGTTCCGGTCAATGGCTCCCAAATCAGACGATAATAGGGCATTAGGCCAAGAAGGACCCCTCGGATTGTACTACTCGAGCCAACCAAGTTATTTCTTTAGTATCACATTTATTCATTTCTTTCTCTTCATTCATCTCATTTTTTCTTCTTTTGTGTGTGCATAAATAACTTAGCAAGATAGCTTCCTTTTCTTTAATCTTTCACAAGAATGGGTTATCCTAATCATTTCAAAAGACGGGGTACCTTTTTCTACCCAAAATCATACCAAGCATGCAAATAGCAATGAATACGAGATAAAAAGCCATGCTCCAGTTATTTTATGAATTATTGATGCATGAACTTTGGTGTGTTCCAATGAAAGCATACTACTTGCTAATCCATAATTTCTAGATTCATTAAGTCGTCAATTAATTTTGCCATTGAGATGTATCAAAAGAAATTCACCACAAGTACTCAAATTCATGTAAAATGAGACTGAAATATTTAACAATAGTGGTGGAGGAAAATAAATCACGTGTGTACGGTGGTGAAAAAATATCGAGAAACTTCATCACATGAGGTTCATCTCTAGGTAAAATAGATTTTGGTGATATATCTTAACTCAAAATTTTTTTTTCAATGCAAAAAGGGAACTAAAAAAATAAAATCCTAAAAGAAAAAGAAAAAGAAAAATAAAAATCCTAAAAGTTATACCCTCCCCCAACTTAAAATAGACATTGTCATCAATGTTAGGAAGATGGAATCATGGAAAGAACACACCTGATTAGTCCCCACCCGAAGGTGGGTCTGTGAGATCCATGGTGCTCGCTTCCTTGGTCCAAGGCTCGTGAAAATGCTTCAACCTTTGGCCATTCACCTTGAACTCACTTCCATCTTTTTCTTTCAATAATAGCACTGCGCCTTGTGGGAAAACTTCTTTGACTGTGAAAGGCCCATACCACCTAGAGCGAAGCTTCCCGTGAAAGATGTGTAGCCTGGAATTGTATAGAAGAACTTTTTGGCCTGGGGTGAACTCTTTCCGTAGGATCATCATGTCGTGAACGGCTTTCATCCTCTCTTTTGATATTTTAGCATTGTCGTACGCATTTCTCCTCAGCTCTTCTAGCTCCAACAATTGTAACATGCGAGAAGAAAAAGATGAATCAGTATCAAAATTCAATTTCTTTATAGCCCAATAAGATCTATGTTCCAATTCAACAGGTAAGTGACAAGACTTCCCAAAAACAAGACGGTAAGGTGACATCCCCAAAATTGTTTTGTAGGCCGTCCTGTAGGCCCACAACGTTTCAGGTAAGCGCAAACTCCAATCTTTTCTTGATGGATTCACCGTTTTCTGTAAAATTCCTTTGATCTCTCTATTTGCCAACTCTGCTTGACCATTGGTTTAGGGGTGATATGGCGTAGAAACTTTATGTGTGACCCCAAACCTCTTCATTAAAGTAGCGAACATATGGTTGCAAAAATGAGACCCTCCATCACTGATCAAGGCCTTTGGCACTCCAAATCTAGAGAAAATGTTCTCTTTGAGGAACTTAAGCACAACGGAAGTGTCGTTCGACCTGCAAGGAATAGCTTCCACCCATTTAGAAACATAATCGATACAAACCAATATATAAGCATATCCAAATGAAGGTAGGAAAGGTCCCATGAAGTCTATGCCCCAACAATGGGGTTTAAAGGCATCATGTTACGTCTAGTAATACCCCCTAATTGTTGGTATGCAGCACAAGTCTTGCAATAATGAAATGTATCTTTAAACATAGTTGGCCAATAAAAGCCACATTGCGAGATTTTTGCCACAGTTTTGTTCGCAGAAAAATGTCCACCACACACTCCATCATGGAAAAATTGTATCACACTGGTAATTTCATGGTCAGGAATGCATCTCCTAACAATTTGGTCACTACAATATTTATAGAGGTACGGATCATCAAAGAAGAAATATTTTACCTCATACTTGAACCTTTTAAGGTCTTGAAGAGACCAAGTGTCAGGGGTCTTACCAGTTACGAGATAATTTACTATATCAGCATACCATGGAGAGGTGGAAACTCTAAAAAGATGCTCCTCATGAAAGGAGTCCTTCAAAGGCACATCTGCTGAATCAAGGCCTACTGTCAATCGTGATAAATGGTCAGCTACTAGATTCTCCACGCCTTTCTTGTCCTTGATTATGACATTGAACTCCTGCAACAATAAAATCCATCGTATCAATCGAGGCTTAGCATCTTTTTTAGACAATAAATATTTTAAAGCAGAGTGATCAGTATAAATCAAAATAGGTGATCCCAAAATATAGCTCCTGAATTTTTCCAACGCGAATACTACAGCCAGCAACTCCTTTTCTGTGGTCGTATAGTTCCTCTGAGCATCATTTAGTGTCTGCTGGCGTAGTAAATCACTACTGGAACTTTGTCTTGTCTTTGGCCTAGGACTGCACCAACTGCGTAATTGCTCGCGTCACACATTATTTCAAATGGTAGGGACCAGTCTGGTACCTGCAAAATGGGAGTAGAAATCAGCAACTTCTTTAAGGTTTCAAAAGAAATTTGACACTCAGGTGTCCAAATAAAATCCACATTTAAAGTTAGTAAGTTGCAAAGAGGGCGAGATATGGCGCTAAAATCTTTGATGAATCGCCTATAGAATCCTGAATGTCCCAAAAATGATCTGATGTCCTTCACGCATTTAGGACTTGGTAGCTTCTCAATTACCGCTACCTTGGCTCTGTCTACCTGTATACCATCTTTAGAAACCAGATGACCGAGGACAAGTCCCTCTGTGGTCATAAAATGACACTTCTCCCAATTCAATAGGAGGTTCTTTTCAATGCACCTGTCAAGAACAAGAGCCAAGTTAGTTAAACAATCATGAAAAGAGCTATCATATACTGAAAAATCATCCATAAATACCTCAACAATTTTCTCAACCATATCATCAAAAATACTGAGCATGCATCACTGAAAAGTAGCTGGAGCGTTACATAAACCAAACGACATTCTCTTAAAAGCAAAAGGACCAAAGGGACAAGTAAAAGTAGTCTTTTCCTGATCCTCAGGTGCAATCTCAATCTGATAATAACCTGAATAACCGTCTAGAAAGTAATAGTACTCATGTCCAGCCACTCTCTCTAAAATCTGGTCAAGAAATGGAAGAGGGAAATGATCTTTTCTAGTTCGGGAGTTCAACTTCCTATAGTCTATGCACATCCTCCAAACTGTGGTGGCTCTAACTGGGATAAGCTCATTATTCTCATTTTTAACCACGGTGAGGCCAGACTTTTTAGGAACAACCTATGTAGGGCTAACCAACTTGCTGTCAGAAATTGGATATATAATGCCTGCATCCAATAATTTTAAAACCTCGCCTTTCACCACTTCTTTTAATGTTGGATTTAACCTACGTTGCATTTCTCTAGTGGCTTTGGCGTCATCCTCCAAATAAATGTGATGCATGCATACAATAGGGCTAATACCTTTTATGTCAGCAATGGACCAACCAATAGCACCTCTATGTTTTCTTAGCACATCAAGTAAAGAGCTTTCCTGTTCTAAAGAGAGTTTGGAAGATATTACCACAGGGAAGCTGTTTTCATTTCCTAGGAAGGCATACTCGAGATATTCAGGAAGTGGCTTCAATTCGGGCTTTGGATCCTCCACCTCTGATGAAATTTGAATTGATGCATTAGGTAGCAAAGCTTCGAACCTAGGCTCCCATACTGCGTTCAGCTCCTTCACGTTCTCCTGCACAAAAGAGATGTCATCAGAATCACCAATAATAGTCTCAACAATAGAAGCATCATCACAAAATTCAGAACAAATATAATCATCCACCAATGAATCAATCTATGCACCCTCTTAACCTCATCATCCACATGTGGCAACTTGCAAGTATTAAAAATATTCAAATCCAAAGTCATGTTGCCAAAAGTAATTTTCAGTTGACCATCCCTATAATTTATTAAAGCATTGCATGTCGCTAGGATTGGTCTACCTAGGATGATAGGAGTAGCATTGGCAGTTTGGGGTCCTTGGATGTCTAGAACTATAAAGTCTGCGGGGTAGTAAAATTTGTCCACCTGAACGAGGACATCCTCAATGCATCCATTTGGAACTTTAATAGATCTATCAGCTAGTTGCAATATAACATATGTAGGTTTTAGCTGTCCTAACCCAAGCTGCACAAAAATAGGATATGGCAATATATTGACACTAGAACCTAAATCCAATAAAGCATTTCTAATCTTTTTAGTGCCAATGGTGCAAGTGATGGTGGGTGATCCAGGGTCTCTAAATTTAGGTGGTGTATTTTGTTGCACAATAGAGCTAACCTGTTCAGTCAAAAATGCTTTCTTTTTCACATTCAATTTTCTCTTAACAGTGCACAAGTCTTTCAGAAATTTAGCATAGGCAGGTATTTGATTAATAGCATCAAGCAATGGAATATTTATCTGGCACTTCTGAAAAATTTCACGAATCTCAGTTTGATACTTATCTTTGTTTTTCTGAAGTAGCCGATGAGGGAAAGGTGCTGCAGGTACATATGCTGCGGGTTCCTTCTCTTTAATGACATTTTTGCTCAAACCCACTTCCGTGCTCTTTTCCTGCACCTCCTCTTGCTCTTGAATTTCCTCTTCTTGGGTCTGAATTCCCTCTTCTTGCTCAGCTTCTCTGCTTGGTGGGTCAGGCTTCTGAATCTCTTTTCCACTCCTCAAAGTGGACACAGCTTGGCATGGCTTCATATTGTTACCTGCAGAAGAAGATGAGCCCATATTAGGATTTGGAATTGACTGAGATGGAAGCTTACCTTTCTCCAATGTCGCTGTAAGCCTCGCCAAGCTCTCGCTCATCTGCTGATTTTGAGTCTGCTGAGCCTGAAATTGAGCCTGTTGTTGCTGCATTTGGGCTTGCTGTAATTGAATAAGCTGCTGAAGCGCATCGTCAAATGGTTGCATCTGCTATTGTTGCACTGGCTCATGGTCCCTCCTTTGGTTCCCACATTGATAATTGTTGTTATATTGATTTTGTCTGAACGGCGGTGGAGCTTGCTGCTGAGATTGCTGATTGGGGCCCCAGTTTAAGTTTGGATTGTTGCGCCACCCCTTATTGTTGGAATTGAAGTTCTGGTAGTTTGATGCCACTTGATTCACCCCCGTTGGATTGCTTAGCATGCTCTTCAAAGCTGGAAGTGTAAGACAAGCACTAGTGTCGTGGCCACCAACGTCGCAAAGTGCACAAATTTGCTCAATCTCATCTGCCTTGGCCTCTTTTAAATTCATTGCATGAAGTTTGTTTGTGATCATGGCCTCCATCTTCGCCTCCAATGCATCCTCTGGCTTCAAATTGAATACCACTCCTCGTGTAGGCTGAGATGGTGCAGAGTGGCCCCCTCTCTCGTAGTCTGAAGTAGTGTCCCATGTCTGCGCATTTTCTGCTATCTCCTCCAGGTACGTCCAAGCTTCATCTGGCTCTTTATCAAAGAATCCTCCATTGCACATCATCTCTACAAATTGCTTCATCTGCGGCTGCAGTCCATCATAGAAGAAGCCAATAATCCTGCTTTTGTCGAAGCCATTGTGTGGACATGCAAGCAACAGCTCATTGAACCTTTCAAATGCCTGGTAGAATGTCTCCTCGCTTTTCTGGGCAAGTTCATGATCTGCCGCTTCAATCCCTGTGTCCTGTGAATAGGAAAAAACTTCTTTAGAAATTCAGCATGCAAATCAATCCATGTAGTAATAGAACGTGATGGCAATGCATTCAACCAATTTTTAGCTTTGTCTTTTAATGAAAATGGGAACAGTTTAAGATATACCGTGTCCTCGCTAGTTTTCCCATCAAAGCATGTCAAGCATACCTCATCAAATCCTTTAATATGAAGATATGGATTTTCCTTGTCTAACCCATGAAAGGTGGGTAATAGTTGGATCACCCCAGGTTTAAAATTGAAAGAATTTGCATCGGTAGGTAAAACAAAGCATGAAGCTGTGCTAGTCCTAGTGGGTCTGAGTAAATCTTTTAAAGTCCTAGGCACTCCAGGTTGCACATTATTTTCGTTGTTGTTGCTAAAATTTTCATCCATATTATTATTAGACATATCAAAACGTCTAGTCAACCTATGTGTCCTAGGAGTCCTATGCCACATAAACTAGCACAAATATTATTTTTTTATATATGAAAGCAAACAAAAGTTTATATACAATAAAGTGGAAAGATCTCACCGAAGGTCTTCTGTAAGAAATAAACCATAGTAACAAACCGTTCTCCCCGGCAACGGCGCCAAAAACTTGGTGGGACCAAAAAGGTACTTCTCTCAAGCGCAAGAGTCCGTACAAGTAGTAAAATCTGGGAGTCCAGATGTCGAATCCTCGGGAGAAATCTGTTGAAACCACAAGCTTAAATCAAATAGAAAATCTACGTAGAGAAACTAAACACTTTAAATGGTGGTGATGGTGAATTGTGAATACGTGAACGATACGAACAATGAAAATTCGTGAAAATAACAATGAAAAGTATGCACATGGTATGGGTTCATTAGGATCAATGATTCGTATTTATTTGGTTGATTTAATATGACTCAATAAATTGCTCCCAAAATTGGGAGCAATTCATCGGAAAATACCCTTTTGGGGGATTAAAGCACAAATTCAATAATATCGTCGCTAAAGTTATAATCTTTGAAATAAGATATGAAACTCTCTTTTGGAGAGATCGAAACTCACCCTTGTGGGGTGATCATCAACTAAATCAATTCTTTTAGAATATGAAAAAGTGGATTTTAAGCTAAAGATCACAACTTTATCGACATGCAATTTTAGCGCAATAATACAACCAAACGAATACGAATCACATCTCCTAACTACGCCATACCATGCACAATAGAAATTTAGCTACTCATACTGAAAATAAACAGAGATTTCATCATATATAGCATGGTTCTACACAATACAATCAAATATAGTTCAAAATACGCTAAAGAGTTCAAGATATCACCAAATACGCTAGCCAAAAGCCTTAGAAAACCCCTCTTCTTCTTCCTCAAAGCCTCTGAAATTTTGCCTCAGGTTGCTCTCTGTCCTCTCTGTGAAATTCTGTAAAAATCGGCTCCAAAATCGCCCAAATACTCCAAGAATACGCCCAAAAACCCTAGAATATGCTTATATAATAGGCATTGCGGGTTTAATGAGCTTAACGGGTTCAAAAACCCGCCCCAATAACACTTAAAACCCAACCCATCAGCCGCATCAAATCTGGGCCACACGATCTCGGCGGGATTGAATCTAGAGGCGCCACATGTGCCTTAAAACCCGCGCTTCGCCCGCATCCGCCTTCGATCTCTGAATCCGCTTCGGAGAGAACCTGGACCGTTGGATGCTCGATCGAACGGACGATGCAGCGCCACGTCGCTCGAAACGGATCTGCTTTCTTTTCAAATTGCGGGAGCATTTCTGGCCGTTAGATTGGAAGCTGTCGCCTTAGATCGCCGCCGCGTGGCTCCGCTCGCTGTGCTCTTCGGATTCGAATCGGCGTCGATTCCCACCGTTGGATCTAGATCCAACGGTCCATGCCTCGCCACGTCGCCGTATCTTGATTTCAAATTACGGGGCTGTTAGCGGCCGTTGGATGCAGCGGGATTCAGCTCGTTCACTGCCACGTGGCCATCAAAACACTGCCACCGCTTCGATTTCGAATTCAAAAGCGGGTGTTGTTTCGTCCATTGGATTGTCAATCGACGCTTCAGATTACGCCGTGTCGCCCTCTTCGTTTCGCCCGTTGGATTGAGCAGGAACGGGTCTGATGATGCCACGTGGCGCGCCAAAAGTCGTGCGCCGACCGTATATACGTATTTAAACGTATTTTCTTCCGTATTTCTTCAATTAAATAGTATTCTGCATTCAAAAATTCATAGTAATTAGCATAGATCTCAGAAAAATACAAATAAATACTTGTTGGAATCGTGAGATCGAGACGAAGCTAAGAAAAATATAAGAATGCAAAAAACTCAATAAAATTCATACTTTGTGTACAAATCAAGTGATTTGCTCTAGTAAATCATGATATACAAAATACGAATGTACTAGAGACCAAGTAAGCATCCTTTACACACAAAATATTGCTAGATGAGGGGTTAAAAACGCAATATTCAACCCAAATCAGTGCTTTATATGTTTATATTTTGTGCACATTTGCATATTGATTGGGGGAGTTTGTTAGCACACATTCTTTATTTCAATGTTTATTATATTTTGACATAATGGATTGTCATCATCAAAAGGGGGAGATTGTTAGTTCTTAGTTTCAAGACTAATGTTGTTTTGATGATGATCAATACATTATGTTAGCGTGCTAATCAACCTTATGTTTTAGTCTCAGTTTATCTTAATGATTATATGTTGATGAGAGAAAGCATAATGCTTGGAGGATATTACAAGGGATATCTTAAAAACCTCCAAGAGTGATGAGTGCTCAAGCTTGGATAATGTTATGAAGATCATCTAATGAAGCCAAATTTGGAGTATGATGATGGATGGACATCTAGAGGAGCATTACCAAATCTTGGAGCTTGATGAAGGGAAGCTCATCAAGGAGTGCCAAAGCTTGGAGATGATGGGGAGCATCAAGGTATAGTGAGCTTGAAGACTTAGACTCTAGGAGATGCAATTTGTAATCTATGTAATTTCAATTACTTGCATTTCACTTTTTGAGTCTAGGATTATTGTAATGCCTTGATAGATGGTCATACTCATTCATGCATATGCATTTAACCATCTTAGTGAGCCTTAGGATTGTCATAGAATCCAAACCAATAGGTTTATTTAGCCCAAAGACACAATTGGAGTCTCTGGCTCTCCTACAGTCGCCTGCTGAAGGTTTTACAGTCGACTGGGTGATTCCAGTCGCCTGTCGAGCCTTCTACAGTCGACTGTGATGCATAGCTCAAGTCAACATTTCTATTGACTCTTCTTGAGCTTTTCACATCAGTCGACTGATGTTCAATTTACAATCGCCTGTGTTTCTACAGTCGCCTGTGAATTGGTCGACAGTCGACTGTGCGCTTCTTGCATTTTCTGGGCTTCATCCCAATTTGCAAGACAGACGCCTGATGAAGTTTTTACAGTCGCCTGTGAAATGGCCATTAGTCGTCTGAAAGGCGTAAGTGCGAAAAATGCATCTCTCTCTGTTTTTTATCCATCCACTGTAGCAGTCGACTGATGAAGGTTATACAGTCGTCTGTCTATTTTACAGTCGACTATACTCTGGTCATCAGTCGCCTGTATGCATAGTGGGGGAAAGTTGCAACTCTTTGTTTTTCTCCATCCCCTGCAACAGTCGCCTGATGAAGGATATACAGTCGACTGTCTGTTTTACAGTCGCCTGTGTAGTCTTCTACAGTCGACTGTCCTGGCTCAGTTTATAGCCGTTGGGATTTTTCTAGCCGTTGACCAGTCGACTGTCCTTTGTTCATCAGTCGACTGTCTGTGCCGTAAACTGTCAAAATCTAGCCGTTGCAGATTTCTTTCCTTTGGGGTTTTGGCTGGTTTTATAGGCTCTTCTTGGCTTCCTATATATAGGAGTTGGCTTAGTTTATTTAAAACTCTTGGTTATTATTGAATATCTTACAGAATCAATAGCCACTCCTAATCTCTCCCATTTCCCTCTCATGAGCATATTTCTCTTCATGGATTGAAGCTAGCTCATAGGGGAATTCTCCACGGGATCTAATTCTCATTCCTTTCTTGGAGAACATCTTTCTTCTCTTCATTTCATACAATCAAGTGAGAAGTGTTATGATTCATTCCTAGAAGAGAGAAAGATCATCAAGTGCAATCAAAGCCTCATCTCAAGCACTTGAGTTTCACTTGCATGCCTTCTTCATCGCATTGATAAGATCATATCACGGCATAGGTAAGTGTTATTTCGTTTCACCTTTGTGATACCCTTAATTCTCTTTGTGTGAATTAGATACTCTCTTTGTGGGAGTTACTCTCTTTGTGAGAGTTTGGTGTCCTAGAGTAGGGCTAACCCTAATTCTCTGAGCGGGAGTTAATAATTCTCTAGGTGGGAGTTTGACCCTTGTGTAGGGTTGGTTGGGTCCTTGTGTAGGGCAAAATCCTCTTGTGAGGTATCTCTTTGTGGGATTTGTATTCACTTCTCTTTGTTGGAATATAGTGAATATTGGTGTGGCTGGACGTACCCAAGTTTTGGAGAATCAGGGTAATATCCTTGTGGTTGTTGTTATTGAGCACTCTGTTAATTTCCACTGCTTATTGTGTTTTAATTTTAGTAACTTTTAATTAAGCACTTTTCTTGCTATTACACTATTCACCCCCTAGTGTGTGTAGCCCGCAGGGTCCCTTACAAGCGTCAGTCGAGGCAGTGGCATTGAATGAGGGCCATCATGACGCCGTCGGGTTGAAACTCTCCCGCCCCTGGGAGCGGAATTCGAAGCGATGTGCCTCGTGGGATGCTGACGCGTGTGCATAGGTGGACGGCTTGCGATGGAGCGGAGGGTTTCGGGGGAGCAGTATAAAGTGAAGCGGTTGTCTTGCGGATGAAGGTTTTGCTCTCTCAACACTGCCTTCTCCTCCCTCATCTCTCCCGTCTGCCTCGGATTTTCTTTGTGATGCATTATGTGTCCCTCGTCGTCTTCCTCTTCTGCTTCTGGGGCAAGTCGGCTGGCCGCTGTCGCCACACCCGTCCAGCCCCCAGGATCGGTTACGGAGATACGTCGCCACGGTGGTGACCTTTTCGGGGTGCCTTCTGAGGTGATGGGGTGGCCTTCGGCGGTCTGCGCTACCTCGATCGGGCCGATGCGTTACAGATACCTCTTTCCTCCATGCTATGCCCGAGCCCTTGAGAAGGACGAGAGGGTCTGCTTCTCGGGTAGTCGCGAAGTCGGGGTGTATGAACAGAGCTTCAGGTTCGGGCTGCGATTCCCTCTCCACCCCTTCGTCATCGTGCTTCTGAGGGCCTATGGGCTTGCCCTATGCAAGTTCTGCCCCAACGCCGTCGGGTCTTTGGTGGAATTCATCGTGCTCTGTTTACTCAACGGGATAGAGCCGACCCTCTGCCTTTTCACCCAATTTTTCTGCATGAGCCATCATAAGTCGGGCACCTGGCTTTACGTCATCGCCCGACCAAAGAAGATCTTGGCGTTGGGGCTGTCAACTTCCGTGAAGCATTGGAAGGGGGAGTATGTCTTCGTGGGCTTCCCTACAGAGGTGGATATTCCGGTCCGATGGGGGGGAACGAGCTCGCTGACCCTTGAGTTAGGGAGTCTCACCGATGCAGAGGCCAAGGCAATCGAGACCTTGTTGGCCGTCCCTGTTGTCGAGCGGAAGATTGACGTCATCTTCTCGGACCATGTCACGAGGAAGACCGTGTGGCCCATCGATGAGTCCTTTCAGAACCCTGTGGCACAGCCGGGAGAGTTTATTTTATGGATCCCGCCCGAGTAAGATCGTCTCTCTAACTTGTCTTATTTGCAGGCGGGTTCAGCCAGAGCCCTTCTCAGCCCTCCATTCTGGTCTCAGTGCCAGATCCCAGCCCATGGAGGGGGATCATGTTTGGAGGTTCGAAGGAAACTGCGCGGTGGGTCTTCCGGAGGGGGTGTGAAGCAGACGAGGGATCAGGTGCCTCCGGTCCAGGGAGGGGGCGAGCAAAAGAAAATCCGGGTCCGCGTTGCCTTTGGGGTGTCGACAAGGTTCTTCAGGTGACCATGACTGATCAGCGGGTCGATGTCTTTCTTTAGGTGCCAGCATTCGTCAGTGTCGTGACAATTGTCTTTGTGATACCTGCAGTACTTTTCCTCGTCCCTTCGACCACCCTTCATCTTGGGGGCGGCTTGCTGATGTGGCCCTCTTTCTGAGCATGCGTCAGGATGGTGTCCTGAGTCGCGTTCAGCCTGGGGGCCGCCTTCCTCCCTGCGCTGCTTTCCCCTCGCCTTGTTCTTCCACTTGTGGTCTTCCGACTCGTGGTGCTCACTTTCGTCCCGTTTGGAGCTCCGTTTGGTTCCAGTGGGGAGACCTCCTTCCTCCGCTGCTAAAGCCTCATCTGTCAGCATGTAACGCTTCGTCGTGCTATTACATCAGCGAGGTCCTTTGCAGGTTTGTTGTGTAGCAACTTTTTTAGGCACATATGTCGGAGTCCTTTCTTCAAGGCCGTTTTCACGACCATCTCGGGGCAGCTCTCCACGCTTAGCCTCTCGGCGTTGAAGCGTCGCATGTAACTCCTTAGGGTTTTGCCAGGTCTCTGTATCACATTGAACAGAAGCTCTGAGTCCGGCTTTATTTGACGGTCGGCCATGAATTGCTCGCAAAACTTTTGGGTGAGGTCCTGTAAGTTGCTGATGGACCGGTTTAGGAGGCTGTTGTACCAATTCCTAGCAGATTTTCGGAGTGTGGAGTAGAAGCCACGATAAAGCAGGACGTCGTCGGCTCCCTGGAACGCCATGACTCCCTCGTTGTCCATCACGTGATCTTTTAGATCCCTAGTGCCGTCGTATTTCTCTAAGGTCGGCACCTTGAACCTGGACGGTATCCGTGCGTCGGTTATGCTCCTTGCTAACAGGCGACGGTCGTCCCTGAGGCTTCCTGGGTTTCGCTGGCCTGTTGGCGCCTCGACATGAGTGCCAGGTTGTCCCGGCAAGTTGGCGGGGGTTCGGGGGGAGTCTGCTCGACGGCCATCCCGACTGGGGATAGGCATCGGTCGCTGAGTGCTCCTCCTTCTGTGGCTGTCTTCCCGATCCCTACGCCTTCTCTGATGGTGGCTTCCGATTCGACCCTGCCGATCATCGGCGATTAGATGGCTAGGCGACCGCTGACACGTTGAGCGTGGTCGCCTGGACGAGGCCGTGGTTGACTCGTCCCTGGCCCATTCCGCCATTACATCTGCCTCATCCTGGAGTGAGGTAGGGGTGACAGACCGCACCGGGACGAAGTTCGACATGGTGAACCGTTGCTCCGGGTTGGCGCCCTCGCCGCCGTGGTTGCGACTACGACCGAGCGTGGCGGGGGTCGGAGCTCCTGACGGTCGAGGATGGCCGCCGAGCCTCCCTCCGGGAGGCGTGGGTAGCCCGCGAGTTGTTGGATGGCTCCTGCCAGTGTTTGGAAGTGGGTATTAGTCTCTTGGGCGGAGAGACGAAGCTGTTCTTGGGTCATCGAGCGTGAGTCGCGGGTGCCCTCGGTGGTGTGGATGTGCCCGTTCTCGGGCGGGACATAGTCGCCCTCCTCCTGGATCGGGGCATGCGTCCTATTCCATTGCAAGTTGACTCCATGTTGGTGATGTGGTTGTTTTGACGTGGGTGCTTCTACTTTCCCACGACGGCGCAAGATGTTTTGGGATGTTTTCTCACCACAGGTTGGTTGACTGGAGGGCCGGAGGTCAACGCGATCACGCGGGTGACGTGCGACCTCCGGAAGCTGGATGCAGCTCGTTCAGCTCGGCGAAGAGCGTGTGGGTCCGAGCGTCGGCGTGCCGAATGGAGTCATCAGCAAAGCGACGGCCTCCGTGCGAGTGGAGATGAATGGCTCGGGGGCGAGCGCGTTCGATTCCGGCTAATTGGGCACCGAAGGGTAACCTCGGCGCAGCTGGGTTCTCCTTGACCTGAACAGCCGAGAGAGCTTGTCAGGGGGGGTCGGACCTTGGTTTCGACCAAGTCCCTCCAATGCCTAAGTCAGAACGAATCTGAAGGATGCTCGATGGGATCAGTATGGCTCACGGGGAGGCCAATACACGAGTCCTCGGACTGAGCTGTGGAGGAGAATTGTAAGGTGGGAGATAAGGTTGTACATGAAGAATACCTCGGAATTTTTTGGTATTCAGAAAGTGTCCTCTTCTGCACGTTGTTCTTCGAGTTGTTTTTATAGGAATCTTCTACGGCCACCTCCCTCCTCTCGCATGTCCCCATATTTCGACCTGACTATCCGTCACTTTGGTGGTGCCTTCATGGGTCATGAAAGTGGGCGTAATGTGGCTCTTTAATGGTGATTAAGCGGGGCGCAGTTTAAGGGGAGTGGTTAACTCCCGCTGGCATGGATCAACGTCTATATTAGTATCGGTCCGAGGCCGGCCTGACTTCGAGTCTTCGTGGAGGCCTCGTTCTCCCCAGACCCGTAGGCTCGCAACACAGGCTTGGACTCGTTCGGTCTTGGCCCATCCTGAGAGAATTGTATCAAGATTAATTGCGGCGGTTGATGCGTTTAAACGAAGAAATACCAGCCACTCAATTCAGCGGTTGTGACACAATCGAGAAACCGCGTCGGTTGCTTGGATGGAGAAGAAGATGAGCTAGCCTCCACTTCAAACAGCTGCAAGTTATATCTATCAGTGGCTGATATTTCCTCGTTTAAACTCATCAACCGCTGCAATTAATCCATTCTTCCCTTCTACTGCTCTTAACGATGTCGGTCTTCAACACAAGCAGATTACCAAGTCATCAGTTTCAAATTCACGCATCATGCGTGCATGATCCATAGCTAGATCACCGAAGGAAACAAGCGGCGTTTATTCTGTAATTGTCAGGTTTATAAGGTTTTATGTTCTGCACAATAAACTAAACGAACACTGATCGCCAATGCGATGCCAATAATTATGATATGAACCCGAAGAAACACAAATGAATGGACTCCCAATACGCCGATGGCCTTTTCTTATTGACAGGTTTGAGCCAGATGATTCCCTGATGCAGCATTAGACAGCTTCCCTTCCTGCCATTGCGCGTGCAATCTTCAGATTCATCGCAGTCCTATGAAGAAAAGGGGGATGTCATTACAGATAAACTGTGTATGCAAGCTAGACTGGCATGGAGAAAAGGAACAAAGCTTCGTTTTGATGGTGGTTTTTTAGGTTACGGAATGCAACTGATTGTGATCGGTGAACCTGGAACATGTCAAACACAACAGGGAAATTAAAAGACTTTTTTTTTGAAAATGCATAACTAAATTCTGGCTGGATCCTACAACATCAAAATATGTGACCTAACACCAAGTATGATGATTTGAAAGGGTCGAAAGCATGAGGGTTGGTGCAATCCAGTGTGGGCACAAAGGTAGAGAATCGGGGAAGACTTGAGATCTAAAAAACATATATCTCAAATCGAAAAGCAATCTTTCCTGTGAATTTAACCAAGAAAGACACCAAAAAGAGCCTGATATCCCACCATAGAGCTTTACTTAATTTAAAAATTGTAAGTTGTGTAACGGTGAGACCGATCCATTACCATAGTGGCCAACGGGCCGGGCCGGGATGGAAACACACAATGCCCGGCCCACAGCGCGGCGGACCGCAGGCCAAGCGGGCCGGGCCATAAAAAAGGATTTTTTTTTAAAAAATAAAAATAATAAAAATAAAATCTTAAAAATCTGAAAAAATTAGTACAATTAATAAAAAAATGTTCTAAATAAGAAAAAAATGTTGGATAAAAATAAACTCGAGAGAGAGAGAGATCATTTCATTGCTAAGAATGAGTAACCATGGCTAAGAGCCATGTTGCTCTATTTATTTATCTCATAGTGGGGAGGCCAAAAGCCTCTAGTAGACCAAGGGTCCCCATTACCCTAAGTAATGTGGGACCTAATGAATGTGTAATGAAGGATGGGGATGCCAAAGGCCTCCCTCCCTCATTCATAACACTCCCACTTACACATTCATCACTTCGGTCTCAGCTACTGAGGCAAGGGGTGAATACTTCTGGATCCAGAGTACGTGTGTTTGCCTCGTTAAAACCTTAGCTGTGGAAAACCCAGTGGGAAAACCCAACAGCTTAAGGAAAAAGAGTGCAACCCACAGGTTACTCCCCCTGATCCGTACAAGCTTCAGGCTTGCAGGTCTTTCAACTGTCGCATACCAATGTTCTTTACAAGCTTTACAAAAGTACATTTAGGCAATGCCTTAGTAAAAAGATCAGCTAAGTTGTTGCATGACTGGATCTGTCGAACTTCAATCTGCTTGGCGTTCTTCTGCTCGTGCGTCCAGAAAAACTTGGGAGAAATGTGCTTTGTCCTGTCGCCTTTGATGTAGCCCTTCTGAAGCTGAGCAATGCACGCGGCGTTGTCTTCGAATAGGGCAGTAGGCTCCAAATCACCGGTCTTCAGGCCAGTGGTTTGGAGGATGTGTTGGACGACGGAGCGTAGCCAAAAACATTCTCTGCTCGCTTCATGGATCGCGATGAGCTCTGCATGGTTGGAAGATGTAGCAGTAGTGGTTTGTTTTACCGATCTCCAGGAGATAGCAGTTCCTCCGTAGGTAAAGATAAAACCAGTCTGTGATTTTGCCGTATGCGGATTTGAAAGATAGCCTGCATCGGCATAACCAAGTAACTGGGAGGAGGCACCTCTCTGGTAGTAAAGTCCAAGGTCTACGGAACCCTGGAGGTATCGCAGAAGATGCTTTACTCCATTCCAGTGGCGCTTTGTAGGCGTTGCACTGTGTCTGGCTAGGAGATTGACTGCAAACGCTATATCGGGACGCGTGCAGTTAGCCAGATAGAGAAGTGCACCAATGGCACTTAGGTAGGGTACTTCTGGACCCAGTATCTCCTCCCCCTCTTCCAGAGGCCGGAAGGGGTCCTTTTGTACGTCTAATGATCTCACGACCATAGGGGTACATAAAGGATGACATTTATCCATTTGGAACTTATTTAAAAGCTTCCTGGTATAATTGGATTGATGTAGAAGGATTCCATCTCGTAGGTGTTCAATCTGCAAGCTAAGGCAATACTTCGTTCTGCCTAGGTCTTTCATTTCAAAAGTGTGCTTTAGCCTTGCAGATATCTCATTAATCTCTGCTGGAGAGCCTATGAGATTTAAGTCATCAACGTAAACTGCTATAATGACGAATCCTTTTCCTGTTCTTTTGATAAAGATGCACGGGCAGACTTCGTTATTAGTGAATCCTTGCTGTGCAAGGAAATCACTTAGTCTGTTATACCACATTTTACCTGACTGTTTTAGTCCATACAAGGATCTATGTAGTCTAACAGAGAATACGTCCCGAGGTATCTCTTTCATCTCTGTGGGTAAGTTAAACCCATCTGGTAGTTTCATATAGATCTTTTTATCTAAATCGCCATAAAGATATGCAGTCACAACGTCCATGAGCTGCATTTCTAGGCTTGCCAGAGATGATAGGCTTATTAAGAATCTGAATGTATTAGCGTCCATTACCGGGGAGTATGTATCTTCATAATCGATACCCGGTCTTTGGGAAAAATCCTTTGCTACAAGACGCGCCTTGTAGCGGACGATCAGATTTTCTTCATTTCTTTTTCTAATGAAAACCCACTTATATCCCACAGGTCTAACACCTACTGGTGTTTGGACTACAGGTCCAAAGACTTTGCGTTTCGAGAGTGAGTCCAGCTCTACTCTTATCGCCTCGTCCCACTTTGGCCAATCATCTCTGCGTTTACAACCCGCTAGAGAAAGTGGTTCGACGTCATCGTCGTATTCAGCGACGTGAACGGCAATAGTGAACGCAAAATCGTCGTCGACGACTGTGCTATGTCGGTCCAGTACCTCCCCAGTACGTACAAAGTTTAATGATGTTTCTCCTAATGTTTCCTCTACGGGGGAAATTAGGAGGGGAGAGGTAGCTGTCCTGAGCTCAGTATCCTGTGGAGGGATAATCTTATTTTCACCAGGAATCTTCCTCTTTCGAGGAACTTTATCTTTTGAACCTGGTGGCCGTCCTCTTTTCAATTGAGGTACAGCCATTTCTGCTGCGGGTGGATTGCATCCATTTATAGGGATGTCAATCCTAGCTGGAGTGTTAGCAACAGGGACGTGTGAACGGACAATCTTCTGGCTGTCCGTGAATTTATCCGGCAATTGGTGTACTGTATTCTGGATGTGAAGGATCTTCAGGATCTCATCTTCACACAGATTTGTACCCGGATCATAAAAGGACAAAGACTTATTTTCCCAATTAATGGTCTCCGAAGCTTCAGGCTTCTTGGAATGTTTACCCAACTTTGGAAAAGTTTTCTCATCGAATTCACAATCAGCAAGACGTGCCTTAAATGCGTCCCCCGTTAGGGGTTCTAGGTTTCTAATAATCGAGGGTGAATCAAATCCAATATAGATTCCTAGACGACGTTGAGGACCCATTTTGGTCCTCTGAGGTGGTGCTATTGGAACATAGACCGCACAACCAAATATTCTCAAATGAGATATATCTGGAGTTGAGCCGTATGCTAATTGCATCGGGGATAATGTATTGCCTCCAGAGTGGCGTATCCTGATAAGAGATGCGGCATGCAGAATAGCATGCCCCCAAGCATCCACCGGCAATTGTGATTGCATAAGCAATGGACGTGCAATCCATTGGAGTCTCTTTATAAGAGACTCTGCTAATCCATTCTGGGTGTGGACATGAGCTATTGGATGTTCAACTTCTATACCCGTTGCCTGGCAATAGTCTTCGAAGACTTGAGATGTGAATTCGCCCGCATTATCAAGACATAGTTTCTTGATATGGTTATCGGGAAAATGAGCACGTAACCTAATTATCTGTGCCAACAGCTTTGGAAAAGCTAGGTTACGGGTGGACAAGAGGCACACATAAGACCATTTTGTGGATGCATCTATTAGTACCATGAAGTACCGAAATGGGCCACTTGCGGGGTGAATAGGCCCGCAAATGTCACCATGTATCCTCTCAAGGAAGCCAGGAGACTCTAAACCCACTTTTAGGGGCGATGGTTGATTCGGGTTCAATATTACATATTTAACCCCCCATTTAGCCCTATTTTGTGCTCATGTGATGCTACATTGTTCTCTAATACGTACGTATTTTAAACACATTTATTTATTAGAGAAAACACACTATTTGAGCACAAATCAGCATTTAACGATGCAATTCTGCACTTTTTATATTTTTCCTAGCATCGTCTCGATCTCACGATTCCAACGACTATTTATTTGTATTTTTCTGAGATCTGTGCTAATTTCTATGAATTTTTGAATGCAGAATACAATTTAAATGAAGAAATACGTTTTAAATACGCACGCACGCATCTTGGCGCGCCACGCGGCGGCACCAGAGCGATTTCCGCTCGAATCTAACGGTCTGTGATTATCCGCACACGGAATTTCCTCAGCCATTGGATCTCAAATCCAACTGCAACGATCGAAGCGTGGCGATGATTGAGCGCGCGCAGCGGAGCGGGCGACGTGGCCACGTGTTGGCCGTTGATTTCTCCTCGAACGGACGGAAGCGACTGGGGCGACGTGGCCACTTCCCCGAGCGTACGATCAAGATCCAACGGTGACGATTCGCCCCGCAATCTCCAAGCGCTGGCGAGATCTCCTTGGCGACGCTGGGCCGTCCGATGATGATCCGACGGTCGAAATCGAATACGGAGAGCGGGCTGCAACGGTATTTCTCCGAGCAACGTGGATGAATCGAGGCCACAAGTTCACGATCCAGCGGTTGGAAATCACCCCCGAGTTCGATTCGAAGATCAAGCGGGTGCGGGTACGGTCGAGACTCAAACCCGATTAGAAATGCCACGTGTCAGCTCCCAGTTAAATCCCGCTTTTGATCAACGGTATATATTTGCCCCGCTCGAGATCAACGGCTAGGATGCATTTGGGTTTGATGCGGGTGCGGATAGTGAACCCAATAAGCTTTTAAACCCGCAATGATTTATATATAAGGTATTTAGGGTTTTTTTGAGCGTATTGAAGCAGTTTGGGGCGTATTTTGGGCGTATTGGAGGCTCTAGGAGCCGTATCTCCCCCCTGAAAAATTCTGTAAAATTCCAGAGGCTTGTTTTATTATTTCCAGAGAGTTTGAAGTCTTTTCAAGGAGAATTGGTGATATTTTCTTCAACTTCTATCCCGTATTTTGGTGTTTTCTATTGTATTTTGCTATGAACTTGAAGTATTTTGTTATGAAACTTGTTTATTATTGCACGATGAGTAGCTAGAACTTATTTGTGCATGGTATGGAGTAGTTAGGGGATATTATTCGTGTTTATTTGGTTGTATTCCATGTGCTAAATCGTTAAACGTCGCTAAAATTGTAATCGTTGTTCGTAAATCGACTTTTTTAGATTCCAAAAGAATTAATTTAGTTGATGATCGCCCCAAAAGGGTGAGATTTGATCTCCCCAAAAGGGAGTTTCATACCGTAGTTTTGATCTCTCCAAAAGAGAGTTTCATATCGTATTATAGTTTTAGCGACGATCTTTTTGAATATCGTGTTTGAACCCCCAAAATGGCATCTTCCGATGAGTTGCTCCCAAAAGGAGAATTCATTGAGTTATAATGGATATTTTTCCCGGTGAATTTCTCTCAAAAAGAGAATTCATTGTGATATATTCATCAACCAAATTAATACGAATCGTTGATCCTAACGAACCCATACCATGTGCATACTCTTTATAGATATTTTCTTACACGTATTTCTATGTTTATTTTGCTCACGTGTTCACATCACCGTCACCGTCACCATTGTTGAAGTGTTTAGTTTCTTTCCGATAGATTTCTATTTGATTTGAATTGTGGTTGCAACAGATTTCTTCCCGTGGATTCGACATCTGGACTCCCAGATTTTACTACTTGTACGGACTCTTGCACTTGAGAGAGAGCACCTTTTCGGTCCCACCAAGTTTTTGGCGCCGTTGCCGGGGAGGAATGGTTTGTGACTACGGTTTATTTCATTTAGAGGACCTTCGGTGAGATCTTTCCACTTTACTGTACATAAACTTTTATTTATTTATTTTATTTTAATTTTTTAAAATGGAATATATGAATTTTTATTGCACGAATAATCTGTATGATGCAAGGTACGCTAATGCACACAAACATAGGATGGAAAAGCTCAAAATTGTTAATTTTAATCAAACTGATTGTGAAACTTTCTTTCAGGCCTGGAGAAGGTTCACAAATATCGTATCGAGCTATCAGCAGCATGGTTTCACAAATGAAGAGCTTATGGCGTTCTTCCTATATGGACTACATCCACAGCTGCAGGAATTATTGGGAAGCATGACGTCGACAGTGACGTGGGAATACATGGAGTCTCTGCAAGAAAACGAAGAAACCGTGGAAGAGACTTCAGAGAGCGATTCAACGGAGCTTTCGTGCCTCGATCAAGAAGAGCAAAGCGTAGACGTACCCTTGCAATCCTTGAGAGAGGAAGCTTACCAGACTATTCAGACACAGGAGGCCACATCCCATCAATTCCAGGAGAATTTCCTTGCTCGGAGCCGGCAGATTCAAAATTCCATTGAAAATCTTAATTTGATTGCCGCTTGCTTAGAAGAAGGTAATGCTTTTGAAACTCGATTTCAAGAATCTAATACGAGTTCATCTTCTATTGCAGGTATACCGAGCAAGGACACGAATAAAAATATATACATGGCAAAAAGTGTGTGCGAAAGAGAGGACGAACTAGCAATTTTGGATGAACGAGAGGAGGAGACAGCTAGGGACAAGGGTTTTGAGATTATCGCCATGGAGCCAGAACCATTCCCTCCTCCAGTTTTGTCCCAAAATCATTTATCCCTCTCCCCAACGATCGAGCATCGTACAGAGAGTAGTGCAAATCTTTCAGGGAGTAGTCGTCAACTTGCTTTAATTCATTTCATTTATTTTGATGACTACGTTTGGAATAATTTTATTGAAAGGAATCTTAAATTAATTTGGACTGTCATAACTCATCTCTCGCAGGACATTGGCAAACAGCTTATAGAGATGCTTGGAGTTGTGTTGCTGGGGTCCAAATTAGTTTTTGGAGGAAGAATAATCGCCGAAGAGCGCAAGGAGCAAATTGAACAACTTCCTCCACCATCAAAGATTCGGGATCCGCCATTTGATCACGGTGTGTTCTTTCCAGTAGTGTAGTTTTTATATGCTTTCTAGGTTGCTTGCTTGAATAAACTCGTACCTCTTTCGACATTGAGGACAATGTCCATCTTTAGTTGGGGGGTGTGTATGAGACCTTAGGATTTTTTTTAATTTGTTTTGAGAAGAATAAATCGCCAAATCTCATCTTTTTAAAACTCATTCATATGCCTCTAATGCGGATGATTATACATTAATTGTGTTCTAAAAATTGTTTATGGCTTGATTAATTATTTTTCCTTCATGGAATTGCCGTTAATATGCTATTCATGAAAATTTTCAATTTCCATGATTAATATCTCGAAATAGTTTGAATTTATTTCATGCATGCTAATGTGATGAAAAAGCTTAAGTATACACGATTTTTAAGAATAGTTTTCAAGTTGAAGAGGAATTTGGCCTTTGTTATTAATGTTTATATTCATGTTGATGGGTTTTGAGTTGCTTACAAAAAGATGGAGAAAAGAAAGAAAAGAAAGAAAAGAAAAATGAATGAAAAGACAAATGAACGATGAAAAATGAATAAATGAGTATGTCACTAATAAATAACTTGGTTGGCTCGAGTAGTACAGTCCGAGGGGTCCTTCTTGGCCTAATGCCCTATGATCGTCTGATTTGGGAGCCATTGACCGGAAACTCACTCATTTGATGGAGCGATCCAAGTTATACATTTTTCTGCGAATGTTGCTTGATGCGCGTTACGCGGAACGAATAAAAGAAAAGAAATGGTGAATATACTAAGCAACTTCAATACCCATGTCTTGAATGATTATTTTGATAGGCCAATTCCTTGGAAACACGAAAACTAGTATATAACGACGTGTTATACTTTCGCTTGCGCAAAACGATGCTTGCATGTTATTTATTCAAACTAAATTAGAGAAAATATCATGTGATTGATTTTGTTCATGGATTGTGTATATTGATGGTCAAGACCATGTTGGAATGCGTATTTTTGAGCCATGCCATGAGCAATTTGAAAGAACTTATTGTTTATTACTCATCCGTATTTATCGCTATTTTTGCTAGAGACTAGCAAATCGCTAGTTGGGGGGTGTGATTCGGGTTCAATATTACATATTTAACCCCCCATTTAGCCCTATTTTGTGCTCATGTGATGCTACATTGTTCTCTAATACGTACGTATTTTCTACACATTTATTTATTAGAGAAAACACACTATTTGAGCACAAAACAGCAATTAACGATGCATTTCTGCACTTTTTATATTTTTCCTAGCACCGTCTCGATCTCACGATTCCAACGACTATTTATTTGTATTTTTCTGAGATCTGTGCTAATTACTGTGTATTTTTTAATGCAGAATACAATTTAAATGAAGAAATACGTTTTAAATACGCACGCACGCATCTTGGCGCGCCACGCGGCGGCACCAGAGCGATTTCCGCTCGAATCTAACGGACTGTGATTATCCGAACACGGAATTTCCTCAGCCGTTGGATCTCAAATCCAACGGCAACGATCGAAGCGTGGCGATGATTGAGCGCGCGCAGCGGAGCGGGCGACGTGGCCACGTGTTGGCCGTTGATTTCTCCTCGAACGGACGGAAGCGACTGGGGCGACGTGGCCACTTCCCCGAGCGTACGATCAAGATCCAACGGTGACGATTCGCCCCGCAATCTCCAAGCGCTGGCGAGATCTCCTGGGCGACGCTGGGCCGTCCGATGATGATCCGACGGTCGAATTCGAATACGGAGAGCGGGCTGCAGCGGTATTTCTCCGAGCAACGTGGATGAATCGAGGCCACAAGTTCACGATCCAGCGGTTGGAAATCACCCCCGAGTTCGATTCGAAGATCAAGCGGGTGCGGGTACGGTCGAGACTCAAACCCGATTAGAAATGCCACGTGTCAGCTCCCAGTTAAATCCCGCTTTTGATCAACGGTGTATATTTGCCCCGCTCGAGATCAACGGCTAGGATGCATTTGGGTTTGATGCGGGTGCGGATAATGAACCCAATAAGCTTTTAAACCCGCAATGATTTATATATAAGGTATTTAGGGTTTTTTTGAGCGTATTGAAGCAGTTTGGGGCGTATTTTGGGCGTATTGGAGGCTCTAGGAGCCGTATCTTCCCCCTGAAAAATTCTGTAAAATTCCAGATGCTTGTTTTATTATTTCCAGAGAGTTTGAAGTCTTTTCAAGGAGAATTGGTGATATTTTCTTCAACTTCTATCCCGTATTTTGGTGTTTTCTATTGTATTTTGCTATGAACTTGAAGTATTTTGTTATGAAACTTGTTTATTATTGCACGATGAGTAGCTAGAACTTATTTGTGCATGGTATGGAGTAGTTAGGGGATATTATTCGTGTTTATTTGGTTGTATTCCATGTGCTAAATCGTTTAAACGTCGCTAAAATTGTAATCGTTGTTCGTAAATCGACTTTTTTAGATTCCAAAAGAATTAATTTAGTTGATGATCGCCCCAAAAGGGTGAGATTTGATCTCCCCAAAAGGGAGTTTCATACCGTAGTTTTGATCTCTCCAAAAGAGAGTTTCATATCGTATTATAGTTTTAGCGACGATCTTTTTGAATATCGTGTTTGAACCCCCAAAATGGCATCTTCCGATGAGTTGCTCTCAAAAGGAGAATTCATTGAGTTATAATGGATATTTTTCCCGGTGAATTGCTCTCAAAAAGAGAATTCATTGTGATATATTCATCAACCAAATTAATACGAATCGTTGATCCTAACGAACCCATACCATGTGCATACTCTTTATAGATATTTTCTTACACGTATTTCTATGTTTATTTTGCTCACGTGTTCACATCACCGTCACCGTCACCATTGTTGAAGTGTTTAGTTTCTTTCCGATAGATTTCTATTTGATATGAATTGTGGTTGCAACAGATTTCTTCCCGTGGATTCGACATCTGGACTCCCAGATTTTACTACTTGTACGGACTCTTGCACTTGAGAGAGAGCACCTTTCCGGTCCCACCAAGTTTTTGGCGCCGTTGCCGGGGAGGAATGGTTTGTGACTACGGTTTATTTCATTTAGAGGACCTTCGGTGAGATCTTTCCACTTTACTGTACATAAACTTTTATTTATTTATTTTATTTTAATTTTTTAAAATGGAATATATGAATTTTTATTGCACGAATAATCTGTATGATGCAAGGTACGCTAATGCACACAAACATAGGATGGAAAAGCTCAAAATTGTTAATTTTAATCAAACTGATTGTGAAACTTTCTTTCAGGCCTGGAGAAGGTTCACAAATATCGTATCGAGCTATCAGCAGCATGGTTTCACAAATGAAGAGCTTATGGCGTTCTTCCTATATGGACTACATCCACAGCTGCAGGAATTATTGGGAAGCATGACGTCGACAGTGACGTGGGAATACATGGAGTCTCTGCAAGAAAACGAAGAAACCGTGGAAGAGACTTCAGAGAGCGATTCAACGGAGCTTTCGTGCCTCGATCAAGAAGAGCAAAGCGTAGACGTACCCTTGCAATCCTTGAGAGAGGAAGCTTACCAGACTATTCAGACACAGGAGGCCACATCCCATCAATTCCAGGAGAATTTCCTTGCTCGGAGCCGGCAGATTCAAAATTCCATTGAAAATCTTAATTTGATTGCCGCTTGCTTAGAAGAAGGTAATGCTTTTGAAACTCGATTTCAAGAATCTAATACGAGTTCATCTTCTATTGCAGGTATACCGAGCAAGGACACGAATAAAAATATATACATGGCAAAAAGTGTGTGCGAAAGAGAGGACGAACTAGCAATTTTGGATGAACGAGAGGAGGAGACAGCTAGGGACAAGGGTTTTGAGATTATCGCCATGGAGCCAGAACCATTCCCTCCTCCAGTTTTGTCCCAAAATCATTTATCCCTCTCCCCAACGATCGAGCATCGTACAGAGAGTAGTGCAAATCTTTCAGGGAGTAGTCGTCAACTTGCTTTAATTCATTTCATTTATTTTGATGACTACGTTTGGAATAATTTTATTGAAAGGAATCTTAAATTAATTTGGACTGTCATAACTCATCTCTCGCAGGACATTGGCAAACAGCTTATAGAGATGCTTGGAGTTGTGTTGCTGGGGTCCAAATTAGTTTTTGGAGGAAGAATAATCGCCGAAGAGCGCAAGGAGCAAATTGAACAACTTCCTCCACCATCAAAGATTCGGGATCCGCCATTTGATCACGGTGTGTTCTTTCCAGTAGTGTAGTTTTTATATGCTTTCTAGGTTGCTTGCTTGAATAAACTCGTACCTCTTTCGACATTGAGGACAATGTCCATCTTTAGTTGGGAGGTGTGTATGAGACCTTAGGATTTTTTTTTAATTTGTTTTGAGAAGAATAAATCGCCAAATCTCATCATTTTTAAAACTCCTTCATATGCCTCTAATGCGGATGATTATACATTAATTGTGTTCTAAAAATTGTTTATGGCTTGATTAATTATTTTTCATTCATGGAATTGCCGTTAATATGCTATTCATGAAAATTTTCAATTTCCATGATTAATATCTCGAAATAGTTTGAATTTATTTCATGCATGCTAATGTGATGAAAAAGCTTAAGTATACACGATTTTTAAGAATAGTTTTCAATTTGAAGAGGGATTTGGCCTCTGTTATTAATGTTTATATTCAAAGAGGGGTTTGGAGTTGCTTACAAAGAAAAAGATGAAGAAAGAAAAGAAAAGAAAAGAAAAGAAAAGATTTTGAATGAAAAAAAAATGAATGATGAAAAATGGATGAATGAGTATGTCACTAATAAATAACTTGGTTGGCTCGAGTAGTACAGTCCGAGGGGTCCTTCTTGGCCTAATGCCCTATGATCGTCTGATTTGGGAGACATTGACCGGAAACTCACTCATTTGATGGAGCGATCCAAGTTATACCTTTTTCTGCGAATGTTGCTTGATGCGCGTTACGCGGAACGAATAAAAGAAAAGAAATGGTGAATGTACTAAGCAACTTCAATACCCATGATTTGAATGATTGTTTTGATAGGCCAATTCCTTGGAAACACGAAAACTAGAACAAAACGACGTGTTATACTTTCGCTTGCGCAAAACGATGCTTGCATGTTATTTATTCATACTAGATTAGAGAAAATATCATGTGATTGATTTTGTTCATGGATTGAGTATATTAATGGTCAAGATCATGTTGGAATGCGTATTATTGAGCCATGCCATGAGCAATTTGAAAGAACTTATTGTTTATTACTCATCCGTATTTATCGCTATTTTTGCTAGAGACTAGCAAATCGCTAGTTGGGGGGTGTGATTCGGGTTCAATATTACATATTTAACCCCCCATTTAGCCCTATTTTGTGCGCATGTGATGCTAAATTGTACTCTAATTTATACGTATTTTCTACACATTTATTTATTAGAGAAAACACACTATTTGAGCACAAAACAGCAATTAATGGACTATTTCTGCACTTTTTATATTTTTCCTAGCACCGTCTCGATCTCACGATTCTAACGACTATTTATTCGTATTTTTCTGAGATCTGTGCTAATTACTGTGTATTTTTGAATGCAGAATACAATTTAAATGAAGAAATACGTTTTAAATACGCACGCACGCATCTTGGCGCGCCACGCGGCGGCACCAGAGCGATTTCCGCTCGAATCTAACGGTCTGTGATTATCCGCACACGGAATTTCCTCAGCCGTTGGATCTCAAATCCAACGGCAACGATCGAAGCGTGGCGATGATTGAGCGCGCGCAGCGGAGCGGGCGACGTGGCCACGTGTTGGCCGTTGATTTCTCCTCGAACGGACGGAAGCGACTGGGGCGACGTGGCCACTTCCCCGAGCGTACGATCAAGATCCAACGGTGACGATTCGCCCCGCAATCTCCAAGCGCTGGCGAGATCTCCTGGGCGACGCTGGGCCGTCCGATGATGATCCGACGGTCGAATTCGAATACGGAGAGCGGGCTGCAGCGGTATTTCTCCGAGCAACGTGGATGAATCGAGGCCACAAGTTCACGATCCAGCGGTTGGAAATCACCCCCGAGTTCGATTCGAAGATCAAGCGGGTGCGGGTACGGTCGAGACTCAAACCCGATTAGAAATGCCACGTGTCAGCTCCCAGTTAAATCCCGCTTTTGATCAACGGTGTATATTTGCCCCGCTCGAGATCAACGGCTAGGATGCATTTGGGTTTGATGCGGGTGCGGATAGTGAACCCAATAAGCTTTTAAACCCGCAATGATTTATATATAAGGTATTTAGGGTTTTTTTGAGCGTATTGAAGCAGTTTGGGGCGTATTTTGGGCGTATTGGAGGCTCTAGGAGCCGTATCTTCCCCCTGAAAAATTCTGTAAAATTCCAGAGGCTTGTTTTATTATTTCCAGAGAGTTTGAAGTCTTTTCAAGGAGAATTGGTGATATTTTCTTCAACTTCTATCCCGTATTTTGGTGTTTTCTATTGTATTTTGCTATGAACTTGAAGTATTTTGTTATGAAACTTGTTTATTATTGCACGATGAGTAGCTAGAACTTATTTGTGCATGGTATGGAGTAGTTAGGGGATATTATTCGTGTTTATTTGGTTGTATTCCATGTGCTAAATCGTTAAACGTCGCTAAAATTGTAATCGTTGTTCGTAAATCGACTTTTTTAGATTCCAAAAGAATTAATTTAGTTGATGATCGCCCCAAAAGGGTGAGATTTGATCTCCCCAAAAGGGAGTTTCATACCGTAGTTTTGATCTCTCCAAAAGAGAGTTTCATATCGTATTATAGTTTTAGCGACGATCTTTTTGAATATCGTGTTTGAACCCCCAAAATGGCATCTTCCGATGAGTTGCTCCCAAAAGGAGAATTCATTGAGTTATATTGGATATTTTTCCCGGTGAATTGCTCTCAAAAAGAGAATTCATTGTGATATATTCATCAACCAAATTAATACGAATCGTTGATCCTAACGAACCCATACCATGTGCATACTCTTTATAGATATTTTCTTACACGTATTTCTATGTTTATTTTGCTCACGTGTTCACATCACCGTCACCGTCACCATTGTTGAAGTGTTTAGTTTCTTTCCGATAGATTTCTATTTGATTTGAATTGTGGTTGCAACAGATTTCTTCCCGTGGATTCGACATCTGGACTCCCAGATTTTACTACTTGTACGGACTCTTGCACTTGAGAGAGAGCACCTTTTCGGTCCCACCAATGGTCTCGTTATTAGTTTCCCCTTGAAACAAGGGGGACAAGGAGATTCACCTTTCTGAAGAATCTTCTGGTTCTTCAAATCATGTCCGCGGGATTCAGATAAGATGCGTCGCATCAGAATGGATCCAGGATGACCAAGTCTGTTATGCCATAGTTGAAATGGTGGCATTGGCTGGCACGTCTGGTGCTCAGTCATATTGGCTTCGACTGGTTGAATGTATGTTTGGTAGAGACCCGACGGGAGTCCCTTAAATATTTCGCAGATGGTCTTCTGGCCATCTTTACGAAGAGTGACATACAGGTATTCAACCTTATTTTCATCTCTAGTTTCTAAGTGATATCCGTTTAAACGGATATCCTTGAAACTTATGAGATTTCTATTTGATCTTGGAGAGAATAGTGCATTATTGATTTTTAGTCTTGTGTTATTTGGGAGCAATAATATTGCATCACCAGATCCTTCGATTATTTTGGACAGTCCTGAAATTGTAATGACAGGACCGTCATATTTACTTATGCTATTGAAATAGCATTCATCGCGAAGGATAGTGTGCGTTGAGGCACTGTCCACTAGGCACTCATACATCATCTATATAAGCAAAAAACGATAATTTATTGATGGAAATGTAAAATGCATACATTCAAAATAAAAGATCGTCTTTATTAAGCATACTAGAGATGAAGCTACAATTTATTTTTTGAAAAGCATAGATAAAGATGAGGCTCAATCGAGCAGGTCGTCATTTTCGAAATCGTTGGAAGTGAACTTCGTCGGATTTTCCACATTTGCCATGTTTGTTTCAAGCGGAGGCTTCTGGCTCGCCTGATACAGTTCCTGGAAGTGGCGAGGTGTGCGACAGTTTCTGGACCAATGTCCAGTCATGCCACAACGATGACATTTGTCCTCCCATGTCTTCTTTGGATTTGACACTGTATCAGTGTTCTTATGCTTCCAAGTGAAGTTTTTCTTCCCTTTGTTATTTTTGCTTTGGGGAGGAGCATTGGCTGGTTTCATAGGGGCATTTCCTTTGTTCTTTTTGCCCCTCTTCTTGTTCTTCCACTTCGGGGGGGTGAACACTGTGGGCTTCGGGAATAGGAGCTGAGCCTGCCGGGCGCTGGTTATGAGTGGCCAGTAAAAGGTCTATATTCTGCTCTGCCCTCAGGAGGCAAGAGAGCAGGTTAGAGAACTTCGTGAAATTGCGTTCACGATACTGCTGCATGAGGATAGCATCTTTCTCGTGAAACGAGGTAAATGTCTTTTCCAACATGTGCTCCGAGACTTCTTCACCACACAACTTCAGGCGTGAGGTGATGTTGTGAAGTGCTGAGTTGTACTCAGCAACGGACTTGTAGTCCTGAAGTCGGAGGTTCTCCCACTCATAGCTGGTACGCGGGAGTATGACATCAATTTGATGTCTGTAGCGTGCCTCTAACGATGTCCATAACTCCAGAGGGTCCTCTACCGTCAAGTATTCGGCCTTCAGGGTCCGATCTATGTGTCGTCTGATATAGATAATGGCTTTCGCCTTATCCATGTCAGAGACAGTGGTAGAGGTACTGCCAGCTGAAGGGGCCGCTTCTGGGGCTTTGCTAGCAGATGCATCGGATGCTGCGGGAGCCGATGATTGGGCCACTGCGGGGGCCAGGATGGAGTGCAGGAGCGCCATGGAGCGCAAGTGGAACTTCAGGTCCACTCGCCAGCTCAAGTAATTCTTGCCAGCTGCATCGAGCACCTCGAAATCGACGCTTGCCAATTTAGCCATTTTATCTATGCAATTTAAAGATAAGCATGAATTAAAATAAATTCAACAATCCATGCATAAAGAAATTAATAAGTAAAAATGCGGGGATCGGCCAGATACCCAAAATAATACACAGTCCAAAGTCCGATTACAGTCCAAAGAAAAGAGAAGGAAAAATACAACTTTGGAAACCCCGGGTGGGTCCCTATTTCTGCATCCGTCTTCTTATGATGTTGCACCGAGCCTTGGCTATTTATACAATTTCCTCACTTACAAATTCTCTCAAAAAAAGAAAAAGTGTTGGAAATGTAAATAGGTATGCAATGGCCGATCCCGAAAGACACATTTTTACTTATTTTAAACATCCACGCAGTTTATATGCTACATGCATAAATTAAACAACCACGCATATATCTCAAACACAAAAAATATGGAAAAAGTAAACTAGAAAATATAATTATCTCGTAGACCACGTGGAAACGTCATACACCGTTAGTTTGGTTAACTAACGGCAGAGCGGTCTCAGGATCTCTGAGATGATTATATATATATATATATATAAATTCTAGTAAACCATACATAATAATTTGCAAGAGAGATGTTTAAATAAATAGAGGAACATATAAATGTAATTATTGATTTTACAAAGTTTTTCTCATAAATTTCAATTTGCAAATTTAATTCTTCTTTAAAATTATGAAGAAGCCGAATTTGTGTAGAATTTTGTGGCTTCGGGCCAAAAATTATTTTTAGTATAAGCGCTTGTGGCCCATTCCGCAGTTCTGCAAAGTTGTTTGCAGCAATTATTATGGCTTCGGGCCAAAAATAAGCTATTAGCCTCGGGCTCGGCCTCGGGTCTCGGCCTCGGGCCTCGGGCCTCGGCCTCGGGCCTCGGGCCTCGGCCTCGGGCCTCGGGCCTCGGCCCTCGGGCCTCGGGCCTCGGGCGCGGCCTCGGCCTCGGGTCTCGGGCTCGGCCTCGGGCCTCCCCCCTGCAGCGGGGGGGTGGCGGCGCGGAAGTCCCCCCAGCTGCAGGGGGGATCGGCCTCGGGCCGCCCCCCTACAGCGGGGGGCGGCGGCGCGGAAGGCCCCCCCCCCGCTGCAGGGGGGATCGGCCTCGGGCCGCCCCCCTGCAGCGGGGGGGCAGCGGCGCGGAAAGGCCCCCCCTCTACAGGGGGGAGCGTGGTCGGCGTTGTGGGAAGGCCCCCTCCTCCGTCAGGGGGGAGGGGAGGATTTCATTTCGGTTCTTCTTCCCACCGAAGAATTTTAACGGCAAAAGGAAAAAATTTTCAGAGAAAAAACTTTGTAATAGGGATAAATTTTTTTTTCTTTTATTAGACTAAATTTTTTTTACTTGTATATTAAAACAATGTAAACATTATTTAGTCTAATTTTATCTACAGGATTATAGGGTTTTACCTCTAGATCAATGATCTAGGGAAGAACGCGACGATGATCCGTAGAAATAATAATCCAAGCTCCCGAACGCTTTGAGGATGCCGCAACGCTCCAACGAACCGCCGCAGCAACGTTAGATTCCTTGCGCGAAGGGATGAATTTAGATGAAGATTTTTGCTCAAGAATGGAGAACACGTGCTGATAACGTGTTGGATGAAAATAAACTCAAGAGAGAGAGAGATCATTTCATTGCTAAGAATGAGTAACCATGGCTAAGAGCCATGGTGCTCTATTTATTTATGTCATAGTGGGGAGGCCAAAAGCCTCTAGTAGACCAAGGGTCCCCATTACCCTAAGTAATGGGGGACCTAATGAATGTGTAATGAAGGATGGGGAGGCCAAAGGCCTCCCTCATTCATAACAAAAAATAAGTTTAAAAGTAAACAAAATTTTTAATAAATTTATAAGACCTATATAAAAATATTTTAAAAGATTAAGAATTTTATAAATTGAAGTATACCATTATCAAAAAGTCAAAATGAAAAAATTGAAGTATACACTTTTTAAGAAATGGTCAGAATTGAAGTATATTTCTAATTAAATCTATATTATTGAAAAAAAATATTTGAGCCCCAAATTCATGAAGGTCCCGGTTTGAACCTTTAAACGTCATTAATTAAATTTTTTTGAGGAGGATTTACATTGGCCAGCCTTACCCCTCATACAATGGCCAAAACATAGGACTTCTAAATGCTAATACAAGTTAGAAAATAACAATACAAGAAAAAAAGAAAATCATTCAGCTTCTGTATCTTCTTCCTCAGAGTCTTCCGAAAGGTCTTGTTTATCTTGCGAGCGGTTTTCAGCATGAAACCAATCCTTTGCACATACCACCGCTTCAAATATATCTTCTTTAAGCCTTGATCTCATGTCACTTAGAACTCGACCACTTGCACTAAAAGCAGACTCCAACGCAACAGTAGAAATAGGGACTGATAACAGATAACGAGCCATAATGGTCCGAATTGGAAACCTATGTTCATACATTTTTCACCATGCCAAAATGTCAAAATTTTCATCATCCAATTCTGACTCAGTAAAAGGAAAAGTAATTTCTAAATACTTGGACAACTCATTAGACGAACTTTCTGTAGCTACAAATTTTTGTTTTTTCTTCCCCATAATCTGTCGGAGTTTGCATGTAATATTAGAACTAGCAGGAACAGAAGAAGTGTGTGATGAACTACCATCTCTAGCCTCATACGTAGCAAAAAGGACTCTTAAGCTAGTTTTAAAATTCATTATATGATCATCAACTTCAAATATTATGTTTTCATAAAAGGTTTCTAATAACACAACTACTAATTCCTCTTTAAACCTGGATCAAAAACCTTACATAATGAATAAAGCAAATGAACAGGCTTCCAATATTTCGCTAGTTTAGTATCCATTTCTTCTATCATAGGTTGAAGACCAAGGTAGTGTTTGTAGTGTCTCTATACCTCACTAAAGTGTTTGAAATGATAACTAATTGACCAAGGCCTAAATGGATATTAAGTAATACACATCAAGAATTTGTTTGTAGCAACATAAAAACCCTCAAAAAATCACAAAGCTGCTCAATCGTTTTCCACTCAAACTCAGTAATGTTGTAATCAGCGTCATATGGAATGCGAGTACTAACAAAATAACTAAGCTGAATCTTGTTTTTAAGCATGCAACGCATCATAAGATACGTTGAATTCCACCTATGTTGAACACTAAGTTTAAACTTTCCGTAAGGAAGTTGGCTATTTCTATCTACTTCTTTGTACAAATTTCTTCATCGAACCATACGGATCGATTTAGCAATAATAGATAGAATGTATATTCTGTTTACTGAATCGCTCAACGTCATATGGAATGTGTGTACTAACAAAATAACTAAGCTGAATCTTGTTTTTAAGCATGCAACGCATCATAAGATACGTTGACTTCCACCTATGTGGAACACTAAGTTTAAACTTTTCGTAAGGAAGTTGGCTATTTCTACATACTTCTTTATACAAATTTCTTCATCGAACCATACGGATCGATTTAGCAATAATAGATAGAATGTATATTCTGTTTACTGAATCACATAAATTTTTAGCCAACTCCATATATGTATTTTATACGTATGAATGGAGACGAGACGGAGCAATGAAGGGCATTTTCGACGCAAGTTCGAATTTGCGACATGTACAAATAGAAAGAAATTGATAAAATATTTTTAAAAAAGTTTTGTCTGTCACTTACACTTATGGAGTCTTGTATAGAATATTAAAAAGGATCCAATTTATACCAATTATTATGATATTACGATCCGCTGGGGTACCACAAAAATAAAATAGGTTCAGTTCAAGATTCAGACTGTATATATAACATAAGGTTCCTACCTTTTTCTAACCAAGCAGCAGCATATTTTAGCACATCCTGTACTATCAAATTCAAGATGTGTCAAGCACATCGGTGATGAAATAAAATACCATCAAAATCAGGGTTCAGTTGTCTTTTTAAAAATTTTATTGCACTTGTATTGTTAGATACATTATCAAGTGTAAAGGAAATGAATTTTTTCAGAAATATCATACTCGCAAATAACAGACAATCACATTAGCCATGACAGCACCGGTATGAGCATGTTCTAACAATTTAAAATCGATAATCATCTTGTGAATAGCGTAGTCTTGGTCAACATAATGTGACGTAACACATAAGTAGGAAAACACTGTCCATATGTCGGATGTTAAAGCTATTCTAGATGTTAAGCCCGCAAAAGTTTGTATAATTTTAGTTTTGCCAGCTTGAAAAGCTGTCATAGCATCTTTTCTAAGAGTGATTCGAGGCACTCTTCTAAATGCAGAGTTCAGTGCTAATTGGTTAAACTGTGCTAATGAGGGGCTTTCCCCATAACTAAAGGGTAATTCTTGGCATAGAACTCGTCTAGCCATCTCCTTTTGCATTGTATCAGAAGAATATGAGAAAATAGATAAAGAGCTAGATGTAGCTGTTAAGTTTAAAGTTGTCTGTCTAGCCTCTTTTTTATGAGCATCTGAGTGTCTTTTCAGGTGTGTTATGCCATTTTTAGCTGCGCCAACGAAATCTGCTCTACAGATTTTGCAAACAGCCTTAAGTCCTTTTTCAGGTAATGTTTCAAGTGTATAGTTTTCCCAAACTGCAGATTTCTATTTTCTGGTTTGGGTTGCTTGTGTAGAAGTGGGGCCAGTAGTAGCAGTATGTGCATGGGTTGAGTGTGTAGAAGAAGAAACCTCTGGTGTACCCATTATGTGGCTAGGGTAATTACTATCGTTTTAATCTTGTTCAATTGGTGACGTTTCCGGAAAGTCCGGTGATCCGATAGGGTTGTTCAACATATTTTGATAATATCCATATTCTTCCGTATTAAAATTAACGTTAACATGTCTACGTGGGTTGTTTGATCCTGACATTATGCTAATTTAACAATAACAGGAACCTGATTGCAGATAGAGCAAAAATGCGGAGAGGTAGCAGCCGGATGCCGAGACTCAGAGAGGTAGCAGACGGAGCTTGAAAGTTGAGAGCAAAGAGGTAGCTGCCGGATCTTGAGAGCGCCATGAGTTGAGAGCAATAGCTTAAGATTTGAGAAGAATTTGCGAGTAGAGATATTTAGAATTGTGAAGAAAATGATATGAATTGGTGGGGTATTTATAGGATTTTAGGCCAAAAGGACCAAAATAACCCTTCAATATGACCGTTTTATGGCTGTTGGGGGTGTTTTTTTGTCTTTTTGGCCAAAAATGACCAAAATACCCCCCCCATTTGACCGTTTATAGCTGGTGGTGGGGTTTTTTTGGTCATTTTGGCCAAAACAACACCCCAACCGCCATTTTTTTGGCTTTTTTGGCTGCTGTCCGTGCGTGCTGCAGGGAATGTGTGGCCGGGCCGGGCCAGCCCGGACAGACGGCCATGGGGAAAGCCCGACCCGCATTTCGGGCCGGGCCCGGTCAACGTTGACCGGGCCGGGCCGACCCGGCCCGAAGTGTGGGCCGGGCCAGCGGGCTTCCGGGCCTCCGGGCCTTTTGGCCGCCTTGATACCATACAGACGATAACAAGCTAAGCATGAAAATGTCATCCACACTGGTGCATTCCTCAGAGTGTAGTCGCTGGCATGATGATGATAATCAAAATCAGTCCATTGACATGCCGATGACAATAAGCTAGAGTAGTGATACTTTGGCATCTGATCCGTGTTGTTGATAAATAAAGAAGCTTAAGGCTATGTTTGTTTAGAGAGAAATTGATAAAAAGAAGAGAGAAATTGATAAAAAGGAAAGTGAAATGAAAATGAAATGGAAATGGAAATGGAAACAGAAAGAAAAAGAAAAGGAAATCAATTTTTTTCATGTTTGGTTATTGAGAAATATTATAAAGAAAATCCAAAGGAAAATGATAAGAAAATGAAAAAAAATGCAAAAGGCACACACATACTGAATGTTTCTAGGTTAGTCTAAATGCTAAACTTCCTCATCTGTTCTAACAATTGCAACGCGTCAACCCCTTGGTCATTCACTGCACAAGCACAAATCATCATATGCTAAGAGTCAATATTTCATTTCATCATTTTATCAAACATCCTGTGTGCATCTCTCATGCCACCATTTCACATGCATCTCCATAAACTTTAGTGTGATGGCCTCACCACCGCCACCTCCGACGGTAGATGGGCAGCGACCGATGCCGACGTCGTTCCTGACGAAGACTTTCCAGCTCGTCAAAGATCCCATCGTCGATGACGTCATCTCGTGGAACGAGGATGGATCACCGTCTATGCCACTTGTCCGGCTTCCAACGTCAATCCCAATGGAGATTCCGGTGGCCAACCACTCCGGATTGCCGGCAAACTCCAGCGAGGGCCAAGTCCTTGATAGATCTACACTTTTGGCCCATTAGGGGCGTTTTGTAATTTTCAGATTATTAGGGGCTTTTCTGCAAATCTGTAATTTTCTGGATTTTCTCTCTTTATAAGAGCTAGGGCAAGCTACGTAGAGGGCATGCTTGATTATTGTGAAGAATAAATCCCTTGACGAAGAAATCCCAGCGACCGATGCCGACGTCGTTCCTGAGAAGACTTTCCAGCTCGTCCCATCGTCGATGACGTCTCGTGGAACGAGGATATCACCGTCTATGCCACGTCCGGCTTCCAACGTCATTCCGGTGGCCAACCACTCCGGATTGCCGGCAAACTCCAGCGAGGACCAAGTCCTTGATAGATCTACACTTTTGGCCCATTAGGGGCGTTTTGTAATTTTCAGATTATTAGGGGCTTTTCTGCAAATCTGTAATTTTCCGGATTTTCTCTCTTTATAAGAGCTAGGGCAAGCTACGTAGAGGGCATGCTTGATTATTGTGAAGAAGAAATCCCTTGAGGTGATATTATCTCTCTTTTTCTTGGAGAGCGCGACCTCCTCTTGAATCGGTGGCTTGGGAGAGCAAGATCCTCTCGAAAGGTCTCAACCATTATTTTGTATCTTCTTTATTTCAGTTCATCTTTAATAAAAATCTCTTTTTCCCCCAAACCCCCCTCTTCACCCATAAAAATCCCACATTTCATTTAAAAATCACATCTTTCACCATAAAATCCTATTTTTATCATCAAAGCCCTAGTGGATCCTATCAATTGGTATCAGAGCAACGATCTTGGCATCCATGGAGGCGGATACTACCAAAAAGATTGAAGCTTTGGAGGAAAGATTCGATGGCGAAATTAAAGATCTAAAGAAGTCTATGGAAGATTTCAGATCTGAGGTTAAGGCGTCAATAAAAGGGTTAAGGCGCGAATGGATGAAAAATTTGAAACATTCATACAAATCATGATGCAACAATTCGCGGGTCTAAAGGCGGCAACTTTGGCGAAAAAAATCAAATCTAAATGAAAATTCAGATCTAGGACAAACAACGGCCACTTTGGCGAAAAAGTAAGAGACTAAAGAAGAGTTCAAAGGAGGCCATCTATCTGACGCGGATGAAGGATCCAACGGAGCGGAAGATCACGGATCGAAGAAGCCCTAGCCGTCATGGGGGGTTCTGCGACGCACTGCAGGGCCAGCAGAGTCCTGCAATGGGCCTACAAGCCTTTCCAGGCCCACTGCAGGCCAGTACAAGGCTGAAGCAGACCCCTGTAGGGCCTGCAGTGGCCCTGCAAGCCTCTGTAGGCACTGCAGGGGGCCTGTAGCCCTCCTGCAGGCCCCTGTAGGGCCCGCAGGTCCATACCGTGCGCGTGCAGACCTGCCAGCGTCCTGAACGGTTCATGCATGCCCGTCGAAGACGACTTGAGCATGGGAAGGATGACACGGGACCCCAGGACATGCGGGGAGCCCGCCGAGACTTCGATGAAAATTTGGGCTTCTTCTGATGCCTGAGGATGACATGGATGAGGTCCCGAGATTTCATGGGGCTCGGTATGCGACAGAGAGACGACGACGTAAAGTATTTCCAGCCTACAAAGAATTTCAGACCGATTATGACAAGAATCCAGGCTTTGAGGAGAATGTTGATGACTATGCTTGGAGTGAGCATGATTAGGGAGGCAATATCGACAAAGGCGACAGCCTTAGGAGGGACTATGGGAGACGCAGTGAGGTACGACACGACAATGATTACCCTCCCCTGACTATCGACAAGCAGGAGGACGAGTGGACCAGGAGCAGCTTGGGGAAGGCAAAGTGAGAAAACTGAAAAGGCCGTTGTATGATGAAGGGTGATCCTTGTGGCTGGATCTATCGAGCGGAGAGATTCTTTACGGAGTGATCACTCCTTATTTTACACCTTTTTTCCCGCATGTTTGCATGCCATTTAGATCGCTCAAATCATGTTTTTCACGATATATCGACGATATTGCGATGCTTTTCACGATTTGTTGTTTTTGTCGCATTTCAGGTGATTTGGAGCGATTTGGAGTGATCTCGAGATACGCCTACTCCAGAGTGTCACCGATGACCTCCCCGAGAGGTATTTTGCTGTTGGAAAGGAGCGGAAGAAGAAAGAACGTCGCAGGAGCGACGAGGAGGCCAAAACATGCTGATTGGGCATTTTTGGTGTCCCACTCGGCCGAGTGAAGGAGTCACTCGGCCGACCAGTGAGACACCGCTCGGCCGACCTGATCGGACACGCTTCATGTGTGCACTCGGCCGAGCGACGGAAGCCACATCGGCCGAGTGACGAGACCCCGTCCGCCCGAGTGGCACTCAGACGACGCATGTCAAAAATCGCCAACTTACTGTTTTTCGTCTGCCTGAGCTTCAGAAGACCCACTCGGCCGAATGGCAAATGCCGACCGCCCGAGTACTAAGAAGCCATCGGCCGAGTGACGACAACTCACTCGGCCGAGCGACCCCCGAAGTGAAGACCCCCGAAGACCCAGACTTACTGGAAATTTACAGGTTAGGGAGCTTTTCTCTTTAATTTTTGCAGCTTTTTAGATTAACTTTTTAGCTTTTATTCTTGTGATTGGAGAGGAGACAAAAGTTGATTTTTGTTGGGTTATTTGAAGAACTCCATTGGTTTGTGTCTCTCTCCTCTAAAAATACTATTTTTATTGCTTATCTCAATATTGTGATGAATTCTCTTGTTAATTTCATTGATTATTTTTGTATTTGTGCTATGAATTGTGAGTAGTCTACACGTCTTGGGGCATGGGGATGAACCCTACAAGCCCAATTTCAGATTTGTGATGAATTGGTGGGAATATTGCTAGAATTGCTATTAGGGTTAGTTTGGGATCGATTTACTACGGATAGCTAGGTATTCATACCGATTGGGATTTGCAAGAGATTGGATCTCAACTCGATAGGAAACCCTAGAAATCCGAATTGGGTTGAAATCGAATTTCCGTAGTATCGGTTTGCACGAGATTGGACCGATACTAGGGTTTCCGGTTGCAATTCCGTGCCGATACCCGTTTGCAAGAGATTAGACGGGTAGGAACTATCCCAACCTAGGTCGTGGCCCGAGTTTGCACGAGAGTGGGCTCGGGGCGCGATTGAACGATGATGTTGATCCTAATGCTAGCTTGTATAGGCTAGGGTTTGCAAGAGATTGGACCAGAACCTAGGATAGCTATAGACCGGCAACAACGCGAGAGCGTGAGCTAGGTATTACATTCAGTTGCAACTAGTTCATCCAAAATTTTATTCTAGCAACTTTGATACCAATGAACCACATTGACGAAATACGGTGAGTGGCGGGGATTCCCCATTCCCTAGGCATCTTTATTTGATTTGATATCTTCGTACTTTGTCTGACGATTGTGACAGGATCGCCAAAGGCAAATTCTCTCTTTTCCGTTCTTAATAGCCAGGTTGTTCGGAGCAAATACTTTCATTCGTCCTCCCTGTGTTCGATAACCTGCTCGCCGCTACACCGTGCGCTTGCGGTAAAACTACACGGTCGCACTTTTGGGTTACATTCCGGAGCGAGCAAGTTTTTGGCGCCGTTGCCGGGGAGGCGATTGCGTTTGATCTTACCACCCTAGCTATTTCTTTCTTTTTGTTTTTATTTCATTATTATTTTTTACCTAACCCTTCCATTGTGCTAATCACTTCTTTGAAACTTTGTTTTCCCGTGCATGAACACGAGATCAACGGCGGACCCTGAGGCTATATTATTTGATCCCAAGATTGAGCGTACTGCGCGGAGAATCAGAGCGGAGAGAAGACAATATCCGGAAGGGATGTTTATGACCAACCCGGAAACTGCGGAACAATTAGCGGCAAGAATGGCGAGGATTATTTCTATTCGAGATAGGCTCCGGCCTAAGACCTCTTCTACGACGTCATCTATTGCCATGCCAGAGTTGGCGGCTGACAAGAACTTTGAGCTGAAGACTGGACTAGTGGTTCTGATGCAGTAGGATCCATTTCATGGGAATGCCCACGAAAATCCCCACTACCACATCCAGTTATTTTTGTCGAAGTGCGCCACATTTCAGATGACAGGGGTCTCCATCGATGCCATCAGACTGTGTCTCTTCCCCTTCACACTAAAGGACAAGGCACTTTATTGGTTGAGGACGCAAGCTGAGGGAGTCTTTACCACATGGGACGAGTTGGCGAGTGCATTCATTGACAAGTTCTATCCGCCCTCCAAGACGGTAAAGATTCGGAACGCTCTTATGTCCTTCAAGCAAGGACCCCAAGAGACGCTCTATGAGGCTTGGGAGCGTTTCAAAGATCTGCAGCATCAATGCCCGCACCATAGCATTGAAGATTAGGAGCTAGTTCATAGTGTCTACAATGGTCTCCAACCGGGGACCAAGCAAATTATTGATGCCGCGGCAAATGGTGCTATCTTATCAAAGACTCCCGACGAAGCTACGGCCCTAATTGAGGAGATGGCCTCAAACAATCAACAATGGGGCGATGAGCGGGGACACTCTACGTCCTCCTTGAAGCCAACTAGCATCTATGAGGCAAAGGCCGTAGCGGAGCTTACAAGCAAGTTTGATTCTCTCCACAAGGTAGTGTAGAGACTGGAGAAGTTTATCACGGAGCCCCAAGGAACCCCTTCCACATCCGCACCAACGAATCAAATGTGTGATTGGCAAGACCAATCTCAAGCTATGTATTTGGGAGGAGAGCAAGGAGAGGGATCCTTGGAGCAAGTTCAATATGTCGCGGGGAACCAAGGATATTGGGCCAATCCGGCCACAAGAAATCATCCCGGTTTCTCGTATGCCAACAATGAAGGAGCTTTGAACCCGCCGCAACAACCACCTCAACAAGCTCGACCACCACCACCACCCCAACAACAACACTATCCGCCGAGGGGGCCTCCACAACAAAATTTCCAACCGAAGCAACAAGTTCCACCCTATAGGCCGTCCGGATACAATCAAGGGTGGAGAAATCAAAACCCTCCACAAGCTCAACAACGATCCGACTTCGAAGCTAGAGTGGAGGAGTTTATGGTCGAGCAAAAGAAGGTCAATGCTTCCTTGAAGGCGGGCCAAGACTCCCTTACAACCGTTGTAGCTCAAATCTCGGAGCAATTGGCGTTGCTCAATCGGAATACTCAACAATTGCCGGCTCAACCCGAGCAAAACCCACGGGGCAACACCGGCCACATCAATGCCGTGGTTGCCGTTACTACTAGAGGCGGGAAGGATACCACCCCCGCCATGATTCCTACCGAGGAGCCCGTGGAGGAGAATGTAGAGCCAATTGAGCCGGTAGTTGAAGTTGAGAGGGAGAAAGAGCCGCAAGAAAAGGAGAAATCTAGGGCGGAGCAATTGATTGAAGAGAGGCGCTTTATGCCACCGGTCCCATTCCCCCAGAGGCTTGCTAGAGCAAAAATGGAGAAAAGGCTAGCAAAGTTCCTCGAGTATCTGAGAGGGGTTAGCCTCAAAATTCCTTTCCTCGACGCCATCGTGGAAATCCCGACATACGCAAAATTTTTAAAGGATTTGATTTCGGGGAGAAAGAGGAAGGAAAAAATTATGCTCGCCGAGGAGGGCTCTTGGTTCACCAAGAGAGAGAAGGAGCCGACCAAATTCAAAGACCCGAGGAGTTTTCGAATTCCTTGCACCTTGGGCGGCGTCCCTCTACAAAAGGCGTTGGTGGATTTAGGGGCTAGTGTTAGCCTCATGCCTCTCCATGTTCCTAAGGCTAAACACCGGGACGAAATTGAAGCCCACCGACATGCGTAAACAACTAGCCGATGGACGGATCACAAGGCCGGTAGGGATCGCAGAGGACATCCCGCTACAAGTCCCGGGGAGCATATGTTTGCCATGTGACTTCGTGATCATGGACGTTAAGGAGGAGGGAGATACGTCATTGATACTTGGACGCCCGTTCCTCGCCACCGCCGGTGTCATTGTCGACGTGCGAGAAGGTACCCTAACATTGAACGTCGGCAACATCGAGGTGGAGCTTCATATTCCTAAGGCAATGAAACACATGCCTTACCACGAGGAGCTTGACTATATGGACCTCCTTGACGAGGTAATTGAGGAGGCGATCCCCCATTCGATCGGCGCTCTATTCAAAGAGGATTTCGAGGAAGGCCCGGATTTAGGCCAAGATGAGAAGATAAATGATTCCCCCGACTTCTCCGCTGAAATTGATGAAGGCGACGCTGATGTCGCAAGGATTCGAGAGCTCTGCAAGCTCTCGAAATTAAAGTCTCCGAAGAAAGCTCCGCCAATATGGAAATCGGCGTCACCGGTGAAACCGAGGACCGGAGCAAACGCTAGCTTGGGGGAGCCTCCCCCCAACACTATTCGAGACGGGAGACCACCGAGGGAGAACACGCCGCCGCAACTTCCGAATCCAAGCGTTCTCCCCGGAAAGTTTGACGGGTGCATCTCATATGCACCAAACATCCCGCATTAATTGAAAATCATAGGGGGTCGAGCTCACGACCTTAAACGAGCGCTTGTCGGGAGGCAACCCGACGGTTATTGCTTTATTTTTACTTTTCTTTTATTTTTGTTTTAGAAATTTTTAGTGTTTTGAGTCGTTCGCCCAAAATTTTTGTGACAACGGGTCCTATTTTTCTTGACAGGAGAGGAGAACGAGGTACCCATCATTAGGAGGATGAACAAGGCGACGAGGAGCGCCCCAGGAAGGCGCTCGATGCTTAGGAGGAAGATGAAATCGACTGGAGGAAGAAAAACAGAGTTTAGAGCCCAAACGAAGACAAACAGCAGAAAACAAGGCTCACTCGGCCGAGCATACTAGTCACTCGGCCGAGCACACAAGTTCGTCCGGCCGAGCCGCTCACGAACGAGGGAAGTCTGCTGTACCCAACTCTCTGTTTATCTTCCTGATTTCAGTATAACTGCTACTCGGCCGAGTATATATATTCACTCGGCCGAGTAAAACTGATACGCTCCTAGGGCGAGTCTTGCCGAGTAGCTTGAGCCACTCGGCCGAATGGACTTACTCCACTCGGCCGAGGGTGTCAAGGCCACTCGGCCGAAGCGTAAGCGGGGCGGAATTTTCCGTTGAGTTCACTCGGCCGAGCGACACAGTCCCTCGGCCGAGTCGTAACTTTTACTATAAATAGGGGCGAGGTTCGGGCTCGTTTTTCGAAACGAACCAAATCGCAACTGCCCCGAATTTTCGACTTCCCAGCGCCCGAACCTCCCCCTCGCTCGCCCGATCCCTCGCGCCGCGCCGCCGCTCGGCCACCCACCGCCGGTCGAGCCGCCGCCGCACCTCGCCCGAGTCGCCGCCAGCGGCCACTGCTCCGGCCGACTCCGGTAACCCCATTTTTAGCCTATTCTCTCCTCTTTTGTGTATTTTTCGAGGATCCATGTATCTAACGAACCCCAAACCCAAATTAATTTCCATTTCTATCTATTATACCCCTAATGCCCCATACGTTTTGAATATTACTCGCTGATATCTCCGTTTCATGCGCAGGTTATATTTGGGAGCTTAGGGGAGCCCAGGGGAGCTTCCAGGGACTGATTTGGGCTACGTGGAGGCGTCGTCTTCGCACGCTTCCATAGCTTTGCACTCGCGGCGTGTCGTGGTATATTCTTTCCTTTATTTTACGCACGCCGCATTTTTATTGGTTTTGGTGAGCGCTCGGGGCCCATATGCCGCCCCAGACACGGCCGCGGTCGAGGAGAGCTTCCGCCAAGCGGAAGCAGTCGGATGATGCCGGCCCCTCCCACGAGGTGGAGGACTCTCCTCCGCCTTCTCCACCACACCCCGTCCACCCAGCACAGCCTGCAGGCCCCACACACCCCGCACAGCCTGCAGAGCCCGCACAGCCACTCCCTGCCGCTCCACAGCCACCACCTCCGGCTCCACTTATCGGGCCGCTGGGGATTACGTTCCGGAACGACGCACACCGCGTCGCTTTCGAGCGTATTTCCCAGCGCTCGATCGTACCCTCCAGGTTCGCACACCTTGCAGACCTAGGACGCCTGGGGGTACTCGAGGGGATGCTCACGTTGTACGACAACGTGGGCTGGCGAGATTTCTTCCAGGTGTCGGCGGACACGTTTATCCGTCCGACACTTGAGGTTCTTAGTTCGATCGCCCGGACCGACGAGGGATGCTCGTTTCGGTTCATGGACCGAGAGTGCCAGGTCACTCTCGGTATGATGAGAGCTTTCTTCTCGTGGCCCGATGTCCCCCGGGGCCGACCGTGGTTACGCCCCCACCCATATCCCCCCACCTTCCTTCGATGCCGGCGCCTTCTGGGCCCGGATTACGGGTCTTCACGCTGCCTTTGACCCTAGTAGGGCCAAGGCCTCGGCCATTGTCCATCCCTGCCTCCGTATAGCTCAGCGCCTCATGGCGACTACCTTTTTGGCGAGATATGAGCCGGGTACGATGTCCACGCCGGAGCTCTATATGCTCTACGCGATGACACGGCCCAGAGCTCTATCTAGGGAGGGCGATGAGTTGGTCCCTGCCGTCGTGATTGATGTCGCGGCTTGGTTTTTGGACCGCATCATCGTATCGGTGGGCGCTCGCTCACCGATATGCTGCGGCGGCCTGATCACCTTGCTCGCCCTTATGACCGGCGAGGACTTTCCTGACGACTTGCGACGAGCATCGGGCCCCACTTCACTGTCCATTGATGTTATGGCCCGGATGAAGATGCTGCGTCCGCACGGTGATCGACACTGGGTCTGGCTGCACGGCCCCTACGGTGCCAATTACATGATTCTTCCGAGCCCGGCTCGGACTCAGATTGCACCGGCCCAGGTGGACTGGCTCCCGGCGATGGATGTTCTGATCCCAGCCGCATACGTGCTCGAGGCCGAGCAGGCCGAGCAGGCCCACGCTGCCCACGCTGCCCCCGCAGACCCTGTTGCACCTGCTGAGCCTGCTGCCCCTGTTGACCCCGTGGCCCCTCAGCCTATCCCTGATATTTCTGCTGCTCCCGACACCTCTGTCCACACCTCTGTCGGTGTCGGGAGTACCCTAGCTGAGCCCACGTCCACTGCTTCCACGCCTGTCACCACCACCACTGGCCCTCTGTCTGCCGAGCCAGTTTCCTCTGCCCCACCCGAGCGCCCGCCGACTATAGTTGAGTGCGGAGAGCCCTCTTTTGCCACCGCCGTGGAGACCGTGGTCTCCACCTCTGTCTCCACCGCTGCTGTATTCTCTGAGAGTGTCGTGGCGTCTGTCCACACTTCTGTGTCACCGACCTCTCTGGCCGCCTCGTTGCCACTTTTGTATTCTTCTTTCGTTGCTGCTGCCTCCACTTCTCACCAGCCGGTGCCCCGGCCTCGTACTGAGGCCAGGCCCACACTTGCGAGCGCAGCACCTTTCGTTCCCTTGCCTGCTGAGCCCGTCACCTACGCCACCAGAGTACGCCAGCCCCGCCCTGCACAGCCCAGACCGGTGCGTCCCTCTGCACCACCTCCCCCCGACACTGTACTTCAGAGCATTCGTGCTCTCGAGGGGGCGGTGAGTGGCCTCAGAGGCGACCTTAGGACCCTGTCCGCCACCGTCACAGCGATGGCTGGCCGCTTCGACCTGCTCCCGCATATTCACTACTGCCTTACCCATGTCCTGGAGCGACTCCCCCGCGTCTGCCCGTTTCTGCTGGGTCCTGATGCATTCTGCCCACCCCCCCTCCCCTCACTGTTTTTGGGTACACATTTTCTTCATATATCTTTATATATCTTTTTTGGGAGAGAGGGAGAGTTTTTGGTGTCACACCTTTATATCCGTATCAATCCTATATCTGCATGCATCATGTTCGCATCATATTTTTCGTTTCATTATTTTCTTATCTTTCCTCATGCATGCATCCTCACTTACCCCTCACATTACTTGTCTCTCGGTGTGCCACACTTTGCACATTGAGGACACTGTGCCATTTAGCTTGGGGGAGTGAGTTCTCACGTTCTTTTTCGATTTACCACCTTTATTTTTAGTTTTTTCACGCCATTTTCCGCTTTTGCACTTATTTTCATCATTTTTTCTTTTATTTTACCATGCATCACGTTTTTCTTATTTTTCTGTGTGCCGCATTGTAAATAGTTTTATTTTCCCCTTTATCTTTATTTATTTTTCATCTCATGCTAGAGATGACTTTTCTGTGATGATAATGACGTGGAGTTAGCTCTCTCTATATGCATGCTATATTTGTCATGTCTTAGATTTTATTTCTGATATCATATGCTGTGATTTGCCTTGCATTTAGAGATAGTAACCCACACTTTTTCCACATGAAAATGGATGAAATTTTATTATTAGCTGAGTCTGAATATTCATATGTATGCTATCGCAGAAAACACACCAAGATTCACGCATTGAATGCTTATATCTGGAGTACCGTTTTCTTTTCCTATATCACTTCTATATGCATGATTTGTACATTTCACTTCAGGATGATTGAATGATGTTAGCTATGATAAATCTGGATTAGTTAGTTTTTTTGTGATCGAAACTGAGTAGATTAGATTACCCTGCTGAAGTTGTCGTGCACGTCCTATAGAGTGAACTGAGAGACATATTTATTTCTTTCTCCACACATCTTGAACATCATTTCTCTATTTTAAAATCATTGGTGAATCTTCCCTTAGCGATTCTATTATATGGCATTTCCCCCGCTATTAATTCCTAGCTCCAAATTTCCCAAAACCAAAGAAAGAAAAAGAAAAAAAAATTTTCCTGTATGTTCTTACTTATCTTTGAGTTGGGATCATTGTGTATATATGTTATTTGAAAAAAAAAAGAAAAAAAAAGAGAACAAAAAAGAGAAAAAGAAAAAGAATAGAGGAAAGAACCTCAATAAAAGATCTCATCTCATGTTCTCTCTTTCTTCTCTCTTTTTGTATTTATTTTCATTACTTTTGGAGCTTTATAAAAATGGGGATGTAAATATTTTTTATGCCACCGCGCTTATAGATAAGCTTGGGGGAGGGAATCCAATGATGTGTGAGAGAGTGACTACTTGACGTTGCACGACAACCTAGGCTAAGTAATATTCTATACTCGGTGAGATTATTTCTAGCTTTACGAAGTCCAGAAATCTATGCCTAGCACTCATTTCATGAAATCCACACTTATCTATTCTTTCTATTCAATTGCGTGATACTCCTATACTCCTCATAGAAAGCATTCAATTGAAAAGTGTGTGATCTGCGATTTGTATACCGCTTTAAATGATTCAGACGATGTTAATTCTAAAATTATTCCGTTTTTCATGATTATATCGTTGTTCGTGGGTTTTCTATTTCTATTTGCACTATTATACTATGATATCGAAATAAAATTCTTTGACATGTGTTTTTCATTCGGTGCATGCTATATGAGTAAGCAAAACCCACGTCCTGAGAAAACGATCTAGCAGCTTCCCTCTTTGCTTCTTTCTTTCTCCCTTGTTTTTATTTCGTTTTTCGTTTTTCTTCGTTTTCCATTTTTTTCGTTTTTCGTCGTTTTCGTTTTCCGAATCCACCGGGTTCGCCTTTTACTTATCTTCCTCGAGGACGAGTAAGAGGTAAGCTTGGGGGATTTTGATCACTCCTTATTTTACACCTTTTTTCCCGCATGTTTGCATGCTATTTAGATCGCTCAAATCATGTTTTTCACGATATATCGACGATATTGCGATGCTTTTCACGATTTGTTGTTTTTGTCGCATTTCAGGTGATTTGGAGCGATTTGGAGTGATCTCGAGATACGCCTACTCCAGAGTGTCACCGATGACCTCCCCGAGGGGTATTTTGCTGTTGGAGAGGAGCAGAAGAAGAAAGAACGTCGCAGGAGCGACGAGGAGGCCAAAACAAGCTGATTGGGCATTTTTGGTGTCCCACTCGGCCGAGTGAAGGAGTCACTCGGCCGACCAGCGAGACACCGCTCGGCCGACCTGATCGGACACGCTTCATGTGTGCACTCGGCCGAGCGACGGAAGCCGCATCGGCCGAGTGACGAGACCCCGTCCGCCCGAGTGGCACTCAGACGACGCATGTCAAAAATCGCCAACTTACTGTTTTTCGTCTGCCTGAGCTTCAGAAGACCCACTCGGCCGAGTGGCAAATGCCGACCGCCCGAGTACTAAGAAGCCATCGGCCGAGTGACGACAACTCACTCGGCCGAGCGACCCCCAAAGTGAAGACCCCCGAAGACCCAGACTTACTGGAAATTTACATGGTTTCTCACTCGGCCGAGCGACTTTTGTCACTCGGCCGAGTGCGACGCGCTGCCTGTAGCGAAAATTGCGGATTTCAGGCTGCGCAGGGGCATTTTGGTCACAGTTTTTGGACGATTTTGGGGGGTATTTAACCCATGTTTTTACCCTAGGTTAGGGAGCTTTTCTCTTTAATTTTTGCAGCTTTTTAGATTAACTTTTTAGCTTTTATTCTTGTGATTGGAGAGGAGACAAAAGTTGATTTTTGTTGGGTTATTTGAAGAACTCCATTGGTTTGTGTCTCTCTCCTCTAAAAATACTATTTTTATTGCTTATCTCAATATTGTGATGAATTCTCTTGTTAATTTCATTGATTATTTTTGTATTTGTGCTATGAATTGTGAGTAGTCTACACGTCTTGGGGCGTGGGGATGAACCCTACAAGCCCAATTTCAGATTTGTGATGAATTGGTGGGAATATTGCTAGAATTGCTATTAGGGTTAGTTTGGGATCGATTTACTACGGATAGCTAGGTATTCATACCGATTGGGATTTGCAAGAGATTGGATCCCAACTCGATATGAAACACTAGAAATCCGAATTGGGTTGGAATCGAATTTCCGTAGTATCGGTTTGCAAGAGATTGGACCGATACTAGGGTTTCCGGTTGCAATTCCGTGCCGATACCCGTTTGCAAGAGATTGGACGGGTAGGAACTATCCCAACCTAGGTCGTGGCCCGAGTTTGCACGAGAGTGGGCTCGGGGCGCGATTGAACGATGATGTTGATCCTAATGCTAGCTTGCCTAGGCTAGGGTTTGCAAGAGATTGGACCCGAACCTAGGATAGCTATAGACCGCCAACAGCGCGAGAGCGTGAGCTAGGTATTACATGCAGTTGCAACTAGTTCATCCAAAATTTTATTCTAGCAACTTTGATACCAATGAACCACATTGACGAAATACGGTGAGTGGCGGGGATTCCCCATTCCCTAGGCGTCTTTATTTGATTTGATAGCTTCGTACTTTGTCTGACGATTGTGACAAGATCGCCAAAGGCAAATTCTCTCTTTTCCGTTCTTAATAGCCAGGTTGTTCGGAGCAAGCACTTTCATTCGTCCTCCCTGTGTTCGATAACCCGCTCGCCGCTACACCGTGCGCTTGCGGTAAAACTACACTGTCGCACTTTTGGGTTACATTCCGGAGCGATCACGGAGGCATGTCTTACATAGATGCAAAAACTAGAGTTGGCTGTCGTCTGTTTCAAAGGAGATGCACTCTCTTGGTTGCAGTGGAGGGAGCAGAGACGACCTATACATTCGTGGGAGGAGCTCAAGAACTGCTTAATTAGGAGATATCGAGAAGCCCAAGAAGGAGATGCTTTGAGTGGCTCCACTTTTCGCAGTCCATCAGCGAAAGGACCCAGCAACCCACTTGGAGCAGCACCGTTCATGGATTTCATGAACCACCTTGACGACAAGGTGGGTTTTCAAGAGGCGGAGTAATGATAGATCTGAACTTTTGGCCCATTACGGGTGTTTTTGTAATTTTCATATTATTATGGGTTTTTTTACAAATCTGTAATTTTCTGGATTCTCTCTTTATAAGAGCTAGGGTCTGCTAGGAAGACGGCATGCTTGATTATTGTGAAGAAGAAATCCCTTGAGGTGAGGTTATCCCTCTTTTCTCCTGAGATTATCCCTATTTTCCTTGGAGAGCGCGACCCCCCTCTTGAATCGATGGCTTGGGAGAGCAAGATCCTCTCGAAAGGTCTCAACCATTATCGTGTATCTTCTTTATTTCAGTTCATCTTTAATAGAAAATCTCTCTTTTCTCCCAAATCCCCTCTCTTCACCCATAAAAATCACACCTTTCATCTAAAAATCCCATCTTTCACCATAAAAGTCCTAATTTTATCATCAAAGCCCTAGTGGATCATATCAGTCCTCTCGTCGATCTCCTCTCCATGTGTTCCAACGGCCTCGATGCCGACGGGGAGGTCAAGCTCAGGTAGCGGCTGCACGACGGCGAAACTAATGGACGAGAATGAGAGATTGAAGGAGGAGAACTTGCAGCTGTGTCGCGAGCTCGTGATGATGAAGAGATTGAAGGAGGAGAACTTTCTTTCCTTTTCCCTCTACTCAAACAGACCCCAAGGCCTAAGGGTTTGACAGTTTTCTTTCTTTCTTTTAATACACCAACCAATTGCTACTCGAAAAGCTAAGATTTAAAAAAAACAATCTGGTACATTCCCCGGAACCATTCCAGCTGTTTAAGAATATCATGATAGGACTTCCACCACCACAGAATTATATTCCATACTACTGCAAGGGCAGGAGAAAAAATGCAATGCTAATTCCTTCTGAAGAGAATAGATTCTGAGGTTTCAGGAAGAAAATGGCAAGGAGCAAAATCTTAACATATACTGATTCTAGGTTTCAGATGCCATGAACTTACGGTGGAAAAGGGAAGGATGCTGAATCATAACATTCCAATATGAAAGACCAACTCTCCTACTCTTTAATCTTTGTTCAAGAATCTTGGCTAACAATGCTAACAACTAGACTATGCGCTACTGCAGACAAGGCTGGATAAAACAGGTTAGGAAGTAGTGTCTGCGATGTTAAATATAACCATGGAAACTAAAATTACATTGTTGACGAATCATATAGTATGTAGATATCAAACATCAATATTCAACAATAATGACCGGTTGAGCATTGTTTCCTACCACTTGATCTGGTCATCTGCAAATTGAAAAGAGACATTCTTCTTGTCCAACATTCCTTCATGCGGGTTCTTTCTTTGAATGATAGGATTAGGAACAACTGTCTAACGTATTCTGGATTGCATGAACTGATTGAGTCAGCATCATCAAGCCTTACTTCTGAAAAAGAGATGAATCAACACTGAGCTTCATCTAACATCTTATTTTCCTCATGATCTCCCATCTAACATGCTGATCTTCTCAGAGTCGGTACAATCACCCAAAATTCTTTCACTCCTCGCTCAATAATATGACAATATATAAACTTGATTGTCAAATGATTGAGAAGCCTCAGATAACGTTCACTAGAGAAATCCATAGTGCAATGTAAACTGTACTACTAAATAAGAAGGAATTATGTAGGACTACAATAATGCGTCTGACAATGTTTACCATACGGGTTTTGACCCCTCAATCTGATTGTATTGATGATTGCATAACCCAAAGCAGATTAACGCTAGTTCATACAATATGAACTGTAACTGTTCAGTTATAATAATCAGATAACCCTAACACTACATTATACTCCCGACTGCTAATCTACAAACTGACTTGCCACTTAATAACTATAGTTTTTTGTTATCTTTTCTTTCTCTCTTTAATGTGTTAAGTTAGGCAGGGAAGCGACGATGGACGATTTGGGAAACCAAAAATGAGTCGAATACTGAAAGAAAAAAGACGCATCGTGCATGAATTCTAACCTTCGATGTGAATATTTGTGACACTTCTGTTAACAAAAAATCACAATGTGAATGCTTAGCGCTATTTCAATATCAAAATGCCAACATTCCCCAATTCAACAGGATGTGGTCTTTGGATTTTGCAGTAAAATATTCTTCTGTTCTCACAAATATAAAATGCCAACAGTCATTGAATCGGATAAAGTTTCATGATTTCTTATGCTCAGTTATATGAAGCTCTAAGTTTTTGAGATACTAAGTTTTAAGGGTTCAGATAGAAAAGCTATTGGGTGTTGAGAATTCATCTTTACACGCCAAGGATACAGTGCATCTTACTTATTCCATGCAATCAATAATTATTCTTGAAAAAGGCAGCAAATAAGTATCAGCAATACTAAATAAGCAATTTCTTTGATTGTAAATTGTTCCACTTCTCCACTTCTCTTTACGGAATCAAGGGATAATCTATTTATTTTAGTCATTGTGAAAGTAATATACGATATAACTCATAGGAGAAACTTCCATAGGTTCTTGCGGGAAAAAAGGAATTATTTTCCCTTTGCAGCTTAGTCTTTTATGTTATTTTTGCTCTTTGTTTTTGTTTTTGTAATTGTTAGCCAAATACATGTTATGTCAGTCAAATACATCAATTTCAACGGAGCCAATGGCTGCAACATTTACAGAATTAAGCTAAACAACTAACAGCGGCACACATAACTCTTTCTTTAAATAAGTATTTAGATGACGCCAGTCTAGAACAGGATGCAAGTAACATTTTATCAGCATTAATCATAAATTTTGGAAATAAACACTAACAAAAGCTGCAGCATGACATTCCTCAATGCAAACATATGACAACAAGGATACAATCTGATAATAGAAGTTGTGCTCTAGGCATCAACTCATGTAAAATAACATATTTCCTTGATTTTGGATAATTGCAGTTGCCTTCAGGAATAGGAAAAAAAGATAACAAGGGTACCCATAAATATTGCACAAAAAATACACAGTATATTTTGTACAATATATTTTATGTAGATACTTTCTAAAATTCCAACATAACTTCTGAAATATAAAGATAAAAATTACTCTGCTAGGATCTATAAATTAAACACTAAGATAGTTTATATCATAACAGCATAAATGTCATCTATTCTAAAAATCTACTGGAAATGGCAGTTTCACTTAGGAGCTCTCACCATTAGCAACCATGGAAGGGGAAGAGAAGATGTAGACCCGCAACATACTGCAAGGGAACATGGTAGTACATTGGGCTATAACCCACTGCTAGACTTCAGCCATAACCTACCCCAAGATTAGTCTAGTAAAACTAGGAATGAGAATCGGCATGCCCAAAGCCCGATTGGGCTCCCAATTGGGCATGCCACATTCCCATCTCCTTCACTAATGAGTATGTAAGAACATACTCATTAGTGAAGGAGATGGGAATGTGGCATGCCCAATTGGGAGCTCAATCGGGCTTTGGTCACTTACATACTCAGTAGTGAAGGAGATGGGAATGTGGCATGCCCAATTGGGAGCCCAATAGGGCTTTGGTCATGCCCATTCTCATCCCTAAGTAAAACAATGTATCATTATAGAGAGAATGAAAACCGAAGCAAGAGTTCTTTGCCGATCTGGAAGGTGAGCTAAAAGAAATCTTGTCAGTGGCAACTACATCATCACAAAAAAAAGCATGCCATGAGGTGCAGGATCCACCACTCCTCACAAAATTAAGATAACAAATACTGTGTATACATATAATTTTCACTTACAAACAAACAATGTACTTTCAAAACATGAACTGTGCTGATCAAGAACATCAACAAAACGATTTTGAGCCATGATTTAAATATGTTTATTTAATCATATAATGCTAACAAAGTATGGAACCTTACTTCAACGATGATCCGAAGATTCAATCACATTCCCCAACTCCGATGTCCCCTTCTTCCTCGTTCCCTCATTGGGACTCGTGAGCACCTCGGAGACGAACTTGATCAACGAGCAGAGGCCACCGAGAAAATTATGATCGATGACGCCGTCGCCTTCCTCCACGTGCGCGAAATCCACTATCTTCACCCTCGGCTTCCCCTTCCCTTTCTCGTACATCACCATCACCGACGCCGAGTAAAAATGATAGATGTTCTGATCCTCGAACCACGACTTCAGCTCCAGCAGCTGCGCCAGCACCCCGTCAGTACCTCCGTAAATCTCCGACGCCAGCGCGCAGTCCAGGTCCTCGCCGTCGCTCTCCGACGCGAACCGCCTCACGATTCTCCTCACGTCGCCGATCTTGAATTTTTTAACCTCGTCTCTGCTCGGCTTCCACAATTTGCTGCTGCTGCTGTTGCCCGAGATCTCGAGGCCGGCGATGCGGAATCCGAGGGCGAGACTGGTGGTCTCTCGGTCTTTCTTCAGGCATTTCTCGAAGTAGGGCTGGGGGTGGGATGGGGACCACGTGCGGGACCCGATCTTGAAGTCGATGATGGAGGGGATGTCGAAGTCGGCGGCGAGGTCCTCGAGGACGAGGTGGGGATGGTGGGGCCCGCCGTCGTGTGAGGGGATGAGCTGGATGCCGTGGAAGGAAGGGAAGAAGCGGAGGCGGATGGCGGAGGGGACGCGGGAGTCGGAGGAGAAGGATGTGTAGAAGTTGACCTCCGTGGACCCACGGTCCGTGGACTGAAGGGGCTTGTAGAATAGGCCGCGGCCGTCTACCAGAGGGCCCAGCTGGCCGTCGCCGGCGAAGTGGCCGGCCACCTGGTGCTCTGGGATTTTGAGCATTTTTTTCCTCTTTGTATTTGATATGGGATTTCTAAACTTTATGACGGGGTAAGAGACAATTGTGGTTGAGAATTGCTACGCGGTTCTGTGTACGACCGGTCAAACTTTTCGAACAATATCAAAAATGTAGTGAACAAGTGAACCGGAGTTGGTTAAGATTCTGGGCTATCTTAGAGATAGGCCATATCAATGTAACACATGTTTGTACTCTCCTTATTAGTCTATAAATAAAGGATTAGGGACTCCTCCCCAAGTAGTTGATTCATAACACGTTATCAGCACGAGCCTCTAAATTTTTCCACAAAAATTTTTCGATCGTTACGAAAGAGAAGAGAGACGGTGATCCGCGCGCGGTGCAAGGCTTCCTCATACGAGCTTCGTCATCCGCGTAGGCTTCATTCAATCGTCGCTATGTCCGGAGGATGGATATATAGGTAAAACCCGCTTAAAACGATGTTTTTATCATACGTATGATTGATCTATCCAAAGATCTCGCAAAGCTCGATATGGGGTTTGCTAATCGCCTAAAACGACGAACTTTTCGTACCAAAAATCAAATTTTTAGGGTTTCTTCAACCCTACCCCATGCCCACCGGCGGCCTAGCCGCCGACAACCCCCCCCCCCAAGGGGGGTGCGGCTTTTTCCGCCGCTGCCGAGGACATAACCCCCCCCAAGGGGGGTGCGGCTTTTTCCGCCACCGTCGAGGGCATAACCCCCCCCCCCCCCCCCCCCCCCCCCCCGAAGGGGGGGAGCGGCTTTTTCCGCCGCCGCCGAAGGTAAACCCCCCGAAGGGGGGTGCGGCTTTTCCGCCGCCGCCGAGGGCAACCCCCCGAAGGGGGGCGCGACCTTTATCCGCCGTCGCCGAAAGCCTGAGCCCCCCTCCCCCCCGAAGGGGGGCGGCGTGTCCCGGCGCCCGTCACATGAGCGCCCCTCCCCCCCGAAGGGGGGCAGCGTTTTCTCGGCGCCCTTTGCCCAAGCCCCCCCTCCCCCCGAAGGGGGGCGGCGTGTCCCAGCGCCCGTCGCCGAAGCCCCCCCGAAGGGGGGCTGCGTTTTCTCGTCGCCCGTCGCCCGAGCCCCCCCAGAAGGGGGGCGGCATGTCCCGACGCCCGGCGCCTGAACCCCCCGGGGGCGGCCCACCTGGCCGTCTGTCGGCCCACCTGGCCGTCTGTCGGCCGACCCCCCCGAAAAGGGGGCAGCTTTCCTGCCTTGCCACCGCCGGCGGCAGTACAGCGAGGGGCGGCGGCGGCGGCCGCCCCTCAACCCTAGTTTTAGAAGAATGAGCCTGAAGCCCATTTTCGAAAAAAAACACACAAATTGAGACTGCGGGCCTGAAGCCCGCAGCCACACTGCGGGCTTCAGGCCCGCAGATTGCTTTTTCCAAAAAAAAAAGAAAAGGGGAGGGGAGGAAGGGGCAAAATACAATTCAAAGGGGCTAGTCATTGGTTAAAATGGCATTTCAGAGACCTAAAAATTCATGTAATTTACGGGCTATAAGGGGTATTTTGGGGGCTTTTGGGGATCAATGTGGGATCAATTAAAAAGGAAAACTTTTTCCTTTTGAGTAGAACATGTCTAATATGGGCTCTTTTTCAATTCTTTGAATAAACCTAATTCGCACAATCCTTGCCTTAAATAATTTCTTCTGAAAAATCATTTTTACATGTTTTACATCACTGGCATATTCTGCGGATAATTTATGCGTGGTTGTGCATTATATTTAAGCTTAATAATTAGGAAGATCCTGCGACCGCTCTGCCGTTAGTCCCCTAACCTAACGGTGTATGACGTTGTCCAGTGGTCCAACAATTATTAAGTGATTAAATTATTTATCCTTATGCAAATATGACTGCCTACGATGTCTGTGAATGAAAATGTTGATGAGCACAATATTTCTGTATGAATAGCTAAATACGGTTTTTGGATCGGCTGTTTAAGTCCCACATTTTACTTCCCACAATTTTCTTTTATTTTTGAGAGAAATTGTAGTGAGGAATTTATGTAAATGTCAAAGACAGAACACCACTTTCCATGAAGACGGAGGACACAATTGAAGCTGGAAATATTATATGGGACCCACGGGGTTTCCAAAGTTGTATTTTCCTTTTAAGCTTTAAATTGTGTAATACGGACTGTATGGACTTTGAACTCTTTTTATGTGGGACTGGCCGATCCACCCATTTAGCCTTTCATTATATATTGCCTTCGCATGAAAATGTCTCTTTGATTAAAATATTAATTCATGCATATTCGTGCTCTGCTAGATAAATGGCTAAAATTGCAAGCGTCGATTTCGAAGTGCTGGATGCATCAGGTAGAAACTATCTGAGCTGGCAGCTCGATGTGAAGTTTCACATGCGGGCAAAGTCCCTCATTGCTGCTGTAACAGAAAAAAAAGTAAGCGATATAGAAAAGGCGCAAGCCATCATCTATATTCGCCGCCAACAAGACCTTAAAGGCTGAATACCTTACGGTCGAAGATCCACTTGAGCTGTGGACTGCCCTTGAGGATAGGTATAAACATCAGAAAGATGTTATACTCCCAAGGGCACGATATGAGTGGGAGAACCTGAGACTGCATGACTTCAAGTCCATTGCTGAGTACAACTCAGCACTTTTTAGCATCACCTCACACCTGAAGTTGTGTGGTGAGAAAGTCTCGGAAGATCGCATGCTGGAAAAGACGTATACGTCTTTCCATGAAAAAGATGCGATACTTATGCAGCAATAACGTGAACACAAGTTCACCAAGTATTCTGAGCTGCTGTCATATTTACTCATGGCCGAACAAAACAAAGAGCTTCTCCTCGCCACTCACAACATGCGCCCCCTGGCACTGCCCCTCTTCCAGAAGCTCATCATACCTCTTCCTTCAAAAAGAATAGAGATAATAAAAGAAAAGAAAGACCACAGAAAGGGGGGACAATACAAAAGAGCCAAAGGCCAAGCACAGCAACGAAAGAATGAAGGGAAGCACAAGTTCACCTGGCGCAGAAATGACAACAAGAAAAATAATGCACCTCCACCCAAGAGGGATTGGGAAGACCAGTGTCACAGCTGTGGCATGAAAGGCCACTGGTCCAGAGTGTGTCAGACCCCACTGCATCTCCAGGAGCTGTATAAATAAAGCAAGAAAAAGAATGTTGAAACAAACCTGGTGGCTGCAAACACTACAGTCAAGTTCACAGCAAAAGACTTCGAATCAGAGGACCTGCTTGATTAGCCTACTACATTTATCTTAGCATTTTATTTTAAGAACAATTTATCTTATAAGATCTTTTTATGTAATTTTAATTTCCTTAGAATAAAATTTAGTTTCTGAATGCAAAAGTTTTACTCATCTTTTTAGATGGACTGCTCTCATGATTGCTTGGTAGACAGTGCTTCGACACATACGATCCTTCAGCATAAATGCTATTTTCATAGCATTATACTATATAAGAGCCCTGTAAAAACAATTTCAGGGCCATCAGATATAATTGAAGGTTCTGGGAATGCAACCTTGTTGCTCCCCAAAGGAACAGAAATTAAAATTAAAGATGCATTATACTCTCCGAATTCCAAACGAAACTTACTAAGTTTCAAAGATATCAGTCTAAACGGATTCCACTTGGAAACAGCAAATGTAAAAGAGAATGAATTACTGTATGTATCGTCTCAAGAAAATGGAGTAAAAACTATACTTGAACGTTTTGAGAGCCTTTCATCATGCCTCTATCATACAAAGATTCTGATAGATGAAGCTAACTTGACGGAGCACCTGAAGTGCCCGACTTCAGCCAAATTTTTACTCTGGCACGATAGACTTGGCCAACATGGATCTGTGATGATGCACCGCATCTTATCACAATCTTATGGGCATAACCTAAAGAACCAGAAGATTCTTCAGAAGGGAGAATTTCCTTGTGTACCCTGATTCAAGGGTAAATTAATAACAAGGCCATCATCACTTAAAGTGGATATCGAGTCTCCAAGCTTCCTCGAAAGAATACACGGAGACATATGTGGACCCATCCACCCCCTAGTGGGCCTTTTCGGTACTTCATGGTACTGATTGATGCATCTTCGAAATATTCGTATGTGTGCCTACTTTCGACCCGCAACTTAGCTTTTCCAAAGCTTCTGGCACAAATTATAAAGTTGTGGGCGCATTTTTTCAGACAACCAAATAAAGAAAATGCGTCTGGATTATGCGTGGGAATTCATCTCCCAGTCATTTCAAGAATATTGCCAGGCAACGGGAATAGAAATTGAACATCCGGTGCCGCATGTTCACACACAGAATGGGTTAGCTGAGTCGCTGATTAAAAGACTCCAATGGATTGCACGTCCATTGCTAATGAAATTCCAGTTGCCGGTGGATGCATGGGGACATGCAATTCTGCATGCTGCATCATTAATAAGAATAATACCCTCAGGAGGTCAGAGTCTCTCTCCAATGCAACTTGCATATGGAACTCCGCCGAACATCTCTCACTTGAGAATCTACGGCTGCACAGTTTATATCCACATCGCACCACCCCAGAGGACCAAAATGGGCCCTCAACGTCGCCTAGGTATTTATGTAGGATTTGACTCACCCTCCATTATAAGATATCTAGAACCCCAAACGGGGGACGCTTTTAAGGCACGTCTGGAAGACTGTGACTTTAATGAGACATATTTCTCCAAAATGGGCCTAGATAATGAAAAGTCTAGCGCGAAGCAAATGTTAATGTGGGATACAAAAAGCTTGACCCACTATGATCCGGTAATAAAACAATGTGATGATGAGATCCTGAAGATCTTACACATTCAGAACACCATTCATAGACTACCGGACTCATTTACTGACAACCAGAAGATTGTCAGATCACACATCCCTGCTGCAAATACTCCAGCTAGGATTGACATCCCAAAAAATGGATGCAATTCACCAGCAGCAGAAGTGGCTGCACCTCAACAGAAAAGAGGCAGACCATCATGCTCCAAGGATAAAAATCCAAGAAAAAGAAAAATATCCAGAGACCTTGGGACGATACCCCCACAGAGAAATGAGCTCGTGTCCATACCCTCTCCCTTCCCGGAATCCAATGCAGATGAACTGCCGGGAAAAACTGAAATATCATTAAATTATGTATGTACATGGGAGGAATTGGACAGAAAGAGTACAGTCGTTACGATGACTTCGCATTTCACATTGCTATTCACGTTGCCGGAAGCGACGATGATCATGATCCACATTCCGTTGCTGAATGCAAACGTAGAACTGACTGACCAAAGTGGAATCAAGCAAATAGAATCCGAGCTGGACTCACTTCAGAAATGCAAAGTCTTTGGACAAATAATCCAGACACCTACTGGTGTCAAACCTGTGGGATACAAATGGGTATTCGTAAGAAAAAGAAATGAAAATAATGAGATCGCACGCTACAAAGCAAGACTTGTAGCACAAGGATTTTCCCAAAGACCGGGTATTGACTATGACGAAACATACTCCCTGGTCATGGATTCAATCACCTTCAGATTCCTAATAAGCTTAACAGCAAAGGAGGTCTAGATATGCAGTGAATGGATGCTGTGACTGCATATCTATACGGTAATCTCGACAAGGAGATATACATGAAACTTCCTGATGGCTTTTCAATGCCTGCTGAACTAAAAGATATACCTCGGGATGTCTACTCTGTTAAGCTGCAAAGCTCATTGTATGGTCTCAAACAATCAGGAAGAATGTGGTATAACAGACTCAGCGAATTCCTTATTAAACAAGGATTCAATAACAATGAAGTCTACCCTTGTATCTTCATAAGAATAAAGGAAAAAGGATTCGTAATAATCGCAGTCTACGTAGACGATTTGAATCTTATTGGATCTCCTGAAGAGATCGCTGAGATATCTGTAAGCCTAACAAAAGAATTTGAAATGAAAGACCTAGGCAAAATGAAATTCTGCCTCGGCTTACAGATTGAACACCTAAAAGATGGAATCCTATTACATCAAACCACATATACGAAGAAAATGTTGCAAAGATACCATATGGACCAATGTCATCCACTTAGTACACCTATGGTGGTACGATCTCTGGATGCACATAAAGACCCCTTCCGGCCACTGGAAGAGGGGGAGGATATACTTGGTCCTGAAGTCCCTTATCTAAGTGACATCGGAACACTCCTATATCTGGCCAACTGCATGTGTCCCAACATAGCATTTGCAGTAAATTTGCTAGCCAGATATAGTGCAGCACCCACACAGCGCCACTGGACCGGGGTTAAGCACCTTCTGCGCTACCTCCAAGGGTCTACAGATCTGGGACTCTTCTACAAAAATGGAATATCCTCTATACTTGATGGATATGCTGATGTAGGTTATTTGTCTAATCTCCACAATGCGAAGTCACAGACTGGGTATGTGTTTACCTATGGAGGGACATCCATTTCCTGGAGATCCATCAAGCAAACCTTAACGGCGACCTCATCCAATCACTCAGAGATCATCGCCATCCATGAAGCAAGCAGAGCATGCGTATGGCTACGCTCAGTTGTCCACCACATCCTGTTGACTATCAGATTAAAGACTAGAGATCGCGAACCCACTACCATGTTCGAGGACGATGCTGCTTGCATAGCTCAGCTACGAGGTGGCTTCATCAAAGGCGACCTGTCACGCCCCGCTTCCTAAGTACGGAAGGCGAGACGTGAGGAGGTCCGCTCAGACGTGGAGCTGTGAAGCTGCAGTCTGATAAGTGTCTGTAAAAATTTTCGAAAAGTAGCAGGTCCTTGCATCGCGAAGAAACAACAACAATAATAATGAAGCAGATAAGAAAACATCCACCAGACATCCAACAAAATATTCCAAACATCACAGAAAGAGTCACCAAGTACAAAGTCTAAACAATAGGCCTAAAGCATGGCTGAAACAAAACTAAAATATATAGGTGCTACGCACCGAAACCTAACAGCAACTAAGGAAAGGTAACAACTAAGGGGAGAAAACGAGTCTAGGACTGGTCACTAGTGTCCTCGAACTCGGTCTCAGCATGAACCTCAAACTCAGCGTCCACGAACTGCTCGTCCTCTGCTACCTGCTCTGTCTCAAAATCTGACATGTGACACCCAAAGAGAAAAGGGCACATGTCAGCAAAAGTCTCTCAAGGGAAGCGGAGAACTTTTGTGCAAGGATATAATAAACTGAAACAACTAACAGTTCTAATATAATGAGGTGATATGAAATTTTAAGGATGCAGCAATTTTAATATGACATGAAGCATGCAATACAAGTAACAGAAACACGAAACATTATCCATTCACTTTGTGCACAGGGTTTACGCCTTTTGGCTGAAGTGGCTGTACGGGCACACTTCTACGCTCAAGTGATCGCTTAACACTACCCCTCCACGTGTATCGAGTGGTGGTTTCCCAACAACACTGTGCTCGCTTCTGGATCACGAGTCAGGAAGTGTTTTTCAATATGGCATAGGGTTGTGCCCGCAAAAGCAGGTGCCTAGCCTCAATAGCAATAACATTTTTAGCGTGTGCTACTTAATCACGAAGAACACATGATGCATGACATGACATAAGATGAGCAGTTAAAGTGCGTACCGTTAATTGAAAATTAAACATGGCATGGCAGCATGAATGAAAGCAGGTAAAGTGTCGGATCTTGTTTCGTTGTCAAACTAGATCAAATAGGGCGTCTAGGCAGTTATCATTTCACTGCCTAGTCTCTTTTACGCTAACAAACAAATTGGCCTAAAAACGTGGCCTAAAACATTTACTGGCAAGTATCACTTGCCTGTTTCCGGTGCTATCGGTTGTCGTGGGGTCGTCTGGACGGGTACTACGTGCCGGTATGTCCGGTTCACTGTTTTGGTCAAACATATCACCGAATTAGATTTATTGCGAGATAAAAATATCGGGTTAATCCTTAAAGTGGGTTCATTTAATTTTATTGGGTTCTCTGGCTAGGGTGTCTATATTGTGTTACACTAACATGATACGCCTCATTTTATACCATTATTATTATCCTAACAGTGTTTACAATTAACATTCTGAAATTAACCTATAAAATTATCATTATCAACCTATTTATACTAATCTTAACTTAAGCTAATGGTATGTTTAACATCCCAATTAATACCCCAACCCACTTATACCTACTCCCACATTATTTTAATACAAAACCCCCCTCCATTCTCTCTCTTTCTTCTCTTATTCTTAATTAAAGGCTATCAACTTTTCTTATTATTCAATACTCCTCTTGCTCTCTTTCTCAGGCTCTCTTTACTCCTCTCTGCCTTTCTCCTCCTGTCACTTTCTTTCTTCACTCTTTTTTAATCTCCGTTTGTGATTTCAGCATGAAGAAACCAAAGGGAGAGAGACTCGAAAACTCACGCACACACCAAGGGGGAAAGGACATCGCGCGTGCGGAAGAGGAGGGGCTTCCGACGGCTCGGCGGCGGTCCAGACGGCGGCTCCGGCCATCTACTCCGGCGGCGGCGCAGCAGCACGCGCGCGCGCGTGGGGCGTCGTTGCTTTCTCTCCGGGCGGCAGCCATGGTGGCGCGCGAGACTGCGACTCCTCCGAGCGATGGGGGAGAGGAGGATGGAAGGATGAGAGGAGGTTGAAGCTTACTTTGATCTCATATCACAAATTGGTTTTGAAATGTAGATCTGAAGTTGTTGATTGAATCAGAGAGCTTTCAGATCTGAGTTCTTTTGTTTCCCACCCCTTTCAATTTCAGTTCGAATTTTTGGGGATGATTAATATGAAATTTGTGGGTTTTGTTTGGGAAATAATCTGTTTTGGGTTTGATTTGTTGGGGGTTTGGCAGAGGAGTTTTTGGAAAGTGATTTGAGGAAGAACGAATTGGTGGAGGGATTGCAGAAGATCTTTTGATGGGTTGATTTGGGAAATGGTTTGCAGAAGAGTTTGCAGGGAGAAGACGTCCTTAAAAGTGTTTAGCAGGGAACAAAGATGCATATTTGTCAAAGATTAGGTTTGTGATTTCTACATACTTTAATGTAATCCTTTGACAAATTGTGCAGAAACGTGTGTGTGTGTGTGTGTTGATTTGAAAGGGAAATGTATCTGGCTAATAATGTGTTACAATTCTCCTCCTTATTTAAAGAAAGAGCAGAGACAATTTTAATATGTGCAAGTTAGTGATTAGGACTGAATTAAAAGGTGTGTTGACTTAATCAAGTGGAATGAATCTGGCTACAATTGGGTTCACTCCCTAAACGTGAATGATGAGTAGGATTAATCATTAAGCAAGTTGTAAATGTAATTATTAAAATACCAAAAGTCATTAGTAACAATAACAAACTTAATTTAGCAAAATAATTAAATTAAAGTTTTTAGTTAAACTTGGTGGTCAATTAATGACGATACGGTAAAAACGGAAAACAGAGTCGCACATACGTAGCAAGAAACGTACGGACGAAAAGTCAAACAGACGACTGAAAGAAAATACCTGCACACACGAACTAAAGCACGGCTAAAAATACAGGCCATTACATTCTACCCACCTTAAGAAAAATTCCGTCCTCGAAATTCTTATCAATTAATGATTAGGAACAAGTATGGATATCGCTTTCGTATTTCTATGAAGTAAATTATGACCTGAAATATATTGAGACGAAGAAATTAAATTGGTTAGGAAAAGACACAAGTGGTGTGGTTAAGATTGAGTTTCAAAAAGAGGTTTGGATGACTAAGCTCCATCGATGGTCTTAACCATTAGTGTGCAAGTGAAAGGACTAGGGACGGCTACCCAAGATGTGCAGGGACACAGGTGAGAAAATAATAAAATACAAATATTTAAATATACTCCCAACTGTAACCCCAAATATTCTAACACTCTGGGTGTTAAACTCATAAACCCAAACAAGTGTTACTAAAATAAATTATCACTTCTTGTCTTGTCACTGAATAATGTTACAACTATAAGCATATCCTGAACTTAATTACATGTCCAATACTTTCCCTTTCTTTTCAATTTCTATCTCATAATTCTTGTCTTAAACAATTAATACTTTTAACAAGGCAACTTCGAAAGGGAAAAATACCAACTATCCTCGACCAATACTTCTTTATAAATTTCCTCGCTTCTTTGCTTACCATTGTTATTAAGGCAGTAACATCTTTTCGGGGTCTTTAATGTATGCTATCCTTTATACCTAAGTTCTCCAAAAAGCTGTACATTCTCATAGGTTGTCCATCCTTAGTGTATCATCCCTTGCTCATTGTATAACCTAACTTGTAGTACTATAACTGTGACATCCACAAATCCCAATTCTAATCTTATTCTTGTATTCACCTATTAATATAACGGTGCTCTACCAACTATTATCATAAGACGACAAGTATAAATACGCCTAGTATACATCACCATCTACCACCAACATTTATCAGGCTCCCAATTCATTTTTATCGTGACAACTCATAAATTTAAACACCTTAATTAAAAAATTATTAAATCACATCTCATCATTTCTTATTGAATCTTATCCCAAGCAACTTAAATCAATTTACGCAACTGTCCACTTGTATCAACATATCATATCATGTCTGACGTCTCCATCACTCTATCCGTACGATGGAGTCTTGTTACTTTACATACTCTACTAATCATCATCGTCATCACAAATCATGATATAAATTCCAAATCCGTAATGTACTCGTCTTCCTGTGCACTACTTATAGTATGGAATCCTATTGAAGCCACTAGGTATGTGTATATCCGAATGTAAAATATAATTCTTGATCACATCATTCTATCTATCATATAGTAAACAATCAATACACAATACCTTACATCACCTCAACTACTCTTATCCGTAATTATAATCCCTTTATAATAATAATGATATCTATCATCCTATCAACATAACGCATAACAAAATTCAACACCGTTGATGATAGAAATGAAGGTAAACATTTAAATAAAAGGTTATAACGCAAATTTAAAACTAATCTCGCCAAAATGATAATAAGTAAATAGATGCACTAATGTGGTAACCAAGAGATATGTAGGACACAGAGTTGCATGATGTAACAAATCAAGTTTGAGACGAATGGGTTTTCGGTAAGGCAAGGGTATGGAGTTAGCTTGATCAGAAAGATGATCTTACATGTGCAAGGAGTAAGAACATGCAAGCATATACGAACAGAAAGTAAAGTACTGGTGGCTGTTCAAGTGTGGTAAGTAAGGTGTATGTAATGCATAAAGTAAAGGTGATTGTGCAAGTGCAACAGTAACGACGGTGGCATGGCATATAGTAGCAACAATGTTTTAAACAACAGGCAATGTGATGACAATAGTAGGACATCCGGGTAGACGCAATAACACTGAAAGGACAAGTAATGAGAGAGCATGAGGAAAACAAACGTTGCTTGACTATCTAATAGTGTATGTTGGCCTAATAATAAGAAGTCTAGCTCAACTCACAAACCGGCCAGGCAATCAGGGCTTGAAGGCACAGATCACTTCTATGACCGCAGGACAAGTCCTTTGGTTGACCAACCCCCTTCCCATTCCTTTCTAGACACTGATCCAGTAGTAATTTAAGCTGCTTATTATTATACCGTTCTATCACGTTCGAGTAGTCTCGACTTAGTCTGTGGAATAGTGATATCAAATCAGTAGTCGTGACAAGGGTTAGCTTGATCAGATGGCATAGAAATGGTTATGAAGGATTAAATGGAAGAGTGGTAGGTATGTGAAAAAATGTGACAATATCCCAATAACGTATATAGGGATAGTGAATAAGTGGTATGGGTTAAAATAGTAGATAAGCAATAGACGAAAGAATCATGGGTGTAGTGTTTGTTTCGTAAATGGAGATAGATTTTTTTTTACAAAATTTTTTTAAAAGTATAAATACGATGAATACAGAACTAATACACCGAAATAGTTGAAGTTTTATTTGGTATAAAAAGTATTTAAAATTAGTATATGGTCGATTGTTTTGGAATCCGTTGAAGTATAGTAAGAAAGAAAATGCCATACATAATCATGACTCGCGTCCTTGCGGTCCAGCGGATACGGTCGGAGAAGTGACTAAGCCAGGATCACTTACCCCCAGTCTAGCTAGGGTGACCCAATAAACTTAGCCAAGTACATTGACCGGATCATGATCCATTGAAGGAATCTCATCATTTATATGCGTGCCATCAACAAAAGGTTTAAAGATAAAGATCTCTATATGTAAAAAGTAAAATATGTGGGTATGGATGGTATAGATTAGTAATCATAAAAAAATTTAGTGACTAAATATTTTCAGCGAAGGAAACTCAAAATCAAAGAATAATTTTAAGTTAGTTGAAAAATATGAGGCCTATGTAAAAGATTTTTAAAGAAGTTTAACTGGGCGAGGAATTCCATGAAGGAGATTGACAGTAGAATCAGTATAGTACTGTGGATGATTCAAAAAGGAGAATGACGGCTGTCAGGAAGATCACGTGGGTTGAGAGTAAGGAGGGAGTTGAATGGTTAAAATGTAAACACGACAGGGAATTAATTTAGGTGAATCTGCTACGATGGAATTATACGTTCATTAACATAGCGATGTAAGGACTAGGAATAATAATAAAAATCAGGGGCCTAATTAGTAGGTCGACTAAAGATCAGGAGAACTTAGCACCAAGACTTTCTAATGAACTAGATTGTAATAGAGGTCTCAGGGAAGGGTCTTAAGAGTATCAAAATTTCGTTTTGCTGGCCCGAAAGTTATGGACTCAACGAATGACTAAAGGAAAAGCTCTAGGGATGTAATATAGTCAGGACTGGGAGGAAGACTACTAAGGTAACCTAAGAGGAGTACAACTAAGTCTCAACGAAAGCGCCTGACTATCAAACTTGGACGTCTATCTAAGTCTTCCTACCATCTAAGACAAGGAAAACCTTCTGATTAGACTCAATTCAAGACTTGAATGTTCAGAATATTTAAATGGATGTTGTTATCATTATTGTTGTTCCGATATTTCGCAATTGCAAAGAGGACCTGCATGGGCCACCACTAAAACCTGTCACGCCCCGCTTCCCAAGTACGGAAGGCGAGACGTGAGGAGGTCCGCTCAGACGTGGAGCTGTGAAGATGCAGTCTGATAAGCGTCTGTAAAAATTTTCGAAAAGTAGCAGGTCCTTGCATCGCGACAAAACAACAATAATAATAATGAAGCAGATAAGAAAACATCCACCAGACATCCAACAAAATATCCCAAACATCACAGAAAGAGTCACCAAGTACAAAGTCTAAACAATAGGCCTAAAGCATGGCCAAAACAAAACTAAAAGAGAGGTGCTACACACCGAAACCTAACAGCAACTAAGGAAAGGTAACAACTAAGGGGAGAAAACGAGTCTAGGACTGGTCACTAGTGTCCTCGAACTCGGTCTCAGCAGGAACCTCAAACTCAGCGTCCACGAACTGCTCGTCCTCTGCTACCTGCTATGTCTCAAAACCTGACATGTGACACCCAAAGAGAAAAGGGCACATGTCAGCAAAAGTCTCCCAAGGGAAGCAGAGAACTTTTGTGCAAGGATATAATAAACTGAAACAATTAACAGTTCTAATATAATGAGGTGATATGAAATTTTAAGGATGCAGCAATTTTAATATGACATGAAGCATGCAATACAAGTAACAGAAACACGAAACATTATCCATTCACTTTGTGCACAGGGTTTACGCCTTTTGGCTGAAGTGGCTGTACGGGCACACTTCTACGCTCAAGTGATCGCTTAACCCTATCCCTCCACGTGTATCGAGCGTTGGTTTCCTAACAACACTGTGCTCGCTTCTGGATCATGAGCCAGGAAGTGTTTTTCAATATGGCATAGGGTTGTGCCCGCAAAAGCAGGTGCCTAGCCTCAATAGCAATAACATTTGTAGCGTGTGCTACTCAATCACGAAGAACACATGATGCATGACATGACATAAGATGAGCAGTTAAAGTGCGTACCGTTAATTGAAAATTAAACATGGCATGGCAGCATGAATGAAAGCAGGTAAAGTGTCGGATCTAGTTTCGTTGTCAAACTAGAACAAATAGGGTGTCTAGGCAGCTATCATTTCACTGCCTAGTCTCTTACGCTAACAAACAAATTGGCCTAAAAACGTGGCCTAAAATATTTACTGGCAAGTATCACTTGCCTGTTTCCGGTGCTATCGGTTGTCGTGGGGTCGTCTGGATGGGTACTGCGTGCCGGTATGTCCGGTTCACTGTTTTGGTCAAACATATCACCGAATTAGATTTATTGCGAGATAAAAATATCGGGTTAATCCTTAAAGTGGGTTCATTTAATTTTTATTGGGTTCTCTGGCTAGGGTGTCTATATTGTGTTACACTAACATGATACGCCTCATTTTATACCATTATTATTATCCTAACAGTGTTTACAACTAACATTCTGAAATTAACCTATAAACTTATCATTATCAACCTATTTATACTAATCTTAACTTTAAGCTAATGGTATGTTTAACATCCCAATTAATACCCCCACCCACTTATACCTACTCCCACATTATTTTAATACAAAACTCCCCTCCATTCTCTCTCTTTCTTCTCTTATTCTTAATTAAAGGCTGTCAACTTTTCTTATTATTCAATACTCCTCTTGCTCTCTTTCTTAGGCTCTCTTTACTCCTCTCTGCCTTTCTCCTCCTGTCACTTTCTTTCTTCACTCTTTTTTTAATCTCCGTTTGTGATTTCAGCATGAAGAAACCAAAGGGAGAGAGACTCGGAAACTCATGCACGCACCAAGGGGGAAAGGACGTCACACATGCGGAAGAGGAGGGGCTTCCGGCGGCTCGGCGGTGGCCCAGACGGCGGCTCCGGTCATCTACTCTGGCGGCGGCGCAGCAGCACGCGCACGCGCGTGGGGCGGCGTTGCTTTCTCTCCGGGCGGCAGCCATGGTGGCGCGCGAGACTGCGACTCCTCCGAGCGATGGGGGAGAGGAGGTTGGAAGGATGAGAGGAGGTTGAAGCTTACTTTGATCTCATATCACAAATTGGTTTTGAAATGTAGATCTGAAGTTGTTGATTGAATCTGAGAGCTTTCAGATCTGAGTTCTTTTGTTTCCCACCCCTTCCAATTTCAGTTCGAATTTTTGGGGATGATTAATCTGAAATTTGTGGGTTTTGTTTGGGAAATAATCTGTTTTGGGTTTGATTTGTTGGGGGTTTGGCAGAGGAGTTTTTGGAAAGTGATTTGAGGAAGAACGAATTGGTGGAGGGATTGCAGAAGATCGTTTGATGGATTGATTTGGGAAATGGTTTGCAGATGAGTTTGCAGGGAGAAGACGTCCTTAAAAGTGTTTAGCAGGGAACAAAGATGCATATTTGTTAAAGATTAGGTTTGCGATTTCTACATACTTTAATGTAATCCTTTGACAAATTGTGCAGAAACGTGTGTGTGCGTGTGTGTTGATTTGAAAGGGAAATGTATCTGGCTAATAACATGTTACAATTCTCCTCCTTATTTAAAGAAAGAGCAGAGACAATTTTAATATGTGCAAGTTAGTGATTAGGACTGAATTAAAAGGTGTGTTGACTTAATCAAGTGGAATGAATCTGGCTACAATTGGGTTCACTCCCTAAACGTGAATGATGAGTAGGATTAATCATTAAGCAAGTTGTAAATGTAATTATTAAAATACCAAAAGTAATTAGTAAAAATAACAAACATAATTTAGCAAAATAATTAAATTAAAGTTTTTAGTTAAACTTGGTGGTCAATTAATGACGATACGGTAAAAACGGAAAACAGAGTCGCACATACGTAGCAAGAAACGTACAGACGAAAAGTCAACCAGACGACTGAAAGAAAATACCGGTACACATGAACTAAATCACTGCTAAAAATACAGGCCGTTACACGACAGAACAAAGCACATTTCACCAAAGTTCTTCTGGACGCACGAGCTACAGAGAGATGGCAAGATCAACATCAGACAAGTACAATCATGTGACAATTTGGCAGACTTGTTTGTAATGCCCTGATAGCTACTGTACAAATACTAGAGGGGGGGGGGGTGAATAGTACTTTAAAATAATCAAGAGTAATTATTCCTAATTTTCGTGCAAACTCAACCAACAATGCGGAATGAAAATATTGACAACAATAAAGACAATTGCAAACAAAGCGATATAACGGGTTCGGATCCACCCAAGTCTCCCCGACTTGTTCCCGGTGATCCTACGTTCCAAACACCCGGATCCCCTCTGGCTACTTGAGTTAGAAACCTCTAACTTAAATTTGCACTATGAAATTCTTGTAGAAAATCTCTACAAGATCAAATCATACACAAATGAAAATGTGACTCCCACAAACCGGGATCACACACTTCTCTCACAAACCGAGAGAACAACTTGCAATAACAGAGTAAATGAAATATGAAATGCTTACCAACAAAATCCTATGCCTTGAGTAAACTTACGATTTTAGGACAAGAAGGATTTTGAGGAAGAAGAAGGCACCAAACCCTAGCTCCAAGAAGATGAACAGCGATTGAAGGCTAGGTTGGAGTTGGTGACCTTGAATCAAGCTCTTGGCTTGAATGGCTCACAATCAATGAGAATCTCTCTTGAGGAATAAAAGTGAGGGAGAGATTCTTGTGAGAAATGAGTGAGCTTGGAATGAGAATTAAATGCTTTCTCGTTGATATCTAAAAACTCAATAATGGCAGCCTTGAATGCTATGAAGAAGCATCTCAAGATTATATAGGATAGAGAGGAGAGAGAGGGAAAATTCGTGCAATAAATACTCCAACGGATCTATTTCTGAAGCAGTATAATCGGCCTAAGAAGGATCACTGACCGATTAGTTTCTCAACTAGTCGGTCGGTGATTTTTCTTGGACCGACTAACTGGTTCACAGCCAATAAAGTGAATTTAAGGAGTTAGAACTAGTCGGTCTAAGAAGACTTGCCAACCGACTAGTTTGACAACTAGTCGGTCGATGAGTGTTCTTTGACCGACTAAGAGTTGAAATAGAATAGGTTGAATTCAAAGAGAGCTAGTCGGTCTAAGAACAAATTCCAACCGACTAGTTTCACAACTAGTCGGTCGACGGTTGTTCTTTGACCGACTAACTGTAAACAGTAACTCAGGCTGAAAATGAAAGACATAACTAGTCGGTCTAAGAAGGATTCCTAACCGACTAGTTTGACAACTAGTCGGTCGGTGAACCTTCTTGGACCGACTAATTGATCAACAGTGTCTAGGCTGAATTGAGCAAGGAGATCTAGTCGGTTCAAGAAGGATTACTGACCGACTAGATGACAATCTAGTCGGTTGGTTCTTCTTATTGAACCAACTAAGATGCACCAGAAGCCGCGAAATGAAGTGGGAAGCTTCGAGAAAGTTTGTATGGGCTTCTAAGATAATCCTAGCTTTAATGAAATGAGCGTTATGAAGATTATAACGTAAGACCTACTCAAGGCTTAACATTCTACGAAAAGAAGTTAGAACACTATAAAATAAACTTGACGAACTGTCTTCAAAGCTTCAATCCGTATCTTCTTGACTTCAATAATGCTCCTTTAGCTTCAACGAAGCTTCAGGCACTCGATCACGCGCTTTGAGAAGTCTTGAGACGTCGCTTTTGATGTACATAGAATTTTGGCGACGATCTCCGTAACTGCGCTCACACAGAGTTAGTTCACGATATTTATGTTTGTTCATCATCAAAACCAAATCCGGGGAATCAATACTCAACATTCTCCCCCTTTTTGGTGATGACAAACCAACATAAATAACAATCAATAATAATGATTCAAAAGGAATTTACTTACTCCCCCTGCATTGATGACACGTTAATTCCATATTAAATAATAATCATAAGCATCAAGCAGACGATGAAAGTATAAAAAGTGAATCCAATTATTGAAATATCGGATTTGAAATCTATTTTTATATCTTAACTTCCCCTGAATCTAACATATCAAATTAGATTCACGGTAAATTGCTTTAAATTAACATTTAGCACATCGTCATTATTAATTCTCTCCCCTTTTGGCATTAGCAAAAAGAGCAGGAGGAGATCAACGACAACAACAATGGCTAAATATTGGATTTGAACTCCATTTTTATATCTTAACTCCCCCTGAATCTAACATATCAAATTAGATTCACGGTAAATTTCTTTAAATTAACATTTAGCACATTGTCATTATTAATTCTCTCCCCCTTTGGCATTAGCAAAAAGAGCGGGAGGAGATCAACGACAATAACAATGGCTAAAATATAAAATCACGGGTGTCGAAGAATACGACCACGGTCCAAATGACACCAAAGTAAAATCACGAAGAAAATCAAAGCGTGCCAACGAGACCATAGTCGAAAATCGAAACACGAAATCATCAAAACTCAAATTAATTTCACGTATTGAGTTGTGGAACATACTCTCCAATATCAACATTCTTAGTGAATTTAGTGCATGGAAAACAATTCTATGTTTTCATAGAAAGAATTCTATTTAATCAAATATAATCGTCGAGCGACGAAATCAACATCAGAGACAAAAAAGTAGAATGTGCACACTGAAGTAAATGGCAACACGATGTATATATATAAATATAACATGATACGTCAAAAAGTATACATCCGCCAACACTAATATAAACGATCCTCAGATCGCAGCACATCATACAACATATCTCACAGCATACATCGAAGTATCACAAAACATGTATACATCAAAATACATCATAAAACATACAAAAATCCATCCAAAAATACATCACCACCCAACTATCCTACCACACTCTCGCACAACAAATATATCATCCAAGTGAACATGGGAGAGTCCTCCAACGCAAGCTCAGGAGGCGGAGGGAGGATCAGCAGCAGCAGCAGGCTATGCAGAAGGGGTGGTGGTCTCGGGGACGACATGAGTGTCAACCGAAGGGAGAGTGGCAACAGGAGTGGTCTCGGGAGCACCAGCAGAAACATCCACCGAAGGAATGGTGGCAGCAGGTGTGCTCTCGGGAGCACCAGCAGAAGTAGCAGCAGCAGATGTACCCTCTGGGGCACGAATAGGAAATCCAACAAGCTCCTCGAGATCAGCCTCATCCATTTCCTCCTCGTCAGAAACTGAAGGAGGAACCTCAATTCTTAAGTGAGAACAGATGCGAGCAAGCATCTCCTCAGAACGAGAAACACGAGACTCCACACGTCTTAGAGAAACTGAAAACTCAGCGAGTGAGGGAGTAAGATGAGGAGCAGGAGCAGCAGCTGAAGCAGAGGGGGTAGTCCTCTGAACGTGACGAAGCGCCGCAAGAGACTTCTTGACGGCAGTCGCGTTCAGGGGAGGACCCAGAGGACGCTGGTCATCTGGAGGGAGAGGGACGCCGAAGTGACGGAAAACGAGAGTCAATAGGCACGGATAAGGAATATGAGCAGACTTGGTGGATTTCCTTATGCACTCAAAGGAATCCATCTTGTCAAGGATGATCCGGGCCCAATTAATCTTGCTTCCCATGAAAAGAGCGTAGATAAGCTTGAGGAACGGCTGGGAGGGCAAGCTAGAGGAGCCGTACTTTGGTAGGAGGCACGACTTCAGAATAAGATTGAGGACCCAAGCATTTGGCTTAAATGATTTCGAGGGGACGCCAATCATGGCGGGAGGGATGTCATGAAACATCTCAGAAAGCATCGCCTGGTCAAGATCGTGGATATCATCCACGGAGATATCAGCTGGTAGCAGGCCAGAGGATGAGACACCAATCAACTCCCCTAAAATCTCTGCCGTGAGGACAATAGGTGTCCCCAAGACAATGGTCTCAATGGAGTGGGTGTCGTCATACTCACCCCGTACTCGATTGGCATAGAATAATTTGACGAGTCGGGGGTACGGGTGAGGGTTCGCCTTGGGGTCATGGCGAAGATAGTCTAGTAGGCCGCTATAGGAAAGAAGATCGGCGAGATGTGGGAAGTCTGAGAACTGAACGAAGTGCTCCAAAATCAATGGACAGTGCTCGATACGGTTGTAAGCCGCGAGACACAACGGGTCATCACGACACAACGAGATATCGACACCACCCAAAGGCATGGGAGCCTTCCCCTTAGACGGACGAGAGCTAGATCGAGGAGGAGGAGTATGAGCCCTAGCGGTAGGCTCAGACTCAGGAATATACTCTTCGTCAGAGTCATCGGGAGGAGTGAGAGCATGGAAAGAGCTAGGCTTGGGTTAAGAAGACGATCGGGCTCTAGGCTTAGCAGTTGCCGTCCTCTTCTTCTTAAGAGGAGGCAAAGAGGAGGATGGACGAGTCGATTTGGCGTGGCATTTGGGTTGAGGAGGGTCCGTAGGAGGAGACTCTATGGTCATGGGAGACGGACTAGAGGGACGGATAGGAATACGTGTCTTCGCCATGATCGAGACGAGACTGTACACAATCGAACGAAATCGAAAGAGAAAACCCTAATACAAACCCTAAAACGAACAGAAATCGAAATAGAAATCGAGATTGAACCCTAAAACGCAGAGAGGGTGAAAGAGCTATACCCTAGGACGGAGAGGGATGATCGGCACCGACTGACGGTGGTCGGAGACGACATAGCACGGTGGAGGGAGGAGAGGAGACACGGGGGTTAGGGCTGAGGAGAGACAAGCACACCGATTAGAATGAATTCTAATCAGTGCGGGGAGATTTAAAACGATTCGGAATGCCAAAAGACACAGCTGCCCCTGCGCAACTAGTCGGTCTAAGTTCAAGTGCTGGCTGACTAGAAATCAATCTAGTCGGTCGGCCAATGAGCTTGCACCGACTAAGTGCAAACAGCAGCTAAAGTCAAAAAATATGGCATGATTTAGTCGGTCTGAGTTCATTCACTGACCGACTAGAACTGAATCTAGTCAGTCGGCTATTGAACTTGGACCGACTAAGAGAGTCCAAAAATTTGAAATTTTGAAATTTTGAGTTCTCTCCTAAACGCACTTGGACGAAACATCGAAATACTCTCATACATCATTATTCTACCCCATAAAACATCGAAATTCTTAAATACGACGTGCATGAATAAATCTAGCATAAATTCCGAAAATCCAACCATAAATCCAAAAATTACAACACATCTAGCATGAGCATATAAAAAATTATTATCATGCAAGATTATTGAACATATGAATCCTATATCTTGGATTCACCCATAATCCCCAATTCTCGACGTAACAGCACAAAGGAGTCTTCCTTGAGTGGTTTCGTGAAAATATCGGTGATTTGCTTCTGGGTTTCAATGTACACTAAAATGATGTCCTTTTTAGCAACATGATCATCTAGGAAATGGTGACGGACATCTATGTGTTTAGAACGGGAATGGTGTACCAGATACTTAGAGAGACATATTGCACTTTGGTTGTCCACCATGATAGGGCAAGTATCACAGTTTATACCAAAGTCTTTAAAAGTGTGTCTCATCCAAAGAACCTGAGCACACGCAGCACCGACGGTAATATATTCCGCCTCGGTGGTTGAAAGTGATACGAAATTTTGCTTCTTGAAAAACCAAGAGACAAGAGAATTTCCTATAAAATGGCAAGTGCCACTAGTACTTTTCCTGTCGGATTTGCATCCAGCATGATCTGCGTCACTATATGAGATTAACTCATATGTGCTAGACTTTGGATAAAGTAATCTGAAGTCGAGTGTGTAACTTAAATAACGGAAAATACGTTTTACCGCTACTAAGTGAGATTCCTTAGGTTGAGATAGATAACGAGCACATACACATACAGCAAACATAATATCGGGCCTACTAGCAGTAAGATATAATAAACTACCTATCATACCTCGATATAGACGAATGTCTACATCTTTGCCGCCCGTATCTTTATCAAGATGTGTAGTAGTGCTCATTGGAGTCTTCTTGCCTGAGGCATTCTCCATTCCAAATCGCTTTAGCAACTCCACCGTGTACTTGGTTTGGTGGATGAAGATTGCATCGTTCATTTGGCGAATTTGGAGACCTAAGAAATATTTGAGCTCACCCGTGTGGCTCATCTCAAATTGGTCCTTCATGACATTAGAAAACTCTTCGCAAAGCGTGAAGTTAGTAGCACCGAAAATGATATCATCAACATAAATTTAAACTAAAATAATATCATGATTCGAATACTTAACAAAAAGTGTAGAATCAACTTCACCCCGATCATACCAAGCTCTTGGAGCTTGTCTCAAACCGTAAAGTGCTTTCATAATTTTTAAAATGTGATTTGGAAATTTTTCATTTATAAAACCCGGAGGTTGAGAAACATAAACTTCCTCAACAACATCTCCGTTTAAAACGTACTTTTTACATCCATTTGAAAGAGTTTAAAATCTTTATGGAATGCAAAAGATAACAACAATCTAATAGATTCTAATCTAGCTACCGGAGCAAAGCATTCTTCGAAGTCTATACCTTCCTCTTACCGGTAGCCTTGAGCTACTAACCGAGCTTTGTTCCGGACGACGTTTTGGTTCTCGTCGGTCTTGTTCTTGAAAATCCACTTTGTTCCTATAACGGTGTGGTTCTTCGAAGGCAATGGAACAAGCTCCCAAACCTCATTCCTCTCAAATTGAATGAGTTCTTCCTCCATGGCTAGGATCCAAGCACTATCTTCGCACTCTTCGTTAATATTCTTTGGCTCTATTGAGGAGGCAAAGGCACAATGAGTGAAGTAGTTGACTTGAGATCTCGTCTTGACACTATCAAGTATGTTACCAATGACTTGCTCATGGGGATGGTCACGAACTGTATGAAGCCGTTTGGGAACTCCCTGATTACTAGAAACATTCTCAAAAGATTCATCAGTAGGGTTAGTATCAATAGAATCAATAGAATTAGAATTACAAATAGAATCACATAAAACAACCATGGAGTCATCATCATTGGTAATTCTAGATGGGACAAAATTTTCATTGAATGAAACATGAAGTGATTCCTCGAACGTTGAGGTTCTTTTGTTGTATATATGGTAGGCTTTGCTACGTGAGGAATATCCAACAAATTTCCCCTCATCGGATCTTGGATCAAATTTGTCCAAACTTCCATACGTGTTTTTAATAAAACATTTTGCTCCAAAAACTCGAAAATGTTTAACTTGAGGCAATCTACCAAACAACAATTCATAACAAGTTTGTTTAGTGCCGGGCCTCAAAAGTATTCTATTAAACACATAGCAAGCGGTATGTACCGCTTCCGCCCAAAATTGATGGCCAAGATGGCTATCATCAAGCATTGTGCGAGCACATTCCACTAGCGTCCTATTCTTTCTCTCAACAACACCATTTTGAGGGGGTGCGCGAGGGAAAGAAAAGGTGTGTGTAATACCAACTTCATCACAAAAATTTGAGAAAGACTCATTCTCAAATTCCCCTCCATGATCACTACGAATAGTGACAATGGTGGTTCCAATGAGATTTTGTACTTTCTTCACAAATATTGTGAAGTTTTCAAAAGCATCATTTTTATTACTTAAAGAAAATACCCAAGTAAATCTAGAAAAGTCATCAACGATGACAAGTCCATATCGAGCATTCCCTAATGAAGCAACTCTAGTTGGCCCAAAAAGATCTAGATGTAAAAGCTCTAGAGGCCGTTTAGAGGATATGCTCTTCTTAGGTTTAAATGACGATTTTGGAAGTTTGCCTCGTTGACACGAGTCACAAAATCTTTTCTTTTGGAAAGAAAGCTTAGGAAATCCTTTAATAGAATTTAACTTGGAAAGTTTGAAAAGTGTTTCAAAGTTCACATGACCAAAACGTCGATGCCATAAGTGTTGTTCACTTGTGTTGGCAATGAGACATTGTTCATGTGATTTTGGAAGATCTAATATATAAATATCCTTAAGGCGTGTACCAGAGAATAACACATTATTAGTATCTTTATTCAAAATATGACACATTCCTTTCGCAAAGCTAACTTTGTAACCTTTGTCACAAAGTTGGCTTATTGAAATAAGATTGTGATTTAATCCTTTAACAAGGTAAACATCACTTATTAGTGGTTTAGATGGGTTACCAACTTTACCAACACCAATGATGGTTCCGCTCTCGTTGCCTCCAAAGACTACTCGGTTCCCTTTCGCAATGGGCACCACTCCGGAGAGCAAATGAGCTTCACCCGTCATGTGTTTTGAACACCCGCTATCGAGTATCCACCCATCCTTGGAGCTAAATTTGGATTTGTTACTCTGTTTCTTTTTCTTGAGTACCTAAAGATAGAAATATCATTCCATGGTACCCAAGGTCATTGGGTCCTAAAAGATTAGACCTTTGGAAGCCAAGTCCAATTGGACTTAGACTTCCCAACATAATCATCATTATGCACAACATTCATAAAATAGGAATTCATGTATGCTTGTTTTTCATGCATGTTAGTGTTCTTCGGGCCCCCAAATAGTGAATATTTTGGGAGCCCTATTCCTATTGGGAGCAGGCATACGTTGTTGATGTCTACGTGATGCATGTGGCCTATGAGGTGGTGTCCTAGGAAATGCATGTCGTGGATAAGCATATGGCACATGATGAAATGGTGGTGGCGACATATGATATGATGCATGATGGTAATCATTCATATAATAGTGTGGATGAACATATGCATGTGGTGGAACACGTGCGTGAGGGTGTCTCACTTGGTGTGCACGTGCTCGTGGATGTGGTGCATAAAAATCATCATAATTGTGAACCGGTGGAGTAGGATGTGTGTTCCTACGTGGCATAGTATTGGTGTACATAAATGCATGACCCTTCTTTGGAGGTCCACCCAAAGTGGGTTTCTTTCCAAACGAGGGTGTGTACCTAGTGGAAGCACCATTGGTAGATGAACTATCCATGGGGTGTTTACTCCCAATAGTTGAGGCTTCGGAAGATGGCCTAACAAAGGTGGTAGACGATTTGGATGAATTTTCCATCTTATATCCCAAGCCAATGCGATGATTGGCCGGAAGTAAGTCATTTAGGATATTATCCAAATGGTCCTTACCTTTATTGAATTTATTAATTCGGCCTAATGTGCACTCATACTTCTCGGTGAGAGAATGCATAGAAGCATCTAAAGTGGACACTTGCGATGTGAGTACATAAACACGAGACTTGAGATTCTCATTCTCAATACTCAAAGTTGAGTTTTGAGAAATCAAATCCGCCATCTCGCGTTCATCCGAATTCTCAATATGAACATACTCAAGTTGAGATTTGAGATTTACAATCTCATTTCTCAAACCTTCAACAACGGTGTCGTTGTTGATGATGATAGGCTTAGGTGATGTTTGTAGACTAGTTAGCTCATCTTTAGTCTTAGTATATCTATTAACTAATTTAGAATACTTAGACCAAATTTGCTCGTTAGCTAATCTAAGGTCATCCATAGTTACCTCATCGCCTTCATCCTCGCTTTCATCGGAGGATGTCTCTTGATCATGTTCCTCTCTAGCCATGAAGCACATGTGTGATTGCTCCACTTGCTCATCATCCGACTCTCCACTTGAGGAATCCTCGTCGGAGTCGGTGAATGTCCCGACACGTCCTTTCTTGTACCCTTTCTTGTACTTCCGGGACTTGTCGAACTTTGGCGCCTTCCACTTCTCCTTCTGTTTGTTTTGAGGACAATCCGCTTTGATGTGTCCTGGCTTGTTGCATTTAAAACACAAAGGAGCGGAGGCATTAGTAGAACTAAATTTTGATTTGTTCTTGAAATTACCTTTCCGGAAGAATCGGTTGAACTTCTTTGCCATGAGGGCAAGAGATTCAATGTCCAACTCGTCTTCCGATTCTTCATCATCGGTAGATGTAGATGGAGCGGCCTTGAACACAATCGCCTTTTTCTTTGGCTCGTCTTGCTTCAAGTACGACTTCATCTTTTCTTGCATCTTTATCTTACTATCCTCATGTACCTCATAAGACATCAAGGTACCCATTAGTTGAACGACAGTATATTTATTCATATCATTACCTTCCTCGATGGCGAAGGTACGATTTTCCCAACAAGAAGGAAGTCCGTCAATGATCTTTGAGACTTTCTCGTTTTGGGTGTAAGTTTTTCCAAAAGCCTCCAACTCGTTGGTAATGTCAACGAAGCGAGCATAGTACTCCTTCACCTTCTCACCCTGTTGCATGTGAAATAATTCGTAATCTTTATTTACAACAGTGAGTTTGGAGTCTCTTACCCTACTCGTTCCTTCATGCAAGATGAGGAGTGAGTTCCAGATTTGATATGCACTCTTACATATGCATATCTTCTTGAAGTCTTCAGGCTCCAACGCACATTGCAAGGCATTCATTGCCTTGGCATTGGTTACCTCCGCGGCGACCTCCGCGGTAGTCCACTTCGCGAAATCTTCTTCGGCGGGCTCGACATACTCCGTCATCGTAGCTCTCTATAGTGAAGTGCTCCGGAGGAACGTTTCCATCCGGCATTTCTAGTACCTGAAATTGGTACCGTTGAAGAAAGGAGGCCTAGTTGAGGAGTGTCGTTCCATCACCGAAGAAGCTCCTTCACGGTTCCTGAAGGTGCTATAATCTGAAGGTGGACGAACGGTCTTGTTGTCATTGGTAGACATAGCTATGAACTTGCTCTGATACCAAATGTAATGCCCTGATAGCTACTGCAAAAGTACTAGAGGGGGGTGAATAGTACTTTAAAATAATCAAGAGTAATTATTCCTAATTATCGTGCAAACTCAACCAACAATGCGAAATGAAAATATTGACAACAATAAAGATAATTGCAAACGAAGCGATATAACGGGTTCGGATCCACCCAAGTCTCCCCGACTTGTTCCCGGTGATCCTACGTCCCAAACACCCGGATCCCCTCCGGCTACTTGAGTTAGAAACCTTTAACTCAAATTTGCACTATGAAATTCTTGTAGAAAACCTCTACAAGATCAAATCATACATAAATGAAAATGTGACTCCCACAAACCAGGATCACACACTTCTCTCACAAACCGAGAGAACAACTTGCAATAACAAAGTAAATGAAATATGAAATGCTTACCAACAAAATCCTATGCCTTGGGTAAACTTACGATTTTAGGGCAAGAAGGATTTTGAGGAAGAAGAAGGCACCAAACCCTAGTTCCAAGAAGATGAACAACGATTGAAGGCTAGGTTGGAGTTGGTGACCTTGAATCAATCTCTTGGCTTGAATGACTCACAATCAATGAGAATCTCTCTTGAGGAATAAGAGTGAGGGAGAGATTCTTGTGAGAAATGAGTGAGCTTGGAATGAGAATTAAATGCTCTCTCTTTGATCTCTAAAAACTCAATAATGGCAGCCTTGAATGCTATGAAGAAGCATCTCAAGATTATATAGGATAGAGAGGAGAGAGAGAGAAAATTCGTGAAATAAATGCTCCAACGGATCTATTTCTGAAGCAGTCTAATCGGTCTAAGAAGGATCACTGACCGATTAGTTTCTCAACTAGTCGGTCGGTGATTCTTCTTGGACCGACTAACTGGTTCACAGCCAATAAAGTGAATTCAAGGAGTTAGAACTAGTCGGTCTAAGAAGACTTGCCAATCGACTAGTTTGACAACTAGTCAGTCGGTGAGTGTTCTTTGACCAACTAAGAGTTGAAATAGAATAGGTTGAATTCAAAGAGAGCTAGTCGGTCTAAGAACAAATTCCAACCGACTAGTTTCACAACTAGTCGGTCGACGGTTGTTCTTTGACCAACTCACTGTAAACAGTAACTCCAGCTGAAAATGAAAGACATAACTAGTCGGTCTAAGAAGGATTTCTAACCGACTAGTTTGACAACTAGTCGGTCGGTGAATCTTCTTGGACCGACTAATTGATCAACAGTGTCTAGTCTAAATTGAGCAAGGAGATCTAGTCGGTTCAAGAAGGATTACTGACTGACTAGATGACAATCTAGTCGGTTGGTTCTTCTTCTTGAACCAATTAAGATGCACTAGAAGCCGCAAAATGAAGCGCGAAGCTTCGGGAAATTTTGTATGGGCTTCTAAGATAATCCTAGCTCTAATGAAATGAGCGTTATGAAGATTATAACGTAAGACCTACTCAAGGCTTAACATTCTACGAAAAGAAGCTAGAAGACTATAAAATAAACTTGACGAACCGTCTTCAAAGCTTCAATCCGAATCTTCTTGACTTCAATAATGCTCCTTTAGCTTCAACGAAGCTTCAGGCACTCGATCACGCGCTTTGAGAAGTCTTGAGACGTCGCTTTTGATGTACATAGAATTTTGGCGAAGATCTCCGTAACTGTGCTCACATAGAGTTAGTTCACGATATTTATGTTTGTTCATCATCAAAACCAAATCCGGGGAATCAGTACTCAACATTGTTCACTAAAGCCCTTCCTACTGCCACTTTTAGGAAGCTTGTACAAAAGATTGGAATGAGACGCCTAAGAGATCTGAAAGCCTGAGAGCTTGTACGGATCAGGGGGAGTTAGGGAGAGTTTGTACTCTTTTCCCTTAAACTAAGGTTTTCCCACAGGGTTTCCATATCTAAAGGTTTTAACGAGGCAAATCTCACCAACTCAGGATCCTGAAGTATCCACCCCATGTGAGACTCTTCTATGCTCAGAATCCCGAAGTATTCACGAGCAGAGTCCACACCTATGGCTGGATAAGGGGGAGTGTTGTGAACGGTTGTGAACCGGAGTTGGTTAAGATTTTGGGCTATCTTAGAGATAGGCCCATATCAATGTAGCCCATGTTTGTACTCTCCTTATTAGCATATAAATAAAGGGCTGGGGGCTCCTCCCCCAGTAGTTGATTCATAACAAAAAAGTTATTTTTTTTAAAAAGAATAATGGGTATCATATACCATATGAAAAAGGGTCACATGTGCCCTCTCACATAAAGCAACCAAGTACTTGGTTGTACCCGCCTCCTTCATATAAGATGGCGTATGAGACCATTTCTCATATGTTGTATGATACCCATTATTCTATTTTTCAAAACTTTGAAATACGCTGTCGATACTGTGTATTGCAGTCAAAGAAATTTGCTTATTGGGCTCTGTGGAACAAAATTGCTCTTCGTACACAACATACAAAAATCAAAATTGCTCACCGCGAACAAGCAAAACTTTTGCCTATTGTGCACGATGCGCAATTTTGTTCCACAAAGCCAAAATTGCTCATCGCGTAAAACAGGCAAAAATTCTGCATGTAATGTGCAGTGAGCTTGAAATAATCATGTTTATGAGTGGAGACTTAAATTACTTAATTTTGATGTTAAAATTAAATTAACATGATTAATGTTAATTTCAATTGCGGAATTATTTAATTACTTAATTTCTGTTGAAATTCTCGACGTTAACATGATTGATGTTAATCTCAATCATGTTAATTCTGGATGTTAATTTCAACATTAATTCTGCATAATTAATATTAACCAAAATGATTACAACAAATACTCATATTTATCCGTTAACATTAACCAAAGAAACTTAATGATTACAACAAATAATCTGTTGAGTATCGGAAGAACTGGCTAATAGTCAAAGCCATAGCCATACATATAACCATTCATATAGGGGTTATATCATCTAGAACCCAAGAGACACCCACTACTAAGTGGGTGTAATGGTGGATGGTTAGTGTGTGGAGACCAAAGGTCTCCCCCATTCATAACACTCCCCACATCCATCCATTCTTAGCATATGAATTCTTCAGGATCCAATACGCTAATGTGGGGTGGATACTGCTGGATCCAGAGTTACCGTGTTTTCCTCGTTAAAACCTTAGCTGTGTAAAACCCAGTCGGAAAAACCAGCAGCTGAAGGAAAAAGAGTACAATAGACATGTGACTCCCCCTGATCTGTACAAGCTTCAGGCTTGCAGATCTCCTAGGCATCTATACATCAATCTTATCTACAACATTTCGAGAATAAATACAAAATACAAGCATCGCTCATCTATACAAGTATCGATCATATATGGCAGCTAATGAATATAAGGGAGCCCCTCTGAAGAGATGTGATCTATCTCATCGCCTTTGATGTAGCCTTCTCAGAAAGGTAGGATGATGTTACCTTAGTTGCATGATTTACAGATTTCGAGGACGTGGCCTATCATATGAGGTGGTCATCGCGATGATTTAGTACATGCATCTGCAAATACATTTAACATGGAGGATAATCCTTTATAATATTGACCCTTGGAGGTAGCGCGAAGTTGTGTAGCTCTGGTCCAGTGGTGCGCTGTAGGCGTTGCACTGTATCTGGCTAACAGATTTACTGCCAACGTAATATAGGGATGTGTGCAGTATTCCAGATAAAGGAGTGTACCAAACACACTCAAGTAAGGCACTTCAGGACCTAGGATATCCTTCCCCTCTTCCAGAGAACGGAAGGGGTCTTATGTATATACATACAACCAATAAGTGTATTTAAATGGATTACAATTGTCCAGGTTTCTTCATCAACTTCGGGTGTATGAAGTTAAATGTCACATGATTTTCATCTTCTGGATGTTATTTTCATTTGCTGGATGATATTTTCATCTTCTGGATGATCATCTTCTTGATGATGTTGTCATTTGCTGGATGATAGTTTCATCTGGTGTGTTTCATCTTCTGGTTGATGTTTTCATCTTCAGGATGATAATTCATCTTCAAGATGATAATTACATCTTCTGGATAATAATTTCATCTTCTGGATGATGGTGTCATCTTCAGAATGATAATTTCATAGGATAGATGTCCTAAAAAATCTATCCAGGCAAATAAGGAGGAAATCCGTAAGGGTATGTTGTCACATCATCCATAGCAATATAGCCCAAAATTTTCTTTGCCAATCGCATGGTTTTCTCAAGCATAACCAGGGAACCTGATGCATCAGTTTTATTTGTAAGTGAGTCAAGCTCATCTTACTTGATTACTTCCTGGTTTAAGCGAAATGAACCTCTAAGCTATAGCATGTTGCTTATAGCAAACGATTTTATTTATATCTGTATTTATGCAATACTCATTATGCCCACAGGTTTGATATCTTTTGATATCCAGACTTCAGGTCCAAACACTTCACATTTCATAAGTGAGTCCAGCTCAACTTATTATTGCCTCATTCCACATTAGTGGCCAATCTCTACGTTTTCTTCAGGAAACGGAGTGTGGAACGATATTTATAATTATCATTTAAATGGAAAAATGAAATTAGAGTAATTGTCGACAAGTGTGTTTTTTATCCAATCACCTCCCCCTGTACGTACATTATTCAATAATATTCCAATTTTTTCCAGATTCATCTCTTCTAGATGTTCTAGAAAGGGAGAGGATATGGAGATGAGCTCACTTTCCTGTGGTGGTATTGCTTTAGGGTCTCCAGGAATTATTTCTCGCTTTGGAGCCTCGTGGTATGTCCTCTCATCCATTGAGGACATACACTTTTGCTAATGGTAGATTGCATCCATTATATTTGGTATGTCAATCCTAGCTGGATTTTTAGTAGCAGGGATGAGTGAATTTGTCATATTTATATTGTCAGTAACTATGTCTGCTAACTGTTTAGCAGTTTCATAAGTGTGGATCTTCAGGATCTCATCACAATTAATGATAATCAGATCACAATTCGTGTTGATAACGTGTTGAGTATCGGAAGAATTGGATAATAGTCAGAGCCATAGCCATACATATAACCATTCATATAGGGGTTATATCATCTAGAACCCAAGAGACACACACTACTAAGTGGGCGTAATGGTGGATGGTTAGTGGGTGGAGACCAAAGGTCTCCCCCATTCATAACATAATCATATTTATCAGTGGAGACTTCAATTGCATAATCAATCATAAATCACTTAATTTTGGTTGAAATACTCATGTTTATGATTTTTGTTCGATAGAGCCAAAATTGCTCAGCGCGCACAACATGTGAAAAATTTGCATGTTGTGCACGGTGAGAGAGGCAAAATTGCTCAGTATGTTCTACACGGTAAGCAATTTTGGTCTATACATCAATTTTTACATATGTTTCTAAAATTGTTAAAGATGTATTCTTCTCTTTGCAAGTCCATGCAAGATCGGAACATTTTCATACAAGATCCGAATTTTGATCCGAATTCTTCTTGACATATTTTTGTTCCATAAAATCGTTTGTTCCCTAAAAAATTTCTGCATGATCGACACGTTTTAGGTTTTTAATTTATTAACCTTTTTCGAAAGAATTTTAACATGATTCGGATCATCTGTAAATACGTATTTGAAAGATCTTGGATGTTTTGGCATATGGGTATTTTCGGTATTCCCATATATGCGCTACGCAAAAACTTAAATAATAATATTTAATTCGTATGTGTGCAGAGTAAACATTTAACCAGTCATGCACAGAGTAAAATGGTAGGTGCGCGTAGCAATTCCTATTGTTGTTGTGCTTAACAATTGGAGCATCTGAATTCTGGATCAAGCAACGGGTATAACCTTATAACAAGGACAAAGCGTAAAACAAATAATTTTCCAAAAAGTTAAAAGTTAAACATGTTTATCAAAACTCTTAAAAATATGTTTAAAATGTTGTAAATAGAATATCTATGTGAGATGATAAAATTGTATCTCTTTGAAAGATTGTATCATATCCATGTATGAACTCTCCCATCCCTTATAAATAAAAGCATGTGGCCTCCCCCAGAAGATACGTTCACAACACGTATCATCACGATATCCCTTAGTTTTGAAGGCCCGTTCGTTGCGAAAGCTAGGAAGGAGAAGTTTGATCCACCGCATGCGGACGTCATCCATCTCCACGCATTCGTCTTCATCGATTTTTGGGATATATTTAAGACAACGGCTTTTTGCCACCGATCTTAAGGGGAGCGGCTACTACCGAACCCCCCCCAGCCCGCCCCCCGTTACCTTCTAGCTGCAGTGGAACGTCGCCGTTCTCATTGGTGGCAAATCCCATCGTCGGTTCTTTAACAAAAAAACAAGAAAAACAAGAACGAAACCCCCCACGGAAAAACCTGATAGCCCATCGACGACACCCACGTCGTCGTCTTCCGCAGCCACCCCCGGACCCCATTGCCCCGCCGCTACCCCAACGGCGGTGGCACACCGCTGCCTAGCATGGCGGTGAAACCATGACCTAGGGTTTTATATATAGCCCTAACGCCGACAGCCCATCGCCGTCGACGGCCCATCCCTGCCTTACGGTGGTGCGCCGTCGCCCCCACACGGTGGCCTGAACCCCCTTACCGGTGAACAACCGCCACGAGGAGCTTTGGCTGTTAACCCCACCGCTCCCTCCCCCACGCCCCAATGGGAAGTTGGAACATTAACATACAAAAAAAGAAAAAAAAATTTCCCTAATTGGGTCGAAGCCTACAGCTCGGATGAGGGGTGGAAGAAAAAATTTTCCCTAATTGGGCCGAAGCCTACTACTCGGATGAGGGGTGGAAGGGGAGACGACAGGTTAACGGGGTTAACTTATGTTTTCTTATATAAGCTAATTTATGTTTTCTTAAAATTAGCCATTGTTAGGGGGTTTTTAATAAAAAAACTTAGCCTTTAATAAATTTTATAAACTTGAATTGGGATTTTCATTTAGAAGCAAGGAATGAAGATGTTGTTCCTTGATCTTTGAAGTGAAAGAACACTAGAAACATGTATAAATGCTTTCTGTTGGAATTGGAAGAAAGTCACAGCTCATGGTGTAAAACATAGTCATATAAATATTATTCATATTAGAGTTATATTGTAATGACACTCAAGGGACACCCACAAATAGTGGGTGTAATGGTGGATGTTAGTGGGTGGAGACCAAAGGTCTCCCCCATTCATAACACTCCCCCTCATCCATCTATTCTTAGTATATGAATTCTTCAGGATCCAATATGCTAATGTGGGGTGGATACTGCTGGATCCAGAGTTATCGTGTTTTGCCTTGTTAATACCTTAGCTGTGAAAACCCCAGTGGGAAAAACCAGTATCTTAAGGAAAAAGAGTACAATATACAAGTGACTCCCCCTGATCCGTACAAGCTTTAGGCTTGTAGGTCTTTCAGCTATCACATCCCTATATCTTTTACAAGCTTTCTAAAAGTACATCTAGGTAATTCCTTAGTAAACAGATCAGCTAAATTATTACAAGACTGAATCTATCATACTTCAATCTGCTTTTGCTCTTGTAGCTAGTGCGTCCAGAAGAACTTGGAAGAGATGTGCTTCGTCTTATTGCCCGCGATGTATCCAGCTTATAGTTGTGTAATACAAGCTGCATTATCTTCAAATAAAATGGTTGGCTCAAGGACGTCCATCTTCAGGCCGGTCTTCACTAGAATGTGATGAATGACTGGACGAAGCCAGACACATTCTCTGCTAGCTTCATGGATCGCCAGGAGCTCTGAGTGGTTGGAGGAGACTGCTATGGTGGTGTGCTTCACAAATTTCCAGGAGATGGTCGTACCACCGTAGGTGAATACGAAACCAGTCTGTAATTTCTCAGTGTGTGGATCAGACCTGTAACCTGCATCTGCATAACCAAAGAGAAAGATCCACCTTTCGGGAAGAATAATCCCAGGTCAATCGACCCTTGTAGGTAGTGCAGAAGCTCCTTAACTCCATTCCATTGGCGCTTTGTGGGCGCTGAACTGTATCTGGCTAGTAAGTTGACTGCGAACGCTATGTCGGGACGCATACAATTTGCCAGATATAGAAGTGCTCCAATGGCACTAAGGTAAGGCACTTCTGGACCTAATGTTTCCTCCCCCTCTTCCTGTGGCCGGAAAGGGTCCTTATGTACATCCAAAGATCTAATGACCATTGGTGTACTTAGAGGATGGCTCTTATCCATATGGAAATTTTTGAATAATTTCCTTGTGTAAGTGGATTGGTATAACAGGATTCCTCCGCTGTGATGTTCTATCTGTAAGCCAAGACAATATTTAGTCTTGCCTAGGTCTTTCATTTCAAACGTTAGTTTGAGGTTTGCAGATATATCATCAATCTCTACAGGAGATCCGATGAGGTTTAAGTCGTCTACATAAACGGCTATTAATACGAATCATGTTCCCGTGGTTTTAATGAAATTACACGGGCAGACTTCATTATTGGTGAAACCTTGTTAAACAAGGAATTCACTCAGTCTATTATACCACATTTTTCCCAATTGCTTAATACCATATAATGATCTTTGAAGCTTAACAGAATAGACGTCACGAGGTCTATCTTTTATTTCTATTGGTATTTAGAAACTATCTGGAAGTTTGATATATATATCTTTATCTATATTTCCATATAGATATGCAGTCACAACGTCCATGAGCTGCATTTCTAGGCCTTCCATTGATGTTAAGCTTATTATGCATCGGAATGTGATCGCATCCATAACCGGGGAATATGTATCTTCATAATCTATCCCCGGTCATTGGGAAAATCCTTGAGCTATAAGCCGTGCTTTATAGTGTACGCTCTGATTACTCTCATTTCTATTCCTTACGAATACCCACTTGTATTCCACAGGTTTTACACCTCTTGGTGTCTGGACTACTGGTCCAAAGACTTTGTGTTTCAAGAGTGAGTCCAGATCTACTCCTATTGCATCATTCCACTTTGGCTAATCATCTCTGCTTTTGCATTCAGCTAGAGACCGTGGATCGATATCATCGTTGCATTAAGCGACGTGAACATCAATATCGAACGCAAAGTCGTCGTCGTCGACAATGCTTTTTCTGTCCAGAACCTCCCCAGTACGTACGAAATTTAATGATATTTCTCCTGTATTGTCCTCTTCGGGGGACTAGATGGGAGATGTTACTGGTTTCCGAGACTTGTTCACCACACAAGTCTTCTTAAGCATGCGGGTTTCCGAGAATTGTTCACCACACAACTTCAGGCGTGGGGTGATGTTATGGAGAGCTGAGTTATACTCAGCTATGGACTTGAATTCATGAAGCCGGAGATTTTCCCACTCATAACGTGCACAAGGGAGGATCACATCTTTCTGATGTTTGTATCTGTCCTCAAGTGTTGTCCACAGTTCATGAGGGTCTTCCATTGTTAGATATTCGGCCTTCAGGGTCCGATCAATATGTCTTCTGATATAGATAATGGCTTTTGCCTTCTCTATATCGGAGACTCTAACAGTAGAAGTCCCTTTACCAGTTGTCACAGCCTTTGCTGGAGCTTGAATTGTGTGACTTAGGCCCTGTGAGCGTAGGTGGAACCTCAGGTCCAGCTGTCAGCTCAAGTAATTTTTTCCAGCTGCATCGAGAACAACAAAATCGACGCTCGCAATCTTTGCCATTTATCTAAGCATGAAATAATCATGAATTAATTATATATCAAAAATTAAAACATGCATAGTAGTAAAACAATAATGGTTGTGGGGATCGGTCGGTCACCACAAAAAATAATAAAAGTCCAAAGTCCATTTTACAATTCGAAGTACGAGAAAATAAAAATTACAATTTGGAAACCCTTAGGGGGTCCCAGCATTAGCAATTTTGTCTCCGTCTTCAGGCGAAGTATCTCCAGGCTTTGGCTTTTACATTTAGTTCCTCACTACATTTTCACTCAAAAGAAAAAAATGCGAGGAAAATAAATAGTGGTGACTAATAACGGCCGATCCAAAAACCACAACGTAGTCTTACTAACATTTCACGCAGTTTATATAAAATAATTATGCAACATCACATGCATAAACAATTTATTTTATTCAACATCGCAAGTAAATTTATTTGAGAAATATATAAAATTTACGTTTAATAATTACGTAGACCACGGGAAAACGTCATTACCCGCTAGGTTAGGTAACTAACGACAGATCGGTCTCAGGATCCTTGTAATTATTAAATCGTGAAATAATAATAATTTTAATCCAATTAAAAATTATGCGATTGATTATGAATTACACATAGAATTTAGAAACAAATTTATAACTTGCCCCCAATACCCCGAGAGGAGTTAGTAATACTCAATATCCTCCACCTGATTTTCCCTGATTTTTCTGGATTTTTCCAGAATTTTTTCGGATGTTTTTACGAATTTTCTAGAATTTTCTAGAATTTATCAGGAATTTATAAGGTATTTTCTGAAATATATAATAGTTTCAGAATAAGAAATAAAAATTGACCTGCAGGCTGGCTGCGGGCTTCAGGCCCGTCAGCCAAAAATACCCAGATTTTTATTTTTATTTTTTATTCTGTATTTTTGTTCTTTATTGGGCTCATGGCCTATCAGGGAAGCCCATGCCTCTTCTCCCCCTCACCCTGGTGGTTAGGGGTTTTAAGGAGGGAGGGGGAAGTGGGGAGGGGTTGCTGCTAGGGATGGCGGCCCATGGCGATGCTTCGAGCATCGGAAGACCCCCCCTCCCCCGACAGGGGTGGTGGCGCATCTACAGGTCCCCCAAAATGGGGGGTGGGCGACGCTCCGGGAGGCCCCCCTGTCGGGGGTGGCGATTTGGAAGGCCAAACCCCCGACAGGGGGGCGGCGACAATCAAAAGGCCCCCGACGCGGGGGGGGGGGGGGGGGGTGGGGGTTAGCTGGAGATCCGAGCGTCGATTCAAAGCGGTCGACGCCCGGCGATTCGAAGGGATCCGGTGCCCGAGGATTCGAAGGGATCCATCGCCCGGCAATTCGAAGGGAGGCTCCCTGGGTGGTGGCTATCAGAAGGCCAAACCCCGAATCAGACCCCTGGGCGGCTACCAGACGGGAGGTGGCCAAAGATCCGAATGGCCCCCTCGACAGGGGGGGCGGCGAATCGGGAGCCCCCCCCGAGACAGGGGGGCGGAGCTCCGGGAGGCCCCCGACAGGGGGGCGGCGCTCGCTCTGGGAGGTCCCCCCGATGGGGGCGGCTATACGGGAGGGGGGTAGGGGGCGGCACTCGCTCCGGGAGGCCCCCCCCGACAGGGGGCGGCGCTCCGACGCTTCTAATTTTTCTTAAAGAATTAATTAATTAAAAACCGTAAATCTGTGTATATTTTTTTAAAAAATTGATTTTCTTGCTATAGATTTTTCTATAGATCTCTTAGAAAAAAATATCACAGATTTATTAACATGCACATGAAAAATGTTGATCTAGGGGTTTCTTAGATTTTACCTCTAGATCCTACCTGCCGGATCTAGCGAAGTTCGGAGAAGGAAGCCAAATCTGCTTCCTCACGATTCATCCATCGGCAGGGATTCGGCTCAGTTGATGAGCGTGCTTGATAACGTGTTGGAATTGGAAGAAATTCACAGCTCATGGTGTAAACCATAGCCATATAAATATTATTCATATAAGAGTTATATTGTAATGTAACTCAAGGGACACCCACTAATAGTGGGTGTAATGGTGGATGTTAGTGGGTAGAGACCAAAGGTCCCACCTATTCATAACACTTTCCTTTTAATATGGCAGCTTTTTTTTGAGTAATCATCAATAACATTAATATCTTAATATCTCGTATAAATTAATGTTGTTTTGGGAGCGTTTGGCTACTAGAAAGTTTCAAGGAAGCCCATTTCTAGCTTTAAAAAGGTTTCAAGTGGATTCAACAATTTAAGTTTTTATTGTTTATTTGACGAAAAAGAAGAGTAGCTAGCAAATTGTTAAACATCTATTAACCTTCCATTGTTTGTGTGGAGTCATAGATGAAACAAATACGAATTAACAATAAAATAGATCTATAATTACCACAATACGAAAAAGGGAGGAGAAGCTGTGGGCCGAAGCCCACATCGGCCTATAGGCTCCGGCCAACATGCCAAACAAAAATAAAAAACGAAACTATAGGCTGTAGTCCGCAGCAGACTGCGGGCCGTAACCCAGAGCGGACTGCAGGCTTCGGCCCGCAGACGAGCAAAGAACCAAAAATAGGGGGACCAGCGGGCTGAAGCCCAGCTGAAGTGAAAAAAAATAGAAAATGAAAAGAAAATTAGGGGTGATACGACTATTTTAGAGTGGCCCAAAAGCGGGTGGCCCAAGCCCACACTGGAAGAAGTAGGTTCTCCAAAAAGAGTGTTGGGCTGACCAGCGAAGGCCCCTGTAGAAGTCCTGCATTGGATCACCCACGATCGGACGTGCGCCCAGTCACCCACGACGACGGGAGCTAACCGCTCCCTAAAATGCTCTCCCTTAATGGCCATTAAGGGACCCCATTAATCCGCCTTGATGGAGCATAAAGGTGCCCAGAGGGAGGCAGATCATAGCGGCGGAATAAGGGGGCACGAAGACACGGTGATCGTGGGAGGAATCCCTATATAGGGACGGGGGCATGAACGAAGAAATGGATCTCCAATATCAACAATGGAGGTATTCCACTAAAAAAGACATTGCTTTCCCATTATCTTTCCTCCCTTAGCTCGGTCCGAGGATATGCGTGCCGGCCTCCTTGCAAGCCGTACCGATCCCGTCGAGCATCATTCAGATCCATTCTGACTTAGGCATCGGAGGGGACTTGGTCGGAACCAAGGTCCAGCCCCCCTGACGAGTTTCTTCGTCTGTCCAGGAAGAAGTGGGTCCAACGCGCCGAGGATACCCCTCAGCGCGGAACTCAACAAAGCAAGGCACGTACAACTGCGAGCCCGTTCGCCCCCGGCGGACCTCTTCATCGACGGAGTCCAAGTGTTCTTCAGGGCACCGAGGCTACCCCTGGCACTTGATTGGCAGAGGCCGAAGTGCTCACCTAGGTGCCGAGGCTACTCCTCCGTACCCCGCTGACCGAAGCCTAACACCCAGAGCAAACAGCCCGCTCGTCCTCGACCCTCCAAGCGAGCCGTCTCCCGAGCCGAAGTGGGACCTCGCACAACCCTCGCCGATATTACGTACGCTTGGCGGGGCCAAGGGATTCCAACCGATCCCTTGACCACGTTGACCGTCAAATCGCCGGTCAACGATCCTGTGGTGAGAAAACACCCGTAAACATCTGGCACCGTCTGTGGGAACCGTCACAAGCCCACATCAAACCACTGAAATGGAACCAATTTGCAACAGCCTGGGGCAAATGCCCCCCATCCACGAGGAGGCTGATTATGTCCCTCCCGAGAACCATCACAGCCATACCACCGAGGGGATGGGCGATTCCCGCTCGGTGACCCAAGAGCAGCTCCGTCTCTTTGCTCGGGAAACCAATGCTCACCTCCAGACACTGGCCGCCACAATTCAACAGCTCGTCAAAAACTCGTCCTTCCTGGGAGACGGGACGGTGGGGACCCTTAATCAGGGAGGCGTCCGTCGGCCTTTACGCTCGGCCATAGTCACTGACCATGGGGAGGGAGGGACCAACCCAGAGCAGCGATTAACCCTACCGTACTTTATCCCTGTGCGATCCCTCACTCCCACCTTGCCTCGGGAGGGGGATGAGGTGGGTCCCGTGCAAGCTGGGGACGAATCGGTTACGGCCTCATCTCAACATCCACGCTCAACAAACCGACGATCGACCAGTCGCCGAGCCATGGGGGACCGACCCTGCCGGAGCGAGAGTCCCCAACGAGGAAGGCAAGAGAACCGAGAGCACCAGCGGGAGAGGAGAGGAGCCCGCCGACCAACTCCCGTCCCCAGCTCGCTGGGATGCAGGCGAGCCCCCGACGTGACCCCGTTCGCTCGCCGTGGCAGCTCGCCTTTTGTTTGAGTGCAGGCGGGTGCCCGGGGGGCACCAGAGGCGACCGTTGCCCACAGACCAGAAGGATAACTGAAGCGCGGGTGCCCTTAAGATTCAAAGTGCTGACCCTGGAGAAGTACGACGGTACAGGCAACCCGGAGGACCACGTCATGGAATATGAGGGGGTCATGGCGTTCCAGGGGACCGACGACACCCTACTCTGCAGAGGCTTCTACTCCACCCTCCGAAAATCAACCCGGAGCTGGTATCATAGTCTCCCCAACCATTCCATCGACAGCTTCGAGGACCTCTCCGAACAATTCTGGAAACAGTTCATGGCCGGACGTCGGGTAAAACTGGACTCAGAACTCCTGTTCAATGTGGTGCAGGGTCCCGGGGAAACCCTGAGGCACTACATGCGTTGTTTCAACATGGAGAGGCTGAACGTGGAGAGCTGCCCCGAGTTGGTCGTGAAAACGGCCTTGAAGAAATGCTCCGACATAGGGGCCTGAAAAAGTCATTGCACAATGATCCACCCAAAGACCTTGCCGAGGTCATAGCCCGGGCAGAGCGCTACATGCTGACAGAAGAAGCGCTGGCTGCAGAGGACGGGAATCACCCGGCGGGGGCCAGGCGGGGATCCAAGCGCGATGAGAGTGAGTGCCGTGGCCTTGACGAAGCGTGGCAGGAGAAGAGGGCAAAAGGAAAGCAGCACAGGGAGGAGCAACGACACCCCAGGTTGAACACCGTCCCTGACGTCGTCCTCGTGCACGTGCAAAAGGAAGGGCGCTTTAACATGCCACCTCCGAGGATGAAGAGAGGTGGGAAGGACGAAGAGAAGTATTGCAAGTATCATAAAGACAATGGCCATGACACCGACAACTGTTGACATTTAAAGAAGGATACAGAGAAGCAGGTCAGCCGGGGCCACTTAAAGAACTTCGTTGATAACTCAACCACCGCCCCCCCGGGAGGGGACATCCAAGCAGATGGACAAGGGGAAGAAGGTGAACGTGGTTCAGGTGGCCATGCGCATCATCGAGTGAGCGGACAGGTCAATCAACCACAACCACGACAGGACAAGACTAGCTTGCCCTCGTCTCCCCCGTTTTGTTTTCCTCCAAATGTACACCCAGGTTCAAGGAATGGAAAGAGAACCATGTTAGTACAGCTTTGTTTTTCTCACTTTTTCTGGCTTGGAGATCGATTGCGGAGCAAGCGGGAAATCACCCCCGGGAGGGCTTTACGATCCGATCGACTGTAAGGCTGGAGGCAGCTCCCCCAGCGGGCCGATAATCAAGCCCATCCGTAAGGCTGGGGGCAATTCCCCCAGCAGGCGGATTCTTCGGTTGGTCGTAAGCCGAAGGGTAGCTCCCCCGTGGACCAGCCGACCCGATCGACTGTAAGGCTGTGGGCAACTCCCCCAGCGGGCTAATCACTAAGCCCGTCCGTAAGGCTGTGGGCAACTCCCCCAGCAGACGGGACCATCGGTTGGTCGTAAGCCGAGGGGTAGCTCCCCCAGCTGACCAGCCGACCCAATCGACTGTAAGGCTGGGGGCAGCTCCCCCAGCGGGCCGATCGTCAAGCCCGTCCGTAAGGCTGGGGGAAACTCCCTCAGTAGACGGGATCATCGGTTGGTCGTAAGCCGAGGGGTAGCTCCCCCGATGACCAGCCGACCCGATCGACTGTAAGGCCGGGGGCAGCTCCTCCAGCGGGCCGATCGTCGAGCCCGTCCGTAAGGCTGGGGGCAACACCCCCAGCAGACGGGACCATCGGTTGGTCATAAGCCGAGGGATAGCTCCCCCCACTGACCAGCCGACCTGATCGACCGTAAGGCTGGGGGCAGCTCCCTCAGCAGGCAGATCAACATGGCCACCCGTAAGGCTGGGAGCAACTCCCCCAGCAGGACGGAACATCGGTTGGGTGTAAGTCTGGGGATAGCTTTCCCAGCGGCTCAAGCGATCCGATCAGCCGTAGGGCTGGGGACAACTCCCCCAGCAGGCCAATCCCCCGATCGCCCGTAAGACTGATGGCGAGCCCCCCCTTCCGTAAGGCAGTCACCCAATTGGCCTGAGGATCACGGACGAAGGGGAAACCATATCAGGTCGGTCGAGAACACTCCTGAGGCACAAGACAATCAGGCCGATCGGCGTGGGATCTAGGGAACCCCCCGTGCGCACGACAAGTGATGGGGGGACATCATGGGATCACCCTCGGACCGGATCGAACGCAACAGCAGCCCAAAAGACCAAGAGTATTCCTCCTCCGCGAAACGACTCAGTCAGTGGGAGGCCGGAGATAAAGACAACCGAAAAAATAACAAGAAATGAAGAGGCACAAAGACCTACGAAACACTTTATACATTCCACCCAAAAAATTTTCTGTATTACATGACAAAAAGGGGGGAACAAAAATAGAGAAGCACCGCCTAGGGGGCCAGGGCCCGGGAGGAGGCGTCCTCTGGAACCTTGCCTTGCTCAGAGCGAGGAGGATCTTCGGGGCCTGGCAGAGGTCGGGGAAGTGACTATCGGGCACGCTCCTCGAACCTCTAAAAGGAGTCTCGGAAGACCCCCACAATCCTGGGGGCCAAGAGGTCCTCATAGGTACCGAAGGCCTCCCTGAGGGCCTCCACAATTTGCGGTCTCAGGACCCCCTCATAGCCCCTCTCCACCTCCTCGACGAACTGATTCGCCTGATGCAGGGCCCCCAGCTTGTTCTAGAGCTCGCCCCTCTCCCGATGGAAGGCTTCTTCCGCCTCCTGGGCCGACCTCTGGGCTTCGGTCAGGGCCTCCCGCAGATCCAGCACCGCAGAGGTGAGCTCATCAACCCGACGTCGCAGCTTCCGAGCTTCCATACGGGCTTCCTCGGCCGCCACCTTGGCCGCCCCGACCCTCAAGCGCTCCCGCACCAAAGACTCTTCAAGGTTGGTCGTGTGGCTCGCACGGTGCTGCACCTCAATTTCCATCACAGTGGCCTACAAAACCAAAGTGGTGAGCCAGGGGACTCACTAAAACTGGATTGGGTGCGACAGAAATACTAACCTGCTGAAGTTGCCAGACCAGAGAATCAGCCAGCCAGTCGGACGAGGCCCTCTCCAGGAGAGAACGGTCCCTCGGCAGGACGGAGCTCCGCGCCAGCTGGGTTGCCACGACTCGGTCGGCAAAAACCGAGTCCCCAGGTGTGACCTCGGGACCCCCCTGGAGAGTCAACAGGGCGCCCCTGACACCGGCCCAAGACAGCTCGGCTGAGTTAGCGGGGGCGGCCATCAACGCCAGGGGGAGGTTCTCTCCCGAGACAACCGGTGCCCCGGAACCACGGAAGGGTGGACCTCCATGGTAGTCTTCTTCTTCTTCTTCCTCTCGTGGGGCCCCACGGACTCCAGAGGGGGGCCCTTCCGCTCCCTGTCGTGACCGCCCGTGGGTATGCGGGGCACCAGGCCGGCGCCCCCGTTGCCGCCCTCGGCACGGACGGAGCTCAGGGGGTCGACAGCCGCGGGGGATTTTGCCACTACCTGGGCAAGCGGTGTGGCTACAACCATTGGCTCCAGCCTTCCCACCACCGGATCGGCTTGGTGCACCTCCTCCTCCACCGTGCGGCGAGGCGCCTGGTCCGAGGGGTTCCCTCGGCTTCGGCCAGATCCCCGGCGGATGAGCTCATCGACATTGCGGTTGAATTCTCGGCCCGCCATCTCTGCGAAAAGAAAGAAGATCAGGGTAAGCCAAATACGAAGCGGAAAGAAAATAGGATGCCTACCAGGGGTCCATATGACGGTCTTGAGGAGCAGGTCGTCCAGCAGAGGCCAGACCGACCTCTCCTCTAAGGGCAGAGACGATAAAAGCTGGATGGCAGCCTGATCCGCTTCAGAGAGGGTCAGCGTCAAGTCATATTGACATAGCCCTCCCTAACCTGTCAAGATCTCAGCGTCCCTAGGAAAAACGACGAATACAAAGCTTGAGCTCCAGTCCCCCACCCGGCGGGGCAGGCCGAGCAAACACTCCCTCCCCGCTTGGGCCCGGATATGCTGCCACGACCCCTGGCCGACCGTCTGAACCCGGTAATAGTGGAAGAAAAGGGAGAGGGATGGCTCCAAGCCATGGACGCCGTAGATCATGATGAAACTGACCAACACCACAATGGAATACGGGGTCAGTTGGCACAGGGCCACCATCAAGAACTACATGACCTGGATGATGAAGGGATGAAGGGGGAAGTGGAGTCCCAGGCGAAACATCTCGATGTAGACATCGACCTGCCTACTCCAAGGAAAGAAAATCCTTTCATCACTGAAAGGAACCCAGACGTCATATGAATGGCACAGATATTTCTCCCGGATCTCTGCCACCTTTGAGAAGGAGACCATGGACGACGACCCAAGGACCACCGGGGGAACGTCGAACCTTTCTGCCACCCGAACCACATCGTCTCCAACCCGGTCCACAAAAAGCAAACCCTTTCCCTTGTCCAGAACGGGGCATGTCGCCAAGGGGACATCGGGCCTCGAAGACGAGAGATCACCAGACTCAGGCACCGGGGAACCCTAGACCCCGACGCGGAACCACCTATTCTAAGTGTCGCTATGAGGCAAAGCGAACGGGGCAGAGAGGGAAGAAAGAGAGTTACCTTAGAAGGAATCCGAAGGAAGAAATGCGAAGGAGGGTTCGAAGGACCTTGCAAGATCAGAGTCGGGAAGAAAGGCGTGAAAGAATCGAAACTCAGAAGATCGACGTCTTTATATGAAGAGCAGTCTCAGAATCAGGACCGTCCGAAGGAGAGCGCGTGATAGCATCTAGGGGACGGGCGGCGCTTCGAATTCCGCACTCAGATAAGTTCAGATGGGCCGCGTCATAATGGCCACCATTTAATGGGTTGGCCTCGACTGACGCGCCTGTCAAAACCCACAGAAGTCACATCGCCCGAACCGAACCGACAGAACCCGAACGGCCTGGGTGATGGTGGCAATTGATACGACTATTTTAGAGAGGCCCAAAAGCAGGCGGCCCAAGCCCACACTGGAAGAAGTATGTTCTCCAAAAAGAGTGTTGGGCCGACCAGCGAAGGCCCCCGTAGAAGCCCTGCATCAGATCACCCACGATCGGACGTGCGCCCAGTCAGCCCACGACGACGGGAGCTAACCGCTCCCTAAAATGCTCTCCTAATGGCCATTAAGGGACCCCATTAATCCGCCTTGATGGCGCATAAAGGTGCCCGAAGGGAGGCAGATCATGGGGGCGGAATAAGGGGGCATGAAGACACGGCGATCGTGGGAGGAATCCCTATATAGGGACGGGGGCATGAACGAAGAAATGGATCCCCGATATCAACAACGGAGGTATTCCACTAAAAAAGACCTTGCTTTCCCATTATATTCCCTCCCTTAGCTCGGTCCAAGGATACGTGTGCCGGCCTCCTTGCGAGCCGTACCGATCCCACCGAGCATCATTCAGATCTGTTCTGACTTAGGCATCGGAGGGGACTTGGCTGGAACCAAGGTCCGGCCCCCCTGACGAGTTTCTTTGTCTGTCCAGGAAGAAGTGGGTCCAAGGCGCCGAGGCTACCCCTCAGCACGGAACTCAACAAAGCAAGGCACGTACGACTGCGAGCCCGTTCACCCCTGGCGAACCTCTTCATTGACGGAGTCCAAGTGTTCATCGGGTCGCCGAGGCTTCCCCTCGGCACTTGATTGGTATAGGCCGAAGCGCTCACCTAGGTGTCGAGGCTACTCCTCCGCACCCCACTGACTGAAGCCTAACACCCGAGCAAACAGCCCGCTCGTCCTCGACCCTCCAAGCAAGCCATCTCCCGAGCCGAAGTGGGACCTCGTGCAACCCTCGTCGAGATTACGTACACTTGGCGGGGCCAAGGGATTCCAACCGATCCCTTGACCACGTTGACCATCAAATTGCCGGTCAATGATTCTGTGGTGAGAAAACACCCATAAACAGGGGGATTATGGGTCTATGATTAATGGAATTACCGGGATAAAATGGGGAAAAATAATAGGGGCTTTTGTGGAATAAAAAGGGGGTATAGAGGGAAAATTTATTTTCCCTTCAAAACAAACTACTTGAGGGCACTATTAAATTTGAACTGACCCCTATATGCACAACTTATTTATAGCATATTATCATATATGATGCATGTGTTTAGGATCATATTTATATGCCTTGCATCACATATTTCTGCCACATATTCTGGAATAAATTTTATACTTTGTTGTGCGAGTATTAGCTTAATAATTATGAAGATCATGCGATCGCTCTACCATTAGTTATCTAATCTAACGGTGTATGACATCGCCCCGTGGTCTGAATAATTATTAAGAATTAAATATGATGTCTTTATCCTGTTGAATCTGTGATTCCTGTGATGCATTATAAACATGTTCTCTGAGCACAAATTTTGCATGAATGGCTAATTGTGGTTTTGGATCGGCTGTTTAGAACCACATTTTACTTTTCCAGCACTTTTATTTTCCTTTTGAGAGAAATTGCAGTGATGAAAAATATGTAATGTCCAAGACCGATGACCATTTCCATGAAGGCGGATGCCACTCCTGAAGATGAATATTTTCATGTGACCCATATGGTTTTCAAATTTGTAATTTTCTCTTTCATTTATGTAAAATGGACTGTATATCTGGACTTTGGGACATTATTTTTTATGTGGTGACTGGCCGATCCACGCAATTAGTTTATTCATTTAAAATTGCCTCTGCATGAAATAATGCTTTCAGTATTATTAATTCATGCAAAATTGTATTTTTCTAGATAAATGGTGAAAATCCCAAGCGTCGGTTTCGAAATTTTGGATGCATCAGGGAAGAATTATTTAAGCTGGCAGCTGGATGTCAAATTACACCAGCGTGCTCAATCCCTCATAGCCACAATTACAAAAGACAAGCAGGTGACGGATATTGAAAAAGCGAAAGCTATAATATATATTCATTCCACGTGGACAAGACCTTAAAGGCTAAATACCTTACGATCAAAGATCCACTAGAGCTGTGGACCGCCCTTGAGGAAAGGTATAAACATCAGAAAGATGCTATACTCCTAAGGGCCTATTATGAGTGGGATAATCTTAGACTCCATGACTTTAAGTCCATATCCGAGTACAACTCAGCTCTATTCATCATCACCTCATGCCTGAAGTTGTGCGGTGAAGAAGTAAAAAAAGAACACATGCTAGAAAAGACTTACACGTCTTTTCATGAAAAAGATGCAATATTAATGCAGCAATACCGTGAACAAAAGTTCACTAAGTATTCTGAGCTGCTAGCATGCTTGTTAATGGCTGAACAGAATAGGGAGCTTCTCCTGACTACTCATAATATGCGTCCCACTGGCATGGCCCCCCTCCTATAAGCCCACAACGCATCTTCTTCCAAGAAGAAGAATAACAATAAAAGGAAAGGAAAATTTCAAAAGGGGTGACCAAACAAAAAGACCAGAGGGCATGTCCACAAAATAGAAATGAAGGGAGGCAGAAATTCATATGGCACAGAAATGATAACAACAAAAATCAAGCACCCGCACCAAGAAAGGATTGGGAAGACCAGTGCCATAGTTGTGGCATGAAAGAACACTGATCCAAGGTGTGCAGAACTCTGCACCACTTACAAGATTTTTACAAAGAGAGCTTGAAAAATAAAGCCGAAACAAATCTAGTGGCCAACCATACCCATGCTCCAGTCCGGTTCACAGTTAACGATTTTGAAAAAGATGACTTGTTTGATTAGTTGCCCTTTATCTTTGTTAAAAACATTGTCATTAAGAGCTATTTATGTTTTTCATAACTATGCAGAGTGCCTTTGAATAGAATAGTTATGTTTTTATTAAATAAAATATGCTAGTTATGTTTTTATTAAATAAAATATGCTCATGTGTTTCATCTTTTAATAGATAGACTGCTCTCATGACTGCTTAGTAGACAGTGCCTCAACATATACAATCCTTCAATATATTTGCTATTTTTCATATCATTATACCATATGATAGCCTGATAAATACAATATCAGGACCACCAAACATAATTGAAGGATCAGGGAATGCAACAATGTTGCTCCCGAATAGTACAGAAATCAAAATAAAGGATGCACGATTCTATTCGAATTCAAAAAGAAACTTATTAAGTTTCAAGGACATCCGTTTAAACAGATTTCACTTAGAAACGACAAACATAAACAAAAAAGAATACTTGTAGGCGACGTCTTAAGAAAAAGAATCAAATCCATACTTGAGCATTTTAAGAGCCTTTCTTTCGGCCTCTATCATACAAAGATTCGGAGCGAGGAAGCAAATTTGACGGAGCACTTTAAGTGCCCGATATTACGTGTGGCAAAATGAACCCAACCCGACCCGAACCCGGCCTCCTTAACCGGGTATGGGTATAGGTGTATCCGGGTCGGGTGGAATCCAGGTTGACCTGGTTGACCGTATAAAATTTGGGTCAGGTCCGGGTTTGACCCGTCAACCCGTAAGAGACAGATTATACCCGGTTTATAAATAATATATATATATAATATTTATGTCTAGCATACAGAAGGCGGGTGCTGGGGAGTTTGGTTAGCCCGTTCTGTTAGTGTGTTGCTTTCGAACATGGTCACACGTTCAAATCCCCTTGTTGGCGTTGCATATTTTCATTTTTAAATATGGGCTTGGAATTTGGATAAATAATTAAACGACTCGCATATGGTGGCTAGCTTAATTGGTAGGCATGTGTTCCCCTTTCTAAGGGATCTGTGGTTCGATTCCTCCTGTAAAGGAATTCCTTCAAACTTTTTTTTGAAAGTGAAGTGAATGCGGGTCGGGTTCCGGTGACCCGTCAACCCTAAGGTCGTGTTCGGGTCATACATTCCCAACCAGGATTAAATCCGGGTCAGGGTCGGGTCTGCCCCTAAACAGGTCGGGTCGGACTTGACCCGACCCGAACCCGACCCATTTGCCATCCCTCCAAGTTTCTAATTTGGTATAATAGATTTGGCCACACTAGATCACTAATGATGCACCGCATCTTATCCCAATCCTACGGGCATGCCTTGAAGAACCAGAAAATTCTTTAAAAGGGTGAATTCCCTTACATCCCTTGCTACAAGGGAAAGCTAATTACAAGGCCATCTCCACTAAAAGTGTACAAAGAATCTCCATGCTTCCTCGAAAGAATACATGGAGATATATGTGAACCAATCCATCCCACTAGTGGGCCTTTTCGTACTTCATGGTACTGATTGATGCATCCTCAAAATATTCGTATATGTTTCTACTATCGACTCGCAATCTAGCTTTTCCAAAGCAGACGATCAAATAAAGAAAATCTGTAACGTATTTTAGGCATGTTTGATTTCATGTGAGCATGTATTTTATTTCAGTCGTTCGAGTGATTTTCCGTCCGTATGTTCCTTTCTTCTACGCGTCGACGCGAGCACATCTCTGTTTTTAGTTTTTACCGTATCGTAACTAATTACTTATTAACGCTAATTAAATTACTAATTAAACTATCTATTAACCTCTAACCCTACAAGATGAATCCCACCGAAATATATCGGTGAGATCCAACATTAGTCTTCATTCCCACCCCCACATCCAGCTCCCCTCATCAACAGGCAACCCCACTTCAGTGTTCTTAAAACAACAACGATAGTGCCTACAATAGTAGGCTTTCTCTTCTCCCTGCAAATTTCTCCTCCCCTCTCTCTTATCAACCCAAACTCCTCCAATATCTCAATCCAAACCAAATTCACAAGCTCAAAGCCAAATTCAGCCCAAATCCAAACCGAAATCAAAATCAAACATTAACCAAATCAAAGACCTAAATTGGAATTCAGCTCAAATCCAAACCATTCACCAAATTCACAACTCAAATCCAGATTCAAACCAAAATCCAAATCAATCCCCAAGTCAAAACAGAAACCAAAATCAGAAATTGAGGAAATACAAAATTGAAATCCAAAATCAAATCTTCAGATCAATAAACCAACAAATTCAATTCCCCTCTTCTTCAACCCTTGGCTCTCACCCCCACTTGCTGCTGCACCCCTCCCTACTTATAGCCGCTGTCGCGCGCGCTTGCCCCATCGCCACTGCACAGCCGCCCAAAGCCGCTACGCGCGGCTGCAGCGTGCCGCCGCCGCCACCTGCCACTGCCGCCGCTGCCCCTGGCTGTGCCGCCCCTGCCGTGCGCCACCCTGTCGTGCCCTGACTCCTCCTCTTGAGCTCCCTGCAAGAAAGAAAGAAAGAAAGAAAGAAAGAAAGGAAGGAAAGAAAGAAAGGAAAGAAAGAATAAAAGAAGAAGAAGAAGAGGTATAAAGCTTATTGTGTTGAATATTAGACTCCCCGGATTTGGTTTTGATGATGAGCAAACATAAATAATCCATGAACTAACAATTTGTGAGCGCAGTATTGGAGATCGTCGCCAAATTCATGTAAACAATCAAAGCGACATCTCAACACTTCCCAAAGCTCATATTCATGCCTAAAGCTTCGTTGAAGCTCTTGCGACGCTTTGGAAGATATGAAGATTCAATCGAAGCTCCCGAAGACCGTTTATTAAGGTTTTATTTATAGTCTTTTAGCTTCGATATATAGAATGTTAAGCCTTGAGTATATCTTACGTTTCTATCTTCATTACTCTCATTTCGTAGCTCTAGGATCCTTGCACAAGTTCATTCTAACTTCCTCGAAGCGTCGCGCTTCGATTCGGATTTGTATGTGCATGTTAGTTGGTACAAGAACAAGTACTGACCGACTAGATGGTGATCTAGTCGGTCGGCAACTGTTCTTGGACCGACTAGTTTGATTCCTTAATTTCTTGGACTTTACTGTTTACAGTTAGTCGGTCTACGTTGACTCACCGACCGACTAGTTTGTGAACTAGTCGGTCAGTGATGCTTCTTTGACCGACTAGTTGTGACTTACTGTTCATGCTAAATTTCTCCTAAGCTACTGTTTATCGTTAGTCGGTCTAAGAATGTTTGGTGACCGACTAGTTGACAATCTAGTCGGTCAACTTTTGTTCTTGGACCGACTAAGTCAACTTGCATTCAGACTAGTTCATTTTGCCTCTTAGTCGGTCTACGTTCACTGACTGACCGACTAGTTGTGAAACTAGTCGGTCAGAAAGTCTTCTTGGACCGACTAGATTTCTAGGTCTGAAATTCTATCTCTTCTCAGATCTTCACTTAGTCGGTCCACGTTGTTTGGCTGACCGACTAGTTGATGAACTAGTCGGTCAGTGATTGTTCTTTGACCGACTAAGTCTCACAGATTTCTATCCGTTGGTGAATGACCTAACTTGTGTTTTTGGGTTCCTATAAATACGAACCTAGGTCATTTCTATCTAGGTTAGAGCTGCCATTAAGAGATTCATTGAGTTCTAAAGAGATAGCTATTCTCCCTCAAATCTAAAGCTCTCTTCCTCACAAGAAATCCATTCTCTCTCATTTCTAGATCTAGAGAGAAGGTTGTTCTTGGTGAGCTCTTCAAGCTATTGCTTGATCCAAGTCTCCAACTCATTCCTAGGCACCGATTGCTGGTCATTTCCTTGGTGCTAGGTCTTGGTGACTTCATCTTCCTCAAATCCTTCATTTCACCATTTGGGTAAGAAAAACTCAAGGTATAGGATTTTGTGGTAAGATTGTTTATTTCATTTAAACTCTTTAATATTGCTAATTGGTTCTCTCGGTTGTGAGAGAAGATTGTGATCCCGGGTTGTGGGATTCACTTTGCCATTGCATGTATGATTTGATCTTGTGAAGGTTTTTCACAAGATATTCATAGTGTAAATCTTGAGTTAGGGTTTCTAACTCAAGTATCCGGAGGGGATCCGGGTGGTTGGGACGTAGGATCACTGGGAACAAGTCGGGGAGACTTGGGTGGATCCGAACCCATTAACTTCGTTTGTTAGCATTGTTAATTTTGTGTTGTCATTCAATTTAAGCTTCCGCAAATTGATTTGGTAGTTGTTTGCAATTTAATTTGGAATTATACTCCTTATTATTTTAAAGTACTATTCACCCCCCCTCTAGTACTTGTGCAGTAGCTGGTAAGGCATTACATTTGGTATCGGAGCCAGATACTCAGCTATGTCTGCCAACGACAACAAGACCGTGCGTCCACCTTCCAACTATGACACCTTCAGGAACCGTGAAGGAGCATCTTCGGTGATGGAAGGACATTCCTCTACGAGGCCTCCATTCTTCAACGGTACCAACTACGGGTACTGGAAATGTCGGATGGAAACCTTCCTCCAAAGTGCATCTTTATGGAGGACTACAATGAAGGAGTACATCGAGCCCGAAGAAGAAGACTTTGAGAAATGGACAACCGCGGAGGTCGCCGCAGAGGTAAGCAATGCCAAGGCAATGAACGCCTTGCAATGCGCATTGGAGCCCGAGGACTTCAATAAGATATGCACATGTAAGAGTGCATATCAAATTTGGAACTCTCTCCTCATACTACATGAAGGGACGAGTCGGGTAAGAGACTCTAAACTCGTAGTCGTAAACAAAGATTACGAAATGTTTCATATGCAACAGGGCGAGAAGATGAAAGAATATTACGCTCGTTTTGTTGACATAATAAACGAGTTAGAGGCCCTCGGCAAGTCCTACACTCAAAAGGAGAAGTGCTCAAAGCTTATTAAACGACTTCCCTCTTCTTGGGAAAAACGTACCTTCGCCATCGAGGAAGGTAATGACATGAATAAATACACCGTAGTTCAACTAATGGGTACTTTAATGTCGTACGAGGTACGCAAGGATAGCAAGCTCAAATTGCAAGAAAAGATGAAGTCTTATCTAAAGCAAGACGAGCCAAAGAAAAAGGCTATTGCTTTCAAAGCCGCTCCATCCACATCCACATCAACCGATGATGAAGAATCGGAAAACGAGTTGGACTTGGAATCCATGGCACTCATGGCCAAGAAGTTCAACCGTTTCTTCCGAAAAGGTAACTTCAAGACCAAAGGTAAATTTGGTTCTTCTAACGCCTCTTTCTCTCCTTTGTGTTTTAAGTGCAATAAGCCGGGACACATGAAAGCGGAGTGTCCCCTCAATAAGCAAAAGGAGAAGTGGAAGGCGCCAAAGTATGACAAGTCCAAGAAGTACACGAAAGGAAACAAGAAGGGACTTGTCGGAGCTACCTTCACCGACTCCGATGATTCTTCAAGCGGTGAGTCGGACGATGAGCACGTGGAGCAAGCGCACATGTGCTTCATGGCAAGAGAGGAGCAAGATCAAGGATCCTCCTCTTCCGATGATAGTGATGACGAAAGCGATGAGGTATCGATGGATGATCTTAGAAATGCTAACTCTCAACTTTGGTCAAAATACAGTAAGTTAGTAAATAGATATACTAAGGTAAAAGATGACCTAGCTAGCATTCAAACATCGCCTAAGAATATCATCACCAACAACGACACCGTTGTTGAAGAGTTAAGAAATGAGATTGTAAATATGAAATCGAAACTTGAACATGTTAGCATTGAGGATGCGGAAGAACATGAGATAGCGGATTTAACTTCTCAAAACTCGACTTTGAGTATTGAGAACGAGAATCTTAAATCTCGTGTTTATGTGCTCACATCGCAAATATCCACTTTGGATACTTCTTTGCGTTCTCCCAAAGAGAAATATGAGGACACATTGGGCCGAATCAACAAATTCAACAAGGGTAAGGGCCATTTGGATAATATCCTAAAAGATTTACTTCCGGCCAAACACCACATTGGCTTGGGGTATATGATGGGAAATTCATCCAAGTCGGTCACTACTTTTGTTAGGCCAACTTCCGAAGCCTCAACGAGTGGGAGCAAACACTCTATTGGTAGTTCATCTACCAATGGTGCTTCCACCTCGTCCACACCCTCTTTCGGAAAGAAACCCACTTTGGGTGGACCTCCAAAGAAGGGGCATGCCTACATTTACACCAATAACATGCCACGTAGGAACACACGTCCTACTCCACCAGCTCACACATATGATGATTTTTATGCAACACATTCTCGGGCACGTGCACACCATGTGAGACACCCTCACGCATGTGTTCCCACACAAGCATATGTACACCCACCTCATCATATGAATAATTCTCGTCGTGCACCATTCCATCATGTCCCGTATGCATATCCACAACATGCATCACGTAGAAATCAACGTCGCATGCATGCACCCAATAGGATGATGGCTCCCAAAATTTTCACTATTTGGAGCCCAAAGGACACAAGCATGGACGAAAAACAAATGTATATGAATGCTTATTTTTCGGATGTTGTGCATAGTAAGAATTATGTGGGGAAGTCTAAGTCCACTTGGACTTGGCTTCCAAAGGTCTAATCCCTTGGACCCAATGACCTTGGGTACCATGATATGAAAGTTTCTATCTTTAGGTACTCAAGGAAAAGAAAAAGAAGAGGAGCAACAAATTTAAATTTAGCTCCAAAGGGAATTGGATACTCGATAGCGGGTGTTCAAAACACATGACGGGTGACGCTCGATTGCTCTCCGGAGTGGTTCCCATTGCGAATGGAAACCGCGTCGTATTTGGAGGCAACGAGAGCGGAACCATCATAGGTGTTGGTAAAGTCGGTAACCCCTCTAAACCATTAATTAGTGATGTTTATCTTGTTAGTGGTTTAAATCATAATCTTATTTCAATAAGCCAACTTTGTGACAAAGGTTACAAAGTTAGTTTTGCGAAAGGATTGTGTCATATTTTAAGAAAAGATAATGATAAATTATTATTTTCCGGAACTCGTCATAAAGACATTTATATTTTGGATCTTCCTAAGTCATATGAACAATGTCTCGTTGCCAACACAAGTGAACAACACTTATGGCATCGACGCTTTGGACATGTGAACTTTGGAACACTTTATAAGCTTTCGAAATTAAATTCTATTAAAGGTTTTCCGAAGCTTGTTTTTGAAAAGAAAAGTTTTTGTGATTGTTGTCAACGTGGCAAGCTTCCTAAATCTTCATTTAAACCTAAGAAAAGCATCTCTACTAAACGGCCACTAGAGCTATTACATCTAGACTTATTTGGGCCAACTAGAGTAGCTTCCTTAGGAAATGCAAGGTATGGACTTGTCATCGTAGATGACTATTCAAGATTTACTTGGGTATTTTCATTGTGTAATAAAAATGAAGCTTTTGAAAACTTCACAATTTTTGTTAAGAAAGTACAAAATCTCTTAGGAACCACCATTGTCACTATTCGTAGTGATCATGGAGGTGAATTTGAGAATGAGTCTTTTGAGACATTTTGTGATGAAGTTGGTATTACTCACACCTTCTCTTTCCCTCGTGCACCTCCTCAAAATGGTGTAGTTGAGAGAAAGAATAGGATGCTAGTGGAGTGTGCTCGCACTATGCTTGATGATAGCCAACTTGGCCATCAATTTTGGGCGGAAGCGGTACACACCGCTTGCTATGTGTTTAATAGAATACTTTTGAGGCCCGGCACTAAACAAACTTGTTATGAATTGTTGTTTGGTAGGTTGCCTCAAGTTAAACATTTTCGTGTTTTTGGTTCGAAATGTTTTATTAAGAACACATATGGTAGTTTGGACAAATTCGATCCAAGATCCGATGAGGGGATTTTTGTTGGATATTCTACGCGTAGCAAAGCCTACCGGATATTCAACAAACGAACCTCAACGATCGAGGAGTCGCTTCATGTCTCATTTAATGAAGGATTTGTTCCAACTAGAATTTCAAATGATAATGATTCTTTGGATGTTTTATGTGATTCATTTGATAATTCTAAGTCTAATGATTCTATTGATTCTATTGAGACTAACCCAACTAATGAAGTTGTTGAGAATGTTCCTAGTGATCAAGGTATTCCCAAACGGCTTCATTCGGTTCGTGACCATCCCCATGAGCAAGTCATTGGCAATATCTATGATAGTGTCAAGACGAGATCGCAAGTTCACCACTTCACAAATTGTGCCTTTGCCTCATCGATAGAGCCAAAGAATATTAATGAAGCATGCGAAGATAGCGCTTGGATCTTAGCCATGGAGGAGGAGCTCATTCAATTCGAGAGGAATGAGGTATGGGAGCTTGTTCCATTGCCATCGAAGAACCACACCGTCATAGGGACAAAGTGGATCTTCAAGAACAAAACCGACGAAAACCAAGTCGTCGTCCGGAACAAAGCTCGGTTAGTAGCTCAAGGCTATCGACAAGAGGAAGGTATTGATTTCGAAGAATCCTTCGCTCCGGTAGCTAGATTAGAATCAATTAGATTATTATTGTCTTTTGCATGACATAAGAATTTTAAATTATTTCAAATGGATGTTAAAAGTGCATTTTTAAACGGAGATGTCGTTGAGGAAGTTTACGTTTCTCAACCTCCGGGCTTCATAAATGAAAAATTTCCAAATCATGTTTTTAAACTAAAGAAAGCTCTTTATGGGTTGAGACAAGCTCCTCGAGCTTGGTATGATCGCCTAAAGAATTTTCTTTTGGATTTGAATTTTAAAATGGGTGAAGCCGATTCAACACTTTTTATTAAGCATGCGAATAATGATATATTATTAGTTCAAATTTATGTTGATGATATCATTTTCGGTGCTACTAACTTTGCTCTTTGCGAAGAGTTTTCTAATGTTATGAAGGAACAATTTGAGATGAGCCACATAGGCGAACTCAAATATTTCTTAGGTCTCCAAATTCGCCAATTGAACGATGCAATCTTCATCCACCAAACAAAGTACACGGTGGAGTTGCTAAAGCGATTTGGAATGGAGAATGCCTCCGGGAAAAAGACTCCTATGAGCACTACAACGCATCTTGATAAAGATTCGGGCGGAAAAGATGTAGACATTCGTCTATATCGAGGTATGATAGGTAGTTTACTTTATCTTACCGCGAGTAGGCCCGATATTATGTTTGTCGTATGCATATGTGCTCGTTATCAGTCTCAACCTAAGGATTCTCACTTAGTAGCGGTTAAACGTATTTTTCGCTATCTAAGTTACACTTTAGATTTTGGATTACTTTATCCGAAATCTAGCACATATGAGTTAGTCTCATATAGTGACGCTGATTATGCGGGATGCAAATCCGACAGGAAAAGTACTAGTGGCACTTGCCATTTTCTAGGAAATTCTCTTATCTCTTGGTTTTCCAAGAAGCAAAATTCGGTATCACTTTCAACCACCGAGGCGGAATATATTGCCGCCGGTGCCGCTTGTGCCCAGGTTCTTTGGATGAGACACACATTGAAGGATTTTGGTATTCATTGTGATACTAGCCCTATCATGGTGGATAACCAAAGTGCTATTTGTCTTTCAAAGAATCCGGTGCATGATTCCCGATCAAAACACATAGATGTCCGACACCATTTCTTAGATGATCATGTAGCTAAAAAGGACATCATATTAGTGTACGTTGAAACCCAAAAGCAAATCGCCGATATTTTCACGAAACCCCTAAAGGAGGACTCCTTTGTGCGGTTGCGTCGAGAATTGGGGATTATGGGTGAATCCGAGATATAGGATTCATATTTCATTCAAATATCTTGCATGCTATTATATTTCGCGATATTTCATTCATGCTAGATTTATTGAATTTTTGGGAATTTTATGTGATTTGTTCGAATTTATTGCTCGAATTCGTATTTCAATGTCGTATTTAAGATTTCGACGTTTATGGGGTAATTTAGATGACTAATGAGAGAGTTAAGATGTTTCATCCAAGTGGTTTGTGAAGAGAAATCAATTATCAATTTTTGGACTCTTTTAGTCGGTTTCAGTTCACTTGTCAACAGACTAGATGCTCATCTAGTCGGTCAGCAAATGAACTCAGACCGACTAGATCAAGCCTATATCTAACTCCTATCATTTTCTTTCGTTAGTCGGTCTCAGTACACTTACCGACCGACTAGATTGAAAACTAGTCGGTCAGTGAATATACTGCGACCGACTAAATCTAGCCCTAGAAATTCATCTGTGCCTCTGTTTCGACTTAGTCGGTTCAAGCTCATTGACCGACCGACTAGATCGTAATCTAGTCGGTCAGTGCTTGAACTGTGACCGACTAAGTGTGTTAGGGCATTTGTGTATTTTTGCTTCCAGACCGACTTATACTCTAATTCATCCGACTAAAATCATTTTTAGTCGGTATTCTCTCTTGCTCCAGCCCGAAAACCCCAAACCCCCACTCGAAACCCTTCGACTTCCGGCCATCTCTCCGTCGATCGCCGCCGTCCGCCGCCGTCGACTCCACCTCCTAGGTCTCTCCCTCCCTCTCCTTGGTCGATTCCTACCCTAGGGTTCGATTCTATCTCATCTAGCTCCTAGGGTTTCTAGTTTTAACCTAGGGTTTGTGTGTTCGGATTTCTTTTGATTTCTAGGGTTTGTGCTAGGTTGTTTTTGATCTTATCATCAGTTGCTTGTGCTCGTAGTGCTATGGCTAAGACGAGAATTCCTATCGCCTCTTCCGGGGCTTCTCCTATGACCGTAGAACAACCTTCCGACCCTAGGAATCCCCCGAAGCCTAAGCGTCGTGCCAAGTCAACCCAAGCCTCTCCATCATCGCCTCCTCCTAAGAAGCCTAGGACTGCGATAGCCAAACCCCGCAAATCCAAGACCAAAAAGCCTATTCTTCAATCTCCGGCTACTCCTCCCAATTCCGACTCTGAATTTATCCCAGAGGATGAGCCTACTAGGGAACCCACTACACCTCCGAAGACCCGTAAGGCTAAGGGTAAAGCTCCTATGCCAGTCGGCGGTGTAGACATATCGTTGTGCCGCGATGACCCTCAGTGTCTCGCAGCGTACAACCGTATAGAGCACTGTCCACTGTTGTTAGAGCATTACGTTCAGTTTTCTGATTTTCTCGGCCTTGCTGATCTTCTGTCTTATAGTGGCCTTCTAGATTATCTCCGATACGACCCCAAGGCCAATCCCAAACCGTATCCTCGCCTCGTGAAATTGTTCTATGCCAATCGCGTTCGAGGCCAGTACGATGCCAGCCACTCCATTGAGACGACTGTCTTGGGAACTCCTATAGTTCTCACGGCAGAAATCTTGGGGGATATTCTTGGTTGCTCGTCGTGTGGTCTCCTCCCTTCGAACATTTCCGTCGATGACATTTCTTCCTTGGATCAGTCTATTCTTTCTGAGATTTTCCAGGTTATCCCCTCTGCATTCATTGGTGTTCCTTCGAAATCTTTTAAGACGAATGCGTGGGTTCTTAACCTGATTTTGAAGTCATGTCTCCTCCCTAAGTATGGATCCTCTTCACTCCCATCCCAGCCGTTCTTAAAATTGATCTACGCTCTTTTCTTGGGGTGCGAGATTAATTGGGCTCGCGTGATACTCGATAAGATGGATTCTTTCGAGTGTATACGCAAGACCAATAAGTCTGCGCACATTCCATACCCTTGCCTGTTGACTCTTGTATTTCGACATTTCCGAGTACCTCTCCCTCCTGACGATGAGCGTCCTTTGGGTACGCCTCTGAACGCGACGGCCGTGAAGAAATCTCTAGCGGCACTTCGTCACGTGCAGAGGTCTACCGCATCTGCTTCCTGTAATGCCCTACCAGCTACTGCACAAGTACTAGAGGGGGGGGGTGAATAGTACTTTAAAATAATAAGGCGTATAATTCCAAATTAAATTGCAAACAACCACCAAATCAATTTGCGGAAGCTTAAATTGAATGACAACAATGAAATTAACAAAGCAAACAAACGATGTTAATGGGTTCGGATCCACCCAAGTCTCCCCGACTTGTTCCCGGTGATCCTACGTCCCAACCACCCGGATCCCCTCCGGATACTTGAGTTAGAAACCCTAACTCAAGATTTCCACTATGAATATCTTGTGAAAAACCTTCACAAGATCAAATCATACATGCAATGGCAAAGTGAATCCCACAACCCGGGATCACAAACTTCTCTCACAACCGAGAGAGCCAATAAGCAATATAAAGAGTTTAAATGAAATAAAAACTCTTACCACAAAATCCTATACCTTGAGTTTTTCTTACCCAATAGGTGGAATGAAGGATTTGAGGAAGATGAAGTCACCAAGCCCTAGCACCAAGGAAATGAGCAGCAATGGGTGCCTAGGGAAGAGTTGGAGACTTGGATCAAGCAATAGCTTGAAGAGCTCACCAAGAACAAGCTTCTCTCTAGATCTAGAAATGAGAGAGAATGGGTTTCTTGTGAGGAAGAGAGCTTTAGATTTGAGGGAGAATGGCTATCTCTTTAGAACTCAATGAATCTCTTAATGGCAGCTCTGTTGAAGATAGAAATGACCTAGGTTCGTATTTATAGGGTCCCATAAAAACAAGTTAGGTCATTCTCCAACGGATAGAAATCTGTGAGAATTAGTCGGTCAAAGAACAATCACTGACCGACTAGTTCATCAACTAGTCGGTCAGTCAAACAGCATGGACCGACTAAGAGCAGATCTGAGAAGAGATAGAATTTCAGACCTAGAAAACTAGTCGGTCCAAGAAGACTTTCTGACCGACTAGTTTCACAACTAGTCGGTCATCCAATGAACGTAGACCGACTAAGAGGCAAAACAACATAGTCTGAAGGCAGGTTGACTTAGTCGGTCCAAGAACAAAAGTTGACCGACTAGATTGTCAACTAGTCGGTCATCAAACGTTCTTAGACCGACTAACGGTAAACAGTAGCTTAGGAGAATTTTAGAGTGAACAGTAAGTCACAACTAGTCGGTCAAAGAAGCATCACTGACCGACTAGTTCACAAACTAGTCGGTCGGTGAGTCAACGTAGACCGACTAACTGTAAACAGTAAAGTCCAAGAAATTAACTGACAGAAACTAGTCGGTCCAAGAACAGTGGCCGACCGACTAGATCACCATCTAATCGGTCAGTACTTGTTCTTGTACCAACTAACATGCACAACAAAGTCCGAATCGAAGCGCGACGCTTCGAGGAAGTTAGAGTGAACTTGTGCAAGAATCCTAGAGCTACGAAATGAGCGTAATGAAGATAGAAACGTAAGATATACTCAAGGCTTAACATTCTATCAATCGAAACTAAAAGACTATAAATAAAACCTTAATAAACGGTCTTCAATAGCTTCGATTGAATCTTCATATTTTCCAAAGCGTCGCAAGAGCTTCAACGAAGCTTTAGGCATGAATATGAGCTTTTGGAAGTGTTGAGATGTCGCTTTGAATATTCTCGTGAAATTGGCGACGATCTCCAATACTGCGCTCACAAATTGTTAGTTCATGAATTATTTATGTTTGCTCATCATCCAAAACCAAATCCGGGGAGTCCAATATTCAACATTCTCCCCCTTTTTGGTGATGACAAACCAACATAAATAATAATCAAGGATAATAATACAAATGTAAAATACTTACTCCCCCTGCATTGATGATACGTTAATTCCACAATGAATATAAATGAATTGTATCAAGCAGACGAGTAAGATAAACAGAGTGAATTGATTTTTGAAATATCGGATTTTGAAAAATCCTTATATGTATCTTAACTCCCACTGAATCTAACATATCAAACTAGATTCTTGGAAATTGAGTTAAATTTTCATTTGCGCTATTTATTATCATTATCTCTCCCCCTTTGGCATTATCCCAAAAATGGGGGGCATTTAACGACAACAATTAGGAAATGTAAAATCCAACATCGGGAGTCGTAGACAAAGACAATGGACCAACTTGACACCAAGGGAAAATTGTGGAAATCAAAATAAGGTGTGCCAAATTTTCCATTATCAATAAAAATCAATGATAAGCAAAATCATCAAAAATACCAAATGTTTATTCATTTCTTGAATAAAGAAACATACTCTCCAATATTCAATATTCTTGGTCAATATTCAATTATAGAATTTAAATCTATTTAACCAAGTTTTTATGCGTCGAGCGACGAAGTAACATTTCAAATGAATTCAACGAATATTCAAATTTGCATGAGTACATCCAAAAAATGAATTCAACGAATATTCAACGAATAAAAGACAAAGTGAACGATGATGAACATATATATATATAGAGACAACATGAGTACATCCAGAAAATATCACATCGAATATATGAGATACATCATATCAAGCGCTACAGATCATCAAAAAGAAATACATCATCATCATCATAAAATCCAACACCGACAACCAGAAAGCACAAAAAAAATACATCAAAGCATCTCTGAACCCCATCCTAACCCAAAACACTCTCACTAAACATATATCATCCAGAATGCAGTGGAGAGTCCTCGGAACAGACGATCACGAGGAGGAGGCAGGATCTGCAGCGTCCGTGGGTCCAGTCGACGGAGTGGACTCAGGATCTGCAGGGAGAAGAGGTGTCTCAACTGATGGAATCGTCGGGGCAGGAGTCGAGATCTCAGCAACAGGCGCAACAGCAGCATGAGTCTCGACAGAAGCAGCAGCAGCAAATACATGAGCAGGCTCGGAAACTGGGTCAGCAGCAGGCTCAGAAGGCTGAAGAACTGCAGCAGATGGCTCTGGAACACCGGAAGAGGTGGCAACTCCAGGAGCCGAAGAGGAAGTACCAGCAGCAGCAGTACCAGCAGAAGTGCCCTCGGGGGCACGAGTCGAAGCACGACAGAGCTCCTCAATGTCCTCCTCAGCCATCTCATCAAACTCCTCATCCTCAGACACAGAAGGAGGAAGCTCAACACCCATCTGACGAGCCATACGGCAGACTACCTCCTCGGTACGAGCCAAGCGGGACTCGTGACGACGAAGTATCCGTAGGACATCATCAAGGGTGGCAACGGGAGTGGCAGAGGCACTGGCAGAGGCAGGGACAGACGCAGAAGGTGTCGTCCTCTGAACGTGACGAAGAGCCGCAAGAGATTTCTTGACGGCCGTCGCATTCAGGGGAGGACCGAGGGGACGCTCATCGTCACGAGGCAATGTGACACGAAAATGACGAAACACGAGGGTCAACATGCATGGGAATGGGATATGAGCTGATTTATTGGACTTTCGAATACACTCGAAAGAGTCAATCTTATCGAGTATAATTCGAGCCCAATTAATCGAGCTCCCCATGAAGATCGCATAGATAAGCTTCAAAAATGGCTGGGAAGGTAAAGATGAGGAGCCGTACTTGGGAAGCAAGCACGACTTCAGAATCAGATTGAGGACCCACGCATTAGGCTTGAAAGATTTAGAAGGCACGCCAATCATGGCAGGAGGGATCTGATGGAAAATCTCTGAAAGCATAGCCTGATCAAGAGAAGAAATATCATCTATCGAAATATCAGACGGAAGAAGGCCAGACGAAGAGATACCCAAAATCTCTCCTAAGATTTCCGCAGTGAGGACTATAGGAGTCCCCAAAACGGTCGTCTCAACAGAGTGGGTCTGATCGTACTGACCCCGGATCCTATTCGCATAGAAAAGCTTCACTAATCTAGGGTAGGGGTGAGGATTCGCCTTCGGGTCATATCGAAGGTAATCGAGAAGACCCGACGACGACAGAAGATCAGCTAACCCTATGAAGTCGCTAAACTGGACGAAATGCTCCAGAAGCAGCGGGCAATGTTCGATACGGTTATACGCCGCGAGACACAAAGGGTCATCGCGACATAAGGAAATATCGACACCGCCCACCGGCATCGGACCCTTTCCCTTAGGCTTTCGAGTAGACGAACGAGGGTGGGTGCTAGACTCGGGATGACTAGGAGGAGTGGGTTCCCTATGAGTCTCAGTCTCGGGGTTATACTCCGTATCGGAATCGGTAGGAGTATGAAACAAAGATGCAGAAGCAAGAATTTTGGCCTTGGGCTTAGGCTTGGGTTTGGGTTTCGGTTGACCTCTAGGTTTAGCGGTCGTCGTCCTCTTCTTCTTGAGAGGAGGCGAAGACGACGAAGGATGGGTGGTCTTGGCTCTACGCTTCGGAGGGTTTGGATGCTTGGGATCCGAAGAGATTGGATCAACGGTCATCGGAGAGGGGCTAGAGGGAGTGATCGGAATGCGTGTTCTTGCCATAGTCGAAGCAAGACACGGGACAAGGAGATCAAACGAAGAAGCCCTAGCCGAAAAAAAATAAACAAACCCTAAGAACCCTAAGAACCCGAGCAAGCCCTAGCTCTAGGAAATGAAATCTAACCCTAGGAGGAGAGGAGATCACCTAGAATGAGGGGCCGACGGAGGAGATCGACGGAGATGGCCGGAAAAATGGCCGGAGATCGATCGGAAGTCGAAGGGTTTCGAGGGAGGTCGGGGTTTTGAGCGGAGAGAGAAGAGATTTCGATCGATTAGAATGAAAATCGATCGACTAAACTGAGTTTAAGTCGGTCGATTTCGCAAAAGACCAAACAGCCCCTGGCACAACTAGTCGGTCACAGTTCAAGCACTGACCGACTAGACCACGATCTAGTCGGTCGGTCAATGAGCTTGAACCGACTAGTTGCAAACAGTGGCTGAATCCAAGAGTTACTGACAAGATTTAGTCGGTCTGTGTTCATTTACTGACCGACTAGATCTCAATCTAGTCGGTCGGTCACTGAGCATGAACCGACTAAAGAGTTCAAGATGGAAAGGAAACTCAATAAGCTTGAGTTAGTCGGTGTAAGTTCTTCTACTAACCGACTAGATGAACATCTAGTCGGTTGGTGGTTGAACTGATACCGACTAACAAAGTCCAAAAAATGATAATCAAGTTCTCTCCTCAAAACACTTGGATGATATATCGTAAAACTCTCAATACTCATCTAAACTACCCCATTAAACGTCGAAATCTTAAATAGACATTGAGATACGATTTCGATCATAAATTCAAACAAATCACATAAAATTCTCAAAAATTCTATAAATCTATCATGATTGAAATAACGCGAAATATAGAAGCATGCAAGATAATTGAATGAAATATGAATCCTATATCTCGGATTTACCCATAATCCCCAATTCTCGACGCAACCGCACAAAGGAGTCCTCCTTTAGGGGTTTTGTGAAAATATCGGCGATTTGCTTTTGGGTTTCAACGTACACTAAAATGATGTCCTTTTTAGCAACATGATCATCTAAGAAATGGTGTCGGACATCTATGTGTTTCGATCGGGAATGGTGCACCGGATTCTTTGAAAGACAAATAGCACTTTGGTTATCCACCATGATAGGGCTAGTATCACAATGAATACCAAAATCCTTCAATGTGTGTCTCATCCAAAGAACCTGGGCACAAGCGGCACCGGCGGCAATATATTCCGCCTCGGTGGTTGAAAGTGAAACCGAATTTTGCTTCTTGGAAAACCAAGAGACAAGAGAATTTCCTAGAAAATGGCAAGTGCCACTAGTACTTTTCCTGTCGGATTTGCATCCCGCATAATCAGCGTCACTATATGAGACTAACTCATATGTGCTAGATCTCGGATAAAGTAATCCAAAATCTAATGTGTAACTTAGATAGCGAAAAATACGCTTTACCGCTACTAAGTGAGACTCCTTAGGTTGAGACTGATAACGAGCACATATACATACGGCAAACATAATATCGGGCCTACTTGCGGTAAGATAAAGCAAACTACCTATCATACCTCGATATAGACGAATGTCTACATCCTTACCGCCCGTATCCTTGTCAAGATGCGTAGTCGTGCTCATCGGAGTCTTTTTCCCGGAGGCATTCTCCATTCCAAATCGCTTTAGCAACTCCACCGTGTACTTCGTTTGGTGGATGAAGATTGCATCGTTCATTTGGCGAATTTGGAGACCTAAGAAATATTTGAGCTCGCCCATGTGGCTCATCTCAAATTGTTCCTTCATAACATTAGAAAACTCTTCGCAAAGAGTGAAGTTAGTAGCACCGAAAATGATATCATCAACATAAATTTGTACTAATAATATATCATTATTCGCATGCTTAATAAAAAGTGTTGAATCGGCTTCGCCCATTTTAAAATTCAAATCCAAAAGAAAATTCTTTAGGCGATCATACCAAGCTCGAGGAGCTTGTCTCAAACCATAAAGAGCTTTCTTTAGTTTAAAAACGTGATTTGGAAATTTTTCATTTATGAAGCCCGGAGGTTGAGAAACGTAAACTTCCTCAACTACATCTCCGTTTAAAAATGCACTTTTAACATCCATTTGAAATAGTTTAAAATTCTTATGGCATGCAAAAGACAAAAGTAATCTAATTGATTCTAATCTAGCTACCGGAGCGAAGGATTCTTCGAAATCAATACCTTCCTCTTGTCGATAGCCTTGAGCTACTAACCGAGCTTTGTTCCGAACGACGACTTGGTTTTCGTCGGTTTTGTTCTTGAAAATCCACTTTGTCCCTATGACGGTGTGGTTCTTCAATGGCAATGGAACGAGCTCCCATACCTCATTCCTCTCGAATTGAATGAGCTCCTCCTCCATGGCTAAGATCCAAGCGCTATCTTCGCATGCTTCATTAATATTCTTTGGCTCTATCGATGAGACAAAGGCACAATTTGCGAAGTGGTGAACTTGCGATCTCGTCTTGACACTATCATAGATATTGCCAATGACTTGCTCATGGGGATGGTCACGAACCGAATGAAGCCGTTTGGGAATACCTTGATCACTAGGAACATTCTCAACAACTTCATTAGTTGGGTTAGTCTCAATAGAATCAATAGAATCATTAGACTTAGAATTATCAAACGAATCACATAAAACATCCAAAGAATCATTATCATTTGAAATTCTAGTTGGAACAAATCCTTCATTAAATGAGACATGAAGCGACTCCTCGATCGTTGAGGTTCGTTTGTTGAATATCCGGTATGCTTTGCTACGCGTAGAGTATCCAACAAAGATCCCCTCATCGGATATTGGATCGAATTTGTCCAAACAACCATATGTGTTCTTAATAAAACATTTCGAACCGAAAACACGAAAATGTTTAACTTGAGGCAACCTACCAAACAACAATTCATAACAAGTTTGTTTAGTGCCGGGCCTCAAAAGTATTCTATTAAACACATAGCAAGCGGTGTGTACCGCTTCCGCCCAAAATTGATGGCCAAGTTGGCTATCATCAAGCATAGTGCGAGCACACTCCACTAGCGTCCTATTCTTTCTCTCAACTACACCATTTTGAGGAGGTGCACGAGGGAAAGAGAAGGTGTGAGTAATACCAACTTCATCACAAAATGTCTCAAAAGACTCATTCTCAAATTCACCTCCATGATCACTACGAATAGTGACAATGGTGGTTCCTAAGAGATTTTGTACTTTCTTAACAAAAATTGTGAAGTTTTCAAAAGCTTCATTTTTATTACACAATGAAAATACCCAAGTAAATCTTGAATAGTCATCTACGATGACAAGTCCATACCTTGCATTTCCTAAGGAAGCTACTCTAGTTGGCCCAAATAAATCTAGATGTAATAGCTCTAGTGGCCGTTTTGTAGAGATGCTTTTCTTAGGTTTAAATGAAGATTTAGGAAGCTTGCCGCGTTGACAACAATCACAAAAACTTTTCTTTTCAAAAACAAGCTTCGGAAAACCTTTAATAGAATTCAATTTTGAAAGCTTATATAGTGTTCCAAAGTTCACATGTCCAAAGCGTCGATGCCATAAGTGTTGTTCACTTGTGTTGGCAACGAGACATTGTTCATATGACTTAGGAAGATCCAAAATATAAATGTCTTTACGACGAGTTCCGGAAAATAATAATTTTTCATTATCCTTTCTTAAAATATGACACAATCCTTTCGCAAAGCTAACTTTGTAACCTTTGTCACAAAGTTGGCTTATTGAAATGAGATTATGATTTAAACCACTAACAAGATAAACATCACTAATTAGGGGTTTAGAAGGGTTACCGACTTTACCAACACCTATGATGGTTCCGCTCTCGTTGCCTCCAAATACGACGCGGTTTCCATTCACAATGGGAACCACTCCGGAGAGCAATCGAGCGTCACCCGTCATGTGTTTGGAGCACCCGCTATCGAGTATCCAATTCCCTTTGGAGCTAGATTTAAATTTGTTGCTCCTTCCCTTTTTCTTTTCCTTGAGTACCTAAAGATAGAAACTTCCATATCATGGTACCCAAGGTCATTGGGTCCAAGGGATTAGACCTTTGGAAGCCAAGTCCAAGTGGACTTAGACTTCCCCACATAATTCTTACTATGCACAACATCCGAAAAATAAGCATTCATATATATTTGTTTTTCGTCCATGCTTGTGTCCTTTGGGCTCCAAATAGTGAAAACTTTGGGAGCCATCATCCTATTGGGTGCATGCATGCGACGTTGATTTCTACGTGATGCATGTTGTGGATAGGCATACGGGACATGATGGAATGGTGCACGACGAGAATTATTCATATGATGAGGTGGGTGTACATATGCATGTGTGGGAACACGTGCGTGAGGGTGTCTCACTTGGTGTGCACGTGCCCGGGAATGTGTTGCATAAAAATCATCATAAGTGTGAGACGGTGGAGTAGGACGTGTGTTCCTACGTGGCATGGAATTGGTGTACATAAAAGCATGCCCCTTCTTTGGAGGTCCACCCAATGTGGGTTTCTTTCCGAAAGAGGGTGTGGACGAGGTGAAAGCACCATTAGTAGATGAACTACCAATAGAGTGTTTGCTCCCACTCGTTGAGGCTTCGGAAGTTGGCCTAACAAAAGTAGTGACCGACTTGGAAGAATTTCCCATCATATACCCCAAGCCAATATGGTGTTTGGCCGGAAGTAAATCTTTTAGGATATTATCCAAATGGCCTTTACCCTTGTTGAATTCGTTGATTCGGCCCAATGTGTTCTCATATTTCTCTTTGAGAGAACGCAAGGAAGTATCCAAAGTGGATATTTGCGAAGTGAGCACATAAACACGAGATTTAAGATTCTCGTTCTCAATACTCAAAGTCGAGTTTTGAGAAGTTAAATCCGCTATCTCATGTTCTTCCGCATCCTCAATGCTAACATGTTCAAGTTTAGATTTGAGATTTACAATCTCATTTCTTAACTCTTCAACAACGGTGTCGTTGTTGGTGATGATAGTCTTAGGCGATGTTTGAATGCTAGCTAGGTCATCTTTTACCTTAGTATATCTATTTACTAACTTAGTATATTTTGACCAAAGTTGAGTGTTAGCATCCCTAAGATCATCCATCGTTACCTCATCGCTTTCTTCATCACTATCATCGGAAGAGGAGGATCCTTGATCGTGCTCCTCTCTTGCCATGAAACACATGTGTGCTTGCTCCACGTGCTCATCGTCCGACTCTCCGCTTGAGGAATCCTCGGAGTCGGTGAAGGTAGCTCCGACAAGTCCCTTCTTGTTTCCTTTTGTGTACTTCTTGGACTTGTCATACTTTGGCGCCTTCCACTTCTCCTTTTGCTTGTTTTGAGGACAATCCGCTTTGATGTGTCCTGGCTTATTGCATTTAAAGCACAAAGGTGGAGAGGCGTTAGTAGATGTAAACTTAGATTTTTGTTTGAAGTTACCCTTTCGGAAGAAGCGATTGAACTTCTTTGCCATGAGTGCAATGGATTCCATGTCCATTTCTTCTTCCGAGTTCTCATCATCGGTAGAGGTGGATGAAGCCGCCTTGAATGCAATCGCCTTTTTCTTAGGCGCATCTAGGTTCAAATATGACTTCATCTTTTCTTGTAGCTTCACCTTGCTATCTTTGCGTACCTCATATGACATCAAAGTACCCATTAGTTGAACTACGGTATATTTGTCCATGTCATTACCTTCCTCGATGGCGAAGGTACGTTTTTCCCAAGAAGAGGGAAGTCCTTCAATAAGCTTTAAGCACTTCTCCTTTTGAGTGTAGATCTTGCCGAGGGCCTCTAACTCGTTTATTATGTCAACGAAACGAGCGTAATATTCTTTCATCTTCTCGCCCTGTTGCATATGAAACATTTCGTAATCTTTGGTTACGACTACGAGTTTAGAGTCTCTTACCCTACTCGTCCCTTCATGTAGAATGAGGAGGGAGTTCCAAATTTGATATGCACTCTTACATGTGCATATCTTATTGAAATCCTCGGGCTCCAATGCACATTGCAAGGCGTTCATTGCCTTGGCATTGCTTACCTCCGCGGCGACCTCCGCGGTAGTCCATTTCTCAAAATCTTCTTCTTCGGGTACAATATACTCCTTCATTGTAGTTCTCCATAAAGATGCACTTCGGAGGAAGGTTTCCATCCGACACTTCCAGTACCCGTAGTTGGTACCGTTGAAGAATGGAGGCCTCGTAGAGGAATGTCCTTCCATCACGGAAGATGCTCCTTCACGGTTCCTGAAGGTGTCATAGTTGGAAGGTGGACGCACGGTCTTGTTGTCGTTGGCAGACATAGCTGAGAATCTGGCTCCGATACCAAATGTAATGCCCTACCAGCTACTGCACAAGTACTAGAGGGGGGGTGAATAGTACTTTAAAATAATAAGGCGTATAATTCCAAATTAAATTGCAAACAACCACCAAATCAATTTGCGGAAGCTTAAATTGAATGACAACAATGAAATTAACAAAGCAAACAAACGATGTTAATGGGTTCGGATCCACCCAAGTCTCCCCGACTTGTTCCCGGTGATCCTACGTCCCAACCACCCGGATCCCCTCCGGATACTTGAGTTAGAAACCCTAACTCAAGATTTCCACTATGAATATCTTGTGAAAAACCTTCACAAGATCAAATCATACATGCAATGGCAAAGTGAATCCCACAACCCGGGATCACAAACTTCTCTCACAACCGAGAGAGCCAATAAGCAATATAAAGAGTTTAAATGAAATAAAAACTCTTACCACAAAATCCTATACCTTGAGTTTTTCTTACCCAATAGGTGGAATGAAGGATTTGAGGAAGATGAAGTCACCAAGCCCTAGCACCAAGGAAATGAGCAGCAATGGGTGCCTAGGGAAGAGTTGGAGACTTGGATCAAGCAATAGCTTGAAGAGCTCACCAAGAACAAGCTTCTCTCTAGATCTAGAAATGAGAGAGAATGGGTTTCTTGTGAGGAAGAGAGCTTTAGATTTGAGGGAGAATGGCTATCTCTTTAGAACTCAATGAATCTCTTAATGGCAGCTCTGTTGAAGATAGAAATGACCTAGGTTCGTATTTATAGGGTCCCATAAAAACAAGTTAGGTCATTCTCCAACGGATAGAAATCTGTGAGAATTAGTCGGTCAAAGAACAATCACTGACCGACTAGTTCATCAACTAGTCGGTCAGTCAAACAGCATGGACCGACTAAGAGCAGATCTGAGAAGAGATAGAATTTCAGACCTAGAAAACTAGTCGGTCCAAGAAGACTTTCTGACCGACTAGTTTCACAACTAGTCGGTCATCCAATGAACGTAGACCGACTAAGAGGCAAAACAACATAGTCTGAAGGCAAGTTGACTTAGTCGGTCCAAGAACAAAAGTTGACCGACTAGATTGTCAACTAGTCGGTCATCAAACGTTCTTAGACCGACTAACGGTAAACAGTAGCTTAGGAGAATTTTAGAGTGAACAATAAGTCACAACTAGTCGGTCAAAGAAGCATCACTGACCGACTAGTTCACAAACTAGTCGGTCGGTGAGTCAACGTAGACCGACTAACTGTAAACAGTAAAGTCCAAGAAATTAACTGACAGAAACTAGTCGGTCCAAGAACAGTGGCCGACCGACTAGATCACCATCTAGTCGGTCAGTACTTGTTCTTGTACCAACTAACATGCACAACAAAGTCCGAATCGAAGCGCGACGCTTCGAGGAAGTTAGAGTGAACTTGTGCAAGAATCCTAGAGCTACGAAATGAGCGTAATGAAGATAGAAACGTAAGATATACTCAAGGCTTAACATTCTATCAATCGAAACTAAAAGACTATAAATAAAACCTTAATAAACGGTCTTCAATAGCTTCGATTGAATCTTCATATTTTCCAAAGCGTCGCAAGAGCTTCAACGAAGCTTTAGGCATGAATATGAGCTTTTGGAAGTGTTGAGATGTCGCTTTGAATATTCTCGTGAAATTGGCGACGATCTCCAATACTGCGCTCACAAATTGTTAGTTCATGAATTATTTATGTTTGCTCAGCATCCAAAACCAAATCCGGGGAGTCCAATATTCAACAAGTACCACTCCAGCGCCGTATCCCACAGGCTCTGCGAGAAAAGCTGGCACAGGAACGCGTCATCCACATCCCGCACCTCCATCGCCCCCCGATATTGTTGTACATGCGAGAGGGGGTCGCCTCTGCTGCCGTAGGTGGCCAGATGGGGGAACTTGAACCTCACGGGTCTTGGGACTGACGTGATCCACCGCGCTAACGGCGTGGCCTCCTCGGGGTAGGCGGGGCGTTCTGGTACGGCCCTCTTCGCCACTCTGGGGTTTGGCTTCGGTCCTGTCTCGGCTACCGACGGTCATCATGCCCTGGGGAATAACGAAGTGGTCGCCGGGGAGGGCTCCCTCTGCGAGTTAGGGATTCGACGGGCGGCGGGCTACGGTCGTTCCAGTATCGCCGGCCCATTGCTGTCGCCTCCGGGATCTCTCTCCGCTCTTGATTCTCCCTCAGGAGCCTTTCGCGCTCTGCGGCGAGGAAGCGGAGCTGTTGACGAACGACTTCCTCGTCCAGGCGATCTGGGGAGGGATGCCGATGGGGTGAACTTCGCCGCCGAGGCGGGGACCTGGCGAGTGGCGGTCTGCACTCGTTCATGTGTCGCCGGCCAGTCGTCGACACCTTCGGGATCTCCCGGTTCTCCTTATTCTCCCTCCGGAGCCTTTTGCGTTCCGCAATAATGAAGCGGAGTTGGCGTTGGGCGGTTTCTTCGTCGAGGAGGGCCTACCGGGCGGCCTCAACCGCTTCACCCCGATGCCTTTGTGCGGCAGCCGCTTCCTCCTGGCGCCTTCGCAGCCGCGCGATTTCCATTTCTTCCTCCAAGAGCTTCTGCTGGGCCACTATCTCCTCGGCGAGCCCTTTATCCCCCATTTCTTCAACGAACTGAGGGTGGAGATTTCGCCTCACGTTCGGGGGCTCAGAGGGGCCCGGGGGGCTTCGGCTCCAGCCGTTGTGAAGCCCACCATCATCTTGGCGAAGGCATCGAAGCTCTGCTGCACCGTGCGGGCTGAGGCCTGGACCGTTTCGACCTCCACCTCTGGGAGTGGATTAGTCGCGGGAGTCACGGGGTGGGAGTGGGATTCTTGATCCATGGTATCCTTTCTGTGGTCAAGGTTTCGGTTGACTGGTATAGGATTTGACATGAGTGTGACCCTTCGTTCCCACAGACTGTGCCAATTGTTGCAGGGTAGAACTCGCGTACAATGAATTTATATTATGGAAAACCAAGGCACGATGGTTATGCTAATGACAGGATTAGGGTAGGCTATTTGACAGGTGATTAGTGGGGTGATGCGGCTAAACTTGTTGCGGAAGCTGACCACGGTATCAAATCCGGTAGGATGTAATGGAGGGGCCAAACTGCTTAGGTTGAGGGAGAGCACGACCGGCGATGACGAGCTATCCTGTGCAAGGAGCAACTCGTCAGAAAGGCCGGGTTGGGGTCCAGCCCTTAGCCTCTCCGATGCCTAAGTCAGTAATAGGACTTAAAGTGATGGCTAGGCACGCAGGTCGGACTGAGGGTGAGTCGACCGTACGTGACGAGCTATGAGTGGAAGAATAAAGATATGGACGACCTTTGATCTTGTGTGTGAGTAATAAGATTGAGAGTAAATTTGCCAACCTCTTCACCGTTGGAGGCGAAGTGGTACTTATACTTGACGGGAGGCGGTTAGGTAAGGCTGACCTGGCATGCTGACTCGACGTGCTGAGCTGGCCCTGCTGTCAGCGGAAGCTTCGGACGAGGATGTCAGGAACAGGAGTGTCAGCCACGCTTTTGTCAGACGGCGCAACGGCTAGGGGCACTTTTGTCAGGGTGTCAGGGCCGAAAGCACTAAGTGTCAGGGGGCGCAGCGGCCAGAGGGTGCTTTGTCAGATGGTCGGGCGGCGCAAGTGTCAGTAGCGTTCTTGTACTAGGTTGTTTGTCGTGTCTGATGTGCCAAGAAACCGTCAAAGCGCCTCCCGAGGCAGGGGCCGAGAAGGTCGCCTGGCCGGCCCGGTCTGAGTGCTGAGCGGTCTCGGTGCACGCTTTGTGCACCGATCCTGGCGAACTGTGGGAGAACAGGTGCGCATCCCGCTGGGGTCGTGTTGGAGAGTGCCCCTATCGGTGGTCGAGGCGGGGTGCACCCTTCTCCCCGTCGTGTCGGGCTTTAGGACCGACGGGCGCCCTGTGGGCCTCTGAAGTTCGGGCACGGAACGCCCTGTCATTGGGTTGGCCACCCGTTCAGGGGGGAGGGGCGAGCCTGCGTGGTATTTTACTGGTTTGGGACGGAAGGTCGGACTATCACGATCTTCAGGTCGTAACAATAGAGATATGAGATTGAGTTATAAGCTCGACTACATCATGAAACTACAAACACTCGTACTTCTCATCTTTGAATACTATCTCATATTTTTCTTTGTTTGCATGCTTGACTTTGGTTTACATTAAAAATCTGCTTAACTAATCATCACCCCCAAAGGGTTGTATTTCTCACATCGCTAAAGCCATTTGTGACCGTTGTTGATTGTAAACAAGTTGTCTCTGTGTTCGACCCTAGGCTCATTAGGAATATTACTACTTGGCAACCTCTTACACTTGGGAGTTAGCACGTGCAATCTTTTGCCCACGCCAAGACTTACCACTAATATCATCGGATGTCGATACTAGGTTAAGATTCTTACGTTGGATTGGCTTTATTAAGGGGGAGATTGTTGCATCTAAGATGTAGAACTCATGACCAACTCTCGTTGTATTACTTGTCTAACGTATCCTGTGAGAATTAGTCGGTCAAAGAACAATCACTGACCGACTAGTTCATCAACTAGTCGGTCAGTCAAACAGCATGGACCGACTAAGAGCAGATCTGAGAAGAGATAGAATTTCAGACCTAGAAAACTAGTCGGTCCAAGAAGACTTTCTGACCGACTAGTTTCACAACTAGTCGGTCATCCAATGAACGTAGACCGACTAAGAGGCAAAACAACATAGTCTGAAGGCAAGTTGACTTAGTCGGTCCAAGAACAAAAGTTGACCGACTAGATTGTCAACTAGTCGGTCATCAAACGTTCTTAGACCGACTAACGGTAAACAGTAGCTTAGGAGAATTTTAGAGTGAACAGTAAGTCACAACTAGTCGGTCAAAGAAGCATCACTGACCGACTAGTTCACAAACTAGTCGGTCGGTGAGTCAACGTAGACCGACTAACTGTAAACAGTAAAGTCCAAGAAATTAACTGACAGAAACTAGTCGGTCCAAGAACAGTGGCCGACCGACTAGATCACCATCTAGTCGGTCAGTACTTGTTCTTGTACCAACTAACATGCACAACAAAGTCCGAATCGAAGCGCGACGCTTCGAGGAAGTTAGAGTGAACTTGTGCAAGAATCCTAGAGCTACGAAATGAGCGTAATGAAGATAGAAACGTAAGATATACTCAAGGCTTAACATTCTATCAATCGAAACTAAAAGACTATAAATAAAACCTTAATAAACGGTCTTCAATAGCTTCGATTGAATCTTCATATTTTCCAAAGCGTCGCAAGAGCTTCAACGAAGCTTTAGGCATGAATATGAGCTTTTGGAAGTGTTGAGATGTCGCTTTGAATATTCTCGTGAAATTGGCGACGATCTCCAATACTGCGCTCACAAATTGTTAGTTCATGAATTATTTATGTTTGCTCATCATCCAAAACCAAATCCGGGGAGTCCAATATTCAACACTTCCCTGTCTACTCCGTCAGCTGCTGCAGCCTCCTCTTCCCCTGCTACATTGGACGATGTCGTACGCCTACTTCGTCAGCACGACTCCCGTTTGGCTCGTACTGAGGAGGCAGTCTGCCGTATGGCTCGTATGATGGGGATTGATCTTCCTCCTTCAGTGTCTAAGGACGAGGAGATGGACGATGAGGAGCTTGACGAGCTTGTCACCTCCTTGGCTCATGGTGATGCTGCTGCTGCTGCTGCTACATCTTCTGCTCCTGGTGTTGGCACCTCTGCCGGTGCTCCAGAGACTTCCGAGCCTGCTCATGTATCTCCTGCTGCTGTTGACACTGCTGCTGCTGCTTCTGTCGAGACCCCTGATGCTGTTGAGATTCCCTTTGTTGAGCCTGTTGCTGAGATCTCCACTCCTGCCCCAACGATTCCATCTGTTGAGACACCTCTACTCCCTGCAGAGCCTGAGTCCACTCCGTCGACTGGACCCACGGAGACTGCAGATCCTGCCACCTCCTCGTGATCGCTTGTTTCGAGGACTCTCCACTACGCTTTGGATGATATATCTTAGTGAGAGTATTTTGGGTTAGGATGGGGTTTGAGAGATGTTTTGATGTATTTTTGCGCTTTCTGGATGTCGGAGTTGGATATTATGATATGATGTTGTTTTGATGTATGTTGATATACTTTGATGATGTTGATGATGATGATGTATTTTGATGATGTTTATATAGATGATGTGTCTCGCTTGATATGATGTACCTCATATATTCGATGTGATATCTTTTTGGATGTACTCATGATGTCTATATATATATATATATATATATATGTTCATCGTCATTCACTTTGTCATTTATTCGTCGTGCATTTTTTTTATATATTCGTTGAATGCATTTGAAATGTGAATTCGTCGCTCGACGATTAAAAACTTGGTTAAATAGATTATATTTCTATAATTGTATAGAATTGTTTTCCATGCACAAAATTAACCAAGAATATTGAATATTGAAGAGTATGTTTCATTATTCAAGAAATGAATAATTATTTGGTATTTTTGATGATTTTTGATTTTTTTTGATAATGGACATTTTGGCACACCTTGATTTGATTTCCACACTTTTCCCTTGGTGTCAAGTTGGTCCATTGTCTTTGTCTACGACTCCCGATGTTGGATTTTACATTTCCTAATTGTTGTCGTTGTTAGGGCTGTTGACGAACGAGCTTGAACGAGCTTGAACAGGGAGCTTGGTTTTGTTCATGAACAAAATCCATGTTCAAGCTCTGTTCGTTTACTAACCGAGCTATAAAAACATGTTCAAGCTTGTTCGTTAAGCTTACCGAACGAACGTAAATGAACGTAAACGAACATTTACCGAGCTTGTTCACGAGTAGTTAATCGAACGTTCTGTTCGTTAACAAGACTTATCGAGCTTGTTCGTGAACCTGTTCAGGAACATGTTTGTGAACACAAATCAATCTTGTTCATGAACATATTTTCAAACAAACAAACGAACGTCAATTTTTTAATCAGGAATAATAATATTTAAACATTATTGCCAATGACTAAATCAATTAAATAAAAGGATTAAATATTTGCAAGACAAAAATAAACAAATCCAGCATAATAGCTCCATATATACCATTACAAGCATATATTCCAAGCATAATAAAAATATATAGTATTTGTCTAAATGTACTATTTTCGGTACATGTTCGTTCACGAACACTTAACGAGCTTGTTCATGAACATCACTTAACGAGCTTGTTCACGAACACTTAACGAGCTTGTTCATGAACATAAATGAACGAACACGGTTATGTTCAAGCTCTGTTCGTTTACTAACCGAGCTCTAAAAATCTGTTCAAGCTTGTTCATTAAGCTTCCTAAACGAACGTAAACGAACATGTACCGAGCTTGTTCACGAGTAGTTCGTCGAACGTTCTGTTCGTCAACAGCCCTAGTCGTTGTATGCCCCCCATTTTTTGGGATAATGCCAAAGGGGGAGAGATAATGATAATAAATAGCGCAAATGAAAATTTAACTCAATTTCCAAGAATCTAGTTTGATATGTTAGATTCAGGGGGAGTTAAGATATATATAAGGATTTTCAAAATCCGATATTTCAAAAATCGATTCTCATTATATATCTTACACGTCTGATTGATGCAATTCATATATATTCATTTTGGAATTAACGTGTCATCAATGCAGGGGGAGTAAGTATTTTACATTTGAATTATTATTTTTGATTATTATTTATGTTGGTTTGTCATCACCAAAAAGGGGGAGAATGTTGAATATTGGACTCCCCGGATTTGGTTTTGATGATGAGCAAACATAAATAATCCATGAACTAACAATTTGTGAGCGCAGTATTGGAGATCGTCGCCAAATTCATGTAAACAATCAAAGCGACATCTCAACACTTCCCAAAGCTCATATTCATGCCTAAAGCTTCGTTGAAGCTCTTGCGACGCTTTGGAAGATATGAAGATTCAATCGAAGCTCTCGAAGACCGTTTATTAAGGTTTTATTTATAGTCTTTTAGCTTCGATATATAGAATGTTAAGCCTTGAGTATATCTTACGTTTCTATCTTCATTACGCTCATTTCGTAGCTCTAGGATCCTTGCACAAGTTCATTCTAACTTCCTCGAAGCGTCGCGCTTCGATTCGGATTTGTATGTGCATGTTAGTTGGTACAAGAACAAGTACTGACCGACTAGATGGTGATCTAGTCGGTCGGCAACTGTTCTTGGACCGACTAGTTTGATTTCTTAATTTCTTGGACTTTACTGTTTACAGTTAGTCGGTCTACGTTGACTCACCGACCGACTAGTTTGTGAACTAGTCGGTCAGTGATGCTTCTTTGACCGACTAGTTGTGACTTACTGTTCATGCTAAATTTCTCCTAAGCTACTGTTTATCGTTAGTCGGTCTAAGAACGTTTGGTGACCGACTAGTTGACAATCTAGTCGGTCAACTTTTGTTTTTGGACCGACTAAGTCAACTTGCATTCAGACTAGTTCATTTTGCCTCTTAGTCGGTCTACGTTCACTGACTGACCGACTAGTTGTGAAACTAGTCGGTCAGAAAGTCTTCTTGGACCGACTAGATTTCTAGGTCTGAAATTCTATCTCTTCTCAGATCTTCACTTAGTCGGTCCACGTTGTTTGGCTGACCGACTAGTTGATGAACTAGTCGGTCAGTGATTGTTCTTTGACCGACTAAGTCTCACAGATTTCTATCCGTTGGTGAATGACCTAACTTGTGTTTTTGGGTTCCTATAAATACGAACCTAGGTCATTTCTATCTAGGTTAGAGCTGCCATTAAGAGATTCATTGAGTTCTAAAGAGATAGCTATTCTCCCTCAAATCTAAAGCTCTCTTCCTCACAAGAAACCCATTCTCTCTCATTTCTAGATCTAGAGAGAAGGTTGTTCTTGGTGAGCTCTTCAAGCTATTGCTTGATCCAAGTCTCCAACTCATTCCTAGGCACCGATTGCTGGTCATTTCCTTGGTGCTAGGTCTTGGTGACTTCATCTTCCTCAAATCCTTCATTTCACCATTTGGGTAAGAAAAACTCAAGGTATAGGATTTTGTGGTAAGATTGTTTATTTCATTTAAACTCTTTAATATTGCTAATTGGTTCTCTCGGTTGTGAGAGAAGATTGTGATCCCGGGTTGTGGGATTCACTTTGTCATTGCATGTATGATTTGATCTTGTGAAGGTTTTTCACAAGATATTCATAGTGGAAATCTTGAGTTAGGGTTTCTAACTCAAGTATCCGGAGGGGATCCGGGTGGTTGGGACGTAGGATCACCGGGAACAAGTCGGAGAGACTTGGGTGGATCCGAACCCATTAACTTCGTTTGTTAGCATTGTTAATTTTGTGTTGTCATTCAATTTAAGCTTCCGCAAATTGATTTGGTAGTTGTTTGCAATTTAATTTGGAATTATACTCCTTATTATTTTAAAGTACTATTCACCCCCCCCTCTAGTACTTGTGCAGTAGCTGGTAGGGCATTACATATTTGGTTTGGGTATTTAAATTATTGGGTATGTTTTCAAATGAAGTTAGTTTGGGTTTTATTGGATGTTAATATTGGGTTTTGGGTTTTAAGGGTTATGCTTATTGGGTATGGGTTTATTTGAGTAAGTAAAGTTATTGGGTTTAAATTAAAATATTGGGTTTGGGTTCATTTCAAGTTAGTAAGTTAATTTTTAAGTTATCAAGTTTTTAAAGTTAGTAAAAGGATGATTAAGTTAATTAACTATTTTAAGTTATTTTGAGTTATATTAAGTTATATTCTTAAATAAGTTTAGTTTATATATTAGTTTCATACTAAGTATTTATAAATAGTTTGAATCTGTATAAAGAGTCTCATACTAAGTATTTTATAAGTTAGTTTGATTATTTTACATAAACAGTATTCATATAGGTTAGTTTTAAATTTTATTTTAATTGGTTAAGCAACGTATTAACAATTTATCATGTTGAACAAAACAGAATAACTGTCATCACCATAATATCATGTTTGACGAGACGAACACAACAACACCCAACTCAACTCGAGGCAAGTATTTTATCGTAAATGAAATGCAACCTGAATTGTGTAACCTTAGTGCTAAATTCTCTTTTTGATGTGCTTGTCAACTTTAGAAGCTGAACTACATGCTTTCATTATATTAGATGCTTTCTGATTTAAATTGACATGTAATAATGTTGTTTGTTTATAACACATAACTATCTGCCAGCTGCTAGCAAAACGAACTTATTGGACGGAGGGTTGGACATAACCCTCGAAACATATATGTGAACCCATCGAATACAGATGGGATGTAATCTAATCAATCACTAGACAGACATCTTGGGTGGGGTTGGTTCATGTAGTAGAGTCCGTAAGTGTGGTTTGAACATCTTACAGCTACATCCATACCACACTAATGGAGGCAAGCATCTTGGCCATCTTCCAGGTTAGGAATGGCAAGAGGCGTCACGGTTAACCCCGATGATAGGGTGTATCAAGAACATTTACCTACTCGGACATGGACTTATTCACTAGCACAAACAACTGAAAAGTATTCTAAATTGCCAACTTTGCTTACCTCGTTTAAAATGCAAAATGTATATTAATTGTCGATGAACCTCATGTCTTTACTTTTCACATGTTCTCGTTTTGGCTATGCACCTGCTCTTATGTGTTCTAACTTTCTCATTTTCTTAAATTGCAAGTTACTACTTTCATTAATTTAAAATCTTGCCGAGTTATCGCTGACATATATTTCAAATGAATTTATGAAATATATGTTAGGTTCAGAGACAGAGTACATCGAGGACCCTGCTTTTGAGGATCCTATCTTAGAGGTGGACCCCGCTGATCATAACTACGAGGACGCTGAGATCCTCCCTACTGAAGACTAAGGCGAGTTGTTTCTATTTCGATTTTATTAATTAACTTATTGCTTTTCAGGTGTGTTTACTTTCAGCAAATTGTGTGGTCATGCTAGGCCTTAATTAATTTGTGTACTTTGTTTTAAAAACGTTGGTGTTAAAAGTGTAATGACTATTTATGCTGCTTCTGAGAAATTTGCATGCAGGGACCTGCTTTGCTAAATAATGCTTATTGTGTTTAAGTCAAAGAAGAAATAAAAAAGTACCTTTTCTTTGCTTTAAGCACATGCGGACCCACTCGCGTCCTCGCTCCTAAGTATAATGGGAAGTGGGACGTGACAGGTTTTAATGGTGGCCCATGCAGGTCCTCCTCCTCCTCTTGCACTCTGTGAAATACTTCAGAAGCAGTGTGAATATGATCACTAACCAGATCGTTTGAATAACTTTGTACATAAATGTTTAACTTGTTCCTTTTGCAGCATGGCAGGAAGTAGGGATGGCAGTAATGGCCTAACCCGACTAGCCTGACCCGGCCCGACCCGGTTTTGACCCGGTCTGCCCCGGCCCGCAGACGGGTCGAGGCAAGCTTGGGCTTCGTATGCGGCCCGCCCCGCCCCGGCCCGCCCCAGTAAACTATAGAAGTTCTAAGAAATCTTACTATTTTGATGCGGACCACAGGCCAGTCCATAACCCATAACTCATACTCTGTTCCACTGTTCTCCCAATTGAGCCAATATCCAATTCCAAATTACCAAATATATCACAATTCTCCCAATTTTGAAAAAAAAATTTTGGTTTGGATTCATAGGGATGGTAGTAATGACTTGACCCGACCGGCCCGACCCGGCCCGACCCGGTTTTGGTAACAAGTTACCAACCCCGGCCCGAGACCCGCCCTGCCCCGACCTGCAGACGGGACGGGGCAAGCTTATGTAGTTAAATACCCACCCCGCCCCGCAATATTCCCATTCCTAGCAGGAAGACCGCACACTCGCAACGGAAATGGAACTAGCGGAAATGGTGCTCCCGACATCCACGAACTCATGAGTGTCATGAGAGGAATGTTGGAGAACCAACAGTAGCTGATCCAGCAGGGTCAACAGCCTGCACCACCTACACCACCCCCTTGAGCCAAACCTGGAGCAAAGCAATTTCGGGAGCTGAACCCGAAAAGCTTTTCTGGAAGAGAAGGCCCATTGGAAGCTGAAGAATGGGCCCGAAAGACAGAAGATGACCTGAGTATTGCCCGCATTGACCGGGCAGGCTGGGTAGAAGTTGCCAAGAAACATTGAAATATATGAATCTCTTCGAATAAAATGGGGGTATTGGCCATGGCATCAAATTTGGCGCGGGCTTCGATGGAGTTGAAGATCAATGGCCGACGGTCGGAAGGATTAGGGCGACGGGAAGAGGATGAGGCCATCTGAGAACGATGTCGAAAGCTGGAGGATCGTTTGGACCAAGTGGATAGTGGTTTTCGCATGATGGAAGAGAAGAGGAACCCATGGTTTAAATAGAGAAAAAAATAAAGGGAAAATTCGAATTTCGAAAGTAAAACTGATTTGGAACCAATTGATAACTTCCCTTAACTTCTCTAGAGGTTGAAGAACCAATTGGTGCAGAAAATGGAGGAAGAAAAAGGTCAAAATCGCAGTTTTGCGAAAAAACTGTAATTTTCTGGTCGACTAGTCGAATCATCTAGTCGACTAATCGAGACTCAAGGAATATTGTAATGGGAAGACGCGAAAACTGTGGATTTTTACTAATATAGTCGATCAAACGAGAGTAGAAGAGGACCTGACTTCTGTCCAAGGCCTAGGGATAGGTTGTACTTGAGTTTGACTTAGCAAAGCCCCTTTCCAAGGAGATGTGTACTTGACAAGATGTCTTTCCAAGGAGCTTTGAAAATTGGAGGGAAAACAAAAAGTAAGTTCTTTTTGTTTTGTAGTGATTTCAAAATAATGTTGACCAATCAGATCACATATTTTATTATAAATATAAAAATAAAAGAATATATATATATATAACTGATACATACGAATATCTAGCGCCCTGGTCGACCAAAGCTATCTGCTAGTCGACTAATAAAAATATAAAATAATTCTAAAATTTCCAGAAAAATTCTATATTCATATTAACATAATATGTAACTATAATCTATATTTAAGATTCTGATTCACTAACTATACCAAGTTCTCTTCTAAGTTTTAGAAAAGTCTCTTCTTTAAGAGGCTTAGTCAGTATATCGGCAATTTGATTCTTAGTATCTATATACTTAAGAACAATATCACCCTTTTGAACATGATCATCCAAGAAATGGTGACGTATATATATGTGCTTAGTACGAGCATGATGTACCGGATTTTTGGATAAATTTATAGCACTAGTGTTATCACACATGATTGGACATGTGTTACATTTAATGCCATAATCTAGAATTGTTTGTTTCATCCATAAAATCTGTGCGCATGCTAAACCAGCGGCAATGTATTCCGCTTCGGTAGTAGATAAAGAAACAGAATTTTGTTTCTTACTAAACCATGATACTAATGCATATCCTAAAAAGTGACAAGTTCCACTTGTACTTTTACGATCAGTTTTGCAACCAACAAAATTTGTGTCACTATATGAAACTAAATCAAATGAATTTGATTTTGGATAATATAAACCAAAATCAGATGTATGTTTGATATACCTAATTATCCTTTTGACAGCAGTCAAATTTGATAACTTAGGATCAGACTGATATCTAGCACATATACAAACAAAAAACATAATATCTGGTCTACTTGCGGTATGATAAAGTAATGATCCAATCATACCTCGATATAGTGTTTGATCAACACTCTTACCATTTGGATCTTTATCAAGATTTGATGATATACCCATGGGAGTACGTTTTTATGCAGAATTCTCTAATCCAAACCTTTTGATGAGTTCCTTTGTATATTTACTTTGGTGTATAAATCTATCTTCCTTCATTTGCTTGATTTGAAGTCCAAGGAAATAGGTTAATTCACACATGTGACTCATCTCAAATTCATTCTGCATTTCCTTAGAAAATTCTTGACAAAGAGAATTATTAGTAGAACCAGAAATTATATCATCAACATATATTCGTATAATGATAACATCAGAATCTTTATGTTTGGAAAATAAAGTAGAATCTATTTTTCCAATAGAATAACCAGATTTTAACAAAAAGTTCTTTAATCTTTCATACCAAGCACGAGATGCTTGTTTTAATCCATATAATGCTTTCTTTAACTTGAAAACATGATTTTCAAAACTTTCATATTGAAATCCAGGTAGTTGTTCTACATATACTTCTTCCTTTATAATACCATTTAGAAATGCGCTTTTAACATCCATTTGATATAACTTAAAATCTTTATAACATGCATATGCTAAAAGCATTCTAATATATTCTAATCTTGCAACTGGTGCATAAGTTTCATTATAATCTATGCCTTCTTCCGGATTATAACCTTGTGCAACTAATCTAGCCTTATTTCTAACTACTTGACCAGATTCATCCAATTTATTTTTAAATACCCACTTAGTTCTAATAATAGGATGAGCTAAAGGTATAGGTACTAATTCCTATACATCATTTCTTTTGAATTGATTAAGTTCTTCCTGCATTGCTATAATCCATGAACTATCTTTACATACTTCACTAACATTCTTTGGTTCAATGGATGATATAAATGCACAATTAGTCATTTGTTCTATTTGAGATCTAGTTCTTATTTTATCAGAAATATCTCCAATAACTAGATCATGTGGATGATTAGGAATTTCATCACAAGCTTTAGGAAGACTTGTATTTTCGGGGATAATCTCAGGAATGGAATTAGTAGAATCATCGTCATCTAACTTAGTGGTTTCTAAAGAACCAATGATATGTATAGAATCTTCTTCATCTAAATGTGTGATAGGTGTAAAATTCTCATTGAAATTTACATGAAGAGATTCCTCAATACATAAGGTTCTTTTATTATAAATCATATATGCTTTACTACGTGTAGAATATCCTACAAAAATACCTTCGTCTGATTTAGAATCAAACTTATCTAGTGAATCCTTAGTGTTAAGAGTAAAACATTTACAACCAAATACTTTAAAATAAGACACACGAGGTATATGATCATAAAACAATTCAAAAAAAGTTTTATTCATTTATGGTCTTACCAAAATTCTATTCAAAACATAACATGCAGTAACGACGGCTTCTGCCCAAAAAATATTTTGGAAGATTACTATCGCATAACATGGTTCTAGCACATTCTTGTACCGTTCTATTTTTCCTTTCAACTACATCATTTTGTGGTGCGGCTCGAGAAAACGAGAAGTTATGTGTTATACCATATTTATTACAAAATTTTGTAAATAATTCATTTTCAAACTCTCCTCCTACGAATAGTAATTATGGACGAAGATTTTAAATTTTGAATTATTTTACAAAATATTGTAAATTCTTCAAATGCATCATTTTTATGCTTCATGAATAAAACCCAAGTATATCTTGAAAAATCATCAATAATTACACATGCATATTTATTACCATTTAAAGAAGCTATTCTAGAATGACCAAATAAATCTAAATGCAAAAGTTCAAGTGGTCTTTTTGTAAAGATAGCATCTTTCAATTTAAAAGAGGATTTATGCATCTTACCTTGTTGACATGCATCACAAAATTGTGTATGAGTGAAAGATATATTAGGCATACCAGAAACTAACTTTTGTTTTGAAATACGTGCTAAATGCTTAAAGTTAGTATGACCAAAACGTTTATGCCATAATAAGGTGTTATCTGTGGAAGCTAGTAAACAATGATCATTTGTAGATATTTTCATACATAAGACATATATATATTATTCTTACGATTACCTTGAAATAATATATTGGTCATATCAAAATCATTATAATGCATGCATTCTTTTCAAAAACAATTTTAAAATCTTTATCGCATAACTGAGAAATGGAAAAGAGATTGTGTTTCAAACCGTCAACAAGGAGCACGTTTTCGATAATTGGCTTAGTTGTATCACCAACTGTTCCAATGCCAATAACTTTACCTTTGTTGTTATCACCAAAAGTAACGGTGCCACCATCATTGAATTGAATAGTTGATTGAAATTTGATGTTCTCGGTCATGTGTTTAGAACATCCACTATCTAGTATCCACAGAGTACCATGACCAGGAGTTGTTGAGACGGCTGACCTAGTGAGCCAGGAATTTTTTTGACCAGGAGTCGCTCCCTGCGGAGGACTAGAGACTTGTCATGTTACTGTTTCATTAGATTTGCTTTAGCACTTTGTAGTATGGTATGTTTTCTTGTTGTAGTTTCCTTTGGCCATGCTGAGGCCTTGTCGCTTTTATTTCATGTAAGAACTTCTGGAATGTGGCTTTTTAATTAATGAATGTTTATTGTTCTGAATGCATGCAAGAAACCTGCTATGTTGTTATCACAGATGCTTAGTGAACTCGAGCTTCACCGCTCCAGTTCATGCGGACCTTCGTAACGTTCTCGCTTACATCGTACTTTGGAAAGCGGGGCGTTACAGTGGCACATGATAAATTAATTAGGGAGTACCGTAAACTAGAAAAACTTCATAAAAATTGTGTTAATATAAACTTTGTAGAAGAAGAAAATACTAGGTTAAAATCGAAACTTATAAAATTAAAGGAGACCTCCTAAAGAGCTAACACAATTTAATCAAGAACTAGATAATGATAACAAATTACTTAGGGTTAAAAACCCAACAATTAAAAATTGGTAATAAAAATCTTCTTATGATTCTAAAATTCTAAATGATATGATAGACTAGTTAGGTAAAGAGATAGAAGCATCATTAACGTTAGGTAAAGAGATAGAAGCATCATTAACTAAGTATAATGAATTACACTTAAATGTTCAAAAGTTTAATAAAAGAAAAGAGTAATTAAATGTGTTAATATGATCACAAATAGTTAATAATAATAATAATGGACTATGTTATATTTCAAATCCTAACTCTAGTAATTCTAGGACCCCTAAAAATCATGTTAATCAAACATTTATTAGAAAGACAACACCTTCAACATCTAACAATAATAAAGGAAAAATGCTTAAAATTTGGGTTTCAAAATGTCTAAATCAAAAAATCATTTAATGACTATGTAACTAAATTTATGCAAGATATCCACATTTCACCTAACTACAAGTATATAAAAGATGGGTACACCAAACCCAAATGGATTTGGTTCCCAAAGGTGATTAGATTAGGTTTTAAGTGAGATACCCCAAAATAGCCCTTGGTATCTTACATAATTAGGGTACATAAATTACATGCACTTGCTTGATTTGTTTGTGTGCATGTAGGTTTAGAAACCTATAGGATTTAGTTGAGATAGAGGAGACATGCTTTGAGCTAGAGCTGTGATTTTTCTAATGATAGCCAACTACATTTTATTATACTACAGTCGACTACTATTAATATTGCAGTCAAATACTTTTTGGACCAGATCTCTGTCCCTTATTGTAGTCGACTATCGTACTACAAATAGTTGACTATCGTAATAAAAGTAGCCGACTACTTATGTCGATGAACTCTTGAATTATTTTGATTTTTCATGGGTTTGCCGGTTTAATTCATGCATTTTGAGTCCATACCAATTTATTATTGGGTTCCTTTAACTCAAACCCACTTGAAGGAGATGATCTCAGCCCTCCAATGATGATCTTGGGCTAAGATTCACTCTCTTTCACTCAAAACCTTAAAAACAGCCACATTTCTCTCATTCTTCTCTCAAGAACCCTATCATCCAAATTTCCTCAAAATTTCAGTTTCTTTACATCTCTACTTCAGTTTTCAGAAGGATTTCGAAGTTTGAGTACAGTTTCAGTCTTGGTTAGGTATTACATTCATCTCATCTTTTTTTACATAAATTTCAACATCATTTTAGTAGCATTTTCACACACACTAGCCAACATGAGTAGGAGAGGAATTTCCAAGAAGAGAATATCACAAGCTTCATCTTCTCAACCCACACCATCACAACCTATCTCAAACATGGAGCTCATTTTCCCATATTTAAATGGACCTCACTTGCTTCCTAATTTTGAACATATAGCTAGTAGAGCAATCCTCACTGAGAGATTTTTTTTTAAAATCGATGATCTCGGAGGATATGGGATAAGGGATATTTTAGCTTATCAAGGGCTTGAGGGGTTATTCTCCACTAAAAGCTCTTGTAGATGATATCCTAGACTTGTGCATCTATTTTATACTACTATGACTAGTCATAACCCGTGCCCGCGGGCACGGCTCTTTTAAGATTTCCCCGGCGAAATCTTTATTCCCCGAAAAATTATTTCCACGGCCAAAATTTAACAGAACAATAAAATAGCGTAAAAATATTTAGCGGCACGGCCACCTTCGGCGCGGAACAACAAATTCGGCGTCGAACAACAAATTTGGCGCCCGCGCCTTTGGCGCGGAACAACAAATTCGGCGTCAAACAACAAATTTGGAGCCCACGCCTTTGGTGCAGAACAACAAATTAGCGGGCGCCTTCGGCGCGGGCGCGGTACAACAAACCTCAAGGTATTTTTACGCTAATTTGTTGTTCTGCTAAATTGTTTTGCGCTAAATTTTTTATTTTTTTAAATTTAATGGATCATGCTTCTCCACAATCTTTCCCAAGACACTTTTAATTTCAAAGTTTAGGTTCCCAATCCACTTTTCCTCCCATTTAATCTCCACAATCTTTCCCAAGGCACTTCTAATTTCAAAGTTTAAATTCCCAAGACACTTTTTCCCCAAATTTAATCTCCACAATCTTTCCCAAGACAATTCTAATTTCAAAGTTTTGGTTTTCAAGCCATTTTTTCACCAAAATTTAAGTTTTCCCACTAAAATTTTCCCAAAATCCAATCTCAACCATTGATTTTCCAATATCAAATCCCAGCCACTCTTTATCTTGTCCTAGTCAGCCCTAGAATTCAAAAAACGTTGTCAAATGTATAATAGATAATCAATACCGATTCTCCTAGATTCACATGCAATGTATTAAATAAACCTATTAGACTTTGTGCATCCAAGATAGGAGATATTCTAGGCATCCCAAGCCATGGAGCTACACTTGGAGAAACTTTCATGAATGACAATTCTATCATTGAAAAAATGTTCTCTAAGGGAAAACATTTTGTCCCTTGTATAGCAACGAGTGCTTTATTGCCAAAGGCAAGAATTCTTGCATTAATTCTGTCCTACAACATTTTCCAAATAGCTGGAAGTCATTCCTCAGTATCTGAGAGCCATGTAAAATGTGTTTACGCCCTTGTAGCTGAAATTAAATTGAATTGGGCATGATTGATATATGATGACTTGACCCAAAGTAATGCATCATCTCTGCATCATGATTATTATCTTCTAATCATTTTAAAGCACTTTAATATCAATGTAGCTTCTGAGACCCTTGCCATACCACATATCATTCCATTTGATAAAAGTGCATTGACAATAATGAAACTTCACCAAAACTCATCTCAAAATCCCGGAGAAGGTGAAGAAGAAGAAGAAGAAGAAATTTTAAATTTTGTCAATAATACTTCTATCTAAAATATACACACATGTGAGTCACGTGCGTGTAACCATTTGCATAGCTCTAAAGACTGATCACTACCATTGTGAAAAAATATTTTAGAGCTACACAAACAATTATGCACACTTGAGTCAAGTGTGTATTTTTAAGAGAGAAATATTATTGACAAAATTTTAAAATATGTTATAATTTTTATTTTTTCAACATGGTAGCGTACGTATTAGTCTGAAGCTACTCGCATATCATACGTCTAATTGTTGACAAGGAAGATTATTTGAAAAAAGAATAACGCAAGGTGAATCCGAAACTACTCACATTATTCTTTTTTCATAAAATTTATAAAGACATATAAATGTTGGATATTGGACTCCCCGGATTTGGTTTTGGATGATGAACAAACATAAATATATCGTGAACTAACAATTTGTGAGCGCAGTTATGGAGATTGTCGCCAAACTTCTATGTATATCAAATGCGGTGTTTCGAGACTTCTCAAAGTACGTGATCGTATGCCTAAAGCTTCGTTGAAGCTTTTGGACCATTTTAGAAGTCATGAAGATTCGGATCGAAGCTTTCGAAGACGGTTCGTCAAGTTTTATTTATAGTCTTTTAGCTTCGTTCCGTAGAATGTTAAGCCTTGAGTAGGTCTTACGTTTTAATCTTCATAACTCTCCTATCTTAGACATAGGATCTTAGTAGAAGTCCATACGAACTTTTCCGAAGCATCGCGCTTCGATTCGCGACTTCTTGTGCATGTTAGTTGGTTCAAGAAGAAGAACCAACCGACTAGATGGTGATCTAGTCGGTCGGCAAAGCTTCTTGGACCGACTAGTTTGCCTTCTCAATTCTAAGCTCTTTACTGTTTACAGTTAGTCGGTCTACGTTGACTCACCGACCGACTAGTTTGTGAACTAGTCGGTCAGTGATGATTCTTTGACCGACAAGTTGAGCTTCTACTGTACATGCCTAGTTAATGTTTGTCGTTAGTCGGTCCATGTACATTTGGCGACCGACTAGTTGATAAACTAGTCGGTCAACTTTTGTTCTTGGACCGACTAATTCTATTTGTTCTCAGACTATTTGTTTTATCTCTTAGTCAGTCTAAGTTAACTCACCGACCGAATAGTTGTGAAACTAGTCGGTTGGTAAGTGTTCTTTGACCGACTAGTTCTGTTAGTCTGAACTTCGACATATTCCATGTTCACCACTTAGTCGGTTCATGTTGATTGACCGACCGACTAGTTGATGAACTAGTCGGTCAGTGGTTGTTCTTTGACCGACTAGTTTGGTTCAGAATAGAGCCGTTGGAGCATTAATTGAAACGTTTTTCTCTCTCTCTCTCTCCTCTAACCTATATATACTTGGTGTGCTGCATTCATTGCACTCAAGGCTGATTTTAAGAGAAGTTTAGAGATCAAAGAGAAAGCATTTACTTCCATTCAAAGCTCTTTCATTCCAATCTTGAATCTCTTCTCACTCTTATTTCAAAAGAGAGATTCATTGATTGTGAGCCTTCCAAGCCAAGTGCTTGATCCTAGGTCACCAACAACCCCATAGCTCTCCATAGCTGATCTACATCTTGGAGCTAGGGTTTGGTGCCTCTTCATCTTCCCTAAAATCCGTTTTGCCCTAAATCGTAAGTTATACTCAAGGCATAGGATTTTGTCGGTAAGAATTTCTATTTCATTGTACATTGTTATTGTAAGTGATTCACTCTCGGTTGTGAGAGTTATGTTTGTGATCCCGGGTTGTGGGAGTCACAATTTTCATTTGTGTATGATTTGACTTGTGAAGGTTTTTCACAAGTATTTCATAGTGGAAATCTTGAGTTAGGGTTTCTAACTCAAGTATCCGGAAGTGATCCGGGTGGTTGAGACGTAGGATCACCGGAAACAAGTCGGGGATACTTGGGTGGATCCGAACCCAGTAATATTGCTTGTTTGCGATTGTTTCTTTGTTGTCTAACATTTACATTTCCGCATTTCCGAATTGTTTGGTAGAGTTTGCAAGGTAATTAGGAATTAGCCTCTTAATTATTTTAAGTACTATTCACCCCCCTCTAGTACTTGTGCAGTAGCTTAGCAGGGCATTACATTTGGTATCAGAGCCAAGTCTATAGCTATGTCTGCCAACGACAACAAGACCGTTCGTCCACCTTCCGACTATAGCACCTTCAAGAATCGTGAAGGAGCGTCTTCGGTGATGGAAGACCACTCCTCAACGAGGCCTCCCTTCTTCAACGGTACAAACTACGGGTACTGGAAATGCCGGATGAAAACTTTCATCCGGAGTGCTTCACTATGGAGGGCCACGATGAAGGAGTATGTCGAGCCTGCCGAAGAAGATTTCGAGAAATGGACTACCGCGGAGGTCGCCGCGGAGGTAAGCAATGCCAAGGCAATGAACACCTTGCAATGCGCTTTGGAGCCCAAGGATTTCAATAAGATATGCACATGTAAGAGTGCATATCAAATATGGAACTCCCTCCTCATCTTGCATGAAGGAACGAGTAGGGTAAGAGACTCTAAACTCGTTGTAGTTAATAAATATTTCGAGTTATTTCATATGCTACAGGGTGAGAAGATGAAGGAGTACTATGCTCGTTTCGTCGACATCACAAACGAGTTGGAGGCTCTCGGTAAGACCTACACCCAAAAGGAGAAAGTCTCGAAGATCATCGATGGACTTCCTTCTTGTTGGGAGAAATGTACCTTCGCCATCGAGGAAGGTAATGAATGAAAACTTATACCGTTGTTCAACTAATGGGTACCTTGATGTCTTATGAGGTACACAAGGATAGCAAGTTGAAGTTGCAGGAAAAGATGAAGTCCTACCTAAAGCAAGACGAGCCAAAGAAGAAGGCTATTGCTTTCAAGGCCGCTCCATCAACTTCCACATCGACCGATGATGAAAACTCGGAAGACGAGTTGGACTTGGAGTCCATGGCTCTAATGGCCAAGAAGTTCAACCGGTTCTTCCGGAAAGGTAACTTCAAAAACAAGTCGAAGTTTAACTCTTCTAATGCCTCCTCTCCTTTGTGTTTCAAATGTAACAAGCCAGGACACATGAAAGCGGATTGTCCTCAAAACAAGCACAAGGAGAAGTGGAAGGCGCCAAAGTTCGACAAGTCCAAGAAGTACAAGAAAGGGTACAAAAAGGGGCTTGTCGGGACATTCACCGACTCCGATGATTCCTCTAGCGGAGAGTCGGATGATGAGCAAGTGGAGCAAGCACACATGTGCTTCATGGCTAGAGAGGAGCAAGATAAAGATTCCTCTTCCGATGATAGCGACACCGAAGGCGATGAGGTAACCATGGATGACCTTAGAAATGCTAATGAGCAATTATGGTCTAAATACACTAAATTAGTAAATAGATATACTAAAGTAAAAGATGATTTAGCTAGCATCCAAACCTCGCCTAAAACTATCATCACCAACAACGACACCGTTGTTGAAGAGTTGAAGAATGAGATTGTTAATCTCAAGACTCAACTTGAACATGTTAGCATTGAGGATCCGGAAGAACACAAGATAGCGGATTTGACTTCTCAAAACTCGACTTTGAGTATTGAGAATGAGAATCTCAAATCTCGTGTTTATGTGCTTATGTCACAAGTATCCACTTTAGATGATTCTATGCGTTCTCTCACCGAGAAATATGAATGCACATTAGGCCGAATTAATAAATTCAATAAGGGTAAGGACCATTTGGATAAAATCCTAAATGAATTACTTCCAGGCAATCACCACATTGGCTTGGGGTATACGATGGGAAATTCATCCAAAGCGGCCACTACTTTTGTTAGGCCAACTTCCGATGCCTTAACGAGTGGTAGCAAACACTCTATTGGTAGTTCATCTACCAATGGTACTTCCACCTCGTACACACCTTCATTTGGAAAGAAACCCACTTTGGGTGGACCTCCAAAGAAGGGCCATGCTTACATGTACTCAAATACCATGCCACGTAGGAACACACGTCCTACTCCACCGGCTCACACATATGATGATTTCTATGCTACACATCCACGGACACGTGCACACCATGTGAGACACCCTCACGCACGTGTTCCTCCACATGCATATGTACACCCACATCATCGTATGAATAATTATCCACATGCACCATTTCATCATGTTCCTTATGCCTATCCACGACATGCATCACGTAGAAATCAACAACGCATGCATGCTCCCAATAGGATGAGGGCTCCCAAAATCTTCACTATTTGGAGCCCAAAGGACAGAAGCATAGATGAAAGACAAGTCTACATGAATGATTATTTTATGAATGTAGTGGATAATGATAATTATGTGGGGAAGTCTAAGTCTAATTGGACTTGGCTTCCAAAGGTCTAATCTTTTGAACCCAATGACATTGGGTACCATGATACGATATTTCTATCTTTAGGTACTCAAGAAAAAGGAACGGAGCAACAAATTTAAATTTAGCTCCAAGAGGAATTGGATACTCGATAGCGGGTGTTCAAAACATATGACGGGTGACGCTCAATTGCTCTCCGGAGTGGTTCCCATTGCAAATGGAAACCGGGTAGTCTTTGGAGGCAACGAGAGCGGAACCATCATAGGTGTTGGTAAAGTGGGTAATCCTTCTAAACCTCTTATAAATGATGTTTACCTTGTTAAAGGATTAAACCGCAATCTCATTTCAATAAGCCAACTTTGTGACAAAGGTTACAAAGTTAGCTTTGCGAAAGGAATGTGCCATATTTTAAGAAAAGATAATAATGAATTATTGTTTTCCGGTACACGCCATAAGGATATATATATATCCTAGATGTTCCAAGATCACATGAACAATGTCTCATTGCCAACACAAGTGAACAACACTTATGGCATCGACGTTTTGGTCATGTGAACTTTGGAACACTATTTAAGCTTTCCAAGTTAAATTCTATTAGAGGCTTTCCTAAGCTTGTCTTTCAAAAGAAAAGCTTTTGTGACTCGTGTCAACGAGGCAAGCTTCCAAAATCGTCATTTAAACCTAAGAAAAGCATTTCTTCTAAGCGGCCACTAGAGCTATTACATCTAGATTTATTTGGGCCAACTAGAGTTGCTTCATTAGGAAATGCACGATATGGACTTGTCATCGTTGATGACTTTTCTAGGTTTACTTGGGTATTTTCATTGAGTAATAAAAATGATGCTTTTGAAAACTTCACAATTTTTGTTAAGAAAGTACAAAATCTCATTGGAACCACCATTGTCACTATTCGTAGTGATCATGGAGGGGAATTTGAGAATGAGCCTTTTGAGAACTTTTGTGATGAAGTTGGTATTACACACACCTTCTCTTTCCCTCGTGCACCTCCTCAAAATGGTGTAGTTGAGAGAAAGAATAGGACGCTAGTGGAGTGTGCTCGCACTATGCTTGATGATAGCCAACTTGGCCATCAATTTTGGGCGGAAGCGGTACACACCGCTTGCTATGTGTTTAATAGAATACTTTTTAGGCCCGGCACTAAACAAACTTGTTATGAATTGTTGTTTGGTAGATTGCCTCAAGTTAAACATTTTCGTGTTTTTGGTTCAAAATGTTTTATTAAAAACACGTATGGTAGTTTGGACAAATTCGATCCAAGATCCGATGAGGGGATTTTTGTTGGATATTCTTCGCGTAGCAAAGCCTACCGGATATACAACAAATGAACCTCAACGATCGAGGAATCGCTTCATGTTTCATTTAATGAAGGATTTGTTCCAACTAGAATTACTAATGATGATGACTCTATGGATGTTTTATGTGATTCAATTGGTAATTCTAACTCTATTGATTCTATTGATTCTATTGATACTAACCCGACTAATGAAGTTGTTGAGAATGTTCCTAGTGATCAGGGAATTCCCAAATGGCTTCATACCGTTCGTGACCATCCTCATGAGCAAGTCATTGGCAATATCCATGATAGTGTCAAGACGAGATCTCAAGTCAACCACTTTGCTCATTGTGCCTTTGCCTCCTCGATAGAGCCAAAGAATGTTAATGAAGCATGCGAAGATAGCGCTTGGATCTTAGCCATGGAAGAGGAACTCATTCAATTCGAGAGGAATGAGGTTTGGGAGCATGTTTCATTGTCATCGAAGAACCACACCGTCACAGGGACAAAGTGGATCTTCAAGAACAAGACCGACGAAAACCAAGTCGTCATCCGGAACAAAGCTCGGTTAGTAGCTCAAGGCTACGGCAAGAGGAAGGTATCGATTTCGAAGAATCCTTTGCTCCGGTAGCTAGATTAGAATCAATTAGATTATTGTTATCTTTTGCATGCCATAAGGATTTTAAATTATTTCAAATGGATGTTAAAAGTGCGTTTTTAAACGGAGACATTGTTGAGGAAGTATATGTTTCTCAACCTCCGGGTTTTATAAATGAAAATTTTCCAAATCATGATTTTAAACTTAAGAAAGCACTTTACGGTTTGAGACAAGCTCCTCGAGCTTGGTATGGCCGTTTAAAGAATTTTCTTTTGGATTTGGGTTTTAAAATGGGAGAAGTTGATTCCACATTATTTGTTAAGTATTCGAATAATGATATAATTTTAGTTCAAATTTATGTTGATGATATCATTTTCGGTGCTACTAACTTTGCTCTTTGCGAAGAGTTTTCTAATGTGATGAAGGATCAATTTTAGATGAGCCACATGGGTGAGCTCAAATATTTCTTAGGTCTCCAAATTCGCCAAATGAACGATGCAATCTTCATCCACCAAACGAAGTACACGGTGGAGTTGCTAAAGCGATTTGGAATGGAGAATGCCTTCGGGAAGAAGACTCCAATGAGCACTACTACACATCTTGATAAAGATGCGGGCGGAAAAGATGTAGACACTCGTCTATATCGAGGTATGATAGGTAGCTTAATTTATCTTACCGCAAGTAGGCCCGATATTATGGTTGCCGTATGTGTTTGTGCTCATTATCAGTCTCAACCTAAGGAGTCACACTTAGTAGCGGTAAAACGTATTTTCCGTTATTTAAGTTACACACTTGATTTTGGATTAATTTATCCAAAATCTAGCACGTATGAGTTAATCTCATATAGTGACGCAGATTATACGGGATGCAAATCCGACAGGAAAAGTACTAGTGGCACTTGCCATTTTATAGGAAATTCTCTTGTCTCTTGGTTTTCCAAGAAGCAGAATTCCGTATCACTTTCAACCACCGTGGCGGAATATATTGACGCCGGTGCCGCGTGTGCTCAAGTTCTTTGGATGAGACACACACTTAAAGACTTTGGCATAAACTGTGATACTTGCCCTATCATGGTGGACAACCAAAGTGCAATTTGTCTCTCTAAGAACCCGGTACACCATTCCCGTTCGAAACACATAGATGTCCGACACCATTTCTTAGATGATCATGTTGCTAAAAAGGACATCATATTAGTGTACGTTGAAACCCAGAAGCAAATCGCCGATATTTTCACTAAACCCCTAAAGGAAGACTCCTTTGTGCGGTTACATCGAGAATTGGGGATTATGGGTGAATCCGAGATTTAGGATTCATTTTTATTCAATAATCTTGCATGCTATTCAATTCTTTATATTTGCTCATGCTAGATTAATTGAAATTTTCTGGATTTTTCGTTGAATTTTCGGAATTTTCACTCGATTTGTTCGTAAACGTCAAATTTCAGATTTTCGATGTTTAATGGGGTAGTATAATGATTAATGAGAGTATAACGATGTTTCGTCCAAGTGCGATTAGGAGAGAAATCAAAATTTCAAAATTTTCAATTTTTGGACTCTCTTAGTCGGTCCAAGTTCATTGGCCGATCGACTAGATTCAGTTCTAGTCGGTCAGTGAATGAGCTTAGACCGACTAATTCTTGTCAGGATTTTTGACTTCAGTTACTGTTTACAATTAGTCGGTTTAAGCTCATTGACCGACCGACTAGATCGTGATCTAGTCGGTCAGTGCTTGAACTGTGACCGACTAATTGTGACGGGGACAGTTGCGTCTTTTGAGCTTCCGTTCGATTAAAACTCCATCCCGACCGACTTCTTTCTTCTCTAGTCGGTTCAAAATCTCTCTCCAGCTCAAAAACCCCCTCGTGCCCGTTCGTCTTCCCCTCTCCCGTCGCCGTTTCCGGCCACCTCTCCGACCTACTCCGGCCGCCGATCAACCCCCCTACTCCGTCCGACCTAGGTATACCCCATCTCTAGCTCTCTAGGGTTAGGGTTCCTTCTATTTCGGCTAGGGTTTAGATCTCTAGGGTTTGTGATCTTAGCTTTCTCGGTTGATTCATGCGTGTATTGTCGCGCTTATGGCACGTACACGTATCCCGATCCGTCCTACGAGCCCTTCGCCTATGACTGTAGAGCCATCCCCTACGGATCCCATTCAACCCGCGCGAACCCCTCCTAAACGCCGATCGAAGACCACCCAACCTTCTTCGTCTTCGCCTCCTATTAAGCGTAAGAGGACGGCGACAGCGAAGCCCCGATCCCAATCTCAGCCCAAGCCCAAGCAAGCTTCATTCCGTGCCCCTACTCCTCCTTCCGATTCCGACACGGAATACATACCCGAGACTGAGACCCGTAGGGATCCCTCACCTCCTCCTAGGCAACCTGAGTCTAGCTCCCGACCCCGTACTTCCTCTCGTCAGCCTAAGGGAAAGGGTCCGATGCCGGTGGGCGGTGTCGATATTTCGTTGTGTCGCGACGACCCGTTGTGTCTCGCGGCTTACAACCGTATCAAACACTGCCCGCTGCTTCTGGAGCATTTCATACAGTTTTCTGACTTCACAGGACTAGCGGATCTTCTGTCGTCTTCCGGTCTTATCAATTATCTTCGATATGACCCTAAGGCGAATCCTCACCCCTACCCTCGCCTAGTGAAGCTTTTCTACGCCAATAGGATCCGGGGTCAGTACGACAAGACCCACTCGATTGAGACGACTGTCTTAGGGACACCGATTGTCTTTACGACAGAAATCTTAGGAGAGTTAATCGGTTGCTCGTCGTCTGGCCTCCTCCCTTCAGATATTTCCGTCGATGACATCTCTTCACTCGATCAGGTCATCCTTTCTGAGATCTTCCATGAGATTCCTCCCACCATGATTGACGTCCCCTCGAAGTCATTCAAGCCCAATGGCTGGGTCCTGAACTTGATTCTGAAGTCGTGCTTACTTCCTAAGTACAGCTCCTCCTCTTTGCCTTCCCAACCATTCCTGAAGTTGATCTATGCCATCTTTATGGGGAGCGAGATTAACTGGGCCCGGATCATACTCGATAAGATGGATTCTTTTGAGTGTATCCGGAAGTCCACGAAGTCTGCGCATATCCCATATCCGTGCTTGTTGACTCTTGTTTTTCGCCACTTCCGTGTCACACTTCCTCCTGATGATGAGCGTCCTCTCGGTCCCCCTCTGAATGCGACGACCGTCAAGAAGTCTCTTGCGGTGCTCCGTCACGTTCAGAGGACGACCCCCTCTGCTTCAGCGTCTGCCTCTGCCTCAGCTGCTCCCTCTACCACTCTTGACAAGCTCACACATTCAGTGAGACGTATGGAGTCTCGATATGCTCGTACTGAGGAGATACTTGCTCGTATCGCCTCACGTTTGGGCATAGAGATCCCTCCGTCAGTCTCTGACGAGGAGGAGTTGGATGAGGAGGAGATTGAGGAGCTTGTTCGTGTCGCTTCTCGTGCCCCCGAGGGCACTTCTGGTGCTGCTGCTGCCTCTTCTGCTGGTGACCCTGAGAGTACTCCTGTTGCCACCGTTCCTGCGGTGGATACTACGACTGGTGCTCCCGAGGCCACTACCGTCGCTCCCGTGGACACTTCTGCTGATCCGGTGACCACCACTCCCGCTGCAGAGCCTGCTGCTGCTGCAGATCCTTCCACTGCCTCCTGAGCTTCTCTGAGGCCTCTCCCCATGCACATTGGATGATTTATTTAGTTGTGAGAGAGTTTGGGTAGGATAGAGTGTGGTTATGTTTTTGGGATCATTTTGATGTATTTTTATGTATCTTCATGTATTTTGATGATATTTTGGATATTTTGATGTAGTGTGATACTCTGATGTCCGGTGTGACATATGTTATATGTTATGATATTTTGATGTATTTTGTGCCCCGATCGTTGGATCGATGTTATGTATGTCAGCGATGTATCTTTTTGATGTACTCGTGCTTCATTTATATATATACATCGATGTTGACTCTTACATTATGTTGTGCACATTTTATATTTTATATGTCTCTGATGTTTTGATTTCGTCGCTCGACGATAATACTTGGTTAAATAGAATTCATTTTATGAAAATATAGAATTGTTTTCCATGCACTAAATTAACCAAGAATGTTGATATTGGAGATTATATTCCATAACTCAGTTCGTGAAATTAATTTGAGTTTTGATGATTTTATTTATCGATTTTCGACTTTGGTCTCATTGACACACTTTGATTTAATTCATATTTTCCTTTGGTGTCATTTGGACCGTGGTCGTATTCTACGACTCCCGTGCTTTTATTTGAGGCCATTGTTGTTGTCGTTGATCTCCTCCCACTCTTTTTGCTAATGCCAAAGGGGGAGAGATATAATAATGACATGGCTAAATGATAATTTAAAGCATTATTCCAAGAATCTAATTTGATATGTTAGATTCAGGGGGAGTTAAGATATATACATGGAATTTCAATTCCTAAATTTCAATATTTGATTCTCATTTTATACTTTACTCGTCTGCTTGATGCATATTATTATTGTTCATTTTTGAATCTAACGTGTCATCAATGCATGGGGAGTAAGTAAATTACATTTGAATCATTATTTTTTATTATTATTTATGTTGATTTGTCATCACCAAAAGGGGGAGAATGTTGGATATTGGACTCCCCGGATTTGGTTTTAGATGATGAACAAACATAAATATATCGTGAACTAACAATTTGTGAGTGTAGTTATGGAGATTGTCGCCAAACTTCTACATATATCAAATGCGACGTCTCGAGACTTCTCAAAGCACGTGATCGTATGCCTAAAGCTTCGTTGAAGCTTTTGGACCATTTTAGAAGTCATGAAGATTCGGATCGAAGCTTTCGAAGACGGTTCGTCAAGTTTTATTTATAGTCTTTTAGCTTCGTTCCATAGAATGTTAAGCCTTGAGTAGGTCTTACGTTTTAATCTTCATAACGCTCCTATCTTAGACATAGGATCTTAGTAAAAGTCCATACGAACTTTCCCGAAGCATCGCGCTTCGATTCGCTACTTCTTATGCATGTTAGTTGGTTCAAGAAGAAGAACCAACCGACTAGATGGTGATCTAGTCGGTCGGCAAAGCTTCTTGGACTGACTAGTTTGCCTTCTCAATTCTAAGCTCTTTACTGTTTACAGTTAGTCGGTCTACGTTGACTCACCGACCGACTAGTTTGTGAACTAGTCGGTCAGTGATGCTTCTTTGACCGACTAGTTGAGCTTCTACTGTACTTGCCTAGTTACTGTTTGTCGTTAGTCGGTCCATGTACATTTGGCGACCGACTAGTTGATGAACTAGTCGGTCAACTTTTGTTCTTGGACCGACTAATTCTATTTGTTCTCAGACTATTTGTTTTATCTCTTAGTCGGTCTAAGTTAACTCACCGACCGACTAGTTGTGAAACTAGTCGGTTGGCAAGTGTTCTTTGACCGACTAGTTGTGTTAGTCTGAACTTCGACCTATTCCCTGTTCACCACTTAGTCGGTTCATGTTGATTGACCGACCGACTAGTTGATGAACTAGTCGGTCAGTGGTTGTTCTTTGACCGACTAGTTTGGTTCAGAATAGAGCCGTTGGAGCATTAATTGAAACGTTTTTCTCTCTCTCCTTCCTCTAACCTATATATACTTGGTGTGCTGCATTCATTGCACTCAAGGCTGATTTTAAGAGAAGTTTAGAGATCAAAGAGAAAGCATTTACTTCCATTCAAAGCTCTTTCATTCCAATCTTGAATCTCTTCTCACTCTTATTTCAAAAGAGAGATTCATTGATTGTGAGCCTTCCAAGCCAAGTGCTTGATCCTAGGTCACCAACAACCCCATGGCTCTCCATAGCTGATCTACATCTTGGAGCTAAGGTTTGGTGCCTCTTCATCTTCCCCAAAATCCGTTTTGCCCTAAATCGTAAGTTATACTCAAGGCATATGATTTTGTCGGTAAGAATTTCTATTTCATTTTACATTGTTATTGTAAGTGATTCACTCTCGGTTGTGAGAGTTGTGTTTGTGATCCCGGGTTGTGGGAGTCATAATTTTCATTTGTGTATGATTTGACTTGTGAAGGTTTTTCACAAGTATTTCATAGTGGAAATCTTGAGTTAAAGTTTCTAACTCAAGTATCCGGAAGTGATCCAGGGTGGTTGGGACGTAGGATCACCGGGAACAAGTCGGAGAGACTTGGGTGGATCCGAACCCTGTAATATTGCTTGTTTGCGATTGTTTCTTTGTTGTCTAACATTTACATTTCCGCATTTCCGCATTGTTTGGTAGAGTTTGCAAGGTAATTAGGAATTAGCCTCTTAATTATTTTAAAGTACTATTCCCCCCTCTAGTACTTGTGCAGTAGCTTAGCAGGGCATTACAATAAACTCCATTGCAAATTGAGCTTCAGCCCTTACAAAGTGAGGAGAGTTAGAAAATATGCTTTTTGTATCTTGAATTTTGGAGTAGTGTGCGTCGATAACCTAAGATGGTTGAGATTATTAATTTTGTAATGATTCTAGATCATCTCTTCCTCTTTCATCGCAATGAATCAATGATACTGTGCTGCTTAATCTTGAACAACAACTCATCTTTTATAATCCCTTGTTTCATTGATCAATGCAGCATATGGTTTAAACAAACCAATCATTGTTCTCGCTAGCTTGTTGGTCAACAAAAGAGATTACTGTTGCAAATGCTCAACTCGAAATGGTCGTGTTTCCAACCCCGACCATTTTTGCGTCTGTCAAATCAGTTCAGAATTTTTCAATGGGTGCTGACGTGGAAAAATTGGTCGATTTTGATAAATTTTTTTGAACTTGACTGAATATTTTAATTATTTTTAATTGTTGGCCTTTTTTGAAAATTTGTAGTTTAAAATTTTACTTAGAGCATCTCCAACCCAACACTACATTTTAGAGTATTGGATGTGAATATTCCAAGCACATTCCCATTATGGAGTGTGGGAAATGGAGTGAGTTCCAACCTAACACTTCATAATTGCTAAACACACATCCTTAGAAATTTCTAACACTTAAAAAACCTCATTCAACCCAAAAATGTAGTGTATGAGGGCATTAGACGGTTGATGTTTAGCAGTTGCCCTCACAAGAAAAAACTGATGTTTGATACAGTGACACTCCAAATCGTTATTTTTTTGTTGTGCGGTTGGAGGGAAAACGTCATTTTTGACGTTACACAATGCGGTTGGATATGCTCTTGGGAATTGCGATGCGCACATACCGAATTTCTCTACGCATGACCGCTTATACTTTTTACTCCGCACACGAGGATTAAAATAATAATATTTACGTTTTTGCTCAACGGATGACCGGGAATATCGAAAATACCTATAAGGCAAAACATCATAAAATCATGAAAAAATCATTGAAAACATCAAATTTGTTGTGAAGGGTTGGGGCTAGGAAACCCCGGCCTCATATATATATATACTAGTCATTACCCGTGCCCATAGGGCACGGTTTATTTAATGGCTGAGTTTTTCTCCCCCACAAATTTCAAGTTCCCCCAAATTTCAAGTTTTCCCACAAAATTTCAAGTTTCCCCCCAAATTTAAGTTTTCCCCCAAAATTTAAGTCCCCCCAAAATTGTCATTACCACCTAGGACAAACTTGCCACATAGGACAAAGCTTTGTCCTAGTATGATAAGATTCAAAATCTTCATAGAACTGGAAATAAAATGGCCGGAAGGGGTGAGAATAAAAAGTGTGGGTGTGTGTGTGGGGAGGGTCCATAGGCAAAAATACAAAAACCGGGGTTGTATGTGCAAAATTCCCCACCTCCTCTTTTATCCCTCAAAATCTCATCTCTTATATTTTCTCTTATTCAATTTCCCTGTTTTATATAATAGATATCTAAATTCTCTTATCCAATTTCTCATGTCCAAATTCTCTTATCAATTTCTCTTGATAACATCCGTCTTTTATATAATAGATATCTCTTATCCAATTTCTCTTGTCCAATATCTCTTATCCAATTTCTCTTGATAACATCTCTCGTTTGTAATATAGATATCTCTTATCCAATTTCTCTTGATAACATCACTCTTATCCAATTTCTATTGTCCAATATCTCTTATTCAATTTCTCTTGATAACATCCCTCTTTTATAATATAGATATCTCTTATCAAATTTATCTTGTCCAATATCTATAATCCAATTTCTCTTGATAACATCCCTCTTTTATAATATAGATATCTCTTATCCAATTTCTCATGTCCAATATCTCTTATCCAATTTCTCTTGATAACATCCATCTTTTATAATATAGATATCTCTTATCCAATTTCTCTTTTCCAATATCTCTTATCCAATTTCTCTTGATAGCATCCCTCTTTTATAATATAGATATCTCTTATCCAATTTCTCTTGATAACATCACTCTTTTATAATATAGATATCTCTTATCCAATTTCTCTTTTCCAATATCTCTTATCCAATTTCTCTTGATAACATCCCTCTTTTATAATATAGATATCTCTTATCCAATTTCTCTTTTCCAATATCTCTTATCCAATTTCTCTTGATAACATCCCTCTTTTATAATATAGATATCTCTTATCCAATTTCTCTTTTCCAATATCTCTTATCCAATTTCTCTTGATAACATCCCTCTTTTATAATATATATTTTTTTTTTTGAAAAGTTAGTGATCTATATTAAAATATCGTACAAATACAATACAATGAGAGAACCCTCTGCAAAAGAGGGGGGAGCGGACACAAGCGTCGTCACCACCTACTTTCCCAGATTGTACCCAATAAGAAAAAAATACAAGTATCCCTGCCAAAGGTGAACAATCAAAACCACAAAATCAGGAGAAGATAACACGCCACAAAGGTCTATCCATTATCAAGTATATCCCAGTTTCCAAGGGCGAATGCTGCATCATCCTCAGGTTCATCATGGTTCCGCAGTGCAATTCTTACATCAGCAGCAATGTCCTCAAAAATCATGGTCTTTAACCTCTTTGTACATTCGAAGATGCGCCTATTGCGTTCCCGCCAGATGTGCCATACCCCTGCTGCTAATACAGTCTTAGCGAGCTGTCCCAGAGTACCCTTTTTTCCAAAATGCATCAGGAAGTAGTTTCCCACAGCTTCTATATTGTAATCATGAGGGCCGGCCTTTCCCAGTTTCAACAAGGTTCTGCGAAGAATATATTGGGAGAATGGGCAATTGAAGTATAAGTGATTTAGTGTTTCCGTCCCATCCTCACATAATACACAATTAGTAGCCGTGTTTAGCCCCCATTTATTTAAAGCGTCTCTTGTTAAGAGCTTACCCTTGAAGGTCCGTAGCAGGTTGAGAGACCACTTAGGAATACAATTTGTATACCAAACAAGCTTATAAAAAGCAAATGGGCCACTTTTGATTCTAACACCATCCCAGGCATCTCTGAAGTGGAAGGCCGGCCCAGGTTTCCAATCCCAATGATCAGTACCGGTGCCGAGCTTGACGTGTTGGAACAAGTGTTTTACTGCTTGAATTGAAGATTCCTCTACCCACTCTGAACCATTCCAGTAATCCCTAACCTTCAACTTACTAGCTCCAGGTGGGATATCAATAAGGTTTTTTAGGGGACCACATGGTAGCCAATTATCATGCCAAAATAGGGTCTCATTCCCATCCCGCACCTTTCTCACAATCAACTTCTCTGAGAATTTCCTACAATTAAGAAGAAACTTCCAAGTACCCGACTGAGTAGGGGTGCCTTTTGCTTTGTAGAATGAATCAACTTCCACATATTTCCTCCTCATATACTCTGGCCATAGTCCCTTAGCCTGAAGTAATCTCCAAGTAAGTTTAATACCAGAGGCAATATTTAAATCAGAAAGTAGTCTTAGCCCAATTCCCCCTTCCTTTTTAGGCTTGCAACAATCCTGCCATGCCCAAGTATTTGAAGACCCCCATATGAATTTCATGCACATAGAGGTAAGGGTGCGAACAACAGAAGACGGTATTTTGTATACCTGAGACCAGAAAGATATCATTCCATATATCACAGTTTTCACCAGCTCAATTTTTCCCGCAATAGAAAGCATAGAAGAGGCCCATCCACTGAGTCTTCGTTTACATTTGTCAAGCAGCCTGTTGTACATATTAGTTTTCGGATATTTTGAAGAGAGAGGCAATCCTAAGTAGGTTGTAAAACTTGTTGCCTGCTTAACGCCAATATGGGTGGACAGCTCCCCCGCATTTTTGACTCCTTTGCTAAACACAGCCACACTTTTATCCCAATTGATAACCAGACCAGTGTAAGAAGTGAACTCATGTAATAGGTTTTTCAGCCCATCCATAGATTTATAACAAGCTCTACAAAATAACAGTAAGTCATCTGCAAACAAGAGATGCGAAATTGTTCCAATACGACGCATAGGCTGAATGGTCCCCTTAGTAAGAGATTTGCCTAGTAGCAAGGAGAAAGCTTCCATAATAAGCACGAACAAGTAGGGAGAAAGTGGATCGCCTTGTCTGAGCCCCCTATTGCCTTTAAAGTAGCCAGCTGGAGAACCATTGATCATCACCGAGTAGGTAGCAGTTGACACACACTCCTTAATCCATGAGATGAAAGTACTTCCAAAACCCATCTGATGTAAGATGTAAAATATGAACTCCCTGTTCACACTGTCGAACGCTTTCTTGAGATCAAGTTTTAGGCAGGTTCGAGACCCCATTGGATTACTAAAATCTCTAATCTGTTCATGTGCCAACAAAGCACTATCAGATAGAAGCCTGCCCTTAAGAAAAGCAGATTGATTAGGGGAAACCAAATCATGAACCACCATCCTCAGTCTGTTGCATAAAACCTTGCTAATGATCTTGTAAAGAACATTACAACAAGCAATTGGCCTGTAGTCCCCCAAGTTGGAAGCATTTGGAGATTTTGGGACTAAGGTAAGGAAGGTATGGTTCACATTAGAGAGAGAAGATCCAGAATGAAAGAAGGATTTAACAGAAGTGGTTACCTCCCTCCCAATAAGATTCCAGTGATGTTGATAGAAGAAACCATTGAAGCCATCGGGGCCCGGAGATTTAGATGGGCCAATCTCAAATACCGCGTTCTTAACTTCATCATTAGTAATCCTTCTCTGGAGCCAAGAAGCCGCTTCAGTGGTTATTTTCCTTTTAGGAATGAGGGTTGGAAAATCTTTCAAGTAGTGGCTTTGATTATATAATCCTTTAAAGTAGCTGACCGCCTCAGACTTAAGCTCATCATAGGATTTGCTTTGAGCTCCATTTACATCAACAAGATGCAATAAGTTATTGTGGCATTGCCTTGCTCACATGGATGAGTAGAAGAACTTTGTGTTCCTATCTCCCAATTTCAGCCAATCTTGCCGACTCTTCTGGCGGTACATCTCCTCCTCTAATTCCAGGAGCTTGGCCAATTCAATTGATAAGCTGTGCTCCTGATGCTGCAAATCAATGTCAGAGTGGAGAGAAATATGGGAACGAATTTCCTGCAGTTTAAGTCGGCATTGCTGGATACAGTCATCCCCTTGATGCATACGGGCCCAGGACTTGATGCTGTACTTAAGATGCCGCAGCTTAATAGCAATATTGTATAGGCTTGCACCGAACGGTAGCTGATTCCAAGAAGCTTCAACAGTATTCAAATACCCTGGGAGACCAATCCAATGGTTAAAAAATTTAAATGGCTTCAGGGAGGGAGGTACCTGAGGATGTAATTTGACAACAATAGGCGCATGGTCGCTAGTTCGGAAATCAATAAATTGAGAGAAGGAATCTGGGAGTTTATCAATCCATTCCACATTGCACATAACCCTGTCTAGCTGGGCAGAAATACGGTCTGCTCCCAACCTCTTGTTGCTCCAACTTAGACATAGCCCTGAACTTTTGAGATCTTGTAGATAGCTGTCTCTAATGCAGTCCCCAAAGTCTTTTAACATGGTCTCATCAAGTCTGCGCCCACCCACTTTGTCGCCAGCATATAAAGCACAGTTAAAGTCGCCTCCGATCAACCAAGGCCCGGTTCTATAATTCATAGCTTCCTCCTTTATGTTTTGCCATAATTCCCGCCTCTCCAAGCTCCTATTAGATCCATAAACTCCAGTTAGAACAAATGTGAAGCCGCCGACATTAACACAGTGAACAGAGATGTGTTGAGAGGATTGGGCCATTAAGCTAGCTTGCCAGACTTGGGGATCAAACCCCATCAGAATTCGCCCCCCTCTATGGAGTCCAAAGTTATCAATAGTTTGCCACTTCTTTGGAATGCAGGATCTGAAGTTTAAAGTATCCTTCTTGAGTTTAGTTTCAAGTAGTACTACAGCAGATGGCTTTACCTCCTTCAACAGGGCACTCAGATCCCTACGTCGCACAGAGTTATTCAATCCTCGCGTATTCCAGAAAAGCACAGTCATTGGCAATTAATTTTTGGTGTGTGATTGGCTGTTTTCCTTCAGCCTACTACTTTTGCGAACAGCACTCTGTTTCATGGAAGATTGGCTTGGGGCACACACTTCTTTCAATTGCTTGGATAAGTTTAACTCCCGGAGAATTTCACCCTGTTCCAGTTCCCAGTCCGGGTTATCAAAGACCAAGTTCTCAGGAATATCTTCCAACACTTCAAGATCATCTTCAAGGAGCGAAGGCAGTGTGCTAAGCTCGTCATTGATAATAGAGTCAGGGACATGTGTATTTGGCCTCTCAGGTACGGCAACAATAGGGGTGACATCAACCTCAGGATTTTGAGGATTAGTGGGCACATGTGTATTTGGCCTCTCAGAGTTTCCAACAGAGATTGTCTTAGTCGGATTTAAAGAAGAAATAAGCTTTAATAGTTGAACTACTCTTCTAAATTTTCCCAAGCATGTAGCAAAAAGGCTAGCACTTACAGAACTTTCGCCCGGGGTCATAACATTCGTAATAGTGATTTTAGCCTTGCCTTTGTCTTGGCATGAGGATTGATGAGGTGCATTGGCCTGCCTGGAGATGAATTGCTGAGATGCATTGGATGCAATTGGTGGTATAGTGCATTGGGCGTCCGAATGACCAAAGCAGACACATCTGCTGCAACGAGGTGGTTCGCCCTCAAATTTAACTTCAATTGAGACCGAGGAACCATCATCCAGTTCCGCATCGATATGATGTGGAAGGGCCTTGCTTGCGTCAACCTCAACCAAGCACCTGGCGTATGTAATTCTTTCAATCTTTGCCGTAGCTCTATCCAAGCAAAGAGGAGTCCCCACCACCGATGATAGGATGTTCAGAGCATCCAAATTCCACATATTTAATGGAACCCCATGCAATTGCATCCAAACCGGGACAGAAGTAAGAATGTCCCTGTCATGCCGAATTGATGGGCTCCATTGCTTTAGGACCACCAACCTCCCTTCGAACAACCAAGGACCGCCATTAAGTATCCTATCGCATTCCGCCTTGGTTTCAAATTTGAAATAAAAGAAGCCGTTGTCTCTACTATAAACTTGGATCCTCTGCCTTGGCTTCCATAGACGCTCCAACCAAACCTGGATCTGCCCATAGGTAGGAATATCACCAAGAACATATCCGACCAAAGTAAATTGCCAAGGGACATTTCCTTTTTGCAGGACTGCATCTGGAATGCGGGCCACCACCTTACCATCTTCCTTGACTATGGGCCTAATGAAAGTCATTCCCATGGATTCACCATAGGTTCGCCTATTTGAGCACACATCAGACCATGAAAGTTTAGCAGCAGACGGATCAATTACAATCGCTGGCGTAGCTCTCACAGGCATATTGACAAACACATTTCCTGCAACATCCTTATTAGTTTTGTTTTGAGTAACAACCGGGCGCCTACCCAGATAACGGCCTTCCATGTTGCGGAATCCATCTCCCATGCTGCGTGGTCTTGGATCGTAAGATTGCCGCCTATCACGAAAACCGGACAGATTTCCTTTCTTCTTCCGAGTAACAAATTGCCAGCCGTCAGAATTTGGGTTAGGGTTCTTCACAGCTTCTTGCGGCCCAGAGCGAGGGGCCCCTAATACAACCTGAGCGCTAGAGGGTACATCATTAGAGATTTGCTGCCCGTCGGAAGGAGTACCGCCGCCGGGCTTGATGGTGTCGCCAATATCGCACCCTAGCCTCTTCCGAAAATCACGCATCTCAAATTTGAATTATATATATATATAATTCTTATTGGATGCATGGTGGGTGGATACCCATAGGCCCACTAAGGGCCTTGTTCATAACACTCCCCTTATCCATCCATCGTTGTATACTCAAGATATGAATACTGCAGGATCTATAGTGCTTATGAGTATCATAAGGGGTGGATACTTCCAGATCCTAAGTTAGAGATAACTGCCTCGTTAAAACCTTTAGCTATGAAAAACCTAGTGGGAAAAACCAATAGCCAAGGAAAAAGAGTACAGTTCTCCATAACTTTCCCTGATTTGTAGAAGTATTTAGGGGTGTATACTTCTAAATCCAGAGTCAATGAGGTTGCCTCGTTAAAACCTTTAGCTATGGAAATCCCAGTGGGAAAACCCAATAGCCAAGAAAAAATAGTACAACACTACATTTGACTCCCACTGATCTGTACAAGCTTTAGGCTTGCAGATCTCCTAGGCATCTGTACATCAATCTCATCTTACAGCATTCCGAGAATAAATACAAAATACAAAGCATCGCTCATCTATACAAGTATCGCTCATATATGGTAACTACTGAATCCAAGGGAGCTCTTCTAAAGAGGGCTGGTCTGCAGACTCCGTAGATAGCACCAAATCTCTAGTCTCTGACCCAGTCGTCACTGTGCTACGAGGTACTTCAGTGCGTAGTGATTGAACCGGAAAACACACAAGGAAAGTGCGCCTTCCACTCCCAAGCGTAGGAGCGTCAATGCAATATAAAATTTATAACCGGTGAGTACCGAGTCGGATCACAGGGACAAGTCGTTCAACACTCGCAAGTTTGATCAGTAAAGAAAGATAAAGCGGGATACAACCACCTCGCTAAGTGAATGGTAGTGGGAAAAAGTGTGGTGAATCTAGAATCCTATCCTAAGTAAGTAGGGTTAGAGAACCAAATGGGGAGTTAGGATAGCTGGGAGAGGAGCATGGGTTGTGGGTTCACTAAGATTGGTGTCAATCAAGCTCTAATACGTCAAATAACTCAATCGATCATCCGACTAAGGAAACTCAATCGGAATATTTAGCATTCAAGAACATAATAATTTGCAATAAGGATGGATGCATCATCATGGCACTAATCAAAATAGGATCATGGACTTTTCTCAAAGTGTGCCCTCTTGGGACTTAACCAATAAAATTGTGCCCTAATGATTCATCCAACATATACATTGAAATATGCAAGAGGTAATTAAAGCTATAATTAACAACCAATCACAATGAAACACAACCCGAGCAAATTAACACTACTCAATCATAATAAACAAGATGAGAATCTTTATATGAAAAGTATCTCAAGTTCATTACAAAAGAGAGATGCCAAAATACAAAAGGGGAAAGAGAGATATCACCCAAGATCTCCCTAAGATGAAGCCTTCCTTCCACCTACTTGCTCCTCCTCCAAGCTTTCCATCTCCCCATGGCCTCCATGCCCGAGAAAATTCAAAGAGGAAGAAGAAATCTCCCCAAAAACAGCCCCAAATTTGGGTTAAAACCCCTTCCCAGCACTTCGGGTCTGCAAAAGGGGCATTGCGGGTCGAAAATCAACCCAAACCCGCAAAAAATACGCCCAAACCCCCTTTTTAAGTCACGCGGGTCGGGCGCTGGACACGCCCGACCTGCGGGCGCAAAGCGCCCGCCTCAGTGGGGGCGGGGCACGCGCGGGGCGTGTTCCCCGCATCCCCACGGCCCGCCCGCTCAAATAGCGGGCGGCGCCCGCTACGCTTGCGGGGCACACGCAAAGCATGTGCCCTGCACTTCCTTTCTCTGCCTACGGGCGGACACGATGGTGCCGCGTGGCGCTGCAGGATTGCACCATGTGGCGCCCCTTTAAATCTTTTTTCTCCTATTTTAATTGCATTTCTCCTCCAATTAATTGTCGGAAAATACCTAGGAGTCTCAAAAAAATCCCAGAAAATTCTGGAAAATCCCCAAGACTCCCTGGAGTACCTGAAAAATATAAGAAGGAGAAATTAGTCTATATGATGAGAAAATGAATATGATGACTATTATAAAACAATATTGACCCCCAATAATTCTTATAAAATATTTCAATGCTCAAATAATTTCCAAAAAATGTCAATATGATCACAATAATAGCAGGAGCATATGAAAAATACTAGGAAGCCAATATGGACGATAAAATCTATACTTTGTGTAAAGAGTGAGAATAAGCCCTAAAAGTGACATGAAGTGATAATATACTCAAAAGAGCAAGATTAAGCCTAATCTTTGGCACAAAGTGGGGGTAGTTAGGGGGTATAAATATTCAATTTTCACTACAAATCACACCCCCCAACTAGCTTTTTGCTAGTCCCTAGCAAAATAAGCGATAAATTCGGATTAAATGAAAAACATGTACCAAACTCAAGATATCATCATGGCATACTCCAAATGGTCTTTCCAAATGATTTCAAAGCCAATATACACAATGTATGAAAGTAAACAACAAATGATGTCCTCCTCAATCCAATTCCAAGAAAAGTAAGGAAATAAGCATCATATCACATTCTTTGGGATAAATCACAAATGACAAAGTTTCTAATTTTCATGGAAATGGCCAAACTGTTGTGAACGGTTATTTAACCGTGTTGGTTGAGTTTCTGGGTTATCCTAGAGATAGGCCCATATCTTTGTAGCCCATGTTTGTATTCTCCCATATTGCCTATAAATAAAGAGTTGGGGGCTCCTCCCCCAATAGTTGATTCATAACACGTTATCAGCACGAGCCTCTAAAAATTTTCCACAAATTTTTCGTTCGTTGCGAAGGCGAAGGCGAGAGGGGACGGGAGATCCACGAGCGCGGTGCAAGGCTTCCTCAATCGAGCGTCGTCATCTCATCTGTGTAAGGCTTCATGCAACCGTCGCTATATCTGGAAGATGGATATAGAGGTAAAAACACTAAAAACATTATTTTTAATCATACGTATGATTGCTCTACCCCTAGATCTCACAAGATCGATACGGGGATTTGATAGATCGCCTAAAACGATGATTTTTACGTCCCGAAAATCAATTTTTTTGGGTTTTTAATTCGTATAAACCCTAATGCGCCCCCCCCCCCCCCCCGCCTGAAGCGGGGGGGGCCGCTTCTGTCACCGCCTGAAGGGGCGACCCTCGCCCCTGCCCCCCTGCCTGCAGCGGGGGGCGGCTGCCCGCAACCGCCGTAAGGGCGGTTCGCCCTCCCTTCGCCCCCCCCCCCCCCCCCCCCCCCCCCCCCCCCCCCCCCCGCGCCTGCAGCGGGGGGCGGCCGACTGCAACCGCCGTAAGGGCGGTTCGCCCACCCTTTGCCCCCCCTGCAGCGGGGGGCGGCCGCCCACAACCGCCGAAAGGGCGTCGTCGCCCGCCCTTGCCCCCCCCCCCCCGCCTGAAGCGGGGGGCGGCCGCCCACAGGGCGGTTCGCCTGCCCTTGCCCCCACCCCACCGCCGGCGGAAGAAAGGGGGCGGCGGCGGTGACTAACCCTAGCCGCCGCCCCCCCCCAAAGCCCTAGTGGGCCTTTCTTTCGGCCCACTAACAAAAAAAACTCTTTTTTTGGCTGCGGGCCTGAAGCCCGCAGCCGGCCTGCGGGCTTCAGGCCCACATGCCACAAAATGTTACAAAAAAGGCAGCGGGCCTGAAGCCCGCAGCCGGCCCGCAGGCCTTACTCTTTTTTACAAAAAAAATTATTATTATATCATGTGGGCCTGAAGCCCGCAACCGACCTGCGGGCTTCAGGCCCGCAGGCCTACCCTTTTACAAAAAAAAGAGGATAAATAGGGGCAAAGGCTATAAATAAGCCATTAAAAGCACTTTTGGGGCTTAAAATTAATTTTAAAAAGGGCGTTTGAGGGCCTAAAAATTCGTGAAAAATCACGGTATCTGATAGGACAATTATCTGGCATTTAATGGCTCACTGGGGAATTTTGGGGGATATTTGGGATGATTTAATGAGGAAAAATCTTTTCCTCCTACAACGAAAATGTCAATTTTTGGGCTCTTATTCAATTTTATTGATTAAACCCTCTTAATACAACCCTTGCATCGTAATGATCACCTTTACATGCTTTACATCTCTGGCAAATTCTGTGGATATTATATGTGTGGTTGTGCATTATATTTAAAACTTAATAATTAGGAAGATCATGCGACCGCTCTGCCGTTAGTTATCTAACCTAACAGTGTATGGCGTTGCCCAGTGGTCCAATAATTATTAAGTGATTAAATGTTTTATCCTCATGCGAATATTACTGCTTGCGATGTCTGTGAATGAAAATGTTGATGAGCACAATATTTCTGCATGAATTGCTAAATGTGGTTTTTGGATCGGCTGTTTAGTCCCACAGTTTATTTCCCGCACTTTTCTTTTATTTTTGAGAGAAATTGTAGTGAGGAATTTATGTAAATGTCAAAGAAAGAAGACCAACTTCCATGGAGACGGATGCCACGTTTGAAGCTGGAGATATCATATGGGGCCCATGGGGTTTCCAAAGTTGTATTTTCCTTTTAAAGCTGCAAATTTGTATAATTTGAACTTTGAACTTTGGACTCTTTCTTGTGGGACTGGCCGATCCACACATTTAGCTTTTTCGTTAAATATTGCCTCTGCATGAAAATGTTTTCTTTGATTAAATATTAATTCATGCATGTTTGTGCTCTGCTGGATAAATGGCTAAAATTGCAAGCGTTGATTTCGAAGTGTTGGATGCATCAGGTAGAAACTATCTAAGCTGGCAGCTAGATGTAAAGTTTTACCTGCGGGCAAAGTCCCTCATTGCTACTGTGACATACAAAGAAAAAGTTAGTGATATAGAGAAGGCGCAAGCCATCATCTATATTCGCCGCCATGTGGATAAGACCTAAAGGCTGAATACCTTACGGTCGAAGATCTACTTGAGCTGTGGATTGCCCTTGAGGACAGGTATAAACATCAAAAAGATGTTATACTCCCAAGGGCACGATATGAGTGGGAGAACCTGAGACTGCAGGACTTTAAGTCCATTGCTGAGTACAACTCAACACTTTTTAGCATCACCTCACGCCTGAAGTTGTGTGGTGAGAAAGTCTCAGAAGATCACATGCTGGAAAATACGTATACGTCTTTCCATGAAAAAGATGCGATACTCATGCAGCAATACCGTGAACGCAAGTTCACCAAGTATTTAGAGCTGCTGTCATGTTTACTCATGGCCGAGCAAAACAGAGAGCTTCTTCTCGCCACTCACAATATGCGCCCTCCCGGCACTGCCCCTCTACCAGAAGCTCACCATTCCTCTTCCTTCAAAAAGAAGAGAGATAATAAAAGAAAAGAAAGACCACAGAAAGGGGGGACAACAGAAAAAAGCCAAGGGCCAAGCACAGCAGCAGCGAAAGAATGAAGGGAAGCGCAAGTTCACCTGGCACAGGAATGACAACAAGAAAAATGATGCACCCCCACCCAAGAGGGATTGGGAAGACCAGTGCCACAGCTGTGGCATGAAAGGCCACTAGTCCAGAGTGTGCAGGACCACAGTGCATCTCCAGGAGCTTTATAAACAAAGCAAGAAAAAGAATGCTGAATCAAACCTGGTGGTTGCGAACAATGCAGTCAAGTTCACAGCAAAAGACTTCGAGGCAGATGATATGCTTGATTAGCCTGCTACATTTATCTTAGCATTTTAGCATTTTATTTTAAGAACAATCTATGATTATGAGAGCTTCTATGTAATTTGATTTCTGTCGAATAAAATTTAGTTTTTCTGAATGCAAATGTTTACTTATCTTTTTAGATGGGATGCTCTCATGACTGCTTGGTAGACAGTGCGTCGACACATACGATCCTTCAGCACAAATGCTATTTCCATAGCATTACTCCGTATAAGAGCCATGTAAATACAATTTCAGGGCCATCGGACATAATTGAAGGTTCTGGGAATGCAACCTTGTTGCTCCCCAATGGAACAGAAATAAATATTAAAGATGCACTTTACTCTCCGAATTCCAAGAGAAACTTACTAAGTTTCAAAGATATCCGTCTTAACGGATTCCACTTGGAAACAGCAAATGTAAAAGAAAATGAATTATTGTATGTAACATCTCAAGAAAATGGAGTTAAAAACCATATTTGAACGTTTTGAGAGCCTTTCATCGGGCCTCTACCATACAAAAATTCAGAGAGAGGAAGCAAACCTAACGGAGCACCTGAAGTGCCCGACATCTGCCAAATTCTTACTTTGACACGATAGACTTGGCCACCCAGGATCTGTGATGATGCATCGTATCTTATCACAATCCCACGGGCATAACCTGAAGAACCAGAAGATTCTTCAGAAGGGAGAATTCCCTTGTGTACCCTGCTTCAAGGGTAAATTAATAACAAGGCCATCACCTCTTAAAGTGGATATCGAGTCTCCTAGCTTCCTCGAAAGAATACACGGAGACATATGTGGACCTATCCACCCCCCTAGGGGGCCCTTTCGGTACTTTATGGTACTGATCGACGCCTCTTTGAAATACTCTTATGTGTGTCTACTTTCAACCCGCAACTTAGCTTTTCCAAAGCTCTTGGCACAAATAATAAAGTTGCGGGCGCATTTTCCAGACAACCAAATTAAGAAAATACGTCTGGATAATGCGGGGGAATTAACCTCTCAGTCATTTCAAGAATATTGCCACTCAACGGGAATAGAAATTGAACATCCAGTGCCGTATGTTCACACCCAGAACGGTTTAGCTGAGTCGCTAATTAAAAGACTCCAATGGATTGCACGTCCATTGCTAATGAAATCCCAGTTGCCGGCGGATGCATGGGGACATGCAATTCTGCATGCTGCATCATTAATAAAAATTAAGACCCTCGGGAGGTCAGAGTCTATCTCCAATGCAACTTGCACATGGAACGCCGCCGAACATTTCTCACTTGAGAATCTTCGGCTGCGCAGTTTATATCCCCATTGCCCACCCCAGAGGACCAAGATGGGACCTCAACGTCGCCTAGGTATTTATATAGGGTTTGACTCACCCTCCATTATAAGATACCTAGAACCCCAAACTGGGGATGCTTTTAAGGCACGTCTTGAAGACTGTGACTTTGATGAGACTTATTTCCCCAAAATGGGCCTAGACATTGAAAAGTCTAGCACGAAGCAAATGTTAACATGGGATACAAAAAGTCTGAACCACTACGATCCTGTAACAAAACAATGTGATGATGAGATCCTGACGATCTTACACATCCAAAACACAGTTCATAGATTACCAGATTCGTTTACTGACAACCAGAAGATTGTCAGATCACACATCCATGCTGCAAATACTCCAGCTAGGATTGACATCCCAAAGGATGGATGCAATCCACCAGTAGCAGGAGTGGCTGCACCTCAACAGAAAAGAGACAGACCACCAGGCTCCAATGATAAAAATCCAAGAAAAAGAAAAATATCCAGAGACCCAGGGACAATACCCCCACAGAGAAACGAGCTCGTGTCCATACCCTCTCCCCTCCCGGAATCCACTGCAGAGGAACTGCCGGGAGAAACTGAAATATCATTAAATTATGTACGAACAGGGGAGGTATTGGACAGAAAGAGTACAGTCGTCGACGATGACTTCGCGTTTCACATTACCACTCACGTCGCCGGAAGCGACGATGACCATGATCCACATTCCGTTGCTGAATGCAAACGTAGAAATGACTGGCCAAAGTGGAATCGGCAATAGAAGCCGAGCTGGACTCGCTTCAGAAACGCAAAGTCTTTGGGCAAGTAGTCCAGACACCTACCGGTGTCAAACCTATGGGATACAAATGGGTATTCGTAATAAAAAGAAATGTAAATAATGAGATCACACGCTACAAAGCTAGACTTGTAGCACAAGGAATTTCCCAAAGACCGGGTATTGACTATGACGAAACATACTCCCCGGTCATGGATGCGATCACTTTCAGATTCCTGATAAGCTTAACAGCAAAGGAAGGCCTAGATATGCAGCTAATGGATGTTGTGACTGCATATCTATACGGCAATCTCGACAAGGAGATATACATGAAACTTCCTAATGGATTTTCTATGCCTGCTGAACTAAAAGATAGACCTCGGGACGTCTACTCTATTAAGCTATAAAGATCATTGTATGGTCTCAAACAATCAGGAAGAATGTGGTATAACAGACTCAGTGAATTCCTTGTTCAACAAGGATTCACAAACAATGAAGTCTGCCCTTGTATCTTTATAAGAACAAAGGGAAAAGGATTCGTAATAATTGCTGTCTATGTAGACGATCTGAATCTCATAGGATCTCCTCAAGAGATCACTGAGATATCTGTAAGCCTAACAAAAGAATTTGAAATGAAAGACCTGGGCAAAACGAAATTCTGCCTTGGCTTACAGATTGAACATCTAAAAGATGGAATCCTATTACATCAAACCACATACACGAAGAAAATTTTACAAAGATTCCATATGGACCAATGTCATCCACTGAGTACACCTATGGTGGTACGATCCCTGGATGCACATAAAGACCCCTTTCGGCCGCTGGAAGAGGGGGAGAATATACTTGGTCCAGAAGTTCCTTATCTGAGTGCCATCGGAGCACTACTATATCTGGTAAACTACACGCATCCTGACATAGCATTTGCAGTAAATTTGCTAGCCAGATACAGTGCAGTGCCCACACAGCGCCACTGGACCGGGGTTAAGCACCTCCTGCGCTACCTCCAAGGGTCTACAGATTTGGGACTCTTTTACAAAAATGGAATATCCTCTACACTTGCTGGTTATGCTGATGCAAGTTACTTGTCTGATCCCCACAAAGAGAAGTCACAGACTGGGTACGTGTTTACCTACGGAGGGACAGCCATTTCCTGGAGATCCATCAATCAAACCTTGACGGCAACTTCATCCAATCACTCAGAGATCATTACCATCCATGAAGCAAGCAGAGAATGCATTTGGCTACGCTCAGTTGTCCACCACATCCTGTCTACGACTGGATTGGAGACTGAGATCTCGAGCATACTACAATGTTCGAGGACAATGCTGCTTGCATAGCTCAGTTACGAGGTGGCTTCATCAAAGGCGACAAAACAAAGCACATTTCACCAAAGTTCTTCTGGACGCACGAGCTACAGAGAGATGGCAAGATCGACATCAGACAAATGCAATCATGTGACAATTTGGCAGATTTGTTCACTAAAGCCCTTCCTACTACCACTTGTAGGAAGCTTGTACATATGATTGGAATGAGACGCCTAAGAGATCTGAAAGCTTGAGGGCTTATACAGATCAGGGGGAGTTTGGCAGAGTTTGTACTCTTTTTCCTTAACTATGGTTTTTCCCACTAGGTTTTCATAGATAAAGGTTCTAACGAGGCAAATCTCACCAACTCAGGATCCTGAAGTATCCACCCCATGTGAGACTCTCCTTCGCTCAGAATTCTGAAGAATTCACGAGCAGAGTCCACACCTATGGCTGGATAAGGGGGAGTGTTGTGAACGGTTATTTAACCGTGTTGGTTGAGATTCTGGGCTATCCTAGAGATAGGCCCATATCTTTGTAGCCCATGTTTGTATTCTCCCCTATTGCCTATAAATAAAGAGTTGGGGGCTCCTCCCCCCAATAGTTGATTCATAACACAAACAAAATAAATTTCCCCTAAATTGTGGGAGATGAGATTGCATCGCTCATGTTGCTTATTCTTTCATTAATTCATTCAGTTTTTCCTTTTCTTTTATTTTTCTCTCTTTTTGTATTCTTTTTGTTTTAGAATGTTTTTGTTTTTGTTTTGCATTCACGCAATAATGCTATAAAATGCAAACACGGCCACCTTTGCATACACGCAATAACGCTATATAGGCAAAGGGATGGAATGATCCCCTAAATCTCATCTTTGGCGTCCTCCCCAATGTTTCGTGGGGCACCGGTTACTCAATTTGATTAGAAAAACCATTCACTTATATTAACTCTCTTTTTCATTCTAAACATGAAGTTATCAACTCATCCACCCACTCCTTAATAGGAAAACAAAACATAACCAAATGGCCACGCCTCAAAAACTAAGCCATTCATCCCAATTCATGCAATCACTTACACCAAATTATTCCCAAATTATTTCAAAGAGAGTATCACAACATATAAAGTAGTTTCATACATGGCATATTAACATTTGACTCCAAAATGGAAAAGAAATTAAAACATGCCAATCAAACATCTAAGAAGTTGAAACCAAAATAATAATCCGAAAAAATTGCATGGCATTAAGCATGTAGGGACTACGCATAAAGCTAGCGGCGTAGGGACGAGGAGGAAAAATATGATATGCAATAAAGAACAATAGGTGATGGCAAAATGGAGATATCTTTAAAAAAATTAAGCTAAAATCAAAATCCTAACAATCCTAAAGATTCTAACACTCTCCCTCCAACTTAAAATAAACATTGTACTCGATGTTGGGAGAGTATTAGATCTCACAAAAGGTCCTAGACAAAAGCATATATAAAAAGGAAAGGAAAAACATGCTAATAAAGCAAGTAAAACTAAAACACTAATTTTAATTATTTACACTAATGGATGGAAAGCACTGTGATCGAAGGGCGGATCTCGGATGTATAACGGTGGAGATAGCTGATCCATCAGCTCCTTTCGCTCCTTCCCCAGCTGCTTTGGAGCTAGGCCTCCACCGGCCTCCTTGGATTCCAGTGATGCAACTCCCAATGTTCCCTTTGGATAATATGTGTCATGTGGGAGACGAGCTGCATCAATCTAATCTGTGTCCTCATGCCCTGCAACAAAAGCATTCCAAAATAGGTCGTCAGAAAAAGAATTTAAATGTAAGCGACAACAATCTGAATCAAAAATATGCGAAAGTGCAAATTGGGATTCAGAAATGCAAGGCATGATATGGTGGAAACTTCCCTGAATAATGGCGCTAGGTGTGGCATGATACTCTGCCTCATGAGGGGGGAAGCGGCTGCAGAAGAGAATCTGGAGCAGACGACGGCTCAGGCTCAATGTATACCATCTCGTAATCGTCCTCGCTATCAAAAGTGTAGGCTCTGCAGACCTCCCCAGACAATGAAGTGTATCCTGAAAATCTCCATGAATGATAGCATGATGCGTATCTTGAGGTGAATGGTATATGACATGCTGCACTGAAGTAGGAGGAAGGTCTAGCTCGGGCTCCGTCATGGTCTGTAAACTCACTCCCTCGTACAAATCATCATCATCATCATCAAATAAAGCTCTCTCAGCAGTCCTTCCCATGCACTCGTACACCTCAAAATGGGTGGATGTAGTAGATGGAAAACATAACTCAGGCTCTCCAATATCATCCATATCGCTCGTGCCTTCACATGCATCCACCACAACATCACTGTAGGGATCGCCTTACCCTTGCAATACTAACAACACACACTATAGGGGTGAATAGTGTAATTGTAATAAAATTGTCCAATTAAAATTAAACTTGTAAATGCAGAATTATAAATGCAAGAGGAAATAATTGACACAATTAATCCAAACACAAACACAAGGAATTACCCTGGTTCCCCAAACTTAGGTGCATCCAGCCACACCAATATCCACTATAATCCCACACAGAGAAGTGAATACAAATCTCACAAGGAGATACCCCACAAAGAGGATTTATGCCCTACACAAGGACCCAACCAACCCTACACAAGGGTCAAGACTCCCACACAGAGAATCACTAACTCACACTCAGAGAATTAGGGTTAGCCCTACACTAGGACACTAAACTCCGACAAAGAGAGTTACTCACACAAAGAGAGTTATTCCCACAAAGGGAATATCCTAATCTCACAAAGAGATAACCTCCCACAAAGAGAGAAACACTAATTCCCACAAAGATAATTAGAGACAACAATTACACCCAGTAAAGTAAATACTCTTACCTATGCCTTGAGATGCTTACTCATGAATGGATGCAAGGCATGGAAGAGGATCTCCAAGTGTTGAGATATGCTTGAAAGCACTTGGATGAATTCCCTTGAGCTGGACTTCAATGCATGAAGAAGAATGAGAGCTCAAGAGAGGGAATTGAGGGAGTTTGAGAGTGGCTTATAGATCTCTTGAGATATTCAATAGCATCAAGAAGTATAAGAGATGGCAGCCCACTCATATATATAGGAACCCTATATCAAACCCCAAACCCAAGAAAACAACCAAAGAATCAATTCTGCAATGGCTAGAAACTGGGCGAAAACGACAGGAACAGTCGACTGATGATCAAAAGACAGTCGACTGATCAACGGCTAGAAAATATCCAATGGCTATAATTTGAGCCAGGACAGTCGACTGAAGAAGACAATATAGTCGACTGAGAACAGGACAAGCGCCTGTAAATCCTTCAGCAGGCGACTGCTACAGGGGATGGAATAAAACAGAGAGCTGCACTCTTTCTCCAGTTAATCGCACAGGCGACTGATATCAATAATACAGTCGACTGTCTATTAGTCAGGCGACTGTAAAACCTTAATCAGTTGTCTGCTGAATAAGATGGAGAAAAGACAGAGAGAAGCAGAGATTGCACATACGCTACTCAGGCGACTGATGACCAATCTACATGTGGCTGTAAATATACAGGCGACTGTAAACTAACCAGTAGTCGACTGTGCGTAAAGCTCAAGTTTGAGTCAATTGAAAAGTTGACTTGAGCTGTGCATATCAGGCGACTGGAAATCACCCAGTCGACAGTGTTTCCTTCAACAGACGACTGATGGAAAGCCAGAGACTCCAAATGAGTCTTTGGACAGAGTGAACCTATTGTGTTGGATTCTATGATAATCCTAAGGCTCACTAAGATGGTTAAATGCATATTCATGAATGAGTAAACCATCTAACAAGGCATTACATTAATCCTAGACTCAAAAGAGAGAGAAAGCAATAAAGTAAATTACATGGATTACAATACTTTTCTTAGAGTCTAAGTCTTCAATCTTGATGCCTTGATTGCTCTCCATCATTTCCAAACTTTGGCACTCCTTGAGTCCAAGCTTTGGTCCTTCTTCACAAGATGTCCATCCTTACACCAAGTGATTAGTCTCCAAGAAAGATATTCTAGAAATAAACTGAGAGACTAAAACATGAGAGTCATTAGCAACAACATAATGTTGTGATCATCATCAAAATAAGATTGGTATGAAACACCAATACTCAACAATCACCACCAACATAAAAATGCATCGTGTCCTCAACATGGTCGACATGCACCCCATCATCCATCTCCTCATGCTCACCAAGATATGGATATTCAGCTCTTTCCACTTGGTTCCAATGCACCCCATCATCTTGTACTTCTTGTTCTTCCATAGGATCACATTGGAATGAGCCCACAGCTGGCTCCTCAGGCTGCTCCGGAACCTGTTGGACTGCGCCCTCATACTCTGCAAGGTCCCTTAGGTAACACCATGAATCCTCGGTCGAATAATCAAAAAATTCTCCACCGCAGCTCATCTGCACAAAATCTCGCCCAGATGGTGATAACCCTGTATAAAATATCTGCAAGAGATGATCCTCGTGGAAACAATGATGTGGGCATGCAAACATCAAATCACTGAACCTCTGCCAAGTTTGATGGTAGGCCTCTCCATCAGCTTGGGTAAGGCTTGCTATATGCTGCTCCATGGCCTGCCGCCCCTGTACCTGCTCCAAGAAAATAGGCAAAAACACTCGGAGAAATTCAGCCTGAAATGATAACCAAGTAAAATGTGAGTCAAGAGACAATGAATCAAACCACATTCTAGCATTATCTTGCAAGGAATAGGGGAAGAATCTAAAATATATGCAATCATCACAAATATTCCCACCAAGACAAGAATACATCCACTCTTCAAACTTTTTCATATGTAAATGAGGGGTTTCCCATTCCGAACCATGAAAGTATGGTGGGAGTGGGATATCCTCTAGTTCAAGGTCGGAAAAGTCTGAAGATGATGCCATTTTTTTGTAAAAATTTTTTTAACAAAAATGAAAATAAACAACCAAAAGACTCAATAAGTGGAAAATAAATAAAATGGAAAGACACAACACTAAGAGATAGAAGTATCACACTAAAACTTTCAAAATCAATCAAAAAATGCAAATAGTATAAACCATTGTCCCCGGCAATGGTGCCAATTGATTGAACCGAAAAAACGCACAAGGAAAGTGTGCCTTCCACGCCTAAGCATAGGAGCGTCAATGCAATATAAAATTTATAACTGGTGAGTATCGGGTCGGATCACCGGGACAAGTCATTCTACACTCGCAAGTTTGATCGGTAAAGAAAGATAAAGCGGGATACAACAACCTTGCTAGGTGAATGGCAGTGGGAAAAGTGTGGTGAATCTACAATCCTATCCTAAGTAGGTAGGGTTAGAGAACCAAATGGGGAGTTAGGATAGCTAGGAGAGGAGCATGGGTTGTGGGTTCACTAAGATTGGTGTCAATCAAGCTCTAATACCTCAAATAACTCAATCGATCATTCGGCTAAGGAAACTCAATCGGAATATTTAGCATTCAAGAACACAATAATTTGCAATAAGGATGGATGCATCATCATGGCACTAATCAAAATAGGATCATGGACTTTTCTCAAAGTGTGCCCTCTTGGGACTTAATCAATAAAATTGTGCCCTAATGATTCATCCAACATATACATTGAAATAGGCAAGAGGTAACTAAAGCTATAATTAACAACCAATTACAATGAATCAAAACCCAAGCAAATTAACACTACTCATTCATAATAAACAAGATGAGAATCTTTATACAAAAATTATCTCAAGTTCATTACAAAAGAGAGATGCCAAAATACAAAAGGGGAAAGAGAGATATCACCCAAGATCTCCCTAAGATGAATCCTTCCTTCCACCTACTTGCTCCTCCTCCAAGCTTTCCATCTCCCCCATGGCCTCTATGCCCTAGAAAATTCAAAGAGGAAGAAGAAATCTCCACAAAAACAGCCCCAAATTCGGGTTAAACCCCCTTCCCAGAACTTCGGGTCTGTAAAAGGGGCATTGCGGGTCGAAAATCAACCCAAACCTGCAAAAAAGATGCCCAACCCCCCTTTTAAGTCACGCGGGTCGGGAGCTGGGCGCGCCCGACCTGCGGGCGCAGAGCGCCCACCTCAATGGGGGAGGGGCACGCACGGGGCGCGTGCCTGGCATCCCCACGGCCCGCCCGCTCAAATAGCGGGTGGCGCCTGCTGCGCTTGCGGGACACACGCAAAGCGCATGCCCCCCATTTCCTTTCTCCGCCTGCGGGCAGACACGATGGCACCGCATGGCGCTACAGGATTGCGCCATGCGGCGCCCCTTTAAATCTTTTTTCTCCCATTTTAATTGCATTTCTCCTCCAATTAATTGCCGAAAACTACCTATGAGTCTCAGAAAAATCCCAAAAAATTCTGGAAAATCTCCAAGACTCTCAGGAGTACCTGAAAATTATAAGAAGGAGAAATTAGTCTATATGATGAGAAAATGAATATAATGACTATTATTAAACAATATTGACCCCCAATAATTCTTATAAAATATTCCAATGCTGAAATAATTCCTAAAAATGTCAATATGATCACAATAATAGCAGAAGCATATAAAAAATACTAGGAAGCCTATATGGACGATAAAATTTATACTTTGTGCAAAGAATGAGAATAAGCCCTAAAAGTGACATGAAGTGATAATATACTCAAAAGAGCAAGATTAAGCCTAATCTTTGGCACAAAGTGGGGGTAGTTAGGGGATATAAATATACACTTTTCACTACGAATCACGTAGCTATGCATATTCTTGATTTGTTTCTTAAATGATGAGCTTCTTGGAATAGTAGGATTGATGTTGCTTTAGTAGCATGCTTTGCAGATCTCCATGAGTTAGTCGTTCCTTTGTGGTAGACATCGCAATGAGCTGTAACCTGCATCTGCAAATACATTTAACATGGAGGATGATCCTTGACCCTTAGAGATAGCGCAGAAGCTACATATCTTCGGTCCAGTGGTGTACTACAGGCGTTGCACTGTATCTAGCTAATAGATTTACTGCCAACGCTATCTAGACATACGTTCAGTTGGCCAGATAAAGGAGTGTACCAAAAACACTCAAGTGATGCACTTCAGGACCTAGGATATCCTTCCACTCTTCCAACGAATGGAAGGGGTCTTAATGTTCATCCATACAACAAGTAGATCTATTTAGTGGATTGGAATTGTCCATGTTTCTTCATCAACTTTGGGTGTATGAAGTTTAATGTCACATGTTTGTCATCTTCGGAATGATAATGTCATCTTCTGGATAATAATTCATCTTCTGGATGATGTTTTCTTATTCTGGATGACCATTCATCTTCTGGATGATGGTTTCATCTTGGTCTCCCTCTCCTGCAGGATCAAAAAAGGTTGTATTAAAGTTTCCGTCGGTTAATAACATAGTAATTGCCCCTGCCAGTACCAGAAGTCAGGGTGACAATTTCATCTTCTGGATGATAATTCATCTTCTGGATGATGGTTTCATCTTCAGGATGATAATTCTGTAAGCCAAGATTTTGACCTAGGTCTTACATATCATATTTGATAGTTAGGCTTAAACAGATATTTCGGTTTTCTCTTCAGGAGATCCGATGAGATTTGAGTCAATTGAAAATATAGTCTCAAATCTTTTTTTTTTCTCTTTTTAAAGATGCAAAAGCAACCTTTAGTAGGAGTCCTTGTTCAATTTAAGGAACTCTCTTGGTTTTTATTTTATTATATCTTTCATAGGATAGATATCCCAAAAATCTATCCAGGCAATGAAGGAAATAAGGAGGAAATCCGTAAGGGTATGTTGTCACACCATCTATAGCAACATAGCCCAAAATTTCATTTACCAATCGCATGGTTATCGCAACTATGACCATGGAGCCTGATGGACCAGTTTATATAATTTTGTAAATGAGTCAAGCTCATCTTACTTAATTACTTACTGGTTTCAGCGAAATAAACATCTAAGCTATAGCATGTTGCTTATAGCATATGATTTTATTTATTTATATTTGTGTTTGTACAATACTCATTTAGCCCACAGGTTTGATATCTTTTGATATGAGGACTTCTGGTCCAAACACTTCACATTTCATAAGTGAGTCCAGCTCAACTTATTTAGTTGCCTCGTTCCACATTATTTGGCCAATCTTTACGTTTGCTTCAGGAAACAAAGTGTGGAACGATATTTATAATTATCATTTAAATGACAAAATGAAATGTGAGTACTTGTCGACAAGTGTGTTTTTATCCAAATACCTCCGCATGTACGTACATTGATATTTTAACTTCTTCCAGACTTTACCCTTCCAACACTTGTTGTGAAGGATCTAGAAAAGGGAGAGGATATAAAGATGAGCTCACTTTCATGTGGTGGTATTGTTTTAGGGTCTCCAGGAGTTATTTCTCTCTTTGGAGCCTCGTGGTATATCCTTTCATTTTAATTTAGGAACATCCACTTCTGCTGCTGGTGGATTGCATCCATTATTTTTTGTATGTCAATCCTAACTGGATTTTTAGCAGTAGGGATGTGGGATTTTGACAATATTCGGTTTGTCAAAAATATGTATGAGAACTGTTTAACAGTTTCATAAGTGTGGATCTTTAGGATCTCATCACGAATCATGATATTTGAAATGGTCAACTGAGCTCAGGCTCAGGGATGATGGTAATAACCATGTTGGACATAATACTGGGAATTTAAAGAGTTCTGAATATGAAGGATCTTCAGGATCTAATCTTCACTATCGATGACCCATCAAAGACACAATCTATGATATGTGCTCTAAATGCTTCCCTCGTTCGGAGTGTTCGAAATCTATTTATCTGTGGTAATTACTTCCGATAAATAAGTCTAAGATGATATTTTGATGGTTTATAGTGGTGCTATGGGGATGTGTACACATCATGGCAAAATATATAAGATGTGCTCTAAACGCTTCCCCCGATAGGGGTTCTCTGAAACTGTTTATATACGGTGATCAGGCTCATATAAATAGGTTCTAAGAAGGTGTTTTGATGGTATGCAGTGTAATTGCATGTCCCCATGCAGTCACCAACAAATTGGATTTTTAACTGATGAGTAATCCGTTTAAATCATTTAATGATTTATTTATATAACCCATGTTTGGGTGTGAACACAAACTTCATGGCGTTCATCCTTATTTCAGTTGCAAATACTGTTTGATTTCCCAGTGTTATCTAATGTTCCCGCCATTTAGTAATGTGTCCCATTTGCTTTGAAAAAGCTGGACTGCGGTTGTATAATAGGTTTGATAATGACCATTTTTAGAGGATATATGGATGAGTACTCTAAGATACACCATCAGCCCTATGTAGGGATTGGATAAGTCCACTTTTATCCCTCAAATACTCTCAAAGACATAAAGATCTTGTTATTTTAGTGATGATTGTAAATATATCATCTTAAATTCTTTTGAGGAAGTGAAGAGAGTCAATGTCCACGTGAATGGAGATGATCTTATAATCATGTTTCCTTTTTGAATGGGACAATGAAAGCTTCACCCTTTTTGAAGAATTTTTGGGTTCTTCAGTTTTATAGGATTGGTTAATGATGTCTTGAATCATTAATCCATAGGTGACCAAATGTAACATACCAAAGTTTAAAAACTCGGTTGTTTCTGGGCACTTTAGGTGCTTCAGTATATAAGCTTCGTCCTTTTATTTTTCTTTGTATAGCATATTGTAATGCCCTGATAGCTACTGCACAAGTACTAGAGGGGAGTGAATAGTACTTTAAAATAATCAAGAGTATAATTCCTAATTATTGTGCAAACACAAACAACAATGCGGAATCACTACAGACAACAAGAATAAAAGACAATGCAAACAATCGATATAACGGGTTCGGATCCACCCAAGTCTCCCCGACTTGTTCCCAGTGATCCTACGTCCCAACCACCCGGATCCCCTCCAGATACTTGAGTTAGAAACCACTAACCCAAGTTTTGCACTATGAAATTCTTGTAGAAAACCCTCTACAATACCAAATCATACACAAATGGAAATGTGACTCCCACAACCCGGGATCACACACTTCTCTCACAACCGAGAGAAAAACTTAATATCAAAGTAAATGAAACAATGAAATACTTACCAACAAAATCCTATGCCTTGAGTAAACTTACTAACATTAGGGCAAGAAGGATTTTGAGGAAGAAGAAGGCACCAAACCCTAGCTCCAAGTAGATGACCAGCAATAGATGGCTAGGGAGGAGTTGGTGACCTTGAATCAAGCTCTTGGCTTGAGAGGCTCACAATGAAGAGAATCTCTCTTGAGGAAATATGGCTCAAGGAGTTTGGAGAGATTCTTGTGAGAAGAGAAAGCTTTAGAAATGGAGTTGAATAGCTTCTCTTTGATTTCTCTAAACCTCAATAATATCAGCCTTTATAGCCTTGAAGAAGCCCTTCAAGTATATATAGGATAGAGGAAAGAGAGAGGAGAAATTCGTGCAATTAATGCTCCAACGGCTCTATTCTGAAGCAGTCTAATCGGTCTAAGAAGGATCACTGACCGATTAGTTTCTCAACTAGTCGGTCGGTGATTCTTCTTGGACCGACTAAGAGGTTGACAGCCAATAAAGATAGTTCAGGAGATATAGAACTAGTCGGTCTAAGAAGACTTGCCAACCGACTAGTTTGACAACTAGTCGGTCGGTGAGTGTTCTTTGACCGACTAAGAGTTGAAATACGATAGGCTGTCTACTAGGAGAACTAGTCGGTCTAAGAACAAATTCCAACCGATTAGTTTCTCAACTAGTCGGTCGGTGATTGTTCTTTAACCAACTAACGATAAACAGTAGCTCAGGCTGTGAAAATGAAAGACATAACTAGTCGGTCGAAGAAGGATTCCTAACCGACTAGTTTGACAACTAGTCGGTCGGTGAACCTTCTTGGACCGACTAATTGGTCAATAGTGAATGAGCTGAGTTGAGCAAGGAGATCTAGTCGGTTCAAGAAGGATTGCCGACTGACTAGATTGCCATCTAGTCGGTTGGTTCTTCTTCTTGAACCAACTAAGATGCACTAGAGCCGCGAAATGAAGCGCGAAGCTTCGGGAAAGTTTCTATGGGCTTCTATGATAATCCTAGCTCTAATAATGTAAGACCTACTCAAGGCTTAACATTCTATACGATGAAGCTAGAAGACAATAAATAAACTTGACGAACCGTCTTCAAAGCTTCAATCCGAATCTCTTGACTTCAATAATGCTCCTAGAGCTTCAACGAAGTTTCAGGCACACGATCACGTGCTTTGAGAAGTCTTGAGACGTCGCTTTGGATGTACGTAGAATTTTATCGACGATCTCCATAACTGCGCTCACAAAGAGTTAGTTCACGATATTTATGTTTGCTCATCATCAAAACCAAATCCGGGGAATCAATACTCAACATTCTCCCCCTTTTTGGTGATGACAAACCAACATTAATAATAATCAATAATAATGATTCAAATAAAATTTACTTACTCTCCCTGCATTGATGACACGTTAGTTCCGTATTCAATAATAATCATACGCATCAAGTAGACGAGGAAAGTATAAAATGTGAACTCAAGTATTGCAATTTAGGATCTAAATCCATTTTTATATCTTAACTCCCCCTGAATCTAACATATCAAATTAGATTCATGGTAAATTGCTTTGAATTATCATTTAGCAAATTGTCATTATTAATTCTCTCCCCCTTTGGCATTAGCAAAAAGAGCTGGAGGAGATCAATGACACAATGGCTTAAAATAAAAGCACGAGAGTCTAAGAATACGACCACGGTCCAAATGACACCAATGGAAAATAACGAAGAAAATCAAAGCGTGCCAACGAGACCATAGTCAAAAATTGAAAAAAAAAATCATCAAAACTCAAATCAATTTCACATATTGAGTTATGGAACATACTCTCCAATATCAACATTCTTGGTTAATTTAGTGCATGGAAAACAATTCTATGATTTCATAAAAGTAAATCTATTTAACTAATATAGTTGACGAGCGACGAAGTCAATATCAGAGACATAAATACAATGTGCACACGAAACAAATGGCAACATGATGTACACATCCTACAAAATTGTTATGCCAAAATAGAGATAGAAACTTCATACAACTTTTGGCATACACAATTCTAGTACACTAGCATGCATTCCAAAGAGATACTCACTAAATGAGTCAATAAAAAGCATGGAATGCCATGAGCATACGAAAGATAAGAATTATAACATAAGCTCAAAACTAGCATCAAGATATGCATGAGATAGTCTAAAATACAAAGTGACATCTACATGCATTCAACACACATGGATACCAAAAGTAAGAATATACTTACAACATTAAGCTCCCCCTACTTTGGTGCATCACTTAAGCACCATCAACTCCATTTGAATGAAAATCTTTGCAAATCACGGAGTTGGTAGGGTTGGTATCACATGGTGGATTGAAGCTAGAAAACATAATATGGAGCTAAATTTCGATTTGTTGCTCATTCTCTTATTCTTGAGTACCTGAAGATAAAAATATCATTCCATGGTACACAAGGACATTGGGTCCTAAGAGATTAGACCTTTGGAAGCCAAGTCCAATTTGACTTAGACTTCCCAACAAAATCATCATTATGCACGACATTCATAAAATAGGAATTCAAGTAAGCATGTTTTTCTTGCATGTTAGTGTTCTTCGGGCCCCAAATAGTGAATTTCTTGGGAGCCCTATTCCTATTGGGAGCATGCATACGTCGTTGATTTCTACGTGATGCATGTCGTGGATAAGCATAGGGCACATGATGAAATAGTGCATGATGGTAATTGTTCATATGATAGTAGTGTGGATGAACATATGCATGTGGAGGAACACGTGCATGAGTGTGTCTCACATGGTGTGCACATGCTCGTGGACGTGGAGCATAGAAATCATCATACATGTGAACATGTGGAGTAGGATGTGTGTTCCTACGTGGCATGGTATTGGTGTACATAAATGCATGACCCTTCTTTGGATGTCCACCCAAAGTGGGTTTCTTTCCAAACGGGGGTGTGTACGAAGTGGAAGCACTGTTGGTAGATGAACTACCAATGTAGTGTTTGCTCCCACTAGTTGAGGCATCGGAAGTTGGCCTAATAAAGGTGGTAGGCGATTTGGATGAGTCTCCCATCTTATACCCCAAGCCAATGTGATGATTGGCCGAAAGTAAATCATTTAGGATATTATCCAAATGGCCCTTACCTTTATTGAATTCATTAATTCGGCCTAATGTGTACTCATACTTCTCGGTGAGAGAATGCATAGAAGCTTCCAAGGTGGACACTTGCGATGTGATTACATAAACACGAGACTTGAGATTTTCATTCTCAATACTCAAAGTTGAGTTTTGAGAAGTCAAATCCGCTATCTCGTGTTCATCCGAATTCTCAATATGAACATGCTCAAGTTGAGATTTGAGATTTACAATCTCATTTCTCAAACCTTCAACAACGGTGTCGTTGTTGATCATGATAGGCTTAGGTGAGGTTTGGAGACTAGTTAGCTCATCTTTAGTCTTAATATATCTATTGGCCAATTTAGAAAATTTAAGCCAAAGTTGTTCGTTAGCTAATCTAAGGTCATCCATCGTTACCTCATCCCCTTCATCCTCGCTTTCATCGGAAGAGGTCGCTTGATCATGTTCCTCTCTTCCCATGAAGCACATGTGTGCTTTCTCCACTTGTTTATCATCCGACTCTCCACTTGAGGAGTCATCTTCCGAGTCGGTGAATGAGCCGACAAGCCCTTTCTTGTACCCTTTCTTGTACTTTCTCGACTTGTCGTACTTGGGTGCCTTCCACTTCTCCTTGTGTTTGTTGAGAGGACAATCCGGCTTGATGTTTCCTGGCTTGTTGCATTTATAACACAAAGGAGTAGATGCATTAGAAGAACCAAATTTAGCTTTGTTCTTGAACTTACCTTTTCGAAAGAATCGGTCGAACTTCTTTGCCAAATCGGCCAAAGCTTCTATGTCCAACTCGTCTTCCGATTCTTCATCATCGATAGATGTAGATGGAGCGGCCTTGAACGTAATCGTCTTTTTCTTTGGCTCGTCTTGGTTCAAGTACGACTTCATCTTGTCCTGCATCTTTAGTTTACTGTCCTTGCGTACCTCATACGACATCAAGGTACCCATTAGTTGAACGACAGTATATTTATTCATATCATTACCTTCCTCGATGGCGAAGGTACGCTTCTCCCAACAAGAAGGAAGTCCGTCAATGATCTTTGAGACTTTCTCCTTTTTGGTGTAGGTCTTTCTAAGAGCCTCCAATTCATTGGTAATGTCGACGAAGCGAGCATAGTACTCCTTCATCTTCTCACCCTGTTGCATATGAAATAATTCGTAATCTTTATTGACAACGGTGAGTTTGGAGTCTCTTACCCTACTCGTTCCTTCATGCAAGATGAAGAGTGAGTTCCAGATTTGATATGCACTCTTACATGTGCATATCTTGTTGAAGTCATCGGGCTCCAAAGCACATTGCAAGGCGTTCATTGCCTTGGCATTGTTTACCTCTGCGGCGACCTCCACGGTAGTCCACTTCGTGAAGTCTTGTTCGGCGGGCTCGACATACTCCGTCAACGTAGCTCTCCATAGTGAAGTGCTCCGGAGGAACGTTTCCATCCGGCATTTTCAGTACCCATAATTGGTACCGTTGAAGAAGGTAGGCCTAGTTGAGGAGTGTCCTTCCATCACCGAAGAAGCTCCTTAACGATTCTTGAAGATGATGTAGTCGTTGTTTGTCATAGCTATGAACTTGGCTCTGATACCAAATGTAATGCCCTGATAGCTACTACTCAAGTACTAGAGGGGGGTGAATAGTACTTTAAAATAATTAAGAGTATAATTCCTAATTATTATGCAAACACAAACAACAATGCGGAATCACTACAGACAACAAGAATAAAACCCAATGCAAACAATCGATATAACGGGTTCGGATCCACCCAAGTCTCCCCGACTTGTTCCAGATGATCATACGTCCCAACCACCCGGATCTCCTCCGGATACTTGAGTTAGAAACCACTAACCCAAGTTTTGCACTATGAAATTCTTGTAGAAAAACCTCTACAAGACCAAATCATACACAAATAGGAAATGTGACTCCCACAACCTGGGATCACACACTTCTCTCACAACCGAGAGAAAAACTTAATATCAAAGTAAATGAAACAATGAAATACTTACCAACAAAATCCTATGCCTTGAGTATACTTACCAATATTAGGGCAAGAAGGATTTTGAGGAAGAAGAAGGCACCAAACCCTAGCTCCAAGTAGATGACCAGCAATAGATGGCTAGAGAGGAGTTGGTGACCTTGAATCAAGCTCTTGGCTTGAGAGGCGCACAATGAAGAGAATCTCTCTTGAGGAAATATGACTCAAGGAGTTTGGAGAGATTCTTGTGAGAAGAGAAAGCTTTAGAAATAGAGTTGAATAGCATCTCTTTGATTTCTCTAAACCTTAATAATATCAGCCTTTATAGCCTTGAAGAAGCCCTTCAAGTATATATAGGATAGAGGAAAGAGAGAGGAGAAATTCGTGCAATTAATGCTCCAACGGCTCTATTCTGAAGCAGTCTAATCGGTCTAAGAAGGATCACTGACCGATTAGTTTCTCAACTAGTCGGTCGGTGATTCTTCTTGGACCGACTAAGAGGTTGACAGCCAATAAAGATAGTTCAGGAGATATAGAACTAGTCGGTCTAAGAAGACTTGCCAACCGACTAGTTTGACAACTAGTCGGTCGGTGAGTGTTCTTTGACCGACTAAGAGTTGAAATACGATAGGCTGTCTACTAGGAGAACTAGTCGGTCTAGAACAAATTCCAACCGATTAGTTTCTCAACTAGTCGGTCGATGATTGTTCTTTGACCGACTAACGATAAACAGTAGCTCAGGCTGTGAAAATGAAAGACATAACTAGTCGGTCTAAGAAGGATTCCTAACCGACTAGTTTGACAACTAGTCGGTCGGTGAACCTTCTTGGACCGACTAATTGATCAACAGTGAATGAGCTGAGTTGAGCAAGGAGATCTAGTCGGTTCAAGAAGGATTGCCGACCGACTAGAGTGCCATCTAGTCGGTTGGTTCTTCTTCTTGAACCAACTAAGATGCACTAGAGCCGCGAAATGAAGCGCGAAGCTTCGGAAAAGTTTCTATGGGCTTCTATGATAATCCTAGCTCTAATAATGTAAGACCTACTCAAGGCTTAACATTCTATACGATGAAGCTAGAAGACAATAAATAAACTTGACGAACCGTCTTCAAAGCTTCAATCCGAATCTCTTGACTTCAATAATGCTCCTAGAGCTTCAACGAAGTTTCAGGCACACGATCATGCGCTTTGAGAAGTCTTGAGACGTCGCTTTGGATGTACGTAGACTTTTGGCGACGATTTCATAACTGCGCTCACAAAGAGTTAGTTCACGATATTTATGTTTGCTCATCATCAAAACCAAATCCGGGGAATCAATACTCAACACATATGACTTTTGAAAGTCTATTTGAAGTCTCGAGTATGGTCTTCATGCCATTTGTCTTGAGTTATGCTATTAAGGATTTCGTTTTGACGAATATCCTTTGAAACTTTATAAGTTTCAGAGAGTACATGGCATCCTTATTTTAATTTTAGGAGCATTCACATTTGTTATTCCTGATCCTCAATTTCAGACATCCCAAATGGATCTGTTTGACTATCATAAGGGTAAAAATTATTTCTATATCATACGTCATAAGGTATAATTTGGATTTAAAAATATCCATAATCGTTTGGCAAATATTTAGAGCAAACCATTCGCAGTAAAATAAAATGCATAAAAAGCATGATATTCATCAATACGAAATATTGTGATAATGCATTTAAACACATATATACTGCAAGAAAATACTCATGATAATTATGTTATGACAACAAGTTTTATAGTTTGATGTGTGCTTGATGAATAGCTAAGTAGACAAATCCTAGGTTTGTACCAATATTTTATATTGGACTAGCTTTGCGAGTTGGACGTATGTTATGAGTTGCTAGGAGAAGTTCTTTGTATTTGCTCTGACATTAGTAGGCAGGCACACATCTCAGAGTACTTTGTGATGTTTCCTTCACAGTTTCCTTCATCAGAATCGCGTCTTTCTCGTGGAAAGAAGTGTATGTCATTTCTAACATACGCATCTGAGAGAATTCCTCACTATGGCACTATAGGCGTGGGGTGACATTAAAAAGAGCTGAATTGCATTCGGCAATGGACTTGAAGTCCTGGAGTCTCATAAATTCTCTTACTCATAACGGGCTCTTGGAAGTATAACATCTTTCTGATGTTTATACCTTTCATCCAAGCCCGCTCATAACATTGTATGGGTCCTCAACAGTTAGGTACTCTGATGTCAGAGTTTTGTCCATGTGGCGGTGAATGGCTTTTGTCATTGCTATTCCTCTTCGAACTATGTCACACCTTTCCTTTCCCTTTGTATTAGACCTTGTTTTTATTCTTCCACTTCTCCACTCAACATTTATTTCGTTGTATAGCTTCAGACTTTTGAATGTCTATTTAAGTACTCAAGTATGGCTTTTGTCAATTTTCTTTTTCTTGAGTATGCTATACAAACATTAAGGATTTCATTTAAACGAATATCCTTTGAAACTTTGTAAGTTTCTTTAAGTATTAGTGGAAGAAGAAACATAGGTCAGTTGAGTAATTACGTGGGTGCGAATATATTTCTCACTTAAGTCATGACTTCGGACGTGATCTTATAATTATTATGCGCAAGGTCAGAATCAGATATAATAATACTGCCTTGTAGTGAGATAACTCTTAAAGAGTTAGCGGTGTTATGACATCCTTTTTGGGTGTCCATATTGGTCCATATAAACCATAGATTTTCAAGATCTATTTACCGAGTGTTGCTCATCTTTAAGATGGCATAAATGATGTTCGCATGATCCCGACGTTTTATTTTTTTTGGGAATAAGGGGTATTGTCGTATTATTTGAACTGCAGGTTCAATTTTGCCATTTTGAAAAACTATATGTATACCATAAACATAATTATAATTATCTATATGAACACATATGTATGGAATAATATTATTTTCATCACATGAATAATCACAGAGACATTTAAATATGCAGCAGGCATATATATAATTTCATTACAGACATATATGTATGCTACATGCATTAAAAATATATATCATAGAAATTGAGCATGCTGCAGGCATTAAAATTTGTATTATAAGCATGAATGGACCAGAAATAAAGGTGAAAATGGATTAAGATTTTATAATGTGCCCCGATAAAATTCCCGGCTTTCAAATTTATCCCAAAAATCCTAATTAGGGTTTGTTATGTTTTTTGTGTGTCACTGGCCGGCAGGGTCGTGAAAGAAAAAAAATTGCGCAAGTGTGCGTCTGCTGCCTGCTGGGTCGCGAAAATTACCGTGTTAGGGTTGTGGTCTTCGGGGCCGTTTCCCACAAAAAACGTGGCAACGGGGGGTGGGGGGGTCTGCCGGTCCCCCTTTTCAGTCGCCGTGGGGAGCTATCGGCCTCCCCCAGTGAATGTCGTTCGGGGGGCTGCCACCCCCTCCCGTTAAACGCCGTGGAGGGGGCTGTCGGCCCACCTTTTGCGGGTTTTCATGGTGGCCGGGGGGTGGGGGGGTTCCCCCCCCACCTTTTGTAGGGATTTTCAAGGTCCCTTAGAGCTAATTTATTACTATCCGTCCTAAGTCGGACGAACAAAATAAATAAAACAGCGGAAGAAATAATTTATTAACCTATTTAATAAATAAAGCCCTAAGGAAAAATTCCCTAAGCCAGGAAATCTACTGACTCGCTGACCAACTCGAGAAAGTTCTAACTACTAATTAATCTAATTGCATATAATATTGACTCACCCGGAATCTTGCCCTGGAGCAGGCAAGATGTTCCGCACCGTCTTGCGCTCCATGATCTGAGCCGCCTTCCGAGCCGTGTTGCGTCGCTCCTCGCCGCAGACTGGATCAGCTCCCATAGCGCACCTTGCCTCCGAAGCCATCACTAGCCGTAGAAGATTTCACTTGAGTAAACCCGCGTCGTAGACTTCCGAATCAGATTCGGACCTCCTCGTTGTCTTGCTAGGACTCGGTTGGAGGACATGAAAATTTATAGAGGAAGAGAATAAATTTAGTCTAGATTAAGTTTGCTCAAAATATTCGTGAGCTCCTTAATCAGAGACTTGGTGCAAGAAACAAAGAAGGGAGTGCCCACCTATTTATATAGGAGGCCGGCTCCCCTTCTTTTGTCTTGAGCAATGTGGGACAAAAGTTAGGAAGAGAGATTTGGATTAATTCAATTTTAGTTAGTATAGCTTTCATAAAGCCTTAACCTTCAATCAATTAATCCTCACTCATCGTTGAGCTTCAGAGATGATACAAGTTATCATTTCGAAGAGCTAGTGATGGTGAACGCGTAGGAACAAACGGCGACGAAATCCGAGTTCGTTTGACCCTTCAAACAATTGCTCAAAGTTGAGCAAAAACCCAAATTTCGTAGCCGTCAAGGGTTTCAACAAAGAACCCTAAAACAACTTAAATGGCGGGCGACCCGCTAAGCTTAGCGGGTGCGCCCGCCTAAGGCTACTGGGCGCGCCCGCTAGGGCATGCCCGCGCGGGCACAGCCCGCTGTCACCAGCGGGCTGCGCCCGCTGCATGCAGCGGGCGCGCCCGCTGGGGCAGCGGGCGCGCCCGCTGCAACAGCGGGCCGCGCCCGCTGCGCCCAGCGGGCGGGCCCGCTGGGTCAGCGGGCCCCGCCCATTTTGCTAAGTGGGTTTTATCCCACTTCCCATTTCGCCTTTCTTGCGTTTCTGGGCTCATCCGAGCTCCGATTCCTACACGGTTTGATCCTCTGGATTTCATACAAAATTTCCTCCATTCCCAAATGCTCCAATTTCATAACCAACTTGCGAATTCAATATTCTCTTTACATCTAATGATATCCTCTATACATTCTATCTGTTACTACGACGTGAATGTTACTCGGTGTGAGACCCTACAGCCTGACCCTTACTACAGGCCGAAACTCGAAGTCTCAAGACGACAGTGACCACTAGCAGTAGGTGTCGTCCCTGTTTCGGGATCATCGATTACGTGATTGGTTCGTTTAGGCAAAAGTGCCGACGAAATCACTCTGACTGTGACTGTGATAATTTCCGCAGTTTTAGTCCATTCGTCATAACTATGTCACTCGGCAAGTCTAGGGTATGGTATACTATCAACCCCATTGGCTAGCAGTGGTCAGTATACATCGGTCTCTGGTACATACAGGTTGTACAAGTTACAACATACCTTGGCCAAGGTTTTACCGAGAGCCGTACTGACCTGTGACACTAACTTCCCATTAACGGAAGAGACGAATCCTCTGTTGATCACTACTTAGCTCATATGTTTCGAGTGTCACCCAGCCTAAGATCTTTCATCAGGCCTAGCCTCGAAGTTAGATCTTTAGACCTAAGTGACACTGTCCACACATAGCTTCATACAATGATCTCAAGTCCTAAGGACCAACTTACCTATTATCACTTAGAGTTATTAATGATAGTTTAGTTAATGTATAACCATTTAATAACTCCATGTTTGGGTCGTTCAGTGAACTCAGCTTTTACTGAGCACCTGCGTCCTGTTTCCGACTTCACCAAGTCGCTTGGTTATGAGACCAACCAGACAGGGACGCAATGGTCTGTCTGATGCGTTGATATCCCTTATCTCGACACATCTATGACCATGAACACTTTTAAGATTCAAGCTATTAGAGGTCAGACATTTCTCATAATCGTAATCTTCATTGCGAAACATGTGTGACCTAACTATGAATCCAAGGGAATAATCCGAGTAATGAACAACTCAGACATTGCATTACCAGACAGAATACTTTCATTTATTGAACAAGATGTTTCATCAAGATAAATAGCCACGAGGGCATACATTTCTCTACACCTTTTTGCGGGTTGTTATGGCAGCGGCAGTAGTGAGGGGTTCGGCCCCCATAGGGTTTGCGACGGTGGAGATTTCAACGGCGGGTAGCGGGAAAGCATAGATCCAACAAAAGATCAACTTTTTCGAATAAAAAACTAATTTTTAAAGTAAAAAATTGATTTTTATTATTGACATCAACGTTTTCATCATAAAAATTTGATTTTTATTGTTAAAAATATCGTTTTTGGTCCAAGATTTAGTAGATCTAAACATATTCTCTGAAAAAATAGGTTTAGATCGAATTTTTTGTATGATTACCTCTAGATCCGTCCTCTAGATCTAGCGACGGTTGACGAAGCCTATGTGTGGAAGATGACGCCGGCGCGTGGTGGTCTACCTCCTCCCCATCGCCTTCGCAAGACCGGATTTTCGGAAAATTTTAGAGAATCGTACTGATAACGTGTTGTGAAGGGTTGATGGTTAGGAAACCCCTAGCCTCATATATATATTATTATTATTGGATACATGGCGGGTGGATACACATAGACCCGTTAAGGGCCTTGTTCATAACAAAATTAAATCTCAAACCCCAAATACGTATTACATATACGAATTGAATGAAGAATTCCGTACAATCGTGATAACACAATAGTTGGCGATTGAGCAAAAAAATTCTGAAATATGACGTTTGAGAAATATTTTGCAAAATTCTTCGTTGGGTTGATCACCAAATCTGAACTCATACACTAATTTTACTAACTGCGCACAACATGCTAAATTTTACATTTTGTGCGCGGTGAGTAATTTTGCTAAATGCATACTTTTTATTCATCGTGCATAATATGCAAATTTTTTGCATGTTGTGCACGATGAGCAATTTTGTTCATGTGAAAACGCAATACAACAAATAATTAAAGAATTGCACGATGGTATCATTGACCGAACATGTTTTTTCGTTGTAGAATATATATTCAATTAAAATAACCTCTTTGATCTTTCGTTTTTAGTGCTCCTGAAATTATAAAAAAACAGATTTTTCATGTTATATTTGCTTAAATCTCTTAATATTTCTACATTGATTCTAGAAATGGGTTGTTATTAGGAAAGAATCATCGATCTTCTTGTGCTCTTCTTTTAATTATTGCAGCATATTTAAACTTCCTTTGCATATTCGGTGAAATTGATGGGAGTTGATTTGAGCACGAACCGTTTTACTCGTGCGCACACCCACTTAAGAATTTTCAACTTGTGTGCACAAGCACTTGCACGCACAACCGTTTGAAGGGAGTTGATTCGTTTTACTCATGCGCATAACTGTTTGAAGGGAGTTGATTCGTTTTCTCATGCACGCAACCATTCAAGAATTCCAAAGCATCAAAAAATTCCAAAGCTCCCTTAAAAATTTCCACTCGCGTGCACAACCACTTAAGAATGCCAAAGTTTTGATTAAACGCTTAAGAATGCGAAATCACTAATAAGTGGAATTTTAAGTGGAATTCCATGTGCGAACAACCACTCGCGCTGTAAGGACAGGTATTTTCTGATACACTGGAGCCGAGTTCTATTTATGAATGTTTTTATTATTATACTTGGATGTGTTGATCTCATTATTATACTTACATTAGTTAGCTTATTTAAATCTTGTTATTATTATATTTAAAATTTCAAATTCTAATGATTTAAAATTCAAATTCAAAAACTTCCCTATTTAAATCCTAATTAAAACTATAACTATTTTGGTAATTATCTCTCATCAATACCCATTATTCTCCCCAATTATTACCATTATTCAAACCTTCCTAATTATCTTTTGCTATTAATTTCCCTAATCAAAACCATTAAAAAAATCTTTTAAAACTCTTTCGTATTTTACTTAAACCCTAATCTAAACCATAAGGACTCACACACACAGCAATCCAGAACAAAACCCCATCTCTCTCTCTTCTCATTTAAAACATATACAAACCCTACATCCATCTAACCCTATTCTCTCTCGTAAACCCTAAGAGGAGCCCTCTAAACATAAACCATAGGAACCCTAGCCCTCAACCCTAAAACCCCAGCTCACCGGCGCCTGACGTCCAACAGCCGCATCTCCGACGTCTAACCCCAACTCAGGCGATCTCTCCTTCCGACTGCACCCCCTCCCATCTCAGAGCTCCTTTCGTCGACAGCACTAGCCCTCACAAAACTCCACCTTCCTCCAAGGAAACCCTACCCAAGCCCTAGTCCTTGTAATGCCCTGATAGCTACTGCATAAGTACTAGAGGGGGGGTGAATAGTACTTTAAAATAATCAAGAGTATAATTCCTAATTATCGTGCAAACTCAACCAACAATGCGGAATGAAAATATGACAAACAAGAATTGAGCAATGCAAACAAACGATGTAACGGGTTCGGATCCACCCAAGTCTCCCCGACTTGTTCCCGGTGATCCTACGTCCCAAACACCCGGATCCCCTCCGGCTACTTGAGTTAGAATCCTCTAACCCAAATTTGCACTATGAAATTCTTGTAGAAAACCTCTACAAGATCAAATCATACACAAATCGAAATGTGACTCCAACAAACCGGGATCACAAACTTCTCTCACAACCGAGAGAAAAACTTAATATCAATGTAAATGAAACAATGAAATACTTACCAACAAAATCCTATGCCTTGAGTAAACTTACGATTTTAGGGCAAGGAGGATTTTGAAGGAGAGATAGTCACCAAACCCTAGCTCCACCAAGATGAACAGCGATCGAAGGCTAGGATGGAGTTGGTGACTTTGAATCAAGCTCTTGGCTTGAGAGGCTCACAATGAAGAGAATCTCTCTTGAGGAAATTAGGGCTCAAGGAGTTTGGAGAGATTCTTTGTGAGAATGAGGAAGCTTTAGAAATGGAGTTGAATGCTTTCTCTTTGATCTCTAAATCACAATAAATGTCAGCCTTGAATGCTAGGAAGAAGCATCACAAGTATATATAGGATAGAGAGAAGATAAGAGAAAAATTCGTGCATTAAATGCTCCAACGGATCTATTTTGAAGCAGTCTAATCGGTCTAAGAAGGATCACTGACCGATTAGTTTCACAACTAGTCGATCGGTGATTCTTCTTGGATCGACTAAGAGATTGACAGCCAAGAAAGATAGTTCAGGAGATATAGAACTAGTCGGTCTAAGAAGACTTGCCAACCGACTAGTTTGATATCTAGTCGGTCGGTGAGTGTTCTTTGACCGACTAAGAGTTGAAACTCAATAGGCTGAATTCAAGGAGAACTAGTCGGTCTAAGAACAAATTCCAACCGACTAGTTTCACAACTAGTCGGTCGATGGTTGTTCTTGGACCGACTAACGAGTCAACAGTGGCTCAGGCTGAAAAGTGAAAGTATAACTAGTCGGTCTAAGAAGGATTCCAAACCGACTAGTTTGACAACTAGTCGATCGGTGAACCTTCTTGGACCGACTAATTGGTCAACAGTGAAGATGCTGAATTTAGCAAGGAGATCTAGTCGGTTCAAGAAGGATTCTTAACCGACTAGATGACAATCTAGTCGGTTGGTCCTTCTTCTTGAACCAACTAAGATGCACTAGAAGCCGCGAAATGAAGCGTGAAGCTTCGGGAAAGTTTCTATGGGCTTCTAAGATAATCCTAGCTCTAAGATATGAGCGTTATGAAGATTATAATGTAAGACCTACTCAAGGCTTAACATTCTACGAAAAGAAGCTAGAAGACTATAAAATAAACTAGACGAACCGTCTTCAAAGCTTCAATCCGAATCTCTTGACTTCAATAATGCTCCTAGAGCTTCAACGAAGCTTCAGGCACACGATCACGCGCTTTGAGAAGTCTTGAGACGTCGCTTTAGATGTACGTAGAATTTTGGCAACGATCTCCATAACTGCGCTCACAAAGAGTTAGTTCACGATATTTATGTTTGTTCATCATCAAAACCAAATCCGGGGAATCAATACTCAACATTCTCCCCCGTTTTGGTGATGACAAACCAACATAAATAATAATCAATAATAATGAGTCAAATGGAATTTACTTACTCTCCCTGCATTGATGACACGTTAGTTCCATATTAGATAATAATCATACGCATCAAGCAGACGAGGAAAGTATAAAATATGAACCCAATTATTGCAATTTAGGATCTAAATCCATTTTTATATCTTAACTCCCCCTGAATCTAACATATCAAATTAGATTCACGGTAAATTGCTTTATTAGCACATTGTCATTATTAATTCTCTCCCCCTTTGGCATTAGCAAAAAGAGCGGGAGGAGATCAACGACAACAACAATGGCTAGAAAATAGAAGCACGAGAGTCGAAGAATACGACCACGGTCCAAATGACACCAAAGTAAAATCACGAAGAAAATCAAAGCGTGCCAACGAGACCATAGTCGAAAATCGAAAGATGAAATCATCAAAACTCAAATCAATTTCACGTATTGAGTTATGGAAAATACTCTCCAATATCAACATTCTTAGTGAATTTAGTGCATGGAAAACAATTATATGTTTTCATATAAAGAATTCTATTTAATCAATTTAATCGTCGAGCGATGAAATCAACATCAGAGACAAAAAATAATATAATGTGCACACTGAAGTAAATGGCAACACGATGTATATATATATATATATATATATATATATATATATATATATATATATATATATATATATATATATATATATAACATGGTACAACAAAAGGTATACATCCGCCAACACAAATATAAACGATCATCAGATCGGTGCACAAAATACAACACATGTCTCAACAGACCTCAAAACGAACATACATCAAAATGTATCATCAAAACATTCAAAAATACATCATAAATACATAACCACCCAACTATCCTACCCCACACTCTCACAACAAATATATCATCCAAGTGCACATGGGAGAGTCCTCCAACGTAAGCTCAAGAGTCGGAGGGAGGATCAGCAGCAGCAGCAGGCTGTGCAGAAGGGGTGGTAGTCACTGGTTCAACTGGAGTGTCCACCGAAGGGAGAGTGGCAGCAGGAGTGCTCTCGGGGAGCACCAGCAGAGGAAGTGCCAACAGAAGTACCCTCGGGGGCACGAGCTGGAGAAGCATCTCACTCCACATCCTCATCAACATCCATAACCTCCTCGTCAGAAATCGTAGGAGGGACCTCAATGTCCAGATGCTCGCAGATGCGAGTAAGCATCTCCGCACAACGAGAAATACGAGACTCCTGACGTCTCAGGGAATCTGAAAACTCAGAGAGTGAAGGAGGAGGAGGAGGAGGAGCAGCAGCAGCAGGGGTAGTCCTCTGAACGTGACACAGCGTTGCAAGAGACTTCTTGATGGCAGTCGCGTTCAGGGGAGGACCCAAAGGACGCTGGTCATCTGGAGGGAGAGGGACGCCAAAATGAAGGAAAACGAGAGTCAATAGGCAAGGATAAGGAATATGGACAGACTTGGTGGATTTCCTTATGCACTCAAAGGAATCCATCTTGTCAAGGATAATGCGAGCCCAATTTATCTCGCTCCCCATAAAAAGAGCGTAGATAAGCTTGAGAAATGGTTGGGAGGACAAGCTAGAAGAGCCGTACTTCGGTAGAAGGCACGACTTCAGAATCGAATTTACGACCCACGCATTAGGCTTAAAAGATTTAGAGGGAACGCCAATCATGGCGGGAGGGATGACGTGGAACATCTCAGCAAGCATGGTCTGGTCAAGATCGTGGATATTATCCACGGAGATATCAGCAGGGAGCAGGCCAGAGGATGAGACACCGATCAACTGCCCTAAAATCTCTGTCGTGAGGACAATAGGTGTCCCCAAGCCAGTGGTCTCAATGCAGTGAGTGTCATCATACTCACCCCGTACTCGATTGGCATAGAACAATTTGACGAGTCGGGGATACGGATGAGGGTTTGCCTTGGGGTCATGGTGAAGATAGTCAGTAGGCCGCTATAGGAGAGGAGATTTGCAAGCTGAGGAAAATCGGAAAACTGGACGAAGTGCTCCAGAATCAAAGGACGGTGCTCCATACGATTGTATGCCGCTAGACACATCGAGTCATCGCGATACAACGAGATATCGACCCCACCCAAAGGCATGGGAGCCTTCTCGTTAGACGGACGAGTCGAAGTACGAGGAGGAGGAGTAGGAGCCTTCTCGGTAGGCTCAGACTCAGGAATATACTCTTCGTCAGAGTCATCGGGAGGAGTGGGAGCACAGAAGGGTCCTGGAGTCAAAATCTTTTCTTTGGCCTTGGTTCGGGGCTTGGATTGAGATTGAGATTGGGGTTTGGGCTTGGAGACAGTAGTCCTCTTCTTCTTGAGGGGAGGCGAGGAAGAAGAAGGAGAGGTAGGAATACGGGTGGATTTGGCACGACGTTTGGGTTGAGGAGGGTCGGTAGGAGGAGACTCTACGGTCATGGGAGACGGAGTGGTAGGACAGATAGGGATTCATGTTCTCACCATGATATCGAGACGAGACACCTCAAATGAACGAAATTGACACGAAATCGAACGAAGAATAGCTAGGTCGAAACCCTAATACGAACGAAATTGAAATTGAACGAAACGAACCCTAGAACAGAGAGAGAAAGAGAGGAGATATACCCTGGATGCCCTAGGACGGAGGAGAGATGGCCGGCGGCGACTGTCGACGGCCGGAAATGGCGACACACGGCGGAGGGAGGAGAGGATACGCGGGGGTTTAGGGCTGAGGAGAGATAACGCACCGATTAGAATGAGTTCTAATCGGTGCGGGCGAGATATAAAACGTTTCGGGAGTCAAAAGACACAACTGCCCCTGCGCAACTAGTCGGTCTAAGTTCACGTGCTGACCGACTAGAATGCAATCTAGTCGGTCGGCCAATGAGCTTGGACCGACTAAGTGCAAACAGTAACAAATAGTCAAAACAAGGGCATGATTTAGTCGGTCTAAGTTTAATCACTGACCGACTAGAACTAAAACTAGTCGGTCGGTTATTGAACTTGGACCGACTAAGAGAGTCCAAAAATTTTTAGAATTTGAAATTTCGAGTTCACTCCTAAGAACACTTGGACGAAACATCGAAATACTCTCAAACATCATTATTCTATCCCATAAAACATAGAAAATCTTAAATACGACGTGCATGAACATATCTAGCACAAATTCCGAAAATCCAATCATAAATCCAGAAAATCCCGACTAATTTAGCATGAGCATATAAAAGAAATTATTATCATGCAGGATTATTGAGAATATGAATCCTAAATCTCGGATTCACCCATAATCCCCAATTCTCGACGTAACCGCACAAAGGAGTCTTCCTTGAGTGGTTTCGTGAAAATATCAGCGATTTGCTTCTGGGTTTCAACGCACATTAAACTGATGTCCTTTTTAGCAACATGATCATCTAGGAAATGGTGACGGACATCTATGTGTTTAGAACGGGAATGGTGTACCGGATTCTTAGAGAGACATATTGCACTTTGGTTGTCCACCATGATAGGGCAAGTATCACAGTTTATACCGAAGTCTTTAAGAGTGTGTCTCATCCAAAGAACCTGAGCACACGCAGCACCGGCGGCAATATATTCCACCTCGGTGGTTGAAAGTGATACGGAATTCTGCGTCTTGAAAAACCAAGAGACAAGAGAATTTCCTATAAAATGGCAAGTGCCACTAGTGCTTTTCCTGTCGGATTTGCATCCCGCATAATCTGCGTCACTATATGAGATTAACTCATATGTGCTAGACTTTGGATAATATAATCCGTAGTCGAGGGTGTAACGGAAAATACGTTTTACCGCTACTAAGTGTGAATCCTTAGATTGAGATTGATAACGAGCACATACACATACATCAAACATAATATCAGGCCAACTGGCAGTAAGATATAATAAACTACATATCATACCTCGATATAGACGAATGTCTACATCTTTGCCGCCCGTATCTTTATCAAGATGTGTAGTAGTGCCTATTGGAGTCTTCTTGCCAGAAGCATTCTCCATTCCAAATCGCTTTAGCAACTCCACCGTATACTTTGTTTGGTGGATGAAGATTCCATCGTGCATTTGGCGAATTTGGAGACCTAAGAAATATTTAAGCTCACCCATATGGCTCATCTCAAATTGGTCCTTCATGACATTAGAAAACTCTTCGCAAAGAGTGAAGTTAGTAGCACCGAAAATTATATCATCAACATAAATTTGAACTAAAATAATATCATGATTCGAATACTTAACAAATAGTGTTGAATCAACTTCACCCATTTTAAAACTCAAATCCAAAAGAAAGTTCTTTAGGCGGTCATACCAAGCTCTAGGAGCTTGTCTTAAACCATAAAGTGCTTTCTTAAGTTTGAAAACGTGATTTGGAAATTTTTCATTTATAAAACCCGGAGGTTGAGAAACATAAACTTCCTCAACGACATCTCCGTTTAAAACGCACTTTTTACATCCATTTGAAAGAGTTTAAAAGCTGTATGGCATGCAAAATATAACAACAACCTAATAGATTCTAATCTAGCTACAGGAGCAAAGGATTCTTCGAAGTCTATACCTTCCTCTTGCCTGTACCCTGGTTCGGTCGTCCCAACGACCTACTCCAGCCCCCAAAGCTAATACTAGATCGAATAGTGCAATAGGTACAAAGTCACAAGTTAGAGCACGCTCAGAGCACCCTCTACGTCTCTACACTCGCCGGACTCTCAGTACCCCACACACAGTGTTTCCTCTCACTATCAATCCTAGCAAAGCTTTCTACCAGCTAGTCCCAAACTAGCTGGGTCCCACTTGTCTAGTCCCAACTAGACAAGTCCCAAAATAGTCACACACAAAATAGGTAAAATTTCCCCTACGAAGATCTACAAACTACTACACAAAATAATGAACAGTAGAGTTTAGAAAGCTCAGTTTGTGTAGCGACGTAGTCTTCGTCAATCAGCACATGCCAGAAGTCGTCTGGCTAGTAGTCGTAGTTTCTCAGTAACTGCAACTCAAATTGCGGCAATTGAACTCCTCGCTAGATGATGGTCCTGTTTTGGTTCTTGTGCTCTTTCGAATATAATGATTATAAGAGAGAGCCAAAGATTCGGCCCTGGAAAACGAGGCTCTTGAGGATGGCTCTTGTGTGTGCAGCAAGCTTCAAGTAAAGAGGTTCTGCCTCATGATTCTCTTAGGAATTCAAGGCTTGGTGTCTTGAAAAGTTTCGGCCCTTTTAATCAATTCAGCAGGGCATTGGGATTTGCGAAGACTGATGAACAGCATGCGTGAAGTGTTTGATTGCTTATACATGGAACTTTGGTTGAAGAGCTCCCTAGATAAAGTTGCGGCTGCACACTTACAAAAATGTGGCAGTAAACACCAGATGGCCGGCCTTGCCCTGGGAAATTGTATGGAGACTTGATTCTCCACGTGATGCTCTGTCCTTTGTCTGACCTGCAAGACAACACAAAAAAAACCCAATCAATGCATCCCTTTGATTTAATAATAAAAAAACTTGTTGAAGATGCAACAACAAAAAAAGCTATTTCAAATTTTCGGTCAACCCAAGAATGGGGACTCAAAAATATCTGACGGCAAATGAGAGTTACGGCCTATGAAAAAAAAATCAGGCAACACAAATAGGTTTTCAAAGAGTGTGGCCTTGTTCCTTTTTTTTTCAATGTCAATACACAAAAACAACTTAACGGCCTGGGGATTAATTAAATGTGTGTGCTGGGGATTAATTAAATAGTGGAAGTCTTCAGATCAAAAGCACTTGAGAATTTTGCACATAAATTAATTTGGCCTCTTTTGTTTCTTGGCCTTTGCCCCCCTTGCCAAAGATTTCGACAGGCTTGGGTTATGGCGACGTAGAGATGCCGCAGCTTGCTTGATGATGATTATATGCCTTCAAGAATTCTTTGCCTGAGCTGTGTTCTGCACCAAAAAAAACTGATTAAAAAATATTAAAGCTTTGCCCTTTTTATTTGAGGGCACAAGAGATGGCTTCACAGATTTATCATGCACCAAACCAATGAAATAATGTTGCCAAAAGATACGTTATAAAGCTGAAACTTCCCTCATTAATTCGGCATGGCTTCTGGGGATTTTTGTTGCGTAAAATTTTGGCCGGCCCCTTGGAAATATATTGTTTAAGCCGCGCGGCCATTCAACCCTAGAAGATGGGTATTTATAGGACAAGGGTAATAGGGTTGTGCCAACCATTTAGGGATTTGACCCAATCAATATGGGATTTGATTTGAAATTCAAATTGGATGAGATTGGAAAAGGAAAAGATATATGATTTGATTAGATCTTATTTGGTGTTTGAATAGGAAATGGGTAGGCACAAATCCATCTAATTGATTTGATCGAATATCAAATCGATTTGAATCAATCCAATCTCCTAAGTCAATCTTCTCATGACTTGACTAAGTCCACTTTGCTCTCCATTGACCAAGTCAAACTTCTTTGTGCACACATACTCCCTCTCTCCCAATATGATATACAAATAGCAATTCCTCTAAATAGTGACCGCCAAGCCTGAAAAACACTAAGCACACACGTTAGATATAACGACACGTTTGTCATCATCAAACCAAGATCCTAGATCGTTGCTTCCAACAATCTCCCCCTTTTGGTGATGACAAACCCATAAAAGATTTGAGCAATAGAAATGAGTGTGTGAAGTGTGTTGAAGGGTGTAATGAAATATGAATCATGAGATGAATATTCAAGCACTACAACATGGCATGCTCAAACTTATAACAAATACAATAGCATGCTCCCCCTTCTCTCAAGCTCCCCCTTCAACAAGTATATTCAAGTATATTTCAAGCTCCCCCTTCAACAAATAATATCAACATCAAAGCTCAAAGCTGTCAAAATCTTTTTCTTTTCTTTCTCCCCCTTTGTAATCACCAAAAGTGGATTTAATGAAGTCACAGAAATATCCCATGCAAAAATAAATCATTATTAGATGTAGCGTGCAATTTGCATGAGTATTCCCAAATAATAGACAGTTCAAGTTCATAGAATTTCATAACAGGACTTCTCCACCTTTGTGTAAGTGTAGTGATATAGACAATAAAGTACAAGAGGAGATTCAATTTCAAATATTCAACCAAATCAACCCACATTTTCCAATTTTCATGAATATCACTAGGATTGATTTTTCCCACCTCATCAAAGATGAGTTCAAGTTACCGAATCCCAAAACATGGCCTAAAAGGACTTTTAAATGTGGGATGGAATTGCTTGACGAGCTATATACACCAACGCTAATGATTACCCATGTAGCACAAGTTGGATACTCGTGGGTTGTGTTTTAGCCATGAAGTGTATCCATTTTTCATACGGAGCAAATATCGTTTTTTTTTTTCAATCTTTTGTGCTCAATTTTAATTCATGGCTAAACACATCATATCCCTTAGAAATTTCAGAAATTAATCATTCCTACATTCACTTTCCATTATTCTTCAAAAGAATCTCCAAAAGTACTAAAAAGTCAAATATCGTGAAAGTGCAAATGTAGGTGTAGAAGTCAAGTTTGAAATTTTAGAGACATGTCATGGCTACTAAAAAGATACAACATGTTCATGTAGCTACAACAATAATGAATTGACTTCTACAAGGGATACAATTGATCATTCATACAATACCACTTAAGAGATTCATAAGCGGAGAATCAATAAGCACATTTTTTTTATTTTTGATTTTTTTATTTTTGATTTTTTTTTTCAGAAATAAAAACATTAAAAATCATCCATGCAAGCACACAAATCAAAATAAATCAAGCACATAAACAAATCTATGAAGGTATGCAATGAAATGCAAAGAGGGATAAAAATTATACCTTCTCGTCGCTTTTTGACGAGGGAGCTAAAAGAATGAAACATTGAATTTATCGCTCCTCGTCAAAACTCCATCACACCTACATGAAGGTGTTAAGTGTGACCTTGGAATCCAACAAGGTCCACTAGTGTTAGCCAATATTGTTTTAGGAACCCACACTTGTTTAAACTTGATATTTGTGTTCCTAAATTTACAATAATATGAAGTATGGCCTACACTATCACAAGTAAAGCACTTTGCATATAAGTTCTTTGCAATAGATGGTGCATTGTGGAATTTCTTGAATTTTGGCTTCTCGACATTTTTCAAACCAAATCCAAGTCCTCTTCTATTATTGCCATATAATTGATTCTCTAGAATATTATCCAACGATTGTTTTCCCATAGAGAATTTCTTAATGGCCAATTCAAGATTAGAGACTTTGGTTTTCAACAATTTATTTTCTTCCACAAGCAATGTGCATTTACTTATAAAAGCTCTCTTGTTTTCCTCTTCCTTCTTTTCAAATTCAATCATTTTTCTTTTAAAATCATTATCCAACATGCAAAATTTATCATTAAGCTCTCTAATCACATAGTCTTTTTCAGTTTCGAGCTTAATCAAATCAAGTTTAAGCATGCTAATATTATTCATCAAAGAAGGACAAGAGAGGCAAGGTGCTTTCATCATTAAAACTGGACTTTTCCTTTTTCAAAGTGTCAATAGTAGAGTCACGAGCAACAATATCAATTTTGAGTTTTTCAATCTCTTTAGACATTTCATATTCAGATTGTTGCATTTCAAAGTTCTCATTTTGATAATCATCTATAGTGGATTCAAGCTCTACTATTTTATCTTGCATTTCTTTACAAAGAGTAAGGAGTTCAGTTTTACTACCAGAAATTACCTCATCGTGTATTCCCATCAATGCCATGCATGAGTGGGCTTCATGTTCTTCCTCCTCACTCTCAGCTTCGATGTCCATATCCCAAGTTAGCACCTTGGATTTTCCCTTTTCTTTAGCTACCTGAGCTGTCTCATGTGGGCAATCCCTCATTCGATGTCCTCTTTTCTTGCATTTAAAACAAGTCATTCTATTAGAAGCATTCTGATCATAATTTTGCTTAAAAGACTGAAAAAAGTTAGAGCGATTAAACCTGGGTGCCATTTCTGTTCTTCCTTGCTTGGTCTGGACATACTTTCTGAAATTTCTGACCATTGGCGCTATGTCATCATCATCATCTTCACTTTCGTCAGCTTTCAGAGCAAGTGGCTTGGTAGCTTTCTCCTTCTCCTCAGGTTTCTCCCTTTTATCCACGTTTTGCAATTCAAGCTCGTGGGACATTAAATTACCTATCAAGTCCTCCACCCTCATCTGTGACAGATCTTTCGCTTCTTGGATGGCGGTGACTTTAGGCCTGAAAGAGCTTGGCAGTGCTCTTAATATCTTTCTCACCTGCTCAAGGCTAGAATATGGCTTACCGAGCGAACTAGACTTGTAGACAATGTTGGTGAACCTCGCAAACATTTCTGATATCGTCTCTGATGGTAGCATGCGAAATCCCTCGTATTCCGTGCTCAGAAGTGCAAGTCTAGACTCCTTCACCTGTGACGTTCCCTCGTGCGTCACCTCCAAAGTATGCCATATTTCCTGCGCAGTTAGACAATGTGAGATACGATTGAATTCAGATTTATCTAATGCACAAATAAGAGCATTCATAGCTTTAGCATTTAAAGAATAAAGCTTCCAATCATTATCATCCCACTTATCATCAGGTTTAGGCATCTCAGTATTTTCAATTTTGATAACAGGTGATTTATATCCTTTTTCAACAATTTGCCACACTTTATAATCAATAGAAATCAAGTAGATTCTCATACGATTTTTCCAATAAGCATAGTCTACTCCATTAAATCTAGGTGGTCGGGAAATAGACTGACCCTCAGCAAAAGCACTATCAATGTGGTCCATGGTCAAACTAGGCTAGATCCTAAAACCGGCTCTGATACCACTTGTTGGATCTGGATCCTAGCCTAGAGGGGGGTGAATAGGCTAATAAAAAATTCTCGTGCAACCCACGAGAAATCACACGCAGTTAAAAGCACAACCAGAGTAATGAAAAGCAGACACAGAGTACACAGCAGATTTACCCTGGTTCGGTCGTCCCAACGACCTACTCCAGCCCCCAAAGCTAATACTAGATTGAATATTGCAATAGGTACAAAGTCACAAGTTAGAGCACGCTCAGAGCACCCTCTACGTCTCTACACTCGCCGGACTCTCAGTACCCCCACACACAGTGTTTCCTCTCACTATCAATCCTAGCAAAGCTTTCTACCAGCTAGTCCCAAACTAGCTGGGTCCCACTTGTCTAGTCCCAACTAGACAAGTCCCAAAATAGTCACACACAAAATAGGTAAAATTTCCCCTACGAAGATCTACAAACTACTACACAAAATAATGAACAGTAGAGTTTAGAAAGCTCAGTTTGTGTAGCGGCGTAGTCTTCGTCAATCAGCACATGCCAGAAGTCGTCTGGCTAGTAGTCGTAGTTTCTCAGTAACTGCAACTCAAATTGCGGCAATTGAACTCCTCGCTAGATGATGGTCCTGTTTTGGTTCTTGTGCTCTTTCGAATATAATGATTATAAGAGAGAGCCAAAGATTCGGCCCTGGAAAACGAGGCTCTTGAGGATGGCTCTTGTGTGTGCAGCAAGCTTCAAGTAAAGAGGTTCTGCCTCATGATTCTCTTAGGAATTCAAAGCTTGGTGTCTTGAAAATTTTCGGCCCTTTTAATCAATTCAGCAGGGCATTGGGATTTTGCGAAGACTGATGAACAGCATAAGTGAAGTGTTTGATTGCTTATACATGGAACTTTGGTTGGAGAGCTCCCTAGATAAAGTTGCGGCTGCACCCTTACAAAAATGTGGCAGTAAACACCAGATGGCCGGCCTTGCCCTGGGAAATTGTATGGAGACTTGATTCTCCACGTGATGCTCTGTCCTTTGTCTGACCTGTAAGACAACACAAAAAAAAAACCCAATCAATGCATCCCTTTGATTTAATAATAAAAAAACTTGTTGAAGATGCAACAACAAAAAAAGCTATTTCAAATTTTCGGTCAACCCAAGAATGGGGACTCAAAAATATCTGACGGCAAATGAGAGTTACGGCCTATGAAAAAAAATCAGGCAACACAAATAGGTTTTCAAAGAGTGTGGCCTTGTTCCTTTTTTTTCAATGTCAATACACAAAAACAACTTAACGGCCTGGGGATTGATTAAATGTGTGTGCTGGGGATTAATTAAATAGTGGAAGTCTTCATATCAAAAGCACTTGAGAATTTTGCACATAAATTAATTTGGCCTCTTTTGTTTCTTGGCCTTTGCCCCCCTTGCCAAGATTTCGACATGCTTGGGTTATGGCGACGTAGAGATGCCGCAGCTTGCTTGATGATGATTATATGCCTTCAAGAATTATTTGCCTGAGCTGTGTTCTGCACCAAAAAAAAACTGATTAAAAAAATATTAAAGCTTTGCCCTTTTTATTTGAGGGCACAAGAGATGGCTTCACAGATTTATCATGCACCAAACCAATGAAATAATGTTGCCAAAAGATACGTTATAAAGCTGAAACTTCCCTCATTAATTCGGCATGGCTTCTGGGGATTTTTGTTGCGTAAAATTTTGGCCGGCCCCTTTGGAAATATATTGTTTAAGCGCGCGGCCATTCAACCCTAGAAGATGGGTATTTATAGGACAAGGGTAATAGGGTTGTGCCAACCATTTAGGGATTTGACCCAATCAATATGGGATTTGATTTGCAATTCAAATTGGATGAGATTGGAAAAGGAAAAGATATATGATTTGATTAGATCTTATTTGGTGTTTGAATAGGAAATGGGTAGGCACAAATCCATCTAATTGATTTGATCGAATATCAAATCGATTTGAATCAATCCAATCTCCTAAGTCAATCTTCTCATGACTTGACTAAGTCCACTTTGCTCTCCATTGACCAAGTCAAACTTCTTTGTGCACACATACTCCCTCTCTCCCAATATGCTATACGAATAGCAATTCCTCTAAATAGTGACCGCCAAGCCTGAAAAACACTAAGTACACACGTTAGATATAACGACACGTTTGTCATCATCAAACCAAGATCCTAGATCGTTGCTTCCAACAGTATATACCTTCCTCTTGCATGTAGCCTTGAGCTACTAACCGAGCTTTGTTTCGGACGACGTTTTGGTTCTTGTCGGTCTTATTCTTGAAGATCCACTTCGTTCCTATAACGGTGTGGTTCTTCAAAGGCAATGGAACAAGCTCCTAAACCTCATTCCTCTCAAACTGAATGAGTTCCTCCTCCATGGCTAGGATCCAAGAACTATCTTCGCACGCTTCGTTAATATTCTTTGGCTCTACTGAAGAGGCAAAGGCACAATGAGCGAAGTAGTTGACTTGAGATCTCGTCTTGACACTATCAAGTATGTTGCCAATGACTTGCTCATGGGGATGGTCACGAACTGTATGAAGCCGTTTAGGAACTCCCTGATCAATAGGAACATTCTCAAAAGAATCATCAGTAGGGTTAGTATCAATAGAATTAATAGAATTAGAATTACCAATAGAATCACATAAAACATCCATGGAGTCATCATCGTTGATAATTCTAGTTGGGACAAAATTTTCATTGAATGAAACATGAAGTGATTCCTCGATCTTTGAGGTTCTTTTGTTGTATATCCGGTAGGCTTTGCTACGTGAGGAATATCCAACAAATTTCCCCTCATCGGATCTTGGATCAAATTTGTCCAAACTCTCATACGTGTTTTTAATATAACATTTTGCACCAAAAACTCGAAAATGTTTAACTTGAGGCAATCTACCAAACAACAATTCATAACAAGTTTGTTTGGTGACTGGCCTCAAGAGTATCCTATTAAACACATAGCAAGCGGTATGTACCGCTTCCGCCCAAAACTGATGGCCAAGTTGGCTATTATCAAGCATAGTGCGAGCACATTCCACAAGCGTCCTATTCTTTCTCTCAACAACACCATTTTGAGGAGGTGCGCGAGGGAAGGAAAAGGTGTGAGTAATACCAACTTCATCACAAAAATTTGAGAAAGACTCATTCTCAAATTCCCCTCCATGATCACTACGAATAGTGAGAATGGTCGTTCCAATGAGATTTTGTACTTTCTTAATGAATATTGTGAAGTTTTCAAAAGCATCATTTTTATTACTTAAGGAAAATACCCAAGTAAATCTAGAAAAGTCATCAACGATGACAAGTCCATATCGAGCATTCCCTAATGAAGCAACTCTAGTTGGCCCAAAAAGATCTAGATGTAAAAGCTCTAGAGGCCGTTTAGAGGATATGCTCTTCTTAGGTTTAAATGACGATTTTGGAAGTTTGCCTCGTTGACACGAGTCACAAAATCTTTTCTTTTGGAAAGTAAGCTTAGGAAATCCTTTAATAGAATTTAACTTGGATAGCTTAAAAAGTGTTCCAAAGTTCACATGACCAAAACGTCGATGTCATAAGTGTTGTTCACTTGTGTTGGCAATGAGACATTGTTCATGTGACTTGGGGATATCTAGGATATATATATCCTTATGGCGTGTGCCAGAAAATAACAAATTATTATTATCTTCACTAAAAATATGACACATTCCTTTCGCAAAGCTAACTTTGTAACCCTTGTCACAAAGTTGTCATATTGAAATGAGATTGTGATTTAATCCTTTAACAAGGTAAACATCACTAATTAGAGGTTTAGATGGGTTACCAACTTTACCAACACCAATGATGGTTCCGCTCTCGTTGCCTCCAAAGACTACTCGGTTCCCATTTGCAATGGGCACCACTCCGGAGAGGAATTGAGCTTCACTCGTCATGTGTTTTGAACACCCGCTATCGAGTATCCACCCATCCTTGGAGCTAAATTTGGATTTGTTGCTCCGTTTCTTTTTCTTGAGTACATAAAGATAAAAATATCATTCCATGGTACCCAAGGTCATTGGGTCCTAAAAGATTAGACCTTTGGAAGCCAAGTCTAATTGGACTTAGACTTCCCAATGTAATCATCATTGTGCACTACATTCATGAAATAAGAATTTATGTAAGCTTGTTTTTCATGCATGCTAGTGTCCTTCGGGCCCCAAATAGTGAATGTCTTGGGAACCCTATTCCTATTGGGAGCATGCATACATTGTTGATGTCTACGTGATGCATGTGGCCTACGAGGTGGTGGCCTAGGAAATGCATGTCGTGGATATGCATATGGAACATGATGAAATGGTGGTGGCATCATATGATATGGTGTATGATGGTAATTGTTCATATGATAGTGATGTGGATGAACATATGCATGTGGAGGAACACATGCGTGAGGGTGTCGCACTTGGTGTGCACGTGCTCATGGACGAGGAGCATAAAAATCATCATACGTGTGAACATGTGGAGTAGGAGGTGCGTTCCTACGTGGCATAGTATTGGTGTACATAAATGCATGACCCTTCTTTGGAGGTCCACCCAAAGTGGGTTTCTTTCCAATCGGGGGTGTGTACGAAATGGAAGCACCATTGGCAGATGAACTACCAATGGGGTGTTTGCTCCCACTCGTTGAGGCTTTGGAAGATGGCCTAACAAAGGTGGTGGAGGATTTGGATGAATTTCCCATCTTATACCCCAAGCCAATACGATGATTGGCCAGAAGTAAGTCATTTAGGATATTATCCAAATGGTCCTTACCTTTATTGGATTTATTAATTCGGCCTAATGTGGACTCATACTTCTCGGTGAGAGAAAGTATAGAAGCATCCAAAGTGGACACTTGAGTAGTGAGTTCACAAACACGAGACTTGAGATTCTTATTCTCAATACTCAAAGTTGAGTTTCGAGAAATCCAATCCGCTATCTCGTGTTCATCCGAATCCTCAATATGAACATGCTCAAGTTGAGATTTGAGATTTACAATCTCATTTCTCAAGCCTTCAACAACGGTGTCGTTGTTGATGATGATAGGCTTAGGTGAGCTTTGAAGACTAGTTAGCTCATCTTTAGTCTTAGTATATCTATTTACTAATTTAGAATACTTAGACCAAATTTGCTCGTTAGCTAATCTAAGGTCATCCATTGTTACCTCATCGCCTTCATCCTCGCTTTCATCGGAGGAGGACTCTTGATCATGTTCCTCTCTAGCCATGAAGCACATGTGTGCTTGCTCCACTTGTTCATCATCCGACTCTCCACTTGAGGAGTCCTCGTCGGAGTCGGTGAATGTGCCGACAAGTCCTTTCTTGTACCCTTTCTTGTACTTTCGAGACTTGTCGAACTTTGGCGCCTTCCATTTCTCCTTTTGTTTGTTTTGAGGACTATCCGCTTTGATGTGTCCTGGCTTGTTGCATTTAAAATACAAAGGAGCGGAGGCGTTAGTAGAACTAAATTTAGATTTGTTCTTGAAGTTACCTTTCCGGAAGAATCGGTTGAACTTCTTTGCCATAAGGGCAATGGATTCTAAGTCCAACTCTTCTTCCGATTCTTCATCATCGGTAGATGTAGATGGAGCGGCCTTGAACGCAATCGCCTTTTTCTTCGGCTCGTCTTGCTTCAAGTACGACTTTATCTTGTCCTGCATCTTTAGTTTACTGTCCTTGCGTACCTCATAAGACATCAAGGTACCTATTAGTTGTACGACAGTATACTTATTCATATCTTTACCTTCCTCGATGGCGAAGGTACGCTTTTCCCAACAAGAAGGAAGTCCGTCAATTATCTTTGAGACTTTCTCCTTTTGGGTGTAAGTCTTTCCAAGAGCCTCCAACTCATTGGTAATGTCAATGAAGCGAGCATAGTACTCCTTCATCTTCTCACCCTGTTGCATATGAAATAATTCGAATTCTTTATTGACAATAGTGAGTTTGGAGTCTCTTACCCTACTCGTTCCTTCATGCAAGATGAGGAGTGAGTTCCAGATTTGATATGCACTCTTACATGTGTATATCTTGTTGAAGTCTTCGGGCTCCAAAGCACATTGCAAGGCATTCATTGCCTTGGCATTGTTTACCTCCTTACCTCCGCGGCGACCTACGCGGTAGTCCACTTAGCGAAGTCTTGTTCGGCGGGCTCGACATACTCCGTCAACGTAGCTCTCCATAGTGAAGTGCTCCAGAGGAACGTTTCCATCCGGCATTTCCAGTACCCATAATTGGCACCGTTGAAGTAAGGAGGCCTAGTTGAGGAGTGTCCTTCCATCTCCGAAGAAGCTCCTTCACGGTTCTTGAAGGTGCTATAGTCTGAAGGTGGACGAACGTTCTTGTTGTCGTTGGTAGACATAGCTATGAACTTTGCTCTGATACCAAATGTAATGCCCTGATAGCTACTACACAAGTACTAGAGGGGAGTGAATAGTACTTTAAAATAATCAAGAGTATAATTCCTAATAATCGTACAAACTCAACCAACAATGCGGAATGAAAATATGACAAACAAGAATTGAGCAATGCAAACAAACGATGTAACGGGTTCAGATCCACCCAAGTCTCCCCGACTTGTTCCCGGTGATCCTACGTCCCAAACACTCGGATCCCCTCCGGCTACTTGAGTTAGAATCCTCTAACCCAAATTTGCACTATGAAATTCTTGTAGAAAACCTCTACAAGATCAAATCATACACAAATCGAAATGTGACTGCCACAAACCAGGATCACAAACTTCTCTCACAACCGAGAGAAAAACTTAATATCAATGTAAATGAAACAATGAAATACTTACCAACAAAAATCCTATGCCTTGAGTAAACTTACGATTTTAGGGCAAGGATGATTTTGAAGGAGAGATAGTCACCAAACCCTAGCTCCACCAAGATGAACAGCGATCGAAGGCTAGGATGGAGTTGGTGACTTTGAATCAAGCTCTTGGCTTGAGAGGCTCACAATGAAGAGAATCTCTCTTGAGGAAATTAGGGCTCAAGGAGTTTGGAGAGATTCTTTGTGAGAATGAGGAAGCTTTAGAAATGGAGTTGAATGCTTTCTCTTTGATCTCTAAATCACAATAAATGTCAGCCTTGAATGCTAGGAAGAAGCATCACAAGTATATATAGGATAGAGAGAAGATAAGAGAAAAATTCGTGCATTAAATGCTCCAACGGATCTATTCTGAAGCAGTCTAATCGGTCTAAGAAGGATCACTGACCGATTAGTTTCACAACTAGTCGGTCGGTGATTCTTCTTGGATCGACTAAGAGATTGACAGCCAAGAAAGATAGTTCAGGAGATATAGAACTAGTCGGTCTAAGAAGACTTGCCAACCGACTAGTTTGATATCTAGTCGGTCGGTGAGTGTTCTTTGACCGACTAAGAGTTGAAACTCAATAGGCTGAATTCAAGGAGAACTAGTCGGTCTAAGAACAAATTCCAACCGACTAGTTTCACAACTAGTCGGTCGATGGTTGTTCTTGGACCGACTAACGAGTCAACAGTGGCTCAGGCTGAAAAGTGAAAGTATAACTAGTCGGTCTAAGAAGGATTCCAAACCGACTAGTTTGACAACTAGTCGGTCGGTGAACCTTCTTGGACCGACTAATTGGTCAACAGTGAAGATGCTGAATTTAGCAAGGAGATCTAGTCGGTTCAAGAAGGATTCTTAACCGACTAGATGACAATCTAGTGGTTGGTCCTTCTTCTTGAACCAACTAAGATGCACTAGAAGCCGTGAAATGAAGCGTGAAGCTTCGGGAAAGTTTCTATGGGCTTCTAAGATAATCCTAGCTCTAAGATATGAGCGTTATGAAGATTATAATGTAAGACCTACTCAAGGCTTAACATTCTACGAAAAGAAGCTAGAAGACTATAAAATAAACTAGACGAACCGTCTTCAAAGCTTCAATCCGAATCTCTTGACTTCAATAATGCTCCTAGAGCTTCAACGAAGCTTCAGGCACACGATCACGCGCTTTGAGAAGTCTTGAGACGTCGCTTTAGATGTACGTAGAATTTTGGCGACGATCTCCATAACTGCGCTCACAAAGAGTTAGTTCACGATATTTACGTTTGTTTATCATCAAAACCAAATCCAGGGAATCAATACTCAACAGTCCTTCCTCACACAAAAACCCTAACACCCCGGCGGTCTCTTCGACCTCTCTCCCCGCCGACAGCAGCCCCTCACCAGCGTCCTTCTCCTCTCTGACCTCCGACCAACTTCCCTCCGGCACCCTGAACCTAGCCCTATTTCTAAAACCCTAAGCCTCATCCTGGCGACTTGTCACCGCCCCCACCTCCCGTCGACTGCCGCTCGAACACCTCCCCGCGCTCGTCCTCCACCTCCCAAGATCCCAGCACACCGGTGCACATCTCTCCGCACCACCTACACCCATCTCCGACCACCCTGCAAGCCCACTCCGCCTACAAACACCTCCAAGCCCGACACCACACCCCCCTCAAACACCTCCTCTCCTCTCCAAGAAACCTGCAGGCCATCCTCGTCGCCTGCTACCTCCCTCCGCCGTAGCACACCTCCCCTCCGACGCCCTACAGCCCCTGTCGCCGCCTGAAGTTGCCGCCGCCGTCTGACTCCCTCCACTTGCAACCAAACGAAGAAAGAGAACCCGTGAGAAACTTTTAAAGGGTTAGTATTGATGTTATAATTGTTAGGGTTAATTATTATTAATAATTAGTTTTGTTAGAGTTAGTTTGTTAGGGTTAATGTAATATAAATTTTGTTATAATGTTTGAGAAGCATGTAATGATAGTAGCTGTTTTAATACTCATTGTTAGGTTTAAACAAATAGTCTATAGGTTAGTTTCATATAAAACTGTGTTTTATTAATAAGTAGTAGAATGTTAGTAAATTATTTGTTATTGTTAATGTCAGTAGTATTAGTTATATGTTAGTTAAGTTCATATAATAAGTTAGGTTATTTAACAGTATATTCATAAATATTAATAATTTTTATGTTAATCTAATATTACAGTAAGTTATATTTTAGTTTATAATGATAACCTTATAATATTTGTTTATCATGGGTTATGTTATGTAATATGAATAACGGTTAATTATAATGTTAGTAATAGTATAGTTAGCAGTAAGTTAAAATATATGTAAGTTGAGATGATAAGTTAAGTTGTTAAACGGTAAGTTTAAATAAGTTTATTTCGTCTAAACTGATATCGAAACCGAATGACGCAGGAAACATCCGCGCCTCCCGTACGAACTCGTCGACACCGATCACCGGAAACAGGCAAGCGTGCAATTTTATACATGTATTTAAATGTTGCTCATTTAGACGTTTTTACACTTAACTACTTCTAAATGACTTAAGCCGTGATATATTGTACACCAAAAATGTCATGTGACACAATGACACTAAAACCCCTGAAACACACTTTTGTGAATTGCTAAACTTGACCCGTGTGCATGTGTGTGGACACCATTAAGAAAAGTGAATATACTGTGTTACGACATGAAATGTACAAACAATGAAATGAACAACTTGAATACCATAGAACATGATAGTCGGTTTGGCTAACTCATAGATACTGCATGCCGTTGGCTCATAGATATTGTATGCCAATATTTGGCTATTCCCATGTGCCGGTTGGCTAGTCTGGCTCGTGTCCAGTATATAACTCATGATGGCCGGTTGGCTGATTCTGGCTCGTGGTCCAGAAAGTACACGTGGGTGGGGTTGGGTTCTCGGGTACTAGCTGGTAGTAAAAGGGTCGCCTTCGGGGGCACTTGAAGGTGGATTCATTTACTAGCCGTCTAAAGACGGGAACCTTAGTCACGGACTTGCACACACAATTGAACAACTTGAAAAATGCTGTTAACTTATAGAACTGTTGTTGCTTTATTTAAAATTGAACTGCCATGTTTTCATTCATAGTACAACTGTCATGCTAGTGTAGATTTTTATAACTGCTCTAACTGCCATGTAAAAATCTTTTGAAAACCTTGCCAATGGTCATACTCATAACTTTTGTTTGCAAGGACCCTTGCTGACATACATTTCTGTGTTATTTGAAATGTATGTCAGGTCACTAGACATGCTAGATTGAGGACGAGCTGATAGAGGAGATTGACCGCTGATCCAGGAGTTCTCCCCGCTGCGGACTAGTTGCTTAGATTCTATTGCTGCTGCTTAAGTTTCCTTTTATGTCATTTTTGTAGGGTATGCACCCAATTGTAGAACTCTGTTGTTGTTGGCCATGCTTGGGGCCTTATTAATTTTGTGTACTTCTTATCTGGATGTTGGCTTAAATTTTATAGTTATCTCTGTTGTTCTGAATGCATTGCAAGTTCCTGCACATGGTTATATTCACAGACGCTTATTGAGTTTGAGTTTCATCGCTCCAACCCATGTGGATCCGCTCGCGTCCTCGCTACCAAATATAGTGGGAAGCGGGACGTGACACACGCACAACAACTTAATCAAATCTTAATCACTTAAGTGAATCTTAACCATTTGATTAAATGCTTAAGAATGCAAAACCACTTAATCTTAACCACTAAAAAAATTCCACTCGCGCGCACAACCACTTAAGATTGAACCTATTATCACGTATCACAATTGTTCAACGCGCACAATAGGCAAAAATTTTGCCTGTTATGCACGTTGAGTAATTTTGTTAATACGTACCATAATTGCTCAACGTGCACGATATGCAAATTTTTTTGCATGTTGTGCACGCTGAGTAATTTTGCACAAATCAAAACTTTTTACCCAACGCGCACAATAGGCAAACATTTTGCTTGATGTGTTTGCTGAGTAATTTTGCTCAATGCCAACATTTTTACTCATCGCACACAACATGCAAATTTTTTTACCTGTTGTACGTTGTTAGTGGATGAACTGTTGTGAGCATTGAGTAAAAAGCGATGTGGAGAACAAAATTACTCAGCGTGCACAGTGTGCACAATAGTTAAAATAATTTCCTGTTGTGTGCAGATAGTTTTTTTTGCCTGTTGTGCGCGCTGAGTAATTTTGTTCTCCGCCGTTGCTTTTTATTCACCGCACACAACAGTTTATTCCATGCATGGAGGTATTTTAGGGGTTTTCCAAAATTCAATTTATTTAGAGAATTGCTATTTACACCCTACTCATATAGGTGCATTTGACTTTTAATTTACAACATTGGTAAATCAATAAGCTTACTTGTCAACTCAGACATGTTATTTTCCATTTTAAGTATATTTTGCACAAAAAGTAATATGCACCCGTCCTCACAATGGTGCATATAGCAATTCCCTTTAGGCCCTTCCCTTTATTTAAGCGATCGCCTGCAGAGCAAGCGTAGCTGCGTAAGCCGCGTAACAATTCCCGATGCTCTTCCATTATAAAATTGACTACACAGAAACGGGACTCCTTTACCTAACGCCACTAGTTGCCGAAGACCAAAGTCACCAAGCTCAACTTTTGAAACCCGAATTCAAAATCGGACAAGCAAAAGGGGGAAAAAAAACACAAAAGAGATCATGAGCAAGGGCCTATTCCGGCTGGCCACAGCGGCCGCCGCCGTCGCCTTAATCGTTGGCGTCAGCAGGCGCTACGGGTTCGACACGGAATCGGCACTCGCCACCTTTCGTGATCTCAGGGATCGGCTAGGGTTTTGGGCGATCCCCATCTACGTGCTCGCCCACACCTTCACTCTCGCCCTTTGCTTGCCTTACGCCGTCTTCTTCGAGGCCGGAGCTTCTCTCCTCTTCGGTTTCCTCCCCGCCGTCATCTGCGTTTTCTCCGCTAAGGTTCTTGGGGCTTCTCTCTCCTTCGCGATCGGACGGTCAGTTCAGAGATATATTTTTAATTTTTTTTCCATTTTTTGTGATGAATGATTGATTATATTGCTTGAATGTTCTTTTATTTTATCATTAATTATTTGTTTTAGGGGTAACGCATTTTCGTTCTTTAGATTCGAAGGAAAGGAAAGGGTGGAGCTTTCAAAATTCTTTGCTTCAACCCTTGTCCAATCTGATTTCTAATTTTCTTTTAAAAATTGGATTCCCTATTTATCGTTAAAAGTTTTCTTTTAGGGCCTGTTCCATTGGGTTTCTTTTGATGAAGGATTTACTGTAGGGAATAGTAAATCCTAGGAGAAATGAGTGAAGAGAGAGAAGAGAAGTAGTGTGTTTCTTTTGGTTTCTTTTGGTTGCTTTGGGTTGGAAAGTGGAGAGGAGTTTTGTATGTGGGGCCCATAGTAAAGTAGTGTGTTTCTTTGGTTATATGTGTATTGGGAAAGTTGGTTGAGGAAAGTGAGAAAGTTGGTTATGGTTATTTGAGGTGAGATTACCCCCAAACCGAATTCCAGTGCTTATTACTTGTGAAAACCCAATTGTTAAATAAATAATAATTAAATAAGTAGTAAATATGAAATAAATTAATATTAAATAAAATATTTAGGTACAATTTACGTAAATACATTTTAAAAAACCGAATTTTCTAAGGAATATTTAAATGAATAAGGCCGAATAATTAGAAGCGGAAGCACGACAAGCAACGCAACCAACAGAAATAAAAAACAATTTATTGAACTGGCATCAAAACATGTTGGTGATTTTTAAATGCTCACCGATAAGCTCATATCAGCTAGAACAAACGAAAATCACATTCCAAAATAGCCAATATTTACAAAATACTTATAATATACATATGAGAAGTATCATCTGACTAGCCCAACATACAGAAATAAATGTTTACATTTTAAGGGCGATAATAAACAACAGTATCAAAAAAAGCAGAAAGGCTAAGATCGCATACAAAACCAACTTGATCCAATTGTATTCGGCGAGAATGGTGTCCATTTTCCTAGCCAACCGCCCCTCAATCTCTAAAAGCCGCCTATCATATACCGCTGTGGAAGAGGATGCATGGGTCGGGCTTCTTGCAAGCTCATCAAGCAACTGTAGTATCACATAAGTGGACCACTCTGAGTGAGCCGGATCCTTCCATTCGTAGTAGTTGCATTTATTACTCCCTCGCACAGGACAGCTCCAAAAGCGACGACCAGGATTATTTGGGGTCCATGATGTCTTCCTGGGAACCCGTATCCGACAATGGCAAAACCTGCTGTCATCATCATCTGGATCCAACAGCGACCCTGTAGGAAGTCTGGGTCTGGAAATAACAGACTGGCTGGAACCGGTGCTCATTTGTACCTTGCAAGAAATAAAGATTGACAACGGAGGCATGCAACATATATACAAATAAATAATGAAAAAAATTTAAGGAGCAAGGCTACCTACAGCAGTGCATCAAGCAGCGACACCACAAATTGAAACATACAAATGAAGAAACCAGTTTCATAAACATATAAAACCATAAAAACCCAGAAATAAAATGAAAAAAAATTTAACATTTGCGAAAACCAAACAATCCCCACAAGGAAATTGCACCATACCAACTTGGTCCATACCCAAGTCAAATAAAAAATATTTGACTTGTGCCCTCAGGTAAACATGTTTTGTAGCATGAACAGCAGAAGGTATATGACGGTTGCTCATTATAAATGAACCTTCCAGCCAAATACCCCTATATCTTCTTTTCCGAGGGTCAATTTTCGCATTTATTGTTCATCATCATCGGGCAGAAGTTGGTTTTTGTGTCATAGCTCCAGGTTGCAGTATGTGTGTATGGGTTGTTAATTTTGGATCATGGCATCAGATTTTTGTGGCATTGCTCCAGATTGCTGGTTGTATGCAAAACATACATAAGCCCTCAGAAAGAAATTAATTATATCATGATAAATAGTTGGTAATAGGAAGTTGCTCCATCACATATCACCCCCTCAGTTAACATCCGCTCATCTCATATACCGATGCATACCGTCCGTATAATTTCATTTGATTTTCAAAGTATCTCACTAATATACCTCATTGGGGAGTAATGGAACCATCCAGCCTAATACCAACTATTTATGCATAACCGAGGGACATAGGGATCAAATAAGCAGCTTCATCATTGGGCTATAGGTAAAACATAACAAGGAGCCTTGCCAACCAATCTGTAGCCTATAGCAATGACTGGAGCAATGCCACAACATTATGATTCCAAGATACAAAATTAACCACCCATACATATCAACTTCAGCCTGGAGCAATGACACAAAAATCAGATGTCATGATCCAAATTTAACATGTCAAACCAAGTAACTGCAGGCTTGGAGAAATGACACAAAAATCAGATGCCATGAAGCAAATTTAACAACCCATTCACACATGATGCAGCCTGAAGAAATGCCACAAAAATCAGATGCCATGAACCAAATTCAGAAATGGCAAACAAATTAACTGCAGGCTGGAGAAATGCCACATAAATCAGATGCCATGATCCAAATTTATCAACCCATTCACACATGCTGCATCCTGGATCAATGCCACAAAAATCAAATGAATTTTTCCAAAAATTAACATTGAAAACAAAGGAGAAGCTCATGGGGAAATTCCACAAAAATCTGCAGCCATGGTCCTAATTGAACAACCCAGGCACACATGCTGCAGGCGGGAGAAATGCCAAAAAATTCAGATGCCATGATGCAAATTTAACCCCCATTCACACATGATGCATCCTGGAGCAATGCCACAAAAATGAGATGAAATGATCCAAATTTTAACATTGACAACAAAGGAGAAGCTCCTGGGGAAACGCCACAAAAATCTGCAGCCAGGCTCCAAATTTAACAACCCAGGCACACATGCTGCAGCCTGGAGCATTGCCAATAAATTCTGATGCCATGATGCAAATTTAACCCCCCATTCACACATGATGCAGCCTGGAGAAATGCCACAAATTCTGTATGCCATGATGCAAATTCAGAAATGGCAAACAAATTAACTGCAGGCTGGAGAAATGCCACATAAATCAGATGCCATGATCTAAATTTATCAACCCATTCACACATGCTGCATCCTGGATCAATGCCACACAAATCAAATGAATTCCAAAATTTAACATTGAAAACAAAGGAGAAGCTCCTGGGGAAATTCCACAAAAATCTGCAGCCATGCTCCTAATTGAACAACCCAGGCACACATGCTGCAGGCTGGAGAAATGCCAAAAAATTCAGATGCCATGATGCAAATTTAACCCCCCATTCACACATGATGCATCCTGGAGCAATGCCACAAAAATGGGATGAAATGATCCAAATTTTAACATTGACAACAAAGGAGAAGCTCCTGGGGAAATGCCACAAAAATCTGCAGCCAGGCTCCAAATTTAACAACCCAGGCACACATGCTGCAGCCTGGAGCATTGCCAATAAATTCTGATGCCATGATGCAAATTTAACCCCCCATTCACACATGATGCAGCCTGGAGAAATGCCACAAATTCTGTATGCCATGATGCAAATCCAGAAATGGCAAACAAATTAACTGCAGGCTAGAGAAATGCCACATAAATCAGATGCCATGATCCAAATTTATCAACCCATTCACACATGCTGCATCCTGGATCAATGCCACAAAAATCAAATGAATTTTTCCAAAATTTAACATTGAAAACAAAGGAGAAGCTCCTGGGGAAATTCCACAAAAATCTGCAGCCATGCTCCTAATTGAACAACCCAGGCACACATGCTGCAGGCTGGAGAAATGCCAAAAAATTCAGATGCCATGATGCAAATTTAACACCCCATTCACACATGATGCATCCTGGAGAAATGCCACAAAAATGGGATGAAATGATCCAAAATTTAACATTGACAACAAAGGAGAAGCTCCTGGGGAAATGCCACAAAAATCTGCAGCCATGCTCCAAATTTAACAACCCAGGCACACATGCTGCAGCCTGGAGCATTGCCAATAAATTCTGATGCCATGATGCAAATTTAACCCCCCATTCACACAAACAAACTTCAACATGGATACATGCAACACAAAATGCTACATTGACCCATAACCCAAAACCCCCCATCAACACATACTCACACAAGTAGCAATGCACCAAAAACTAGTACACTAAGCCATCCACCAAAACCCCCGTAAACACATGTTGAATCCTTTTCCAACCCCCCGTTCAAATCTCCCCCAACATAACATCGTCCCCGCTCAAACATCTTCCCAACCCAGCCAGCTAGCCTCCTAGTCCAAATCAAACCCCGCAACTATCTCTTCTACCATCATTTTACACGCCTCATGAGGCAAGGCCAAAAAGCTGTGTGCCTCCATCTCATCGTTGTGCAGGGCCTTGAAGACCTTTAACAATATACCCGGGGTATACTCGGTAAACTCGTAGACATGCTTGGCAAGCGGTTTGGTCCAATGTGAGTGTGCGGACCTTATAGCATCCGCGACCTCTTTCATGTTTTCTGATATTTCCCGCATGATGTCGGGATCTTGAACCATGCCCCGTCTGCGGGGTTTCTTTTTACCCATCGCATGTGGGTTTGAATGACTTGGCCCTCCCTGATTAGCAGGCCCGGTGCTAGCTTGGGTGGGAATCTCTTCCATGACGTTGTGTGGTGGTGAATCTATATGAATTGGCTCGTGACTTACGGGTTCTCCCTCGCCTCCGCCTTCATGAAACTCTCCAACAAACCTTTCAAAAACACCCTGTGCTAAATCCCCCTTCGCAGAATCATCACCAATGATGGTAACAAGATCGTCATACCATGGCAGTGGATGGTTCACGTAAGCCCGCAGCCGATGGTTAGCCTGAACAAGTACAATATCAAATATGATAACGGGCATGCAAAGCTATATTTAATGTAGTATCACATAGCATATGTAAACAGTAGAAGGAATTACCACCGCCCATGTATCATACGTCTCGGGATCAAGCGTAATGACATTATTCTCCACATCCCATCCGGCTCCGCTTAGGACCATGCACTCCTGAACGTCTTTGAGACGTCTCCTCAACGATTTCATGTGATTCTTCACATTAACACTTGAGAAGGAAGTCCCATGGGTGTTATTTATTTCCGCTGCGACGGCAGTGAAGGCTGTATTTTTGAAAGACTTATCAGCTTTATACCCCTGCCGTGCAAGCTCCGCAAGGAATGGAATGAGGGTTTCATCGTAAGCATTCGTCCAAAGTTTGTTTTGTTGGGTTGACGATGCAGGCTGCTTCGACTTCTTTCGGGGGCTTGAAACAGACCCATCTGCATCTTCGCTACGTCGGCTCGACTTCCTAGAAGCGTCACTGCCGGGGGTTTGGTCATTGCCACTAGGTGGCGTAGGCATAGCGAATGCAGGTGGGGAAGATGGGCTTCTGTACGAGGCTTGCTCTCCCCCTTGCAGCATATTCATATACCCCATTCCAGGCGGCGATGGCATCTGCATTGGCATTTGCATAGGCATGTTGAAATTTGGATATTGTGGATATCCCATTCCATGCCCACTTGATGGGTACACAAGCCCACCTGATTGGAAGCCATGCATGTGATAGGGCATCGTTTGCATCCTCTTGGGAATTGGTCGAATGACAATTGGGTCAACCATTCTGTCAGCATCTACCCATTGTGTCCCATATACAGTATCATAGCTGGGGAGCATGGGATCACGCCCAGGACGGTTTGGGTCACCCCCCTGACCAGCATTTGACGAGCCTTCCATCCCTACAACATAATCAAATTAAATTGAAAATGCAATGTTCTAAACAATATAACCCTCCAGCCTACCTATAACAGGACCTATACTGCATTCGAATATAAAATTGCATAAGTGTAAAGGAAATAGTGGGTACGCAAATGCATAGAATATATTGGAAAACTCAACAAAGCAACAATAATGCAAGTGTCTGGTAAAAGAAATAAAATGTTCAGTCATAGGAGGCAATAATATACGCCGACCCCCTCATAGCCCATGCTCTATAGTGTTCCCGTTATTATTTTTGTTACAGAAGTCCACCCACATATCCCAAGCAATCTGCTCCATACGCAGTTTCCATTGATCACGTTGTTCGGTTTGTTCTCGAACGGGCAACTGTTGGGACAGATCCATAACATCATCATCAAGCTCATCGATACCATCTACAACCTCCTCAACCCCATCTCCATCTTCAGTTAGATGGGGGTCATGGGGATCTTCTATTTGGATGTAATTATGCAAAACACTGCAAGCAAGTACGATTTCGACCTGACGTTTGAATGCGTAGTGAGGCTTGGCTGTCATTATTTTAAACTTGTTCTTTAGGATACCAAATGTCGACTCGATCTTTGATCGTAAGGTAGAATGGCGTAGGTTGAATAGCTCTCTTCGGTTTCTAGGAACCCGATCAGTATGGTCCTTCAAATGGTATCTAACTCCCCGGTATGGCGATATGAACCCTGGCATTGTTGTATACCCAGCATCGCACAGGTAATATTTACCTGCAGTCGAAAACAAACCCACTTAATGAGCCAACGATCTTTGATAGAAGTATTTCGTATGTCAATGTACATTTATGCCGATTACCTTCATACACTCGCAGCCCCAGGGGGGGTGGTTTAGACAAAGCATCTTTCAGGACAGTAAAATCATTTGCGGATCCTTCTCACCCGGCCAGTACGTATGTGAATCTTTTATTTGGAGTAACAGCTGCTAGCACATTCTGTGTAACCCCTTTACGACCTCTAAAGCGGGATACGAGACTGGCTGGGAGCTTGGCATCTATGTGAGTCCCATCAATGTGACCAATGCAGTCCTACAACGTAATCAATGAGCCCAATTTTCAATCATCACGACGATACTTATTAGCCTTAGACATATACAGGTAAGCCCACATACCTTGAAAAATGGGAACCAATTGGGGTTATTGACTATCTCTGGTGGCGTCTCATTAGCAGCTTGCTTCATGTACATATCCCGAATTGCACACACTGCCCCCATTACTTTGTTAAAATACCTGCTCACTGTCCCCCCTCCCCTAATAAAATCCACTTGCATTACCCTATTCTTGGACTTGTGACCTACAATATGCAGGAACATGGCCAACTGCTCCTCTATGGACACCTGTATAGTGTCCTTGAGAAGATCTCGCTGACGCATTAATGCTGCAAGATTCATGAAAGCATGTCTTCGCATCCGTAAGTAGTCCAAACAGCTACTTTCAGACCCCCACAGAATTCTCCGCATGTGGGATGTTCTATGCAGATCCCGCATAGCAGAGGGCTCTCTTGGTATAGGTGCAGCCCTAGCATTTGCGTGGAGTTGTAAAGCGACTACGACAAACGATATTGTGGCCGCTGCAGCGGTACATAACTCACATGCCGTATGGTCTCCTTGTGTATCCATGTCACCCTTAATTTAATAACACATATATTTAATGTTAATTATATACATAACATAATACATATGAGTCACAAAGTGCAGAGAAAATTGTGCATATCCAAATAACTAGCCCTCAGACATACTGTGTATTCATAGTCACACACGCGGTTGCTTTGCCGTTGCTCCTGCAGTGTCACCCCATAAAATGCACCATAAAATCTGATACACTGATCCGAAAAAGAAAACCACGTAAACCAAAAATTACTCAAGGAGCCATAAAACAACAAAAACCAAGGACCCAACATTTTTGATATTAGGAACAACATAAATTACAATGAGCCAAAAAGAAAACCAAATAAAACCCTAAACCAAAAAGTTAATAATTTGCAACCTCCGATACTAAGGGCATGTTCCATTGTGGTTTCTTTTGTTGATGTGGTCCCTGAAAGTTAAAAATTTACAATTTCCCCCCACTTACATCCAACCTGCAACAAGGACCCTTGACCCAAAAATCTGATACCCTGATCCTAATTTTACCACCTCATAAACCCAAACTGCTATCTGTAACAATGCCACAAAAATATGAATACATGACCCAAAAAAATTGATACCATGTTCCAAAATATACATCCAAATATTCAAATAAGACAACCTTGAGCAATGCCACTTAATTGTGATTCCATGCTCCAAAATTAACATACATAGAAACACAAAATGCAGCCTGGAGCACAGCAACAAAAATCTGAATCCATGACCCAAAATTAATAACCACATTTACACAAAAACATCCTGGAGCAAATCCCCAAAACTCTGATTTCTGTATCCAAAAGTAACATCCCCATAAACACAAATGGAACATGGAGGACTGCCTCTAACAACTGATTCAAATATCCAAAATTAACAACCCAAATATACACAAACTGCAACCTGGAGCACAGCCCCAAAAATCTTATTACATTATCCAAAATTAACCTCCACATAAACACAAAAGAAACATGGTGCAATGACCCAAAATCTGATGCAAATATGTAAAATTAACAACCCCGTATACACAAAAAACATTCTGGAGGAAAGCACCAAAAATCTGTAACCATGAACCAAATTTAATAACACCATAAATAACCTATTATACACAAAACACATTATACACAAAACACATCCTGGAGCAAAGCCCCAAAATTCTGATTAAATTACCCAAAAGTAACCTCCTCATAAACACAAATGCAACATGGAGAAATGCCCCAAAACCTGATTCACATATCCAAAATTAACACCCCCTTATACACAAACTGCATACTGGAGCTAAGCCACAAAAATCTGAATCCATTATCCAAAATTAACAACATACTCACAAATAGAAACCTGGAGCAATGCCACAAAATCTTAATACATGATCCAAATTTACCAACATAATACAAAATCCTTGTCTTCACCAAAGCAGCAAATATCTGATACTATGAACCAAAAACTGCAGAAACAATGCCTCAAAATTCTGATGCCATTTTCCAAAATTTACAACATCATATGCTCAAATTTGCTACCAAGAGCAATGCCACAAAAAATCTGAATACATTATCCAAAATTACCCACCCCATAAACACAAACTCCATCATGGAGCAATGCAACATAAATCAGATACCATGAACAAACATGCTGGAGCACAGCCCCAAAAACCTGAGATCATGATCCAAAATAAACAACCATATAATCCCATCATAAACTCAATGAAAAATTAAGAATATATATTAAATACTTGACAAAAAAACATCATAAACTTTCAGATTATTGGGGATCAGACATGGCACAATTCAAACTGGGGCTTCAAGGGAACAATCGTAGCAATGCCATCCACCGTGTGCGAATGTCATTCGGGCCTAATTTTTTTTATCATCATTGGGGTTTTTTAGAAAGCACAATTCTTTGCATTCTTATGACATATAAATCATCATACAAAGATATCATTCAACAAACTAACCCCATTTTCACAATAATATCCTCATATGCCCTAGGAGGCACAAATTTGAAACCCTAGCCTCTTTCACAACCCAACAGCAAGGTACCAAGGCAAGAAAACCCATGCAGCAAAGTTCATCACATATAGACACAAATGGCAGGATCAAATGTAAGCAAAAAGTAATTTTGAGTTGAAGAAAATATACCTCCGCGCTAATATCGCAGTACTACTAGGGTAAAGCTCACCAATAAGGCCTGCAGCCTCAGATTCCAGTGCCTGGCAGCCAATCAAGGCACACACGAGTTTGCGCAGCCACCAGCGAGCAAATTGGGTGCAGCCCGAAGCTAGGGTTCTGCTCAGAGCAAATTGGGGAAAACTCCACGCTCGGCACACCCCCTTCACCACCGCCCACCAATTGCAGAAGGAGCAAAAAAATCTAGGGTTCTTCTCCGATACATCCCCCGCCGTAGCTAGGGTTCATTCCGCCCTCTCACACAACAGAAACCCGCGGGAAGAAGGAGAGAGGAGGGGTGAGATCAGTGGGTGGGGCCCGTTTTTCTCAGATTTTTGGCGAAATCCCCGTGAAACCCGGCGATTCCAAGCTTGGAAGCTGGGCGTGCCACATAAGAGAGAGGAGAAGCGGGGAGGGGCGATGAGCAGCGACGAGGAGCAGCGACGGTGGAACACGCGAGAGAAAACCTAGGGGGATTCGGAGAAAAGAAACCCGACTTGACCGATGAATAGTGCCCGAAGTGCACTTTCTCGCCCGATAGCAACCAAAAGAACCCGAATGGAACAGGCCCTTAGTCGACTTTTAGATGTCAACTGTAGCTCCGTATGGAGAGCTCAGATGCTGACAGCAAAATGTCGTGTGATGGTGAAGATGACTATTTAAAGGTTAAAGGCACATGCTTAGATGCAATAACTTTCTCCATCCTAATGATTGAGGTTTTTAATTTCATTCTGTAGCCAAGTGGGAGATAAGTAAGAAATTCATATGACTAGACGTTATCAAGGATGATCAATTTACGAGCAATATTTGAATAGGACTATAGGATTTTTTCTCTCGGAAAAGTGCACGTTTAGGTTCTGTTTGGCAACTAGTGTTGGTGTTGAGCTGGGGTTGTTGAGGTGTTGGGTTACTAAGCTATGGTTGTGGGGTTGCTACGGTAGGTGGTTTGGGAGAAAGAAAATGATGGTTTTGGAGTGTTACCTGGAATTGGGGCCTAAAACCATGCCAAACTCAAATGCCAAACTCAAATGCCAAACATGACCTTAAAGGATCAAGTTTTTAAATATGCGTACTTTGGATATTATGCGATATGAGGTCGATATATTGAAAGGATTGCTATAGGACAAACATAATTTGGGACACATTGAGCAGATTGTGTGGCATTAGTGATGGTGTAGTAAGTTTAAACCACCTCATGAATTTTTCATTTTTATTGTTATTTTCAAAATTTATGGATCCACATGAGACCACAAAAGGCTTTGTGTAAACAAGATGATGTCCATTTAGTTGTGCATTCTTTCTAGTTCAGAAAAGTGTATGACACTAGAAGTCACTATTGTTACCTATTGCCATCGGGTTCGGGTCCACCCCTAAACGGGTCGGGTCAAACCCGACCCGACCCGGACCCGACCCGACCCGACCCGTTTGCCACCCCTAATTGCCATATCCTGATGTGTAAATGACATGTAAGCATGGAGTTTGTCTTACATATTTCCTTTTATCTAGGAAAGTTTGATGTTATCAAAAGGCTTGATTTACTCTACCTTAAATGGTTAATTCGCTGTTCAAATGAATACCATGATTTTGCTATTTACTCTACATGTATTGTTTCCCTTTTTAATTGGTTATAATATCACATTTTCACATATTCAAGACATTAATGTGAGACATTTACACATGTCTAACTTGGTGGTATACAAAGATGCGAATCACTAACACCAAGTTGTAGTTCTTTCACCTCTGCCAAATGTTATTTAAGGATAGTAGAGGTCAAAATCTTCTTAATTAGCAGACCTCATCCTCTTCTCAGTCATCATTTGTTATTGTCACGCTTCGCTTCTCACAATGTCTGGAGAAGGGAACGGATGTCATGCGACATGTTTAAATCGAAAGAAATATTAATAAAATATTTTCTCTTGATTTAAATATGCCTAGCATCAATATAATACCATACATGTTCTCCATGCAAATTTAAAAAGAAACAAAAATCTAAAAGTCATCACAGAAATAAAATCTCTCCAAAATAGGAGTACATTGTTAAAACTAAATAAAGGGCTCTAAGGCCGTCCATATTTATTGAGCTACTAAAAGAAAATAAAAGACTAACTAAATCTACTCTTTAAGAAAGATCTGCTCTTCCCTGTCTACCTGGACCCTGGTCAAGGGGCTCACTCTCAGAGTACATGTTCTTCGAACCTAACCATCATTCAAAAAACGAAAAAACATAAATGTCATCATCAAGATAATCTCGGTAGGTCCCCAAGGAAAAATATTGCAATCTAAATCTAAAAAGATAAAAAAGAAACATGCAGAAACATTGTTATGAGGCAAATAAAATAATCAAACCATGCAATAGAATGCTATGCATAGTGGACAAATGTGTAAAAATATAATGTAAGAACATCAACTAAAGTCACTAATTGTAATGTCAAGTATAATATAGTAGTTCTAGCTAGGGGTGACAAATGTGTTGGGTCAGGTGACCCGACCTGGATAGAGGTAAACTCGAACCTGAACCGGATTGAATCTGGGTCAGGATAGTAAACACGTACCTGACCTGGGTATAACCCAGGTCATCCGAACTTGAGCCAAATTTCCTGCCGGGTCGTGTTCGGTTAAATTTAAAAAAATGAAGTTTTGAAATAAATTATGTATATCAAGCCTTGATCCTATGATTACGCAAATGAATACATATGTACCCACTAATTGAGCTAAATAGATTGATGTTGTGTAAAGCATAACAAATTATTTATGTAAAATAGTAATTATGATATGACGTTAACCAAAAAATAGTTTCAACAATGGGATTCCCAGACCGCCTATACATATGCATAGCAATTGAAATCCCGACCTAAAACTTGCAATGCAACTTGTGTATCTAAGTTTTTATATAAATATAATTGCAAATATAAATTAAAATGGATAGCATCCGGGTCAATCTTGGTTGGCATGTCAAACCCATACTTGACTCAGATTTTATCCGGGTAGACCTGACCCGGTTAGCTGTCTATTCATATTCGGTTAAGGAGGTTGTGTTTAGGTCGTATCAAGTTCATTTTGCCATCGTTAGTTCTAGCCTAAGTGGTTGACTCATGCATGCGAATATGATATGCAATTTGGGTGTATTGTCTACTTAGAATAGCGATCAATATGGACCAATAACTTTCCCGTATGGTATAGCGCTGATCTACATCTGTGTGTCATAATCTTCCTACGATTTCAGGGTTTGGACTGATAATTGTTGGCCGTAGCCTTCCCCCCATTTGTCATCCGGACTACAACTGTGGGTCATGTCAATCAATGACGTCCATCAATACCTTATTGCACCCATAACTGAATACGGTTGTCACGGGACCCTCGTCGCTTCCGCACCCTCTGTGACAATAAGTTTTCCTATACCACACGTGTCAATATTTACATTTTATTATTATTTTCATTCAATGTCACAAGGTTCAGTTCATCATGTTTGACAGGTGGTATCACACAGAATCGATCCATTTCACATAATCTTTTTCACTTTTAAGTTAAGAGCATGAATAACAAGGTCAATTTCAAGTGATAATGACGGTTGCATGTATAAAACTAATCTTTTTCACTTTTAAGTTAAGAGCATGAATAACAAGGTCAATTTCAAGTGATAATGACGGTTGCATGTATAAAACCGAAGGAGCATATATATATGGCCAAGTACAGTAAATCGATTAATTAACCATTAATATAATCAATAAATAAAGCATCCTGTTTTGACCATGGTACAATTTTCTGGATATGATGCAAGAAATCCACACAAATATATAACAACTCTAGCATGCTAAATTGATTCAATAACTATGTATAATGTCAAGTTTCATCTACATCTACAGTAAATCAGTAAATCATCATGATGAAATTTCTTAAAATTTTAATATTTCCAAAATATTTAAACCAAAATTATTTTTTTCAAAAACAACTAGAAATAATAAAAATATATAAAAGGAAAACTACTACCTATTCATGGATTTTAGTTCACAACACCACTTTGTTTAAGGTAATAAAATTCTCAGGTCACCATAATCATGATATATAAGAAGATTAGCAGAAATCTATTCAATTTATCCGACAATCTCAGTTAAATCCCTAGAAATTTTAGTTTACTTCTCACCAAATCAACATAAGTCAAAAATATTTAACATCAAATTTAATTTGAAAGTTAATTTAGCCAAAAATGAAAACTTGGGAACCTACTTGTCTCGGAGAGGAACAGAGGTTGAGGGGTTGCGGCTCGTTGGAGGAAGAGGAGCCGTCCATGTATGGTTACTATTCTTCTTTCTGTTTTTCCTTTTTGTGTGTGAAGAAACAAAACATGGAGAGAGAGGGGTGGGTTTGATGGGGATTTTTGGGAAATTTAGTGTGTTGGGTGGGTGTATATATATGGTTCCGGTTATTGACAGCTTTGGTTTAGGTGTAAATTGTAAGGTTTTAGATTTAAAATTGGATTTGAATTAAAATTTGTTTTTAATTAGGATTTCTAATTTGATGATAGATTTTGTTAAAAATTTAATTTAAATGATTATATTTTGAAATTTAGATTTGAACTTTGAAATTTAATTTGAGATTAAATTAGGATTTTATTAATTTTGTCAATGTGATTTAACTAAATAAATATAAATAAATTCATTAAAATTCATAAAAAAATTAGTAACTTATTTAAAATAGTTTGGACCAAAAATACATCATAATTTTTTTTAAAAATACCATAACTGGTTCGACCGTTACAATATTAGTGGAAATGATATAATACCCAAAATTAAGCTCATGAACACGTTAGTCACTCATCTGTATAAGTATTGGGACTCTCTAGATATGAGTGTATATGCCCAACTGAATATATGGGATGTGCTGAATTGGGGATCTACAGGACAACCTTTTGACATGTATGCATTGTTATAATGAAAGTTCTTTTAAATCTATGACCCAATGGTGGTTAAAATAAGAACATAAATGAAATAAGAATTGAGAATGGTATGATAGGGAAAGGTTTTGAGGGAAAAGAAGAGATTTTTCATTGATTTAGGGTTTGGAACGACAATATTTGGCATCAATTCGAGAGGAAGGCCACTCTCCCAATAACATAAGTCTAAGTAATCTAGATAACAACTAATAATCTCGCACAAATTTTCTTCATATCTCATCATAATCTCCCCCTCATGTTTATAATAAAATCTCAATCTAATGAGCTGCAACCCAGTAATTGTCAAAATGCACTTTCCCCTAGAATTTTACCGAAATTACAAACTGCCACTTAGTTGCCGTCCAGAAAAAACAAAACTTTCATTGCTCCACAGAGCTGACACTCCTTATTTTCCACCAAATCATATCATCAGTACTTCCCTCCCGACGAGACACCTTGCCCTCAATGTGCACTTCGTCAAATGGCCTCACGTTATGTCTTGCTCCAAATAAGGGTGTTCGTCCTCTCATACATCTTCCTCCTTAGTTGTTGCTCCCTCCCATACTTCATCACCGACAGTCAAAACTTGGAGGGCATGATCCCGGCAACGATGTCTCAGGCCAAACATATCGTCACAACGAAAACACAGTCTCTATGTGCTTATTCTACATCTCTGTCTTTGTGAGACGCTTGAACTTGCTGTCTGGTCGTGTCTCGTTATTCTTATCCTAAGCTGTCTGAACCCCTATTGGCAGTGACTTTGTACCTCCATTGTGGTGTTGGTGCAGGAGGTGAGTCCGTTCGATGCTTCTTTGGTACCTCGCTCTGTAGTGTTCTTATCCTCAACCTTCTAGGCCAGCTCCATCTCTTTTCCTAGCCCCATCGACCTTACCAAGCGTAGCTCGGCTCAAATGTCCACCTTGAGCCCATTCATAAAGTTACCTTCCAGAACCGCTTCAAACATTTCTCTCACCCAGCCCGAAAGCAACTCAAACCTCTTTTTTATTTCCAGGATGTCTTCTCTTGTTTGAGTGCAAAGAGGTGTCTGTGCATATCACTTCCATGTGAATCGCGAAAACGGTCCAACATGTAGTCTTTAAACTCCTCTGACGAGTGCATAGATTGTTTCTGCTCCCTCCATTGAAACCATATCAATGTATTCCTTGCCAAATATAGAGCCTTCGCTAGCAACATTTCCTCCTCTGTGAGATGTTTCATTACAAATTACCTCTCGACACGGTTCAACCATAACCTCCCTCTCCCTCAAGGACCTCTATCTTCAATTTTCGAATTCTGGAATGTACGCCAAACTGCGACTGCTTGATTTCCCATCGTGGTTGCTCATTGTGAAATTGTCGATATACGTTCAAATTTGTAGCATTGTGACCCCTCAAAACCCTCACTCGATATTCCTTTTGCCACACCTTCGTTGGTCGAGCCATCGTCAAACCACCAAGAGCCCATCTACCCTCGTCAAAACCCCAGAAGCCTCCACTGTCGCCACCGAAAGGCCCGCCCCTATGTGGGCTGCCGCTGGGCCCTCACAGGCCCACCTCCACAGTTTAGGGGCCATCGCCCCATGGGCCTCCTTCGGTCTAGCCATCGCCCACCGGACCTCTTTCGTCGCCTCGCATGCCCCCATTTGGTTGGGAAGTCATCCATCACCTCCAAGTGAGGGTTCTGTCATCCACCCATTGTTTGGATTGTGCCTTTATCATGGATCATGCCTCTAATTTATATGCAATACTACCAGAATATAACAACCACGTTTTGCTTACTTCGAACTGCTTATTGAACCTTGGCTGACAAAGCAATACCAGTTGAACCCGAAACCCGGTTTTTATCATTTTTAGGGTTCAAACAGGTCTTTAGCATTTTAACCAACTTTTAGGGTTTCGAATAGGTTTGACTTGTGACCTATTTATTCTCTCTTATCTTTCACATCATCTTTCTCTCATACACTAGCCACCCTAGACACCAAGCTTTTATAACCCATCAAAGATATGATCTTTTCTTTCCAAAATCCAATCTTTTCACAGCCTCCAATCAAATGGACCCTAGATTTGGTGGATCCTCATCTTCTCATCATATGAAGTAGACACCAACAATGAAGTGGAAAAGATATGGTGTTGGGTTGAAGAAATCTCAAACAAAGGCAAGCATTTGGAGCAAATAGTCCAATGAAAGTGGTGAATGAGAGATTTTTACCTTACCTGTGTGATGAGATAGCCATTGATGCCTTCAAGGGGTGGAAGGATGCCAACCCTCATCAAGAGTGAAATGTTGTCAAAGAAGCTTGGGACAAGTTCATTTTGGAGCAATATTTTGGAAATGTGTGCAGCAGTCATATTCTTAATGGATCAGATGTAATTTTCCCACACTACTCAAGATGGTATATGCCAATTTAGAGTACTATGTTGATGAATCAATTGTGAAGTCGGGTTAAATGCAATTATATAAGTTAAGATTTTAATACTTTTGATGCTATTTGGGGTGTTCCAAGTGTCAGCAAGAACACAAATAGTGAGACACATGGTCAAGATTGAGAAATTAGAGATACTTTCTATGAGATTAGTGCAAATGAGATTGTGCATGTTGACATTAAGCTCTATGCAGCCGAGTGCCTTGATAAGGAGTTTAGGGTCATATATAGAATTGCATGTGCCAACATTTTTACCCACTTCAAACGTTACAATAAGGAGAGAATGGATGTGCATTAATAATGTTTGGATGAAAAGGGATTGAATTTGACATGGCGGGCTTAATGCTTAGAAATTTTTGTGAGACTTCTGTGCACCTCTACTTTTCGGGGTTCCGCACCAAGGTGTTTCAAAGTTTCAAAGTGGACATTTCCAAGGAGAGAGCGATTCCAAATAACTCTTATTTCACGGTGGGAAACATCAATTGGATGTTGGCAATGAGGAAACCCCAAGTGGAGGAACAAGGAGAAGTCACATTTCAAAGCTTGGAGAGAAATTTCAATGAGATGCAATTTGAAATAAGAAGAAATCTTGGGAAGGTGATGGAGCATTTGGGATACTATTACAAAACCTATGAGGAAGCACTAGAAAGTGAGGAAGAAAACGAGGAAGATGGAGAGGAAGAAGAAGTTGAGAAGAGACCGAGGAATCGTGGAGCCTCCTCCAAGGGGAAAGGAAAGCATGTGGAAGAAGGGCTAAGCTTGTAGAGGAAGTACAATGAGATGCAATTTGATAAGAGCAAATCTTGGGAAGAAGATGGAGCATTTGGGATGCTCCTACCAGATATATGAGGAAGATGAAGATGAAGAAGTTGAGAGGGGACCACGGGCTCGTGGAGCCTCATTCTCTAAGGGGAAAGGAAAGCAAGTGGAAGAAGAGCTTATTGTCAACATTATGCACGTGAGAGAGAATATGGCCGGAATGCATGAAAAGTTTTAAGAATATGTTGTCTAAGCCAAGAAAATTCTTGTATTTCTGGGCGATGATCTTCATCTTAAAACTATAAACAAGGCTTTAACTTGTCCCTTTGTTCTCAAAGCATATTAAACACTAAATTCTTGGTAACACCAAACATTGTGAACAATGACAAAGTGCCTGGAAGAAACACTTTCTGATAGATGCAACTCCAAACTTGCAGTCCTACCGAACCTTGATGGGCTGATTTTCTTTCTTCTTCTTCTTGTGGGTTACAATTAAGGAGCTGATTGTGATTACTACAAAGAAATTCTTGTGGTACTCAGGAAAATCTTCCTCCTATAATCTAGTCCTACATAAATACTTTTACCTATTTTACTTCCTTCGAGCGTGCAGCATGCTTTGGAGCATGCTTTGGAGACACGTTATAACACTTCCCTACATGTATGTATCGGATTCTAAAGAATGAAGATCAGTTTACTCTCTAGAACATGACCAATAATTATTGCTGATTTGTTGTTATTGAAAGGGATAACTCGTTCCAATTTTCCAACGATGTTTTATTTTGCTTTTGTGGATTGTCAATGCTACTATGCTTTCTTATAGGCCCAGAACATATACATGTTTCAGAGAAAATGCATGTCCATGTAGACAATATTCTGCTGAATTGCTATTGGCCAACTTCATTTTTTGGATTTAGGTGTCTATTTACTACACCTAGGAGCGAGGATGATTGGTGAAGAACTACTGTTTTCTTTACATACGTCAAATTTGGAGATAAATCTTTTGAAGTGACGATTGATAGAGGTAGGTGTAGTAATTTACACCAAATCAACTACTGAAAAGATGAGACTAAAAGATGAACATCATGTGCTGCCTTATAACATTACATGGGTTGATAAATTATATTCTGTTACCCAACATTGTTTAGTGTCTATCCAGTTTTCGAACTATCACGATAGCATCTAGTGTGATGCCATACCTATGGATGCTACATATACTTTGCTAGGTAGGGATTGGCTTTAGGACTTAGATGTTGCACATTCTGAGAGATCCAATGCATATACATTTATATTTTGAGGAAAAAATTGGAGAAAATTGGCTAACTAGCAAGGGTCAACCCTCTCTTTTAATTTCTACCATCCAATTTAAAGTCTTTGCTAGAACACCACACCCCCTTGCGAAAAGACTAATATACCCTCCCATTAATTATTTTCAATAATGTATATTAACGTATACTAGTGTATATTAGTTAATCGGGGGTATATTAACGTATATGTTGGCGTATATATAAGTATGTGGTAAAAAAATGCTAAGATACGTTAACATACACTAGTATACGTTAATATACGTTAATATACACTAGTATATGTTGAAAATAATTAATGGGGGTATTTTAGTCTTTTCGCATGGGGGTGTGGTATTCTAGCAATGATTTTAAATTGGGTGGTAGCAGTCAAAAGAGAGGGTTGACTCATGCTAGTTAGCCAATTTTCTCAAAAAATTGTGTTGACACCATGTATACCCAAGAGTAAAATTGAAAATCAAAAGAAAAAGTTAATTCTTAATAAACTGCTAACCTAAATAACTCATGTGAATCCATATTCCGTAGAGTTAGGCTTTGACTTTGTTTCTAGTGCAATTCATGAGCATTTTGCATATGGTTTGAGTACTTTGCATCTCGAGACTTATGAAATTTTTTACAATAAACAACGATACTCACAAGTCTGCTATAAAATCAAAGAGAAATTTACCATTATGGATGACGAGATGATTAGAGTTTGTTTGGAAAGGTTCATCCTAGGATCAATGTGGAGGCTTTTCATGTAGCATACATGTTCTCGATAAGCTTATCGAGTGATGATCCCTATGTGACGGGCTTGAATATGTCACCGAAGCTTAAGAAAATTGAGCACATCAAATTTGTCATCGCAGATCCTCCACATCCTACCAACAAGAAGGTTCTATATGCTTTCATTTCTTTTATGATTTGGGAGAACTTGTCAAAAGATATTCGTCTACAGATCTACACCATACGTATACTTTAAAGTTCATGGATGCATCTTCTTCGGTTACAATGGACTGTTGAAGTTTGTCAGGTTGTGATATTTCTATCGCCATGCATCAAGTGATGAAGTTTTAAGCCGTAGAGAATGATAGAAATCAAATTTAAATTTGAGATGTAGTCTTATATTTTTAATGATTTTATATGTGAGATGTAGATTAAGTTTTAGTTTTTTTTAGTCTTTTAGTTATTTTGAGTCTTTTATTTATTTATTTAGGAGAGTTTGAGTATTGAGTCTTTTATTTATTTTGAATCTTCTGTTTTAGAGTTTTAGTCCGACATTAGATGTGGTTTTTGAAACCTAAGTTGTAAAAGCCTATATAAAGGTCAAAAACTTAATTATTTTAAATAGATAAATGAATAATAATAATTTTGGTGAAAACTTCTAGTTTCTCTATAAAAATTAAATCTTTTATATTGGTGTGCGAAAGTGGGCTTGGTTGTTGACTGGACAAGAGGTCTGAAAAATCTCAACGTGCGAGACATGTGAGTCGGTGATAGTTAGATTTACACTGTGAGATCCGAAAAGTTATCAAATTTTCGACTTTCTTTCCCAAACCCCAACCACATCCCTTCTCGCTTTCGTTGCATCAAGTCATATTCCATGCAAAATATTCGCACAGGAGCGTGATGCGAAATGTTTTTATTATTATTTTGAATTCTTTCAATTTTTTTCCAATGTTTGAAACATACGTATATATACCCTAGGGAAAATAATGGATGAACCCTATGGGGATTTGACCATCGATCAATTCGTTACAAATTCAATGTTTTCAAAACAATAGAGCATTTTGTACCAATCCAATCAATGTGCAAATTGGAAGGGGTTTTCTTATTTGTGATATATTGGTGTATTAGCATGTGTAGAATATATTCAATGGTATGGATCATTGAAAAAACCCCACAACTTTTTTCTCATGCTTTTTGCACCGATGACTTTTGTACATGAAAATTTGCCTCTATATATTATGAGAGACGTCCTTCATATATGATGACATAACACATTTTTCTCCATGCAGTATAATAGATCACATATATAGTATTTTTGTTTCGTATGTCCCTTTGTGAAAGAGAACGTGGCATATCCTTATTACAAATGGGGATGTTGACAAACATGTGGACCCCACCTTCTGTCCCCATGGGACAAATGGTTTGTCCCATGTGGCACCTTTTGTCCCACATGTGACAAAGGGTGCCACACAGCCCCTCACATAGCTCTCCACACAAATGACCCACCCCTTTTAGCATAATTACATGGTTGCCTTGCCCTTTCATGTTTGTCAAAACACTATTCATCTTCTCCATTTTACATGTTTGTCATTGGACTTTGTTTTTTGCGCTTTAACTCATTCTCTTGAATTACAAGCTAGCCATTGTGATTGCAATTTGCCCACCAGAATTTTTTTGCGCTTTAACCCTGCTTTTCACCCGTTTACCCCCCGACGATTCCCACACACACCTACACTTCTCACTCCTTTTCGATTGCGCACGTGCACCCATCCTGTGGGGTTTTTTGCCGTGCACTTTGTGCACATGTTATTTTTAGTCATCTTATACGAGATATTTAAATGACATGACTAGAAATTGCCCGTGCACTCGGTGCACGGAGCAAAACAAACTCAAACGATCACAGCAACGGTGGACGCGCGAAACCGGGAAGGAGCGAAAAGCGTGTGTGTGCGCGTTGACAGCGTCGAGGGTAAAAGGGGAGAAAGCACGCAAAAACGGATGCGATAAGGACCATAATGCAAAATGGGAAGGAGGCGGTTTTTTTGCGCAATAAATGTAAAGTTGGGGGGCAAAATTTTGTTTTTTTATTTGAGGGATTCCCCCACGAGCAGATGTGACATTGCCACATCGGACGTGCCTGTGGGGAAGGGCCCTCAAATGTAAGAAGAATATCCATTACTCCCGTATTCATGTGTGTGTATATAATAATGGGTGTGTATACCCAGTATTTTATATGTATATATATAATGAGAAAAATGGGAATCAGGTGGCCAAGGAGGAGATTTCCTCATTGGTCCACCCACAGCTAAGCCCCTCTCAAATTTTTTTGAATTTTTTTCCAATATACTCTACGCCTCATGGGTGATCACCACACCAAAAATCAAGTGATTCCAACACTTTTTCCCATCAATCAATCCATTGCAAAAATCAACAGTAGAATAATATAGAATTTTTTGCAAAACTTTTTGCAACATGTGGATCGATAGTAAAAAAGTGTTGGAATCACTTGATTTTTGGTGTGGTGATCATACATGAGGTGTAGAGCATATTGGAAAATTTTTTTTGATAAAAAATATGGGAGGGGCTTGGCAGTGGTTGTCCACCTAATGGTTTTCCTCCTTGGCTACCTGACCCACATTAATCTCGTATATAATATTGGATATCATATAACATATGAGGCTTAGCCTTACATACGATCTCGAAAAGTCCATTATCCATATATACAACTTGAAAGTTTATTCTTTAGTATTCTTTGAACGATTAGCTTAATTCTGATGTACATATTTTAAAATCGTAAAACACCAAATATATGAACATGACGTGTTTTCTTGTCAATCTAGGAGTGTGAAAAGTTTTATTGCTAAAAATTGTTAAATTTTCAACAAAGAGGCCGAATAACAAAAAAAATTGTAGGTTCACCCAATATATAATGTTTTAAAATATGAAAATGAACGGCGCCGATCCTAAAAATAGCAAAAAGTACGCTTTAGATGTCGTGTATGAGGCTAAGCCTCATTCATCCTATAATACCCATTATTTTCTCACACTCACGCACATGGAAATTTTTATGTGAAAAAATCTCCGTGCAAAAATTGTGCAAACAGATTTTTGAAGAGATTTTTTAAAAAGATTCAAACTGATGGATGTGTTCTACACATGCAAATACATGTCCATACCAAATATTAAGAAAATAGTCCACCTATTTGCTTCTTAATTGGATCGTTACAAAAGTTTTATTGTTAGGAAACTGTTAAATTTATTGTCTTTATCGATGGTCAAATGCCTTTAGAGTTTACACATTATTTTTTATGGGTTATATGCATGTACGGATAAAAAATTCAAATAAAATAATTTTTTTTCACATATGCTTCCAATACGAAATTTTTGAATCGGAAGCCTGCCATATATATAGAGAACTGGATATATGCTTGGCAGTGCAAGAAATTTCCTACATTGACAACAAAAAACACCTCATGATTTTTTTTGAATTTTTTGCGCGGTTGTACACATTCTAAAATAAAAAACCCCTAAATATGGGTGAATCCTATGTTGATTTGACCGTTGATCCACTCGTTATGAAAAGTTCTATTGTTTTGAAACTGCTGAATTTGCAACAATCGGATTGAGGGTCAAAGAGCGTTGCATCACTTGAGTTTTGATGTGTTGATCATCTATGATGTGTTGATTAACATGAATGGTATTAATCATTGGAAAAAAATTAGAACTTGAAGTTGTATAGAGTGGCTGTAAGAGATTTCTTACACCAAATGCTTTATACTTTATTCTCATACACACACATATGGGCACCAAGGATCCTAGTCATTTGGCTTCTCATCTTGGTATCAAATTAGCATCATCTCTCACTACTTAGCTTGGTCTGCCTCTATCAACCAAATACTCCAAAGCTCCTATGTATATGCAGCTTATTGACAAATGCAAAGGACTACAAGGATGGTCCTCCATTTTTGGATGCATTGAGCTGGTAATGACAGTCATTTGCGGCATGATTGCCCTCTGGATGCAAGCCTACCGTATACCCACTTCCGTCAAGCGCACAATCAACTCCGTTTATAGAAAAGTTATTTGAAGAAACAACTCCCACCTCTGGGTCTGGAAAGATCTACCTACCTCCAAAGTCGAGGGAGGAGTCGGGCTTCGTCTGCTCTCTGACCTCAACATGGCATCGAGGTCTGCTTAACTTGGCGTATATTAATGTCTGACATGCTATGTACCTCCTACATGCGGCGCCATACTATGGATAGGAAAGGCTTTTATGTTGCAAAACCCATGGACACTCACTCTGGGACTGGGAAGTTTCTCCTCCATTGACGCGAGATTTCTCAAAAGCTTATCAAACACAAAATCAGGGATGGTTCCTTCACATTGTTTTGGCATGATAACGGGCTTCCGTGTGGCCCGCTTCGGAACTCTTTTAACATCCCTCCTGGCGCTGACCATATGTTGCTCTGTGACCACTAGTCGACCTCTGGGTAGGTGGATGATCTCGCCTTCGCTAGCATTCGTTCCCTCTTGCGGCATATTTCTATTCGCCAATGTGATGATTTTTGGTCTTGGATTTCTAGCCCTACATGCACCTATCATGACACTTGGGAGGGCACTCGTTCATGGCTCTTGCTTCCCTTATTATGATATTGTTTGGTCGTGGACACATCCCCAAGATGGCCACTACTCTCCTTCGTGCCTTCCATGGTAAATCGCTCACCAGAGATACTCATCCGCTAGGGAGATTCGGTCTTTCTCGCATTGCGTCATTTGTGATGAGGGTGAGGATGAGAGCATCAACCACCTATTCTTCGAGTGCAATTATTTTGGCTATCTTATTCATATGTGCTTCCTAAAGCTTGTATTGCGAGTACTCTACCTCGCTCTATCCGTAAGGTTAGGATTTGTTTTCTAAATTCCTACTGTAAGAATGACTCCGTGGGTATTCTTGCAAAGTCGGCCTTGGCAATCATGGTGTGGCACATCTGGAAGGAGCAACAAAAGAATCTTCGTGGGTAAGGCCTCCCTCAAAACCAAGCTATTTGAGAACATCGAAGCAGATGTTAGTATTGCACTTCGTTATACTAGCAGAGATCCTCCTGATGACAGAGATCCTCCTCATGACATTATATCCTATGCTAATTGGGATCTCCGTGAAGGCACCTGACCTGACCTGACTGTGGCTTGGATACATGCTTGTAATCAATTTTTGTTTTTGTTTTGATTACAGCTCAGTCACATACTTGTATATCAATTTTCCTCTTCCACTAGTTGTGGGGACTGGGGAATGGACTGGCAAGGCTAGTGGTGGGTGACGGGGCTTGTGCCATATCCCAACCCTAATCCCTTATCTCTCCTGCCCCCACCGGTGATGCTTGTACAACTTTTTGCTTGATTATCAATACATATATACACTTACTTTTCACACACACATAATGGGTATTCTATGACATGTAAGCTAAGACTACATATGCGGCTTCAAAAGCAACATCCTTCCCATATTTTTTAAGGACGATGGGAACTGTTCATTTTGATCTTCATATTATAAAATCTTAAAACACCGAATATCAGAGGAACCCCTAAGGGTTTTGATCGTTCACCTATCCATTGCAAAACATTCTATTCTTACGGAACCGTTAAATTTGTAACGGATGTATGGTGATCACAACCCTTTATGTTTCACATAATATTCGGTGTTTTAAGGTTTTAAAATATGAAGATCTAAATGAACTGTTTTGATCGTCTAAAAATAACGGTGGAGTCTTCGAGGCCGCATATGAGGCTTGTGCATATGCGTTGTATAGTACCATTATTCTCACATACATGGATACATACATATATGAATATGGGCATGTGTTGTCAGCATATGTTCGGTTTCCTATACTGACAGCGATCTGGGGGTCTAAATTTTTTTGCAGTGTTTTACAACTTGTTAATCAACACATCAAATTTCAAGTGAATCCAACACTTTTTGATCCACATCCATCCATTTCAAAAAAACCGCTCCAAAAACTGGATCCATCAGCGCAATTTTTTTAATTGGATGGATGTGGTCAAAAAGTGTTAGATTCACTTGAAATTTGGTGTGTTGATCAACAAGTTGTAGAACACACTGCAAAAAAATAAAAAAAATTAGACCCCCAAATCGCTTTCAGCATAGGAAAACCAAAACCTACGCTAACACAGTCCCATATTCCACACACACACATATGAGAATAATAAGAAACATACGAAATATGTAGCTAACTTCATATGTCACTCTCGAAAAGTCCATCCTCCCTTATTTTTAGACGATGGATACCGTTTATTTTGATCTTCGTATTCCAAAATCTCAAAATACCAAATATTGGATGAATTAAAGAGGTTTTACTAATTCGTCCACCCGTTGCAAAAGTTCAATTCATTATAAACTGTTAAATTTATGAGTTGGATGTACGAACAAAACCTATTGGGTTCACTTAATATTTGGTGTTGAGTTTTAAAATATGAAGATCAAAATGAATATTTTTGCTCGTCTGAAAAAAATGAGTGAGTGTAGGCTTTTTGAAGTGGATATGTGGCCTTCCATAATGCCATATGTTTCCCATCATTCTTATATGTATATGTATGTGTATGTGTATGTGTATGTGTATGTGTATGTGTGGAATATGGATGTGTGCTGACAGCACAAGTTCGGATTTCATGTGTTGTCAGTGATTTAGGCAATTAAAAAGATTTTTTTATTTTGTAGTGTGTCACACATTACAAATTGTTGTTGACCTACCCTACCAATTTTCAAGTGAATACAACACTTTTTGAGCTGACAGTTCAAAAACATTGCGCTGATAGTGACAGTTCCAGTTCTTGAGTGGTGTTTTTGAAATGGATGGATTTAGGCTCAAAAAGTGTTGGATTCACTTGAAAACTAGTGGGGAGGTCAATAAATTGTAGTACACATTGCCAAAATAAAAAAATAAAAAAAAATCTTTTAGCCCCCAAATCGCTGACAACACAAGAATTTTTCCTGCACTGTCAGCACACATCCATATTCATATATATATATATAATAATGGGTATCATATGACAATGTAGGCTTAGCCTCATAAACCAAGCCACAAAAGTGGGGAAGTACAAGTCCCACATGGGCTTGTACTTGTTGTTCCGCCCACTTTTTTTGTGTCTTGGTATAAATGAGGCGAAGTCTCCATTGTCATATGATACCCATTATTCTTATATATATATGCGGTTGACTTGGCTTCATTCAGATGGACCACACATGCAGATACATCCAAATTTCATATAATTTGGGTATGTTTTATACATGTATCAAGAATTTACAAAATCAATGTTTTAGTATTGTCTTAAAATCGACTATTTTGTAACCACTTGATGCATGGACAAAACATGTTTAAATCATTTAAAATCTTGTTTGTATGTAGCTTAAACATGTTAAATCACATAACGGAACAGATTTTCCATTTAGGTTGTCTAATTTTAAAATTGACTTAAATGAATCTGCATGTTTCGTCCATCCGAATGTATCATAATCAACACACACATGCATCTACTAGCCTGACAAAATTTCCTCGGCTAGCTCCAAAACCCGACCCCCTTTTGTTCCCAACAATTTGATCTGTTCATTTTAATCCTCATGTTCTAAAACCCCAAATCATCATTTTTCAAGTAAATCTAGTTCATCCACTCATTGTAAGTCTAACGGTTTGACAGTAACAGATCTTTTTGTAACGACTAGATGAATGAGTAAAATTCTTTGAGTTCATTTAAAAATTGATGGTTTGGGGCTTTAGAACATAATCAAAACAAGCGGACTTGATCATCAAAAAAATATACTGTGTATTTTTTAATGCTAGACAGCAAATATACATAATTTTATTTATTTCAAATATGTTCTACACATCATGGATCATGGATGATGATCAATGGACCAAAAATCAAGTGAATTCAACGCTGTTTAGCACTCAATCTAATTGTTAGAAAATTAATGGTTTCAGAACAATAGAATTTTTTCTAACAAGTGGATCAAGGATCAAATCTCCATATGGTTGACCAATATGTGAAGTTTTAAGGTTTTAAAATAAGTACAGCCTGAAAATTTTCAAATTTTTTAATTTCGTTTTTGATGCCGACAGTGCATGAAATTTCATGCGCCATCAGCACTTATACATTAATCTCATCTTTGTATATATGTATGTCTATAAGTTGACTAGGTTTCATTCGGATGGATTAGATACACGGATCCATCCAAGCTAATCTTAAAATTAGGCAACATAAATGAAAAATACATTCTTTTGGCTGCAATCTAATATGTCTATGTCTAAATTACCTGCAAATAAAATTTTAAATGATTTGGATATGTTTTATCCGTGCATTAAGTAAGTGATTGCAAACTAGTCGATTATTTTGGAGCATTGATTTTGTAACCACTTGATGCGTGGGTAAAGTATGTACAAACTGTTTCAAATTTTGTTTGTAGGTAGTTTAGATATGTTAGACCACATCCAATGAAACCGATTTTTCATTTAGTTTGCTTAATTTTAAAATTGACCTATTTGATTCATCCTGATGGAGCCTAGTACACACAATCCAGTACAAAGCATCACGTTTTCTGTTAAAAGTCACGACATTGTACCACCGTTACGTATTGTTGTCTCTTTGTATGCTAGATTATCTTCCAATTGTAATTTTCTGTTTGTGTTACCTGATAAGTAGCTTCACTATCCCCTTGTTATGCCTTTCAATGACTACAGATTTCTTATTTGTATGCAGCGCGGTCTTCCGGAGTTCAAAATCGGCCATGGAGTGGGTCCAAGGTAGCAAGTACTTTCATCTCATTCTTAGGGGAGTGGAGCGCGATGGCTGGAAGTTTGTTCTTCTTGCTCGGTTCTCCCCATTGCCCTCATACCTTATCAACTATGCCATGGCAGCCACAGAAGTTGGTTTCTTCGTTGATTTCCTTCTTCCCACGGTCATCGGCTGCCTTCCCATGATTCTACAGAATACGTCCCTTGGTAGCCTTGCTGGTGCTGCAGTTGCTTCTTCCACAGGCTCAAAGAAGCCTCTCTCCTCTTACCTTTTCCCTCTGCTTGGAATTGCGTCTAGTGTTCTAATATCGCTGAGGATCAAGAAGTACTCCGTGATTGCAGTAGCCGAAGAACTGAAGCCCCCTTCAGTAGGCGACGCTGATAATGGTGCCAAAGAGGTAACCGTAGGATCAACTAAAAGTGATTGAACTATACAACTCTCTTGCAGTTTGTAGCAAACAATTGATATTGATGATACAAAATTATAGAGCCAGAGAAAATTACCTGGAACTGAATACTGATTTCAGTGTCCGATGATGATTCAGAACATGGCAATATGATCAAAAATGACCAAGCGCGTTGGCGTAACGCTCATGCATTGATCGATGAGGGAAAAAACAAGTCATGTGATTTGCTTTTTTCGCCATCAATGTGTATATCTCATGCCAGTAAATCTATCTATTTTTGATCAGATGTCACCTGACCCGATACCCATCATGTTTCATTCAAGTAACTCAAGGTCTGATGGATGAACGCTGCAACACCAGCAATATCTCACATTTTTCAATTGCTTGCTTAAGCTTTCATGCTTTGAATGATGAAACCCTTAGCGATGCATGACCCGGCTCCCCAAGCAAACTCTACTTAATACCTAATCCAAAGCAAAATATACCCCTGCTGTGAACTCTAAGCTTGTTCCCGACATATTTCTTTCTTATTTGAAGCCACTTCTCCCAACTCCCTGCACTCCTGAAAACAAACATGAAACTGTTTGTTCCCCCAGCCCGGCGCCTTTCCATGCAAGAACCCTTCAGTAATCACCTTGTCAGACTTCTCAAGACCACCTATGTTGTCGGACAAGTTACGCTAATACAAGATTTGGAAAGACTTGGAAAATTCTTTTTAAAAGGGATTCATGTATATCAGGTGGCACATGATCTAGTAGATCAGGTGTCAAGACATAAAAATATGGGAAGTACAATAAGTAGAAGCCCATGTAAAAGATGGAAAGTACAATAAGTACAAGCCCATGTGAGTCTTGTACTTCCCATCTTTTTTGTGTTTTGGCACCTGATCTATTAGATCAGGTGCCACCTTTTCTACATTAAATCTTTTTTAAAAATACACATTGGCTACATATGCCCGAGCATATAGGTTTCGGTGCTACATGCGAAAAAATCAAAAGAAGGTAAACCTAATTTGATAGACTTTCTAGAAAATTTGGAAATTAAAACTTCATATCACTGCCTCTTAAGATTACTACCAGTTAAAAAGTTTTTCTTGGTAAAATAATTCAGAAGTATTCTTAAATGTTCTTTGAATTCTAACTCAATGATTTTCCTAATCAATCTAAACATTCAAAAATGGTTATTTAATTTGTTACAACATTGGGCCGGCCCTCGAAGAGGAGATGTGTATTTTCACCTGAATAAACTAGCCCATGAGAAACGCGACGGTGTGACCCATGAAGCCCATGAGGCCCATGAAGTCCACGTGGAGGGTGAACCGTTTGCACAGTCAAGACCAATCCACGTCTGACCGTTGAGAGTCCTAACCCCAAGGGATCAGTTGATAGTGGGATGGATATTCATGGCGTAATAAATGGACAGCAGTTATGCCTCTCTTTCAAGAACAATCGTGCCACCATAATTGCAAGGCCGTTATCCACCAACGACACTGGGGGGATACCCTCACTTATAAATAGTCCTAACATCAACGAGACAGGGGACACTCCAGAGATATTCAAGACTACGATACTCTGATAACTCATTCTCTTTACTTCCACTTATATTTCTTCCTCCAAAGCTCAATGTGACAGTCACCGGATGACCTCCCTTTAGTTCGAACCTAGCTACCTCGAGCATTCCTTAAGTCCCTTACTACCTTAAGCATCAGAGGGGATTTGGGTCGAAACCCAAATCCGACCCCCTGACGAGTTGTTTGTGCTGCAGATAGCTCAGAACAGTTCATAGTTAGGTCGGGCTTCATCCAGATAGCTCAGACTTAGCTCTCTTTGACTCAGGTTCAAGCTATCTCGGGTCACACTCTTCAGTTGACGAAGCGCCACGTCATCGGAGATGTCCTTATAAGCTCCACCTTACTGTTCGACTAATTTACTCGTCAACAATTGGTGACGTCTGTGGGAAATCAGAGTCAACATCCCTATCAACAAAAATGTCGACTCAACCCACCAACCAAGGGTCCATGTGACCATTCACTAGACCCGGATCCCCCGATCATTCACGAAGATTCCAACTCTTCTTCGGAAGGGAGACCAGAACCACATCTGGTCACACAAGAGCAATTCCAGGCATTCTTGCAAGCAGTTAACGCCAACCTCCCGGCGTTGTCCAGTGTTATAGAATGAATGGCGCACCGACCACTACATGTGGCCACTTGACAACAGCCCACCAATTCAATGTTAGGCCCTGTGGGGCAATAATCTGCACCAATGAGCCAGAGAGATGATGGGCCGAACTTGGAGCGTCAAGTCGACCCTCTAATTAATGCTACTCCCTCACCTCGGCGACCCATGGTGGACAACCTCGATGGAGGCCACGGTGATGAAAGGGGTGGCAACAACCGCTCCACCGAGCCCTGGACCCTGCATCAATGGAAGAGCTTCCTGTCGACATACTTAAAGAGATGTGGAACAAGCAAAGGCCCATCACCCGCATGATCGCAGCGGCATTCCTCCCAAGAAGCCCAAGATTTGACACAAACGAAAGAGTCGAGGTGACAATCCTCTTCCCTCGAACTCCCCCAATCGTTCGAGATGGGGCACTGTCGATTCTTCCAGTGCCTACACCTTCGTGACGATGAACCTCGTCCTACTTCTCCGGCCTCTGGTTCGGAAGACGAGCACGATCCATTGAAGAAGAACATCACTTCGGTTCCCCGACTGTCAAAATTCAAGCTGCCTCCTCTGGTTCAATATGATGGAAGGGGCGATCCTTATGAGCACATCCAGAAATACAAGAGCATAGTGGAAATACACGGGGCATATGAACCGTTGCTGTGTCGAGCTTTCCACACTACGTTGACCAAGACAGCGAATGAATGGTGCAATGTGTTATCCAATCGTGGCATTGAGTCATTCAAGAGCATGTCCCAAGATTTCTACCGACAATTCATGGCGGGACGTAAGCGAAAGCGAATTTCAGGCCATCTGTTTACTCTAGAGCAGGAAGAAGGAGAGACACCACGAGACTTCTTCGCACGCTTCATAATGAGGCTGAATTTCGAGGGATGCAATGACGAAACTGTCATTGCAGCTCTCACGAAGAGAATCCATTGCGAGGATGTGGTAAAATCACTGCACCAGCGACCGCCACGCGAACTTGATCACCTCCTCACTAGAGCATAACGATACATGCTTTCGGGGGAAGCATTGATCGCACGAAAGAAAATCTCATCCATGCCCTCTAGAGAAATAAGGAGAGAAGCTCGACCCCATGATGGTTCTCACCGAGAGCCAAGAGATTGGCGGTGACGAGAAAGGAGTCCCAATGGTCGTTCGTGTCCAAACAATGAGACATTTACCAAGCTGAACACTTCCAATACCGAATTAGTGGCCTATGCAAAGGGCGAGGGGCACTTCGATCGACCTCCTCCCAAGTTGAAAGGTAAATATAATAAAAGTGATGACCTGAAATTTTGCATGTATTACAAAGATAATGGCCACGACACAAAGGACTGATGGACGCTCAAAAGAAAATTGAAGCCTTGATCAAGCGTGACCACTTGAAAAAGTTCGTCGACAACTCGGAGAAAAGGGCAGAGGAAGGGACCTCAAAAGGCAAAAACAAAGAAAATGTGTCATGCCAGATTCACTGATTACCCGAGTTGTTGAATGATCCATGGATGAGATCTCATCCATCGTAAGCTTAAACATGTGCATTGCGACACGTCAAGCCTCACATCGAATAAACAATTTTATGGATTACCTTTGTTTGAATATTGCTTTTCAAATCAATGAATAAAGTATCATTTCTTTCAATACCTCCACTGCGTCAAGCTAATATATGCGACAGATGTACTTTGCAAGGGTCATTTTGTCGACCTTGTTTTCTTTTCAAGTACTCAGGTCTACAGATAACGGAGGGCCAACCCTTCGCAGGCCGACCGAGCTATATGATCGGGGACGAATTATCTATACCCTCACGGGCCGCTTGGCTCTATGAACGGATGGCCAACCCTACACGGACTGACCGAGCTATACGATCGGGGATGACTTATCTGTATCCTCGCGGGCCGCTCGGCTTTACTAACGGATGGCCAAACGCCTCGCAGGCCGATCGAGCTATACGATCGGGGATGACTTATCTATACCCTCGCAGGTCGCTCGACTGTACGAACGGAGGGCCAAATGCCTCACTGGCTGACCGAGCTATACGATCGAGGACGACTTATCTATACCCTCGCTGGCTGCTTGGCTATACGAATAGAGGGCCAACCCCTCGCGGGCTGACCGAGCTATACGATCGGAGACGACTTATCTATACCCTCAAGGGCCTCTCGGCTATATGAACAGAGGGCCAAATGCCTCGCAGGCTGCTCGGCTATATGAATGGAGGGCCAAATGCCTCGCTATACGACCGAGGACGACTTATCTGTAACCTCGCGGGCTGCTCGACTGTACGAACGGAGGGCCAACTCCTTCGCAGGCTGACCGAGCTATACGATCGAGGACGATTTATCTATACCCTCGAGGGCCGCTCGGCTATACGAACAGAGGGCCAACCCTTCACGGGCCGGGCGAGCTATACGAACGAGGACGACTTATCTATACCCTTATGGGCCGCTCGGCTATACGAACGGGGATGTCAATCTCTTTGCAAGTCGACAGAGATATCAGATCGGGGACGACATACCCTCGTGGACCGCTCAGCTATACAAACGGGGGGGGGGGGGGGGGGGGGGGGGGGGGGCAACCTCTTCGCAGGCCGACGGAGCTATACGATTGGGGATAATCCATCTGAGCCTGTGCATTGGCTCGCTTATCTATGCACTATTTCCTTATGGATGGAGCTAGTTCTATCAACTAGGGGGTGAATGTATTGACCTTAAACTTAATATATGTGTATCAATACACTTCTTTGGGCGTATAAATACATGTATGAAATTTTGGGAGTCTTTGTGTATTTTTCCTTAATTTTATTAATGTTAAATTATTTTAAATAATCTTATAGTTTTAATTAAATAGAGTATATGTGGGGATATGATATACCAGAATGAGAGTGGGTATAATGTATTTAAAGGAGTATTTTTATTTATTAAAAGGGTAAATGACATTAAAATACTCCAACGTTTGGGCCATTGTCACATATATACCTTATCGTTCAATTTGGTAAAATTTGATACCCAAACGTTTAATGAAGTGTAAAACGTGATACCCTTTCTAAGTTTTCCGTCAGAAAAGTTGATCATGTGATAGCACGTGATAGAAATTGGACAAATTTGCCCTTCATCATCAATACATAAGGGTAAATGACATTAAAATACCCCAACGTTTGGGCCATTGTCACGTATATACCTTATCGTTCAATTTGGTAAAATTTGATACCCAAACGTTTAATTGATCTGCACTCGTTTATGAACCTCTGAAGTTGTACATTGCTTTCCTCCCACATTTCTCTTGCCTTATCCAATTTGTTCTCTTTATCTATCATCCATCTATCCATCAATGCGTGTGAAGAATTGTCCACCTTGATCCTACTCTCATTCGCATCCATTAAGTGTAGTATCACCATCATTGACCAATTAGAGTGGGGTTAATCCTTCCACATGAAGAATTTGCAGCTCTTCTCCTTATCCCTACTTGGACACGACCAAAATCGTCTTCCTGGGTTTGCTCTTGTCCATGACATCCTCCTTGGCGTCCGCAACCCACAATTGCAGTACTTGAAATCTATATGATCTGTTTCAAAATCCCTACAACTCTACCGTGATCTCCAATGACTTAGCCATCGGAGGACAATCGGGTGTCCATCCCCGATCCTCTGATGTCCTTCTCTCTCTCTCTCTCTCCAGAGAAGGGGGTCTTCCGGTGGAACCTTGCATGGGTCATCTGCTGGTACGGGATCCTTGCATCAATAGCCGATGCAAGTTTTCTGCACCAAAAGTTAACATGCTACCAGAGATGAAACCAATAACGATTATTCGAAGCACAAGAAGCTTTCCCTGATACGAAGTCAAGCCAACCGACTATTTATACACCAACAACACTGATATTGAATCAGCAACCAAACCCATAAAAAGATCACAAATAATACCATCTGCCCGTCATCTGGCCTATCGACAGGTTCAGTTTCTCTTTCGGAAGTTATCAGGCTTGCATGTAATCTAATCACCAACCAACTGAGAGTAGACTATCAGCCATAGCATGCTTGACGATTTCAGTTCGAGTCTCCCCTTTCTTAGCCAACACAATTCATAAAGCCACATAGTTCACTGTGTATATCACATATTCTTCTACCACCCCCCTCGTCACTTTCATCTCATTTTAGCAAAAATTATTAACGAAGCTTCAACCTGTGGATGGAGAGGTGCTCAGCCTAAGCCTAGCCCTTCAGCCCTCATCCCCGCCGGAGCCCGCGTGCGTCTTCTCTTGCAACCACTGCCGAAAGACGTTCTACAGCTTGCAAAGCAGAGCCAGGAGTTGGCCACCACTGCCTGATCGCATGACGGCGAGGCCGGCTCTGCCGACAGCTGGCAATGACAGAGACCAGCGGTGTCTCCTTGGACAGAGAAGACGAGAGACGACTACTTGTACGGCGGCGTGGGGAGGTTTCAGAGCCAGAGGAGACCGGAGGGGGCGCATGTGTTTGTGGAAATTTACATAAGGCCTGGTGGCACTAGCAATGATGAGGTCGCAGATGGAGTTGATTTATCTATGAGGTTATGAATTTGCATGCCATTCTATACTCATGTTTTGTTGCTGTTGTTTCTTTCTCTCTCTTGTTTTAAGTTATTGCGTTGGCCACTGCCCATGCACACTATGCTGAGGCATTACTTCTAAACTAGCGTTGCTAATGAAGTCTTATAGTTATTTCAGGCATCAAAAACATAGATTAGGGTTGTCTTTGATTTCATACGATTTATTTAAGTGTGAGAGAGTGGGGTGGGGTTAATGGTTTCGTTTGGATACGATAAGGTATATACGTGACAATGGCCCAAACGTTGGGGTATTTTAATGTCATTTACCCTTTATTTTAAGTCAGGGGCATAACAGTCAAACATTTCGAGAAAAGTCCCCCGTTAGCCAAATTTAGTTTTGGGTATCAAATTTTACCAAATTGAACGATAAGGTATATACGTGACAATGGCCCAAACGTTGGGGTATTTTAATGTTATTTACCCTTATTAAAATTCAAAACCTTAAAAATCATTAAGACTAACACCTCCTACTTAAGACGTGTCAGCCCACTCTTAAGTCCTACCTACTCTCCTCCACATGGCATGCTTAGATGACTTTACGGTGACGATGAGGGAAATTTCAGGATTAAATGTGGGAATTTTTAGAGGAAAAATCAGAGGAAAAAAAGAGAAAGGAGAACCCACTCCTCTTCCCCCCCACGCACACAGCCTGAACCCCATTTTCTTTCCCTTGCTACCGTTTCACCACCAAGACTAAAACGAACACAAACCCATTTTACAGACTCCAGTTCGTTTGATTCTAGGAGGAGGAGGAAGGAGAGCTAGCATTCAGATGGCCATCAAGGAGAAGAAGGGCCCCAGAATAAGTGCAGGACAAGCTTAGGTATGGTTCTAACTATGTTAGATATGAATCCTTTAGAATCGTGTGGAAATTTGATGTCGTCGTTGTCGTCGCTATCAAATTGACAACAATCCAAAACCACACGTCCGTATGGCAAAAACCATATGGCCGTGTCACACTTTGAAGGATATGCGTTATGTTGCACTTTAGAAAATTTTTGCACTTTGGAATCCACACGACCGTATGGATTTAAGCATACGGCTGTGTGGCCATCAGCCCATACGATCGTGCCTTCATTATTAAATCCACACGGCCGTATGGAAAATTCCATACTGCCGTGTGGCTCTGACTTTTCTCATTTCTTGCAGAACTCCATGTTCAATATTTTTTTGGTTCATATGCTTTAATACTGCAATGTTTTGGATGATGTTCATGCTTCAGTTCGTATGTTCAGTAATCCCTGATAAAGTGTAAAATTCATGATGTTACCATTAGCAAATCTGCATATCAATTTATTATTGGAACTTAGCATATTGAATCTACATATTGAATCTGCATATTGAATCTGCATACCAAGTTATTATTGGAACTTACCATATTGAATCTACATATTGAATCTGCATATCAAGTTACCGTTTGCATTATTGGAACCACTTGTTAATCCAGGCACTAGTTTATATGCGATCAAAAATGTGAAATGAAGTATCATGCCATGATATATCCATGTTAGTTTGTGAAAGAGAATCATGTATGTTAATCTTCTCCATTATTTTTTATGCAAGTTTCCTATGAAATTTAAAGATGGAAGTGAACAAATGATGAAAAGATGATGAATATGAGAATGATGGACCAAAATGAAAGTAATATGAAATATGAAAATAAGAGTGAGAATGAGAGTAAAAATCTGAATTTCTCGATCCATTCAGAAATGGGTGAGACTTTAGATGTGGGTTTTTTTGGGGGAGGGGGTGGACATGTGTAAAGGGTAGGTCTTAAGAAGAGGACAAAGCTGAGACTCACACTAGCACTCCTGAGCAAAGAGTTGGCTAAGTGTGGACATAGCTTGATTCTCACTCGCACTTCCGTGAGTAGGCAGGGAGAGTAGGCAGAGTTAGAGAGGCCGGTGGTGTACTCGTGATGCACCATGACGGTAATAATGGTTTGCTTCGTTTTCCACAGAAAAACCGAGATATCTTACTCCCTTCTGAGGAGTTACGAGAGGCCCCTCCAGTGCTCATGTCGCTGGTTGCGGTACCGCTTTTCACCCATCCTGGGTGAAGTCCTTCTCCTTAAGTGTCCTATTATTTACACGGGTTCCCAAACATATAAAGTGATAATTTAAAGTAATTGTCGTTTAATTCATAAATGCTACTACAACATGTTAACTTCTACCACATGTTAACTTGTTCTTCTGATATGTAAATGATGTTATTTTTGTTTACTGGTTTCTCTGTTTACTTTAATGCTATTACACCATGTCAACATGCTCTTACTTTCAGCACTTGCATGTCATAATGTGGTTACTTATGCACAGTTGCCAAGTTTCACTTTTAATACCTGTATGTAATGTCGTGACTTTTTTTATGCATTGTGGCCTTACATTTTTAGACCACCCTTCTTAGATAGGTAGTCCGGTTTTAAACTGGGTCCTACCTAGCTTAGTTAGGAATCCTACTAGGTCATGCGTTGACGTGCCCCGTTTACTTTTCCTGGTCTAGAAGCAGATTATTCGGTACTAGGCTCAGGAGCTACTCAGAGATGGAGCGTCAGAGGATAGTTTGATCCAGTTATTCTTTCAGGGGTAGTTAGAGAGTGAGTTATACTTGTACAAAGTGTGAGTGTTTTCCTTTTGGGTTCTTTGGGGAGTTTTCTGGTTTACTTCTTTTGTACTCAATTCAGAGATGGGGTATGTAAAGACGTGTCATTGTATTAATAAATGAAATGTTTGTACTTTTGTTTAGTTCTTTGTGTTATTTCTATGATGGAACTTTACTTGTACTTTCCAGCACGTGCGTAGTGACCTGCAAATTTCTTTTTGCTCTTTTCCTTTCTCTCTTTCTACGTAACACTCGTTGATCTGGGAATACCTGGGACGAATTCGTACTTCCCGGGTCTCCTGGAGAGCAGATCGTTATAGTGAACCTCTTACATCGTGAAACATTAAACCCTCAGGTTAACAAAGAAGCTCTTCGATCAATAGCTCACACTAAGCATCCTTCGCATGCATGAGTCTGTCCTATTGGGGGGGGGGGTCAAACAAGCAATACTACGTTCCACAAACGAGATAATCATGACATGACGAACATTCGTTCTTTATGATAAATTTTATTTTATACAAAAAGGGCTCTACATCAAAAGTACACGGCAAGTCCACGGGATGGCAGAGTCATGAGGTCGCTCCTCCAGGTAAACAACTTCTCCAACAGAGGCCTCATCATTTCCCTCGGTAGGAACCACATGATTCTCCTCTCCGAGCTTATCATCAGACGTTAGTGTCAGCTGACTGAAGTCAACACCTAAAGCAGGGAATTTGCGTTCAATCTCCAGCATATACCATGTAAAGCCCTCATCGTATAACTCATCGATGGGACCGAGGCTCTATTTGTACCTCTCTATTTCCTCTTTAGCAATATTTGAAGAATCGACCCCCTCAGATGTGAGCAACTAAGCTTGGAGGTCAGCTTCCTTTGCCTCCCACTTCTTTTCCTCTTCGAGTAGCTGCTCTTCACACTGCTTCCTAAGGGCAGCCTCTACAATTAGATGTTCCTCGGCTTGCTTCCTAAGGGAGGCCTCCTCAAGCAGTTATTGCTCAACATGCCTATTGAGGATTGCTTCTTCTTCGGTCTTCATTCTGGCCACTGACAGCTCCTTCTCCATCTCTTCCACACGGGATGTGAGTTTGACTCAGCGAAGCTTTGATTTTTTCAATTTCATATTCACCTTGTCAAAAGCTACCTTGGAGGTGGATATCCATTTTTTGCTTACCAACTAATTTGGCTTCATAATTAGCCACCGCTAATGAGTGTCGTTGTAACTCGACAACCACCATAGCCATCTGCATACCACAAAGCAACATGGTGGTTAAATTTGATACCCGATATGGGTAATAAAGGAAAGGAGCTACCCACTTGGAGACTTTGTCGATCTATAACAGTGGTCAGCTTCTCATGGTCAACCTTCTCCAGGATCGCCCTATCCCTAGGGCGAGTTGTATTCTCCACAATTCGAAAGGCGACCCCACAGTCTAGGAAAGCTGACTCACCCATGCCTACTGGGTAAGTGAAATGGTGAAGCTCATCATCAAGGCATTCTAGAGGAACTTGAGGCGACCCGGCTGCTGAGAAGATCGACCTAAACTCATGAGGAATCTTGTCGACCAATGGCTCCTGAGGTTAAAGGCCTCCCCATGACCAAGTATCCTTATAAAGGCATGGTTCCTGAGGCGACGACAGCCCTTGAGAAGAATCCTCTTGAGTTGGGGCCCGAGTTTGTTTAGGGGCCACGATCAGGGCCTTGGCTACATCCCTGATTGGAGAGCTCAAGCTCATGACGACAGCTTCACTTCTCCTCTTCTTCTTTTTAGCTCTTTCAATCTCAGCCATGGTGCGAAGCTTCCTCTTTTTCTGACCCTGATCTTTCTGAGGAATGACTCTGGCTGTTGGAAACTCACAACTCCTCATGAGGATTTGATGAAACAAACATATGTATATTATTATTTATGTATACTGACTTTATCTATGCAGATTTTATAGCTCAAACATTGCACATTTAGATAAGTCAAATAATCAAAGACAACATATTGCAAGGAGTAGGAAACACAAGACGAAGCATAACGCTGAAATTTTGTATCTTGTGAAAAGTGATGTAATCTTTGTTTTTATTCTTACATATACTTAGAATGTAAAAGCCTTGATGATGATCTATCTTAGTTCTTTAGGGTCCCTCCTCAAAAATCAAATTAGTGACCAAATTAGCCGATCAGTCAATCCTCCTAGTCGACCAATTTAATTCCACAAAATTCAGAAAATTGTGAATTTTTGTAACTCTCATTTTTAAGTCATAAGGATCATTTTTCCACAATTTCCCAAATTTCTTGATCCTAGTCAACCAATAGGTTCTGTTAGTCGACCAAACAGTTATTAAAATAGTTATCCTAACAGGTATATTTTTGACTATTCTAATCTGAGAGATTTATGTCAGTTATTTTTCAAAAATAAACACCAACTTCTATAACCACCCAAGGGTTGTTTAATTATCACAAATGGACAAAAATCTGACCGTTTTTGCCAGTGGTTTCTTTTCGTCAAAGGTTGACTCAACAATCAAATCCCTGATTAGCAGCAAAATTAGTCGATTAGTCATATCTATTTGTCGACTACTTTTGATAAAAACAGTTCAGATTTTCCTGAAATTTTGGTCAGTTTACAAACGGTCATAAACTACCCCTTCGGCCTATAAATAGACCCCACGACCTCTGTCTTTATATACGAAACAATTCACTCTTTCTCTCAATCTTAAGTTTGTCTCTCTCTCAAGAAAGAGTGTAATTTTCAGATTTTTTTGAGGAACCTCTGTAGAAATTTTTCCTCATTAGAAAGTCCAATTTCCAAGTGTGTTCCACCACAAATTCACATCAAGAACCTTGGAGATTCCTTCACATTCCTTGCGATATAATTCCTACATTATCAAGGCTTTATGTGATATTGTTTCTTTACTCTTTCTCTTTATTTGGTGAATCTCTTGTTGAAGAGATTGTACAAGTTTGCAACACGGGGAGTGTTGGCACTTTGTATGTTGATTGCTTGTGGGGAGCAAGTGTTATAGTGGATTGAAAATCTCTAAGGGGTAGAGGACTACACGTATGATCACAAGGATACGAACAAGGATAAATTTTTGTGTTTGTGTTTGCTATTCTTTGGATTGTTTTTATTTACTTTCGCACTCTTATTTCAATTTTTAGTTATTTTTAATTTTGCAATTTCGTCGTGATATACACTATTCATCCCCTCTAGTGTATTTGGTGTGCCAGGAGATCCAACACTGGCCACCTGGGACGAGCTCTCGACAGCCTCGATTGGGTCTCGATCAGGTCAGACCACCTGTAGAGACGGCAAGCTTCCCTCGATTGTGTAGAGAGAAGCATGTAAGACAGACTAGAGTTCAGGATCCTCTTGATATTCTTGACCCATTATGCCTGCAAATAGAAGAGGGGGTTAAGAGAAAAGGATGTGTGAACATGGGGCCAGAGACAGTACCTTTCTCACCTAGATGGTCTTTAGCAAAGTATTTGTATCGAAAAGCTTCGATATTGACCTGAGGCTTTCTGGCAGGGATAGCAAGCGTTCAGCAGCTTTTAGCTCGTCTCTTGAGAGGGGCGTCTCCTCATTTGCAACGAGGCTCGGATCCTCTCAGTGAGTAAGGAAGACCGCTACACCGAGGAAGGCCACAAATACGAACTGCTCCTTTCATCCTCTATTGGAGCTGGGGAGATCTTTAATCAGTTGTATGTTTCTCTTGGTGGTGATGCAATACCACATAAAAGCCACGGGGGTCTTCAACTGAAAACAGTAATTAAACAACATCAAGGTTGGCTCTACACCAATCATCATGCAAAGCACAATGAAGCCAACCAGGTTGCCCACGAAGTTGGGCATCATCTGGCAGAGGGGGAGCCCTAGAATATTCAGCGCTTGAGGGATAAAATGATGCATGTGAAAGCAAGGCCCATGGGAAAAAGCTTTTATATATACTCCCACATCACACTCCCTACGGAAACAAACTCGTTCGTTGGGAAGGGGAATCCGAATCTGATAAGGGTACCGAATATATTCTTTTTGAAGCGCCTGAAGTTGATCGTCTGACACTTTGGAAGCTTGATAGTCGACTACGTCAGGCACGATGAGACTTCCTTTGTTATCCCATGATATTGGGGCCTCCGCGTTGCAGGAACTAGGGCCAAGTTTTTCTCTTTCTTAGCATGACATTTCGAAGGGTTAACATCTGTTGATGTGTCTGTCATGTTCGAGGGATCTTTCGAGAGAGGGATCTAAGACAAAGCCAGTTGTGCTCTCTCCATTTCTTCCCATTGCTCAACCGACCCTGATGTTGAAGTAGAAGCCATTGCGAGAATCTTCGAAGGGAATAATGGAGAGGCGAAGAGTTTCTTTTTGAATGCTCAAACAAGTAAAGTTTGCCTCATCTTCCCATTTCCCTAATTTATGCGGCAAGATATCCCCCCACGATCGTGATTGACCCTCTTATCGGAGGGCACGTGTCGATGATCTATATGCATCTGTATTCCAAGCCTCGCATCGATGCAACGACTGAATCAAAGGAGTGGAATTTTGGCAGTCAAAATCAAATACTCCTGCTTCGAATCCGTGCCTATTTAACTAGGTATCACATCACTCGATCTCAACCGACATCCCGTCTGAGCTCAAGCGATGGGGGCCATTGTTACAACATTGGGCCAGCCCTCGAAGAGGAGAGGGGTATTTTCACCTGAATAAAGAAGCCCTTGGGGATTGCGGCGTTGTAACCCATGAAGCCCATGAACTCCACATGGAGGGCCAACCATTTGTCTATGCTGACGATTTGTCTATGCTGCAGATAGCTCGGAACATCTCAGAGTTAGGTCGGGCTTCATCCAGATAGCTCGGACTTAGCTCTCCCTGACTTTGGTTCAAGTTATATCGGGTACCACGCTTCAGCTGACGAAGCGCCACGTCATCGGAGACATACTTGTCAACTCCACCTCACTGTTTGACGAATTTACTCGTCAACATAATTTCTATCAAATGTTTTAAATTACAGTTAGATACTTATTTGATGTGTTTCAAATCAACTAAGAATTCACACATATTTGACGAGCTGCCAAATATGGTAAGGAGAAGATTGTATGGACCAAGCTACGCGTCATAAATCAGGTGGGCCCTCGCTTTTACTCCTCTCACAAATCTGAGAGATTACAGAGAACAACAACGAAAATAAATTGTTGAAAATGAGAGATTATAGAGAACAACCATGAAACTGACCGATTCTTCAAGCACGCCAAAGCGTTGCCCTTAAGACTATTTTGCCCCTAAACAAGTGCTCCGGGGTGGATCGAATGTCCCAGGGATACTCAGAATCTATCTTTTGTGATTGCACTTAATCAACAAAAGATCTTATTGAATCAGTATATTCTTTCTAAAGAACCACCATCTATTTATAGATGGATGGTGACGGTTGGATGAACCATTGCAACATCAAAAGTAACTGTTGGACGGTTATAGTAACTGTAAACATTAATTACGAAAAAAATTAAATTGATGAATCTGAAACAGACTCGCACGCGCGCACGTGCAAAGTGCTAAGTGCTAAGTATTTTATTATATAAATATATATATCCCAACAATAGCCCACTAGCATATCAATGGTCGACTTATGTTAGTTGGCCCAAACATCAATTTAATATCCAAAATAACTTTCTACTTATAAAATAGAACAATTCTTCGTGTCCATCCAATGTGGGATACAACCTCCAACACATTGCTTAGGAAAAACTCCAACAATCCCCCACCATTTCCGAGCAATACAGAAAATTCAATCTTATGCATAAATGAAGGTATCTCGCGATTGAACCTTCATTTTAGTGACCACTTCTTTTAAATAGTCAGAATAGCATGGTAGACTATGCTTTGGACCATCTATCCTCTTTGACTACTTAATTTCATGACACACATAAGATTCCTTATCCTTGATACAAAAAACCGACACGACTAGTATGGCCATTTGTCCCGTATCCATTCATGAGAATTTAGAAACCAAGCATAATTGATTCCCTAAAGCGGCCTCACTTTAAACTCATATAGGTGAACCCTGTCAATACCCATAATACGTATCATAATGAAAAATGAAAGAAAACATGTGAATATTTATTAATATTAGTATTCACAATACAAATACACCCAGTCATACCTAAGGAATTTACATTACATCAAACATTGATCACTAAAAGTCCATTAAGAGTATTAAATACTCATCCTTACCTAATCATTATGGAAACCAAGCACTATACTTTGGCATGACATGAATGTGTGCTTGCAACCACAAAATGATGTACTTGATCTCATTGAACCTAAGACTCGAAGGTTCTATCAAACGTTAAGTCGAGGTTCCATCGTTTATGATTCTTCACGTATGCTTTAAACCCATCCTTTTGTAGTTTTAAAAACTAAATCCCTAGAAAGGCCTTTTGTCAAGGGATCTGCAAGATTATCATGTGTACGCACAAAGTCTACAGTTACAACTCCATCATGAATCAACTGCTTTACAAAATTGTGTCGTAAACCAATATGCCTTGATTTACCATTGTAAACCATGTTGTAAGCTCATGCCAAAGTAGCCTTACTATCGCAATGAAGTGATATAGGTGATATGGGTTTCGGCCTCAGAGGTAATTCATACAACAAATTCCTAAGCCATTCAGCTTCCTTGCAAGCGGATGCCAAAGCAATAAACTCGGATGCCATAGAGGAATTCGCAATGCAAGTTTGTTTCTTAGATCCCCAAGAAACTGTACCCCCACCAAGAATGAATATCCATCCACAAGTAGAAGAATGATCACAATTAGAAATCCAACTTTCATCCAAAAATCCTTCAAGCACAGAAGGAAAACCAGTATAGTGAAGACCAAAGTTATTTGTCTTCTTTAGATATTTAAGAACCCTTCTAATTGCATGCCAATGTGCATGACTCGGATTATGAGTATAACGACTCAGCTTCCCTACAGCGAAGCCTATACCCGGTCTTGTACATGTCATGGCGTACATTAAACAGCCCATCACTTTAGAGTACTCCAACGCTTTACAGGCTGATCGGTGTTCTTTGTTAAACTTACGCTATGATCAAAAGGTGTAGATGCAACCTTACAATCATAATTGTTGAACTTCTTCAATACATTTTGTATGTAATGTGATTGTGACAAGATCAACCCATTACTAGATCTAATAATTTTGATGCCTAAAATCACATCTGCCACACCCATGTCTTTCATTGAAAATTGAGTAGATAAGAAGTTCTTAGTATCATCCACTTGCTGGAGATCAGTGCCAATATTAACATGTCATCGACATATAAACAAATTACTACTCCGTTGTTTCCACTAAATTTGTAATATACGCACTTGTCTGCATCATTAATGAGAAAACCATTACTAAGTACAATCTCATCAAATTTTTGATGCCATTGTTTGGGAGCTTGCTTAAGTCCATATAAAGACTTAATAAGCTTACAAACCTTATTTTCTTGCCCAGGAACTATAAACCCTTCAGGTTGTTCCATGTATACCTCCTCATCTAATTCACCATTCAGAAATGCTGTTTTAACATCTATTTGGTGAATGACCAAATTATACACAGAGGCTAAGGCAATTAACAGCTTAATAGTTGTCGTTCTTGCAACTGGGGCATAAGTATCAAAGTAATCAATACCCTCCTTTTGGGAGTATCCTTTGGCTACTAATCGAGCTTTAAAGTTGTCAATTGTTCCATCGACCTTCATATTCTTCTTGAAAATCCACTTACAACCTATGGGTTTGCAACCTAGAGGTAAATTTTCCAACTTCCAGACTTTATTACCCATGATTGAGTCCATCTCGTCATTAATAGCCTCCTTCCAAAAAGGAGTATCCGGAGACATTATAGCATCTATAAGAGTGACAGGATCAGAATCCATATTGTAATAAAATGGAATATAATTATCAATAGAAAATGTGTCCCTACTACCTTCCACTAGAAACATAAAGAAATCAGATTCGAAATCTTTAGATTTCCGTGCCCTCTTGCTTTTAATTAATTGAGAGGTTTCTCCATTAGGGGAGTCATGTTCAATACGAACATTTTCATGACCATTAGTTCTAGATTCTAAAGTTATATCACGAGGCCTAGGGATAGTTGAAAAATGATTTTCATCAAAGCTTGCATCTCGTGACTCAATAACAGTATTAACAGAATAATGATCATTTGGTTCTATAACCTTAAACCTATAGGCTTTACTATTAGAAGCATAACCTATAAACAAACATTCAATTCCTTTCCCCCTAATTTTTTCCTTTTAATTTCAGGAACTTTAACTATTGCTCTACAACCCCATAGTTTAAGATAGCTTAAATTTGGTTTTCTCTTATTCCAAAGTTCATATGGAGTAATAGACTTATGCTTTTTAGTAGGCACTCTATTAAGAATATAACAAGCAGTTTGCAATGCTTCACCCCAATGACCATGGGATAAACCCAAATTTGATAACATAGCGTTAACCATTTCCGTTAACACTCGGTTTTTCCTTTCAGCAACACCATTCTGCTATGGTGTGTAAGGTGCTGTAACTTGATGAATTATTCCGCTTGACTGGAAATACAATGGATTATAGTATTCCCCCCTCTATCCGATCTAAGACATTTAATGAATGTCTGATAATAAAGTTCAACTTCAGATTTAAAGACTTTAAATTTTTTAAGAGCTTTATCCTTTGATCGTAATAAATACACTTGACAAAATCTGGAATAATCATCAATAAAAGTTGCAAGATACCGCTTTCCATCTAATGTTAAAGAATCACTCATGTCACATAAATCGCTATGGATTAAGTCTAGTAACTGTGATTCTCGTGCAATAGAAGGAAAAGGCAACCTCGTAATCTTAGTTACGATACATGTTTTGCAACTTACAGTTTGCTTATCAAAACAAGGAATCAAGGACAAAGGTGCCATGTCTTTTAATTTTCTAGAGTTAACATGTCCTAAACGATTATGCCATAAAACAGAATCATTTAAAACATCCAAGACATAAGCAGAAACATCCATATTATTATTGATAATGTTTAACTTGAACATACCGGCATGGGCATACCCCTTGCCTACAAACATACTACTCTTAGACAGTACATAGTTTCCAGCCTCATACACTTGTTTGAACCCAAATTGGTTCAAGATATAACTAGACATCAGATTCTTACTCAAATCAGGAGCATGATACACATCATTTAAAGTAAGACACTTTCCAGAAGTAAACTTTAACATAATGCTTCCTTTTCCAAAGACATTAACCGGGGACTTATTTCCCATGTAGAGAAAAGTTGGTTCTTCCACTGCTTAGGTCTTGAAATTCGTCTTATCTTTGCATACATGTCTTGTTGCCCCAGAATCAACCCACCAGTCATTGTCCTCTTGAATCATGTTGATTTCAGATATCATGGCAGTGAAGTTTTCTTTGCCATCAGCCGCTTTCCTTTGATAAGGATTCTGACCAGCACTTGAACTAGTGGAACCACTTTCTTCTTTGGGCAATCTCGTTTCATGAGAGGACCATTGCAAATCCAATAAGCAATTTTCCTTTGCTTGTTATTGTGATTTGGAATGGAATTGCCTTTTCTCTTTTTGTCTTTGCCCTGAAACTTAGCCTTACCTTTGCATTTACTGGATTGTCCTTCATCCACCACATGGACCACTCGGTCCTTGCCTTTTTCCTGTTAACAGGATTCCTCTTCTACACGAAGAGAGTTGGCCAATTCCTCCAGAGACATATCCTTTTTCTTATGTTTAAGGCTATGTTTAAATTCTTCCCATCCTAAGGCCAGTTATCAATAATAGGTGAAACAACAATAGTTTCATCCATGTTCATGTTATGTTGTTTAAAATTACCAAGTATGCGTTCAACTTCATAGAATTGTTCCACCACCGATCTTGCATCATACATGGCATAACTATTAAATTGTGAAACAAGGAATTTCTTACTTGTAGCATCATCACGTATATACCTTGCCTCCAATTGATCCCATAAGTCCTTTGCAGACTCAACAGTTTGATATGTATCAAACAGCCCGTCCGACATACCATTGAGAATGTGACCATGATACACATACTCATCATTTTCCCACTTGGCTCTAGCACGAGTTTCTTCAAGTGTTTCATCTTCCCTCTCTTGAGGTTGTGGTGTAGTCAGAACGTACACTACTTTCAGAGTGGTTAACAGAAAGTTCATCTTCTTCTGCCACCTTCGAAAATTGCCACCATTAAACTTGTCCAGTTTCATAAAATTCGCTGTCATCTCTCAAACGTTTGCCATAATAGTCTTAAGAATGTTGAATCTGAGAGATTACAGAGAACAACAACGAAATTAAATTGTTGAAAATGGGAGATTACAGAGAACAACAATGAAACTGACCAATTCTTCAAGCACGTCAAAGCGTTGCCCTTAAGACTATTTCGCCCTAAACAAGTGCTTCGGGTGGATCGAACGTCTCAGGGATACTCAGAATCTATCTTTTGTGATTGCACTTAATCAACAAAAGATCTTATTGTATCAGTATATTCTTTCTGAAGAACCACCATCTATTTATAGATGGATGGTAACGGTTGGATGAACCATTGCAACTGCAATAGTAAGTTACAGTAACTGTAAACGTTAATTACGAAAAAAATTAAATTGATGAATCTGAAACAGACTCGCACGCACGCACGTGCAAAGTGCTAAGTGCTAAGTATTTGATTATATAAATATATATATCCCAACAATAGCCCACTAGCATATCAATGGTCGACTACTATTAGTTGGCCCAAACATCAATTTAATATCTAAAATAACTCTCTACTTATAAAATAGAACAATTCTTCGTGTCCATCCAATGTGGGATATAACCTCCAACACATTGCTTAGGAAAAACTCCAACAATCCCCCACCATTTCCGAGCAATACAGAAAAGTCAATCTTATGCATAAATGAAGGTATCTCGCGATTGAACCTTCATTTTAGTGACCACTTCTTTTAAATAGTCAGAATAGCATGGTAGACTATGCTTTGAACCATCTATCCTCTTTGACTACTTAATTTCGTGACACACATAAGATTCTTTATCCCTGATACAAAAAACCGACACGACTAGTATGGCCATTTGTCCCGTATCCATTCATGAGCATTTAGAAACCAAGCACTATTGATTCCCTAAAGCGGCCTCACTTTAAACTCATATAGGTGAACCTTGTCAATACCCATAATAAGTATCATAATGAAAAATGAAAGAAAACATGTGAATATTTATTAATATTAGTTTTCTCAATACAAATACACCCAGTCATACCTAGGGAATTCACATTACATCAAACATTGATAACTAAAAGTCCATTAAGAGTATTAAATACTCATCCTTACCTAATCATTATGGAAACCAAGCACTATACTTTGGGATGACATGAATGTGTGCTTGCAACCACAAAATGATGTACTTGATCTCATTGAACCTAAGACTCGAAGGTTCTATCAAGCGTTAAGTCAAGGTTCCATCGTTTGTGATTCTTCACGTATGCTTTAAACCCATCCCTTTTGTAGTTTTAAAAACCAAATCCCTAGAAAGGCCTTTTGTCAAGGGATGTGCAAGATTCTCATGTGTACGCACAAAGTCTACAGTTACAACTCCATCATGAATCAACTGCTTTACAAAACTGTGTCGTAAACCAATATGCCTTGATTTACCATTGTAAACCATGTTGTAAGCTCGTGCCAAAGTAGCCTTACTATCACAATGAAGTGATATAGGTGACATGGGTTTCGGCCACAGAGGTAATTCATACAACAAATTCCTAAGCCATTCAGCTTCCTTGCATGCGGATGCCAAAGCAATAAACTCGGATGCCATAGAGGAATTCGCAATGCAAGTTTGTTTCTTAGATCCCCAAGAAACTGTAGCCCCACCAAGAATGAATATCCATCCACAAGTAGAAGAATGATCACAATTAGAAATCCAACTTTCATCCAAAAATCCTTCAAGCACAAAAGGAAAACCAGTATAGTGAAGACCAAAGTTATTTGTCTTCTTTAGATATTTAAGAACCCTTCTAATTGCATGCCAATGTGCATGACTCGGATTATGAGAATAACGACTCAGCTTCCCTACAGTGAAGCCTACATCCCGTCTTGTACATGTCATGGCGTACATTAAACAGCCCATCACTTTAGAGTACTCCAACTGCTTTACAGGCTGACCGGTGTTCTTTGTTAAACTTACGCTATGACCAAAAGGTGTAGATGCAACCTTACAATCATAATTGTTGAAATTCTTCAGTACATTTTGTATGTAATGTGATTGTGACAAGATCAACCCATTACTAGATCTAATAATTTTGATGCCTAAAATCACATCTGCCACACCCATGTCTTTCATAGAAAATTGGGTAGATAAGAAGTTCTTAGTATCCTCCACTTGCTGGAGATCAGTGCCAATATTAACATGTCATCGACATATAAACAAATGACTACTCCTTTGTTTCCACTAAATTGTAATATACGCACTTGTCTGTGTTGAGTATTGGACTCCCCGGATTTGGTTTTGGATGATGAGCAAACATAAATATATCATGAACTAACATTTTGTGAGTGCAGTTATGGAGATCGTCGCCAAATTCACGAGAACAATCAAAGCGACATCTCAAGACTTCTCAAAGCTCGTATTCATGCCTAAAGCTTCGTTGAAGCTCTTGCACCGTTTTGGAAGTCATGAAGAATTAATCGAAGCTCTCGAAGACCATTCTTTAAGGTTTTATTTATAGTCTTTTTAGCTTCGATATATAGAATGTTAAGCCTTGAGTATATCTTACGATTCTAACTTCATAACGCTCATATCGTAGCTCTAGGATCTTAGTACAAGTTCATTCTAACTTCCTCGAAGCGTCGCGCTTCGATTCGGACTTGTTTGTGCATGTTAGTTGGTACAAGAAGAAGTACTGACCGACTAGATGGTGATCTAGTCGGTCAGCAACTCTTCTTGGACCGACTAGTTTGATTCCTTAATTTCTTGGACTTTACTGTTTACAGTTAGTCGGTCTACGTTGACTCACCGATCGACTAGTTTGTGAACTAATCGGTCAGTGATGCTTCTTTGACCGACTAGTTGTGACTTACTGTTCATACTAAATTTCTCCTAAGCTACTGTTTATCGTTAGTCGGTCTAAGAACGTTTGGTGACCGACTAGTTGACAATCTAGTCGGTCAACTTTTGTTCTTGGACCGACTAAGTCAATTTGTATTCAGACTATTTCACTTTGCCTCTTAGTCGGTCTACGTTCATTGACTGACCGACTAGTTGTGAAACTAGTCGGTCAGACAGTCTTCTTGGACAGACTAGATTTCTAGGTCTGAAATTCAATCTGTTCACTGTTCACCTCTTAGTCGGTTCATGTTGTCTCACCGACCGACTAGTTGATGAACTAGTCGGTCAGTGGTTGTTCTTTGACCGACTAGTCTGCTTCAGATTTAGATCCGTTGGAGTTTTTGAAAGCGACGTTTCTCTCTCTATTTTCCCTTGATCCTTTAAATACCTGGAGGGGTTATTTCATAGGATCCAAGGCTGCTATTTCCAGAGCTCTATTGATTCAAAGAGAAGTTTTCAACTCTCATCTTCAAGCTCTCCCATTCTCAAGAATCTCTCCCTCACTCTCATTCTTCAAGAGAGATTCATTGGTTGTGAGCCTTTCAAGCCAAGGGCTTGATTCTAGGTCATCCATCTCATCCCTAGGCTTCCATTGCTGGTCATCTTCTTGAAGCTAGGGTTTGGTGACTCTTCCTCCATCAAAATCCTCTTTGCCCTAATTTGGTAAGAAATCTCAAGGCATAGGTATTTTGTTGGTAAGCATTTCATTTCAGTTATATTTGAATTGTATACTCTCGGTTGTGAGAGGTTTTGCGTGATCCCGGGTTGTGGGAGTCACGGTCATCGATTGTAGGTCGATTGCGCTTGTGAGGTTTTCGCAAGTGTTCATATTGGAAATCTTGAGTTAGGGTTTCTAACTCAAGTATCCGGAAGGGATCCGGGTGGTTGGGACGTAGGATCACCGGGAACAAGTCGGGGAGACTTGGGTGGATCCGAACCCATTAAACCATTTGTTTGCGTTTGCATTATTTCTTGATTGTAGTTATTCCGCATCGTTGTTTGTTAATTGCACGATAATTAGGAATAACACTCCTTATTATTTAAAAGTACTATTCACCCCCCTCTAGTACATGTGCAGTGGCTTCCATCATGTTGGGAAAAGCGTACCTTCGCCATCGAGGAAGGTAATGACATGAATAAATATACCGTCGTACAACTAATGGGTACCTTGTTGTCTTACGAGGTACGCAAGGATAGTAAGATCCGAATGAAGGAAAAGATGAAAGCGTACTTGAAGCAAGATGAGCCAAAGAAAAAGGGGATTGCCTTCAAGGCCGCTCCATCTACCGATGATGAAGAATCGGAAGACGAATTGGACATGGAATCCATTGCCCGTATGGCAAGGAAGTTCGATCGATTCCTCCGAGAAGGTATATCTTTGAATAAATCTAAAGTTAGTTCGACTAATGCTTCTACTCCCGTGTGTTATAAATGCAACAAGCCAGGACACATCAAACCTGATTGTCCTCTTTACAAACACAAGGAGAATGGGAAAGCATCGAAGTACGACAAGTCGAGAAAGTACAAGAAAGGACTTGTTGGCACATTCACTGACTCCGAGGAGGATTCCTCAAGTGGAGAGTCGGATGGTGGACATGTGGAGAAAGCAAAACTTTGCTTCATGGCTAATGAGGCAAAAGATCGAAAGTCCTCATTCGATGAAAGCGAGGATGGTAGCGAGGAGGAAAGCGGAGAACCTACTATTGATGAAATGAGGTTAGCAAACCAAGAAATTTGGTCTAAATTTACTAAATTAGTAGATAGATATAATAAGACCAAAGATGAACTTGTTAGCATCCAAACCTCTCCTAAGTCTACCATCACCAACAATGACACCATTGTTGAGACTCTCGCCAATGAGAAAGCAAGTTTGCTTACTCATAATGGCTTGTTGAGAAATGAGGTGAAGTCCCTCAAATCTCAACTTGAGCATGTTCTTGTTGAGGATTCGGATGAACATGTGATAGCGGATTTGACGTCTCAAAACTCAACTTTGAGTATTGAGAATAAGAATCTCAAATCACGTGTTTATGCACTCACATCGCAAGTATCCACTTTGGATGCTTCTTTGCATTCTCTCAAAGAGAAGTATGAGTGCACGTTAGGCCGTATCAATGATTTCAATAAAGGTAAGGGCCATTTGGATAATATCCTAAATGACTTACTTCCGGCCAAACACCACATTGGCTTGGGGTATAAGATGGGAGACACATCCAAATCACATACCACCTTTGTTAGGCCGACATCCGATGCCTCGACGAGTGGGAGCAAACACCCCATTGGTAGTTCTTCTACCAATAGTGCTTCCACTTCGTACACACCCCCGATTGGAAAGAAACCCACTTTGGGTAGACCTCCAAAGAGGGGTCATGCATTTTTGTACTCACATGCTATGCCACGAAGGAACACACATCCTACTCCACCGGTGCATGCAAATATTAATGATGATTTTTATACTCCGCACCCACGAGCACGTGCAAACACTCATATGCGACACCCACATGCACGTAATCATGCTCATGCACATCCTAATGCTTATGTTCAAACATCTCATCCACATGTGCATGCCTACTCTCATAATCATCATCATGCACACACACCTCATGCTTATCCACGTATGTATGCTACACCACATCATGGATCTCATGCTCATCATAATGCTATTGCTAGATCTCATGCTCCTAGGCCCCATGCACCACATAGAAATCAACCTTTTGTGCATGCAACCACTAGGAAGAGGATTCCCAAAATGTACACTATTTGGGGTCCCAAGAACACTAGCAATCATGATATGAATGTTTATGTGCAATCCTATATTAATGATGTTATTTTGAATGATAATTATGTTGGAAATTCAAGTTCCTCTTGGACTTGGTTTCCGAAGGGTTAGTTCCTTTAACCTTTCAATGCTTGGTACCATGAGCTTATGATCATGTTATGGGTACCAAGGCATTTGTTTATAAATTTGATTTTGATTACATTAACTCATGGGTTACAATTATTTTAATTTCGTATTTCAAATTTGTTGTCTAACCCATTGGATCCAAAAGGGTTTTTGGATACCAAAATGAAGTTTTCTAGGTTCAATCCACCGTGGGATACCAACCCTACCAACTCCTCGATTTGCGAAGACTTTCATTCAAACGGAGTTGATGGTGCTTAGGTAATGCACCAATGTAGGGGGAGCTTAATGTTGTAAGTATAATATTACATTTGGTATCCATGAGGATTGAATGCATGCTTGGTTAGAATCTATTTCTTTACATTGGTATCATTTTGTTTCTCCTAGCATGATAGAATTGTGAATGCCATAAATGCTTTGAAATTCTTATCTATTTTTGGCATGACATGTTTTAAAAGTTATTATGATGATTTTCGTATTACTTTTATCACCTTGTCACTTCTCATCGCACACTTCACTTAGTTTTGATGTGCTTTTACTTTATGTTCATTTTCGATCGATATTGTGACATTTGATATTCTATGATGTGCACCACTCTTCTGATGGTTCATTCCTTTGTGCACATTTTATGTATGTCTCTGATATTGATTTCGTCGCTCGACGATTTATTTTGATTCAATAGCTTTAGTTGTATGAAAACATAGAATTGTTTTCCATGCACTAAAATAGCTATAAATGTTGATATTGGAGAATAAATTCATTTCATCAATAAGTGAATTTACATTTGATATTTTGATGATTTAAGTTTTCGATTTTCGACTATGGTCTAATTGACACGCTTTGATTTTATTCGAATTTTATTTTGGTGTCATATGAAACGTGGTCGTATTCTTAGACTCCCATGCTTAATGAATTATTTGGACAAGATTTATTGTCATTGGCTTCCTCCCGCTCTTTTTGGATTATGCCAAAGGGGGAGAGATATAATAATGGCATAATAATGGCATGTGCTAAATGATAATTTACCATGAATCTAATTTGATATGTTAGATTCAGGGGGAGTTAAGAATGATAATTTACCATGAATCTAATTTGATATGTTAGATTCAGGGGGAGTTAAGATATAAAAATGGATTACAAATCCTAAATCTCAAATATTGGATTTGCATTTTTACTTTCCTCGTCTGCTTGATGTATGTGCTTATTATTTCATATGGAACTAATGTGTCATCAATGCAGGGGGAGTAAGTATATTTCATTTAGTTCATTATTTTTGATTATTATTTATGTTGGTTTGTCATCACCAAAAAGGGGGAGAATGTTGAGTATTGGACTCCCAGGATTTGGTTTTAGATGATGAGCAAACATAAATATATCATGAACTAACATTTTGTGAGTGCAGTTATGGAGATCGTCGCCAAATTCACGAGAACAATCAAAGCGACATCTCAAGACTTCTCAAAGCTCGTATTCATGCCTAAAGCTTCGTTGAAGCTCTTGCACCGTTTTGGAAGTCATGAAGAATTAATCGAAGCTCTCGAAGACCATTCTTTAAGGTTTTATTTATAGTCTTTTTAGCTTCGATATATAGAATGTTAAGCCTTGAGTATATCTTACGATTCTAACTTCATAACGCTCATATCGTAGCTCTAGGATCTTAGTACAAGTTCATTCTAACTTCCTCGAAGCGTCGCGCTTCGATTCGGACTTGTTTGTGCATGTTAGTTGGTACAAGAAGAAGTACTGACCGACTAGATGGTGATCTAGTCGGTCAGCAACTCTTCTTGGACCGACTAGTTTGATTCCTTAATTTCTTGAACTTTACTGTTTACAGTTAGTCGGTCTACGTTGACTCACCGACCGACTAGTTTGTGAACTAGTCGGTCAGTGATGCTTCTTTGACCGACTAGTTGTGACTTCCTATTCATACTAAATTTCTCCTAAGCTACTGTTTATCGTTAGTCGGTCTAAGAACGTTTGGTGACCGACTAGTTGACAATCTAGTCGGTCAACTTTTGTTCTTGGACCGACTAGGTCAATTTGTATTCAGACTATTTCACTTTGCCTCTTAGTCGGTCTACGTTCACTGACTGACCGACTAGTTGTGAAACTAGTCGGTCAGACAGTCTTCTTGGACAGACTAGATTTCTAGGTCTGAAATTCAATCTGTTCACTGTTCACCTCTTAGTCGGTTCATGTTGTCTCACCGACCGACTAGTTGATGAACTAGTCGGTCAGTGGTTGTTCTTTGACCGACTAGTCTGCTTCAGATTTAGATCCGTTGGAGTTTTTGAAAGCGACGTTTCTCTCTCTATTTTCCCTTGATCCTTTAAATACCTGGAGGGGTTATTTCATAGGATCCAAGGCTGCTATTTCCAGAGCTCTATTGATTCAAAGAGAAGTTTTCAACTCTCATCTACAAGCTCTCCCATTCTCAAGAATCTCTCCCTCACTCTCATTCTTCAAGAGAGATTCATTGGTTGTGAGCCTTCCAAGCTAAGGGCTTGATTCTAGGTCATCCATCTCATCCCTAGGCTTCCATTGCTGGTCATCTTCTTGAAGCTAGGGTTTGGTGACTCTTCCTCCATCAAAATCCTCTTTGCCCTAATTTGGTAAGAAATCTCAAGGCATAGGTATTTTGTTGGTAAGCATTTCATTTCAGTTATATTTGAATTGTATACTCTTGGTTGTGAGAGGTTTTGCGTGATCCCGGGTTGTGAGAGTCACTGTCATCGATTGTAGGTTGATTGCGCTTGTGAGGTTTTCGCAAGTGTTCATATTGGAAATCTTGAGTTAGGGTTTCTAACTCAAGTATCCGAAAGGGATCCGGGTGGTTGGGACGTAGGATCATCGGGAACAAGTTGGGGAGACTTGGGTGGATCCGAACCCATTAAACCATTTGTTTGCGTTTGCATTATTTCTTGATTGTAGTTATTCCGCATCGTTGTTTGTTAATTGCACGATAATTAGGAATAACACTCCTTATTATTTAAAAGTACTATTCACCCCCCCTCTAGTACATGTGCAGTGGCTTCCTAGGGCACTACAGTCTGCATCATTAATGTGAAAACCATTACTAAGTACAATCTCATCAAATTTTTGATGCCATTGTTTGGGAGCTTGCTTAAGTCCATATAAAGACTTAATAAGCTTACAAACCTTATTTTCTTGCCCAGGAACTATAAACCCTTCAGGTTGTTCCATGTATACCTCCTCATCTAATTCACCATTCAGAAATGCTGTTTTAACATCTATTTGGTGAATGACCAAATTATACACAGAGGCTAAGGCAATTAACAGCTTAATAGTTGTCGTTCTTGCAACTGGGGCATAAGTATCAAAGTAATCAATACCCTCCTTTTGGGAGTATCCTTTGGCTACTAACCGAGCTTTAAAGTTGTCAATTGTTCCATCGACCTTCATATTCTTCTTGAAAATCCACTTACAACCTATGGGTTTGCAACCTAGAGGTAAATTTTCCAACTTCCAGACTTTATTACCCATGATTGAGTCCATCTCGTCATTAATAGCCTCCTTCCAAAAAGGAGTATCCGGAGACATTATAGCATCTATAAGAGTGACAGGATCAGAATCCATATTGTAATAAAATGGAATATAATTATCAATAGAAAATGTGTCCCTACTACCTTCCACTAGAAACATAAAGAAATCAGATTCGAAATCTTTAGATTTCCGTGCCCTCTTGCTTTTAATTAATTGAGAGGTTTCTCCATTAGGGGAGTCATGTTCAATACGAACATTTTCATGACCATTAGTTCTAGATTCTAAAGTTATATCACGAGGCCTAGGGATAGTTGAAAAATGATTTTCATCAAAGCTTGCATCTCGTGACTCAATAACAGTATTAACAGAATAATGATCATTTGGTTCTATAACCTTAAACCTATAGGCTTTACTATTAGAAGCATAACCTATAAACAAACATTCAATTCCTTTCCCCCTAATTTTTTCCTTTTAATTTCAGGAACTTTAACTATTGCTCTACAACCCCATAGTTTAAGATAGCTTAAATTTGGTTTTCTCTTATTCCAAAGTTCATATGGAGTAATAGACTTATGCTTTTTAGTAGGCACTCTATTAAGAATATAACAAGCAGTTTGCAATGCTTCATCCCAATGACCATGGGATAAACCCAAATTTGATAACATAGCATTAACCATTTCCGTTAACACTCGGTTTTTCCTTTCAGCAACACCATTCTGCTATGGTGTGTAAGGTGCTGTAACTTGATGAATTATTCCGCTTGACTGGAAATACAATGGATTATAGTATTCCCCCCTCTATCCGATCTAAGACATTTAATGAATGTCTGACAATAAAGTTCAACTTCAGATTTAAAGACTTTAAATTTTTTAAGAGCTTCATCCTTTGATCGTAATAAATACACTTGACAAAATCTGGAATAATCATCAATAAAAGTTGCAAGATACCGCTTTCCATCTAATGTTAAAGAATCACTCATGTCACATAAATCGCTATGGATTAAGTCTAGTAACTGTGATTCTCGTGCAATAGAAGGAAAAGGCAACCTCGTAATCTTAGTTACGATACATGTTTTGCAACTTACAGTTTGCTTATCAAAACAAGGAATCAAGGACAAAGGTGCCATGTCTTTTAATTTTCTAGAGTTAACATGTCCTAAACGATTATGCATTAAAACAGAATCATTTAAAACATCCAAGACATAAGCAGAAACATCCATATTATTATTGATAATGTTTAAATTGAACATACCGGCAAGGGCATACCCTTTGCCTACAAACATACCACCCTTAGACAGTACATAGTTTCCAGCCTCATACACTTGTTTGAACCCATATTGGTTCAAGATATAACCAGACAACAGATTCTTACTCAAATCAGGAGCATGATACACATCATTTAAAGTAAGACACTTTCCAGAAGTAAACTTTAACATAACGCTTCCTTTTCCAAAGACATTAACCGGGGACTTATTTCCCATGTAGAGAAAAGTTGGTTCTTCCACTGCTTCATAGGTCTTGAAATTCATCTTATCTTTGCATACATGTCTTGTTGTCAACCCACCAGGCATTGTCCTCTTGAATCATGTTGATTTCAGATATCATGGCAGTGAAGTTTTCTTTGCCATCAGCCGCTTTCCTTTGATAAGGATTCTGACCAGCCCTTGAACTAGTGGAACCACCTTTCTTCTTTGGCAATCTCGTTTCATGTGAGGACCACCGCAAATCCAACAAGCAATTTATCTTTGCTTGTTATTGTGATTTGGAATGAAATTGCCTTTTCTCTTTTTGTCTTTGCCCTGAAACTTAGCCTTACCTTTGCCTTTACTGGATTGGCCTTCATCCACCACATGGACCACTCGGTCCTTGCATTCTTCCTGTTAACGGAATTCCTCTTCTACACGAAGAGAGTTGGCCCATTCCTGCAGAGACATATCCTCTTTCTTATGTTTAAGGCTATGTTTAAATTCGTCCCATCCTAAGGGCAGTTTATCAATGATAGTTGAAACAACAATAGTTTCATCCATGTTCATGTTATGTTGTTTAAAATTACCAAGTACGCGTTCAACTTCATAGAATTGTTCCATCACCGATCTTGCATCGGACATGGTGTCACGCCCCGCTTCCCAAAAACATGGAGGCGAAGCGTGAGAAGGTCCGCACGGACTTGAAGCTGCAAGGCCGCAAGTCCGATAAGCATCAAATAAAACGAAGTAGCAGGTCCCTGTAATGTGACTCAGAATAACAATAAGGATAATAGAAAAGAGACAAATAATATAACATTATTCCAACTCATAGTCCAACAAAAAGTCCAACAACCAGAAATGCCACCAGGCAACAAAAGAGTCAAAAGCAAAAGGCCTAGCATGGCCAACATAATCTAAAAAAACGGTGCTACTCACCGACAACCACAGCTAACAAAGAAAAGTACGGGAGGTCTCTAAGATTGATCACCGGTGTCCTCGTACTCCACGTCACCAACATGTTCAGGCACGAACTCCACGAACTCGTCACCCTCCGCAACTGTCTCTGGCTCAGCAACTAACATGTGTCACCCAAAGAGAAGGGGCACATGTCAGCAAGTCTAAAAAAGACTTGTGCAAGGAAACTATAAAAAGTAAAGCAACCTAGCAGTTCTAAAGTAAAGTATGACATGGATAAAAATGACAAATGACATGGCATGGCAAGTAAACAAGTAAAGGCAAGTACTGGAATTGTAATCACGTCGTGCACAGAGATTCCGCCCTTTGGCTAGAGTGGCTGTACGGGCCAACTCTTACACTCAAGTGACCGTTTATCCCTACCCCTCCACGTGTGTCGAGCCAGGGCATTACCCCCGAACACGGAATGCTCGCTTCTGGATCACGAGCCATGAAGTGTTTTAACACGGATGGCGTAGGGTTATGCCCGCATAACGGGTGCCTAGCCGGTAACACGGAATCATGGATTTGGTACAAGTAGTGTAGCGTGTGCTACGATGCAAGTTTAACTAGGATGACATGTAAGATACAATGCATGGCAGTTAACAATTCAAATGCGTACAGTTAAAGAATTTAAACATGACAGATATCAATGCATGAACGATATGGCAAGGTGTCGGATCTAGCTTCGTTGTCAAGCTAGATCTCAAAGTTGCGCCTAGATCACTATCGTTTCACGATCTAGTCTCTTTCACGCTAGTACAAGAATTGGCCTAAAACATGGCCTAAAGAAAAGTTGGCAAGTTTCACTTGCCTGGTACCGAGTTGTTGCACGACGTGAGTAACGAGAACAGTATCCTACGGTAGGTGAGTTCGCTGTTATGGCAAAATAAAAGATTAGATGGAAGTTCTAAATCGTTTTGCATTGGAATCCTATGTCTAGTGATCCATTTTTAATTTAGGGTTTCTAATTTACGGTGTGGGTTAAAAGCGATTAAGGGATTAGAGTTACTAACTGTAGAGTAGCGAATGGAAAACACCAAAACTGATCTTGCTTTGGCGACGAAGAACAATCCAGGGAAGCTACGGCCGAAAAAAGAGATCCGGGCGACCTAGATCGGTAACCGTCGCAAGATTCGGCGAGAAAGAACCTCCGAGGATGAAGGAAATGATTTGGGGAAGGTTGGGGATGATTTGAGAATGATCTTGGCTCAGGAAGAATGAATGAAGAATGATAGAATCGACAGATTAAATAGAAATAAAAACGACGGCTAAAAAATAGATCTAGGGTTTCGGGGTCAACTAGTCGGTCAAAGAAGAGTGGTTGACCGACTAGTTTAGGAACTAGTCGGTCGGTCGTCTAACTTAGACCGACTAAGTGGCAAACCAAAAATAGGGTTTTGGTACAGGTCGACTACATTAGTCGGTCAAAGAACAACTAGTGACCGACTAGTTTAAGAACTAGTCGGTCGGTTGACCAACATTGACCGACTAAAAGATCAACCCAAAAACTTTCGAAGAAAACTGAACATAGAACTAGTCGGTTGAAGAGCAACTCTTAACCGACTAAAAAGAAAGATTATACAAGAATTAGTCGATTGAAGAACAATAGCTGACCGACTAGTTTGCAACCTAGTCGGTCGGAAATCGTTCTTAGACCGACTAACGACAAACAGTAACTTTACTGTACAGTGAACTCAGAATTAGTCGGTCTGAGTACAATTCTTGACCGACTAGTTTGAGAACTAGTCGGTCGAAGGGTGAACTTAGACCGACTAACGACAAACAGTAACTCAACTATTATTAATATGTTGAACTAGTCGGTTCCTGAAGGATGGCCGACCGACTAGATCTCATTCTAGTCGGTTGGTTCTCCTTCGTGAACCAACTAAGATGCACCAGAAGTGTCGAAACGAAGCGCGAAGCTTCGGGAAAGATTCTAGGGCTTCTAGGATCGTTCTAACTCTAAAATTACGGTGTTAAGAAGCTAAACGTAAGAATTTAATCGAGAAAAACATACAAGGAGGAAAATTCAATATCATTCATATAAAATAGCTATTACAAACACCGGTCGTTACACATGGCATAACGATTAAATTGCGAAACAAGGAATTTCTTACTTGTTGCATCTTCACGCATATACCTTGCTTCCAATTGATCCCATAAGTCCTTTGCAGACTCAACAGTTTGATATGTATCAAACAGCCCGTCCGACATACCATTGAGAATGTGACCACGACACACATACTCATCATTTTCCCACTTGGCTCTAGCACGAGTTTCTTCAAGTGTTTCATCTTCCCTCTCTTGAGGTTGTGGTGTAGTCAGAACGTACACAACTTTCAGAGTGGTTAACAGAAATTGCATCTTCTTCTGCCACCTTCGAAAATTGCCACCATTAAACTTGTCCAGTTTCATAAAATTCGCTGTCATCTCTCAAACGTTTGCCATAATAGTCTTAAGAATGTTGAATCTGAGAGATTACAGAGAACAACAACGAAATTAAATTGTTGAAAATGAGAGATTACAGAGAACAACAATGAAACTGACCGATTCTTCAAGCACGCCAAAGTGTTGCCCTTAAGACTATTTCGCCCCTAAACAAGTGCTCTGGGGTGGATCGAACGTCTCAGGGATACTCAGAATCTATCTTTTGTGATTGCACTTAATCAGCAAAAGATCTTATTGTATCAGTATATTCTTTCTGAAGAACCACCATCTATTTATAGATGGATGGTAACGGTTGGATGAACCAATGCAACTGCAATAGTAACTGTTGGACGGTTACAGTAACTGTAAACATTAATTACGAAAACAAATTAAATTGATGAATCTGAAACAGACTCGGACGCGCACACGTGCAAAGTGCAAAGTGCTAAGTCTTTGATTATATAAATATATATATCCCAACAATATCCCACTAGCATATCAATGGTTCACTACTATTAGTTGGCCCAAACATCAATTTAATATCCAAAATAACTCTCTACTTATAAAATAGAATAATTCTTCTTGTCCATCCAATGTGGGATATAACCTCCAACACATTGCTTAGGAAAAACTCCAACAAGTTTGTCTGCGAAAAATGCGCTATCGGATCGTCTACATTATGTATATATTTGAATTATGAAGCTTTTATAGTTCATAATTTGAATTATTTAGGCCTAAAATTAGGTTCAAAGCCTATTGTAATTGGACCAAATCTTAGAGTGACACCGGGATGTTGTAACACAGTTTCCCGACAACCAATATTACAAACAATAAATTTTTATGACGTGAAAAGTGTGGTTACCTTTATATTGGTAGTCTCGAATTCTATTGAGATGATAGTCGCTTGTTCTTGGATATGCAAACCAATAACAAGAACTTGTTGGGGATGGTTGGGATGTCACTCAATCTAAAACCATCCGACGCTCAAGCAAGCCTCCATGCAATTGGCAAGCATGTGTATGTACATGTTAACATTAAATTGTGCAAAAATACTATGAGTTTATATATGGAAGACTTGTGAGTAATTTAGTTTATACAGGTCTAAATCATAATTTCTTGCATGAATCTTACTTTACATAGAATTCTCCTTTAGGTTGGTACCATCTCCGATGGGTCTTCAGCCTACTTCAACTTAATATGCCGAAGCCTCCCAAACAAGGGCGGAACCAGGAATTGTTTCCGCCCTGGGCTACCGACCAAATACAAAATGGATGCAAATCAGGTTTGGGATATTGGATTTTGACAGTTAGCGGGCTAGCCTTTTAGAGACATTTTATTCAGAAAGGGGGGATTTTTTGTGGTGATGGGGATTCTGCATTTTCTTTTCTTTTTGTTAATATGCTTCATTTCTGGATCTTTTTGGCACAAGTTATTTTTGGCTTTTTGGACAAAGTACAAATACATAGTGTTTTATTATGTGGTGAAGGAGAAGAAGAGCTTAGATTATGTTTGATTGCACGAAAATAGGTTGAAATAATGTACTCAATTTTATAAAAGTGACTTCTTTAAATCACAAATCGGAAATGTTTCATGTTATTCAATGTATCCATTCATCCAAAAACAATATTGTTAGTGGTCAAGAGGTTAATATGTAAGCTTGATATTAATTTTTTAGAAAATATTACACATTGGTCATTAAAGTATACAAATTTAACCGTATATACACTAAATTATTCGATATTTTGGCATCATTAATTATAAATGTTGCGGGGTAAAATCCGCGTACAATGAATTTGTAATAAGGGGAACCAAGGGCACGATGGTTTTGAGTTGGATGAGGAATAAGTAGGCTTTTCCAAGTAGGGATGGGGTTGAGAGGCGGGGTGTCCTTCGTAGGTCGATCTCTAAGACGATCCTACAAGTCCGCCGGTGGCTCGCCGTTCACCACGAGTAAGACACCATTTGCACGGTACTAGGAAGAGACGACATACGCACTGAGCAGCTCGTCAGAAAGGCCGGGTTGGGTTCCAACCCATAGCCCATCTGATGCCTAAGTTAGTATTAGGGACTTAGAAAAGGATGGCTGGACACGTAGGGTCGAGCTAAGTGTAGGTCGACCTAGCGTGGCGAGCTGTGGTGGAAGAACAAAGATATGGACGACTTTTGCTCTTGTGTCTGTGAGTAAGAGTTTAAGAATCAATTTACCAACCCCCTTTTCGATAGATGTGAAGGGGTATTTATTGCTGATAGAGGCGGTTAGGTGAGGCTGACCTGGCATGCTGAGCTGGTGCGTCTGTCAGCAGAAGCTTTGGCCGAGGGTGTCAGAGCTGTGCGTGTCAGCCATGCTTTTTTCAGACGGTGCAACAGCCATGGGTGCTTTGTCAGAGTGTCATAGCCAAAAGCACCAACGGTCAGGGGGCACAACGGTTAGGGGGCGCTTTGTCAGGCTGTCGAGCGGTAGAAGCGTCAGTGACGTCCTTGTACTAGGTTATTTGTCGTGTCCGATGAGCCAAAGGATCGTCGTGGGGCGTCCGTGGAGCTGGGCCGCACTCGAAGCTCTTGGATCACCCTTGATGAGCTAGGAGCAACCTATCTGCATTTCTAGCAAGCTCATAGGGAAGTGGGCACCCACCTGGCGAGGTATGGGGCGTAGAGCACCCTTTCCACTTAGTCGAGATGAACTTCAGGGATGATAGGCGACCAGCGGGCTAGGAGGATCAGGTGATTAGTCGGTGGGGTTAGGACGAAGAGCGCCCTTCTGCCAGTCGAGGTGGACTTTACGAAGGAGGGTCGGGCTGGCTGTGTGTCTGGCGAGCTAGGATGGAAGTTCTGGTTAGCACGATCTTTAGAGCGTAACAATTGCCCCCGTCATTCAAGCTTGAGAAGGAGACCCGGCCTAGCTCGGATGACGTACCATCTCTCCATCTATCTGGGAGGGACGGGGCGATCTTCGTTTCGGTCTTGGAAGTGGCGGGAGGTTATTTCAAAAATCTCGCCCACCATTTCGTTGTCATCATTCTGATTTGAGGGGTAGGGAGAAATCGAGGCGTCCCCGCCACCCGATACACGACACGTGGCAGAGACGACCACAGGTGGTAGTCGAGGCACCAGAGCAGCTTGGATCGACACCACGTGGCGGAGCATCGATGGTGGGGATGATCCTCTATTTTCTATAAATAGGGAACGACTGGATCCGTCGAGATTTTTCTTCTGATTTCAAGTTTCTCCGAGCACTTCTTCTCCAAACTTTCGACTCGCCACCGTCATCGCTGTTGTCGGAGTTACTATTCTGATACCTTCCTCAGTCTGTCTTCTTTCAGTTAGGTAATCTCTCGACCTTCTTTTAGATGGCTTCTCCTTTCGAGGTCGGAAGTGGTAGTGGTGCGGTGAGGGAGGAAGTAGTGGTAAAATAAGAGGAATTGGAAGAGGCGATGTGGCGATGGAGGAAGAAATCATTCCTAAGGAGGGTGCCGAGGGTGGTAGCAACCACTCGATGCAGAACGGACACGATCAACATCAGGGAAATTCGGGCGAGGTATGTTCGGCCCCCTTGTGAAGTACGCCTCCCCGAAGCCGATGAGAGGATATGCGGTCCCGGGGATAATGAGGTTGGGGTTTATGTCCAGGCCTTCGAGCTAGGGCTACGATTTTCACTCAACCATCATCTCCTTCATCTGTTGAATTTCCTTGAGCTTCTGCTCTTCGCGCTGGCGCCGAGCTCCGTTGGTTTGATGATCGGCTTCGTCGTCCTCTGCCTTGCCAGTAACTTGAGTCTGTCCTTGGCGCTCTTCTGCCATTTCTTCAAAGTGAGGAGGAAAGGGAAACATTATTATGTACATGCGAGGAAGGGGCGGTCTCTCATCTGTGGGGTGTCAGCCGATGTGAAAGGGTGGAGGGAGAGATTCATTTTTGTTTTGATGCCGACCGATGTAGTGTTGATGTCGAACTGGGGGGCATTGAATCCCTTAGTGGATGAGGAGGTGGCCTTGAAGGGAGAGGATTTGGCGAATGCCCAAATTTTGGGGGAGATTCCTGAGGTGGACCGGCAGCTGGCGAGCTTGATCAAGGATGACCGGCTTGCTCAGCACTTTTGGCCCGAAGGTATTTTGATTCTGGCAAACTTTTCCATGTAGGCTCACCCTAATCTTTCTTATTTATAGGCAAGGACATGATACGCACAAGGGAGGAAGTGCTAAGGGTGGCCGGGGTGTCCGTGGCGAAGAAGTCCGGCCCCCAGGACAAAGGCAAGAGATTGGCAGACGAGGAAGGGCCGGTGAAGGAGACCGCCCAGAAACGTGGCGCTGAGGTCATAACTGGGGAGAGGGTAGACAAGAGGCAGCGGACGTTCGAGTCGGGCGCCTCCTCCCATCGGACTAGCGAGGCTGCACCTGATGATCAGGTCGACCTGAGGGAGGCCGCCATGGCTTCTCCGAAGATTCCGACTGTGGAGAAGCCCGACAGGGCACCCGCTGTCGATCTCAAGCATTACGTGATTCCCCTATGGGAGGTAGGGAGGGAGGCGCACCCGAGCTGTGAGAAGGCGCTCGCCAGCTTTAGGTCGAAGAGGGCTGATGTTGAAGCCATTCCAAGTGAGGAAACCCTTTGGCCGATCTACCCGATAGGCCGATGGAGGAGTCAGTTTTTGATGAGGCCAGGGTTGCGGCCCGTCTGGCGGAAAATAGCATGCTATCGCATGACCGCGAATCCTTGGCCAATGTTGGTGCGAAATGGCTGTGCGCTTTTGCGATCTGGCACAATTTGCAGGTAGGTCGACCTTCTAACTCCGTCTTGCTAGTCTTCCTGCTTACGCGTGTAACTGTGTCTTGGCTTCTTTTGTAGGCTGTGGCGGCGATGGCGGCTCTGCTGTGCCACACCCAGGTGGCCCTCATCAAGGCGTCCCTCGAGAAGGCAAGGGCCGACCTTCATGAGACCAGGGAAAAGTTGCGGCAGAAGGACAAGGAGCTGGGGCGAGCTCTGAGAATCTATGATGCTCAGAAGAAGTTCGTCGAGGATCTGGAGGTCAAGCGGGCAGAGCTCGCACATCGGCTTCAAGAGGAAGAGGCCAAGTGGGTCGGTATCATGACGAGGAATTCTAAGGAGATGGGCAGCAAGAATCAGGTGATCGACCTTCAGCAGCCGGAGATCGCCGACCTGAAGTGGGCAGTGGAGGTGGGAAAAAGGGAGAACACGGTCTTGAAGAAGAAAATGGAGAAACATGGGAAGGTAGATCAGGCCATGCTGGACACCGTCGTCCGCCGATATCAGGATGAGGAGCTCGTCCCATTGTTGCGAGTGGAGAAGGAGGTGGGCATCGAGGAGGGACTGTCGAGGATGAAGGGCAGGCTGGCGAAGTTGCATCCCTCACTCGTGGCTGACTTCCCCAAGCTGGACGTGCCCTTAGCCGAAGAAGGAGAGGAATCAAGAGATGCACCAGGGGGCAGCGGTCAGGCGAGCGACCCGGCAGACACACAGTCTCAGGAGGGCAGCGTTCAAGGAAGTGGCAGTCGAGTCGAGGCGCCTTAGAATAGGGTGAAGTCTGTATGGCCGGCTTTCGGCCGATCCGGATGTCTCGTTGTATTTTGGTAGGCCATGGGTTGTACATAGTCAGTTATAAATGAAACACGAAATTCTTCCTTACTCTCCTTTTGTTTGCTTTCCCTGTTGGTTGTGCGGGATGTTGTTTTTGTCTATGTATGAGTGCCCCCAACATTCTTCTACCGTCGAGCGTTGGGCCGAGGAGAAGGAGAATGTTGTGAGGTTGTAAGTCTGACTCGGACTTGCACGGACTTGCAAGCGAGTTTCCGGCGAGGGGAAGGTATGAGCTCATAGCTTGGCCTTCTCGGTCGGCCTTGCAGGGCGAGGGTGCTCTTGGAATGTCTTGGCATTCCTTGGTGTACCAACCTGAAATTTTAGTCCGCACCGTATGTGGGTGATAATATACGTGGGGGCAGAAGTCTGGCCTGGTCCAGATGACGAACCATCTCCTTGTCCGTCCGAAAGTGGGTGGAGCGGCCTGTGATCCGAGTGTTTGGAAAGGGCGGGAGTTATTTTGAAAAGCCTGCCCATCGCTTTGTTGCCATCATTTTGATTTCAAGGTGAGAGAATATCGAAGCATCCCATCCATCCAGCAGGTGACGCGTGGCGGACGTGACCGGGGGTGATAGTCGAAGCGTCAGAAGGCTCGGATCTTCGACGCGTGGAGAAGCTTCTGCGGTGGAGATCGGTCGACGATTCCTATAAATAGGGGAGGTGGGTATCGAGCGAAATTTTTTCCACTTCTGATTTTCTTCAAGTTCTTGCCTTCGTCTGAGTTTCCGATCGCCGTTGTCGTCGAAGCCGTCGCCAGAATTCGTGCTACCGTCTCGACAGCGTCATCCGGCTGCCAGATTCTCATAGGTATTGTTCTTTTCTTCTTGAAATGGCATCTTCAGATTTTACTCATTCGTCTGCTTAGAGGCATATAGAACATGGGGTTAGGGGCGGAGGAGCACCGGATAGCTCCGCCGTGGATACGGTGCAGATGGTGGAGGAGAGATCACCGGTAAGTCAAGGGTCGCACTCAAGTTGGGTCAGGGGCCAAGCTTGCAGTGAGCCTGTCGTCAGCGGACCCAAGGGATCCGAGGAAGGAGAAAGGGCCTATGGTGTCGAAGCCGCAGCCGTTGCTAGGGCCGTTGTTTCCATGGCCGGGGTCAGGGATGTTCCCACTGAGATTGCGAGCAGGAGGTCGGTGCGTAGACCTCCTTCATACCAGAAGCCCACGCAAAGTACATCAGGCCGCCCTATACAGTCCGCCTCCCGACTGCTTCTGAACGGGTGTGTTTCACGAAAGATCATGAGGTCGGGGTCTACACGGCCTGCTTTCACCAAGGACTACGCTTCCCGCTTCCTCCCCTGCTTCTTGAAATCTTGAACTTCCTCAGGCTTCCGTTATTCCAGCTGATGCTGAACTCCATTATCACGATCGTCGGCTTCCTCGTTCTATGCACAAGGAATGATGTCTGTCCGTCCCTCCCCTTGTTCTGCCATTTCTTCGTACTCAAGAAGATAAGGTCGTACTACTAGCTGTCAGCGAGGAGAACTCACCCTCTTATCTTGGGCTTGCTGGGCAAGATCAAGGGTTGGAGGGATCAATTTGTGTTCGTCTCCATGCCCCCGGATCTGTCGTTGAGGTCAAACTTGGGTGCGTTGAATCCGGAGGTGAAGAAAGAGGTTCTTCGGAATGGGGACGAGGCAGAGCGGGCTAGGATCTTGCAGGCGATTCCCGCTGAGGGTAGGCGGTACGATAGGCTTGCCAAGGAGGAGATACTAGTCTGACATATCTGGCCCGAAGGTAACCCGAGCTTTGTAGCCGTCGTTCCCAATTTGCTTACCTTGATCTCTCTTCCTTTTGCAGGTCGGACAATGAGCTTGCCTGTGGAGGAACTGATGGAGATGGCTGCATAGCAAGCGGCATAGCAGGCGGCCCAGAAACCCGCGAAGGGCGGCCAGAAGAGGGTCCAGGAAGGGTCTTCGAAGGGGAAGGCCGAGAAGCTTGCCCGGCCCAAGAAGACAAAGATAGTAGAGACCATGGTCGCTTCGAGTCCCCTGTCGGCCGGAACTGAGGCCAGCCGCCCGATCGAGCGTGCTGCGACCAGAGCCAGGGCTACGCCTATCAATCTCGAAGCCGAGGAAGGGAGGCGATCCGACCCAGAGGCCGGAGGTTCCCAGAGCGGGCATCCCAGTCCGATCCCCGTAGCTTCGATCCAGACCCCGGCTCCCCCAGGGGGCTCTACTGGGTCAGGCTCCGTCAATGGAACGACAGCCGGGGATTGTTGGCCCTATAGTTGCCTGCGTTTCGGGCTAGAGAAGTCCACTCACCCAAGCTGCGAGGTGGCGCTCGTGGTGTTCAAGTCTAGGAGGGACGAAATCTTGGCCTTGCCGGAGGAGGATATCATGGCGAGGTCTTACTCAGAGGCCGGGTTGATGACGAGGCTAGCCGAGAATAGCCAGCTTCCCCTGGACAAGGAGTCATTGGTGCAGGTTGGTGCGAAAAGGTTGTGCGCCTCAGCCATATGGCATGGCATGAAGGTAGGTCGACCGGCCTCTCTGCCTGCTTATATCTAGGCCTTGGTGAATTCTAACCTTTTCTTACTTGTTTGTGCAGGCCAATGCCCTGATGGTCGCCCTCAGGCGTCACACCCCTGCCATATCCAAGGTTCGAGGTCCTGATCGGGAAGAAGGAGATGGAGTTAGCCACCCTTAAGAAGAAAGCTGACGAGCGGTTGTTGAGGGAGAAGTACAAGTATGCCAGGCTGAAGGACTCATTTGCCACAGAGCGGGCCAAGATTCGGAAGCTGGAGGCGAGCTTGAAGGAGTCTGAGGAGAGGGCCGCTACCGGAGAAGCCTGCTTGGCCGAGCTGGAGGGCGATCTGAAGCTGGAGAAGGCGCGAACGGCCGAGCTAGAAGCGCAAGTGAAGTCCGGGGAGACAGAGCTGAAGGCGAAGACGGCGGAGTTCTGCGCTTATCAGAAAGAGAAGTTCATCCCCGCCCTGACAAAGATGAAGATCGAAGGCCTAGAGGAAGGTCGTGTGGAAGGCTGGGAGGCGTGCCTTCGAAGGATCAAGGGAAGGGCGGAGAGCCTCTATCCTTTGATCGACGTGGACTTCGACTTGCTGGCGGCCTCAGAGGAGGAGGAGGAAGATACGGCCACGCCGGTCGATGAAAAGGCTCCAGCGGCCGAACTGGAAGTGGGCAGGAATGCTCAAGCCGGTGAAGGTCTGGTCGGTGAATGAGGGGAGGGTAAAGGCCCCATATAAGATGGGGGGTAGGATTTAGTTAATTTTTTCTCTTTTGGATCTTGTGGATGATTTTCTCGGTGTTGACCTAGTTTGGGTTATTCTTTTTGTAGGGTCGGCATCCGGGCTATATTTGTAAAAGAAAAGCTTTAATCAATGAACTTTTTTGTGGTCCAAGCTTGTTTGTGGCTTAGAGGGGCCCGGAATTCTTGTTGCCCCCGACATTCGGGGCGGGCGAGAGCTGGAGAGAGGCCGTGCCGGATGTCGAGATTATAGACCGTTGTTTGACTTTTGGAGTTTGAGGGAGGGGGGAGGTGAGAGTCGTAGCTCGGCCTCGGTCCTTCTCCCGTTTGGGTGGTGAAGCTCCGTAAGCTTGCCTCAGAGCTTTCACCTTAGGGGAGAGTCTGAGTCCGTAGCTCGGCCCTAGCCCCTCTCCGGTTTAGGTGGCGAAGCTCCGTAAGCTTGCCCCGGAGTCCTCAGTTGAGGGGAGGGTGCGAGCCCATAACTCGGCCCTGGCCCTGAGTCGGGTGGCGTTCGAGGAGAACAGAAATTTCTTGGTGGAGGTCACAGAATTTGAGAATTTGTAGGAAAAGAAAAACATTCCATTAAAATTTACAAGGTTGCTGATAGTTTTGGAGCGGGTGTTTCGCATCCCATGGATGGGTCAGATCACCCGCACCGTTTTTTATCTTGAAGTTGTAATGCTGAGCTATCCTCTGGCTGTCTTCTTGATTGAATTTGAGAGCTGCCTCGTCCTGTTGGAGCGCTGGCACCCCGTCCCTTCTCCTATAACCATTGCTACTTTAAACTGCGCCCTCCGATGCGCTTCCTCGGCGATGGTGGGTTGCTTGATCTTTTCTGGGAGTTCCTTAAGATTGGTGGCAATGTATTGACGAGGAGGGAAGGAGATGAGGGAAACAGTTAGGGTCAAGGTCGTAGGGCGAAAGGTATAGCATTCCGGCTGGGTTCAAAGGAAGCCATGGATTTCGCCATGAGTGGGACCGCGGTTGGTTAGTGTGGAGGTCAACCTGGGCGAGCTTCAGGGTTGGGGTTAATTATGTGGGGTGTTTGGAGGTGTGGGGGGGTTGGCTTAGTAGGCCCAGGCCGGCTGTTGGGAGAGTTGGGCGGTAGAGGAGGGCGATGCTGTAGGAGAGGAGCAGGTCACCGTCGGATGGACGTTTGGAGGAGAGGAACTGTCTGTCGCGGGGCCTCTGGCGCGAGTTAGCCAGGGGAAGCCGAGGTCAGATATGGCAATCGGTCTATGTGTAAGTGGAATAACTTGTCGGCGATCTGCCTGTAAGATGAATAACTCGTCAGAAGGGTCCGGTAGCCTGTCGACCGAGAGCCTCTCCGATGGTTAGGCTAGCAAGGGACTCTTCTGGCGAATGTCGAACACGCAGGGCGATCTGAAGGCAGACCGTCTTTAACATGAAGGACTCGTGGGGGGAAGGCCGAATATGTGGGCAATATTCACCCATGTGGGTTCATGGAAAGTGGCTTGAAGCTTACTTGCCTGCCTCCTCCCTCTGATGGCCAAAGAAGAGGGTATTTATAGATGTTTGGGGTCGGTACCTCCTGATAAGCTTGCACCATGAGCTGGCTTGTCAGAGTCGAATCAGCCAGACCCATTTTTGTCAGGCGTAAGTTGTCAGGCGTGAAGCGTTAGACCTACTTTTGTCAGGCATGACATGTCAGGCGTGAAGCGTCAGACCCGCTTTTGTCAGGCGTGACGCGTCAGGCGTGAAATGTTGGATCCACTTTCGCCTGGCGGCAAGTTGTCAATGTAGCGGGCCTCCCGAGTCAGTCGTCTTGGACTGACAGGTCACTTCAGGGGCGTACTTCCTTGGGACCACGAGTTGTCTGCTTCTCCAGTTTGAGTGGCTAGGACGGATCCTGCCTCGGAGTCTTCACTTGAGGGGAGGGTGCGAGCCCGTAGCTCGACCCTAGCCCTTCTCCAGTTTGGGTGGCGAAGCTTCGTAAGCATACCCCGTAGTCTTCACTGGCAGGAGGGTGCGAGCCCGTAGCTCGGCCCTAGCCCTTCTCTGGTTTGGGTGGCAAAGCTCCATAAGCTTGCCCCGGAGTCTTCACTTGAGGGGAGGGTGCGAGCCGGTAGCTCAGCACTAGCCCTTCTTCGGTTTGGGTGGCGAAGCTCCGAGAGCTTGCCCCGGAGGTCTTTGAGAGGGCGGGTATTGAGCCTTCACCTACCCTACATCCTCTGTAATCGAACGGGTATTGGGCCATCGCCTACCCCATATTTGTTACTCCTGTTTGTGTGGCAAAGCTCTGAAAGCTTGCCCCGGCGTCGCCTACCCCGTATTTGTTACTCCAGTTTGTGTGGCGAAGCTCCGAAAGCTTGCCATGGAGTCTTCACTTGAGGGGAGGGTACGAGCCCATAGCTCGACCCTAGCCCTTCTTTGGTTTGGGTGATGAAGCTCCGTAAGCTTGCCCCGGAGTCTTCACTTGAGGGGAGGGTGCAAGCCCGAGCTCGGCCCTAGCCCTTCTCTGGTTTGGGTGGCGAAGCTCCGTGAGCTTGCACCAGAGTCTTCACTTGAAGGGAGGGTGCGAGACCGTAGCTCGGCCCTAGCCTTTCTCCAGTTTGGGTGGCAAAGCTCCGTAAGCTTGCCCCAGAGGTCTTTGAGAGGGCTGGTATTGGACCGTCGTCTACCCCGCATCCTCTGTAATCGGACGGGTATTGGGTCGTCGCCTACCCCGTATTTGCTACTCCGGTTTGGGTGGCGAAGCTCCGTAAGCTTGCCCCGGAGTCTTCACTTGAGGGGAGGGTGCGAGCCCGTAGCTCGGCCCTAGCCCTTCTTCGGTTTGGGTGGCGAAGCTCCGTAAGCTTGCCCTGGAGTCTTCATTTGAGGGGAGGATGCGAGCCTGTAGCTCAGCCCTAGCCCTTCTTTGGTTTGGGTGGCAAAGCTCCGTGAGCTTGCCCCGGAGTCTTCACTTGAGGGGAGGGTGCGAGCCCATAGCTCGGCCCTAGCCTTTCTTCGGTTTGAGTGACGAAGCTCCGTAAGCTTGCCCCGGAGGTCTTTGAGAGGGCGGGTATTGGGCCATCGCCTACCCCGCATCCTCTGTAATCGGACGGGTATTGGGCCGTCGCCTACCCCGTATTTGCTACTCAGGTTTGGGTGGTGAAGCTCCGTAAGCTTGCCTCGGAGTTTGGGAGAGTTCGAAGGGAACTGAAATTTTCACGTGGAGATGGCGGAATTTGAAAATATGCAGAAAAAGAAGATAATTTTATTAAAACTCACATATTTATTGATCGTATCTTAGCAAGTGCTCCGCATTCCACGGGTGGGCTAGCTCGTCTCCATCTGTGGTTGCCAGGATGTAAGTGGCCGGCCTGATGATGTCGATGATCTCGTAGGGGCCCTCCGACTTTGCTGCGAGCTTCCCTCAACGAGCGATCTCTGGTTTGAAGGTTGCGTTCCTGAGGACTAGGTCGTCGATCCTGAAGCTCCGCTTCTTCACCCGGAAGTTGTAATGCCGAGCCATCCTCTGGCTATGCCGACGAGATTTGTCAGGGCTCGGTCTCTTACTTTGTCGATGAGCTCGAGGTTGAGGTCAAGGCCTTCCGTGTTGACGTCCTCATCGAAGTACCTGAGACAAAGTGTCTCTTCTCCTACCTCCACAGGGACGACCGCTTCCATTCCAAATGCCAGCATAAACGGGCTCTCCCCGGTCGACACCTTATAGGTCGTGCGGTGCGACCAAAGGATGCCCGGTAACTCGTCCACCCAAGATCCAAGTGCGTCACCGACCTTCTTCTTCAAGGAGCCCAAAATGCACTTGTTTGCTTCCTCCGCCATCCTATTGCACTGCGGATGTGCCATGGAAGCAAAGTGGAGCTTAATTCCCCAATCCGAACAGAAGCTCTGGAAGTCCGTGCAGTCAAACTTCCTCCCGTTGTCTGTCACTATGGAACGGGGTACCCCAAAGCGACATATAACGGATTTTCAAATAAAGTTCTTCATATCCTTCCATGTGATGCGTGCCAACGGCTCAGCTTCGACCTAGTTGGTAAAGTAGTCGATGACGACGCCGAGATATTTCCTCCCCCAAGACGCTCTTGGGAAAGATCCGAGGATGTCGAGGCCCCACTTGGTGAACGGGATCGGACTGAGGATGGGGACCAGGTCGGCCGGCGGAGCAGCGGTGCGTCTGCAGAACTTCTGGCATTCTCCGCACTTCTAGACGTACTGAGATGCGTCGCGGATCATTGTCGGCCAATAGTACCCTTGACGCACCACTTTGTGGACAATGGTGTGCCTGCCATAATGGTTTTCGCAGAGGCCTTCATGCACCTCGCGGATAACTTGTTCGGCCTTGTCCGACCCCAGACATTTTAGGTAAGGCAAGATGTCGAACCTTGTGTGGTTCTTGCGGTAAAGAATGCCATCGAAGATTATGAACGACGGGGCTCGCCTTTTAATCTTCTTTGCTTCGACCCGATCCTCGGACAGGGCCCCCGTCTCCAGGAAGGTCATTATCTGGCTCATCCAGGTCGTCGTCTGGCTGACACATATTAGCTCGCCCTCCTCAATGGTAGGTGTCAGCAGGTTCTCGATGTAGATGGCCTTCCCAATCTCGGTCGGGGAAGAGGAGGCCAGCTTTGATTGGGCGTCGGCTTGGAGGTTGTTGGAGCGAGCTAGATGTTGGACTTCCGCCTTCTTGAACCTTTGAAGCTCGGCCTGAGCGTGCTTTAGGTAACGTTTCATTAGCTCCTCTCGGGCCTCGAAACTCCCCTGGATCTGTTGGACGACGAGTCTAGAGTCGCTCACCAGTAGCACATTTGTCGCCCCCATCGCTCGGTAAATGTAATGGCCCCAATTTCAATGTACGCGTATTTTGGCATAGATGCGTACGTATATTTTTGGGAGTATGCCCGTATTTTTCCTTTAATTATTTGGTGTAGGAATTAATTTTAAAAGACTTTAAACTCATTAATTGAATTTAGTAAATAAGAGTATTTGGGCAAATACTTGTATTTGGAGTGTATGTAGTATATCTTCATGTATTCCTATTTTCTTAAAAATACAAAATCTAAATTTCCTCACCATGACAACACACCATATTATGTGTCATCTTAAGAGCTAATAAGAGAACACTTGGCTTAATTTTGACTAAAATGAGTGGAGGAGAAGAATTTGGGGAATTCAATTTTCAAGGCATGAAAACAAAAACCAATAGAAAAAAAACCTCATTTTCTCTCCCTCATTTGCTCCCCAACCAGGCCGAACTAGCTCTCTCCCCTATTTTCATCTCCTTGCTTCATTGATTCCCCATCAAATACCTTCCAAATAATCCCCCTTCAATCACTAAGAGCCCACAAAAAAATTCCTCATCTTTCTACACCAAATTAACCCCAAATCACCTCAAAAATCCAACTTTTGGAGATTAAATTGGAGCTTGAAGAAGGAAGGATGGGAGGCTCTCCATCAAGGACTAAGAAGGGCCAAAGATTTATTTTAGAGGACTTTTACAAGGTAGGATTCCTAATTACCTAAGTAGAGTTTAGTTTTAGGACTGGTTTTCTTATTAAGATAGTAAGTATTTGGTGTTAAAAAACTATGTTGAGATTCATGTTAAAACTATGTTGAGTTAGTAAGTTAAATGTTAACAAATCCCATTTTTGTGATATGGTTCATTTGTTAGCAAAAATCAATTTTGTACTCATATGTTAGCATGTGGTTTCCTTGTAGTCTCAAATTTATATGCTTATTCTCATTTTGTTTTAATGCTCAAGACTAATAATATTAAATCATGTTGTAAAATGGAGAGAATTATAAATATGTCAACTTGCTAAAATGGTGTTAGACGGTAGTTTGATATGTTTAGAGAATTAGTGAAAATTCTAGTTTCATTAAGTAGGAAGTTGCAATTTGTGTAGCCATATTTGTGTGACATATGTTAAGTGGTAAAAATATCCTCTTTGTAAAGTTGGAATTATGTTAAGGATTTGTAAATGTTGTACCCTTATTCTCATGCTAGCGTAGATATGTTAATTGTGGCATTCAAACATGTTAGAAACTAGATTTAGTAAGAAAACTAGTTGCTGAAATTTTTTGTGTAGCAGGACAATAACGTGTAAAAATCATATAAAATAGTAGAAAAATCAGAAAAATATAATTAAGGACACTAATAAAAACTACAGATAATTTCCTACAACTTTGAAGAGGGGATGAGAGCCAATTCTAACTGCAGATAGGGTAACAGAGCCATTCTTTCTGGACTGACGCTTTTGAAAGATTTGTGTTGTAATTTTGAGTAGGAATTTTCCTAGTTGTACTTTTGGTTTAAATTAATATTGAACATGTTAGTTGTGCTTTATTATCATGCTCTCAAGATATGCTTTATTGATGATGTTTAATGTATTATGTTTCATTAATGATGAGAATGCAAGTATGTTGAAACAAAAGTGGTATTTGAGACCACTGTCACGCCCCGCTTCCCAAAAATATGGAGACGAGGCGTGAGTAGGTCCGCTCAGACTTGAAGCTGTGAAGCTGCAAGTCTGATAAGCGTCAATAAACTTGAAACGACAGGTCCTTGCAATGCGATACGAAACAAAGATAATAATAAAGGAAATGAGACAAAAGCAATCTCAGAATATCCATAAAATAAGTTTCAACATCACAGAAAAAGCAACCAGGCTGAAAAGAAAAGAGTCTAAAGGCCCAAACATGGCCAACAAAAGTACAACGTGCAAAGTAAAAGTGTCACACACCGACATCTAACATCAATCCTAAAACAAAAAGAAAGCTCAGCAAGGTCACTAAGGCTGGTCACCGGTGTCCACAAACTCCTCCTGGACAGACATGGGCTCAGGCTCAGCTTCAGCTATTACCACGTACTCAGCAACGGTCTATGGCTCAGGGTCTAACATGTGACACTCAAAAGAGCAAGGGGCACATGTCAGCAAGTCTACGAGAGACTTGTGCAAGGAAACTGAAAGTGAAAGTAAAGCAACCTAGCAGTTCTAGCATGATGCAATGACATGGCAGATATATCATGAGTGCAACAAGTAAAGTAAAGTAGAGCATGGCATGGCAACTGGCATTTAAATCATGGCATGGATAACAAGTTTTGCATGAAAAATCACAAGGACCAGTACAAGTCTAGTAAGCACGTCGTGCACAGAGATTACACCTTTTGGCTAGAGTGGCTGATCGGGCCAACTCCTAAGCTCAAGTGATCGCTTATCCCTACCCCTCCACGTGTATATGGACTGGCGCCCATCTTCTGGATCACGAGCCAGGAAGTGTTTTTCAATATGGCATAGGGGTGCACTTAGCCGGAACAAGAAAGTACAAGTATTGTAGCGTGTGCTACGGACGCAACATTCAACTTGGATGACATGTAAGATGCAATGCATGGCAAATAACAGTTTAAGTGCGTACAGATAAGGAATTTAAACATGGCAGGCAACAATGCATGAATGACATGGCAGGGTGACAGATCTAACTTCGTTGTCAAGCTAGATCTTAAAATTGCACATAGACAGCTATCATTTCACTGTCTAGTCTCTTTTACGCTAAAAACAAGGAAGTGACCTAAAACATGGCCCTAAGCAAAAGTTGGCAAGTTTCACTTGCCTCCAAGTCTGCTGTCAGAAAAACACCGTCCAAAAGAGTCCAAAGTCACAAATAACCTACGTGCCAAGTCCACCAACCTACAGTCCCATATTATTAATCTTGATTAGTGAATTTAAGACACTTTAAAAACATCAATTTTAGTCTTGATTAACTGGCAATAGGTTGGGGGTCCTAAGGGTGCAAAACGTTACCTCAACACGACGCGAAAGCTACACTGGCGTCGGGTGGCGACGCCAGGGGTTGGAATATAAGAACACGCTCCTAGTCCAGATTCCAGATTAGATTCCTTGCTCGAATAGTCTGGGCAGCAACCAGATCAACGAACCAAGATTCCAAAGCTAGAACGTGTGACGACGGGCTACGACGTATCGCAACGTCGTAATCGGCAAATCCACAAAGAGGAGACACCTAGGTGGGACCCACAGTAGTGCTAGGGGCCAATGGGGGACCCACAACATCTCTGGAGAACTTGGGGGACCCACAGTGGCAAGCGATGTGAAAGTTGCGACGTTGCGACGAACGTCGCTCGGTCAGACCGAGCCGCTGCGAGGAATTCTGTCGGTCAGACACTGCTGGGCGGGGGTTGCAACGCTGCGGGGTGCGATGCGGAGCGGGGGCTCTCGGTCACAGCGGGCAGGTGCGGGGGATCGGGTCGGTCGGGCGCTTGGGGAGCGGGGGCTGCAGCGAAGCGGGCTGCAACGGAGCGGGGCGATGCGGGCGATGCGGGCGATGCTCTCGGTCAGACCAAGAGAAGTTCTCGGTCGCAGCGGGGGCTGTGTGAAGCGGGCGGCTGAGTGCAGAGCGGGCGGGGGTGCGGGGCTGAGCCTCGGTCAGACCGAGGGAAACCAAGCAAAAACGCCGGTCGTGCGGGGGCGGCTGCGGGGCTAGGTTGCGACGAACGTCGCAAGCGAGATTTTGAGTTGTGGGGACGGCTAGGGTTTGTTCTTTTGCGAAAATAGGTTATCCTAGGGGGTATTTATATAGTGTAGGTGGGTTGACTTGGTCTAGGGTTAATATTAGAATTAAAAATTGATTTTAAACCGAATTATTTACTCTCCCCAACACCCAAGCATGTGTGGGTGCGGCCAAGGCTAGGGGCTAGGGTCAAAAATAGTTTTGAAGAATTATAATCTAATAGAAATTTATTAGGTCGAAAATACTTTAAAACTTAGTATTTAAAAATATTTAAAGCTTTGATAAAAAATGTAAAATAGGTCAAACGAAATCCGAAAATTGTGAAATAAATATTGGGGTGATCGGGACGACGAGAGAAAGGAAACTAAGAAGAAGGATCTCAATTTCGACGTCGAGTGATGAAACTAAAAATAGAAACGTCTCACATCAAAAGTGAAAATCACAACGTCTCTTCGAATAAGATCAAATCGTGGGAGAACGACCCGAGAAATGTCGTTCCAAATTAGTGCCACAATTTAATACTCTCAGAGACGTTCACAACGACATATCACACCAAAGTGTTCACAAACAAACAGAGTCTAAAATAAAAACGTGCAGGGTCAACAGCACGTGCACGAAGAAGATACGATCGGAAAGCGACCGTTACATCCTCCCCACCTTAGAATAAAGTCCGTCCTCGGACTTTCTCACTATAAATATAACTCTAGCCAGACTAGTAGCTATCCCGATCACATCACACTATAATTCAACCAGGTATAGTCATTACTAATGCTTATACATGCACTAGGTAGTCAACAATAACTCTTCTAACATGTATATATTCACGCACAAATTTCAATCATATGCATACATCCCTTATATAACTACTGCTTACCTAGCACAAACAATAGTTCAGATACTCACATAAGATTAGTCTCACACTAGCAAATACAATCATTGCTCTACGTATAGATAACTCCCTATGCACAAAACAAACATGGGTATACTACTCCCTAATATTCATCCGATATCAAACACCTCAACACATGTAGTCACACCATACCATTATTAAATCAAGTTTTACTATATCTAATATACATTCACCACTACTATAATTTCACAATATATAGTCATTCAAATGCATGCAACCATTTTACCATAACTTCACATTACATACGGCCCTATAACTATACTCACGACACGCCACACATGTCATAGTCACCAATACTTATAACTAGGCACATACTTACCCGTGCATGGTGCACACCCACACACGCTAACACTTCATTCATATATATACCAATCATACCACTATATACTCAGCACATCTACACACCTAGTTTAGCTAGCACACATACTTCACACAGGCAAGTCCTTAGTAAATAACTAACTATATACTGGTATAGCGACCCACAATCATGTGCGTAACACAACCATGCACAAACAATCCTATCACTATACATACATCATCCATCGCTATATTCATGGCACTACACGCAAACCACAGACATATGTAACAATATATTTAGAGTATACCCACTCAAGCTTGAGTGAGACTCAAAACACATATCAGAATACTCTATATACGTAACACGGTATTTATACCTATACCAATACCACTCCAATATATATACGTACCTACCAACGTAACCATATACATACCATAACGTCAATCACACTTAATATCTAGTCAGGTAACACCCACATAGTTCAATTACTTTATATACCATAATAATAATATAGACATCAGCACACGTATAATTATAATACCCTCCCTAATACATGCATTCACCGTATAGTCACACACATGTAGAACATATATTCACACCATATCCTACTACCTATACTTAGTATACCAACACATCTACTTCATACATAGTTAAGATATGCAATAGTCGTGTATACCTCATGGTATATACGCATACAACATCCGGTGAAAACAAGCAATACCAATCAAAATTATAATCCTATTACCATATGTATATCACCTATATACTCATGCAGAAAATACATAACTACTTACGTCTAAGCACAATACGTATCTACGTACGAGCACATACTCACACGTACTAACACATAGGTCATGTAATAGGCCTACCCACTTAACTATACGTACACCTATTATTATCACACCTAACATACACATAGCTTTACCAACATATCATTTCATCCATTATAAGTATCTCAAACTACATACACCCCATTAGATATTCCAACGCTGATCCTTATATACACAGACGTCCCTAGAGTGGTATAGCTATCCTCACACATATCTATAAATACTAACACACATACAACTTCATACATCATGAATAACTCTGAGTATGTATATATCACACAATAGGCAAACATTAATATACTACAGGGAGTACACTCATTCAAGCCCACATACTCAACTTAGGTACATGCACCACGACAACATCACAAGGGTCCAAGGGCCTACTAACAAATTAGAGTTGACACAATCATTGACGAGCACTAAAGCCTAGGCAATAGAGAGAGATCGAGGTCAAAAGCGTGACGAGGGAAGGATCGTTAAGCACGAGTTCAGATAGGACGACTATAAGGAGACGGCTTGGTTAGGTGAAACAATGACTCAATTGTGAATGTTTAGGTGGAGGAAAGGGAGATGTAGTGATACTCTTATAGGATACATAAAGAAAATAGTGTAAATAACATAAGCTAAAATACGTGAAATTTGAAAACTGTAGTACTTCAAAAGTTGGAGTCTTCGTCTGTATAAAAAATATTTGGAGCTCGATAAAACAAATTGTTCGAAACAAGTTTGAGTCGAATATACATAATAAGAGAAAACGGTTTATTGGCTTATATAAAATTATCAGGAGGAAAGTGAATCATTCACACGAACATGAAGGACATAGTTTAGGAACTATTATACGGCAGTAATTTAATACAATTTCGGCAAAAATTTTGAAATTCAAAGAATGAAATTAAATTAACTGAAGAATTTAAGCTCAGGTTAAATGCTTTCAAAGTCTTTAAGTTACAAAAAAAAATTTAAAATAATCAATATTGAAACTACTTCTAGAGGAATCAGGATTTGCCAAAAAGAGACTGATTTACACAAAGTTCTCAACATACGAGCACAACGAGCCTGGTACGGATATATAAAAATAATTGAAATTCTATTTAGTTTAGAAATTATTCTAAAAGTATGTATGGTGAACGGAAAGATAATAATAACTTAGTAGTAGAATTATCAAAATTGGTAATAAAGCTTTAAAACCAAATTATGGAGGGTCTGGATCAGGAATGGTTATAAAATAGTAATTTTACAAAAAAAATCTGAAATAGGGAAAACGATGAGCATAACTTCGACTTGCTGGAAGCTGAAGTCCCGTGTGACTTGAAAAGTATATTAGAAGTGAGCGCGATGTGTCATTCGAATGGCATAAATAAGAAAAGAAAATTATAAATCGAATTGGACAAAATAAAAGTACGGTTCAGAATAAAATTAGTATATAAAGGGACAAGGTATTTACATAGGTACGAAAAGTAGAGGCTGGAAAAATATCTTAAGCTAGTATTCAAAAATTTCGACAACGGTTTAAAATTTTTTTTAAGTCAACGAAAGAGTAGGAAGTCTAAGTATATATATAAAATTTTTTTGAACAAATTTAAACTTATGGAAAGAGGAAGTCGAAAAATACTTTCATAAGATTCAAGATTTGTAACGGAGAGATTCGAAAATTGACGACGATCGTCATGAGGCGATCTCGTGAATTGAGGTAAGGAAAATGGTCGGACGATCAAAACATACATACGCCTAGGATATGACCCAGGAAAATCTACGGGGAAACTCCTACGGTCGACCAACTAAAGATTAAGAAACTTGGCGCTACGACTTCCTAAGGAACAAGACTGTAATGAATTGCGTTCAGCTTGGCCCGAAATCGATGGACCCAAGCGAACGACTAAAGAAATTCTAGAAGTCTAATATGGTCGAGTTAGACAAGAACCACTAAGGTAACTCCTAAGACGATTAAATCAATTCCTAGCAGGGAGTCTAACTAACAATCAGGGACCTCTAACTAACAAGCACAGACGTCTAACTAAGTCTTCTTACCACCTAGTGACATGGAAAAACAACTCGGCTCAAGGCTTATGACTCGGCTGTTGCAATTTATTTAATGGACATTCCATAGTTATTATCGTTGTTCCGATAATTCGCAGTTGCAAGACGGACCAGCATGGGCCACCAACAAAACCTGTCACGCCCCGCTTCCCAAAAATATGGTGACGAGGCGTGAGTAGGTCCGCTCAGACTTGAAGCTGTGAAGCTGCAAGTCTGATAAGCGTCAATAAACTTTAAACGGCAGGTCATTGCAATGCAATACGAAACAAAGATAATAATAAAGGAAATGAGACAAAAGCAATCTCAGAATATCCAAAAAATAAGTTTCAACATCACAGAAAAAGCCACCAGGCTGAAAAGAAAAGAGTCTAAAGGCCCAAACATGGCCAACAAAAGTACAACGTGCAAAGTAAAGGTGTCACACACCGACATCTAACAATAATCCTAAAACAAAAAGAAAGCTCAGCAAGGTCACTAAGGCCGGTCACCGGTGTCCACAAACTCCTCCTGGACAGACATGGGCTCAGGCTCAGCTTCAGCAATTACCACGTACTCAACAACGGTCTCTGGCTCAGGGTCTAACATGTGACACCCAAAAGAGCAAGGGGCACATGTCAGTAAGTCTACGAGAGACTTGTGCAAGGAAACTGAAAGTGAAAGTAAAGCAACCTAGCAGTTCTAGCATGATGCAATGACATGGCAGATATATCATGAGTGCAACAAGTAAAGTAAAGTAGAGCATGGCATGACAACTGGCATTTAAATCATGGAATGGATAACAAGTTTTGCATGAAAAATCACAAGGACCAGTACAAGTCTAGTAAGCACGTCGTGCACATAGATTACGCCTTTTGGCTAGAGTGGCTGCGCGGGCCAACTCCTAAGCTCAAGTGATTGCTTATCCCTACCCCTCCACGTGTATATGGACTGGCGCCCATCTTCTGGATCACGAGCCAGGAAGTGTTTTTCAATATGGCATAGGGGTGCACTTAGCCGGAACAAGAAAGTACAAGTATTGTAGCGTGTGCTACGGATGCAACATTCAACTTGGATGACATGTAAGATGCAAATCATGGCAAATAACAGTTTAAGTGCGTACAGATAAGGAATTTAAATATGGCAGGCAACAATGCATGAATGACATGGCATGGTGACAGATCTAACTTCGTTGTCAAGCTAGATCTTAAAATTGCGCCTAGACAGCTATCATTTCGCTGTCTAGTCTCTTTTACGCTAAAAACAAGGTAGTAGCCTAAAACATGGCCCTAAGCAAAAGTTGGCAAGTTTCACTTGCCTGCAAGTTTGCTGTCAGAAAAACACCGTCCAAAAGAGTCCAAAGTCACAAATAACCTACGTGCCAAGTCCACCAGCCTACAGTCCCATATTATTAATCTTGATTAGTGAATTTAAGACACTTTAAAAACATCAATTTTAGTCTTGATTAACATGCAATAGGTTGGGGGGTGCAAAACGTTACCTCAACACGACGCGAAAGCTACACTGGCGTCGGGTAGCGACGCCAGGGGTTGGAATATAAGAACGCGCTCCTAGTCCAGATTCCAGATTAGATTCCTCGGTCGAATAGTCTGGGCAGCAACCAGATCAACGAACCAAGATTCCAAAGCTAGAACGTGCGACGACGGGCTACGATGTATCGCAACGTCGTAATCGGCAAATCCACGAAGAGGAGACACCTAGGTGGGACCCACAGTAGTGCTAGGGGCCAATGGGGTCCCACAACACCTCTGGAGAACTTGGGGTTGTTGGATCTGGATCCTAGCCTAGAGGGGGGGGGGGTGAATAGGCTAATAAAAATAATTCGTGCTACCCATGAATAAGCACACGCAGTTATAGCACAACCAGAGTAAATAAAATGCAGACCCAGAGTACACAGCAGATTTACCCTGGTTCGGTCGTCCCAACGACCTACTCCAGCCCCCAAAGCAGAACTGGTATTGAATAGTGAAATAGGTACAAAACCACAAGTTAGAGCACGCTCAGAGCACCCTCTACGTCTCTACACTCGCCAGGTTCTCAGTACCACACACACAGTGTTTTCTCTCACTATCAATCCTAGTAAAGCTTTCTACTAGCTAGTCCCAAACTAGCTGGGTCCCGCTTGTCTAGTCCCAACTAGACAAGTCCCAAAATAGTCACACAAAAATAGGTAAAAGTTTCCCCTACAGAGAACATTACACTAAGACACAAATAAAGGAGTTTAGGTTTAGAAATGCTCAGTTTGTGTCTGTGTAGGTGTCTCTGTCAATCAGCACATCGTCATCGCCAATCTGACGCAAACGGTGTCTCAATCTGACTCCTGGATGTCAAGTTATGCACTGGTCTGTGCATAAAGCAATTTCAGTTCAATCCCTTATAAACTGTCGGTCTGTGCGCGTAGCAGCTACTTTAAAATTAGCAGTCGGTGTGCAGAGTAAACCCAGTTCAACACTTCTCGTCTTCGATCGGTGCGTAAAGCAAACTCCCTTAATCCCCAGGCCACGTCAGCGAGATTTGAAGCGGGGCTTCATTTTTGATTTCGCTCGTATGGAGTAATCCCTGCCGTCGATTTGTTTTGCTGTGCGATCTCACCCGTCCGCTCGATTTATTGCATGCAGCAACGAAGGCAACGGCGATGGCAGAGGCTCGATCTTCTTCGACTTCTTCTGACTTCAACGACGGCGATAGTGGGCATTCGCTCGTCTTCTCCGACTGCTTCTTCGCTTCGCTCAACGGAGATGGAGACGGCTTCCTTCAGGAATGATGATCCTCTTCGACCTCAACGGCGATGGTGACGAGAGCTCCGGTGGCGGTGTTTCGTGCAGCAGCGGCAAGAACTTCAAGCAACGGCGATGGCGGCGTCTTCTTCGTTACGTTCTAGGGCGTGCAGGCAGCGGCGGTCTACTCCGAGCGGCTTCTTCGGCAACGACGAGCGACGACAACTCCTCGGTGATGGCGAGCTCTCAGCAACGGTGGTGAGTCCTGTTTTCTCCTCGATGGCGATGGCAAGGCGGCGAGGCGACGATCTCCGGCTGTGCTCCGTTCAACAAGTTTTGGCAGCGGCGATGGCTTCACGGAGTGCTTCGACTGCTCCGACGGCGTTGCTTCGACTGCAGTAGCACTCTTGGAGCAGCGTATGGCGGCGGACTTCGTGGATACGGAGATGGCGACTTTCCTCCGGCATGCAGTGATCTTCTCCGACGTCAGCAGCTGTGGTCGCTTCTCCGTCGTCGACAGCTTCGACTCAGCGGCGGTAGCAACGCCTCTCACGGAGGACGATGTAAATGATGCCGGCGACAACTTACGGCGGAGACCGACAGCTTCGACTTCTTCTCGCACGATGGCCAGGAGATTTTCTCGACGTGGACGTTGGCAGCTTTGTTGGAACGGGGAGAAGTCGGAGTTGTTGACAGAAGAAAGAGGATGAATGCTCTTTCCCTTTTTTCTAAAAAATTCATACCTCTCCTCTTTTTGTTGTGGCTGCCTTTCTTAACTTTTTGTGTAGCCCCCCCTCTCTCAATTTGTTTGGCTGACGCAAAAGAAATGTTTTTGTTGCCCTCTATGAAATTTCGTAGCCCCCTCTTTCCCTTTATTCTGTGATTTCCGCACTGCCTCTTTTTAATGCTTCATGATGGGTTTTTATACTAATAGAACTAGGGTTCTAGGGAGTTGTAGAATGATTAGGAGGGGTTCCTATAATCAAGGGATTTGAAACGCCATAGGGATAAGAATAAGAAAAGATAAGGTACTTTAATAGGAGATCAAGTAAGTTTTGAATAGGATTTGAAATACGATTTTTGAATTGGATCTCCATGGCATTTGACTCAATCAAATCAAAATTCAATATTGGATTTGCACCAATCACCAATTGATTTGATCCAATCATCTTTGCTATGTGAATGGCACTAAGACCAAGTCCATTAGCTATGTGGATAGCAAATTCTCCAAGTAATGAAAGATGAATCGTTTCGCCAGTCCTGAAACACACTAAGCACACACGTCAGATACACCGACACGTTTGTCATCATCAAACCAAGCTCCTAGATCGTTGCTCCCAACAGGGGGGCCCACGGTGGCAAGCGATGCAAAAGTTGCGACGTTGCGACGAACGTCGCTCGGTCAGACCGAGCCGCTGCGAGGAATTCTGTCGGTCAGACACTGCGGGGCAGGGGTTGCAACGCTGCGGGGTGCGATGCAGAGCGGGGGCTCTCGGTCACAGCGGGCCGGTGCGGGTGATCGGGTCGGTCGGGCGCTTGGGGAGCGGGGGCTACAGCGAAGCGGGCTGCAACGAAGCGGGGCGATGCGGGCGATGCTCTCGGTCAGACCGAGAGAAGTTCTCGGTCGCAGCGGGGGCTGTGCGAAGCAGGCGGCTGAGTGCAGAGTGGGCGGGGGTGCGGGGCTGAGCCTCGATCAGACCGAGGGAAACCAAGCAAAAACGTCGGTCGTGCGGGGGCGGCTGCGGGGCTAGGTTGCGACGAACGTCGCAAGCGAGATTTTGAGTTGTGGGGGAGGCTAGGGTTTGTTCTTTTGCGAAAATAGGTTATCCTAGGGGGTATTTATATAGTGTAGGTGGGTTGACTTGGTCTAGGGTTAATATTAGAATTAAAAATTGATTTAAAACCCAATTATTCACTCTCCTCAACACCCAAGCATGTGTGGGTGCGGCCAAGGCTAGGGGCTAGGGTCAAAAATTGTTTTGAAGAGTTATAATCTAATAGAAATTTATTAGGTCGAAAATTCTTTAAAACTTAGTATTTAAAAATATTTAAAGCTTTGCTTAAAAATGTAAAATAGGTCAAACGAAATCCGAAAATTGTGAAATAAATATTGGGGTGATCGGGACGACGAGAGAAAGGAAACTAAGAAGATGGATCTCAATTTCGACATCGAGTGATGAAACTAAAAATAGAAATGTCTCACGTCAAAAGTGAAAATCACAACGTCTCTTCGAATAAGATCAAATCGTGGGAGAACGACCCGAGAAATGTTGTTCCAAATTAGTGCCACAATTTAATACTCTCAGAGACGTTCACAATGACATATTACACCAAAGTGTTCACAAACAAACAGAGTCTAAAATAAATACGTGCAGGGTCAACAGCACGTGCATGAAGAAGATACGATCGGAAAGCGACCGTTACAACCACTAATTGATACCATGTCAAATGAAGTAATGCTCATCAACAGAAAAATTTGTGAGTGAGGATGAGAGAATGACATCGGGAGTTCTCGGTCCATTCTTGAAATGGGTGAGACTCCAGATGTGGGTTTGGGGAAAAACAGGTAAACTTTAGGTGTTAAGGAGCGGACCGTGGTATGATTTCTCACTCGTTACGTCACTCCCGTAAGGGGGAGTTGACTAGAGTTAGAGAGGCCACTGGTGAGCTCGTGACGCACCAGGACGGTAAATGATGGTTTTCTCCGTTTGTCCGATAGAAAAACCGAGACGAATCTCGCTCCGGTACCTTGTCCAGTCGGGTACGGAGTTACGAGAGGCCCCTCCAGTGCTCGTGTCACTGGAGTGATACCACTTTTCACCCACCCTGGGTGAAGTCCGCTTCCTTAGCAGCCAATGGTTTACCCGGGTTCCAAATCAGAACGACAATAAAGCTTAATTAGCTTAATTCTGAAATTTCACTTCAGTTCGACTTTCTGTTGTTTACCTTCAGCACTTATTTACTGTCTTTTAATTTCTGTATACTCTCGAGATTGATGTGACACTTGCAGTTAGTTGGTTAGCTAGGAAGACCAGTTCTAAAACTGGGTTCTACTAGGGTGTTAGGAGTTCCTATTGGGTCATGTGTTGACGTGTCCCATCCCGTGGTTTTCAGGTATGAGTCCCGAGCAGTCTTCGGGTGTCCTGAAGCCAGAGACCGGTGCTAGTATGGCGGAGGTGGAGCCTACGGGTGACCTCGTCCAGTTAGACTTCCCGGGTTTTGACTAGAGGGTGTGTTGTACCGGGTGTGGACTTTTGTACTTTTGGGCTGGTGGTTTCTACTTTTTGTGTACCCACTTTTGTACCCCCTTGTACAGCGAATGCTTATATGTATATGAACTTATGTATGTGATGTCATGTAACTTCTCTGTTAATGTATTTCCTTTTCAGTACTGCGTTTTATTTTCTGTTGGAGCACTTTTCTTTTCTCTGTGTACTATTCCAGTGTTTTTGCAGTGGCCTGCTCATTATTTTATATTAAACCATAAAAAAAATACATAGTAGTATTTAGATAAGAGGGCTCGAAGCCTGAGTCTGAATACTACGGCGACCTCGTTAGCTACGATCGCCGTACTTGGGTGAGCGGGACGTGACATGTTTTTGTGGTGGCCCATGCAGGTCAACTCACTCTGCGATACACGTAAGAATAGTACAAGTAAGCTCCAACATTATAATTCGCAATTTTGGTACTGAATGTTGTTTCCCTGTTCATTCTTGCAGAATGGATCCGGGGAATGGATCGTCCGAGAACAGGACCCCTGCTTCTGATGATGCTTCGTCTGAGGCTTCCCTGATGGGGAAGATTCTGATAGGGATTCTGGAGCATATGCAGCAGATGGAGGACAGGGTGGCTAGTGGTGCGCCACCGAAGCCAGTGGGTATCAGGCAGTTTAGAGCTTTGCACCCGAGGTCCTTTTTGAGCAAGGAGAGTCCTCTGGAGGTGGACGAGTGGATCAGGCATTTTGAGGATGATTTGGAGGCTATTGGATACCCGAGAGATAAGTGGGTAGATGCCACGAAGAGACAGCTGACGCCTCAGGCACGAGATTGTTGGGATGCTCAGGAGTTACATTTGACCAAGCCGATCTCGTGGGAGAAGTTCAGAGAGTTATTTGAGGCTCAGTTCCTGCCAGAGACGAAGAAGGATGAGCTACGGTTGAGGTTTGAGCACCTGACTCAGGGACGACGGAGCATAGATGCCTATGATGTAGAGTTCTCCCTATTGAGTAAGTTTGCTTCGGAGTTGGTGCAGTCAGAGGCCACCAGAGCTAGACAATTCAAGATGGGGTTGGACACTGATTTCAGAGTAGTGATGTCGACCCAGGTGTTGCTTACATACAGTGCCGTATTGGAGGCGGCCAGGATGCATGAGACGCACCTGAAGAGTGTGGGTAAAGGTCCAGTAGCATCTGAGAGGCATCCTACGGGTCAGCAGAGGAGTTTCCTGAGGCCCACTCAGACCACTCAGTTTAGGAGGCCTGGAGCTCCACCAGCGCCACAGCGGCGGTTACTTTGTGGATTTTGTGGGAAGACTGGGCATGAGCAGCGGGATTGCAAGTTTAGGCATGGGCGATGTTTTACCTGTGGTCAGTCAGGACACATCAGTAGGCAGTGTCCTCAACAAGGGCAGACTTCAGGTTCTGTGGCACCAGTGGCAGCCCGGCCTGAGCAGCAGCAGAGGACCCTTCCGCCGGCTCCACATAGGCATCCACTGCCAGCTCCACCAGTGCCTGGTGCAGTGACTCAGAGAGGACCACCTAGGCCTCCACATCAGCAGCAGCAGACCCCCAGGAGAGCGGCGCCGAGGCGTCAGGCTTTAACCATGTCAGCTGTCGAGGCAGAGGACACCGGTCGTGTTATCACTGGTACCTATTTCTTTTTAGAGTTGAATGCTTTGTTATTTTTACTATAGTATGTTATATTTGTTGCTGTGACTAGGATGATTAGATTCTTATGTTAGTTTATGTTTGTCCTCTTAGGTATTATTAGAGTTGCATCTTTCCCTGCTTTGTCACTATTCGATTCAGGAGCATCTCATTGCTTCCCGTCTCAGCAGTTTGTGACTAGGAATTCATTAGTAGTAGACTCCTTTGCTTCTAGTTGGAATATCCATACAGGGAGTGGAGTGATCCGCAGTTCTTCGGGATACCGACAGTGTCCTGTTGAGATTTGTGGACGTAGGCTGTATGCAGATTTCTTAGTGATGGAGATGCCTTATTTTGAAGCAGTGTTTGGGATGGACTGGTTAGGAATGTTCTATGCCACTATAGATTGTAGGCTCCTGAATATAGTGTTTCAGATTCCTGATAATCCAGAGTTTGAGTTTCTTAGTGGTAGTAGTTCCCTTGGACCATTGAAGTATAAGGCCAGTCCAGTAGAAGTGATGATGGAGATGGATGCTGAACCTGTATTGCCGAGGGTAGTTCGGGATTTTCCTGATGTCTTTCCAGATGATATCTATGGACTTCCTCTGGATAGATCATTGGAGTTCACCATCGATCTGATTCCAGGCACTCAACCGATTACGAAGGCTCCATACCGTATGGCTCCTCCAGAGTTAGCAGAGTTTCATAGTCAGTTGAAGGATTTATCAGAGTGTGGTTTGATTCAGCCAAGTGTTTCGCCATGGGGTGCGCCAGTGCTTTTGGTGAATAAGAAGGATGGATCTCGAAGGATGTGCATCGACTACCGGGAGTTGAATAAGGTTACTGTGAAGAACAAGTATCCTCTTCCTAGGATTGATGACATCTTTGATCAGCTGGGTGGATCGTGAGTGTATTCAAAGATGGATTTGAGAAGCGGGTATCATCAGGTGAAGGTCAGAGGATCAGATATTCCAAAGACTGCATTTAGAACCCGGTATGGTCATTATGAGTTCTTAGTGATGCATTTCGGTGTTACTAATGCACCAGCCATATTCATGAGATTGATGAACCAAGTCTTCTATGAGTATTTGGATAAGTTTGTGGTCGTCTTCATAGATGATATCTTGGTGTACTCAAGATCAGAGGAAGATCATGCTGAGCATCTGAGAATAGTCTTGAAGACTCTGAGGCAGCACCAGTTATATGCTAAGTATAGCAAGTGTCAGTTTTGACTGACCAAGGTTGCTTTTTTGGGACATGTTGTATCTGGAGATGGGATAGCTGTAGATCCAGAAAAGGTTGCTGCGGTAGAGAAGTGGCCAGTTCCTAAGTCAGTAACGGAGATCAGAAGTTTCTTAGGATTGGCTGGGTACTACATGAAGGTCATCAAGGATTTTTCTAAGATCGCTGCACCGATGACTCATCTGACCAAGAAGAATGTTGCTTACAGTTGGTTAGAGGAATGTCAGCAAGCATTTGATGAGCTGAAGCATAGATTGATCACTGCTCTTGTCCTGATGATTCCAGACCGTTCAGGTAGATATGAGATTTACTGTGACGCGTCAGGCAGAGGATTGGGATGTGTTCTCCATCAGCATGGTAGGGTAGTAGCTTATGCTTCTAGATTGTTGAAGACTCATGAGAGGAACTATCATACGCATGACTTGGCATTAGTAGTAGCGGTGTTTGCATTAAAGTTGTGGATGCATTTTCTTCTGGGTGAACGTGTGAAGATATATACAGATCACAAGAGTTTGAAGTACGTGTTCACTCAGAAAGAGCTGAATATGCGGCATCGCAGGTGGCTTGAGTTGATGGCTGATTATGATGTCGACCTCCAATATCACCCTGGGAAAGTCAACGTAGTACCTGATGCCCTTAGTCGCATGCCGACAGTAATGATGTTGACAGCTCAGAGAGAACTTTGAGGTGATATTCGGCAGATGGAGATTGAAGTTGTCTTACCTGGTTCATCAGTGATGATGATGAACTTGCAAGTTTGATCTGATTTAGTTGAGAGTATTAAGGCAGCTCAGTCTGGAGATGCGAAGTTGAAGAAGATTCATGAGCAGACAAAAGCCGGACTTCGTAATGATTTCTGTATTCATGAAGATGGACCTATGCGTTTTGGGAGCAGGATTTGTGTGCCATCAGGTGACATTCGAGATGAACTGTTGAAAGAGGCTCATAGCTCACCTTATTCTATCCATCCTGGAGGCACCAAAACGTAGCGTGATCTGCGACAACATTTTTGGTGGCACGACATGAAGTGTAGTGTGGCTAGAAGTGTAGGTTCATGTTTGACATGCCAGTAAGTCAAGGCCGAGCATCAGAGAACGGCATGACTTTGGTAGCCTCTTCCAATTCCAGAGTGGAAGTGGCAGCATGTGACGATGGATTTCGTAACTGGCTTACCTCGCACTTCTCGAGGACATGATGCTATTTGGGTAATCATTGACCAATTGACCAAATCAACTCACTTCATATCATTTCGAGTGGGTCAGTCGACAGACCATCTTGCTAAGAGATATATGAAGGAAGTCGTGAGGCTTCACGGAGTACCTATAAGCATAATCTCTGACCGTGATACAAGGTTTACGTCTCATTTTTGGAGAAGTCTGCAGGCTAGTTTGGGAACTCAACTGAGTTTCAGCACTGCATACCATCCACAAACAGACGGTCAATCTGAGTGGACAATTCAGATCTTGGAAGATATGCTGAGGGCATGCATGCTGGATTTCAACGGTTCTTGGGATGAACATCTACATCTGGTAGAATTTGCCTACAATAACAGTTATCAAGCCAGTATAGGCATGTCACCATTTGCAGCCTTGTATGGAAGGAAGTGTCGATCTCCTCTCAGTTGGGATGATGTTGGAGACCGTGAATTGTTGGGCCCTGATATGATCGCAGAGACCGTGGAAGTTGTGAGAGTCGTCCGAGACAATCTTCGTATAGCTCAGGACCGTTATAAGCACTGGGCAGATGCGAAGATGCGACACTTGGAATTTCAGCCAGGAGAGTTAGTATTTTTGAAGATCTCGCCAACACGAGGGCTGATTCGTTTTGGAAGACGTGTAAAGCTGAGCCCAAGATATATTGGACCTTTTGAAGTTCTGGCTCATGTTGGAGAAGTGGCTTATAGAATTGCCTTGCCAGTACCTCTTGAGGGAGTGCATAATGTGTTTTACATATCGCAACTCAGGAGATGTGTTGGAAATCCTGATCATGTCGTTGACTTCTCTGAGATCGAAGTGCGACCAGACTTGACTTATGATCAGCAGCTTGTGGTCATTCTAGACCGGAGGCAGAAGATGCTGAGGAAGAAATCGATCAACCTAGTGAGGGTTATGTGGCATCGCGAGTCACCAGAAGAGTCTACCTGGAAACTCGAGGATGAGATGAAAGAGAAGTACCCTCACTTGTTTGTCTGATGTAATTTTGTTGTGTATGTAATATGATGTATAGAAAGTTTTTCTCCCTTAATTTGAAATTCCGAGGGCGGAATTTATTTTAAGGGGGTAGGATGTAATGGCCCCAATTTCAATGTACGCGTATTTTGGCATAGATGCGTACGTATATTTTTGGGAGTATGTCCGTATTTTTCCTTTAATTATTTGGTGTAGGAATTAATTTTAAAAGGCTTTAAACTTATTAATTGAATTTAGTAAATAAGAGTGTTTGGGCAAATACTTGTATTTGGAGTGTATGTAGTATATCTTCATGTATTCCTATTTTCTTAAAAATACAAAATCTAAATTTCCTCACCATGACAACACACCATATTATGTGTCATCTTAGGAGCTAATAAGAGAACACTTGGCTTAATTTTGATTAAAATGAGTGGAGGAGAGGAATTTGGGGAATTCAATTTTCAAGGCATGAAAACAAAAACCAATAGAAAAAAACCTCATTTTCTCTCTCTCATTTGCTCCCCAACCAGGCCGAACTTGCTCTCTCCCCCATTTTCATCTCCTTGCTTCATTGATTCCCCATCAAACACCTTCCAAATAATCCCCCTTCAATCACTAAGAGCCCACAAAAAAATTTCTCATCTTTCTAACACCAAATTAACCCCAAATCACCTCAAAAATCCAACTTTTGGAGATCAAATTGGAGCTTGAAGAAGGAAGGATTGGAGGCTCTCCATCAAGGACTAAGAAGGGAAAACGATATATTTTAGAGGACTTTTACAAGGTAGGATTCCTAATTACCTAAGTAGAGTTTAGTTTTAGGATTGGTTTTCTTATTAAGATAGTAAGTATTTGGTGTTAAAAAACTATGTTGATATTCATGTTAAAACTATGTTGAGTTAGTAAGTTAAATGTTAACAAATCCCATTTTTGTGATATGGTTCATTTGTTCGCAAAAAATAAATTTTGTACTCATATGTTAGCATGTGGTTTCCTTGTAGTCTCAAATTTATATGCTTATTCTCATTTTGTTTTAATGCTCAAGACTAATAATATTAAATCATGTTATAAAATAGAGAGAATTAGAAATATGTCAACTTGCTAAAATGGTGTTAGACGGTAGTTTGATATGTTTAGAGAATTAGTGAACATGCTAGATTCATTAAGTAGGAAGTTGCAATTTGTGTAGCCATATTTGTGTGACATATGTTAAGTGGTAAAAATATCCTCTTTGTAAAGTTGGAATTATGTTAAGGATTTGTAAATGTTGTACCTTTATTCTCATGCTAGCGTAGATATGTTAATTGTGGCATTCAAACATGTTAGAAACTAGATTTAGGAAGAAAACTAGTTGCTGGAATTTTTTGTGTCGCAGGACAGTAACTTGTAAAAATCATATAAAATAGTAGAAAAATCAGAAAAATATAATTAAGAACACAACGAAAAACTACAGAAAATTTCCTACAACTTTGAAGGGGGGCCGATAGCCAATTCTGACTGCAGATAGGGTAACAGAGCCATTCTTTCTGGACTGACGCTTTTGACAGATTTGTGTTGTAATTTTGAGTAGGAATTTTCATAGTTGTACTTTTGTTTTAAATTAATATTGAACATGTTAGTTGTGCTTTATTATCATGCTCTCAATATATGCTTTAGTGATGATGTTTAGTGTATTATGTTTCATTAATGATGAGAATGCAAGTATGTTGAAACAAAAGTGGTATTTGAGACCACTAATTGATACCATGTCAAATGAAGTAATGCTCATCAAAAGAAAAATTTGTGAGTGAGGATGAGAGAATGACATCGGGAGTTCTCGGTCCATTCTTGAAATGGGTGAGACTCCAGATGTGGGTTTGGGGGAAAACGGGTAAACTTTAGCTGTTAAGGAGCGGACCGTGGTATGATTTCTCACTCGCCACGTCACTCCCGTAAGGGGGAGTTCACTAGAGTTAGAGAGGCCGCTGGTGAGCTCGTGACGTACCAGGACGGTAAATGATTGTTTTCTCCGTTTGTCCGAAAGAAAAACCGAGACGAATCTCGCTCCGGTACCTTATCCAGTCAGGTACGGAATTACGAGAGGCCCCTCCAGTGCTCGTGTCGCTGGAGTGGTACCACTTTTCACCCACCCTGGGTGAAGTCCGCTTCCTTAGCAGCCTATAGTTTACCCGGGTTCCAAATCAGAACGACAATAAAATTTAATTAGCTTAATTCTGAAATTTAACTTCAGTTCGACTTTCTGTTGTTTACCTTCAGCACTTATTTTCTGTCTTTTAATTTCAGTATACTCTCGAGATTGATGTGACACTTGCGTTTTATTTTTAGTACTACGTTTTATTTTCTATTGGAGCACTTTTCTTTTCTCTGTGTACTATTCCAGTGTTTTTGCAGTGGACTACTCGTTATTTTATATTAAACCACAAATAAATGCCTAGTAGTATTTAGATAAGAGGGCTCGAAGCCTGAGTCTGAATACTACGGGGACCTCGTTAGCTACGCTCCCCGTACTTGGGTGAGCGGGGCGTGACAGTAAAGCTTCAACCCGTTGACGGTGGCTTCGTACTCCGCCACATTATTCGTTGCCAAAAAGTTGAAGTGGAGCACATACTCCAATAGGCATCCATCGGGAGTTTGGATGACGATGCTCGCTCCACTTTTGGACCCAGTATCCGAGCCGTCGACGTGGATGAGCCATAGTTCGCTATCTCCTTCCTGAGGGGATGTTGTGGTTCATCAACTTTCGGTGGTCTTTGCTGTGTTACAGCTGATTGAGCGGCTGGCGGGCCCTAGGGAGGTTCTTCGATGGTGCATTCCACCATGAAGTTTGCCAGTGCTTGGCCTTTGATCACCGTCCGAGCTTGGTAGATGATGTCGAACTCGAGTTCCACACTCCAATTTAGCATTCGTCCTGATCGCTCCAATCTCTTCAGGTTCTTCTCAAGGGGTAGATTGGTGTGGACGACGACAGTGTGAGCCTGAAAGTACGACCGGAGCTTCCTAGCTGTCGTGACCAGGCAGTAAGCAATCTTCTCTATGGGGCTGTAACATGTCTCTGCATCTTGGAGCACCCGGCTCGCATAGTAGACAGGACGTTGTACGCCCATCTCTTCCTTGATCAATGCCGAGCTGACAACGCCTTTATTGATGGAGAGATATAAACCCAGCTGCTCTCCCTCCTTCGGCTTCGTGAGCAGCGGTGGGCTCTGCAAGTAGGCCCGCAGCTCTACGAACGCTTGGGGGCATAAGTCGTCCCATTCGATCACCTTCATGTCCTCCTTCTTCGCGGCGAGAGCCCACTACAAGACTCTGAAAAAGGGGAGCGATCTCTCTGCATATTTTGATAGGAATCTCCCCAGCATGGTGACCCTTCCATTCAGCCTTTGCAAGTCTCGAATAGTTCAAGGCTCTCCCATATTGATGATGGTCGTTATCTTTTCCGGATTCGCCTCAATTCCTCGCCTTGTGATCATGAAGCCGATGAATTTTCCAGATTGCATGCCAAAGATACACTTTGCAGGGTTGAGCCTTAGGTTGTTGCGGCTCACCTTCTGGAAAGTCTCCTGCAGGTTGGCATGGCGGTCCGGGGCCTTCTTTCTCTTGACCAATATATCGTCAATGTATACTTCAAGATTTCACCCGACCTGAGAGCTGAAGATCTTGTCTACCATCCTCTGATAGGTTGCCCTGGAATTCTTCAACCCGAACACCATTTTTGTGTAGCAGAAGGTGCACTTGTCAGTGATGAAGGATGTCTTCTCCGCGTCAACTTCCGTCATTGGGATTTGGTTGTAGCCCAAGAACGCATCCATGATGCTCAACAGTTCGTAACCTGATGCTTGATCGACCAAGTGATCGATCCTCAGCAAGGGGAAGTTGTCCTTCGGGCACACCTTATTACGGTCAGTGAAGTCGACACATATGCGCCACTTTCCGCTGGCCTTCTTCACCATGACGAAATTGGCTAGCCACTCCGGGTAGCTCACCGGCCGGATAAACTTGGCCTTGAGGAGTCGCTCCACCACCACCTCCTCCGCCCTCATCTTCTCCCCTCCAATGCTCCTCTTCTTCTGCCTGATCGAACGAGCTTCTAGGTCCGCATTCAGCTTGTGGGCGATTACAGCTGGATCGACTCTCGGCATGTCCGAGGGAGACCATGTGAATATGTCCGCATTCTCTCTGAGGAGGTCGATGAGTCCCATCCTAAGAGTGGCCAGGAGATTTGTGCCGATGGAGACAGTCTTGCCTTCCTCCACGGACATGGGAACTTCTTCAATCTCCTCTGCCGGGGTCGGTCGCTGGTTGCAGTAGTCCTCTCGCTCATTGAGGAGGCGACTGTTAAGGTCTGTTCCTACGCCTTATGCTTGGTGGACCAGAGGTAGCAACTCCGAGACAGCTTCTAGCTCCCCCTTACTTGCCCCACACCTGGTGGAGTCTGAAATTTCACCATCTGATGTAGCATACCGGGGAGAGCTTCAATGGCAGTCATGTAGGGTTGCCCTATGATTCCGTTGTATGCCGACGCAACTTCGACAACAACGAACATAGTCATGCGGGTGACTACCCTCGGCTCCTACCCCAAAGACACGGGCAAGGTGATCACCCCGGCAATGGGGACGGAGTGGCCGGTGAAGCCGATGATCGGGCCCGTGCAAGGCCTCAGGTCCCCCTGCTTCAGCCCCATCTTCTCGATCGTCGACATAAACAAGATGTCGCAGGAGCTCCCCGTGTCGATCAGGAGGCGATTAACGATGGCTGTCCTGATCTGGGCCTTGATGATGATGGCGTCATCATGCGGTAGCTCGACCCCCTCCAGGTCATCGTCCGTGAAAGTGATGGGCGGTCGAGCTACTCTTCTTCTCTTCACTCCGGTGCCATGGTCTGCCGCCATCACCTGTCGAACGTGTGCCTTCCTGGTTGATAATGAGGTGCCCCCGAGGACGGCCCACCGCATATTACGTCTATGCGCATGGCCGGCCTCAGGGTGGGGGGGGGGGTGGCGAGGTGCTTCCTGCTCATCGTTCGGGGGTGGGTTTGGCCTCCTTGCTCCCGGTGGGGCTCTCTCTTCTTGAGCAGGCCTTCTCCCTTCGATGTAGCCCCGGAGGTGGCCTACTTGAATCAGCCGCTCTATCTCCCTCTTCAAAGTGAAGCAATTATCAGTATCGTGGTCGTGATCTCGATGATATCTGTAACGACTGGTTTTTCTATATTAGTGTTATCGATAATATATATACATTTAGGTGGATTTTTCTCCGTATGTGTGTTTTCCCTTCCGTAGCTTTCGTTTCCGTTCGTTTCGTTGTGATTTTCTAGCTTCTTCCTTAGATCGTTGAGCTTGGAGTAAGTCACTCATGACGAGATTCATATCGCTCATATCTTAGAGTTAGTTTGAGCTTAGGAGCCATAGGAATCCTTCCCGAAGCTTCGCGCTTTGAATCGACTCTTTTCGTGTACGTTAGTTGGTTCAAGAAGGAGTCCCAACCGACTAGATTCCAATCTAGTCGGTCAGGAACTCTTCTGGAACCGACTAGTTCATTAAATCAACTATTCAGAAGTTACTGTTTACTCTTAGTCGGTCTAAGAACAACCAATGACCGACTAGATGTGAAACTAGTCGGTCAGAACTTGCTCTCAGATCGACTAGTTCCTTTGATTAATTTTACCTAGGTTACTGTTTATCGTTAGTCGGTCCATGGACACTCACCGACCGAATAGGTCCCAAACTAGTCGGTCGACGGGCCTTCACAGACCGACTAATTCACTTTCCAGATTTCCTCCTTCTTTCGCTGTTTGATTTTAGTCGGTCACAGTTGAACGACCGACCGACTAGTTCCCAAACTAGTCGGTCAGCCACCCTTCGTTGACCGACTAAATCACCCAGAAACCCTAGGTTTTGCCCTAGCCGCATCGTTTTCCTATAAATACTCCCGATCGTTTCTCTTTCTCTCTTTCATTTCCCTTGGCCATTCTCCTTCCCCTTTTGATCTCTGATCTTCCCCAACCTTCCTCAACCCTTCCTCCTTCCTCAAGAGCCCCTCTCCCTCTCCATTTGTGCCGGCCATCTCCTCTAGGCCGCCGGCCAACCCCCAAAACCCCCCAAAATCCCATTTCTCCAGATTTCCTCCCCGTTCCCAGATCTGAGCCGTAGTTCTCCGGATCGTTCTTCCGCCGCCGTGCTTGCTTGGTAACGATCTTCTACTTCTATACGGTAGGGTTCGATCCTTTAATATTCTCATAACCCTCATTGTGATTTTATTGAAACCCTAATAAAATGGATATTAGAGATATTGTTCTGATTTTTTTTTGCCATGGCAACGATCCCAACCCCGTAGTCTAACATTTTGTGACGTGCCTCGTTGATCGTCATCCTTGGTGCCAGGCAAGTGAAACTTGCCCGTTACTTGTTTAGGCCATGTTTTAGGCCACTTTTGTACCGTAGCGTAAAAGAGACTAGACAGTGAAATGATAGCTGCCTAGACGCCTATTTGATCTAGTTTGACAACGAAACTAGATCCATCACCTCAATTGATCTATCTTGACAACGAAGCTAGATCCAACCCTTTTAACTTGTTGTTCATGCATATTAAACTGCCACGTTTAATTCCTTACCTGTACGCCTTATTACATGTCATGCCATGTCATCCATGCATTGAATGTTGCATCATAGCACACGCTATAAATCCTTGTACAAATCCGTGTTTCCGTGTTACCGGCTAGGCACCCGTTATGCGGGCATAACCCTACGCCATACCTGCAAAAACACTTCCTGGCTCGAGATCCAGAAGCGAGCATTACGTGTTCGAGGGTAAGGCCCTGGATCGATATACGTGCAAAAACACTTCCTGGATCGTGATCCAGAAGCGAGCATTACGTGTTCGGGGGTAAGGCCCTGGCTCGATACAGGTGGAGGGGTAGAGATAAACGGTCACTTGAGCTTAGGAGTTGGCCCGATCAGCCACTCTAGCCAACAGGCGGAATCTCTGTGCACGACGTGTTTACTTGATGTGTTTACTTGACTTGTACTTGCCCATGTTTATACTTGTAAAAGTTGTCATCCATGCCATACTTGCTACTTGTTACTTGTTCCTTGCACCTTACCTTATTTGTTACTCACATACTAAACTTGTCATGCTATGCATCATACTATAACTGCTAGGTTGTTAGTTTACCTTCCTTTCAGTTCCCTTGCTCAAGTCTTTTTAGACTTGCTGACATGTGCCCCTTGCTCTTTTGGGTGACACATGTTAGATCCCGAGTTGAGGCCGTTGCAGAGGACGTAGTGTTTGCTGGCGCTGGGCCAATGGTTACCGAGGAGGAGTTTGTGGTCACTGGTGACCTGTCTTAGAGACCGCTTGTGTTCTCTTCCTTGTTTAGGCTTGCTGTTAGTTTTCAGTGCGTGGCACCTTTGCTTGTATGTTGTACTTTGTTGGCCATGTATGTGCCTTAGATTTTCCTTTTGAGCCTGGTGGCTTTTCTGTGATATTGTAATTTATTTTATGGATATTCTGAGATTTAATAAATTGCTTATTGTCTCATTTCCTTATTATTATCGTTGTTTCGTATTGTGTTGCAAGGACCTGCCAATTGAAATTTATACGCTTATCAGACTGCAGCTTCACAGCTCCACGTCTGAGCGGACCTCCTCACGTCTCGCCTTCCATTTTAGGGAAGCGAGGCGTGACAGGTTTTATTGGTGGCCCATGCAGGCCCATTTGCAAATGCGAACTATCGAAACAACGATAATAATTATAGAATGTCCATTAAATAAATTAGAACATTCAAATTATAAGCCCGGAGTCTAGGTTTTTAGCGTTCCTATGTCTTAGGTGGCTGGTAGACGTATTAGAGCACCTGTCCCAGCTTGGTAGAAAATCCATTAGGTCAGGACTATAGTAAGACTTAGTTAGACTTTTGTCCTGGCTAGTTAGGGATCCCTGATTGTTTGTTAGACTCCATGCTAGTGATTGATATGATAGTCTTAAGAGTTACCTTAGTGGTTCCTGTCTAGCTCTGACCATGATAGATTCCTAGGATTTCTTTAGCCGTTCGCTTGGGTTCATTGATTTCGGGCCCAACAGAACATGATCTCGATTCTCTTAGAACCTTCCCTGAGACCTCTAATATACTCTAGCCATTAGGAAGCCTTAGTGTTAAATTTCCCTTGACCTTTAGTCAACCGATGATTAGGACTCTCTGATTCAATCTTTCCTGGTCACTACACTTCTGTGTTACTGACCGTAGGTTTTCATCGTAGTTTCTTGAATCGAAATTTAGGTGCATTCATCACACAACCACATTCATTGCCCTCGATTCACATGATCCCCTCATTACTATCATCGTTGACCTTTCAAATCTTTTCTGTTGCAAATCTTGACTCTTCCAAAGTCGTTTTCAAATTTTTCAGTATTAAAAGTTTCCACTCGATTTAAATTTTGTTTTAAACCTTCTTTTAGCATATTTCCATTACTTCCGTTTGAGCTAAAAGTCATTCTTAGATTTTGAAGACTATTTGGTCGTAATTTTAAATTACTATCTTGCAACTATTTTTCTAACATATATTGTCCGCACTTGATTTTAAAACTTTAGTACTATTTCGATAATTCGATATACCACCTTTTCTAAATTGTGAAATTCATTTTAGCTATTTACCATACGTACTTTAAAATACTTCTTTCAAGATAAATAGAACTCCAATAATTTATGAATATATACTAATTATAAGTTTGTCGTACCCGTACTTCAAGTCTTTATACCAACCCGTTCTTGTGGCAAATCCTTGTTTCCCCTAAAAGTATTTTCGATATTCCTCTTTCACTAAGTTTAAATTTGTTCGAAAACTTTTAATATATATATATTAGATTTTGTACTCTTTCGCAGACTTAAATTTATTTGTTCTTTTCTAAATATTGAAACTTTTGTCGAGATTTTTGATTATTAGTTTATAATATTTTCCAGCCTATATTTTCATATCGATATAAATGTCTTGCCCCTTTTCATATACCAATTTTATTCTGAACCGTACTTCTGTTTTTCCTAACCCGAATTATAATTTTCTTTCTTACTTATGCCATTAAAACTTATTCGAATACCGCATCGTGCTTACTTCTTATATACCTTTCAAGTCACATGGGACTTCAGCTTTCAGCAAGTCGATTTTATGCTCAACGTTTTCCCCGATTCAGATTTTTGTAAAATTACTTTTCGTAACCATTTCCTGATCTAGACCCTCCATAATTCGGTTTTAAAGCTTTATTACCAATTTAATAATTCTATATATATCCTTCCACTTACTTCCATACTACTAAGATGTTATTATCTTTCCATTCATCATGCATATTTCTAAAAATGATTTCTAAAATAGAACTTCAATTAATTTTTATATATCAGTACTATGTTCGTTGTGCTCGTGCGTTAAGACCCTTGTATAAATCAGTTTCTGCTGGCGAATCCGGATTCTCTAAAAGTACTTTCAATACGGTTTATTGGAATTTCTCTTCAGTTTTAAGACTTGGGAAAAACATTTGGCATGAGCATAAACCCTCTACACTATATTTGATCTGATTTTATTCCTTGAATCTCGAAACTTTTCCAAAATTTTTAAACTACTGCCGCATAATATTTTTCTAACCTATGTCCTTAATGTTCGTGTAAATGATTTGCTTTTACTCGTGATAGCTTTATATAAGCTAAATAAACCATTCTTCTTATTATGTATATACGACTCACACTTATTTCAAACGACTCATTTTATCGACCGGTTTCGTACTCTTCATTTTAACTAATATCTTTTACACACTATTTTCCATGTATCCTAATGGAGCATCATTACATCATTACACGACCTTTCTCATGCTTTTCAATCCTTCTATTCGTTACGCTTTTGATTTCAGTTGCTTTCCTTTTGTCTAGCCAATAGAGCTTGTCGTCGCCCTTGTCAACCTTAATATGATTTGGTGGGCCCCATTAGTGTAATTTGATATGTCGTCGTAGTGTATTAAATTTCATGGTGCATATGAAGTTGTATGTGTGTTGGTATTGGTATATTGTGTGTCGGTAGTTATGTATTAGCTGCATGAGTATAAGTGTGATATACATATGATAGTAGGATTATAATTGTTTGATTGGTATTACTTGTTTTTATGAGATGTCGTATGCGTGTATGCCATGAGGTATACCCGACTACTGCACATCTTAACTAATGGATGAAGTAAATGTATTGATGTACCAATTATAGATGGATGGATATGGTATGAATATATGATACATGTATATGACTATACGATGACTGCATTTATAGGGAGAGTATTGTAATTATGAGTGTGTTGATGTTTGTAATATTATTATGGTATATAAAGTGATTGAAATACGTGATATTGCCTGATTAAATATTAAGGGTGTTTGACATTATGATATGTATATGGTTATGTTGGTAGATGTGTATGCATTAGAATAGTATTGATATATGTATGGACACTGTGTTATGTATATGAAATACTCTGCTATGATTTTGAGTCTCACTCAAGCTTGAGTGGGTATACTCTATGTACATTGGTGTATTTGTATGTGGTTGGTGTATAGTGATGGATGATGTATATATAATGTTTGGATTGTTTGTGTCCAGTTGTGTTACGCACATGATTGTGGGTCACTAAACCAGTATATAGTTATAGGCGTTGGTCTTGTGGTATAGTTATTTATTAGGGGCTTGCCTGCGTGGATATATATATGTGCTAGCTAAAACTAAGTGTGTATATGGGCTGAGTATATATTGGTATATATGAATGAAATGTTAGCGTGTGTTGGTGTGAACCATGCACGGGTAAGTATGTGCCTAATTATAAGTATTGGTGACCATGGTGTGTGTGGCGTGTCGTGAATATAGTTATAGGACCGTATGTGATGTGAATATATGGTGAAATGTTTGCATGCGTTTGAATGACTATAAATTGTGAAATTATAATGATGGTGAAGTATATTAGATATAATAACTTGAGTTTATAATGGTGTGGTGTGATTACATGTGTTGACGTGTTTGGTATTGGATGTATACTAGGAGATATAGGGAGTAGTGTAATCTTATTGCCTTGTTCATAGGTAGCTACCTAACGTAGAGTATTTCGATGGTACTTACTAGTGTGAACTATTTAATTGGTTGTGAGTATATGGACTAATGTTTTGTGCTAGGTAAGTAATAGCTATATAAGGGATGTATGTATATATATATATATATATATATATATATATATATATATATATATATATATATATATATATATATATATATATATATATATATATATATATATGATAGAAATACGTGTATGCATCTGACTGACTATGATAGGAATAAGTCTATGATGTGCGTGAATATATATATATATATCTGGACATTAACATTAACATTTCAACATGCTGCCGGAATCTTATTTTATTTATCTGGACCCAAAAACCAGTGATCATGCTCAAATGGTTGTGTATCTTCACTCTCAGGTACTGCCCGAACCTAAGCCGTTTAAATTCTTTAATTATTGGACAAAATGCCCAGGATTTAATGATGTTGTTAAGAGAAGTTGGTCCGGAGATATTTCTGGCACACCAATGTTTATTATTTCACAAAAATTGAAGAGATTAAAGCACCAACTGAGATGTTGGGCGGCAGATCATTCCCCTGGGCGCCATATTATGAAGCTTCGCAATGAGCTGGCGGATATTAGGAGCAAGCCCTCCCTTCATGCGGATGTCATTCTGCAGGCAGCCGAGATGAAATTATTAAATGATCTGGCTTCGGCGATGAGTCTTGAGGAGGATATGCTACGCCAAAATAGTCGCCAAAATTGGTTGTCCCTTGGGGATAGAAACACAAAGTTCTTCTACAATGCAATGAAATCTAGGCATTGTCACAACAACTTGGGCCATTTAGTTGATTCGTCTCGCAATCAAAATAAATCTTATGATGCTTTAAAGTCAGAAGCACTGGAATTCTTTTCGAGTTTATATAGTCAGAATTATTACCGGAAGAATTTCCCGAGGATTGTTCCAAAGCGCTTACTGACTAAAGAAGCTGCGGCATGGCTTGATATGAGGATTTCTGATGAAGAGATTAAATCTGCTGTTTTCCAAATAGGCCCAGATAAGGCGCCTGGTCCTGATGGTTTTAATGGGTATTTTTTCCAACAAAACTGGCATCTCGTCGGTAAAGAGTTAATTACTGCCATTAAATCCTTCTTTAGCTCTGGGCAATTGTTGCGCCAAATAAATCATACTTTTTTAACCCTTGTCCCTAAAAATTCCAATGCCTCAAATCTGGGAGACTACAGGCCAATATCATGCTGTAATGTGCTTTATAAGATTGTCAGCAAAATATTGTGTAACAGGATTAAAGTTGTGTTCCATGAACTGATTTCTCCTAACCAGGCGGCGTTTCTAAAAGGAAGATTGCTTTCTGATTGTTGCCTTCTTGCCCATGAGCAAATAAGGGACTTCAGCAATCCCATGGGGGGAAAGGCCTGTCTAAAACTTGATTTGCGGAAAGCTTTCGACAGCGTCAACATGGATCTGATCTATTATCTCCTATACCAGATGGGGTTCTCTGATAACTTCATTGGATGAATTCGTGAGTGTATATCTTCTGCAACTTTTTCAGTAATGGTAAATGGTACACCGGTGGGTCATTTTGGCGGAAACAGAGGCATTCGTCAAGGTGATCCCCTCTCTCCGTATTTGTTCGTCATTATTATGGAGGTTTTTTTCATACTCATTGAAAAAGCAATTAATAGGCGCACTATTGAGCCTATGAGGCGATCTGGCAGCATTTCACATCTATTATTTGCTGATGATTTACTTGTGTTTTGCCGCGCAAACAAGAGAACATTTACTGGCATTCTAAATCTCCTAAATGAATTTTCTGATTATACGGGCCTTCATGTAAACTGGGAAAAAAGTGCCGCTATCTTTAGTAAGGGAGTAAAGGCAAAAAATGAGCTCGCTAATCTTTTGGGCATTAGACTGGCTACTACAATTACAACCTATCTGGGGTTACCTCTCTCTTCAAAATATCCAAAATCACCAATGTTTGGCAGATTAGTTGATAAATGCAAGAAGCGGTTAATGGGTTGGTCTTCTACTGCATTATCTATAGCGGGTCGAATTGAGCTGGTAAGGACCGTCATTTACGGCATTGTGGCATTTTGGATGCAAGCATTTCATGTTCCTCGCACTATTTTGCGCACTATTACATCGGCTTGTAGGAGATTTATTTGGGGTAATTCAAGAGCTTGGTCTTGGAAAGATATGTGCACTCCAAAATCTGAAGGAGGAATTGGCATCAGATTGTTGGAGGATTTAAATGTGGCGGCTGGTATTAGACTTACCTGGAGATACCTTACCTCAGGAGGACTATGGGCGGCAAATATGAGGAAAAGATATGGGGGATGCGGTGGGTTTTATGCTGCGAAGGGGCTGGTTACTCAATCTGGTACCTGGAAGCATATGTTAAATTGTAGAAGCACTACTACAAAAAGGACCTTTAATAGCACACCTTTAATAGTGCTTGCCAATTATAAGCGCTGTTAATTAGAGGCACATATAATAGACAGCGTTTCTTTTTGCAAGCGCTGTTAAAGGTCGGAGAATAGACAGCGCTTCTTTCTACAAGCGCTGTTAAAGGTCGGATAATAGACAGCGCTTCTTTCTGCAAGCGCTGTGTATTAGAGGCACAGATAATACACAGCGCTTGTAGAAGGAAGCGCTGTTAAAGGCCCCCCTTTAACAGCGCTTGTCTGTGCAAGCGCTGTTAAAGGCCCCCCTTTAACAACGCTTGCACAGGCAAGCGCTGTTAAAGGGGGGCCTTTAACAGCGCTTGCACAGACAAGCGCTGTTAAAGGGGGGCCTTTAACAGCGCTTCTTTCTACAAGCGCTGTTAAAGGGGGGCCTTTAACAGCGCTTCTTACTAATCGTTACGTAAGCACTTTTATTTAAAAATATACATATATACATTCGGTTAAATAGCTCTTAAGCAAAAATATCTTCTCCCGAACCGTAAATTTCCCAGCCCTAAATTCAACACTCGTGCGATCCCCTCTTTCCCTTGCGATCCCGTCCGCCCTCCTCCGATCTCCTCCCTTGCGATCCCGTCCTCCGCTTACGCGATGCTCCGCCTCTAACTCTCCTCGCCCCTCACCCCTCGCCCCTCCGCGCCCTAATCTTCGATTGCGACGGCATCATCCTAGAGTCCGAGCACTTCCACCGCGAGGCCTACAACGACGCCTTCGTCCAATTCAACGTTCGCTTCAGGCGACTTCTCGATCGCCGTCGTTCAGGCGAATTCGTCGCTGGAGGATCAAGGTCAAGTGTTGACCTCTCCATCGGCGACCTACGTCGGAGTATACGACGGGCATGGCAGACCCGAGGCTTCTCGGTTCGTCAACAGCCGCCTCTTCCCCCATCTTCACAGTATAAATCCTTCCCATAGTACTAAATCACATATCAAAATTCCTTTTTTGTCTTCTTTTTAAAAAACTGGAAGTGATACATGCTTGATTTTTATGTAGAATTCGCATCGGAGCAAGGGGGGTTATCGGTGGACGTCATAAAGAAGGCGTTCGACGCGACGGAAGAAGAGTTTTTGCACTTGGTGAAGCATTCGTGGAGGTCGAGGCCGCAGATTGCTTCGGTGGGATCGTGCTGTCTGATGGGCGCGATCACTGAGGATACGATTTATGTGGCGCGATCACTGGTAAAAAATTTTTGTTTATCACCTAAAAATTAAATCATACGGGCCCAAGCAAGATTAGAAGAACTTTTCAATTTTCAGATTATGGCTTGGATTAAAAGATTATGGCTTGGATGATTGATGATGACAATTGTTAGCTATGGATTTTTGATGATTATCATTATTTGGACACCATGAAAGATGCTTAAAAAGATTTGTGGTCTATGAAACCAACAGATAAGGAAATTCGGAGACGTTGACGTGCGTTTATATTTCATATATTTGCGCACGTTTTCTTCCGTGTTTCTCCGTATTTTACCGCCGTCTTGTATTCGTTTTCTCGTGTTTTCTTGTTTTCTTTCACTTTTCCTTGTTTTTGTATATTTGCAGGAACTTACAGCATTTGGGACATAAAACGATGATATCATGAGTCCCCGGAGCAACGGGAGGGGTCACGGGTGATCCAGGGGGTCAAACGACCAAGATTGCCACTTTTCAGCCCCCACCCGATCGGTTGGACACAGCCAACCGATCGGGTGATGCACGCGTGCACGACCCGGACTGAAGTTGGAGCAAAGTGCAAAGTCAACCGACCGGTTCGCCGACCGGTTCATCCCAACAAAGTTCTCGGGAAGTTGGAGCTTAATTCCAACCGATCGGGTGATATCTCACCCGATCGGTTCATCTGAAGCTGAAGTTTCCCAAACGACGACCCGGTCATGCCACCCGTTCTCCTCAGCGACCGGTTGAAGCTCCCAAAGCCCGACGGCCAAAGCAACAAGCGGCTCACCCGATCGGTTGATGTTTCAACCGATCGGGTGGCCTTTTCTTCCGCTTTCACGCACCGCTGCTCATTCATTGAAGATCTGCTACCATTCCAGAAGGATTTTGGGTGATCTCTTATTTTTCTAGCGTCGGCATCGTCGTTAGCTTTCCAACGATAGGTCGCATGCCCAAATCCGATTTTTCTAGATTTTTCTGGAATTTGCTAAGCGCAGCTATGTGCTGAAACAGGCTGCAGTCTGGAATTTCACTTCAACCGATCGGTTGACTTGTCAACCGACCGGGTGAGATCTGTTTCTGCGTATCTGAGCTCTCTGTTTGTTCCACCCGATCGGGTGAGTTTTCACCCGATCGGGTGGGCCTTTTTTGACAGTTTTGAACCCGACCCAAGAGGGGTTTTGAGGGGTTTTAAATAGAGGTTGGGGGCACGACTTGGAGAAGTTCTTCCTCAGTTTTTCTAGGGCTTTTTGCCCCTTTTTCTTGTAAGTTTAGATTAGATTAGATTAGCTTTTATATTGCAATAAATCTTGTATTGGATTGAAGATTCAAACTCAAGATAAGTATTTCTTTCTCTTGTTCTCCATTTTTTGTGTTGTATTTCTTTTGCTTCATGATGAATGTTTGTGTGTGTTTTGTGTTGTTTGTTCATATGTTTTTCATCATGGAGTAGTATTGATGAACCCTAATACGGGTTAAGGTAGGATTGTTGCTTGGGAATTTACATTAGACTTGGTTGCATGGCACGTGTTCGATGAAATGTGTCAATGGGGATTTCTAGCAATCTGGGTCCAATTCGTATGGCAACACACTAGATGTGTTGGGGATTGGGGTCCGGTTCTTGTCCTGTCAAGATCCGCTTCGATGTATTGCTAGAAATCACATTTGACCTATTTGGCCATTAGGGTTACGCGGGGGTGTTTCATTGTCATCGGCGGGAAAAAGACCGCCTTTGACCGTCGGGCCGAGGGGGAATAAACTTGGCGGTTGACTCCCTAGCCATAGCTCACGCCCCCAGCGTAGACATCGAGTCCTCGCCGCGGGAACGGCTTGGACGAAGTGTTGGGAGATATCATTGTGGCCTTAATGCTCCCGGTTGCAGAAGGTGTTTATGGACACGGGAGTGCCCACCGTCCGGAACCGGGTAGGCCTAGCGTGCTTGGCACTGACCGGAATATCGGGCCATGGACGCTAGGTACCACCTTTTGGGGCAATGTCTCACCCTGGATCAAGTCAAATGCCAAGTGTCATGAGTGCTCTAGCCCGTGTTAGTGGGGATTCATTTCGTGTCTTTTTCATTTCTTTCTTTTATTTCTACATTCCACCCATATCATCCGCGTAGCTAGCACGCGACCTAGGCGAGGCTAGTAGCCACTCAAGCCATCCACCTCCCTGTGTTCGATATACCCGTACCCTACACTAACCGTGCACTTGCGGTAAAACGACACCGCGCCCATACCGTAAACGGGGCGCCGGTCAAGTTTTTGGCGCCGTTGCCGGGGAGGCGTTCGGTTTGATATTAGCTTAGCTTGGGTTCGTTAGACTACGCATAAAAACACAAAAAAATTTCTTTTTCTTTTTTAAAAAAAAAAAAAATTCAATAACCAAGAAATTTTCCCCCCACCATTATATTATCTTTTTGTTATTCTCTTGTACTATTGACGCTCCTCTCTAGTTTTCTTATTTTTGTTGTCCAGGTATCTTTGATATGGCCATGTGGAGATCAGATTTCGATGCTCAGATGAGAGGCTACAATCCCTATTCATTTTTGGTTTGTGAGACTAGTGGGATGGCGGGGCACGTGTATTATGATTGCCCATATACGCTTGAGAGCCTCCCCCTACACCAAGGCCATACATTTTCCCACAACCATTGCCCGAACACCTCTCATCCATTTCCTCAACCTTATATCCCTCCACCAACACAAGAAGAATCAAGCCTCGTGTCTCTCCTTGAAAGTTCCGTGTTTAACCAAGGCCAAATGCTACAAAACTTGATGGTACCAATCACCGAGCCTACACCGAGGAGAGAGGATGAAGGAGAGGATATACCCACTTTCATGGTTGAGACCACCATCTCATCGGCCACCATAGACACATCTCATACCGATGCCCCAATTTTCCCACACTACCACTTGGATGACGAAGCATTTTTTGTTGATGATAGTGAGGATGGGGAGATTTCTCTAGGATCTGTGGGAGAGACTTGTCATCTATATTTGGATACCCCATATGAGTCCTATGAGAGCACCGAGGATACCACAGAGCTTATGCATACCGGCGAGGAGGATGTGCGTGAGGACGACGACACCACGACCACATACGAGGGGTCCGCTCCACATCCACCTCCACAGCCATCTCTGTCACAGCTTCCTCCTTGGTCGGTGGTCAACCATGAGGATGTCATTCAGGACATCGGGCAGATAGAGGAGCATGATCATATCATCGAGGAGGATGTGCATGAGGGCTTGGATACGATCGTCCACTTCATGGAGCCCGAGCCACATCTACCTCTACCGTCACGCTCCACTTCTTCTGCAGCTGAGCATCTACTTGAGCATATTGCCCCTATTCAGGGAGATTTTCATACTCACTCTCACTCCATATTTGAGTCTCGCTTTTCACGTCATATTTCCTTAGACTCATATATATTTGACACACCATATCTCTCACAGGACACAGGATCGACTTCCCTTGAGGTATGCTGCGGTGTGTCACCACCTGGAGAGCAACTTCACATGGAGAGCGGGGATTTGATCGTCGCTAGCACAGAGGATAGCATACCATTTCCAGGGAGTGTTCGCCACATTTCATATATTTTACCATCATTTACCGGCGACTATCTCTGGGATACTTTTATTTTGGGGAAAGATTTTTTGCCATGGACTAATGCACCTCGTCCTTTGCAGGTCGCAGGTGGACACCTACGAGGGATGCTTGGAGGTGCATTGCTTGGATCCATTGGCACACATGGCACAACGCTTCTAGCGGAGCCACAGAAGGAGCAGTTAGAGCAGCTACCTGCCCCACTTCAGATCTTGGATCCGCCTATGCTCAGGTGTATCCTAATCCAGTAGTGTAAAAATTTACCGCTTTCTAGTTTAGATTTGAATAATCTCGTCTCCTCTCATTAGCGAGGGGAGAGTATCTAGGGTTTGCTTTTGCATCTTAATAACCCTTCATGTCGTGCCCTTCTATCATTTCACCCCACATCCTCTTCCGAGGAGAACGAGCAGACTGTCTCTCCTGCATTCTAATTTCTTTTTTTCCGATTTTCTCCTAGCATATTTCTGCATCACATTGATCATATCATTTTGCTAGCATTGTCATGTTCAGCTTGGGGGAAATCGACTTTTGTGTGCATGTTTTTGCGTGTCATTGTTGTGTGTCTGTGTCTATGTGTTCTTTTGTCTTGTTTTATATCTTTTATTTTAGTGTTTCTTTTTCTTTATTTTTTAATTTCGCTCATGTGTTTTTCGTGTTTTTCATTTTTTGTGTCGGTGCATAACTCCCCCCATTTTCATTGCCCTCTCGTATTCACTACTATTGCATTGAGGACAATGCAAGTTTCAGCTTGGGGGAGTCGCACTTCGTGCGTCTTTTGTCTCTTTTTCTTCGTTATTTGAGTCGTTTTTCTCCGTGTTTTTCTTTTTCTTTTTCTTTTCTTATTTTTATCTCTTTCTCCTAGAGATGAACCCTATGTTGAATCGCCACGAAAATCACACGCACACTTAGCATAGCTTCGATAATCACATTCACTAACCCTAGGAAGCCGAGTCCTTTGCATTTCATGCTTCGTGGGTTCACTTTGCTTTTGTGTGAGTTGTTTGTCGTGACTAGATAGGGGTGTACTTCTATTTTGCGATTTTGATTTATATACCTATCCTTGGTTGACCCCTAGATTATCATGCTTCGATTTGAATGTGCGGTATCTGCTTCTACTATCTGCTTCTATATGCATGCTATATTTATATCGTATATTTCAATTTGCATGTGTCGGGATTCCACGAACAAGGACTAGGATAACCCATTTAGCCTATGCTCTGATTAGCGAGAATAGTTTCCTTTGCCCGAGTGTTTAGATTTCGACTTCTTTTTTATTTTACTTGGTGCAAATCCCCTCGTCGTGTACCGTTCTCCCACTTGGGAGAGTGCACATGTGTAAATATCCCAATACCCAAAAATCCAAAAAAGGAGAAAAGAAAAGAAAAACCCAAAAAGATGAGAAATGAAAAGAAAAAAAAATACAAATACACAAAACCCAAAAAAATTCCAGTGTGAATATTTTCCTACTTGCCGAGAATAAAGGGAAGGCGAGAATTTGCACCGAGTGTTCTTCTCCACATCATCTCAACCCCCATCGTTTTCAAAAACACTTGGCTTAGGAACTTTTTAGCTATTATCTAGGCTTTAGTGTGGTGATTTCCTTAACCCTAGTTGTGGAGTCCCTGACGCATGATATGTTTCGATTCTCTCTCTATTCTTATGCATGCTTGAACCATATATTCACTGCTTAATTCAATTTGAATCGATATTTGGGTCTTTCTTTGGATTTGTGTATATCGAACTTTATCGCGCATCGTAGATAGTGACACGGACTGCTAGCTCACGACCACACTCACTCGCGCTTCACCGCGTGGGCCCACGGCACTTGTCTGGACTCGTATTCCTTGGTTTAGTGATGTGATTTGGCGTTTGCTTGCTTGGTGTGTCGTTTTTGATTTTGTTGGCCCTGACGGGCGATCTTGGATAGAGAGCTTTATTTTTCTCTCTTTCTCTCTATTTTTTCCCTCCGAGCTCCTACTCTCACTCGTCTTCCTCGAGGACGAGGAAGAGTTCAGCTTGGGGGATTTTGACGTGCGTTTATATTTCATATATTTGCGCACGTTTTCTTCCGTGTTTCTCCGTATTTTACCGCCGTCTTGTATTCGTTTTCTCGTGTTTTCTTGTTTTCTTTCACTTTTCCTTGTTTTTGTATATTTGCAGGAACTTACAGCATTTGGGACATAAAACGATGATATCATGAGTCCCCGGAGCAACGGGAGGGGTCACGGGTGATCCAGGGGGTCAAACGACCAAGATTGCCACTTTTCAGCCCCCACCCGATCGGTTGGACACAGCCAACCGATCGGGTGATGCACGCGTGCACGACCCGGACTGAAGTTGGAGCAAAGTGCAAAGTCAACCGACCGGTTCGCCGACCGGTTCATCCCAACAAAGTTCTCGGGAAGTTGGAGCTTAATTCCAACCGATCGGGTGATATCTCACCTGATCGGTTCATCTGAAGCTGAAGTTTCCCAAACGACGACCCGGTCATGCCACCCGTTCTCCTCAGCGACCGGTTGAAGCTCCTGAAGCCCGACGGCCAAAGCAACAAGCGGCTCACCCGATCGGTTGATGTTTCAACCGATCGGGTGGCCTTTTCTTCCGCTTTCGCGCACCGCTGCTCATTCATTGAAGATCTGCTACCATTCCAGAAGGATTTTGGGTGATCTCTTATTTTTCTAGCGTCTTCATCGTCGTTAGCTTTCCAACGATAGGTCGCATGCCCAAATCCGATTTTTCTAGATTTTTCTGGAATTTTCTAAGCGCAGCTATGTGCTGAAACTGGCCGCAGTCTGGAATTTCACTTCAACCGATCGGTTGACTTGTCAACCGACCGGGTGAGATCTGTTTCTGCGTATCTGAGCTCTCTGTTTGTTCCACCCGATCGGGTGGGCCTTTTTTGACAGTTTTGAACCCGACCCAAGAGGGGTTTTGAGGGGTTTTAAATTGGGGTTGGGGGCACGACTTGGAGAAGTTCTTCCTCAGTTTTTCTAGGGCTTTTTGCCCCCTTTTTCTTGTAAGTTTAGATTAGATTAGATTAGCTTTTATATTGCAATAAATCTTGTATTGGATTGAAGATTCAAACTCAAGATAAGTATTTCTTTCTCTTGTTCTCCATTTTTTGTGTTGTATTTCTTTTGCTTCATGATGAATGTTTGTGTGTGTTTTGTGTTGTTTGTTTATATGTTTTTCATCATGGAGTAGTATTGATGAACCCTAATACGGGTTAGGGTAGGATTGTTGCTTGGGAATTTACATTAGACTTGGTTGCATGGCACGTGTTCGATGAAATGTGTCAATGGGGATTTCTAGCAATCTGGGTCCAATTCGTACGGCAACACACTAGATGTGTTGGGGATTGGGGTCCGGTTCTTGTCCTGTCAAGATCCGCTTCGATGTATTGCTAGAAATCACATTTGACCTATTTGGCCATTAGGGTTACGCGGGGGTGTTTCATTGTCATCGGCGGGAAAAAGACCGCCTTTGACCGTCGGGCCGAGGGGGAATAAACTTGGCGGTTGACTCCCTAGCCATAGCTCACGCCCCCAGCGTAGACATCGAGTCCTCGCGCGCGGGAGCGGCTTGGACGAAGTGTTAGGAGATATCATTGTGGCCTTAATGCTCCCGGTTGCGGAAGGTGTTTATGGACACGGGAGTGCCCACCGTCCGGAACCAGGTAGGCCTAGCGTGCTGGGCACCGACCGGTATATCGGGCCATGGACGCTAGGTACCACCTTTTGGGGCAATGTCTCACCCTGGATCAAGTCAAATGCCAAGTGTCATGAGTGCTCTAGCCCGTGTTAGTGGGGATTCATTTCGTGTCTTTTTCATTTCTTTCTTTTATTTCTACATTCCACCCATATCATCCGCGTAGCTAGCACGCGACCTAGGCGAGGCTAGTAGCCACTCAAGCCATCCACATCCCTGTGTTCGATATACCCGCACCCTACACTAACCGTGCACTTGCGGTAAAACGACACCGCGCCCATACCGTAAACGGGGCGCCGGTCAGACGTTCACCCATACATTAGGAAACCTGCAAAACACCAAAAATCACTTGATGCTTGTATCTATGATATTAAATATAATATAATAAAATTAATGAGAAGGGCGATCACCCAATATTGCTAGGAAATTCCATGTTTTATAACCAAGCATGCCCGAACCTGAAGATGTGAAATTTAGACTGTTGTCAGGGGTGAGGGGAACATCATCATTTATTTAATTCGGCTACGCACGAGTAATAAATTACAAATCCAAATATTTTTTAATGATGTAAATATTTGAATTCACTTGCATGTGAACCTAATGATGGCCAAGTAGTGTGATTATGTTTTATTTTCTGCAACTCTTAGAGCTTCTGATTATTTTCTTGAAGACCTATTTGCCACCAATAATCTTTCTCCCTTTCAATGGTTTGATTATCTTACAATTATGGTTCTTTTGAAGAGATTTCACCTCTTTCTCTATGGCGATATTCTGCCATTTAGATTCCTGAATGGTTTATCATTTGAATGACGAGGGAGCTTAATGCAATGCTTAATGCATAAATTACATGATCTGCATAATCATATGTTTGAGGTGGCTTGATTTATTACCTCTCTTGGCTTGTAGAAATATTATATACCGTGCTTCATCCTTACTAGTGTATTTATACACCACTATCTACTTGAGCTAAATTGGAGTGATGACTCAATTAATTTATGAATCTGCTTTAAACTTCATACTTTGCGAATACTGCTCTCTTTTTCTAAAGGGACTGCATACTTCTTTAGATGACATTAATTTCTAATTAAAGCCATGTCTTTACTGCCCACCAACTTATGCCTCGGATATGTGATCCAAATTCTGTATCCTTTCGCCATTGATGCATAATCAATGAAGATACATTTCTTTGCCCTTGAGTTAAGCTTTCTATCATTGACATGGTAATATGCAACATGACTAAATACTTTCAAAATAAAATAATGCCGGTTTTTCAGACTATACCTCATTAGAAGATTTATAATCAGTTGTAATAGCTGAAGATTGATTCACTAGATAATAAGCCATGGATACAGACTAATCCTAAGTTCTTTAACAACCTAGCATTAGAAAGCTTGCATATTGCTTTTTCCAACAGGTCTTGTTCATCCATTCTATAACTTTATTTTGCCGCAAAGTTTCTTTCATCGTGCGCTACCTCGCGATAGTCTCTTTCTGACCGAACTCATCAAACTCTATGAAACAAAACTCCATGTTATCTTTTTGAAGACTCTTTATCGTCTTTCTAGTATAGTTCTCAATCAAAACTTTTCAATTCTTGAACGAGTTGAGAACCTAACTCTTCTTTTTCAACTTATATATCCAGACAATCTTAGAATAATCATTGATAAGAACTTGAGAAAGGAGTGAATATAATCTAACATAGATATCGTTCTATACTAGCAACATTCTTAATCCATGAACTAGAACATGAACTTTTGTACTTCAGTTACGCAATACAGGGCATACTGTTTCTTTGTTGAAAAATAAATAAGCATATGCCATTCCTCCCTAGATATTTGTTGCTTAGTTTCTTATCGCATGCCTTGTGCCTCATTCTTAATCCAATTCCCTCCCCAGTCTCCTTGCAGTGGTCGCAAGCGTTGATGTGGTACTACGCGGTAATGTGTAATATTATCTCTTACATCTTAAGATGATTTTAAGTGGAGTATCTTATGTATGGCATATACAGATTCTTTATATCAAATATGTTCCAAAATTGTATTTCAGGAATAAGCTGCAAGTTATTTTCTGGCATCCTTAATGTTATGATACTTGCAAACCATCAATTAACAGTGATATCTTATTCTCTTTTAAATGAATGTATCTGGAAAATTTTCGTCGATTCCTGTCTCGTGCGGTTAATTCTGCGTTGTGTCCTGACTCATCTTCATGTGAACTTTGTTGCCTGACATTGTATATACCCAGGTTGAATATCAGCTCAGCGATACAAATTTGGTTGCAAGTGATTTTCTGATTAAGATCATGAACAAGGATCCTGAAGGCTACGGTAAGAGAATCAAACAGTTTCCAGTTTATTCATCATTATTTTACATGGTAACATCAATTGGAATGAAATGCTCAACAATTCCTTGTTCTTTTTTACAGTTCCCATGTCTGTAATTGCATCCAGGAAGAAAATAAAATTCCTTGGCGCCACCCACCAGACGCTTATAAAAGCCCTCAAGACCACCACAAATCTAGTAAGTTATCACTAAATCCCAACGTGAATTTTTCACATTCGAGTTTTCATAACAGAATGCTTGGTTATTTCAGGTTGTACGTGACGATGGAAAGAAAGTTAGGCAAAAGCAGCTCTTTATAGAACTGGACAAAGAGGAATTGCAGGTTACAGGCACATAATCCATACATCCATAGATGCATTTCTTCGTATACCTGCTACACATATGCATGTTTATGCATGTATAAGTTGAACAACAAAATTTATTCTCATTGTTAGATGTGAAGTATTATGTGTACAAACATTATGTTATTTTTGGAACACCAGTAATTTACTTTGCTATTTTTCATGTTTGCATTTTTTGCTGCTGTATTGAATGCAGCAAGCATCACAATTTTCATTTTCATCATGAAGGCATCCTGATGCATGCCAAAGTTTCAATCTTCGTTAACACAAACATGAACACACACTGCATGTGCACTTTCTTTATTGCCATGCATATACAGATTTGCTAATTAATCATCCTCTGCAAACTTGAATCCAGTTCTATACATGCTAGCATTACATGTGGCATGTGACTAGAACTAAGTCTGTTTTTCACAAGTATCTAGAAATGTTGCTACTTGGGACAACACATTTAGGTTGACATGAATAATCCCTTTTTATATCTCATCTGATGATCATGCTTCGTTAGTGTTGATGGGAGAAATTTGCTTTTTATGCATCAATGTTGAACAATTCGAGGCAGTACAAGAAGTTAAAAGAACTGTCAAGGCGAGATTTGTTGCTGAGTGTTGTATTCATTGTGTCCGTGTTCTCTCTCTTACGCATGTGACTCCCGCCTTAGAAATCTTTGTGCTCATTGAATTTACAGGTGCTGTCTTAAAGGTGTTGTTCTTATCAGTAGAACCATATTCCAGAGGATGAAGAATTACACAGTTAGTTCAAACATCTTTATTCTAGTTTCTCAATTATCCCATCAATAATCTAATTCTTTGTCTATTTATTATTATTATTTACTTGGTTTTCATCTATACAGATCTATGCAGTCTCCATTACTATACGAATCGTGGTTAACCTGAAAAATTGTTGGTGCGTCTGCAAAGGCAGAGCATTATACTTGCATGGTTGATCTTCTGGGTAGAGCAAGACGATTGGTGGATGCACACGCTCTTATGAGGGAGATGCCGATGGAAGCAGATGCCAGCATGTGGGGTGCTTTATTAGGTGCGCGTAGAATACACAAGAACATCAAATTAGGAGAAGAGGCATCAGAAAAGATTTTTGAGATGGAACCCGCTCTGGAATGTATATACTGTTGTCGGGAAATGTATTGTTCAAGGTGTGATTTAATGGATAATGACTGATAAGTTTTATATGCGATAATGTTTCTTATTTGTATTACGGATCATCTTCCAATATCAATGCATATTGTCTAATTTATGTGATTGTTGAATAAAAGCAATTTAATTTGATTGTTTCTTATAATAATTGTTTCTTGTAATGTAATGTTATTGGTGGTTTATTTAAGCATTTTGAACATTAAATGGATCTATTTAAATATAAAACGTAGGGAGAAACAATAAAATGAATTGAAACAAGCGATGTCTATCTGGGACCTTTAACAGCACTTCTTTAGTACAAGCGCTGTTAAAGGTCCACCTTTAACAGCGCTTGCACTAACAAGCGCTGTTAAAGGCCCCCCCTTTAACAGCGCTTGCACAAGCAAGCGCTATTAAAGGGGGGCCTTTAACAGCGCTTCCACAAGCAAGCGCTGTTAAAGGCCCCCCTTTAACAGCGCTTGCACTAACAAGCACTGTTAAAGGGGGGCCTTTAACCGCGCTTGCACAAACAAGCGATGTTAAAGGCCCCCCTTTAACAGCGCTTGGACAAACAAGCGCTGTTAAAGGCCCCCTTTAACAGCGCTTGTAAAGCGCTATTAAAACCAGCCCCCCTTTAGCAGCGGCGAGATAGACATCGCTTGTAAAGCGCTATTAAAGACCTTATTTAAGCGCTGTTAAAGGTCCATTTTGTAGTAGTGAAGTTTCTCTCAACAGCTAATAAGACTGACGGTAAGAGACGGCAAATCCACTCTTTTTTGGCAGGATAACTGGCTAGATTGTGGGCCTCTTAAATACATATATGAAGTGCCTGAGCATGCCTCTATGAAGAAAGTAAGTGATTATTGGGATTCTGATAATTGGATTGATGATCCGGCTATCACAGAAATCCGGCCTATCCTCAACAAGATCAAATTACATTTTGGAGCTGACCGGTGGGAGTGGGCACCAGGAAAGGAGTTTCTTTTTAGACAAGCTTGGGAAGGGGTTAGACATAGAGGTACTACATTCCCTTTTCATAAATTAATTTGGTTTCTTGATCACATTCCAAAGATGTCCCTTACTCTGCTTAGAGCTTTTAAGGATAAACTGCTAACCAGATCAAAGATGAGTAGATGGGGGCTTGATTCACCGCCACACTGCATCCTGTGTGACGGCAATTTCGAAGAAACCGTGGAGCACCTATTCTTTGACTGCTCTTATTCTTGTTACATTCTCCGCTGTGCACTACTTATGCTTGATATTAATTCCCAACTTGCGCCTAGCCTTGTGGAGGTTGGCAAATATTGCCTTGCGCAATATGGAGGGAAATCCGCCCTTAGTACTCTTTGTAAATCTGTTCTTTCTGCTACTGTATATCATATCTGGCGTGAAAGGAACCGGAGAATTTTTGAGAGTGAACATCGCTGTAAGACAATTCTATTTGAGGGGATTGCTGCAGATATCAGGGTTGCGCTTAGGGACCTAGAGCCCTCTGGGGAAGATGAAGCTAAAGTGTTCGCAAACTGGATTTTCAGAGACAATGGGTAGAAGATCAAGTGGGGTTTTGGAAATGTATTGATTGTTACGGGCATGTATGGGTTTTTGTATGGCTTTCTGGTGTAGATTTTGATAGGTTGAGGGATCATTTGTAGAGAGTGACGACGCTTGTGTCCTCTCCTCTCTCTCTTGAGACCTATTCCTATTAATCTCTATAATGTAATTACTCTGTACATTACATCACTCAATAAAATTTTCGCTTACCTTTCAAATATATATATATATATATATATATATATATATATATATATATATATATATATATATATATATATATCTCACATCTATCTGCAGAGGTTTCATTTGGGGGAAGAACCACCTTTGGGCTTGGGATGATATTTGTGTTCCTAAGCAAGAAGGAGGAGTGGGGCTTAGAAGTTTCACAGATTTGAATAACACATATGGCGTTAAGTTGGCTTGGCGTATGCTTACTCATAAGGGTATCTGGGCTTCCTACATGAGGAAACATTATATGAGCAATACGGGCCTCTTCCGGGCTAAGGCACATCCTATGCAATCTGGTACTTGGAAATTCATCCTGCATTGTCGTGAATTCACAAAGAAACTCACCCAACGCCTGGTCAGAGATGGTTCTTCTACCTTCTTCTGGTATGATAATTGGCTTCCGTGTGGCCCCCTGAATGATTCTTTTGAGGTTCCTTCTGGGGAAGAGATGTATATGGTTAGAGATTATTGGACTGGTGAGGGATGGGTGAACTCAAGCTCCATTAATTCTGTGCGGCACTTGATTGATCTGGTTTCTTTAACTTCTGGCGATGATTCTTGGTCTTGGGTCTCTAAGACTCCTTCTCTGCAAAATGCCTGGTCTGGAACTAGAGCTATTAAGCCATTATTTCCCTTCTACAAGGTGGTCTGGTATCAGGGGCACATCCCTAAGATGGCTATCACGTTATTGCGAGCTTTCCACGGGAAACTTCTTACCCGTGATAAGCTCGTACAATGGGGAGTGCCTTCTTCACCTTTTTGTGTGCTATGCTCTAATAACATTCATGAAAGCTTGGATCACATATTTTTTGAGTGTAGTTATTCTAACTATATCCTTTGCAGGAGTCTCCTTAAAATGGGGGTTACATCTGACATGCCATCCTCTCTAGCTGGTATGGGGGATTTGATTCTCTCACGCTACCATAAGAAAGATAACACTGGGAGACTTGCCAAGACTGTTCTTGCTGCAATGACCTGGCACATTTGGAGAGAGAGGAATATGAGAATATTCGAAGGTAGCAGTCAGAGGCAGACTGCCCTGTTTGATGATATTGCTGAGGACATTAGAATTGCCATGAGAGATGTGGATTGGGACATTGACAGCAGTGTTGTTTCACCCCCCTCAAATTGGGGCCTGATTTCTTAGGTTTTGTGATAATTGTATATTGTGGCTCTTGGGATAGCGGATGGTGCTTGTCTGGGTTGGGGGTGATGGCGCCTGTGCTCTTACCCCGGCTCTCAAGTTTCCCTCTTCCTCCCTAGAGTCTTGTATTCTTTTCTTGATTCAATAAAGATGCAAAGCATATTCTCCAATATATATATATATATATATATATATATATATATATATATATATATATATATATATATATATATATATATATATAGACATATCAGTAGTGTTAATGTTTGACTACCTAGTGTATATATATAAGCACTTGTAATGAATATATCGAGTTGAAATGTTAATGTGATATTGATTGAGGGTAGTTACCAGAGCGACTAGATATGTTAGAAAGTCCGAGGACGGACTTTATTCTAAGGTGGGTAGGATGTAACGACTGGTTTTTCTATATTATTGTTATCGATAATATATATACGTTTAGGTGGATTTTTCTCCGTATGTGTGTTTTCCCTTCCGTAGCTTTCGTTTCCGTTCGTTGCATCAATGCATGTGAAGAATTGTCCACCTTGATCCTACTCTCATTCGCATCCATTAAGTGTAGTATCACCATCATTAACCAATTAGAGTGGGGTTAATCCTTCCACATGAAGAATTTGCAGCTCTTCTCCTTATCCCTACTTGGACACGACCAAAATCGTCTTCCTGGGTTTGCTCTTGTCCATGACATCCTCCTTGGCGTCCGCAACCCACAATTGCAGTACTTGAAATCTACATGATCTGTTTCAAAATCCCTACAACTCTACCGTGATCTCCAATGACTTAGCCATCGGAGGACAATCGGGTGTCCATCCCCGATCCTCTGATGTTTTTCTCTCTCTCTCTCTCTCTTTCTCCAGAGAAGGGGGTCTTCCGGTGGAACCTTGCATGGGTCATCTGCTGGTACGTGATCCTTGCATCAATAGCCGATGCAAGTTTTCTGCACCAAAAGTTAACATGCTACCAGAGATGAAACCAATAACGATTATTCGAAGCACAAGAAGCTTTTCCTGATACGAAGTCAAGCCAACCGACTATTTATACACCAACAACACTGATATTGAATCAGCAACCAAACCCATAAAAAGATCACAAATAATACCATCTGCCCGTCATCTGGCCTATCGACAGGTTCAGTTTCTCTTTCGGAAGTTATCAGGTTTGCATGTAATCTAATCACCAACCAACTGAGAGTAGACTATCAGCCATAGCATGCTTGACGATTTCAGTTCGAGTCTCCCCTTTCTTAGCCAACACAATTCATAAAGCCACATAGTTCACTGTGTATATCACATATTCTTCTACCACCCCCTCGTCACTTTCATCTCATTTTCGCAAAAATTATTAACGAAGCTTCAACCTGCGGATGGAGAGGTGCTCAGCCTAAGCCTAGCCCTTCAGCCCTCATCCCCGCCGGAGCCCGTGTGCGTCTTCTCTTGCAACTACTGCCGAAAGACGTTCTACAGCTTGCAAAGCAGAGCCAGGAGTTGGCCACCACTGCCTGATCGCATGACGGCGAGGCCGGCTCTGCCGACAGATGGCAATGACAGAGACCAGCGGTGTCTCCTTGGACAGAGAAGACGAGAGACGACTACTTGTACGGCAGCGTGGGGAGGTTTCAGAGCCAGAGGAGACCGGAGGGGGCACCTGTGTTTGTGGAAATTTACATAAGGCCTGGTGGCACTAGCAATGATGAGGTCGCTGATGGAGTTGATTTATCTCTGAGGTTATGAATTTGCATGCCATTCTATACTCATGTTTTGCTGCTGTTGTTTCTTTCTCTCTCTTGTTTTAAGTTATTGCGTTGGCCACTGCCCATGCACACTATGCTGAGGCATTACTTCTAAACTAGCGTTGCTAATGAAGTCTTATAGTTATTTCAGGCATCAAAAACATAGATTAGGGTTGTATTTGATTTCGTACGATTTATTTAAGTGTGAGAGAGTGGGGTGGGGTTAATGGTTTCGTTTGGATACGATAAGGTATATACGTGACAATGGCCCAAACGTTGGGGTATTTTAATGTCATTTACCCTTTATTTTAAGTCAGGGGCATACCAGTCAAACATTTCGAGAAAAGTCCCCCGTTAGCCAAATTTAGTTTTGGGTATCAAATTTTACCAAATTGAACGATAAGGTATATACGTGACAATGGCCCAAACGTTGGGGTATTTTAATGTTATTTACCCTTATTAAAATTCAAAACCTTAAAAATCATTAAGACTAACACCTCCTACTTAAGACGTGTCAGCCCACTCTTAAGTCCTACCTACTCTCCTCCACATGGCATGCTTAGATGACTTTACGGTGACGATGAGGGAAATTTCAGGATTAAATGTGGGAATTTTTAGAGGAAAAATCAGAGGAAAAAAAGAGAAAGGAGAACCCACTCCTCTTCCCCCCCACGCACACAGCCTGAACCCCATTTTCTTTCCCTTGCTACCGTTTCACCACCAAGACTAAAACGAACACAAACCCATTTTACAGACTCCAGTTCGTTTGATTCTAGGAGGAGGAGGAAGGAGAGCTAGCATTCAGATGGCCATCAAGGAGAAGAAGGGCCCCAGAATAAGTGCAGGACAAGCTTAGGTATGGTTCTAACTATGTTAGATATGAATCCTTTAGAATCGTGTGGAAATTTGATGTCGTCGTTGTCGTCGCTATCAAATTGACAACAATCCAAAACCACACGGCCGTATGGCAAAAACCATATGGCCGTGTCACACTTTGAAGGATATGCGTTATGTTGCACTTTAGAAAATTTTTGCACTTTGGAATCCACACGACCGTATGGATTTAAGCATACGGCTGTGTGGCCATCAGCCCATACGATCGTGCCTTCATTATTAAATCCACACGGCCGTATGGAAAATTCCATACGGCCGTGTGGCTCTGACTTTTCTCATTTCTTGCAGAACTCCATGTTCAATATTTTTTTGGTTCATATGCTTTAATACTGCAATGTTTTGGATGATGTTCATGCTTCAGTTCGTATGTTCAGTAATCCCTGATAAAGTGTAAAATTCATGATGTTACCATTAGCAAATCTGCATATCAATTTATTATTGGAACTTAGCATATTGAATCTACATATTGAATCTGCATATTGAATCTGCATACCAAGTTATTATTGGAACTTACCATATTGAATCTACATATTGAATCTGTATATCAAGTTACCGTTTGCATTATTGGAACCACTTGTTAATCCAGGCACTAGTTTATATGCGATCAAAAATGTGAAATGAAGTATCATGCCATGATATATCCATGTTAGTTTGTGAAAGAGAATCATGTATGTTAATCTTCTCCATTATTTTTTATGCAAGTTTCCTATGAAATTTAAGGATGGAAGTGAACAAATGATGAAAAGATGATGAATATGAGAATGATGGACCAAAATGAAAGTAATATGAAATATGAAAATAAGAGTGAGAATGAGAGTAAAAATCTGAATTTCTCGATCCATTCAGAAATGGGTGAGACTTTAGATGTGGGTTTTTTTGGGGGAGGGGGTGGACATGTGTAAAGGGTAGGTCTTAAGAAGAGGACAAAGCTGAGACTCACACTAGCACTCCTGAGGAAAGAGTTGGCTAAGTGTGGACATAGCTTGATTCTCACTCGCACTTCCGTGAGTAGGCAGGGAGAGTAGGCAGAGTTAGAGAGGCCGGTGGTGTACTCGTGATGCACCATGACGGTAATAATGGTTTGCTTCGTTTTCCACAGAAAAACCGAGATATCTCACTCCCTTCTGAGGAGTTACGAGAGGCCCCTCCAGTGCTCGTGTCGCTGGTTGCGGTACCGCTTTTCACCCATCCTGGGTGAAGTCCTTCTCCTTAAGTGTCCTATTATTTACACGGGTTCCCAAACATATAAAGTGATAATTTAAAGTAATTGTCGTTTAATTCATAAATGCTACTACAACATGTTAACTTCTACCACATGTTAACTTGTTCTTCTGATATGTAAATGATGTTATTTTTGTTTACTGGTTTCTCTGTTTACTTTAATGCTATTACACCATGTCAACATGCTCTTACTTTCAGCACTTGCATGTCATAATGTGGTTACTTATGCACAGTTGCCAAGTTTCACTTTTAATACCTGTATGTAATGTCGTGACTTTTTTTATGCATTGTGGCCTTACATTTTTAGACCACCCTTCTTAGATAGGTAGTCCGGTTTTAAACTGGGTCCTACCTAGCTTAGTTAGGAATCCTACTAGGTCATGCGTTGACGTGCCCCGTTTACTTTTCCTGGTCTAGAAGCAGATTATTCGGTACTAGGCTCAGGAGCTACTCAGAGATGGAGCGTCAGAGGATAGTTTGATCCAGTTATTCTTTCAGGGGTAGTTAGAGAGTGAGTTATACTTGTACAAAGTGTGAGTGTTTTCCTTTTGGGTTCTTTGGGGAGTTTTCTGGTTTACTTCTTTTGTACTCAATTCAGAGATGGGGTATGTAAAGACGTGTCATTGTATTAATAAATGAAATGTTTGTACTTTTGTTTAGTTCTTTGTGTTATTTCTATGATGGAACTTTACTTGTACTTTCCAGCACGTGCGTAGTGACCTGCAAATTTCTTTTTGCTCTTTTCCTTTCTCTCTTTCTACGTAACACTCGTTGATCTGGGAATACCTGGGACGAATTCGTACTTCCCGGGTCTCCTGGAGAGCAGATCGTTATAGTGAACCTCTTACAGCGTGAAACATTAAACCCTCAGGTTAACAAAGAAGCTCTTCGATCAATAGCTCACACTAAGCATCCTTCGCATGCATGAGTCTGTCCTATTGGGGGGGGGGTCAAACAAGCAATACTACGTTCCACAAACGAGATAATCATGACATGACGAACATTCGTTCTTTATGATAAATTTTATTTTATACAAAAAGGGCTCTACATCAAAAGTACACGGCAAGTCCATGGGATGGCAGAGTCATGAGGTCGCTCCTCCAGGTAAACAACTTCTCCAACAGAGGCCTCATCATTTCCCTCGGTAGGAACCACATGATTCTCCTCTCCGAGCTTATCATCAGACGTTAGTGTCAGCTGACTGAAGTCAACACATAAAGCAGGGAATTTGCGTTCAATCTCCAGCATATACCATGTAAAGCCCTCATCGTATAACTCATCGATGGGACCGAGGCTCTCTTTGTACCTCTCTATTTCCTCTTTAGCAATATTTGAAGAATCGACCCCCTCAGATGTGAGCAACTAAGCTTGGAGGTCAGCTTCCTTTGCCTCCCACTTCTTTTCCTCTTCGAGTAGCTGCTCTTCACCCTGCTTCCTAAGGGCAGCCTCTACAATTAGATGTTCCTCGGCTTGCTTCCTAAGGGAGGCCTCCTCAAGCAGTTATTGCTCAACATGCCTATTGAGGATTGCTTCTTCTTCGGTCTTCATTCTGGCCACTGACAGCTCCTTCTCCATCTCTTCCACACGGGATGTGAGTTTGACTCAGCGAAGCTTTGATTTTTTCAATTTCATATTCACCTTGTCAAAAGCTACCTTGGAGGTGGATATCCATTTTTTGCTTACCAACTAATTTGGCTTCATAATTAGCCACCGCTAATGAGTGTCGTTGTAACTCGACAACCACCATAGCCATCTGCATACCACAAAGCAACATGGTGGTTAAATTTGATACCCGATATGGGTAATAAAGGAAAGGAGCTACCCACTTGGAGACTTTGTCGATCTATAACAGTGGTCAGCTTCTCATGGTCAACCTTCTCCAGGATCGCCCTATCCCTAGGGCGAGTTGTATTCTCCACAATTCGAAAGGCGACCCCACAGTCTAGGAAAGCTGACTCACCCATGCCTACTGGGTAAGTGAAACGGTGAAGCTCATCATCAAGGCATTCTAGAGGAACTTGAGGCGACCCGGCTGCTGAGAAGATCGACCTAAACTCATGAGGAATCTTGTCGACCAATGGCTCCTGAGGTTAAAGGCCTCCCCATGACCAAGTATCCTTATAAAGGCATGGTTCCTGAGGCGACGACAGCCCTTGAGAAGAATCCTCTTGAGTTGGGGCCCGAGTTTGTTTAGGGGCCACGATCAGGGCCTTGGCTACATCCCTGATTGGAGAGCTCAAGCTCATGACGACAGCTTCACTTCTCCTCTTCTTCTTTTTAGCTCTTTCAATCTCAGCCATGGTGCGAAGCTTCCTCTTTTTCTGACCCTGATCTTTCTGAGGAATGACTCTGGCTGTTGGAAACTCACAACTCCTCATGAGGATTTGATGAAACAAACATATGTATATTATTATTTATGTATACTGACTTTATCTATGCAGATTTTATAGCTCAAACATTGCACATTTAGATAAGTCAAATAATCAAAGACAACATATTGCAAGGAGTAAGAAACACAAGACGAAGCATAACGCTGAAATTTTGTATCTTGTGAAAAGTGATGTAATCTTTGTTTTTATTCTTACATATACTTAGAATGTAAAAGCCTTGATGATGATCTATCTTAGTTCTTTAGGGTCCCTCCTCAAAAATCAAATTAGTGACCAAATTAGCCGATCAGTCAATCCTCCTAGTCGACCAATTTAATTCCACAAAATTCAGAAAATTGTGAATTTTTGTAACTTAGGGGTGGCAATTCGGGCCGGCCCGGTCTTATCGGGCCGTGCCGGCCCGGTCCGGTTTTCTTAAAGGACTGGGCCGGCCCGGCCCGATAAGACTTCGGGCCATTCCGGAGAGGCCCGGGCACGGTCCGATAAAAATTCGGGCCGCCCGGCCCGATCCGATAGGGTTGAATGAATTATGTATTGTGAAAATATTTTATCATAGTTTTAAACACAAACTTGTCGCATATGCTTAAAGATTCATTGAAATGGAGCACGAAAGAAAGAGATTAAGTGGGTTGCATAAGGTGATGTGTCCTACATTGTTTTCATTTATTTGGCAAGATGAAGTAACATGTTTGATGGTTCTTTGTCTCTTCTAGGAAACTGAGATCGACCCCCAAGATCCGAAGACATCAAAGTTGGCGCTGGCGGGAAGTTGTTATAATTTATGATATTTGGACCTTGATCTGATAAGATTCATGACATTGGACTCAACGCCTTAAATGAATGCACATTACTGAAATCCGCTTTAGATCATTGTGTGGTAAAATTGAAATGGGACGATCAATGCTTTTCGTGCCGTGCCGTGCCGCCCATGGGCTGAAAAGCTTGGCCCGGGTCCGGTCCGAAAATGAACCGGGCCGGGCCGGCCCGGTCCGATAAGGATTTCGGGCCAAAATTGTTGGCCCAGGCCCGGTCTTATCGTGCCGGGCCCGTGCCGGGCTATCGTGCTGGGCCGAAAATTGCCACCCCTATTGTAACTCTCATTTTTAAGTCATAAGGATCATTTTTCCACAATTTCCCAAATTTCTTGATCCTAGTCAACCAATAGGTTCTGTTAGTCGACCAAACAGTTATTAAAATAGTTATCCTAACAGGTATATTTTTGACTATTCTAATCTGAGAGATTTATGTCAGTTATTTTTTCAAAAATAAACACCAACTTCTATAACCACCCAAGGGTTGTTTAATTATCACAAATGGACAAAAATCTGACCGTTTTTGCCAGTGGTTTCTTTTCGTCAAAGGTTGACTCAACAATCAAATCCCTGATTAGCAGCAAAATTAGTCGATTAGTCATATCTATTTGTCGACTACTTTTGATAAAAACAGTTCAGATTTTCCTGAAATTTTGGTCAGTTTACAAACGGTCATAAACTACCCCTTCGGCCTATAAATAGACCCCACGACCTCTGTCTTTATATACGAAACAATTCACTCTTTCTCTCAATCTTAAGTTTGTCTCTCTCTCAAGAAAGAGTGTAATTTTCAGATTTTTTTGAGGAACCTCTGTAGAAATTTTTCCTCATTAGAAAGTCCAATTTCCAAGTGTGTTCCACCACAAATTCACATCAAGAACCTTGGAGATTCCTTCACATTCCTTGCGATATAATTCCTACATTATCAAGGCTTTATGTGATATTGTTTCTTTACTCTTTCTCTTTATTTGGTGAATCTCTTGTTGAAGAGATTGTACAAGTTTGCAACACGGGGAGTGTTGGCACTTTGTATGTTGATTGCTTGTGGGGAGCAAGTGTTATAGTGGATTGAAAATCTCTAAGGGGTAGAGGACTACACGTATGATCACAAGGATACGAACAAGGATAAATTTTTGTGTTTGTGTTTGCTATTCTTTGGATTGTTTTTATTTACTTTCGCACTCTTATTTCAATTTTTAGTTATTTTTAATTTTGCAATTTCGTCGTGATATACACTATTCATCCCCTCTAGTGTATTTGGTGTGCCAGGAGATCCAACACTGGCCACCTGGGACGAGCTCTCGACAGCCTCGATTGGGTCTCGATCAGGTCAGACCACCTGTAGAGACGGCAAGCTTCCCTCGATTGTGTAGAGAGAAGCATGTAAGACAGACTAGAGTTCAGGATCCTCTTGATATTCTTGACCCATTATGCCTGCAAATAGAAGAGGGGGTTAAGAGAAAAGGATGTGTGAACATGGGGCCAGAGACAGTACCTTTCTCACCTAGATGGTCTTTAGCAAAGTATTTGTATCGAAAAGCTTCGATATTGACCTGAGGCTTTCTGGCAGGGATAGCAAGCGTTCAGCAGCTTTTAGCTCGTCTCTTGAGAGGGGCGTCTCCTCATTTGCAACGAGGCTCGGATCCTCTCAGTGAGTAAGGAAGACCGCTACACCGAGGAAGGCCACAAATACGAACTGCTCCTTTCATCCTCTATTGGAGCTGGGGAGATCTTTAATCAGTTGTATGTTTCTCTTGGTGGTGATGCAATACCACATAAAAGCCACGGGGGTCTTCAACTGAAAACAGTAATTAAACAACATCAAGGTTGGCTCTACACCAATCATCATGCAAAGCACAATGAAGCCAACCAGGTTGCCCACGAAGTTGGGCATCATCTGGCAGAGGGGGAGCCCTAGAATATTCAGCGCTTGAGGGATAAAATGATGCATGTGAAAGCAAGGCCCATGGGAAAAAGCTTTTATATATACTCCCACATCACACTCCCTACGGAAACAAACTCGTTCGTTGGGAAGGGGAATCCGAATCTGATAAGGGTACCGAATATATTCTTTTTGAAGCGCCTGAAGTTGATCGTCTGACACTTTGGAAGCTTGATAGTCGACTACGTCAGGCACGATGAGACTTCCTTTGTTATCCCATGATATTGGGGCCTCCGCGTTGCAGGAACTAGGGCCAAGTTTTTCTCTTTCTTAGCATGACATTTCGAAGGGTTAACATCTGTTGATGTGTCTGCCATGTTCGAGGGATCTTTCGAGAGAGGGATCTAAGACAAAGCCAGTTGTGCTCTCTCCATTTCTTCCCATTGCTCAACCGACCCTGATGTTGAAGTAGAAGCCATTGCGAGAATCTTCGAAGGGAATAATGGAGAGGCGAAGAGTTTCTTTTTGAATGCTCAAACAAGTAAAGTTTGCCTCATCTTCCCATTTCCCTAATTTATGCGGCAAGATATCCCCCCACGATCGTGATTGACCCTCTTATCGGAGGGCACGTGTCGATGATCTATATGCATCTGTATTCCAAGCCTCGCATCGATGCAACGACTGAATCAAAGGAGTGGAATTTTGGCAGTCAAAATCAAATACTCCTGCTTCGAATCCGTGCCTATTTAACTAGGTATCACATCAATCGATCTCAACCGACATCCCGTCTGAGCTCAAGCGATGGGGGCCATTGTTACAACATTGGGCCAGCCCTCGAAGAGGAGAGGGGTATTTTCACCTGAATAAAGAAGCCCTTGGGGATTGCGGCGTTGTAACCCATGAAGCCCATGAACTCCACATGGAGGGCCAACCATTTGTCTATGCTGACGATTTGTCTATGCTGCAGATAGCTCGGAACATCTCAGAGTTAGGTCGGGCTTCATCCAGATAGCTCGGACTTAGCTCTCCCTGACTTTGGTTCAAGTTATATCGGGTACCACGCTTCAGCTGACGAAGCGCCACGTCATCGGAGACATACTTGTCAACTCCACCTCACTGTTTGACGAATTTACTCGTCAACATAATTTCTATCAAATGTTTTAAATTACAGTTAGATACTTATTTGATGTGTTTCAAATCAACTAAGAATTCACACATATTTGACGAGCTGCCAAATATGGTAAGGAGAAGATTGTATGGACCAAGCTACGCGTCATAAATCAGGTGGGCCCTCGCTTTTACTCCTCTCACAAATCTGAGAGATTACAGAGAACAACAACGAAAATAAATTGTTGAAAATGAGAGATTATAGAGAACAACCATGAAACTGATCGATTCTTCAAGCACGCCAAAGCGTTGCCCTTAAGACTATTTTGCCCCTAAACAAGTGCTCCGGGGTGGATCGAATGTCCCAGGGATACTCAGAATCTATCTTTTGTGATTGCACTTAATCAACAAAAGATCTTATTGAATCAGTATATTCTTTCTGAAGAACCACCATCTATTTATAGATGGATGGTGACGGTTGGATGAACCATTGCAACATCAAAAGTAACTGTTGGACGGTTATAGTAACTGTAAACATTAATTACGAAAAAAATTAAATTGATGAATCTGAAACAGACTCGCACGCGCGCACGTGCAAAGTGCTAAGTGCTAAGTATTTGATTATATAAATATATATATCCCAACAATAGCCCACAAGCATATCAATGGTCGACTTATGTTAGTTGGCCCAAACATCAATTTAATATCCAAAATAACTTTCTACTTATAAAATAGAACAATTCTTCGTGTCCATCCAATGTGGGATACAACCTCCAACACATTGCTTAGGAAAAACTCCAACAATCCCCCACCATTTCCGAGCAATACAGAAAATTCAATCTTATGCATAAATGAAGGTATCTCGCGATTGAACCTTCATTTTAGTGACCACTTCTTTTAAATAGTCAGAATAGCATGGTAGACTATGCTTTGGACCATCTATCCTCTTTGACTACTTAATTTCATGACACACATAAGATTCCTTATCCTTGATACAAAAAACCGACACGACTAGTATGGCCATTTGTCCCGTATCCATTCATGAGCATTTAGAAACCAAGCATAATTGATTCCCTAAAGCGGCCTCACTTTAAACTCATATAGGTGAACCCTGTCAATACCCATAATAAGTATCATAATGAAAAATGAAAGAAAACATGTGAATATTTATTAATATTAGTATTCACAATACAAATCACCCAGTCATACCTAGGGAATTTACATTACATCAAACATTGATAACTAAAAGTCCATTAAGAGTATTAAATACTCATCCTTACCTAATCATTATGGAAACCAAGCACTATACTTTGGCATGACATGAATGTGTGCTTGCAACCACAAAATGATGTACTTGATCTCATTGAACCTAAGACTCGAAGGTTCTATCAAGCGTTAAGTCGAGGTTCCATCGTTTATGATTCTTCACGTATGCTTTAAACCCATCCTTTTGTAGTTTTAAAAACCAAATCCCTAGAAAGGCCTTTTGTCAAGGGATCTACAAGATTATCATGTGTACGCACAAAGTCTACAGTTACAACTCCATCATGAATCAACTGCTTTACAAAATTGTGTCGTAAACCAATATGCCTTGATTTACCATTGTAAACCATGTTGTAAGCTCATGCCAAAGTAGCCTTATTATCGCAATGAAGTGATATAGGTGATATGGGTTTCGGCCTCAGAGGTAATTCATACAACAAATTCCTAAGCCATTCAGCTTCCTTGCAAGCGGATGCCAAAGCAATAAACTCGGATGCCATAGAGGAATTCGCAATGCAAGTTTGTTTCTTAGATCCCCAAGAAACTGTACCCCCACCAAGAATGAATATCCATCCACAAGTAGAAGAATGATCACAATTAGAAATCCAACTTTCATCCAAAAATCCTTCAAGCACAGAAGGAAAACCAGTATAGTGAAGACCAAAGTTATTTGTCTTCTTTAGATATTTAAGAACCCTTCTAATTGCATGCGAATGTGCATGACTCGGATTATGAGTATACCGACTCAGCTTCCCTATAGCGAAGCCTATACCCGGTCTTGTACATGTCATGGCGTACATTAAACAGCCCATCACTTTAGAGTACTCCAACGCTTTACAGGCTGATCGGTGTTCTTTGTTAAACTTACGCTATGATCAAAAGGTGTAGATGCAACCTTACAATCATAATTGTTGAACTTCTTCAATACATTTTGTATGTAATGTGATTGTGACAAGATCAACCCATTACTAGATCTAATAATTTTGATGCCTAAAATCACATCTGCCACACCCATGTCTTTCATAGAAAATTGAGTAGATAAGAAGTTCTTAGTATCATCCACTTGCTGGAGATCAGTGCCAATATTAACATGTCATCGACATATAAACAAATTACTACTCCGTTGTTTCCACTAAATTTGCAATATACGCACTTGTCTGCATCATTAATGAGAAAACCATTACTAAGTACAATCTCATCAAATTTTTGATGCCATTGTTTGGGAGCTTGCTTAAGTCCATATAAAGACTTAATAAGCTTACAAACCTTATTTTCTTGCCCAGGAACTATAAACCCTTCATGTTGTTCCATGTATACCTCCTCATCTAATTCACCATTCAGAAATGCTGTTTTAACATCTATTTGGTGAATGACCAAATTATACACAGAGGCTAAGGCAATTAACAGCTTAATAGTTGTCGTTCTTGCAACTGGGGCATAAGTATCAAAGTAAACAATACCCTCCTTTTGGGAGTATCCTTTGGCTACTAACCGAGCTTTAAATTTGTCAATTGTTCCATCGACCTTCATATTCTTCTTGAAAATCCACTTACAACCTATGGGTTTGCAACCTGGAGGTAAATTTTCCAACTTCCAGACTCTATTACCCATGATTGAGTCCATCTCGTCATTAATAGCCTCCTTCCAAAAAGGAGCATCCGGAGACATTATAGCATCTATAAGAGTGACATGATCAGAATCCATATTGTAATAAAATGGAATATAATTATCAATAGAAAATGTGTCCCTACTACCTTCCACTAGAAACATAAAGAAATCAGATTCGAAATCTTTAGATTTCCGTGCCCTCTTGCTTTTTATTAATTGAGAGGTTTATCCATTAGGGGAGTCATGTTCAATACGAACATTTTCATGACCATTAGTTCTAGATTCTAAAGTTATATCACGAGGCCTAGGGATAGTTGAAAAACGATTTTCATCAAAGCTTGCATCTCGTGACTCAATAACAGTATTAACAGAATAATGATCATTTGGTTCTATAACCTTAAACCTATAGGCTTTACTATTAGAAGCATAACCTATAAACAAACATTCAATTCCTTTCCCCCTAATTTTTTCCTTTTAATTTCAGGAACTTTAACTATTGCTCTACAACCCCATAGTTTAAGATAGCTTAAATTTGGTTTTCTCTTATTCCAAAGTTCATATGGAGTAATAGACTTATGCTTTTTAGTAGGCACTCTATTAAGAATATAACAAGCAGTTTGCAATGCTTCACCCCAATGACCATGGGATAAACCCGAATTTGATAACATAGCGTTAATTTCCGTTAAAACTCGGTTTTTCCTTTCAGCAACACCATTCTGCTATGGTGTGTAAGGTGCTGTAACTTGATGAATTATTCCGCTTGACTGGAAATACAATGGATTATAGTATTCCCCCCTCTATCCGATCTAAGACATTTAATGAATGTCTCATAATAAAGTTCAACTTCAGATTTAAAGACTTTAAATTTTTTAAGAGCTTCATCCTTTGATCGTAATAAATACACTTGACAAAATCTGGAATAATCATCAATAAAAGTTGCAAGATACCGCTTTCCATCTAATGTTAAAGAATCACTCATGTCACATAAATCGCTATGGATTAAGTCTAGTAACTGTGATTCTCATGCAATAGAAGGAAAAGGCAACCTCGTAATCTTAGTTACCATACATGTTTTGCAACTTACAGTTTGCTTATCAAAACAAGGAATCAAGGACAAAGGTGCCATGTCTTTTAATTTTCTAGAGTTAACATGTCCTAAACGATTATGCCATAAAACAGAATCATTTAAAACATCCAAGACATAAGCAGAAACATCCATATTATTATTGATAATGTTTAACTTGAACATACCGGCATGGGCATACCCCTTACCTACAAACATACTACTCTTAGACAGTACATAGTTTCCAGCCTCATACACTTGTTTGAACCCATATTGGTTCAAGATATAACTAGACATCAGATTCTTACTCAAATCAGGAGCATGATACACATCATTTAAAGTAAGACACTTTCCAGAAGTAAACTTTAACATAATGCTTCCTTTTCCAAAGAAATTAACCGGGGACTTATTTCCCATGTAGAGAAAAGTTGGTTCTTCCACTGCTTAGGTCTTGAAATTCGTCTTATCTTTGCATACATGTCTTGTTGCCCCAGAATCAACCCACCAGTCATTGTCCTCTTGAATCATGTTGATTTCAGATATCATGGCAATGAAGTTTTCTTTGCCATCAGCCGCTTTCCTTTGATAAGGATTCTGACCAGCCCTTGAACTAGTGGAACCACCTTTCTTCTTTGGGCAATCTCGTTTCATGAGAGGACCATTGCAAATCCAACAAGCAATTTTCCTTTGCTTGTTATTGTGATTTGGAATGGAATTGCCTTTTCTCTTTTTGTCTTTGCCATGAAACTTAGCCTTACCTTTGCATTTACTGGATTGTCCTTCATCCACCACATGGACCACTCGGTCCTTGCCTTTTTCCTGTTAACAGGATTCCTCTTCTACATGAAGAGAGTTGGCCAATTCCTCTAGAGACATATCCTTTTTCTTATGTTTAAGGCTATGTTTAAATTCTTCCCATCCTAAGGCCAGTTTATTAATAATAGGTGAAACAACAATAGTTTCATCCATGTTCATGTTATGTTGTTTAAAATTACCAAGTATGCGTTCAACTTCATAGAATTGTTCCACCATCGATCTTGCATCAGACATGGCATAACTATTAAATTGTGAAACAAGGAATTTCTTACTTGTAGCATCATCACGTATATACCTTGCCTCCAATTGATCCCATAAGTCCTTTGCAGACTCAACAGTTTGATATGTATCAAACAGCCCGTCTGACATACCATTGAGAATGTGACCACGAGACACATACTCATCATTTTCCCACTTGGCTCTAGCACGAGTTTCTTCAAGTGTTTCATCTTCCCTCTCTTGAGGTTGTGGTGTAGTCAGAACGTACACTACTTTCAGAGTGGTTAACAGAAAGTTCATCTTCTTCTGCCACCTTCGAAAATTGCCACCATTAAACTTGTCCAGTTTCATAAAATTCGCTGTCATCTCTCAAACGTTTGCCATAATAGTCTTAAGAATGTTGAATCTGAGAGATTACAGAGAACAACAACGAAATTAAATTGTTGAAAATGGGAGATTACAGAGAACAACAATGAAACTGACCAATTCTTCACGCACGCCAAAGTGTTGCCCTTAAGACTATTTCGCCCTAAACAAGTGCTTCGGGTGGATCGAACGTCTCAGGGATACTCAGAATCTATCTTTTGTGATTGCACTTAATCAACAAAAGATCTTATTGTATCAGTATATTCTTTCTGAAGAACCACCATCTATTTATAGATGGATGGTAACGGTTGGATGAACCATTGCAACTGCAATAGTAAGTTACAGTAACTGTAAACGTTAATTACGAAAAAAATTAAATTGATGAATCTGAAACAGACTCGCACGCACGCACGTGCAAAGTGCTAAGTGCTAAGTATTTGATTATATAAATATATATATCCCAACAATAGCCCACTAGCATATCAATGGTCGACTACTATTAGTTGGCCCAAACATCAATTTAATATCTAAAATAACTCTCTACTTATAAAATAGAACAATTCTTCGTGTCCATCCAATGTGGGATATAACCTCCATCACATTGCTTAGGAAAAACTCCAACAATCCCCCACCATTTCCGAGCAATACAGAAAAGTCAATCTTATGCATAAATGAAGGTATCTCGCGATTGAACCTTCATTTTAGTGACCACTTCTTTTAAATAGTCAGAATAGCATGGTAGACTATGCTTTGAACCATCTATCCTCTTTGACTAGTTAATTTCATGACACACATAAGATTCTTTATCCCTGATACAAAAAACCGACACGACTAGTATGGCCATTTGTCCCGTATCCATTCATGAGCATTTAGAAACCAAGCATTATTGATTCCCTAAAGCGGCCTCACTTTAAACTCATATAGGTGAACCTTGTCAATACCCATAATAAGTATCATAATGAAAAATGAAAGAAAACATGTGAATATTTATTAATATTAGTATTCTCAATACAAATACACCCAGTCATACCTAGGGAATTCACATTACATCAAACATTGATCACTAAAAGTCCATTAAGAGTATTAAATACTCATCCTTACCTAATCATTATGGAAACCAAGCACTATACTTTGGGATGACATGAATGTGTGCTTGCAACCACAAAATGATGTACTTGATCTCATTGAACCTAAGACTCGAAGGTTCTATCAAGCGTTAAGTCAAGGTTCCATCGTTTGTGATTCTTCACGTATGCTTTAAACCCATCCCTTTTGTAGTTTTAAAAACCAAATCCCTAGAAAGACCTTTTGTCAAGGGATGTGCAAGATTCTCATGTGTACGCACAAAGTCTATAGTTACAACTCCATCATGAATCAACTGCTTTACAAAACTGTGTCGTAAACCAATATGCCTTGATTTACCATTGTAAACCATGTTGTAAGCTCGTGCCAAAGTAGCCTTACTATCACAATGAAGTGATATAGGTGACATGGGTTTCGGCCACAGAGGTAATTCATACAACAAATTCCTAAGCCATTCAGCTTCCTTGCATGCGGATGCCAAAGCAATAAACTCGGATGCCATAGAGGAATTCGCAATGCAAGTTTGTTTCTTAGATCACCAAGAAACTGTAGCCCCACCAAGAATGAATATCCATCCACAAGTAGAAGAATGATCACAATTAGAAATCCAACTTTCATCCAAAAATCCTTCAAGCACAGAAGGAAAACCAGTATAGTGAAGACCAAAGTTATTTGTCTTCTTTAGATATTTAAGAACCCTTCTAATTGCATGCCAATGTGCATGACTCGGATTATGAGAATAACGACTCAGCTTCCCTACAGTGAAGCCTACATCCCGTCTTGTACATGTCATGGCGTACATTAAACTGCCCATCACTTTAGAGTACTCCAACTGCTTTACAGGCTGACCGGTGTTCTTTGTTAAACTTACGCTATGACCAAAAGGTGTAGATGCAACCTTACAATCATAATTGTTGAACTTCTTCAGTACATTTTGTATGTAATGTGATTGTGACAAGATCAACCCATTACTAGATCTAATAATTTTGATGCCTAAAATCACGTCTGCCACACCCATGTCTTTCATAGAAAATTGAGTAGATAAGAAGTTCTTAGTATCCTCCACTTGCTGGAGATCAGTGCCAATATTAACATGTCATCGACATATAAACAAATGACTACTCCTTTGTTTCCACTAAATTGTAATATACGCACTTGTCTTCATCATTAATGTGAAAACCATTACTAAGTACAATCTCATCAAATTTTTGATGCCATTGTTTGGGAGCTTGCTTAAGTCCATATAAAGACTTAATAAGCTTACAAACCTTATTTTCTTGCCCAGGAACTATAAACCCTTCAGGTTGTTCCATGTATACCTCCTCATCTAATTCACCATTCAGAAATGCTGTTTTAACATCTATTTGGTGAATGACCAAATTATACACAGAGGCTAAGGCAATTAACACCTTAATAGTTGTCATTCTTGTAACTGGGGCATACATATCAAAGTAATCAATACCTTCCTTTTGGGAGTATTCTTTGGCTACTAACCGAGCTTTAAACTTGTCAATTGTTCCGTCGACCTTCATTTTCTTCTTGAAAATCCACCTACAACCTATGGGTTTGCAACCTGGAGGTAAATTTGCCAACTTCCAGACTCTATTACCCATGATTGAGTCCATCTCGTCATCAATAGCCTCCTTCCAAAAAGGAGCATCCGGAGACATCATAGCATCTATAAAAGTGACAGGATCAGAATCCATATTGTAATAAAATGGAATATAATTATCAATAGACTATGTGTCCCTACTACCTTCCACGAGAAACATAAAGAAATCTGATTCGAAATCTTTAGATTTTCGTGCCCTCTTGCTTTTTCTTAATTGAGAGGTTTCTTCATTAGGGGAGTCATATTCAATATGAACATCTTCATGACCATTAGTTCTAGATTCTAAAGTTATATCACGAGGCCTAGGGATCGTTGTAAAACGTTTTTCATCAAAGATTACATCTCGTGACTCAATAACAGTATTAACAGAATAATGATCATTTGGTTCTATAACCTTAAACCTATAGGCTTTACTATTAGAAGCATAACCTATAAACAAACATTCAATTCCTTTTCCCCTAATTTTTTCCTTTTAATTTCAGGAACTTTAACTATTGCTCTACAACCCCATACTTTAAGATAGCTTAAATTTGGTTTTCTCTTATTCCAAAGTTCATATGGAGTAGTAGACTTATGCTTTTTAGTAGGCACTCTATTAAGAATATAACAAGCAGTTTGCAATGCTTCACCCCAATGACCATGGGATAAAACCGAATTTGATAACATAGCGTTAACCATTTCCGTTAAAACTCGGTTTTTCCTTTCAGCAACACCATTCTGCTATGGTGTGTAAGGTGCTGTAACTTGATGAATTATTCCGCTTGACTGGAAATACAATGGATTATAGTATTCCCCCCTCTATCCGATCTAAGACATTTAATGAATGTCTCATAATAAAGTTCAACTTCAGATTTAAAGACTTTAAATTTTTTAAGAGCTTCATCCTTTGATCGTAATAAATACACTTGACAAAATCTGGAATAATCATCAATAAAAGTTGCAAGATACCGCTTTCCATCTAATGTTAAAGAATCACTCATGTCACATAAATCGCTATGGATTAAGTCTAGTAACTGTGATTCTCATGCAATAGAAGGAAAAGGCAACCTCGTAATCTTAGTTACCATACATGTTTTGCAACTTACAGTTTGCTTATCAAAACAAGGAATCAAGGACAAAGGTGCCATGTCTTTTAATTTTCTAGAGTTAACATGTCCTAAACGATTATGCCATAAAACAGAATCATTTAAAACATCCAAGACATAAGCAGAAACATCCATATTATTATTGATAATGTTTAACTTGAACATACCGGCATGGGCATACCCTTTGCATACAAACATACCACCCTTAGACAGTACATAGTTTCCAGCCTCATACACTTATTTGAACCCATATTGGTTCAAGATATAACCAGACAACAGATTCTTACTCAAATCAGGAGCATGATACACATCATTTAAAGTAAGACACTTTCCAGAAGTAAACTTTAACATAACGCTTCCTTTTCCAAAGACATTAACCGGGGACTTATTTCCCATGTAGAGAAAAGTTGGTTCTTCCACTGCTTCATAGGTCTTGAAATTCATCTTATCTTTGCATACATGTCTTGTTGTCAACCCACCAGTCATTGTCCTCTTGAATCATGTTGATTTCAGATATCATGGCAGTGAAGTTTTCTTTGCCATCAGCCGCTTTCCTTTGATAAGGATTCTGACCAGCCCTTGAACTAGTGGAACCACCTTTCTTCTTTGGCAATCTCGTTTCATGTGAGGACCACCGCAAATCCAACAAGCAATTTATCTTTGCTTGGTATTATGATTTGGAATGAAATTGCCTTTTCTCTTTTTGTCTTTGCCCTGAAACTTAGCCTTACCTTTGCCTTTACTGGATTGGCCTTCATCCACCACATGGACCACTCGGTCCTTGCCTTCTTCCTGTTAACGGAATTCCTCTTCTACACGAAGAGAGTTGGCCCATTCCTGCAGAGACATATCCTCTGTCTTATGTTTAAGGCTATGTTTAAATTCGTCCCATCCTAAGGGCAGTTTATCAATGATAGTTGAAACAACAATAGTTTCATCCATGTTCATGTTATGTTGTTTAAAATTACCAAGTACGCATTCAACTTCATAGAATTGTTCAATCACCGATCTTGCATCGGACATGGTGTCACGCCCCGCTTCCCAAAAACATGGAGACGAAGCGTGAGAAGGTCCGCACGGACTTGAAGCTGCAAGGCCGCAAGTCCGATAAGCGTCAAATAAAACGAAGTAGCAGGTCCATGTAATGTGACTCAGAATAACAATAACGATAATAGAAAAGAGACAAATAATATAACATTATTCCAACTCATAGTCCAACAAAAAGTCCAACAACCAGAAATGCCACCAGGCAATAAAAGAGTCAAAAGCAAAAGGCCTAGCATGGCCAACAGAATCTAAAAAAACGGTGCTACTCACCGACAACCACAGCTAACAAAGAAAAGTACGGGAGGTCTCTAAGATTGATCACCGGTGTCCTTGTACTCCACGTCACCAACATGTTCGGGCACGAACTCCACGAACTCGTCACCCTCCGCAACTGTCTCTGGCTCAGCAACTAACATGCGTCACCCAAAGAGAAGGGGCACATGTCAGCAAGTCTAAAAAAGACTTGTGCAAGGAAACTATAAAAAGTAAAGCAACCTAGCAGTTCTAAAGTAAAGTATGACATGGATAAAAATGACAAATGACATGGCATGGCAAGTAAACAAGTAAAGGCAAGTACTGGAATTGTAATCACGTCGTGCACAGAGATTCCGCCCTTTGGCTAGAGTGGCTGTACGGGCCAACTCTTACACTCAAGTGACCGTTTATCCCTACCCCTCCACGTGTGTCGAGCCAGGGCATTACCCCCGAACACGGAATGCTCGCTTCTGGATCACGAGCCAGGAAGTGTTTTAACACGGATGGCGTAGGGTTATGCCCGCATAACGGGTGCCTAGCCGGTAACACGGAATCATGGATTTGGTACAAGTAGTGTAGCGTGTGCTACGATGCAAGTTTAACTAGGATGACATGTAAGATGCAATGCATGGCAGTTAACAATTCAAATGCGTACAGTTAAAGAATTTAAACATGACTGATATCAATGCATGAACGATATGGCAAGGTGTCGGATCTAGCTTCGTTGTCAAGCTAGATCTCAAAGTTGCGCCTAGATCGCTATCATTTCACGATCTAGTCTCTTCCACGCTAGTACAAGAATTGGCCTAAAACATGGCCTAAAGAAAAGTTGGCAAGTTTCACTTGCCTGGTACCGAGTTGTTGCATGACGTGAGTAACGAGAACGGTATCCTACGGTAGGTGAGTTTGCTGTTATGGCAAAATAAAAGATTAGGTGGAAGTTCTAAATCGTTTTGCATTGGAATCCTATGTCTAGTGATCCATTTTTAATTTAGGGTTTCTAATTTACGGTGTGGGTTAAAAGCGATTAAGGGATTAGAGTTACTAACCGTAGAGTAGCGAATGGAAAACACCAAAACAGATCTTGCTTTGGCGACGAAGAACAATCCAGGGAAGCTACGGCCGAAAAAAGAGATCCGGGCGACCTAGATCGGTAACCGGCGCAAGATTCGGCGAGAAAGAACCTCCGAGGATGAAGGAAATGATTTGGGGAAGTTTGTGGATGATTTGAGAATGATCTTGGCTCAGGAAGAATGAATGAAGAATGATAGAATCGACAGATTAAATAGAAATAAAAACGGCGGCTAAAAATAGATCTAGGGTTTCGGGGTCAACTAGTCGGTCAAAGAAGAGTGGTTGACCGACTAGTTTAGGAACTAGTCGGTCGGTCGTCTAACTTAGACCGACTAAGAGGCAAACCAAAAATAGGGTTTTGGTACAGGTCGACTACATTAGTCGGTCAAAGAACAACTGGTGACCGACTAGTTTAAGAACTAGTCGGTCGGTCGACCAACATTGACCGACTAAAAGATCAACCCAAAAACTTTCGAAGAAAACTGAACATAGAACTAGTCGGTTGAAGAGCAACTCTTAACCGACTAAAAAGAAAGATTATACAAGAATTAGTCGATTGAAGAACAATAGCTGACCGACTAGTTTGCAACCTAGTCGGTCGAAAATCGTTCTTAGACCGACTAACAACAAACAGTAACTTTATTGTACAGTGAACTCAGAATTAGTCGGTCTGAGTACAATTCTTGACCGACTAGTTTGAGAACTAGTCGGTCGAAGGGTGAACTTAGACCGACTAACGACAAACAGTAACTCAGCTATTATTAATATGTTGAACTAGTCGGTTCCTGAAGGATGGCCGACCGACTAGATCTCATTCTAGTCGGTTGGTTCTCCTTCGTGAACCAACTAAGATGCACCAGAAGTGTCGAAACGAAGCGCGAAGCTTCGAGAAAGATTCTATGGCTTCTAGGATCGTTCTAACTCTAAAATTACGGCGTTAAGAAGCTAAACGTAAGAATTTAATCGAGAAAAACATACAAGGAGGAAAATTCAATATCATTCATATACAATAGCTATTACAAACACCGGTCGTTACACATGGCATAACGATTAAATTGCGAAACAAGGAATTTCTTACTTGTTGCATCTTCACGCATATACCTTGCCTCCAATTGATCCCATAAGTCCTTTGCAGACTCAACAGTTTGATATGTATCAAACAGCCCGTCCGACATACCATTGAGAATGTGACCACGACACACATACTCATCATTTTCCCACTTGGCTCTAGCACGAGTTTCTTCAAGTGTTTCATCTTCCCTCTCTTGAGGTTGTGGTGTAGTCAGAACGTACACAACTTTCAGAGTGGTTAACAGAAATTGCATCTTCTTCTGCCACCTTCGAAAATTGCCACCATTAAACTTGTCCAGTTTCATAAAATTCGATGTCATCTCTCAAACGTTTGCCATAATAGTCTTAAGAATGTTGAATCTGAGAGATTACAGAGAACAACAACGAAATTAAATTGTTGAAAATGAGAGATTACAGAGAACAACAATGAAACTGACCGATTCTTCAAGCACGCCAAAGTGTTGCCCTTAAGACTATTTCGCCCCTAAACAAGTGCTCCGGGGTGGATCGAACGTCTCAGGGATACTCAGAATCTATCTTTTGTGATTGCACTTAATCAGTAAAAGATCTTATTGTATCAGTATATTCTTTCTGAAGAACCACCATCTATTTATAGATGGATGGTAACGGTTGGATGAACCATTGCAACTGCAATAGTAACTGTTGGACGGTTACAGTAACTGTAAACATTAATTACGAAAACAAATTAAATTGATGAATCTGAAACAGACTCGGACGCGCACACGTGCAAAGTGCAAAGTGCTAAGTCTTTGATTATATAAATATATATATCCCAACAATATCCCACTAGCATATCACTGGTTCACTACTATTAGTTGGCCCAAACATCAATTTAATATCCAAAATAACTCTCTACTTATAAAATAGAATAATTCTTCTTGTCCATCCAATGTGGGATATAACCTCCAACATATTGCTTAGGAAAAACTCCAACAAGTTTGTCTGCGAAAAATGCGCTATCGGATCGTCTACATTATGTATATATTTGAATTATGAAGCTTTTATAGTTCATAATTTGAATTATTTAGGCCTAAAATTAGGTTCAAAGCCTATTGTAATTGGACCAAATCTTAGAGTGACACCGGGATGTTGCAACACAGTTTCCCGACAACCAATATTACAAACAATAAATTTTTATGACGTGAAAAGTGTGGTTACCATTATATTGGTAGTCTCGAATTCTATTGAGATGATAGTTGCTTGTTCTTGGATATGCAAACCAATAACAAGAACTTGTTGGGGATGGTTGGGATGTCACTCAATCTAAAACCATCCGACGCTCAAGCAAGCCTCCTTGCAATTGGCAAGCATGTGTATGTACATGTTAACATTAAATTGTGCAAAAATACTATGAGTTTATATATGGAAGACTTGTGAGTAATTTAGTTTATACAGGTCTAAATCATAATTTCTTGCATGAATCTTACTTTACATAGAATTCTCCTTTAGGTTGGTACCATCTCCGATGGGTCTTCAGCCTACTTCAACTTAATATGCCGAAGCCTCCCAAACAAGGGCAGAACCAGGAATTGTTTCCGCCCTGGGCTACCGACCAAATACAAAATGGATGCAAATCAGGTTTGAGATATTGGATTTTGACAGTTAGCGGGCTAGCCTTTTAGAGACATTTTATTCAGAAAGGGGCGATTTTTTGTGGTGATGGGGATTCTGCATTTTCTTTTCTTTTTGTTAATATGCTTCATTTCTGGATCTTTTTGGCACAAGTTTTTTTTGGCTTTTTGGGCAAAGTACAGTTGCAAATAAATAGTGTTTTATTATGTGGTGAAGGAGAAGAAGAGCTTAGATTATGTTTGATTGCACGAAAATAGGTTGAAATAATGTACTCAATTTTATAAAAGTGACTTCTTTAAATCACAAATCGGAAATGTTTCATGTTATTCAATGTATCCATTCATCCAAAAACAATATTGTTAGTGGTCAAGAGGTTAATATGTAAGCTTGATATTAATTTTTTAGAAAATATTACACATTGGTCATTAAAGTATACAAATTTAATCGTATATACACTAAATTATTCGGGATTTTGGCATCATTAATTATAAATGTTGCGGGGTAAAATCCGCGTACAATGAATTTGTAATAAGGGGAACCAAGGGCACGATGGTTTTGAGTTGGATGAGGAATAAGTAGGCTTTTCCAAGTAGGGATGGGGTTGAGAGGCGGGGTGTCCTTCGTAGGTCGATCTCTAAGACGATCCTACAAGTCCGCCGGTGGCTCGCCGTTCACCACGAGTAAGACACCATTTGCACGGTACTAGGAAGAGACGACATACGCACTGAGCAGCTCGTCAGAAAGGCCGGGTTGGGTTCCAACCCATAGCCCCTCCGATGCCTAAGTTAGTATTAGGACTTAGAAAAGGATGGCTGGACACGTAGGTCGAGCTAAGTGTAGGTCGACCTAGCGTGGCGAGCTGTGGTGGAAGAACAAAGATATGGACGACTTTTGCTCTTGTGTCTGTGAGTAAGAGTTTAAGAATCAATTTACCAACCCCCTTCTCGATAGATGTGAAGGGGTATTTATTGCTGATAGAGGTGGTTAGGTGAGGCTGACCTGGCATGCTGAGCTGGTGCGTCTGTCAGCAGAAGCTTTGGCCGAGGGTGTCAGAGCTGTGCGTGTCAGCCATGCTTTTTTCAGACGGTGCAATAGCCATGTGTGCTTTGTCAGAGTGTCATAGCCAAAAGCACCAACGGTCAGGGGGCACAGCGGTTAGGGGGCGCTTTGTCAGGCTGTCGAGCGGTAGAAGCGTCAGTGACGTCCTTGTACTAGGTTGTCTGTCGTGTCCGATGAGCCAAAGGATAGTCGAGGGGCGTCCGAAGAGCTGGGCCGCACTTGAATCTCTTGGTCACCCTCGATGGGCGACGAGCGACTTAACTATATTCCTGGCAAGCTCGGAGGGAAGCAGGCGCCCACCTGGCGAGGTATGGGGCGTAAAGCACCCTTTCCACTTAGTCGAGATGAACTTCAGGGATGATAGGCGACCAGCGGGCTAGGAGGATCAGGTGATTAGTCGGTGGGGTTAGGATGAAGAGCATCCTTTTGCCAGTCGAGGTGGACTTTACGAAGGAGGGTCGGGCTGGCTGTGTGTCTGGCGAGCTTGGATGGAAGTTCGGGGTAGCACGATCTTTAGGGCGTAACAATTACCCCCGTCATTCCGGCTTGAGACGAAATCCCGGCCTAGCTCGGATGACATACCATCTCTCCATCTATCTAGGAGGGACGGGGCGATCTTCGTTTCGGTCTTGGAAGTGGCGGGAGTTATTTCGAAAAACTCGCCCACCGTTTCGTTGTCATCATTCTGATTTGAGGGGTGGGGAGAAATCGAGGCGTCTCCGCCACCTGATACACGATGCGTGGCAGAGACGTCCGCGGGTGGTAGTCGAGGCAGCAGAGCAGCTCGGATCGACACCACGTGGTAGAGCATCGATGGTGGGGATGATCCTCTATTTTCTATAAATAAGGAACGGCTGGATCCGTCGAGATTTTTCTTCTGATTTCAAGTTTCTCCGAGCACTTCTTCTCCAAACTTTCGACTCGCCACCGTCATCGCTGTTGTCGGAGTTACTATTCTGATACCTTCCTCAGTCTGTCTTCTTTCAGTTAGGTAATCTCTCGACCTTCTTTTAGATGGCTTCTCCTTTCGAGGTCGGAAGTGGTAGTGGTGCGGTGAGGGAGGAAGTAGTGGTAAAATAAGAGGAATTGGAAGAGGCGATGTGGCGATGGAGGAAGAAATCATTCCTAAGGAGGGTGCCGAGGGTGGTAGCAACCACTCGATGCAGAACGGACACAATCAACATCAGGGAAATTCGGGCGAGGTATGTTCGGCCCCCTTGTGAAGTACGCCTCCCCGAAGCCGATGAGAGGATATGCGGTCCCGGGGATAATGAGGTTGGGGTTTATGTCCAGGCCTTCGAGCTAGGGCTATGATTTTCACTCAACCATCATCTCCTTCATCTGTTGAATTTCTTTGAGCTTCCGCTCTTCGCGCTGGAGCCGAGCTCCGTTGGTTTGATGATCGGCTTCGTCGTCCTCTGCCTTGCCAGTAACTTGAGTCTGTCCTTGGCACTCTTCTGCCATTTCTTCAAAGTGAGGAGGAAAGGGAAACATTATTATGTACATGCGAGGAAGGGGCGGTCTCTCATCTGTGGGGTGTCAGCCGATGTGAAAGGGTGGAGGGAGAAATTCATTTTTGTTTTGATGCCGACCGATGTAGTGTTGATGTCAAACTGTGGGGGCATTGAATCCCTTAGTGGATGAGGAGGTGGCCTTGAAGGGAGAGGATTTGGCCAATGCCCAAATTTTGGGGGAGATTCCTGAGGTGGACCGACAGCTGGCGAGCTTGATCAAGGATGACCGGCTTGCTCAGCACTTTTGGCCCGAAGGTATTTTGATTCTGGCAAACTTTTCCATGTAGGCTCACCCTAATCTTTCTTAATTATAGGCAAGGACATGATACGCACAAGGGAGGAAGTGCTAAGGGTGGCCGGGGTGTCCGTGGCGAAGAAGTCCGGCCCCCAGGACAAAGGCAAGAGATTGGCAGACGATGAAGGGCCGTTGAAGGAGACCGCCCAGAAACGTGGCGCTGAGGTCATAACTGGGGAGAGTGTAGACAAGCGGTAACGAACGTCTGAATCGGATGCCTCCTTTCGTCAGACTAGCGAGGCTGCACCTGATGATCAAGCCGACCAGAGGGAGGCCGCCGCGGCTCCTCCAAAGATTTCGACTGCAGAGAAGCTCGGCAGCGCACCCGCTGTCAATCACTGGCCTTATGGTATTCTCCAGCGGGAGATGGGGAGGGAGGTGCACCCGAGCTATGAGAGGGCACTTGCCAGCTTTAGGTCGAAGAGGGCTGAGGTTAAAGCCCTTCCAAGGGAGGAAACCCTCCGGCCGATCGACCCGATAGGCCGATGTGAGTCGGTTTTTGATGAGGCCAGGGTTGCGGCCCGTCTGGCGGAAAATAGCATGCTGCCGCATGACCGAGAATCCTTGGCCAATGTTGGTGCGAAACGGCTGTGTGCTTTTGCGATCTGGCACAATTTGCAGGTAGGTCGACCTTCTAACTCCGTCTTGCTAGTCTTCCTGCTTACGCATGTAACTGTGTCTTGGCTTCTTTTGTAGGCGGTGGCGGCGATGGCGGCTCTGCTGTGCCACACCCAGGTGGCCCTCATCAAGGCGTCCCTCGAGAAGGCAAGGGCCGACCTTCATGAGACCAGGGAAAAGTTGCGGGAGAAGGACAAGGAGCTGGGGCGAGCTATGAGAATCTATGATGCTCAGAAGAAGTTCGTCGAGGATCTGGAGGGGAAGCAGGCAGAGCTCGCACATCGGCTTCAAGAGGAGGATGCCAAGGGTCGATATCCTGATGATACATTCTAAGGAGATGGGCAGCAAGAATCAGGTGATCGACCTTCAGCAGCCGGAGATCGCCGACCTGAAGTGGGCAGTGGAGGCGGGAAAAAGGGAGAACACGGTCTTGAAGAAGAAAATGGAGAAACATGGGAAGGTAGATCAGGCCATGCTGGACACCGCCGTCCACCGATATCAGGATGAGGAGCTCGTCCCATTGTTGCGAGTGGAGAAGGAGGTGGGCATCGAGGAGGGACTGTCGAGGATGAAGGGCAGGCTGGCGAAGTTGCATCCCTCACTCGTGGCCGACTTCCCCAAGCTGGACGTGCCCTTAGCTGAAGAAGGAGAGGAATCAAGAGATGCACCAGGGGGCAGCGGTCAGGCAAGCGACCCGGTAGACACACAGTCTCAGGAGGATAGCGTTCAAGGAAGTGGCAGTCGAGTCGAGGCGCCTTAGAATAGGGTGAAGTCTGTATGGCCGGCTTTCGGCCGATCCGGATGTCCGTTGTATTTTGGTAGGCCATGGGTTGTACATAGTCAATTATAAATGAAACACGAAATTCTTCCTTACTCTCCTTTTGTTTGCTTTCCCTGTTGGTTGTGTGGGATGTTGTTTTTGTCTATGTATGAGTAACCCCAACATTCTTCTACCGTCGAGCGCTGGGCCGAGGAGAAGGAGAATGTTGTGAGGTTGTAAGTCTGACTCGGACTTGCACGGACTTGCAGGCGAGTTTCCGGCGAGGGGAAGGTATGAGCTCATAGCTTGGCCTTCTCGGTCGGCCTTGCAGGGCGAGGGTGCTCTTGGAATGTCTTGGCGTTCCTTGGTGTACCGACCTGAAATTTTAGTCCGCACCGTATGTGGGTGATAATATAAGTGGGGGTGGAAGTCCGGCCTGGTCCAGATGACGAACCATCTCCTTGTCTGTCCGAAAGTGGGTGGAGCGGCCTGTGATCCGAGTGTTTGGAAAGGGCGGGAGTTATTTTGAAAAGCCTGCCCACCGCTTCGTTGCCATCATTTTGATTTCAAGGTGGGAGAATATCGAAGCATCCCATCCATCCAGCAGGTGACGCGTGGCGGACGTGACCGGGGGTGATAGTCGAAGCGTCAGAAGGCTCGGATCTTCGACGCGTGGAGAAGCTTCTGCGGCGGAGATCGGTCGGCGATTCCTATAAATAGGGGAGGTGGGTATCGAGCGAAAGTTTTTCCACTTCTGATTTTCTTCAAGTTCTTGCCTTCGTCTGAGTTTCCGATCGCCGTTGTCGTCGAAGCCGTCGCCAGAATTCGTGCTACCGTCTCGACAGTGTCATCCGGCTGCCGGATTCTCATAGGTATTGTTCTTTTCTTCTTGAAATGGCATCTTCAGATTTTACTCATTCGTCTGCTTAGAGGCATATAGAACATGGGGTTAGGGGCGGAGGAGCACCGGATAGCTCCGCTGTGGATACGGTGCAGATGGTGGAGGAGAGATCACCGGTAAGTCAAGGGTTGCACTCAAGTTGGGTCGGGGGCCAAGCTTGCAGTGAGCCCGTCGTCAGCGGACCCAAGGGATCCGAGGAAGGAGAAAAGGCCTATGGTGTCGAAGCCGCAGCCGTCGCTAGGGCCGTTGTTTCCATGGCCGGGGTCAGGGACGTTCCCACTGAGATTGCGAGCAGGAGGTCGGTGCGTAGACCTCCTTCATACCAGAAGCCCACGCAAAGTACATCAGGCTGCCCTATACAGTCCGCCTCCTGACTGCTTCTGAACGGGTGTGTTTCACGAAAGATCATGAGGTCGGGGTCTACATGGCCTGCTTTCACCAAGGACTACGCTTCCCGCTTCCTCCCCTGCTTCTTGAAATCTTGAACTTCCTCAGGCTTCCGTTGTTCCAGCTGATGCTGAACTCCATTATCACGATCGTCGGCTTCCTCGTTCTATGCACAAGGAATGATGTATGTCCATCCCTCCCCTTGTTCTGCCATTTCTTCGTACTCAAGAAGATAAGGTCGTACTACTAGCTGTCGGCGAGGAGAACTCACCCTCTTATCTTGGGCTTGCTGGGCAAGATCAAGGGTTGGAGGGATCAATTTGTGTTCGTCTCCATGCCCTCGGATCTGTCGTTGAGGTCAAACTTGGGTGCGTTGAATCCGGATGCGAAGAAAAAGGTTCTTCTGAATGGGGACGAGGCAGAGCGGGCTAGGATCTTACAGGCGATTCCCGCTGAGGGTAGGTGGTACGATAGGCTTGCCAAGGAGGAGATGCTAGTCTGACATATCTGGCCCGAAGGTAACCCGAGCTTTGTAGCCGTCGTTCCCAATTTGCTTACCTTGATCTCTCTTCCTTTTACAGGTCAGTCAATGAGCTTGCCTGTGGAGGAACTGATGGAGATGGCCGCAGAGCAAGCGACGTAGCAGGCGGCCCAGAAACCCGCGAAGGGCGGCCAGAAGAGGGTCCAGGAAGGGTCTTCGAAGGGGAAGGCCGAGAAGCTTGCCCGGCCCAAGAAGACAAAGATAGCAGAGACCATGGTCACTTCGGGTCCCCTGTCGGCCGGGACTGAGGCCAACCGCCCGACCGAGCGTGCTGCTACCAGAGCCAGGGCTACGCCTATCAATCTCAAAGCCGAGGAAGGGAGGCGATCCGACCCAGAGGCCAGAGGTTCCCAGAGCAGGCATCCCAGTCCGATCCCCGTAGCTTCGATCCAGACCCCGGCTCCCCCAGGGGGCTCTACTGGGTCAGGCTCCGTCAATGGAACGACAGACGGGGATTGTTGGCCCTATAGTTGCCTGCGTTTCGGGCTAGAGAAGTCCGCTCACCCAAGCTGTGAGGTGGCGCTCGTGGTGTTCAAGTCTAGGAGGGACGAAATCTTGGCCTTGTCGGAGGAGGATATCATGGCGAGGTCTTACTCAGTTGGCTGTGACGAGTACGACGAGGCCGGGGTGATGACGAGGCTAGCCGAGAATAGCCAGCTTCCCCTGGACAAGGAGTACTTGGTGCAGGTTGGTGCGGAAAGGTTGTGCGCCTCAGCCATATGGCATGGCATGAAGGTAGGTCGACCGGCCTCTCTGCCTGCTTATATCTAGGCCTTGGTGAATTCTAACCTTTTCTTACTTGTTTGTGCAGGCCAATGCCCTGATGGTCGCCCTCAGGCGTCACACCCTGCCATATCCAAGGTTGAGGTCCTGATCATGAAGAAGGAGATGGAGTTAGCCACCCTTAAGAAGAAAGCTGACGAGCGGTTGTTGAGGGAGAAGGACAAGTATGCCAGGCTGAAGGACTCATTTGCCAAAGAGCGGGCCAAGATCCGGAAGCTGGAGGCGAGCTTGAAGGAGTCTGAGGAGAGGGCCGCTACCGGAGAAGCCTGCTTGGCCGAGCTGGAGGGCGATCTGAAGCTGGAGAAGGCGCGAACGGCCGAGCTAGAAGCGCAAGTGAAGTCCGGGGAGACAGAGCTGAAGGCGAAGACGGCGGAGTTCTGCGCTTATTAGAAAGAGAAGTTCATCCCCGCCCTGACGAAGATGAAGATCAAAAGCCTAGAGGAAGGTCGTGTGGAAGGCTGGGAGGCGTGCCTTCGAAGGATCGAGGGAAGGGAGGAGAGCCTCTATCCTTTGATCGACGTGGACTTCAACTTGCTGGCGGCCTCAGAGGAGGAGGAGGAAGATACGGCCACGCCGGTCGATGAAGAGGCTCCAGCGGCCGAATTGGAAGTGGGCGGGAATGCTCAAGCCGGTGAAGGTCTGGTCGGTGAATGAGGGGAGGGCAAAGGTGCCATATAAGATGGGGGGTAGGATTTAGTTAATTTTTTCTCTTTTGGATCTTGTGGATGATTTTCTCGGTGTTGACCTAGTTTGGGTTATTCTTTTTGTAGGGTCGGCATCCGGGCTATATTTGTAAAAGAAAAACTTTAATCAATGAACTTTTTTGTGGTCCAAGCTTGTTTGTGGCTTAGAGGGGCCCGGAATGCTTGTTGCCCCCGACATTCGGGGCGGGCGAGAGCTGGAGAGAGGCCATGCCGGATGTCGAGATTATAGGCCGTTGTTTGACTTTTGGAGTTTGAGGGAGGGGGGGAGGTGAGAGCCGTAGCTCGGCCTCGGTCCTTCTCCCGTTTGGGTGGTGAAGCTCCGTAAGCTTGCCTCAGAGCTTTCACCTTAGGGGAGAGTCCGAGTCCGTAGCTCGGCCCTAGCCCCTCTCCGGTTTAGGTGGCGAAGCTCCGTAAGCTTGCCCCGGAGTCCTCAGTTGAGGGGATGGTGCGAGCCCATAACTCGGCCCTGGCCCTGAGTCGGGTGGCGTTCGAGGAGAACAGAAATTTCTTGGTGGAGGTCGCAGAATTTGAGAATTTGTAGGAAAAGAAAACCATTCCATTAAAATTTACAAGGTTGCTGATAGTTTTGGAGCGGGTGTTTTGCATCCCATGGATGGGTCAGATCACCCGCACCGTTTTTTATCTTGAAGTTGTAATGCTGAGCTATCCTCTGGCTGTCTTCTTGATTGAATTTGAGAGCTGCCTCGTCCTGTTGGAGCGCTGGCACCCCGTCCCTTCTCCTATAACCATTGCTACTTTAAACTGCGCCCTCCGATGCGCTTCCTCAGCGATGGTGGGTTGCTTGATCTTTTCTGGGAGTTCCTTAAGATTGGTGGCAACGTATTGATGAGGAGGGAAGGAGATGAGGGAAACAGTTAGGGTCAAGGTCGTAGGGCGAAAGGTATAGCATTCCGGCTGGGTTCAAAGGAAGCCATGGTTTCGCCATGAGTGGGACCGCGGTTGGTTAGTGTGGAGGTCAACCTGGGCGAGCTTCAGGGTTGGGGTTAATTATGTGGGGTGTTTGGAGGTGTGGGGGGGTTGGTTTAGTAGGCCCAGGCCGGCTGTTGGGAGAGTTGGGCGATAGAGGAGGGCGATGCTGTAGGAGAGGAGCAGGTCACCGTCGGATGGACGTTTGGAGGAGAGGAACTGTCCGCCGCGGGGCCTCTGGCGCGAGTTGTCCAGGGGAAGCCGAGGTCGGATATGGCAATCGGTCTATGTGTAAGTGGAATAACTTGTCGGCGATCTGCCTGTAAGATGAATAACTCGTCAGAAGGGTCCGGTAGCCTGTCGACCGAGAGCCTCTCCGATGGTCAGGCTAGCAAGGGACTCTTCTGGCGAATGTCGAACACGCAGGGCGATCTGAAGGCAGACCGGCTTTAACATGAAGGACTCATGGGGGGAAGGCCGAATATGTGGGCAATATTCACCCATGTGGGTTCATGGAAAGTGGCTTGAAGCTTACTTGCCTGCCTCCTCCCTCTGATGGCCAAAGAAGAGGGTATTTATAGATGTTTGGGGTCGGTACCTCCTGATAAGCTTGCACCATGAGCTGGCTTGTCAGAGTTGAATCATCCAGACCCATTTTTGTCAGGCGTAAGTTGTCAGGTGTGAAGCGTCAGACCTACTTTTGTCAGGCATGACATGTCAGGCATGAAGCGTCAGACCCGCTTTTGTCAGGCGTGACGCGTCAGGCGTGAAATGTTGGATCCACTTTCGCCAGGCGGCAAGTTGTCAGTGTAGCGGGCCTCCCGAGTCAGTCATCTTGGACTGACAGGTCACTTCAGGGGCGTACTTCCTTGGGACCACAAGTTGTCTGCTTCTCCAGTTTGAGTGGCTAGGACGGATCCTGCCCCGGAGTCTTCACTTGAGGGGAGGGTGCGAGCCCGTAGATCGACCCTAGCCCTTCTCCGGTTTGGGTGGTGAAGCTTCGTATGCATACCCCGGAGTCTTCACTGGCAGGAGGGTGCGAGCCCGTAGCTCGGCCCTAGCCCTTCTCTGGTTTGGGTGGCAAAGCTCCGTAAGCTTGCCCCGGAGTCTTCACTTGAGGGGAGGGTGCGAGCCGGTAGCTCAGCACTAGCCCTTCTTCGGTTTGGGTGGTGAAGCTCTGAGAGCTTGCCCCGGAGGTCTTTGAGAGGGCGGGTATTAAGCCTTCACCTACCCTGCATCCTCTGTAATCGAACAGGTATTGGGCCATCGCCTACCCCATATTTGTTACTCCTGTTTGTGTGGCAAAGCTCTGAAAGCTTGCCCCGGCGTCGCCTACCCCGTATTTGTTACTCCAGTTTGTGTGGCGAAGCTCCGAAAGCTTGCCCCGGAGTCTTCACTTGAGGGGAGGGTGCGAGTCCGTAGCTCGACCCCTAGCCCTTCTCTGGTTTGGGTGACGAAGCTCCGTAAGCTTGCCCCGGAGTCTTCACTTGAGGGGAGGGTGCAAGCCCGAGCTCGGCCCTAGCCCTTCTCTGGTTTGGGTGGCGAAGCTCCGTGAGCTTGCACCGGAGTCTTCACTTGAAAGGAGGGTGCGAGACCGTAGCTCGGCCCTAGCCTTTCTCCAGTTTGGGTGGCGAAGCTCCGTAAGCTTGCCCCAGAGGTCTTTGAGAGGGCTGGTATTGGACCGTCGTCTACCCCGCATCCTCTGTAATCGGACGGGTATTGGGTCGTCGCCTACCCCGTATTTGCTACTCCGGTTTGGGTTCCGAAGCTCCGTAAGCTTGCCCTGGAGTCTTCACTTGAGGGGAGGGTGCGAGCCCGTAGCTCGGCCCTAGCCCTTCTCCGGTTTGGGCGGCGAAGCTCCGTAAGCTTGACCTGGAGTCTTCACTTGAGGGGAGGATGCGAGCCTGTAGCTCGGCCCTAGCCCTTCTCTGGTTTGGGTGGCAAAGCTCCGTGAGCTTGCCCCGGAGTCTTCACTTGAGGGGGGGGGGGAGCGAGTCCATAGCTCGGCCCTAGCCTTTCTTCGGTTTGAGTGACGAAGCTCCGTAAGCTTGCCCCGGAGGTCTTTGAGAGGGCGGGTATTGGGCCATCGCCTACCCCGCATCCTCTGTAATCGGACAGGTATTGGGCCGTCGCCTACCCCGTATTTGCTACTCCGGTTTGGGTGGTGAAGCTCCGTAAGCTTGCCTCGGAGTTTGGGAGAGTTCGAAGGGAACTGAAATTTTCACGTGGAGATGGCGGAATTTGAAAATATGCAGAAAAAGAAGATAATTTTATTAAAACTCACATAGTTATTGATAGTATCTTAGCAAGTGCTCCGCATTCCACGGGTGGGCTAGCTCGTCTCCATCTGTGGTTGCCAGGATGTAAATGGCCGGCCTGATGATGTCGATGATCTCGTAGGGGCCCTCCGACTTTGCTGCGAGCTTCCCTCGACGAGCGATCTCTGGTTTGAAGGTTGCGTTCCTGAGGACTAGGTCGCCGATCCTGAAGCTCCGCTTCTTCACCCAGAAGTTGTAATGCTGAGCCATCCTCTGGCTATGCCTGACGAGATTTGTCAGGGCTCAGTCTCTTACTTTGTCGATGAGCTCGAGGTTGAGGTCAAGGCCTTCCGTGTTGACGTCCTCATCGAAGTACCTGAGACAAAGTGTCTCTTCTCCTACCTCCACAGGGACGACCGCTTCCATTCCAAATGCCAGCATAAACGGGCTCTCCCCGGTCGACACCTTATAGGTCGTGCGGTTCGACCAAAGGATGCCCGGTAACTCGTCCACCCAAGATCCAAGTGCGTCACCGACCTTCTTCTTCAAGGAGCCCAAAATGCACTTATTTGCTTCCTCCGCCATCCTATTGCACTGCGGATGTGCCATGGAAGCAAAGTGGAGCTTAATTCCCCAATCCGAACAGAAGCTCTGGAAGTCCGTGCAGTCAAACTTCCTCCCGTTGTCTGTCACTATGGAGCGAGGTACCCCAAAGCGACATATAACGGATTTTCAAATAAAGTTCTTCATATCCTTCCATGTGATGCGTGCCAACGGCTCAGCTTCGACCTAGTTGGTAAAGTAGTCGATGACGACGACGAGATATTTCCTCCCCCAAGACGCTCTTGGGAAAGATCCGAGGATGTCGAGGCCCCACTTGGTGAACGGGATCGGATTGAGGATGGGGACCAGGTCGGCCGGCGGAGCAGCGGTGCGTCTGCAGAACTTCTGGCATTCTCCACACTTCTAGACGTACTGAGATGCGTCGCGGATCATTGTCGGCCAGTAGTACCCTTGACGCACCACTTTGTGGACAATGGTGTGCCCGCCATAATGGTTTTCGCAGAGGCCTTCATGCACCTCGCGGATAACTTGTTCGGCCTGGTCCGACCCCAGACATTTTAGGTAAGGCAAGATGTCGAACCTTGTGTGGTTCTTGCGGTAAAGCATGCCATCGAAGATTACGAACGACGGGGCTCGCCTTTTAATCTTCTTTGCTTCGACCCGATCCTCGGACAGGGCCCCCGTCTCCAGGAAGGTCATTATTGGGCTCATCCAGGTCGTCGTCTGGCTGACACATATTAGCTCGCCCTCCTCAATGGTAGGTGTCAGCAGGTTCTCGATGTAGATGGCCTTCCCAATCTCGGTCGGGGAAGAGGAGGCCATCTTTGATTGGGCGTCGGCTTGGAGGTTGTTGGAGCGAGCTAGATGTTGGACTTCCGCCTTCTTGAACCTTTGAAGCTCGGCCTGAGCGTGCTTTAGGTAACGTTTCATTAGCTCCTCTCGGGCCTCGAAACTCCCCTGGATCTGTTGGACGACGAGTCTAGAGTCGCTCACCAGTAGCACATTTGTCGCCCCCATCGCTCGGTAAATGTAATGGCCCCAATTTCAATGTACGCGTATTTTGGCATAGATGTGTACGTATATTTTTGGGAGTATGCCCGTATTTTTCCTTTAATTATTTGGTGTAGGAATTAATTTTAAAAGACTTTAAACTCATTAATTGAATTTAGTAAATAAGAGTATATGGGCAAATACTTGTATTTGGAGTGTATGTAGTATTTCTTCATGGATTCCTATTTTCTTAAAAATACAAAATCTAAATTTCCTCACCATGACAACACACCATATTATGTGTCATCTTAGGAGCTAATAAGAGAACACTTGGCTTAATTTTGACTAAAATGAGTGGAGGAGAAGAATTTGGGGAATTCAATTTTCAAGGCATGAAAACAAAAACCAATAGAAAAAAACCTCATTTTCTCTCCCTCGTTTGCTCCCCAACCAGGCCTAACTAGCTCTCTCCCCTATTTTCATCTCCTTGCTTCATTGATTCCCCATCAAATACCTTCCAAATAATCCCCCTTCAATCACTAAGAGCCCACAAAAAAATTCCTCATCTTTCTACGCCAAATTAACCCCAAATCACCTCAAAAATCCAACTTTTTGAGATTAAATTGGAGCTTGAAGAAGGAAGGATGGGAGGCTCTCCATCAAGGACTAAGAAGGGCCAAAGATTTATTTTAGAGGACTTTTACAAGGTAGGATTCCTAATTACCTAAGTAGAGTTTAGTTTTAGGATTGGTTTTCTTATTAAGATAGTAAGTATTTGGTGTTAAAAAACTATGTTGAGATTCATGTTAAAACTATGTTGAGTTAGTAAGTTAAATGTTAACAAATCCCATTTTTGTGATATGGTTCATTTGTTAGCAAAAATCAATTTTGTACTCATATGTTAGCATGTGGTTTCCTTGTAGTCTCAAATTTATATGCTTATTCTCATTTTGTTTTAATGCTCAAGACTAATAATATTAAATCATGTTGTAAAATGGAGAGAATTATAAATATGTCAACTTGCTAAAATGGTGTTAGACGGTAGTTTGATATGTTTAGAGAATTAGTGAAAATTCTAGTTTCATTAAGTAGGAAGTTGCAATTTGTGTAGCCATATTTGTGTGACATATGTTAAGTGGTAAAAATTACCTCTTTGTAAAGTTGGAATTATGTTAAGGATTTGTAAATGTTGTACCCTTATTCTCATGCTAGCGTAGATATGTTAATTGTGGCATTCAAACATGTTAGAAACTAGATTTAGTAAGAAAACTAGTTGCTGAAATTTTTTGTGTAGCAGGACAATAACTTGTAAAAATCATATAAAATAGTAGAAAAATCAGAAAAATATAATTAAGGACACTAATAAAAACTACAGATAATTTCCTACAACTTTGAAAAGGGGATGGGAGCCAATTCTAACTGCAGATAGGGTAACAGAGCCATTCTTTCTGGACTGACGCTTTTGAAAGATTTGTGTTGTAATTTTGAGTAGGAATTTTCCTAGTTGTACTTTTGTTTTAAATTAATATTGAACATGTTAGTTGTGCTTTATTATCATGCTCTCAAGATATGCTTTATTGATGATGTTTAATGTATTATGTTTCATTAATGATGAGAATGCAAGTATGTTGAAACAAAAGTGGTATTTGATACCACTGTCACGCCCCGCTTCCCAAAAATATGGAGACGAGGCGTGAGTAGGTCCGCTCAGACTTGAAGCTGTGAAGCTGCAAGTCTGATAAGCGTCAATAAACTTGAAACGACAGGTCCTTGCAATGCGATACGAAACAAAGATAATAATAAAGGAAATGAGACAAAAGCAATCTCAGAATATCCATAAAATAAGTTTCAACATCACATAAAAAGCAACCAGGCTGAAAAGAAAAGAGTCTAAAGGCCCAAACATGGCCAACAAAAGTACAACGTGCAAAGTAAAAGTGTCACGCACCGACATCTAACAGCAATCCTAAAACAAAAAAAAAGCTCAGTAAGGTCACTAAGGCTGGTCACCGGTGTCCACAAACTCCTCCTGGACAGACATGGGCTCAGGCTCAGCTTCAGCAATTACCATGTACTCAGCAACGGTCTCTGGCTCAGGGTCTAACATGTGACACCCAAAAGAGCAAGGGGCACATGTCAGCAAGTCTACGAGAGACTTGTGCAAGGAAACTGAAAGTGAAAGTAAAGCAACCTAGCAGTTCTAGCATGATGTAATGACATGGCAGATATATCATGAGTGCAACAAGTAAAGTAAAGTAGAGCATGGCATGGCAACTGGAATTTAAATCATGGCATGGATAACAAGGTTTGCATGAAAAATCACAAGGACCAGTACAAGTCTAGTAAGCACGTCGTGCACAGAGATTACGCCTTTTGGCTAGAGTGGCTGAGCGGGCCAACTCCTAAGCTCAAGTGATCGCTTATCCCTACCCCTCCACGTGTATATGGACTGGCGCCCATCTTCTGGATCACGAACCAGGAAGTGTTTTTCAATATGGCATAGGGGTGCACCTAGCCGGAACAAGGAAGTACAAGTATTGTAGCGTGTGCTACGGACGCAACATTCAACTTGGATGACATGTAAGATGTAATGCATGGCAAATAACAGTTTAAGTGCATACAGATAAGGAATTTAAACATGGCAGGCAACAATGCATGAATGACATGGCAGGGTGACAGATCTAACTTCGTTGTCAAGCTAGATCTTAAAATTGCACATAGACAGCTATCATTTCACTGTCTAGTCTCTTTTACGCTAAAAACAAGGAAGTGGCCTAAAACATGGCCCTAAGAAAAAGTTGGCAAGTTTCACTTGCCTGCAAGTCTGTTGTCAGAAAAACACTGTCCAAAAGAGTCCAAAGTCACAAATAACCTACGTGCCAAGTCCACCAGCCTACAGTCCCATATTATTAATCTTGATTAGTGAATTTAAGACACTTTAAAAACATCAATTTTAGTCTTGATTAACAGGCAATAGGTTGGGGGTCCTAAGGGTGCAAAACGTTACCTCAACACGACGCGAAAGCTACACTGGCGTCGGGTAGCGACGGCAGGGGTTGGAATATAAGAACGCGCTCCTAGTCCAGATTCCAGATTAGATTCCTCGCTCGAATAGTCTGGGCAGTAACCAGATCAACGAACCAAGATTCCAAAGCTACAACGTGCGACGACGGGCTACGACGTATCGCAACGTCGTAATCAGCAAATCCACAAAGAGGAGACACCTAGGTGGGACCCACAGTAGTGCTAGGGGCCAATGGGGGACCCACAACATCTCTGGAGAACTTGGGGGGCCCACGGTGGCAAGCGATGTGAAAGTTGCGACGTTGCGACGAACGTCGCTCGGTCAGACCGAGCCGCTGCGAGGAATTCTGTCGGTCAGACACTGCGGGGCGGGGGTTGCAACGCTGCGGGGTGTGATGCGGAGCGGGGGCTCTCGGTCACAGCGGGCCGGTGCGGGGGATCGGGTCGGTCAGGCGCTTGGGGAGCGGGGGCTGCAGCGAAGCGGGCTGCAACGGAGCGGGGCGATGCGGGCGATGCTCTCGGTCCGACCAAGAGAAGTTCTCGGTCGCAGCGGGGGCTGTGTGAAGCGGGCGGCTGAGTGCGGAGCGGGCGGGGGTGTGGGGCTGAGCCTCAGTCAGACCGAGGGAAACCAAGCAAAAACGCCGGTCGTGCGGGGGCGGCTGCGGGGCTAGGTTGCGACGAACGTCGCAAGCGAGATTTTGAGTTGTGGGGACGGCTAGGGTTTGTTCTTTTGCGAAAATAGGTTATCCTAGGGGGTATTTATATAGTGTAGGTGGGTTGACTTGGTCTAGGGTTAATATTAGAATTAAAAATTGATTTTAAACCGAATTATTTACTCTCCCCAACACCCAAGCATGTGTGGGTGCGGCCAAGGCTAGGGGCTAGGGTCAAAAATAGTTTTGAAGAATTATAATCTAATAGAAATTTATTAGGTCGAAAATACTTTAAAACTTAGTATTTAAAAATATTTAAAGCTTTGATAAAAAATGTAAAATAGGTCAAACGAAATCCGAAAATTGTGAAATAAATATTGGGGTGATCGGGACGACGAGAGAAAGGAAACTAAGAAGAAGGATCTCAATTTCGACGTCGAGTGATGAAACTAAAAATAGAAACGTCTCACATCAAAAGTGAAAATCACAACGTCTCTTTGAATAAGATCAAATCGTGGGAGAACGACCCGAGAAATGTCGTTCCAAATTAGTGCCACAATTTAATACTCTCAGAGACGTTCACAACGACATATCACACCAAAGTGTTCACAAACAAACAGAGTCTAAAATAAAAACGTGCAGGGTCAACAGCACGTGCACGAAGAAGATACGATCGGAAAGCGACCGTTACATCCTCCCCACCTTAGAATAAAGTCCGTCCTCGGACTTTCTCACTATAAATATAACTCTAGCCAGACTAGTAGCTATCCCGATCACATCACACTATAATTCAACCAGGTATAGTCATTACTAATGCTTATACATGCACTAGGTAGTCAACAATAACTCTTCTAACATGTATATATTCACGCACAAATTTCAATCATATGCATACATCCCTTATATAACTACTGCTTACCTAGCACAAACAATAGTTCAGATACTCACATAAGATTAGTCTCACACTAGCAAATACAATCATTGCTCTACGTATAGATAACTCCCTATGCACAAAACAAACATGGGTATACTACTCCCTAATATTCATCCGATACCAAACACCTCAACACATGTAGTCACACCATACCATTATTAAATCAAGTTTTACTATATCTAATATACATTCACCACTACTATAATTTCACAATATATAGTCATTCAAATGCATGCAACCATTTTACCATAACTTCACATTACATACGGCCCTATAACTATACTCACGACACGCCACACATGTCATAGTCACCAATACTTATAACTAGGCACATACTTACCCGTGCATGGTGCACACCCACACACGCTGACACTTCATTCATATATATACCTGTTTCAGAGTGTTTTCTCACTACAAAGCGTTGACCGTGGATAACCCGGTCGACGTGGTCAAGGGGCCCGTTTGGGTCCCTCGGGCGAGTCGAGTTGGTGCAGTTGAGGCTCGAGTCGGACCGGCAGACGACGTAGAGCGCGTCGACTGGATGGAATCGGGGTCCTCGGCCGTTGGTAGGGCGAGGGGTAGCCTCGGCCCGGGTCGAGACGCTCGGCCTTGGTCGGTTGCGCTCGGCCTCGGCGGTCGGACGACGAGGGGAAGCCTCAATCGTCCAGCTGGTTGCGTGGTCGACGAGGGGCGGAGGGGAAGCCTCGGCCCGTGGATCTGATGACCTCCTGCGTAGACGAGAACACTCGTCAGGGGGCCGGACCTTGGTTCCGGCCAAATCCCCTCCGATGCCTAAGTCAGACAAAGATCTGAAAGAGGAGGCCCGGCGGAGACGGTTCGACTCGTGAGGAGATCGGAACGGCGTCTCACGGCGCGAGCGGGGGAGGAAGGAGATGAAGTGGGGGAACTAGGTCGTTGATGGAGTACCTTAGGTTCTAGATACCTGAGAGGCGGTCACTTGTCCTGTCGTCCTCCTAGCCCCTTTATAGACCTCCGCCGTGATTGCCCCCGACCCACGTCGCTCGCCCGCCCTCAATCGTGCCCCCTCGATCCGCCCCCCCGGTCGCCGCTCCCTGCGCCATGCCTGCACCTCCCTATAACTGCCATTATTTGGTAGCGGGATTGAGGGGGCGGTTATCGCAGGGGTGGGCGAGTGACCGGTGTGTTACCGGGGCCGGGTCGGATCGATATGTTCGGGGGGAGGGTCCCCCTTAGGGCCTTATCGAGTGGGCCTGAGTGCGCAGATGGGCTCTTGACCGGCGGTCGGGTCTCTGGGCCTGGGTCTTTCGGGCCTCAGTCAAATAGGCGTAACAATTGCCCACATCGGTCGGGTCGGTCGGCTTTGGCCGGTTCGGCTCGGCCGATGTGACTTCCGCCGACCTTGACAGGCTCGCCAGTCGATGCCGACTCATTTATTAGTCGTCATCATGAGTTGGCCCGTTCGATACTTTTAAGGCGTGGGCTCCGAAGCGCCTTCGGTCCTCTGATGCTGCCACGTTGTAGCTGCAAGCTTATCCCCACCGCTCGCGGGGTCGTCTTAAGTTGAGAAGCCGAGGGGTTTGTGAGCCGCCCTTGGTGGGGTCGATCGGCCTTGGCTTGCTCGGATCGACCGCTGTGCCTCCTGGGATTCCGAGTGGCGCTTTAATCGAGGTGTGGTCATAAATGTAGGTCATGATGAGGCGGATCGACTGGACTTCCCTTGGCGCCGATTTCGAAACGCCGCCGATTCTTCGAGTCCTGCCACGCGTTCTCGTCAGGCGCTTCAAATTCGTCCCTGTGTCCGGTATATAAGATCCCCAGCTGCGTTGATCTCCACTTCTTTCTTGCTCTACCTATTGTTCTAGGCTTTCCACAACTCGGAGTTTCCCGTCGCCTTTGCTTCCTTGTCTCCTCCAAACTAGTTAAAAGGTAATTCCTTTCTCGTTCTCGTATTATGGCTGCTCTTAGGATAGGCGGTTCTGGCCAAGGGGCGAGGGATTCTCCAGAGTCCAGGCGGGGCAGGCCTCGGCAAGTGGGATCAGGTTCCTCCTCCGGGAGTCGTCCCCTCCGAGATAAGGGGAAGGGGAAGCTATTCCCAGACTACGCCTGTGATGACGTGGCGTCGGCTGCCGTGCGTCTTAACGTGCCCCCGGTTGTCCTTCGAACGCCGTCGAGGACCATTCCTTCGGCGGTCACGGAGATCCGGGAAAGGTATCTCTGCTTCCCGTACGACGTCCGAGTTCCATTCGCCGACGAGCGGATTTGCCTTCCGAGGAGCAATGAAGTCGGCGTCTACGTCGAAATGTTTCGCCTGGGTCATTGTTTCCCGCTCAATCCCTTCCTTACCCAGGTCATGGAATATCTCATGGTGCCGCTTTGCCAGTTCACCCCTTGCTCGATTGCGGTACTGACGGGCTTCGCTACGCTCTGCTGTACCCGCGGTTTGGAGCCGTCTCTCTCCCTTCTCTTCCATTTTTACCAGATCCAGACGGTCAGCCCGGGGTCATGGCTGCAGCTCCGAGCCCGCTCGAGGAGGGAATGCCTGATCGGGCTGCCCCGCTGGTCGGGGGATTGGAGCTCGGATTACGTCTTTGTGGTCTTCCTGGGGGATGCCCAGATTTTGACAAGTTGGGGTGGGTCTGTCCAGCCTCGCTCGCCGCTAGCTCTCTCAGACGTCGACCGGGCAGCCGCCGCGCTGCTGTCGACCCTCCCCTTGGAATCGAAGTCCATCTGGTCCTTGTTGGACGACCTACTCCTGAAGGCCGTCTTGTGGTCTCCGGGTAGGTCTCCTTTTCAGTCTTGAATCGCCCTGTGACTCATCCTGATTTTGGTTTCCCTTGCATGGATGGCTGGCCGCGAGTTCGTCCGTGACGTTGATGAACTGATCCACCGTGGAGCTGCTCGGAGCCGAGGTAGTACCTCTGGAAGGGCGCCTCGGCGTACCGTTGAGGAGGAAGTTCGCCGAGCCGAGCCTTCCGTGGGTAAGGTGGTGGCCGCGCCTCCCGCCTCTTCTTCTGGCGATCCCCTTCCCAGGGGGGTCACAAGGGCCGGACCCGCCCCGTCAGCCCAAGAGGCAGGGGATAATGACGGGTCCGGTGCAGTCCCTCCTGCCCTTGGCATGCCTCCTCAGGTTCCCGAGGATGGGGATGGTGCGAGGCATAAGCGCTCCCCTCCGGCGCCTTCGGAGCCCCACGGAGGAAAGAAGAGGAAGGAGGACGCGGATCCCTCCAGTCCGGCGGGTTCTGCGCTTCCTGTGGCGACCACCGGGGATCCTTCGGTAGCCTTGTCGACCACCCCCCTCGCAGCGTCCTCGCCCGTATCACCAGGGATTGGGGCCTTGTTGGCGAGCAATTTGGCTTCCCTTGTCGTCCCTGGGAGTTCGATGTTTGTCGACCGAGCCTTGGCCCAGCAGGTTGCCGAGGTCTCCGTCCCTCCCCGGGACCGCAGCCTCCTCAAGAAGATCCCTGCCGACAAGATGTCGGATTCCTTGGTCTGGATCCTTCAACAGGTTCGGTTATCTTGCTATCCTCTCCTTCCTTTTATCCTCTTCTTAGCCCATGTCTCGTCTTTCCAGGGTTCAGCGCTCGCCGTGGAGTTGCAGTGCCGAGCCGTCCGCTTGAGGGAGCTGGAGGAGTCCTCCATGAGGGCCCAGGAGCGGGCCGGGGCGGCGGAGGTGGCTATGACGGAGGCCCAGATGGAGTCTCGGCGTCTCAAGCTCCGTGTGGCCGAGTTGGAGGGACGAGTGGGTGACCTCCAGGGAAAGCTGGAGGACGTCCGTCAGTCGGCTGAGGAAGCGGCGAAGTCGTTCCGCCTGGAGAGGGAGGAGCTTCAGAGGGAACTGTCGGATCGGTGCCAGGTGACGCGGCTTGCAGAGGAGGTGGAGAGGGGCGTCGTCGAGACCCTGGGGAAGAGGATCTTCGAGGTTCTCAGGGAGGCCTTCGGTGCGTATGAAGACCTCATCGCCCCCCGGATCATCGAAGTCGTCCAGTCTTCCTTCCGGGAATGTGCGGAGCGTGTTCGGCAAGCCCCTCCGCCGGTCGATCCCCCTCGCTCCGAGCAGGCTGAAGTGCCCGAGGATGTGTCCTCCCGAGCCCGGGCTCCCTAAGCCGTCCCTCCCGGCCTTATCCTCAAAATTTTTAGCATCCGCTTCGCTTTGGGCCAGTCTACTTGAAATGGATCCCTGGCCCCGCTATCTCCTTCGGCTTCGCTACCGGCTCCAGGGCCAATAATTGCTGGTTGCATGGCTGCTAGCTTGGGCTAACTACTTTGGGTCTTTTTTCAACCAATTTTGCTCTGTTGGTGTCGACCTAGCTTCTGTAGGTGATGAACTTTGTCATTCGTCGTGAGTGGATTATTTGTAGAGAGGTTTCTTCGCCTCGATTCCCTGTAAATAAGACACATTTTTGTGCCCTGGTTAACTGTTATAAACGAAATTGACTTACTCGGACTTCTCGTGTACTTTGCGTTGCTGCCTTGTTCTTGGCCTAGGACTGGATGACGTTCGCGCTGGCTGGGGGAATTGCCCCCAGACTTATAGGCGCAGGAGTCGGTCGGCGAGGGCAAAGCTCCTCGGCTTAGGACCGGTCGGCGTCCGCACCTGCTGGGGGAACTGCCCCCAGACTTATGAGCACATGAGTCGGTCGGCGAGGGCAAAGTCCCTCGACTTAGGACCGGTCGGCGTCCGCGTTGGCTGGGGGAATTGCCCCCAGACTTTTGAGCGCAGGAGTCGGTCGGCGAGGGCAAAGCTCCTCGGCTTAGGACCGGTCGGCGTCCGTGCCTGCTGGGGGAACTGCCCCCAGACTTATGAGCGCAGGAGTCGGTCGGCGAGGGCAAAGCTCCTCGGCTTAGGACCGGTCGGTGTCCGTGCCTGCTGGGGGAACTGCCCCCAGACTTATGAGCGCAGGATTCGGTCGGCGAGGGCAAAGCTTCTCGGCTTAGGACCGGTCGGCGTCCGCGCTGGCTGGGAGAATTGCCCCCAGGCTTCCGAGCACAGGAGTCGGTCGGCGAGGGCAGTGCCCCCCTTCCTCCTCCAGTGAGGCGGCGATCTTCATTCTTTTGCACTATTAGTGAAATGTCAATTCCGTCGAGGATTTAAGAAAAGACAAAAAGGGAATGCAATTGTACTCTTAAGTGTCCTGTCGGACTGGTACATTTGGAGGAAAGGAAATAGGGAATAAAGCTAGACAGAGGGATGTAAACCTAGGTAATCCCCTCGGACCAGGCTACGACTGGGGGAGAGAGCTCGCCCGCTCACTCTACGATGCGGAGGGGTCCTTGGACGGTGTTGATCTTCTTCCCCTTATCCGGCTGCATGGAGGTCCCTTCCCCATGGGCCGGCTCGTCGGCTAAGCTCCTGGCGTGCCCCCGACTCATCAGCTTCTCAATGTCCTTCTTCAAGTGCCAGCAGTCTTCAGTGTCGTGGCCGTCGTCCTTGTGGTACTTGCAGTATTTCTCCTTCTTCCCACCTCTTTTTGCCCTCGGTGGGGGGCGATCGGTGCGTTCTTCCTTCTGTACTTGGGCGAGGACGGCGTCTGGGGTGGCGTCTCTCATACCTTCTCCGCGCTGCCTGTTTCTCGGCCTCTTCTCGATCCGGTATCCTTCGGGGCTGCCTCGTCCGTTGTCGCCACGCTTGGACCCTCGAGTGGCTTTTCCTGCATCCACGGTCAAGGCCTCCTCGGTCAACATGAAGCGCTCGGCCCTTGCCATGATCCTGGGGAGGTCCTTCGGGGGATCGTTGTACAGGGACTTCTTGAGGCCTCTGTGGCGAAGCCCTTTCTTAAGGGCTGTTTGGACCACCAGGTCGGGAGGGCTGTTCACGTTCAGCCTCTCCGCATTGAAACAGCGCATGAACTGCCGGAGTGGCTCGGCCGGGCCTTGCACTATGTTGAACAGATGTTCAGCATCAGGCTTGATCTGCCTCCCTGCCATGAACTTCTTACAGAACAACTGGGTGAGTTCCTCAAAGCTGTCGATGGAGCGGCTGGGTAGGCTGCGGTACCAGGTCCTCGCCGCTCCCCTGAGAGTAGAATAGAAGCCTCGGTAGAGCAGGTCATCGTCAGCTCCTTGGAAGGACATGTCCCCCTCGTAGTCCATTACGTGGTTTCCCGGGTCCCCTATCCCGTCGTACTTCCCCAGCGCCGGGATCCTGAATTGAGAGGGGACCCGTGCGTCGGTTATTCTCCATGATAGGGGGCACCGGTCTCCGTGGATGCCCCTGGGGATTCGACAGTCACCTGCCTCTGGCTCTTTCGGTGGTGGAGGGTGCACAGGCGCCGGCGGGGCTGGCTCTGCGGCCCTCGCCACGCTGGGGGTCGGGCTGACCCGGCGCTCCCGGCTCCTTCGGCGGGAGCTCCTGCTCCGCCGTGATCGGTCTCTCGAGTGGTGTCGTTCGCTTCTCCTACGGCGGGACGACCGTGACCGACGAGATGATGCAGTCATCGATTCGCCCTCCGTCCCTTCGGTTTCTCTTCGGCTCCTTTCACGATAAGGGGAGGATGCGCGTGATCTCGCCTGACGGGAGTCGGACAGCATGAACCGATGATCCGTGTTCGGTTTTTGGGTCCCGTGGTCGTCGACCACAGCGGACCGCAAGAGCGGAGGACCCCCCGCCCATCGATGCCTATCGCCCAACGTGCCTCCGTTGGATGGCGCAGGGCCGACAAGCTGCTGTACAGTCGCGACCAACGTCTGGAGGCTCGCGTTGGTCTCCTGAGCCAGGGCGCGGAGCTGTCCCTGTGTGGCCAGTTCTGAGCCGCCGGTCTCTTCGGTTGAGGGGGCGAGGTGATCGCCGACGGTCGTGTCTTCGGGGTTGCCGTTGGATGCGCCATTCCCCTCCTCCGGGATGGGGGGCATGCGCTTCCTTCCATTGCTGGCTCGTGCCATTGCTGGTGTGGTTTGCTTCTTCGTGGGACGGTTCTCGCTTCCCACAGACGGCGCCAGATGTTTCAGAGTGTTTTCTCACTACAAAGCGTTGACCGTGGATAACCCGGTCGACGTGGTCAAGGAGCCCGTTTGGGTCCCTCGGGCGAGTCGAGTTGGTGCAGTTGAGGCTCAAGTCGGACCGGCAGACGACGTAGAGCGCGTCGACTGGATGGAATCGGGGTCCTCGGCCGTTGGTAGGGCGAGGGGTAGCCTCGGCCCGGGTCGAGACGCTCGGCCTTGGTCGGTTGCGCTCGGCCTCGGCGGTCGGACGACGAGGGGAAGCCTCAATCGTCCAGCTGGTTGCGTGGTCAGCGAGGGGCGGAGGGGAAGCCTCGGCCCGTGGATCTGATGACCTCCTGCGTAGACGAGAACACTCGTCAGGGGGCCGGACCTTGGTTCCGGCCAAATCCCCTCCGATGCCTAAGTCAGACAGAGATCTGAAAGAGGAGGCCCGGCGGAGACGGTTTGACTCGTGAGGAGATCGGAACGGCGTCTCACGGCGCGAGCGGGGGAGGAAGGAGATGAAGTGGGGGAACTAGGTCGTTGATGGAGTACCTTAGGTTCTAGATACCTGAGAGGCGGTCACTTGTCCTGTCGTCCTCCTAGCCCCTTTATAGACCTCCGCCGTGATTGCCCCCGACCCACGTCGCTCGCCCGCCCTCAATCGTGCCCCCTCGATCCGCCCCCCCGGTCACCGCTCCCTGCGCCATGCCCGCACCTCCCTATAACTGCCATTATGTGGTAGCGGGATTGAGGGGGCGGTTATCGCAGGGGTGGGCGAGTGACCGGCGTGTTACCGGGGCCGGGTCGGATCGATATGTTGGGGGGGAGGGTCCCCCTTAGGGCCTTATCGAGTGGGCCTGAGTGCGCAGATGGGCTCTTGACCGGCGGTCGGGTCTCTGGGCCTGGGTCTTTCGGGCCTCAGTCAAATAGGCGTAACAATACCAATCATACCACTATATACTCAGCACATCTACACACCTAGTTTAGCTAGCACACATACTTCACACAGGCAAGTCCTTAGTAAATAACTAACTATATACTGGTATAGCGACCCACAATCATGTGCGTAACACAACCAGGCACAAACAATCCTATCACTATACATACATCATCCATCGCTATATTCATGGCACTACACGCAAACCACAGACATATGTAACAATATACTTAGAGTATACCCACTCAAGCTTGAGTGAGACTCAAAACACATATCAGAATACTCTATATACGTAACACGGTATTTATACCTATACCAATACCACTCCAATATATATACGTACCTACCAACGTAACCATATACATACCATAACGTCAATCACACTTAATATCTAGTCAGGTAACACCCACATAGTTCAATTACTTTATATACCATAATAATAATATAGACATCAGCACACGTATAATTATAATACCCTCCCTAATACATGCATTCACCATATAGTCACACACATGTAGAACATATATTCACACCATATCCTACTACCTATAATTAGTATACCAACACATCTACTTCATACATAGTTAAGATATGCAATAGTCGTGTATACCTCATGGTATATACGCATACAACATCCTGTGAAAACAAGCAATACCAATCAAAATTATAATCCTATTACCATATGTATATCACCTATATACTCATGCAGAAAATACATAACTACTTACGTCTAAGCACAATACGTATCTACGTACGAGCACATACTCACACGTACTAACACATAGGTCATGTAATAGGCCTACCCACTTAACTATACGTACACCTATTATTATCACACCTAACATACACATAGCTTTACCAACATATCATTTCATCCATTATAAGTATCTCAAACTACATACACCCCATTAGATATTCCAACGATGATCCTTATATACACAGACGTCCCTAGAGTGGTATAGCTATCCTCACACATATCTATAAATACTAACACACATACAACTTCATACATCATGAATAACTCTGAGTATGTATATATCACACAATAGGCAAACATTAATATACTACAGGGAGTACACTCATTCAAGCCCACATACTCAACTTAGGTACATGCACCACGACAACATCACAAGGGTCCAAGGGCCTACTAACAAATTAGAGTTGACACAATCATTGACGAGCACTAAAGCCTGGGCAATAGAGAGAGATCGAGGTCGAAAGCGTGACGAGGGAAGGATCGTTAAGCACGAGTTCAGATAGGACGACTATAAGGAGACGGCTTGGTTAGGTGAAACAGTGACTCAATTGTGAATGTTTAGGTGGAGGAAAGGGACATGTAGTGATACTCTTATAGGATACAGAAAGAAAATAGCGTAAATAACATAAGCTAAAATACGTGAAATTTGAAAACTGTTGTACTTCAAAAGTTGGAGTCTTCGTCTGTATAAAAAATATTTGGAGCTCGATAAAACAAATTGTTCGAAACAAGTTTGAGTCGAATATACATAATAAGAGAAAACGGTTTATTGGCTTATATAAAATTATCAGGAGGAAAGTGAATCATTCACACGAACATGAAGGACGTAGTTTAGGAACTATTATACGGTAGTAATTTAATACAATTTCGGCAAAAATTTTGAAATTCAAAGAATGAAATTAAATTAACTGAAGAATTTAAGCCCAGGTTAAATGCTTTCAAAGTCTTTAAGTTACAAAAAAAATTTAAAATAATCAATATTGAAACTACTTCTAGAGGAATCAGGATTTGCCAAAAAGAGACTGATTTACACAAAGTTCTCAACATACGAGCACAACGAGCCTGGTACGGATATATAAAAATAATTGAAATTCTATTTAGTTTAGAAATTATTCTAAAAGTATGTATGGTGAACGGAAAGATAATAATAACTTAGTAGTAGAATTATCAAAATTGGTAATAAAGCTTTAAAACCAAATTATGGAGGGTCTGGATCAGGAATGGTTATGAAATAGTAATTTTACAAAAAAAATCTGAAATAGGGAAAACGATGAGCATAACTTCGACTTGCTGGAAGCTGAAGTCCCATGTGACTTGAAAAGTATATTAGAAGTGAGCGCGATGTGTCATTCGAATGGCATACATAAGAAAAGAAAATTATAAATCGAATTGGACAAAATAAAAGTACGGTTCAGAATAAAATTAGTATATAAAGGGACAAGGTATTTACATAGGTACGAAAAGTAGAGGCTGGAAAAATATCTTAAGCTAGTATTCAAAAATTTCGACAACGGTTTAAAATTTTTTTTAAGTCAACGAAAGAGTAGGAAGTCTAAGTATATATATAAAATTTTTTTGAACAAATTTAAACTTATGGAAAGAGGAAGTCGAAAAATACTTTCAGAAGATTCAAGATTTGTAACGGAGAGATTCAAAAATTGACGACGATCGTCATGAGGCGATCTCGTGAATTGAGGTAAGGAAAATGGTCGGATGATCAAAACATACATACGCCTAGGATATGACCCAGGAAAATCTACGAGGAAACTCCTACGGTCGACCAACTAAAGATTAAGAAACTTGGCGCTACGACTTCCTAAGGAACAAGACTGTAATGAATTGCGTTCAGCTTGGCCCGAAATCGATGGACCCAAGCGAACGACTAAAGAAATTCTAGAAGTCTAATATGGTCAGAGTTAGACAAGAACCACTAAGGTAACTCCTAAGACGATTAAATCAATTCCTAGCAGGGAGTCTAACTAACAATCAGGGACCTCTAACTAACAAGCACAGACGTCTAACTAAGTCTTCTTACCACCTAGTGACATGGAAAAACTACTAGGCTCAAGGCTTATGACTCGAATGTTGCAATTTATTTAATGGACATTCCATAGTTATTATCGTTGTTCCGATAATTCGCAGTTGCAAGACGGACCAGCATGGGCCACCAACAAAACCTGTCACGCCCCGCTTCCCAAAAATATGGTGACGAGGCGTGAGTAGGTCCGCTCAGACTTGAAGCTGTGAAGCTGCAAGTCTGATAAGCGTCAATAAAATTTAAACGGCAGGTCCTTGCAATGCGATACGAAACAAAGATAATAATAAAGGAAATGAGATAAAAGCAATATCAGAATATCCAAAAAATAAGTTTCAACATCACAGAAAAAGCCACCAGGCTGAAAAGAAAAGAGTCTAAAGGCCCAAACATGGCCAACAAAAGTACAACGTGCAAAGTAAAGGTGTCACGCACCGACATCTAACAGCAATCCTAAAACAAAAAGAAAGCTCAGCAAGGTCACTAAGGCTGGTCACCGGTGTCCACAAACTCCTCCTGGACAGACATGGGCTCAGGCTCAGCTTCAGCAATTACCACGTACTCAGCAATGGTCTCTGGCTCAGGGTCTAACATGTGACACCCAAAAGAGCAAGGGGCACATGTCAGCAAGTCTACGAGAGACTTGTGCAAGGAAACTGAAAGTGAAAGTAAAGCAACCTAGCAGTTCTAGCATGATGCAATGACATGGCAGATATATCATGAGTGCAACAAGTAAAGTAAAGTAGAGCATGGCATGGCAACTGGCATTTAAATCATGGCATGGATAACAAGTTTTGCATGAAAAATCACAAGGACCAGTACAAGTCTAGTAAGCACGTCGTGCACAGAGATTACGCCTTTTGGCTAGAGTGGCTGAGCGGGCCAACTCCTAAGCTCAAGTGATCGCTTATCCCTACCCCTCCACGTGTATATGGACTGGCGCCCATCTTCTGGATCACGAGCCAGGAAGTGTTTTTCAATATGGCATAGGGGTGCACTTAGCCGGAACAAGGAAGTACAAGTATTGTAGCGTGTGCTACGGATGCAACATTCAACTTGGATGACATGTAAGATGCAATGCATGGCAAATAACAGTTTAAGTGCGTACAGATAAGGAATTTAAATATGGCAGGCAACAATGCATGAATGACATGGCATGGTGACAGATCTAACTTCATTGTCAAGCTAGATCTTAAAATTGCGCCTAGACAGCTATCATTTCGCTGTCTAGTCTCTTTTACGCTAAAAACAAGGAAGTGGCCTAAAACATGGCCCTAAGAAAAAGTTGGCAAGTTTCACTTGCCTGCAAGTTTGTTGTCAGAAAAACACTGTCCAAAAGAGTCCAAAGTCACAAATAACCTACGTGCCAAGTCCACCAGCCTACAGTCCCATATTATTAATCTTGATTAGTGAATTTAAGACACTTTAAAAACATCAATTTTAGTCTTGATTAACAGGCAATAGGTTGGGGGTCCTAAGGGTGCAAAACGTTACCTCAACACGACGCGAAAGCTACACTGGCGTCGGGTAGCGATGCCAGGGGTTGGAATATAAGAACGCGCTCCTAGTCCAGATTCCAGATTAGATTTCTCGCTCGAATAGTCTGGGCAGCAACCAGATCAACGAACCAAGATTCAAAAGCTAGATCGTGCGACGACGGGCTACGACGTATCGCAACATCATAATCGGCAAATCCACGAAGAGGAGACACCTATGTGGGACCCACAGTAGTGCTAGGGGCCAATGGGGGACCCACAACACCTCTGGAGAACTTGGGGTTGTTGGATCTGGATCCTAGCCTAGAGGGGGGTGAATAGGCTAATAAAAATAATTCGTGCAACCCACGAATAAGCACACGCAGTTATAGCACAACCAGAGTAAATAAAATGCAGACACAGAGTACACAATAGATTTACCCTGGTTCGGTCGTCCCTACGACCTACTCCAGCCCCCAAAGCAGAACTAGTATTGAATAGTGAAATAGGTACAAAACCACAAGTTAAAGCACGCTCAGAGCACCCTCTACGTCTCTACACTTGCCAGGCTCTTAGTACCCCACACACAGTGTTTTCTCTCACTATCAATCCTAGTAAAGCTTTCTACTAGCTAGTCCCAAACTAGCTGGGTCCCGCTTGTCTAGTCCCAACTAGACAAGTCCCAAAATAGTCACACAAAAATAGGTAAAAGTTTCCCCTACAGAGAACGTTACACTAAGACACAAATAAAGAAGTTTAGGGTTTAGAAATGCTCAGTTTGTGTCTGTGTAGGCGTCTCTATCAATCAGCACATCGTCAGCTCCAATCTGACGCAAACGGTGTCTCAATCTGACTCCTGGATGTCAAGTTATGCACTGGTCTGTGCATAAAGCAATTTCAGTTCAAGCCCTTATAAACTGTCGGTCTGTGCGCGTAGCAGCTCATTTAAAATTAGCAGTCGGTGTGCAGAGTAAACCCAGTTCAACACTTCTCGTCTTCGGTTGGTGCACAAAGCAAACTCCCTTAATCCCCAGGCCACGTCAGCACGATTTGAAGCGGGGCTTCGTTTTTGATTTCGCTCGTATGGAGTAATCCCCGCCGTCGATTTGTTTTGCTGTGCGATCTCACCCGTCTGCTCGTTTTATTGCATGCAGCAACGAAGGCAACGACGATGGCGGTGGCTCGATCTTCTTCGACTTCTTCTGCCTTCAACGTCGGCGATAATGGGCATTCGCTCGTCTTCTCCGACTGCTTCTTCGCTTCGATCAACGGAGATGGAGATGGCTTCCTTCAGGAATGATGATCCTCTTCGACCTCAACGGCGATGGTGATGAGAGCTCCGGTGGCGGTGTTTTGTGCAGCAGCGGCGAGAACTTCAAGCAACGGCGATGGCGGCATCTTCTTCGTTACGTTCTAGGGCGTGCAGGCAGCGGTGGTCTACTCCGGGCGGCTTCTTCGACAACGACGAGCGGCGACAACTCCTCGGTGATGGCGAGCTCTCAGTGACGGTGGTGAGTCTTGTTTTCTCCTCGATGGCGATGGCAAGGCGGCGAGGCGACGATCTCCGGTTGTGCTCCGTTCAACAAGTTTTGGCAGCGGCGATGGCTTCACGGAGTGCTTCGACTTCTCCGACGGCGTCGCTTCGACTGCAGCAGCACTCTTGGAGCAGCGTACGGCGGCGGACTTCGTGGATGCGGAGATGGAGACTTTCCTCCGGTGTGCAGTGATCTTCTCCGACGTCAGCAGCTGTGGTCGCTTCTCCGTCGTCGGCAGCTTCGACTCAGCGGCGGTAGCAACGCCTGTCACGGAGGACGATGTAGATGATGCCGACGACAACTTACGGCGGAGACCGACGGCTTCGACTTCTTCTCGCGCGATGGCCAGGAGATTTTCTCGACGTGGACGTTGGCGGCTTTGTTGGCACGGGGAGAAGTCGGAGTTGTTGACAGAAGAAAGAGGATGAATGCTCTTTCCCTTTTTTTAAAAAATTCGTACTGCTCCTCTTTTTGTTTTGGCTGCCTTTCTTAACTTTTTGTGTAGCCCCCCCTCTCTCTCAATTTGTTTGGCTGACACAAAAGAAATGTTTTTGTTGCCCTCTATGAAATTTCGTAGCCCCCTCTTTCCCTTTATTCTGTGATTTTCGCACTGCCTCTTTTTAATGCTTCATGATGGGTTTTTATACTAATAGAACTAGGGTTCTAGGGAGTTGTAGAATGATTAGGAGGAGTTCCTATAATCAAGGGATTTGAAACGCCATAGGGATAAGAATAAGAAAAGATTAGGTAGTTGAATAGGAGATCAAGTAAGTTTTGAATAGGATTTGAAATACGATTTTTGAATTGGATCTCCATGGCATTTGACTCAATCAAATCAAAATTCAATATTGGATTTGCACCAATCACCAATTGATTTGATCCAATCATCTTTGCTATGTGAATGGCACTAAGACCAAGTCCATTAGCTATGTGGATAGAAAATTCTCCAAGTAATGAACGATGAATCGTTTTGCCAGTCCTGAAACACACTAAGCACACACGTCAGATACACCGACATGTTTGTCATCATCAAACCAAGCTCCTAGATCGTTGCTCCCAACAATCTCCCCCTTTTGGTGATGACAACCCCATAAAAGATTTGAGCAATGAGTATGGGTGTGTGAAGTGGAGTATGGGTGTGTGAAGTGTGTTGAAGGGTGTAATGCAATAAGATGTATGGATGAGTCATTCAAACATTACGAAGCATGCACAACAAATAGTAAATATAAAAGCATGCTCCCCCTTCTCTCAAGCTCCCCCTTCAACATTATTTTTCATGCTCCCCCTTCAACAAATAATAACGACAAATCTTTCTTTTCTTTCTCCCCCTTTGTAATCACCAAAAGTGGATTAATGAAGTCACAAAAATATTCCATGCAAAAATAAACCATTATTAAATGTAGCGTGCAATTTGCATGAGTTTTCCAAGGAATAGACAATTCAAGCTCATGGAATTTCATAACAAGACTTCTCCACCTTTGTGTAAGTGTAATGATATAAATAATAAAGTACTAAGGGAGATTCAATTTTAGAACAATCAACCAAATCAATCCTCATTTTCCAATTTTTCATGAATATCACTAGGATTGATTTTTTCCACCTCATCAAAGATGAGTTCAAGTTACCGAACCCCAAAACATGGCCTAAAAGGACTTTTAAATGTGGGGTGGCATTGCTTGACGAGTTATATACACCAACGCTAATGATTACCCATTTAGCACAAGTTGAATACTCGTGGGTTGTGTATTAGCCATGAAGTGTATCCATTTTTCATACAGAGCAAATTTTAATTTTTTTTCATTTGCAATTCTTTTGTGCTCAATTTTAATTCATGGCTAAACACTTCATATCCCTTAGAAAATTTCAGAAATTTAATCATTCCTACATTCACTTTCCATTATTCTTCAAAAGAATCTCCAAAAGCACTAAAAAGTCAATTATAGTGAAAGTGCAAATGTAGGTGTAGAAGTCAAGTTTAAAACTTATGAGACATGTCATGGCTACTCAAAAGAATAACATCATGTTCATGTAGCTACAACAATAATGAATTGACTTCTACAAGGGATAGATTGATCATTCATACAATACCACGTAAGAGATTCATAAGAGGATAATCAATAAGCACAATTTTTTTATTTTTGGTTTTTTTTCAGAAATAAAAACATTTAAAAAATCATGCATGCAAGCACACAAATCAAAATAAATTAAGCACACAAGAAAATCTATGAAGGTATGCAATGAAATGCAAAGAGGGATAAAAATTATACCTTCTCGTCGCTTTTTGATGAAGGAGCTAAAAGAATGAGACATTGAATTTAACGCTCCTCGCCAAAACTCCATCACACCTACATGAAAGGTGTTAAGTGTGACCATGGAATCCAACAAGGTCCACTAGTGTTAGCCAATATAGTTTTAGGAACCCACACTTGTTTAAACTTGATATTTGTGTTCCTAAATTTATAATAATATGAAGTGTGGCCTACACTATCACAAGTAAAGCACTTTGCATATTTGTTCTTTGCAATAGAGGGTGCATTGTGGAATTTCTTGAATTTTGGCTTTTCGACATTTTTCAAACCAAATCCAAGTCCTCTTCTATTATTGCCATATAATTGATTCTCTAAAATATTATCCAACGATTGTTTTCCTATAGAGAATTTCTTAATGGCCAATTCAAGATTAGAGACTTTGGATTTTAACAATTTATTTTCTTCCACAAGCAATGTGCATTTACTTATATAAGCTCTCTTGTTTTCCTCTTCCTTCTTTTCAAATTCAATCATTTTTCTTTTAAAATCATTATCCAACATGCAAAATTTATCATTAAGCTCTCTAATCACATAGTCTTTTTCAGTTTCGAGCTTAATCAAATCAAGTTTAAGCATGCTAATATTATTCATCAAGGAAGGACAAGAGAGGCAAGGTGCTTCATCATTAAAACTGGACTTTTCCTTTTTCACAATAGTAGAGTCACGAGCAACAATATCAATTTTGACTTTTTCAATCTCTTTAGACATTTCATATTCAGATTGTTGCATTTCAAAGTTCTCATTTTGATAATCATCTATAGTGGATTCAAGCTCTACTATTTTATCTTGCATTTCTTTACAAAGAGTAAGGAGTTCAGTTTTACTACCAGAAATTACCTCATCGTGTATTCCCATCAATGCCATGCATGAGTGGGCTTCATGTTCTTCCTCCTCACTCTCAGCTTCGCTGTCCATATCCCAAGTTAGCACCTTGGATTTTCCCTTTTCTTTAGCTACCTGAGCTATCTCATGTGGGCAATCCCTCATTCGATGTCCTCTTTTCTTGCATTTAAAACAAGTCATTCTATTAGTAGCATTCTGATCATAAGTTTGCTTAGAAGACTGAAAAAAGTTAGAGCGATTAAACCTGGGTGCCATTTCTGTTCTTCCTTGCTTGGTCTGGACATACTTTCTGAAGTTTCTGACCATTAGCGCTATATCATCATCTTCTTCTTCACTTTCGTCAGCTTTCAGAGCAAGTGGCTTGGTAGCTTTCTCCTTTTCCTCAGGTTTCTCCCTTTTATCCACGTTTTGCAATTCAAGCTCGTGGGATATTAGATTACCTATCAAGTCCTCCACCCTCATCTGCGATAGATCCTTTGCTTCTTGGATGTCAGTAACTTTAGGCCTGAAAGAGCTTGGCAGTGCTCTTAATATCTTTCTCACCTGCTCAAGGCTAGAATATGGCTTACCGAGCGAACTAGACTCGTAAACAATATTGGTGAACCTCGCAAACATTTCTGATATGGTCTCTGATGGTAGCATGCGAAATCCCTCGTATTCCGTGCTCAGAAGTGCAAGTCTAGACTCCTTTACCTGTGACGTTCCCTCGTGCGTCACCTCCAAAGTATGCCATATTTCCTGCGCAGTTAAACAATGTGAGATGCGATTGAATTCAGATTTATCTAATGCACAAATGAGAGCATTCATAGCTTTAGAATTAAGAGAATAAAGCTTCCAATCATTATCATCCCATTTATCATCAGGTTTAAGCATCTCAGTATTTTCAATTTTAATAACAGGTGATTTATAGCCTTTTTCAACAATTTGCCAAGCTTTATAATCAATAGAAATAAGGTAGATTTTCATACGATTTTTCCAGTAAGCATAATCTCCTCCGTTAAATCTAGGTGGACGTGAAATAGACTGACCCTCAGCAAAAGCACTATCAATGTGGTCCATGGTCAAACTAGGCTAGATCCTAAAATCCGCTCTGATACCACTTGTTGGATCTGGATCCTAGCCTAGAGGGGGGGGGGGTGAATAGGCTAATAAAAATAATTCGTGCAACCCACGAATAAGCACACGTAGTTATAGCACAACCAGAGTAAATAAAATGCAGACACAGAGTACACAGCAGATTTACCCTGGTTCGGTCGTCCCAACGACCTACTCCAGCCCCCAAAGCAGAACTGGTATTGAATAGTGAAATAGGTACAAAACCACAAGTTAGAGCACGCTCAGAGCACCCTCTACGTCTCTACACTTGCCAGGCTCTCAGTACCCCACACACAGTGTTTTCTCTCACTATCAATCCTAGTAAAACTTTCTACTAGCTAGTCCCAAACTAGCTGGGTCCCGCTTGTCTAGTCCCAACTAGACAAGTCCCAAAATAGTCACACAAAAATAGGCAAAAGTTTCCCCTACAGAGAACGTTACACTAAGACACAAATAAAGGAGTTTAGGTTTAGAAATGCTCAGTTTGTGTCTGTGTAGGCGTCTCTGTCAATCAGCACATCGTCATCGCCAATCTGACGCAAACGGTGTCTCAATCTGACTCCTGGATGTCAAGTTATGCACTGGTCTGTGCATAAAGCAATTTCAGTTCAATCCCTTATAAACTGTCGGTCTGTGCGCGTAGCAGTTCCTTTAAAATTAGCAGTCGGTGTGCAGAGTAAACCCAGTTCAACACTTCTCGTCTTCGATCGATGCGTAAAGCAAACTCCCTTAATCCCCAGGCCACGTCAGCGCGATTTGAAGCGGGGCTTCGTTTTTGATTTCGCTCGTATGGAGTAATCCCCGCCGTCGATTTGTTTTGCTGTGCGATCTCACCCGTCCGCTCGATTTATTGCATGCAGCAACGAAGGCAACGGCGATGGCAGTGGCTCGATCTTCTTTGACTTCTTCTGACTTCAACGACGGCGATAGTGGGCATTCGCTCGTCTTCTCCGACTGCTTCTTCGCTTCGCTCAACGGAGATGTAGACGGCTTCCTTCAGGAATGATGATCCTCTTCGACCTCAACGGTGATGGTGAAGAGAGCTCCGGTGGTGGTGTTTCGTGCAGCAGCGGCGAGAACTTCAAGCAACGGCGATGGCGGCGTCTTCTTCGTTACGTTCTAGGGCGTGCAGGCAGCGGCGGTCTACTCCGAGCGGCTTCTTCGGCAACGACGAGCGGCGACAACTCCTCGGTGATGGCGAGCTCTCAGCGACGGCGGTGAGTCCTGTTTTCTCCTCGATGGCGATGGCATGGCGGCGAGGTGACGATCTCCGGCTGTGCTCCGTTCAACAAGTTTTGGCAGCGGCGATGGCTTCACGGAGTGCTTCGACTGCTCCTACGGCGTCGCTTCGACTGCAGTAGCACTCTTGGAGCAGCGTACGGCGACGGACTTCGTGGATGCGGAGATGGCGACTTTCCTCCGACGTGCAGTGATCTTCTCCGACGTCAGCAGCTGTGGTCGCTTCTCTGTCGTCGGCAGCTTCGACTCAGCGGCGGTAGCAACGCCTCTCACGGAGGACGATGTAGATGATGCCGGCGACAACTTACGGTGGAGACCGACAGCTTCGACTTCTTCTCGCACGATGGCCAGGAGATTTTCTCGACGTGGACGTTGGCAGCTTTGTTGGAACGGGGAGAAGTCGGAGTTGTTGACAGAAGAAAGAGGATGAATGCTCTTTCCCTTTTTTCTAAAAAATTCGTACCTCTCCTCTTTTTATTGTGGCTGCCTTTCTTAACTTTTTGTGTAGCCCCCCTCTCTCTCAATTTGTTTGGCTGACGCAAAAGAAATGTTTTTGTAGCCCTCTATGAAATTTCGTAGCCCCCTCTTTCCCTTTATTCTGTGATTTCCGCACTGCCTCTTTTTAATGCTTCATGATGGGTTTTTATACTAATAGAACTAGGGTTCTAGGGAGTTGTAGAATGATTAGGAGGAGTTCCTATAATCAAGGGATTTGAAACGCCATAGGGATAAGAATAAGAAAAGATAAGATACTTCAATAGGAGATCAAGTAAGTTTTGAATAGGATTTGAAATACGATTTTTGAATTGGATCTCCATGGCATTTGACTCAATCAAATCAAAAGTCAATATTGGATTTGCACCAATCACCAATTGATTTGATCCAATCATCTTTGCTATGTGAATGGCACTAAGACCAAGTCCATTAGCTATGTGGATAGCAAATTCTCCAAGTAATGAAAGATGAATCGTTTCGCCAGTCCTGAATCACACTAAGCACACACGTCAGATACACCGACACTTTTGTCATCATCAAACCAAGCTCCTAGATCATTGCTCCCAACAGGGGGGCCCACGGTGGCAAGCGATGCAAAAGTTGTGACGTTGCGACGAACGTCGCTCGGTCAGACCGAGCCGCTGCGAGGAATTCTGTCAGTCAGACACTGCGGGGCAGGGGTTGCAATGCTACGGGGTGCGATGCAGAGCGGGGGCTCTCGGTCACAGCGGGCCGGTGCGGGGGATCGGGTCGGTCGGGCGCTTGGGGAGCGGGGGCTACAGCGAAGCGGGCTGCAACGGAGCGGGGCGATGCGGGCGATGCTCTCGGTCAGACCGAGAGAAGTTCTCGGTCGCAGCGGGGGCTGTGCGAAGCGGGCGGCTGAGTGCAGAGCGGGCGGGGGTGCGGGGCTGAGCCTCGGTCAGACCGAGGGAAACCAAGCAAAACCGTCGGTCGTGCGGGAGCGGCTGCGGGGCTAGGTTGCGACGAACGTCGCAAGCGAGATTTTGAGTTGTGGGGGCGGCAAGGGTTTGTTCTTTTGCGAAAATAGGTTATCCTAGGGGGTATTTATATAGTGTAGGTGGGTTGACTTGGTCTAGGGTTAATATTAGAATTAAAAATTGATTTTAAACCCAATTATTCACTCTCCTCAACACCCAAGCATGTGTGGGTGCGGCCAAGGCTAGGGGCTAGGGTCAAAAATAGTTTTGAAGAGTTATAATCTAATAGAAATTTATTAGGTCGAAAATACTTTAAAACTTAGTATTTAAAAATATTTAAAGCTTTGCTTAAAATGTAAAATAGGTCAAACGAAATCTGAAAATTATGAAATAAATATTGGGGTGATCGGGACGACGAGAGAAAGGAAACTAAGAAGACGGATCTCAATTTCGACGTCGAGTGACGAAACTAAAAATAGAAATGTCTCACGTCAAAAGTGAAAATCACAACGTCTCTTCGAATAAGATCAAATCGTGGGAGAACGACCCGAGAAATGTTGTTCCAAATTAGTGCCACAATTTAATACTCTCATAGACGTTCACAACGAAATATTACACCAAAGTGTTCACAAACAAACAGAGTCTAAAATAAATACGTGCAGGGTCAACAGCACGTGCATGAAGAAGAAACGATCGGAAAGAGACCGTTACAACCACTAATTGATACCATGTCAAATGAAGTAATGCTCATCAAAAGAAAAAATTGTGAGTGAGTATGAGAGAATGACATCGGGAGTTCTCGGTCCATTCTTGAAATGGGTGAGACTCCAGATGTGGGTTTGGGGAAAAACAGGTAAACTTTAGGTGTTAAGGAGCGGACCGTGGTATGATTTCTCACTCGCCATGTCACTCCCGTAAGGGGGAGTTGACTAGAGTTAGAGAGGCCGCTGGTGAGCTCGTGACGCACCAGGATGGTAAATGATGGTTTTCTCCGTTTGTCCGACAGAAAAACCGAGACGAATCTCGCTCCGGTACCTTGTCCAGTCGGGTACGGAGTTACGAGAGGCCCCTCCAGTGCTCGTGTCACTGGAGTGGTACCACTTTTCACCCACCCTGGGTGAAGTCCGCTTCCTTAGCAGCCAATGGTTTACCCGGGTTCCAAATCAGAATGACAATAAAGCTTAATTAGCTTAATTCTGAAATTTCACTTCAGATCGACTTTCTGTTGTTTACCTTCAGCACTTATTTACTGTCTTTTAATTTCTGTATACTCTCGAGATTGATGTGACACTTGCAGTTAGTTGGTTAGCTAGGAAGACCAGTTCTAAAACTGGGTTCTACTAGGGTGTTAGGAGTTCCTATTGGGTCACGTGTTGACGTGTCCCATCCCGTGGTTTTCAGGTATGAGTCCCGAGCAGTCTTCGGGTGTCCCGAAGCCAGAGACCGGTGCTAGTATGGCGGAGGTGGAGCCTACGGGTGACCTCGTCCAGTTAGACTTCCCGGGTTTTGACTAGAGGGTGTATTGTACCGGGTGTGGACTTTTGTACTTTTGGGCTGGGGGTTTCTACTTTTTGTGTACCCGCTTTTGTACCCCCTTGTACAGCGGATGCTTATATGTATATGAACTTATGTATGTGATGTCATGTAACTTCTCTGTTAATGTATTTCCTTTTCAGTACTGCGTTTTATTTTCTGTTGGAGCACTTTTCTTTTCTCTGTGTACTATTCCAGTGTTTTTACAGTGGCCTGCTCATTATTTTATATTAAACCACAAAAAATACATAGTAGTATTTAGATAAGAGGGCTCGAAGCCTGAGTCTGAATACTGCGGTGACCTCGTTAGCTACGATCGCCGTACTTGGGTGAGCGGGGCGTGACATGTTTTTGTGGTGGCCCATGCAGGTCAGCTCACTCTGCGATACACGTAAGAATAGTACAAGTAAGCTCCAACATTATAATTCGCAATTTTGGTACTGAATGTTGTTTCCCTGTTCATTCTTACAGAATGGATCCGGGGAATGGATCATCCGAGAACAGGACCCCTGCTTCTGATGATGCTTCGTCTGAGGCTTCCCTGATGGGGAAGATTCTGATAGGGATTCTGGAGCATATGCAGGAGATGGAGGACAGGGTGGCTAGTGGTGCGCCACCGAAGCCAGTGGGTATCAGGCAGTTTAGAGCTTTGCACCCGAGGTCCTTTTCGAGCAAGGAGAGTCCTCTGGAGGTGGACGAGTGGATCAGGCATTCTGAGGATGATTTGGAGGCTATTGGATACCCGAGAGATAAGTGGGTAGATGCCGCGAAGAGACAGCTGACGCATCAGGCACGAGATTGTTGGGATGCTCAGGAGTTACATTTGACCAAGCCGATCTCGTGGGAGAAGTTCAGAGAGTTATTTGAGGCTCAGCTCTTGCCAGAGACGAAGAAGGATGAGCTGCGGTTGAGGTTTGAGCACCTGACTCAGGGACGACGGAGCATAGATGCCTATGATGCAGAGTTCTCCATGTTGAGTAAGTTTGCTTCGGAGTTGGTGCAGTCGGAGGCCACCAGAGCTAGACAATTCAAGATGGGGTTGGACCCTGATTTCAGAGTAGTGATGTCGACCCAGGTGTTGCTTACATACAGTGCCGTATTGGAGGCGGCCAGGATGCATGAGACGCACCTGAAGAGTGTGGGTAGAGGTCCAGCAGCATCTGAGAGGCATCCTACGGGTCAGCAGAGGAGTTTCCTGAGGCCCACTCAGACCACTCAGTTTAGGAGGCCTGGAGCTCCACCAGCGCCACAGCGGCGGTTACTTTGTGGATTTTGTGGGAAGACTGGGCATGAGCAGCAGGATTGCAAGTTTAGGCATGGGCGATGTTTTACCTGTGGTCAGTCAGGACACATCAGTAGGCAGTGTCCTCAACAAGGGCAGACTTCAGGTTCTGCGGCACCAGTGGCAGCCCGGCCTGAGCAGCAGCAGAGGACCCTTCCGCCGGCTCCACATAGGCATCCACTGCCAGCTCCACCAGTGCCTGGTGCAGTGACTCAGAGAGGACCACCTAGGCCTCCACAGCAGCAGCAGCAGACCCCCAGGAGAGCGGCGCCGAGGCGTCAGGCTTTAACCATGTCAGCTGTCGAGGCAGAGGACACCGGTCGTGTTATCACTGGTACCTATTTCTTTTTAGAGTTGAATGCTTTGTTATTTTTACTATAGTATGTTATATTTGTTGTTGTGACTAGGAAGATTAGATTCTTATGTTAGTTTATGTTTGTCCTCTTAGGTATTATTAGAGTTGCATCTTTCCCTGCTTTGTCACTATTCGATTCAGGAGCATCTCATTGCTTCCCGTCTCAGCAGTTTGTGACTAGGAATTCATTAGTATTAGACTCCTTTGCTTCTAGTTGGAATATCCATACAGGGAGTGGAGTGATCCGCAGTTCTTCGGGATACCGACAGTGTCCTGTTGAGATTTGTGGACGTAGGCTGTATGCAGATTTCTTAGTGATGGAGATGCCTCATTTTGAAGCAGTGTTTGGGAGGGACTGGTTAGGAATGTTCTATGCCACTATAGATTGTAGGCTCCGGAATATAGTGTTTCAGATTCCTGATCATCCAGAGTTTGAGTTTCTTAGTGGTAGTAGTTCCCTTGGACCATTGAAGTTTAAGGCCAGTCCAGTAGAAGTGATGATGGAGATGGATGCTGAACCTGTATTGCCGAGGGTAGTTCGGGATTTTCCTGATGTCTTTCCAGACGATATCTATGGACTTCCTCTGGATAGATCATTGGAGTTCACCATCGATCTGATTCCAGGCACTCAACCGATTGCGAAGGCTCCATACCGTATGGCTCCTCCAGAGTTAGCAGAGTTTCATAGTCAGTTGAAGGATTTATCAGAGTGTGGTTTGATTCAGCCAAGTGTTTCGCCATGGGGTGCGCCAGTGCTTTTGGTGAATAAGAAGGATGGATCTCGAAGGATGTGCATCGACTACCGGGAGTTGAATAAGGTTACTGTGAAGAACAAGTATCCTCGTCCTAGGATTGATGACATCTTTGATCAGCTGGGTGGATCGTGAGTGTATTCAAAGATGGATTTGAGAAGCGGGTATCATCAGGTGAAGGTCAGAGGATCAGATATTCCAAAGACTGCATTTAGAACCCGGTATGGCCATTATGAGTTCTTAGTGATGCATTTCTGTGTTACTAATGCACCAGCCATATTCATGAGATTGATGAACCAAGTCTTCTATGAGTATTTGGATAAGTTTGTGGTCGTCTTCATAGATGATATCTTGGTGTACTCAAGATCAGAGGAAGATCATGATGAGCATCTGAGAATAGTCCTGAAGACTCTGAGGCAGCACCAGTTATATGCTAAGTATAGCAAGTGTCAGTTTTGACTGACCAAGGTTGCTTTTCTGGGACATGTTGTATCTGGAGATGGGATAGCTGTAGATCCAGAAAAGGTTGCTGCGGTAGAGAAGTGGCCAGTTCCTAAGTCAGTAACGGAGATCAGAGGTTTCTTAGGATTGGCTGGGTACTACATGAAGTTCATCAAGGATTTTTCTAAGATCGTTGCACCGATGACTCATCTAACCAAGAAGAATGTTGCTTACAGTTGGTCAGAGGAATGTCAGCAAGCATTTGATGAGCTGAAGCATAGATTGATCACTGCTCTTGTCCTGATGATTCCAGACCGTTCAGGTAGATATGAGATTTACTGTGACGCGTCAGGCAGAGGATTGGGATGTGTTCTCCATCAGCATGGTAGGGTAGTAGCTTATGCTTCTAGATTGTTGAAGACTCATGAGAGGAACTATCATACGCATGACTTGGCATTAGTAGCAGCGGTGTTTGCATTAAAGTTGTGGATGCATTTTCTTCTGGGTGAACGTGTGAAGATATATACAGATCACAAGAGTTTGAAGTACGTGTTCACTCAGAAAGAGCTGAATATGCGGCATCACAGGTGGCTTGAGTTGATGGTTGATTATGATGTCGACCTCCAATATCACCCTGGGAAAGTCAATGTAGTACCTGATGCCCTTAGTCGCATGCCGACAGTGATGATGTTGACAGCTCAGAGAGAACTTTGAGGTGATATTTGGCAGATGGAGATTGAAGTTGTCTTACCTGGTTCATCAGTGATGATGATGAACTTGCAAGTTTGATCTGATTTAGTTTAGAGGATTAAGGAAGCTCAGTCTGGAGATGCGAAGTTGAAGAAGATTCGCGAGCAGACAAAAGCCGGACTTCGTAATGATTTCTGTATTCATGAAGATGGACCTATGCGTTTTGGGAGCAGGATTTGTGTGCCATCAGGTGACATTCGAGATGAACTGTTGAAAGAGGCTCATAGCTCACCTTATTCTATCCATCCTGGAGGCACCAAAACGTATCGTGATCTGCGACAACATTTTTGGTGGCACGACATGAAGTGTAGTGTGGCTAGAAGTGTAGGTTCATGTTTGACATGCCAGTAAGTCAAGGCCGAGCATCAGAGAACGGCATGACTTTGGCAGCCTCTTCCAATTCCAGAGTGGAAGTGGCAGCATGTGACGATGGATTTCGTAACTGGCTTACCTCGCACTTCTCGAGGACATGATGCTATTTGGGTAATCGTTGACCGATTGACCAAATCAACTCACTTCATACCATTTCGAGTGGGTCAGTCGACAGACCATCTTGCTAAGAGATATATGAAGGAAATCATGAGGCTTCACGGAGTACTTATAAGCATAGTCTCCGACCGTGATACAAGGTTTACGTCTCATTTTTGGAGAAGTCTGCAGGCTAGTTTGGGAACTCAACTGAGTTTCAGCACTGCATACCATCCACAAACAGACGGTTAATCTGAGTGGCCAATTCAGATCTTGGAAGATATGCTGAGGGCGTGCATGCTGGATTTCAACGGTTCTTGGGATGAACATCTACATCTGGTAGAATTTGCATACAATAACAGTTATCAAGCCAGTATAGGCATGTCACCATTTGCAGCCTTGTATGGAAGGAAGTGTCGATCTCCTCTCAGTTGGGATGATGTTGGAGACCGTGAATTGTTGGGCCCTGATATGATCGCAGAGACCGTGGAAGTTGTGAGAGTCATCCGAGACAATCTTCGTATAGCTCAGGACCGTTATAAGCACTGGGCAGATGCGAAGAGGCGACACTTGGAATTTCAGCCAGGAGAGTTAGTATTTTTGAAGATCTCGCCAATACGAGGGCTGATTCGTTTTGGAAGACGTGGAAAGCTGAGCCCAAGATATATTGGACCTTTTGAAGTTCTGGCTCATGTTGGAGAAGTGGCTTATAGAATTGCCTTGCCAGTACCTCTTGAGGGAGTGCATAATGTGTTTCACATATCGCAACTCAGGAGATGTGTTGGAAATCCTGATCATGTCGTTGACTTCTCTGAGATCGAAGTGCGACCAGACTTGACTTATGATCAGCAGCTTGTGGTCATTCTAGACCGGAGGCAGAAGATGCTGAGGAAGAAATCGATCAACCTAGTGAGGGTTATGTGGCACCGCGAGTCACCAGAAGAGTCTACCTGGGAACTCGAGGATGAGATGAAAGAGAAGTACCCTCACTTGTTTGTCTGATGTAATTTTGTTGTGTATGTAATATGATGTATAGAAAGTTTTTCTCCCTTAATTTGAAATTCCGAGGGAGGAATTTATTTTAAGGGGGTAGGATGTAATGGCCCCAATTTCAATGTACGCGTATTTTGGCATAGATGCGTACGTATATTTTTGGGAGTATGTCCGTATTTTTCCTTTAATTATTTGGTGTAGGAATTAATTTTAAAAGGCTTTAAACTTATTAATTGAATTTAGTAAATAAGAGTGTTTGGGCAAATACTTGTATTTGGAGTGTATGTAGTATATCTTCATGTATTCCTATTTTCTTAAAAATACAAAATCTAAATTTCCTCACCATGACAACACACCATATTATGTGTCATCTTAGGAGCTAATAAGAGAACACTTGGCTTAATTTTGATTAAAATGAGTGGAGGAGAGGAATTTGGGGAATTCAATTTTCAAGGCATGAAAACAAAAACCAATAGAAAAAAACCTCATTTTCTCTCTCTCATTTGCTCCCCAACCAGGCCGAACTTGCTCTCTCCCCCATTTTCATCTCCTTGCTTCATTGATTCCCCATCAAACACCTTCCAAATAATCCCCCTTCAATCACTAAGAGCCCACAAAAAAATTTCTCATCTTTCTAACACCAAATTAACCCCAACTCACCTCAAAAATCCAACTTTTGGAGATCAAATTGGAGCTTGAAGAAGGAAGGATTGGAGGCTCTCCATCAAGGACTAAGAAGGGAAAAAGATATATTTTAGAGGACTTTTACAAGGTAGGATTCCTAATTACCTAAGTAGAGTTTAGTTTTAGGATTGGTTTTCTTATTAAGATAGTAAGTATTTGGTGTTAAAAAACTATGTTGATATTCATGTTAAAACTATGTTGAGTTAGTAAGTTAAATGTTAACAAATCCCATTTTTGTGATATGGTTCATTTGTTCGCAAAAAATAAATTTTGTACTCATATGTTAGCATGTGGTTTCCTTGTAGTCTCAAATCTATATGCTTATTCTCATTTTGTTTTAATGCTCAAGACTAATAATATTAAATCATGTTGTAAAATGGAGAGAATTAGAAATATGTCAACTTGCTAAAATGGTGTTAGACGGTAGTTTGATATGTTTAGAGAATTAGTGAACATGCTAGTTTCATTAAGTAGGAAGTTGCAATTTGTGTAGCCATATTTGTGTGACATATGTTAAGTGGTAAAAATATCCTCTTTGTAAAGTTGGAATTATGTTAAGGATTTGTAAATGTTGTACCTTTATTCTCATGCTAGCGTAGATATGTTAATTGTGGCATTCAAACATGTTAGAAACTAGATTTAGGAAGAAAACTAGTTGCTGGAATTTTTTGTGTAGCAGGACAGTAACTTGTAAAAATCATATAAAATAGTAGAAAAATCAGAAAAATATAATTAAGAACACAACGAAAAACTACAGAAAATTTCCTACAACTTTGAAGGGGGGCCAATAGCCAATTCTGACTGCAGATAGGGTAACAGAGCCATTCTTTCTGGACTGACGCTTTTGACAGATTTGTGTTGTAATTTTGAGTAGGAATTTTCATAGTTGTACTTTTGTTTTAAATTAATATTGAACATGTTAGTTGTGCTTTATTATCATGCTCTCAATATATGCTTTAGTGATGATGTTTAGTGTATTATGTTTCATTAACGATGAGAATGCAAGTATGTTGAAACAAAAGTGGTATTTGAGACCACTAATTGATACCATGTCAAATGAAGTAATGCTCATCAAAAGAAAAATTTGTGAGTGAGGATGAGAGAATGACATCGGGAGTTCTCGGTCCATTCTTGAAATGGGTGAGACTCCAGATGTGGGTTTGGGGGGAAACGGGTAAACTTTAGGTGTTAAGGAGCGGACCGTGGTATGATTTCTCACTCGCCACGTCACTCCCGTAAGGGGGAGTTCACTAGAGTTAGAGAGGCCACTGGTGAGCTCGTGACGTACCAGGACGGTAAATGATGGTTTTCTTCGTTTGTCCGACAGAAAAACCGAGACGAATCTCGCTCCGGTACCTTATCCAGTCGGGTACAGAATTACGAGAGGCCCCTCCAGTGCTCGTGTCGCTGGAGTGGACCAATTTTCACCCACCCTGGGTGAAGTCCGCTTCCTTAGCAGCCTATGGTTTACTCGGGTTCCAAATCAGAACGACAATAAAATTTAATTAGCTTAATTCTGAAATTTAACTTCAGTTCGACTTTCTGTTGTTTACCTTCAGCACTTATTTTCTGTCTTTTAATTTCAGTATACTCTCGAGATTGATGTGACACTTGCAGTTAGTTGGTTAGTTAGGAAGACCAGTTCTAAAACTGGGTTCTACTAGGGTGTTAGGAGTTCCTACTGGGTCACGTGTTGACGTGTCCTATCCCGTGGTTTTCAGGTATGAGTCCCAAGCAGTCTTCGGGTGTCTCGGAGCCAGAGACCGGTGCTATTACAGCAGAGGTGGAGCCTACGGGTGACCTCGTCCAGTTAGACTTCTCGGGTTTAGACTAGAGGGTGTGTTGTACAGGGTGTGGACTTTTGTACTTTTGGGCTGGGGGTTTCTACTTTTTGTGTACCCACTTCTGTACCCCCCCTTGTACAGTGGATGCTTATATGTATATGAACTTATGTATGTGATGTAATATAACTTCTGTGTTGATGTATTTCCTTTTCAGTACTACGTTTTATTTTCTATTGGAGCACTTTTCTTTTCTCTGTGTACTATTCCAGTGTTTTTGCAGTGGACTGCTCGTTATTTTATATTAAACCACAAATAAATGCCTAGTAGTATTTAGATAAGAGGGCTCGAAGCCTGAGTCTGAATACTACAGGGACCTCGTTAGCTACGCTCCCCGTACTTGGGTGAGCGGGGCGTGACAGTAAAGCTTCAACCCGTTGACGGTGGCTTCGTACTCCGCCACATTATTCGTTGCCAAAAAGTTGAAGTGGAGCACATACTCCAATAGGCATCCATCAGGAGTTTGGATGACGGTGCTCGCTCCACTTTCGGACCCAGTAGCCGAGCCGTCGACGTGGATGAGCCATAGTTCGCTATCTCCTTCCTGAGGGGATGTTGTGGTTCATCAACTTTCGATGGTCTTTGCTGTGTTACAGCTGATTGAGCGGCTGGCGGGCCCTAGGGAGGTTCTTCGATGGTGCATTCCACCATGAAGTCTGCCAGCGCTTGGCCTTTGATCACCGTCCGAGCTTGGTAGATGATGTCGAACTCGAGTTCCACACTCCAATTTAGCATTCGTCCTGATCGCTCCAATCTCTTCAGGTTCTTCTCAAGGGGTAGATTGGTGTGGACGACGACAGTGTGAGCCTGAAAGTACGGCCGGAGCTTCCTAGCTGTCATGACCAGGCAGTAAGCAACCTTCTCTATGGGGCTGTAACGGGTCTCTGCATCTTGGAGCACCCGGCTCGCATAGTAGACAGGACATTGTACACCCATCTCTTCCTTGATCAATGCCGAGCTGACAACGCCTTCATTGATGGAGAGATATAAACCCAGCTGCTCTCCCTCCTTCAGCTTCGTGAGCAGCGGTGGGCTCTGCAAGTAGGCCCGCAGCTCTGCGAACGCTTGGGGGCATAAGTCATCCCATTCGATCACCTTCCTGTCCTCCTTCTTCGCGGCGAGAGCCCACTGCAAGACTCTGAAAAAGGGGAGCGATATCTCTGCATATTTTAACAGGAATCTCCCCAGCATGGTGACCCTTCCATTCAGCCTTTGCAAGTCTCGAATAGTTCAAGGCTCTCCCATATTGATGATGGTCGATATCTTTTCCGGGTTCGCCTCAATTCCTCGCCTTGTGATCATGAAGCCGAGGAATTTTCCAGATTGCATGCCAAAGATACACTTTGTAGGGTTGAGCCTTAGGTTGTTGCGGCTCACCTTCTGGAAAGTCTCCTGCAGGTCGGCATGGTGGTCCGGGGCCTTCTTGCTCTTGACCAACATATCGTCAATGTATACTTCAAGATTTCACCCGACCTGAGAGCTGAAGATCTTGTCTACCATCCTCTGATAGGTTGCCCTGGAAATCTTCAACCCGAACACCATTTTTGTGTAGCAGAAGGTGCACTTGTCAGTGATGAAGGATGTCTTCTCCGCATCAACTTCCGTCATTGGGATTTGGTTGTAGCCCGAGAACGCATCCATGATGCTCAGCAGTTCGTAACCTGATGCTTGATCGACCAAGTGATCGATCCTCAGCAAGGGGAAGTTGTCCTTCGGGCACACCTTATTACGGTCAGTGAAGTCGACGCATATGCGCCACTTTCCGCTGGCCTTCTTCACCATGAAGAAATTGGCTAGCCACTCCGGGTAGCTCACCGGCCGGATAAACTTGGCCTTGAGGAGTCGCTCCACCACCTCCTCCTCCGCCCTCATCTTCTCCCCTCCAATGCTCCTCTTCTTCTGCCTGATCGGACGAGCTTCTGGGTCCGCATTCAGCTTGTGGGCGATTACAGCTGGATCGACTCTCGGCATGTCCAAGGGAGACCACGCGAATATGTCCGCATTCTCTCTGAGGAGGTCGATGAGTCCCATCCTAAGAGTGGCCAGGAGATTTGTGCCGATGGAGACAGTCTTGCCTTCCTCCACGGACATAGGAACTTCTTCAATCTCCTCCGCCGGGGTCAGTCGCTGGTTGCAGTAGTCCTCCCGCTCATTGAGGAGGCGACTGTTAAGGTCTGTTACTGCGCCTTATGCTTGGTGGACCAGAGGTAGCAACTCTGAGACAGCTTCTAGCTCCCCCTTGCTTGCCCCACACCCGGCGGAGTCTGAAATTTCACCATCTGATGCAGCATACCGGGGAGATCTTCAATGGCAGTCATGTAGGGTTGCCCTATGATTCCGTTGTATGCCGACGCAACATCGACAACAACGAACATAGTCATGCGGGTGACTACCCTCGGCTCCTACCCCAAAGACACGGGCAAGGTGATCACCCCGGTAATGGGGACGGAGTGGCCGATGAAGCCGATGATCGGGCCCGTGCAAGGCCTCAGGTCCCCCTGCTTCAGCCCCATCTTCTCTATCGTCGACATAAACAAGATGTCGCAGGAGCTCCCCGTGTCGATCAGGAGGCGATTAACGATGGCTGTCCCGATCTGGGCCTTGATGATGATGGCGTCGTCATGCGGTAGCTCGACCCCCTCCAGGTCATCGTCCGTGAAAGTGATGGGCGGTCGAGCTACTCTTCTTCTCTTCACTCTGGTGCCATGGTCTGCCGCCATCACCTGTCGAACGTGTGCCTTCCTGGTTGATAATGAGGTGCCCCCGAGGACGGCCCACCGCATATTACGTTTATGCGCATGGCCGGCCTCGGGGGGGGTGGCGAGGTGCTTCCTGCTCATCGTTCGGGGGTGGGTTTGGCCTCCTTGCTCCCGGTGGGGCTCTCTCTTCTTGAGCAGGCCTTCTCCCTTCGATGTAGCCCCGGAGGTGGCCTACTTGAATCAGCCGCTCTATCTCCCTCTTCAAAGTGAAGCAATTATCGGTATCGTGGTCGTGATTTCGATGATATCTGTAACGACTGGTTTTTCTATATTAGTGTTATCGATAATATATATACGTTTAGGTGGATTTTTCTCCGTATGTGTGTTTTCCCTTCCGTAGCTTTCGTTTCCGTTCTTTTCGTTGTGATTTTCTAGCTTCTTCCTTAGATCGTTGAGCTTGGAGTAAGTCACTCATGACGAGATTCATATCGCTCATATCTTAGAGTTAGTTTGAGCTTAGGAGCCATAGGAATCCTTCCCGAAGCTTCGCGCTTCGAATCGACTCTTTTCGTGTACGTTAGTTGGTTCAAGAAGGAGTCCCAACCGACTAGATTCCAATCTAGTCGGTCAGGAACTCTTCTGGAACCGACTAGGTCATTAAATCAACTATTCAGAAGTTACTGTTTACTCTTAGTCGGTCTAAGAACAACCAATGACCGACTAGATGTGAAACTAGTCGGTCAGAACTTGCTCTCAGACCGACTAGTTCCTTTGATTAATTTTACCTAAGTTATTGTTTATCGTTAGTCGGTCCATGGACACTCACCGACCGAATAGGTCCCAAACTAGTCGGTCGACGGGCCTTCACAGACCGACTAATTCACTTTCCAGATTTCCTCCTTCTTTCGCTGTTTGATTTTAGTCGGTCACAGTTGAACGACCGACCGACTAGTTCCCAAACTAGTCGGTCAGCCACCCTTCGTTGACCGACTAAATCACCCAGAAACCCTAGGTTTTGCCCTAGCCGCCGTGTTTTCCTATAAATACTCCCGATCGTTTCTCTTTCTCTCTTTCATTTCCCTTGGCCATTCTCCTTCCCCTTTTGATCTCTGATCTTCCCCAACCTTCCTCAACCCTTCCTCCTTCCTCAAGAGCCCCTCTCCCTCTCCATTTGTGCCGGCCATCTCCTCTAGGCCGCCGGCCAATCCCCAAAACCCCCCAAAATCCCATTTCTCCAGATTTCCTCCCAGTTTCCAGATCTAAGCCGTAGTTCTCCGGATCGTTCTTCCGCCGCCGTGCTTGCTCAGTAACGATCTTCTACTTCTATACGGTAGGGTTCGATCCTTTAATATTCTCATAACCCTCATTATGATTTTATTGAAACCCTAATAAAATGGATATTAGAGATATTGTTCTGATGTTGTTTTGCCATGGCAGCGATCCCAACCCCGTAGTCTAACATTTTGTGACGTGCCTCGTTGATCGTCATCCTTGGTGCCAGGCAAGTGAAACTTGCCCGTTACTTGTTTAGGCCATGTTTTAGGCCACTTTTGTACCGTAGCGTAAAAGAGACTAGACAGTGAAATGATAGCTGCCTAGACGCCTATTTGATCTAGTTTGACAACGAAACTAGATCCATCACCTCAATTGATCTAGCTTGACAACGAAGCTAGATCCAACCCTTTTAACTTGTTGTTCATGCATATTAAACTGCCACGTTTAATTCCTTACCTGTACGCCTTATTACATGTCATGCCATGTCATCCATGCATTGAATGTTACATCATAGCACACGCTATAAATCCTTGTACAAATCCGTGTTTCCGTGTTACCGGCTAGGCACCCGTTATGCGGGCATAACCCTACGCCATACCTGCAAAAACACTTCCTGGCTCGAGATCCAGAAGCAAGCATTACGTGTTCGAGGGTAAGGCCCTGGATCGATATACGTGCAAAAACACTTCCTGGATCGTGATCCAGAAGCGAGCATTACGTGTTCGGGGGTAAGGCCCTGGCTCGATACACGTGGAGGGGTAGAGATAAACGGTCACTTGAGCTTAGGAGTTGGCCCGATCAGCCACTCTAGCCAACAGGCGGAATCTCTGTGCACGACATGTTTACTTGACGTGTTTACTTGACTTGTACTTGCCCATGTTTATACTTGTAAAACTTGTCATCCATGCCATACTTGCTACTTGTTACTTGTTCCTTGCACCTTACCTTATTTGTTACTCACATACTAAACTTGTCATGCTATACATCATACTATAACTGCTAGGTTGTTAGTTTACCTTCCTTTCAGTTTCCTTGCTCAAGTCTTTTTAGACTTGCTGACATGTGCCCCTTGCTCTTTTGGGTGACACATGTTAGATCCCGAGTTGAGGCCGTTGCAGAGGACGTAGTGTTTGCTGGCGCTGGGCCAATGGTTACCGAGGAGGAGTTTGTGGTCACTGGTGACCTGTCTTAGAGACCGCTTGTGTTCTCTTCCTTGTTTAGGCTTGCTGTTAGTTTTCGGTGCGTGGCACCTTTGCTTGTATGTTGTACTTTGTTGGCCATGTATGGGCCTTAGATTTTCCTTTTGAGCCTGGTGGCTTTTCTGTGATATTGTAATTTATTTTATGGATATTCTGAGATTTAATAAATTGCTTATTGTCTCATTTCCTTATTATTATCGTTGTTTCGTATTGTGTTGCAAGGACCTGCCAATTGAAATTTATACGCTTATCAGACTGCAGCTTCACAGCTCCACGTCTGAGCGGACCTCCTCACGTCTCGCCTTCCATTTTAGGGAAGCGGGGCGTGACAGGTTTTATCGGTGGCCCATGCAGGCCCATTTGCAAATGTGAACTATCGGAACAATGATAATAATTATAGAATGTCCATTAAATAAATTAGAACATCCAAATTATAAGCCCGGAGTCTAGGTTTTTAGCGTTCCTATGTCTTAGGTGGCTGGTAGACGTGTTAGAGCACCTGTCCCAGCTTGGTAGAAAATCCATTAGGTCAGGACTATAGTAAGACTTAGTTAGACTTTTGTCCTGGCTAGTTAGGGATCCCTGATTGTTTGTTAGACTCCATGCTAGTGATTGATATGATAGTCTTAAGAGTTACCTTAGTGGTTCCTGTCTAGCTCTGACCATGATAGATTCCTAGGATTTCTTTAGCCGTTCGCTTGGGTTCATCGATTTCGGGCCCAATAGAACATGATCTCGATTCTCTTAGAACCTTCCCTGAGGCCTCTAATATACTCTAGCCATTAGGAAGCCTTAGTGTTAAATTTCCCTTGACCTTTAGTCAACCGATGATTAGGACTCTCTGATTCAATCTTTCCTGGTCACTACACTTCTGTGTTACTGACCGTAGGTTTGCATCGTAGTTTCTTGAATCGAAATTTAGGTGCATTCATCACACAACCACATTCATTGCCCTCGATTCACATGATCCCCTCATTACTATCATCGTTGACCTTTCAAATCTTTTCTGTTGCAAATCTTGAATCTTCCAAAGTCGTTTTCAAATTTTTCCTTATTAAAAGTTTCCACTCGATTTAAATTTTGTTTTAAACCTTCTTTTAGCATATTTCCATTACTTCCGTTTGAGCTAAAAGTCATTCTTAGATTTTGAAGACTATTTGGTCGTAATTTTAAATTACTATCTTGCAACTATTTTTCTAACATATATTGTCCGCACTTGATTTTAAAACTTTAGTACTATTTCAATAATTCGATATACCACCTTTTCTAAATTGCGAAATTCATTTTAGCTATTTACCATACGTACTTTAAAATACTTCTTTCAAGATAAATAGAACTCCAATAATTTATGAATATATACTAATTATAAGTTTGTCGTACCCGTACTTCAAGTCTTTATACCAACCCGTTCTTGTGGCAAATCCTTGTTTCCCCTAAAAGTATTTTCGATATTCCTCTTTCGCTAAGTTTAAATTTGTTCGAAAACTTTTAATATATATATTAGATTTTGTACTCTTTCGCCGACTTAAATTTATTTGTTCTTTTCTAAATATTGAAACTTTTGTCGAGATTTTTGATTATTAGTTTATAATATTTTCCAGCCTATATTTTCATATCGATATAAATGTCTTGCCCCTTTTCATATACCAATTTTATTCTGAACCGTACTTCTGTTTTTCCTAATACGAATTATAATTTTCTTTCTTACTTATGCCATTAAAACTTATTCGAATACCGCATCGTGCTTACTTCTTATATACCTTTCAAGTCACATGGGACTTCAGCTTTCAGCAAGTCGATTTTATGCTCAACGTTTTCCCCGATTCAGATTTTTGTAAAATTACTTTTTTCGTAACCATTTCCTGATCTAGACCCTCCATAATTCTGTTTTAAAGCTTTATTACCAATTTAATAATTCTATATATATCCTTCCACTTACTTCCATACTACTAAGATGTTATTATCTTTCCATTCATCATGCATATTTCTAAAAATGATTTCTAAAATAGAACTTCAATTAATTTCTATATATCAGTACTATGTTCGTTGTGCTCGTGCGTTAAGACCCTTGTATAAATCAGTTTCTGCTGGCGAATCTGGATTCTCTAAAAGTACTTTCAATACGGTTTATTGGAATTTCTCTTCAGTTTTAAGACTTAGGAAAAACATTTGGCATGAGCATAAACCCTCTACACTATATTTGATCTGATTTTATTCCTTGAATCTCGAAACTTTTCCAAAAATTTTAAACTACTGCCGCATAATATTTTTCTAACCTATGTCCTTAATGTTCGTGTAAATGATTTGCTTTTACTCGTGATAGCTTTATATAAGCTAAATAAACCATTCTTCTTATTATGTATATACGACTCAAACTTATTTCAAACGACTCATTTTATCGACCAGTTTCGTACTCTTCATTTTAACTAATATCTTTTACACACTATTTTCCATGTATCCTAATGGAGCATCATTACATCATTACACGACCTTTCTCATGCTTTTCAATCCTTCTATTCGTTACGCTTTTGATTTCAGTTGTTTTCCTTTTGTCTAGCCAATAGAGCTTGTCGTCGCCCTTGTCAACCTTAATATGATTTGGTGGGCCCCATTAGTGTAATTTGATATGTCGTCGTAGTGTATTAAATTTCATGGTGCATATGAAGTTGTATGTGTGTTGGTATTGGTATATTGTGTGTCGGTAGTTATGTATTAGCTGCATGAGTATAAGTGTGATATACATATGATAGTAGGATTATAATTGTTTGATTGGTATTACTTGTTTTATGAGATGTCGTATGCGTGTATGCCATGAGGTATACCCGACTACTGCACATCTTAACTAATGGATGAAGTAAATGTATTGATGTACCAATTATAGATGGATGGATATGGTATGAATATATGATACATGTATGTGACTATACGATGACTGCATTTATAGGGAGAGTATTGTAATTATGAGTGTGTTGATGTTTGTAATATTATTATGGTATATAAAGTGATTGAAATATGTGATATTGCCTGATTAAATATTAAGGGTGTTTGACATTATGATATGTATATGGTTATGTTGGTAGATGTGTATGCATTAGAATAGTATTGATATATGTATGGACACTGTGTTATGTATATGAAATACTCTGCTATGATTTTGAGTCTCACTCAAGCTTGAGTGGGTATACTCTATGTACATTGGTGTATTTGTATGTGGTTGGTGTATAGTGATGGATGATGTATATATAATGTTTGGATTGTTTGTGTCCAGTTGTGTTACGCACATGATTGTGGGTCACTAAACCAGTATATAGTTATAGGCGTTGGTCTTGTGGTATAGTTATTTATTAGGGGCTTGCCTGCGTGAATATATATATGTGCTAGCTAAAACTAAGTGTGTATATGGGCTGAGTATATATTGGTACTAGTCATAACCCGTGCCCGCGGGCACGGTTCATTTAAGATTTTTCCCCGCAAAATCTTTGTTTCCCAAAAAATTATTTTTACAGCCAAATTAGTGTAAAAATATTTAGCGGCACGGACACTTTCGGTATGGAACAACAAATTCGACACATGGCGGAACAACAAATTCGGCGAGGGCGCCTTTGGAGCGGAACAATAAAGTCACAGAACAACAAATTCGACGAAGGCGCCTTCGGAGCGGAGCAACAAATTCACATAAAAAATTTTGCGGACGCCTTCGACGCTGGAAATTATTCTCATCTTGGTGCCACATACGTCGAAGTGACGGTGGGCCCCGCGTTGAGGGCACGGTTCATTTAAGATTTTCACAAATGCATTTAAGATTTACATTTTCGCGGGCACGATTCATTTAAGATTTTCCCCCGTAAAATCTTTGTTCCCCAAAAAATTATTTTTACAGCCAAAATTGCGTGGAACAACAAATTAGCATAAAAATATTTAGCGGCACGGGCACTTTCGGCACGGAACAACAAATTCGGCGAGGGCGCTTTCAGCGCGGAACAACAAATTCGCAGAACAATAAATTCGGCGAAGGCGCCTTCGGAGCGGAGCAACAAATTCGCATTAAAATTTAGCGGGCGCCTTCGACGCGGGAAATTATTCTCATCTTGTTGCCACATACGTCGAAGAGACGGTTGGCCCCGCGTTGAGAGAGAGATCATTCGATCTGCAGCATTAAGTGCAAGTTAAGTTTTTTTTCCTCAAATGCATTAATTGCATGCACTCTCCTATTCCTCAGAAACTTTCATTGCCCATAAATTTCATTTTCCCAGAAACTTTCTTTTCCCAAGAAATGTTTTTCCCTCCAAAGCTTTCCACAAAATTTCATCTCAACCATTCAATACTCAAGATTAAGGGCACTGTTCGTTTATGATATTCCCCCTCAAAATCATAGATCCCCTAAAATTAAATGAACAACAATAAGTACAACACAATAATTGTTATTTAATTCCCACAATAATTTTAGGTTCCCCTCAAAATTTAGTTTCTATTATATAATTTAGTTCCACCAAAATTTTGAGTTCTAGCCCCAAAATGTAATTTCCTCAAGATACAGGCATAGTTCATTTAAAACATTGCCCCCTTAAAAGCTGTAATCCCCAATGATGTACGACGTCATATAAGCCAATAGAGTTTGATACCAACGATCACAATATTGCCTCATAGATAATTAATCAATAAAATTTGTTTAGCCAGGGTGTGATAATTTCACATAACCATATCTACCCCCAATGGAATCTCACTTTTAAGAATGAAATCAAGCGACATTTTCTTGAGAATGCATATTCATTTGATTGTTGCCCGGATTTGTAACTGATATTAAAGATATTACAATTTTTATAAGAGATGCAATATTTTCTTGAGAATGCATTCATTTGATTGTTGCTGCTCAAAGAAAAAATAAAAAACTTGGAATTACAAAACATGATAATATGCCGTTGTTGAAAGGATTTTAAGTTGTAACTTTTTTGATGCTGGACTTTAATTTGTTATTGCACTGTATTTCTATTTTTGTTTTTCCCATAAATGTCTGACAGAAATAAACTGACGGCTAATGTGTCCTTTTGTTTGTTAGGATAAAAAGTTAAAAAATGTTTTTTTGATACTTCAGAAGCAAAAGGAATGATTTAATGATACTCAAATTACCAAAAAATTTCAAAACCCTCCCTTTTCAAATATACATTTTTTGAATTAATCATGTGACTTAACAATTACATATGAGCCGCACAGGCTTCGGCTGTGCAAATACAGGCTCAATATTACGATTAAATGCACAAAAAAGACAAAAAGAAAGAATATTATACATGAATATTGTAATTTGTATATCACCATGATGAAGCTATTGTGGTACAAATTCATTGGCTAAGAGGATTTGAGTAAAGTGCAATCCTTGTTATTGAAAAACCAATATGCACTTTTCATCATCGCGTGTTCATCATTGCGTGTTACCCAGGTATAAGATGGAAGTACCAGCTTCCATTGCTCTACACCTTCCATGTAGGGTGGTAATGAAGAATCACTCCAATTATCTCCTCTTTATCACTCCATGCGCATGTCCGTAAGGGAAAACCCTAAAATTCGAGAATAGATTATGTTTCAAAACAAAGCAATTCCACCGTCTGACTTTGTTCGACCCGTTAGAATGAGAAGTTTTTATGCAAGAATAATAGAAAGTCTTATTATGCAATTTTTTGGCAATCAATTGTCAAATGTATCATGTGGCAGTTTTTAAGTAACTTATCTTGAGGAATTATCTGCAAGAATTTGATAAAAAGTTGGCTAATAATTCAGAAGGTTGATAATGTTTTCACAAGAAACAACACATTACACAATGATTATGGAATATGGATAACAATCAGATGCATGGACAAATTCCACTTTAATCCTCCCTAGAAGAACCTGAGTCTAACGTCTCAACTACCACACAGTTTTTGATTGTATATATCATTGTTTTTTCACCATTTATAGAACACAATGTGTTTGAGCATTCTAATGACAATGGAAGACTTGTTTCAGTATATTTCATCAATTATGTTATACTTTCACTTATATTATATATATGGAGAATATGAATACAATACTCACTACATATTTGCTGGGTAGGTTACATGATGCATTGCTCAAACAAAAATGTGAGGATCAACTGGAAGCAGAATGAGGTGGTAAGTCTTCATTACCGCCTCCTAACTACTTGTTATAACATGTAAAGTTAAACCAATGAAGGCATGATTTAGGTCAACATTTTATTAACCCAAAAGATTAAACCAATAGGAAAAAACTGAGCTTTCAATACATTTCACTCAACTATTCAAGATAAGACTATTCTAATCACGCATAACCATAACAAAATAACATCCTTCAGGAGATATCCAGTTTGTAAGGACATTATGTCTATGTTGCATCATATCTTTAGAAGTTGAGCAAATGATTTCTATGAAAGTTAAATAAGTTTTTTTCTAGATATGTATATTGCCTTGTAATTTCATGGCAACAAAATGAAGAACTCTTGCACTGAAACTTAATCACTGTCAATAATACACTTTTCCACACATTTTACTCATTTTTTCCAATGTATCTGGGAAAAAGCCATCAATCTCAACTTTGTGAACGACCCTCCTACAAATCGGACACCTACTGTTCTCCTCCACAATCATGCATGCATAACCAACACCGTCATTAGAAAGAAGACAAATGCAAGTGCAATAAACTTGATATCAGACACACATTGTTCTCCTTGTACAAATCGGACACACATTATTTTCCAGATGTTTGTGCTTTTTTAACTCTCAAATGCAATAAACTTGATATCATGATATATTATAGGTGTCGTCCTCCCGAGAATCAACACGAAAATCATGCCTCGTTGAATATAAATGCAAGTGTTGTTGCCGCTTTTGCCGGCTTCACCATCTGAATCGCCTCCTGAAATCCATAAAACTTAAAAACCAAAATTAAACAAAATCGTCAGGATTTTACATAACTTGACAGCATTGATCAATGAATGCACAAAGGAAGAGGAAATTTCACTGAAAAATTTCAAACAAAAGTAACGTTCAAAGCATGACCCATGAAATATTCTTGCTTTTTTTTTTCCTAATTTTAGAAAAGATTGCATATTGCCAAACACTAATCCAGGCTAAAATCCATTGTAACACCTGGAAGGATCTAATTGCAACTAAAATTAACATATAAAGAGGGGAAACACATAGCAGAGAGAGAATGCAGTTTACCTATAATTAGAAATTTACATAAAAATTGCACTTTTGACTTATAATGGCCCCAAAACAGATTATAAGAGTATAAAGGAAAAAGAATGAAAAAGGAACAAAACGAAAAATTTCCACATTTACATGCATATTTCATCCATTCACAGTATCAACAGAACTAAAACTAAACATCAAGAATCCGTAGATTAAAAAAATCAAGAATCAACAGATCTAGATAGAAACATAAACGAACCAAAAAAAATCCGTAGATGAAAAAAAAATCTCAAACCAAAAAAAAAACATGTTGATTGCAGTAGTTAAAAATAGGGCTGTTGACGAACAGAACGTTCGACGAACTACTCGTGAACAAGCTCGGTACATGTTCGTTTACGTTCGTTCGGGAAGCTTAATGAACAAGCTTGAACAGGTTTTTAGAGCTCGGTTAGTAAACGAACAGAGCTTGAACATAACTATGTTCGTTCATTTATGTTCATAAACAAGCTCGTTAAGTGTTCGTGAACAAGCTCGTGAACAAGCTCGCTAAGTGTTCGTGAACAAGCTCGTTAAGTGATGTTCGTGAACAAGCTCGTTAAGTGTTCGTGAACAATCTCGTTAAGTGATGTTCGTGAATAAGCTCGTTAAGTGTTTGTGAACAAGGGCTTGAGTGAATTAAAATTAAAATTAAACACTCACCTCCTCAAATTGAATTAAACACATCCACCTCTTCAACTTCCCAGCTTCCCACTCCTAAACTCCCAGGCTCCCAGCTCTCTTTTGGTCCATTGCCATTGTTCGTTCGTTTGTTTGCAAATCTGTTCATGAACAAGATTGATTGTGTGTTCGTTAACACGTTCCCGAACATGTTCACGAACAAGCTCGATAAGTCTTGTTAATGAACAGAACGTTCGTTCGGTAAGCTCGGTTAACGTTCGTTTATGTTCATTTACGTTCGTTCGGTAAGCTTAACAAACAAGCTTGAACATGTTTTTAGAGCTCGGTTAGTAAACGAACAGAGCTTGAACATGGATTTTGTTCATGAACAAAACCAAGTACACTGTTCAAGCTCGTTCAAGCTCGTTCGTCAACAGCCTTAGTTAAAAACACGTCATTAATTTTTTGTTCTTGATTTGATCCGATTTGTTTATTGGTGAGCAGATCAAGTCAGCAAAATGAAGAACTCTTGCAAAAAAAATCCGTAGATGAAAAACAAATCTCAAACCAAAAAAACCACGTTGATTGCAGTAGTTAAAAACACGATCAAGTCAGCATATGAAGAACTCTTGCAAAAAATGAAGAACTCTTGCAAAAAAAATCGTAGATGAAAAACAAATCTCAAACCAAAAAAAACACGTTGATTGCAGTAGTTAAAAACACGTCATTAATTTTTTATTCTTGATTTGATCCGATCTGTTTATTGGTGAGCAGATCAAGTCAGCAAAATGAAGAACTCTTGCAAAAAATGAAGAACTCTTGCAAAAAAAATCCGTAGATGAAAAAAATCTCAAACCAAAAAAACCTAAACCTGACCGGATCAAGAAACATCAAGAATCAACAATTCTCATGCCAAAATACCGAGAATCTAATAGGTCACAGGCCGAGATCTAACCAATAAAATCTAATGCCAAAATGAACAAATTCCATCATGAACCAATAGATCTCATCAAGAATAAACAGATCTAAAACTAAACAAAACCGTAGAGCAAAAAAATCTTAAAACAAAAAAAAATAAACCTGATCGGATCAAGAAACATCAAGAATAAACTGATCTCATCAAGAATAACAGATCTAAAACTAAACAAATCCGTAGAGCAAAAAAATGTCAAACAAAAAAAAACCTGATTAGATCAAGAAAGACATGTCGAATAAACCTCATAAAGAATAAATAGATCTAAAACTAAACAAATCCGTAGAGCAAAAAAAAATCTCAATCAAAAACAAAACAAAACCTGATCGGATCAAAAAAAATTCCAACATGAGGAGGAGAAGCCTATCCACCGAATCCAGCGTAGGCCGCGCGCTCACTGCGATTTTTTCACTCCCAAAAGGTTGCTATTTTTTATCCCCAAATTACTTCCTTTTGCTGACTTGATTTTTTTTTGGTGACACGTCTCTGGACGTGTTTTTAATGAGTTGGAAAATTTTAATGAGCAGATCAAGGCCCGATGTAATGGGAATCTTCAGCTCATTAAAGACACGTCTCTCTACCTTAGGAAAAAACACCAAACCCAATGATAACCCATCCACAAACACTCTCTTTCTACTAGCCCCACATCAAATTTGCCCACTTCTTGGGGCTGAGCTTTTTTTTGGGTGCTACAGAAAATAAGGGTGCTCATTAAAGACACGTCTCTCTCCGTCCGTTTTTTCCCACCCATCAAGTTTCAAATTTTCCGTAATGATTTTCCCTCCAACGTTTTCCACCCCAACAAATTCTCATTCCAACCGTTCATTCTTCCAGATTAAATCCTAGCCGTCTTTCTATCAACCCCTTTGTCCTAGTCAGCTTGTCCTAGTCAGCCCTAGGATTCAAAAATCACTGTCAAATGTATAATAGATATATGAATGAAATGTTAGCGTGTGTGGGTGTGAACCATGCACGGGTAAGTATGTGCCTAATTATAAGTATTGGTGACCATGGTGTGTGTGTCGTGTCGTGAATATAGTTATATGACCGTATGTGATGTGAATATATGGTGAAATGTTTGCATGTGTTTGAATGACTATAAATTGTGAAATTATAATGATGGTGAAGTATATTAGATATAATAACTTGAGTTTAGAATGGTGTGGTGTGATTACATGTGTTGACGTGTTTGGTATTGGATGTATACTAGGAGATATAGGGAGTAGTGTAATCTTATTGCCTTGTTCATAGGTAGCTACCTAACGTAGAGTATTTCGATGGTACTTACTAGTGTGAACTATTTAATTGGTTGTGAGTATATGGACTAATGTTTTGTGCTAGGTAAGTAATAGCTATATAAGGGATGTATGTATATATATATATATATATGATAGAAATACGTGTATGCATCTGACTGACTATGATAGGAATAAGTCTATGATGTGCCTGAATATATATATATATATATATATATATATTTGACGAGTAATAATGTTACTTTATTAAAAAAAACACAAAACAATACAAAACATCCACAAGGGGCCTAGAAAGATGGTAGAGAGAGTGGGGATAGGGCACAAGCGCCGTCACACACAACTCACTAATATCCCCCTAGGGAACCCTTTGGCCAGATATGTACACATATATAACAAAGATCATACATCAACGAAGCCCCAGTTAGCTAGTGTATATATATAAGCACTTGTAATGAATATATCGAGTTGAAATGTTAATGTGATATTGCTTGAGGGTAGTTACCAGAGCGACTAGATATGTTAGAAAGTCCGAGGACGGACTTTATTCTAAGGTGGGTAGGATGTAACGACTGGTTTTTCTATATTAGTGTTATCGATAATATATATACGTTTAGGTGGATTTTTCTCCGTATGTGTGTTTTCCCTTCCGTAGCTTTCGTTTCCGTTCGTTTCGTTGTGATTTTCTAGCTTCTTACTTAGATCGTTGAGCTTGGAGTAAGTCACTCATGACGAGCTTCATATCGCTCATATCTTAGAGTTAGTTTGAGCTTAGGAGCCATAGGAATCCTTCCCGAAGCTTCGTGCTTTGAATCGACTCTTTTCGTGTACGTTAGTTGGTTCAAGAAGGAGTCCCAACCGACTAGATTCCAATCTAGTCGGTCAGGAACTCTTCTGGAACCGACTAGTTCATTAAATAAACTATTCAAAAGTTACTGTTTACTCTTAGTCGGTCTAAGAACAACCACCGATCGACTAGATGTGAAACTAGTCGATCAGAACTTGCTCTCGGACTAACTAGTTCCTTTGATTAATTTTACCTAAGTTACTGTTTATCGTTAGTCGATCCATGGACACTCACCGACCGAATAGGTCCCAAACTAGTCGGTCGACGTACCTTCACAGACCGACTAATTCAATTCCCAGATTTCCTCCTTCTTTCGCTGTTTGATTTTAGTCGGTCACAGTTGAACGGCCGACTGACTAGTTCCCAAACTAGTCGGTCAGCCACCCTTCGTTGACCGACTAAATCACCCAAAAACCCTAGGTTTTGCCCTAGCCGCCGTGTTTTCCTATAAATACTCCCGATCGTTTCTCTTTCTCTCTTTCATTTCCCTTGGCCATTCTCCTTCCCCTTTTGATCTCTGATCTTCCCCAACCTTCCTCAACCCTTCCTCCTTCCTCAAGAGCCCCTCTCCCTCTCCATTTGCGCCGGCCATCTCCTCTAGGCCGCCGGCCAACCCCCAAAACCCCCCAAAATCCCATTTCTCCAGATTTCCTCCCCGTTTCCAGATCTGAGCTGTAGTTCTCCGGATCGTTCTTCCGCCGCCGTGCTTGCTCGGCAACGATCTTCTACTTCTATACGGTAGGGTTCGATCCTTTAATATTCTCATAACCCTCATTGTGATTTTATTGAAACCCTAATAAAATGGATATTAGAGATATTGTTCTGATGTTGTTTTACCATGGCAGCGATCCCAAACCCGTAGTCTAACATTTTGTGACGTGCCTCATTGATCGTCATCCTTGGTGCCAGGCAAGTGAAACTTGCCCGTTGCTTGTTTAGGCCATGTTTTAGGCCACTTTTGTACCGTTGCGTAAAAGAGACTAGACAGTGAAATGATAGCTGCCTAGATGCCTATTTGATCTAGTTTGACAACGAAACTAGATCCGTCACCTCAATTGATCTAGCTTGACAATGAAGCTAGATCCAACCCTTTTAACTTGTTCATGCATATTAAACTGCCACGTTTAATTCCTTACCTGTACGCCTTATTACATGACATGCCATGTCATCCATGCATTGAATGTTTCATCGTAGCACACGCTACAAATCCTTGTACAAATCCATGTTTCTGTGTTACCGGCTAGGCACCCGTTATGCGGGCATAACCCTACGCCATACGTGCAAAAACAGTGGAGGGGTAGAGATAAACGGTCACTTGAGCTTAGGAGTTGGCCCGATCAGCCACTCTAGCCAACAGGCGGAATCTCTGTCCACGACGTGTTTACTTGACGTGTTTACTTGACGTGATTTACTTGACTTGTACTTGCCCGTGTTTATACTTGTAAAACTTGTCATCCATGCCATACTTGCTACTTGTTACTTGTTCCTTGCACCTTACCTTATTTGTCACTCACATACTAAACTTGTCATGATATGCATCATACTATAACTGCTAGGTTGTTAGTTTACCTTCCTTTCAGTTTCCTTGCTCAAGTCTTTTTAGATTTGCTGACATGTGCCCCTTGCTCTTTTGGGTGACACATGTTAGATCCCGAGTTGAGGCCGTTGCAGAGGACATAGTGTTTGCTGGCGCTGGGCCAATGGTTGCCGAGGAGGAGTTTGTGGTCACTGGTGACCTGTCTTAGAGACCGCTTGTGTTCTCTTCCTTGTTTAGGCTTGCTGTTAGTTGTTGGTGCGTGGCACCTTTGCTTGTATGTTGTACTTTGTTGGCCATGTATGGGCCTTATATTTTCCTTTTGAGCCTGGTGGCTTTTCTGTGATATTGTAATTTATTTTATGGATATTCTGAGATTTAATAAATTGCTTATTGTCTCATTTCCTTATTATTATCGTTGTTTTGTATTGCGTTGCAAGGACCTGCCAATTGAATTTTATACGCTTATCAGACTGCAGCTTCACAGCTCCACGTCTGAGCGGACCTCCTCACGTATCGCCTTCCATTTTAGGGAAGCGGGGCGTGACAATATCGACAATACTTCTGCAGATCCCTCTTGGTTGCGTCCGACCTCTACTCCCTAGGTAGGTCTTGTAGCAGTCTTGCCCTTGTCGTGGCGGCTAACACCTTGATCATCGGGGCACTGAGCTGCATGTACTGGGCCCGCTGCAGTCTCTCTGGCATCTGGACCAACCGAGCAGGCTCTCTGGCGGTAGAAAACTCCCGTACCGGTCCGGGGCAGTCTTGTGGATGACGCACCTCCGGATCACGCCTCTACTGGCCGGCTGGTCCTGCCCCCTGGGTCTGTCCTCTTGCCTCGGTTGGAAGCTGGGCCGAGGCCCGTTGCAGGACGCCTCCGTCCTGGCGCCCCCTTTTCGCGTCCACAGGGCCTCCTTGCTCAGCATGTACCTCTCTACCTAAGCGATGAGTGCGTCAAAGTCGTCCGGCGGGTCTTGGAGGAGGGATTTGTGGAGGCTCAGGCTAGTCAATCCATTCTTAAAGGCTGCTATGACTAGCTCATCCCCGCAGGTCACCACACCCAGCTTCTCATCTTGGAAGCAGTACAAAAATTTCTGAATCGCCGCCTCCTCCTTCTGGATGATCGTGAACAGATAGTCTGTGGGCTTCCTCCTCTGTCACCCTGCCCGGAACTGTTGGCAGAATTTATGGGACAATTCGCTAAGACACTCAATGGTTCAGGCGGGTAGACTATTGTACCAATCCAGGGCCGAGCCGTTCAGACTATTCATGAAGCCCCGACACACGATCATGTCGTATGCACCCTGCATCTTCATGGCCCCCCTGATACTTCTGCACATGCACGAGGGGGTCACCTGCACCACTATAGGTTTCCAGTCGGGGGAGCTTGAACCTCGTTGGGTTCGAGGATGAAGTCATCCATCTAGCCAGTGGGGTGGCTTCCTCCGGGTAGTGGGGACGCTCGGGCGTCCTTCGGATGTTGCGATACCAGTCTCGGCCTTCATGCCGACCTCCAAACCTAGTTGGCGAGACGCCTGGGTGCTCAGGGGCACGGCCACTCTGTCTTTCGGGGGATTTGCTCCGGTCGCGACCTCTTCCGCGACGATCTTTGCCCTCAGGTGAATAGCACGGCTGTCAGAGTGGGCTCCTCATGAATGGTGGGGACCCTGTCGAGGGCAGACTGTGCGCAGCCCTGCGTCGTCGACCCGATGTTGACATCTCCGGGACCTCGCGATTCTCCCTCTGAAGCCTTTCACGCTCGACGATGATGAAGCGGAGTTGTCGACAAGCGTCCTCCTCTGCGAGACGGGCTTCTTCATCATGGCAGGCTTGATGGGTGGCGTCTGCCTCATCCTCTTGGCATTTTTTGTCGGCAGCCTCTTCTTCGTTACATCTCTGCTGCCGTGCGGTCTCCATTTCCTCGTCGAGGAGCTTTTGCTGGGCAGCTATCTCCTCGGCGTGCCCTCTTCGCCCTGCTTACTCTTCGAACTGAGGCCGAAGGTTCTACCTCAAGTTCATGGGCTCAGAGGGAACTGGTTGCGCCTCTACTCTTCCCGCCTCGATGTCCTTCATCATCTTGGTGAAAGCCTCAAAGCTTTGCTGGAGAGCACGGGCCGATGCCTGAACGGTTTCAGCCACCCCCTTGGGGGGTGGGCCCGTTGAGGGAGTCCTGTGCTGAGATTGCGACTCCTCTTCCATGTGGCCTTTGCCACGGTCGGGACTTCGGTTGACGAATATGGCATTAGACATGGGTGTGACCCTTCGTTCCCACAGACGATGCCAATTGTTGCGGGGTAAAATCCGCGTACAATGAATTTGTAATAAGGGGAACCAAGGGCACGATGGTTTTGAGTTGGATGAGGAATAAGTAGGCTTTTCCAAGTAGGGATGGGGTTGAGAGGTGGGGCGTCCTGCGTAGGTCGATCTCTGAGATGATCCTACAAGTCAGTCGGTGGCTCGCCATTCACCATGAGTAAGATGCCGATTGCACTGTGCTAGGAAGGAGACGACCTGTGCACTGAGCAGCTCGTCAGAAAGGCCAGGTTGGGTTCCAACCTGTAGCCCATCCGATGCCTAAGTTAGTATTAGGACTTAGAAAAGGGTGGTTGGACACATCGGTCGAGCTAAGTGTAGGTCGACCTAGCGTGGCGAGCTGTGGTGGAAGAACAAAGATATGTATGACCTTTGCTCTTGTGTTTGTGAGTAAGAGTTTAAGAATCAATTTACCCACCCCCTACTCGATGGATGTGAATGGGTATTTATAGCTGATAGAGGCGGTTAGGTGAGGCTGACCTGGCATGCTGAGCTGGCGCATCTGTCAGCAGAAGCTTCGGCCGAGGATGTCAGAGCTGTGTGTGTCAGCCATGCTTTTGTCAGATGGCGCAACGGCCAGGGGTGCTTTGTCAGAGTGTCAGAGCCGAAAGCACCAACGGTCAGGGGACGCAGCGGCCAGTGGGTGCTTTGTCAGGCTGTCGAGCGATGGAAGCGTCACTGGCATCCTTGTATTAGGTTTTTTGTCGTGTCCGATGAGCCAAAGGATCGTCGAGGGGCGTCCGTGGAGCGGGGCCTCACTTGAATCTCTTGGTCGCCCTCGATGGCCGACGAGCGACCTAACTGTATTCCTGGAGAGCTCGGAGGGAAGCGGGCGCCCACCTGGCAAGGTATGGGGCGCAGAGTGCCCTTTCCACTTAGTCGAGATGAACTTCAGGGATGATAGGCGACCAGCGGGCTAAGGGGGGATCAGGTGATTAGTCGGCAGGGTTAGGACGAAGAGCGCCCTTCCGCAAGTCGAGGTGGACTTTGCGAAGGAGGGTCGGGCTGGCGCTGTGTCTAGCGAGCTCGGATGGAAGTTCGGGGTAGCACGAACTTTAGGGCGTAAAAATAAATTATATCAAAAAATCGAAAAAAAGCCACAGACATGAGCATCTTTAGTAATGGACTAGCATCCCTCGTCGAGAAATCGATTCATCGAAATCTAAAATCTTTTCTAAAAATAGGAGTTCTCCACGTTTCCATTGATAATTAAAATATGATGGGTTTGAAAGGATGAAGCCCAGAAGAAATTTGGTAAAGTGAGGACCACCAAAAATAACAAAGGAAAAAATTAATGAGATTTTTTTATCAAGTAAATTTTTTCTAAATAGAAGAAAAAAAAGAATGCTCTACGATAATTGGGCATGCCAAGGATCGAAACAATGACTTCCAACTTAACAAATGAATGCTCTACCAAATAGGCTGCCTTTTGATGTTGTAGTAAGTATACATGGCTTTATTCAAATACTTACCCGGGCTATAGTCCACCTTGGCCCCTGCATAGCTTCGCCCCTGCTCCCAAACATGGACCGAACCCCTCAAACAAGCCCAAGCCTACCAAATGTGAGTCGAAGCCTTATATACAGTATAAATCCCTCTATCCATGTATAACAACTACCCCTCACTTTGTCACTCATCATACGTGGGAGTTGAAGTAAAACTGCCATATTGGTTTGCAATGCATTCGATATCAATATCCGGATGAAACCATCACTCCAATGAAGCAAGCACCCAAGTACAAATTATACATGTACAAATTATCACCTGAATGATGCCTTGGAGAAGCTATTTCTTTTCTTGCCTCTTGCCCTTGATTCTAGGAGGATCAAGAAATTCCCAGCCTTAACATGATGTCATCACACGTGGTTCATCCAACATGACACGTTTAAGAAATGAGAATTGCTATCTGCACCCCTATGAGTAAGAGTGCATATTGATTTTTGTGCCAAAATTAATCTTAAATAGAAAAAGAAATAAGTGTTATAAACGGGCTTTTGGAAGCCCAACTTGTTATTTGGTATTCACCCATTATATAACACATTGCTATTGTTACGACCTAAAGATCGTGGGAGTCCGACTCCCGCCCCGATCCGCTGACATACCTCGTTGACTCGCCCCTTTGCAAAGGGGCCGCCGTCTCGGAGGTCTGAGGCTACATGGAAATGGGCGCACCTCGCGACGCCCCCCTCCCGGTCGAGGCGTACAACCACAGTTGCTCGGCCCGCCAAGGGCAGTGCGCTTGGGGAGCACCCCGACAGTGCCGCCTGGGATGCTGACCGAGATATGTGCATACCCCTCCTTGACAGCGGTCCACGACCCGCGACCGAAAAGGGGCACGGTCGGGCCGGACAACCCCCGAGCAGGTCGACCCGGCCGGTCCCCAAGAACCGCGCCGCCGGGGATAGCATTACCGGACCTTTAGTTTATCACGTATGACAAACAACCTAGTGTAAGGACACGACTGACACTAACGCTGCCCGACCATCTGACAAAGCACCCCCTGGCCGCTGAACCCCCTGACACTTAATGCTTTCGGCCCTGACACCCTGACAAAAGTGCCCCTGGCCGTTGCGCCGTCTGACAAAAGCGGGGCAGACACTCCTGTTCCTGACATCCTCGTCCGAAGCTTCCGCTGACAGCCGAGCCAGCTCAGCACGTCGAGTCAGCATGCCAGGTCAGCCCCACCTAATCATCTCCCATCAGGTATAAGTACCCCCCCACTTCTTACGGTGAGGGGGTTGGCAAATTCTCTCTCAATCCATTATTCACACACGAGAGCAAAGGTCATCCATATCTTTGTTCTCTCATACATAGCTCGTCGCGTACGGTCGACACACACTCAGTCCGACCTACGTGTCTAGCCCCCGCTTTAAGTCCAGTTACTAACTTAGGCATCGGAGGGGCTAAGGGTTGGACCCTAACCCAGCCCTTCTGACGAGTTGCTCGTGGTGCAGAGTAGCTCGCCCCTCGGCCGACAACCGCCTTCGGCTCCCGCCGCCCGATCCTCCTCCGCCGCGTCCGGTGAGATTTGACCCCGTGGGCTTCCCCGGCGACAAGTTTAGCCTCTTCACCTCACTAATCACTTGTTAAATAGCCCACCTAAATCCTCTTATCAATATAACCACCGTCCCCTTGGTTCCCCTCAATAAAAATTCATTGTACGCGAGTTCCACCCCGCAACAATTGGCACTGTCTGTGGGAACAAAGGGTCACACCCATGTTAGACTCCATGCCGATCACTCGGAACCCGGACCACGGCAAGGATCCCGTGGGTCAGGAGCCACTCTCTTTACTAATCACCCCGGCGACCGACCCCCCACCAGGGATAGACGCCGGGACGGACCAAATCTCGGCCCGTGCAATCCAGAAGAGCTTCGAGGCCGTTACTCAGGCGGTGGGAGGCTACGCGACAGCGGGAGCGGAGCCACCGTCCGGGCCCTCGGATCCCCCGAACGTGAGACGGAATCTTCACCCTCAGTTCGAGGAGGAGGGGGAGACAGGGGGCTCGCCCAGGAGATTGCGGCCCAGCAGAAGCTCTTGGAAGAGGAAATGGAGGTCGCGCGGCTGTGGAGGCACCGGGAAGATGTGGCCGCCGCGCAAAGGCATTTGGACGAAGCGGCCGAGACCGCCCGGCGGGCCTACCAGGACGAAGAAACCGCCCGTCACCAGCTCCGCTTCATCATCGCGGAGCGTGAAAGGCTAAGGAGGGAGAACGAAGGCAACCGGGAAATCCCGGAGGTGACGGCGACGGGCCGGCGGCTCGGTGACGGGCGCGCCCGTTGTTGGCCAGGTCCCCACCGGGAGGAGGGAGTCCGCCTCGCCAGCACCACTCCCCCGATTGCCTACACGAGGAAGCCGTTTATCGACAACTACGCTTCCTCACCGTCGAGCGCGAAAGGCTCCTGCGGGAGAATCAGGAGCGGGTGGAGATCCGGGGGGAGGCGGTCGGAGGGCGATGGTACTGGGAGAACCCTAGCCCGCAACCCATCGAATCCTTAACCCGGGGAAGGAGTCCCGCCAGGCGACCGTCACGCTACTCCCCGGGGCGGGAGGACCGTCGGCAGCCGAGGCGTGACCGGAGCCAGACCCCCGAATGGCGAAGGGGGGATGCGCCCGAGCGCCCTACCTACCCGGAGGAGGCCACGCCGCTGGCACGGTAGATCACGTCCGCCCCAAGGCCAGTAAGATTCAAACTCCCCCCCACCTTGCCACATACAACGGAAGAGGCGACCCCCTCACGCACGTGCAACAATACCAGGGGGCAATGGAGGCACAGGATATGGATGAGGCGTTCCTGTGCCGGCATTTCTCGCAAAGTCTGAGGGACACATCGTTGGATTGGTACTTCGGCCTACCCGCGAGATCCATTGGGAGCTTTGGCGAGTTGTCCCACAAGTTCTGCCAAGAGTTTCGGGCCGGGCGGACGAAGAAGAAGCCCTTGGACTATCTCAGCACGATAGTCCAATAAGAAGGGGAGACGACGGGTAGATACCTGCGCCGCTTTCAGGATGAGAGACGGGCGGTGGTGACCTGCGGCGACGAGGTACTCATGCTGGCCTTCAAGAAGGGATTGCTGACTCGGAGCCTCCACAAATCCCTGCTCCGAGATCCGCCGACCGACTATGAGGCGCTAGTTGCTATGGCAGAGAGGCATGCATTGGCCAAAGAGACTCTCGGCACAAAGGCCCTATTTCCCCGACGAAGCCGCTCCAAGGCGAGCCCCGGTCACACCCTCGGCCAAGGAAAGAAGAGGGGCATCGAGGGCGTGACCAGCTGGCCCAACCAAGGCACGAACCGGCGGGGCGACGCCCGCAAGATCGACCTGGCCCGGCCCGAGAGTTCGCCCCGGCCAAGGGCCCACCCGAGTCATCCCGAGACAAGAAGGCCCCCTACGGGCGCATTACACGTAGCTCAATGCCCCCCTGATAGAGGTGATGGCCGCGGCGACGAGAGCTGGACTGCTGCCGGAGCCGCCTCGGGAAATGAAGTCGGATCCGGCCCGGAGAGATTTCCGAAAATATTGTCGATACCACTGGGACCACGGCCATGACACCGATGACTGCTTCACCCTCAAAAGGGAAATTGAGCGGCTGATCCAGGCGGGGCACCTAGGGGGCTTCGTCGGGGGCAGGAGACTAGACCGAGAGGAGGGGAACCACCGGAGGGCTCGAAGAGCAGACCCTCCAACGCACGGCGAGCGGGAAGAACCTCTCCCCCCGAAACCGGTCATGTGCATAAACACGATATGTGGCGGGCCATCCTCTGGAGGAGCGTCATCGTCAAGCAAAAAGGCGTACGCGAGGCAAGTGATGACGGCGGGTTTCGGAGGGGATCCGAGGGGGAGAAGGATAACCTACCCTCCCATTACTTTCAGCGACGAGGATCTAGAGGGCGTCGAGCTGCCCCACGACGACGCCATCGTCATCGAGGCCCAGATAGGGATGGCCATCGTCAGCCGCCTCCTGATCGACACAAGGAGCCCTTGCGACATTCTGTTTATGTCCACAATCAAAAAGATGGGGTTAAGGCCGACGGACCTGACACCCTGCACCGGGCCCCTCGTCGGCTTCACCGGTCACTCGACCCCTATTGTAGGAGTGATCACCTTACCAATAACTCTCGGAGAAGAACCGCAGGTCGTCACCCGAATGAATCTATTCGTTTTGGTCAACATTGCATCGGCGTACAACGGGATCATAGGACGACCCTACATGGCGGCCATCGGAGCGCTCCCCAGCCTGCTCCACCAGATGGTCAAGTTTCAAACCCCCGAGGGGTTGGGTCAGTGCGGGGAAGCCAGAAGCTGTCTAGGAGCTGCTACGTGGGATCGACCAAACACAAGGGTCTAGAGCAAAACCTGAGGGCCGACCTACCCGGGTGGAGGGATGACTCCTACCATCAAAAGCCGGCTCCTGCTGACGGCACCGCAGAAGAGTACCAGACCTGCCGCACCCAACCCAGCCCCCCTTGACGAGGGCGGGCGAATCCCTCTGAAGAACGCGGAACACCAGCCATGATGTAGTCGGAAACTGTAAGTCTCGAATGAAATACCCTTTTCCCTTTCGCATCTTCGAATTTCGCCATTTCCACCTGAAAATTTCAGCCCAGAGACGCAAGACTCCGGGGCAGGACCAATCCTCGCCACCCAAACCGGAGAGGGGCACGGGCTGAGCTACGCGCTCGCTCCCCCTACCAAAGAAGACCTCCGGGGCAAGCTTAAGAAGCTTAGCCACCCAAACCGGAGCGCCATATGCGGGGTAGGCGACGGCCCAATACCCGTCCGACTATAGAGGCTGCGGGGAGGCGACGGCCCAATACCCGCCCTCTCAAAGACTCCGGGGCAGGACCAATCCTCGCCACCCAAACCGGAGAGGGGAACGTGCCGAGCTACGCGCTCGCTCCCCCCAACTAAAGAAGGCCTCCAGGGCAGGCTTACGGAGCTTAGCCACCCAAACCGGAGCGCCATATGCGGGGTAGGCGACGGCCCAATACCCGTCCGACTATAGAAGCTGCAGTGAGGCGACGGCCCAATACCCGCCCTCTCAAAGACTCCGCGGCAGGACCAATCCTCGCCACCCAAACCGGAGAGGGGCATGGGCCGAGCTACACGCTTGCTCCCCCCACCAAAGAAGACCTCCGGGGCAAGCTTACGGAGCTTAGCCACCCAAACCAGAGCGCCATATGCGGGGTAGGCGACGGCCCAATACCCGTCTGACTATAGAGGCTGCAGGGAGGCGACGGCCCAATACCTGTCCTCTGAAAGACTCCGGGACAGGACCAATCCTCACCACCCAAACCGGAGAGGGGTACGGACCGAGTTACGCGCTCGCTCCCCCCACCAAAGAAGACCTCCGGGGCAAGCTTACGGAGCTTAACCACCCAAACTGAAGCACCATATGCGGGGTAGGCGACGGCCCAATACCCGTCCGACTATAGAGGCTGCGGGGAGGCGACGGCCCAATACCCGCCCTCTCAAAGACTCCGGGGCAGGACCAATCCTCGCCACCCAAACCGGAGAGGGGCACAGGCCGAGCTACGCGCTCGCTCCCCCCCCACCAAAGAAGACCTCCGGGGCAAGCTTATGGAGCTTAGCCACCCAAACCGGAGCGCCATATGTGGGGTAGGCGACAGCCCAATACCCGTCCGACTATAGAGGCTGCGGGGAGGCGACGGCCCAATACCCGCCCTCTCAAAGGCTCCGGGGCAGGACCAATCCTCGCCACCCAAACCGGAGAGGGGCACGGGCCGAGCTACGCGCTCGCTCCCCCCACCAAAGAAGACCTCCGGGGCAAGCTTACAGAGCTTAGCCACCCAAACCGGAGCACCATATGCGGGGTAGGCGACGGCCCAATACATGTCCGACTATAGAGGCTGCGGGGAGGCGACGACCCAATACCCGATCTCTCAAAGACTCCGGGGCAGGACCAATCCTCGTCACCCAAACTGGAGAGAGGCACGGGCCGAGCTACGCGCTCGCTCTCCCCCACCAAAGGAGACCTCCGGGGCAAGCTTACGGAGCTTAGCCACCCAAACCGGAGCGCCATATGCGGGGTAGGCGACGGCCCAATACCCGTCCGACTATAGAGGCTGTGGGGAGGCGACGGCCCAATACCTTCCCTCTCAAAGACTCCGGGACAGGACCAATCCTCACCACCCAAACCGGAGAGGGGCACGGGCCGAGCTACGCGCTCGTTTTCCCCACCAAAGAAGACCTCCGGGGCAAGCTTACGGAGCTTAGCCACCCAAATCGGAGCGCCACATGCGGGGTAGGTGACGGCCCAATACTCGTCCAACTATAGAGGCTGCGGGGAGGCGACGGCCCAATACCCACCCTCTCAAAGATTCCGGGGCAGTACCATTCCTCGCCACCCAAACCGGAGAGGGGCACGGGCTGAGCTACGCGCTCGCTCCCCCCACTAAAGAAGACCTCCAGGGTAAGCTTACGGAGCTTAGCCACCCACCGGAGCGCCATATGCGGGGTAGGCGATGGCCCAATACCCGTCCGACTATAGAGGCTGCGGGGAGGCGATGGCCCAATACCCGCCCTCTCAAAGACTCCGGGCAGGACCAATCCTCGTCACCCAAACCGGAGAGGGGAACAGGCCGAGCTACGTGCTCGCTCCCCCCACCAAAGAAGACCTCCGGGGCAAGCTGTAATGACTGCTTTTCATGTATTTGGATTTATTATAATATAATATATGTTTTGGTGAATTTTCTCCTCATGTGTGGTTTCCGTCTCCGTAGCTTTCATTTTCGATCGATTCGTCGTATTTTCTCGTTTCTTCCTTAGGATTGTCGATTCCGAAGTATGTCATTCGTGACGGACTTCATAACGGTCGTATCTTACTATTAGATCAAGCCTAGGAGTCTTAGGAATCGATCCCGGGGCCCCGCGCTCCGTATCGGAACTTTTCTGTGCTCATTAGCCGGTATAAGAAGGGGCACCGACCGACTAGATGACGATCCAGTCGGTCGGCAATCCTTCTTGGACCGACTAGTTAGCTTTCTAAATTTCTCAGGAGTTACTGTTTATCGTTAGTCGGTCTAAGAACGTTGGTTGACCGACTAGGTTGCAAACTAGTCGGTCAGCAATGCTTCTTGAACCGACTAACTCATCATATTACTTTTGTATCAGTTACTGTTTACTCTTAGTCGGTCTAAGAACGTTCATCGACCGACTAGATGCTAAACTAGTCGGTCAGTACTTGTTCATGGACCGACTAACGCTGGAATCCTATTTTCGTTCAGGAGTTACTGTTTGCACTTAGTCGGTCTGCGTTGGTCGACCGACCGACTAGTTGCCAAACTAGTCGGTCAGTGGTTGCTCTTTGACCGACTAACCAGTGTTAAAACCCTAATTTCTGGGCAGCCGCCAGCCCAACCTATTTAAACCCAACCCAAACGTTTTCTTCTTCCCCAACACGACCCAAAACCCTAAAATCTTCCCCCTTGAGCCCTCATCTTCCTCCAAGCTTCAATCCTTCATTCCAAGCCCTAAATCCATCATCCCAACCATCCATCCACTCTATCTACCTCTCATCTTCCCCAAAAATCTCATCAAACCCATCAAAATCCCCAAATCCCCCAAAACCCTAGTTTCCCCAAAGTTCTCCAATCTTTTCCAGATCTGATCCTAGGGTTCCCCGGAGTGTTTCTTCCGCATCCTCTCGGTAAGAAATCGATCTACCATTGTTTTCATATCCTATTGTAATTTTTATGAAACCCTAATAAAATACTTGTGTTTTGATGATTGTTCCCCATATCAGCGATTCCCCGTAGGCTAGCATCCGCAGAAACGAACCTTCGTAACCGTCATCCCTGGTGATAGGCAAGTGAAACTTGCCTCTTTTGATTTGGGCCATGTCTTAGGCCATTTACCATGCTTTAGCGTAAAAGAGACTAAACGGTGAAAGGATAGCCGTTTAGACGCCATTGACCTAGCTTGACAACGAAGCATGGTCCGTCACCCCCATCATGCTCATATGTCACGTTTACTTGAAATTAACGGTACGCGAATATGTTCATGTCATTGCATTTTGCCTGTCACGTTTAAATTCCATTAACGGTACACAATTATCTGTTCATGGCATTGCATAGTGATTATTTATCGTGACTGCGTAGCACACGCTACAATACCATGTTTCCTGGCCCGTGTTCCAGAAGCGAGCCCTGTAGTTGCTAACCCCAACGCTCGGATACCGGCTAGGTGTACTCCTATGCCATACACACACTTATTTTCCTGGCTCGTGACCAGAAGCGAGCATAATGAGTTGCTAACCACAACGCTCGACACATGTGGGTGGGGTAAGAGATAAGCGGACTGAGCCCGAGTTGGCTTGATCAGCCACTCCGGCCAGCAGGCGAAATCTCTAGTGTTTAAGTGATTAATAGTGATAGAGATAAACGAGTTGGCCAGCAAGTGGACTCTCTATGCACTAAGTGTTAAGTGATAAGTGATAAGTGTTAAATGATAAGTGACTAGTGAATTGGTAGCTTTTGCTACATCGTGAGTGCTTGCCTCTCTTTTAAACTGTTGCATCATATTCAACTGCCATGCCATTGTTTAACATTTAAACGCTAGGTTGTTAGTCACTTTCAGTTTCCTTGCCCAAGTCTTTTTAGACTTGCTGACATGTGCCCCTTTCTCTTTTGGGTGACGCATGTTAGACCTTGAGCCTGAGTTGCTTGCTGAGGGTGAGGTGTTTGCGGACGCCGAGCTTGCGCCCGTGTTGGACGGGGAGTACGTGGACACTGGGGACCAGTCCTAGTGTCTTCGTGGTGTTTTACTTTTGTTAGACCGTTGTTTTGTTGTTGGTGCGTAGCACCTTTACTCTGTCATGTCGTTGCTTTTGTTTGGCCTTGTTCTGGGCCCTTAGACTCTCTCTTTTAGCCTGGTGGCTTTTCTGTGATGTTGGATATTTTGTGGACAAACTTTGGGATTGGTATTTCATATCCGTCTCATACTATTATTATTATTGTTGTTGTTTCGATTGCAATTACAGGGACCTGCTTATACTAAATTGACGCTTATCGGGTTTGGGGCTTCACCGCTCCACTCCCGTGCGGACCTTTTCACGTCTCGCCTCCATTTTAGGGAAGCGGGTCGTGACAGGTTTTAGTGGTGGCCCATGCAGGTCCTCTGTAACTGTGATTATCGGGATAACAATAATAATGCAAGATTGTCCAACAAATAAGTTCGACATCTGAGCCCTAAGCTGTGAGTCTAACCGTTTCGTTTTCTGCGTCATTAGATGGCAGGAAGGCGAATCACCCATGGTGGTGGTAGTGGTGCGCCCCCTCATGACGAGGAGCCTGAGCGGGAGCCCACTAATGGAGAGATGATGCGGATGATGTTGCAGATGATGCAAGTTCAGCAGGGTGTGCTCCTGCAGGTGCAGAATGCTCCGGTGACTCGAGCTGCTCGGGTGGTGGAAGCCCCTCGCCCTGAGCCCGGGGCGAAGCAGTTCAGAGAGCTGGGTCCTGCGTATTTTGATGGAACCGAAGGTCCACTAGCTGCTGATGAATGGATGAGGAATATCGAGGACAATCTGAAGATGTCCAAGGTCAACGAAGTAAGTTGGGTTGACTTGGCGAAGCGCCAGCTGAAGGATAACGCCAGGAACTGGTGGGATGCTGAAGAAAAGATGTTAGTGGAGCCGATCATCTGGGCTACCTTCAAGGCCAGATTTGATGGTGAGTTCTTCCCGAAGGCTGCCAGGGAAGAGATGCTGCAGCGTTTTATCGATCTGAAGCAGGGGAACTCGTCGGTGGACATGTACCACCAGGAGTTCATGAGGCTGAGTCGGTTTGTGCCGAAGATGGTGCAGGACGCTGAGGAGAGAGCTCAGAGGTTCCTGTAGGGACTCGCTTCGGAGCTCCAGAGTTTTGTGACCTCTTCTGACCGGGAATCTTATCAGAAGGTTTTGGTCGCTGCCAAGAGGCAGGAGCTGCTTGTGGACCAGAGGAAGGGGTCTATTGTTGGTGCTGGGAAGAGGCCTTTGGAACAGGCGAGAGCTGTGGTTAGGTCTGGATTCAGGCCGAACCCGCCTGTTCAGTTTAAGAGGCCAGGAGGGCCTGTTCGGAGGACTTGCCATTTCTGTGGCAAGGAGGGCCATATCAAGGAATCGTGTAGGAAGTTCTTGGGGCAATGTATTATCTGTGGAGATCCCGCCCATGATATCCAGGAGTGCCCGAGGTTGAAGCAACCTTGGAGGACACCTATTGCTGCCCCGCCGTTGCAGCAGAGAGCCCCGATGCCCGTTGGTCGTGGGGTGCCCCTCGTTTCGCAGAAGCAGGATTTTCAGCAGGCCGCTCCGCCGAGGAGACAGGCATTTCTGATGACTGAGGAGGAGGTTTTGGCCATGGATGAGGTCATTGCAGGTAACTTTCGATCTAGATTGTTCCTTCCTTAATTAATTGATTGTTAAATTATGTGAATGCTTGTGTATGAATGTTGCTAGAATAAGATTTGATTGATTAGACTGTTTGTTAGGTGTGGTTTTGGTTTGCACGTTCCCTGCCCGAGTCCTCTTTGACTCTGGTGCATCGATGTGCATTTTGGCCCAGAGCTTCGTGGAGAAGCATTCTTTGTCGACGTCCCCTCTCTCCAAGAGTTGGAACATCGTTACAGGGAATGGAGTAGTCGCGGTGCATCGTGGATGCAGTCCTTGCTCTGTGGTGGTTTGTGGACATGAGCTTTATGTTGATTTTATTGTCCACAACATCACCAACTACGATGCGGTTTTTGGGATGGATTGGCTTGCGAGCTTCTATGCTACGATCGACTGCAGGAGGAAGAAGGTGGTGTTCGAGATTCCCGGACATCCAGTATTTGAGTTCAGTCGTGGTAGCAGTTCGCGTGGTCCTGTCAGATTTCGGGCCAGGCCGGTGGAGGCTGTAGCTATGCAGATGGAGCTGGAGTGGCCAGCTGTGGTGCGAGATTTTGGCGACGTCTTCCCCGAGGAGATGTTTGGTCTGCCGCCTGATCGGGCTTTGGAATTTTCTATCGATCTTGTTCCAGGTGCGCAGCCGATTTCGAAGGCGCCGTATCGTATGGCACCTGCAGAATTGGAAGAGTTGCGGAAGCAATTGGATGAGCTTTTACAGAAGGGTTATATTAATCCTAGTGTGTCTCCGTGGGGAGCACCTGTGTTGCTGGTTAAGAAGAAGGATGGTTCGCGTCGCATGTGCGTGGACTATCGGGGATTGAATGCGGTGACCGTTAAGAATAAATACCCGTTGCCTCGCATCGATGATATTTTTGATCAGCTTGGAGGTTCGAGGGTGTTTTCTAAATTGGATTTGAGGAGTGGTTACCATCAGTTGAAGGTGAAGAAGGGAGATGTTCCGAAGACAGCATTCAGGACGAAGTATGGACACTATGAGTTTGTGGTTATGCCTTTCGGCGTGACTAACGCACCCGCAGTTTTCATGAATCTGATGAACCTGATTTTCTACGACTTTTTGGATAATTTTGTCGTTATCTTTATTGACGACATTCTGATCTATTCGAAGTCGGAGGAAGAGCATGCCTCGCACTTAAGGACGGTGTTGGAGATTTTGAGGAAGCATCGTTTGTATGCTAAGTTTTCTAAGTGCGAGTTTTGGCTGGATCGAGTTGCTTTTCTCGGGCATGTGGTGACTGGAGATGGTATTTCAGTGGATCCCGAGAAGATTAGGGCCATCAGGGAGTGGCCTGTTCCGTCGTCAGCATCTGAGGTTCGGAGTTTCCTTGGACTTGCCGGTTATTATCGGCGATTCATTAAGGACTTTTCTCGTATTGCTGAGCCGATGACCAGGTTGACGCGGAAGGATGTTGCTTTTGTTTGGTCGGGTGATTGTGAGAGTGCTTTTGGTATTCTGAAGGAGAGGTTGACATGTGCCCCTATTCTTGTTGTGCCTGATCGCAGCGGTGGATTTGAGATCTTTTGCGATGCTTCTGGCAAGGGTCTCGGTTGTGTGTTGCATCAGCACGGGCATGTTGTGGCGTATGCGTCACGTCAGCTTAAGGTTCATGAGAAGAATTACCCGACGCATGATTTGGAGTTGGCTGCCGTTGTGTTCGCTCTTAAGATTTGGAGGCACTTCCTGTTGAGTGAGAAAGTGAAGATTTTCACCGATCACAAAAGCTTGAAGTATATTTTCACTCAGAAGGAGCTCAACATGCGACAGCGTCGATGGTTGGAGCTTATGGCGGATTATGAGATTGATTTGCAGTATCACCCTGGCAAGGTGAATGTGGTTCCAGATGCTTTGAGTAGGCTTCCAGCGGTGATGATGTTGCCCTCGCAGTGGAGATTGCAGCAGGATTTTTGTGAGTCTGGCGTGGAGATTGTTCTTCCTGGAGAGGCTTCTTCGTTGATGTACATGCAGGTGCAGTCGACGATCGTGGATCGGATTAAGGCTGGCCAGGCTGAGGATCCGAAGCTGGTGAAGATTCGGGAGCAGGTGGAAGCCGGTCTGCGGACTGACTTTTTGATTCATGAGGATGGCTCGCTGAGGTTTGGAGCCAGGTTGTGTGTGCCAGCTGGGGATATCAGAGAGGAGTTGATGGTGGAGGCACACAGTTCGCCGTATTCTGTGCATCCTGGTGGCACCAAGATGTACCAGGATCTTCGTCTGAATTATTGGTGGCATAGTATGAAGAGGAGTGTGGCTCGGGGTGTAGCCAAGTGCTTGGTTTGCCAGCAAGTGAAGGCGGAGCATCAGCGTTCGGCCGGGTTGCTACAACCGCTTCCGATTCCGGAGTGGAAGTGGCAGCACATCGCTATGGATTTCGTGACTGGACTACCTCGGAGTCCGAAGCAGAATGACGTGATTTGGGTAATCGTGGATCGGTTAACCAAATCTGCGCATTTTATTCCGTTCCGAGTGGGACAGTCCACTGAGGCGCTGGCGAGGAGGTATATGGAGGAGGTCGTGCGACTTCATGGAGTCCCCGTGAGTATCGTGTCGGACAGAGACACGAGGTTCATATCTCAGTTCTGGCAGAGTTTGCAGAAGAGCTTGGGTACGCGTCTGAGTTTCAGCACGTCGTACCATCCGCAGACAGATGGCCAGTCCGAGAGGACGATTCAGATTTTCGAAGACATGATGAGGGCGTGCATGTTGGATTTCAAGGGTTCGTGGGAGGACCACCTACATCTGGTAGAGTTTTCCTACAACAACAGCTTCCAGGCGAGTATTGGCATGGCGCCTTTCGCCGCTCTTTATGGGAGGAAATGTCGATCGCCATTGAGTTGGGATGACATTGGTGATCGGGAGTTGTTGGGACCTGAGATGATCGTGGAGGCCGTGGATATCGTCAGGAATATTCGGGAGAGGTTGAGAATTGCTCAGGACCGTTTTAAGCATTGGGCGGATGCTAAACGTCGTCCTTTGGAGTTTCAGCCGGGCGACCATGTGTTCTTGAAGATTTCCCCGAATCGTGGTGTGATTCGTTTTGGGAAGCGTGGGAAGTTGAGCCCGCGATACATTGGACCGTTTGACGTTTTGGAGAGGGTTGGCGAGGTAGCTTATCGCTTGGCCTTGCCACCGTCTTTGGAAGGAGTTCACGATGTTTCCCATGTGTCGCAGCTTCGTCGATACATTAGTGATCCGTCTCATGCGGTGGATTTTTCGGAGATTACCGTTCGCCCCGATATGACGTATGACCAGCATCCAGTGCAGATTCTGGACAGGCGTCAGAAGTCGCTTCGGAACAAGATTGTCAATCTTGTGAGGGTGATGTGGCGACACGGCTCACCTGGAGAGTCTACTTGGGAGAATGAGGATGAGATGCGAGAGCGTTTCCCACTTTTGTTTCCGGACTCGTGAGTTTTTGGAAATTCCGAGGACGGAATTTTTCTTAAGTTGGGGAGGATGTAACGACTGCTTTTCATGTATTTGGATTTATTATAATATAATATATGTTTTGGTGAATTTTCTCATGTGTGGTTTCCGTCTCCGTAGCTTTCATTTTCGATCGATTCGTCGTATTTTCTCGTTTCTTCCTTAGGATTGTCGATTCCGAAGTATGTCATTCGTGACGGACTTCATAACGGTCGTATCTTACTATTAGATCAAGCCTAGGAGTCTTAGGAATCGATCCCGGGGCCCCGCGCTCCGTATCGGAACTTTTCTGTGCTCATTAGCCGGTATAAGAAGGGGCACCGACCGACTAGATGACGATCCAGTCGGTCGGCAATCCTTCTTGGACTGACTAGTTAGCTTTCTAAATTTCTCAGGAGTTACTGTTTATCGTTAGTCGGTCTAAGAACGTTGGTTGACCGACTAGGTTGCAAACTAGTCGGTCAGCAATGCTTCTTGAACCGACTAACTCATCATATTATTTTTGTATCAGTTATTGTTTACTCTTAGTCGGTCTAAGAACGTTCATCGACCGACTAGATGCTAAACTAGTCGGTCAGTACTTGTTCATGGACCGACTAACGCTGGAATCCTATTTTCGTTCAGGAGTTACTGTTTGCACTTAGTCGGTCTGCGTTGGTCGACCGACCGACTAGTTGCCAAACTAGTCGGTCAGTGGTTGCTCTTTGACCGACTAACCAGTGTTAAAACCCTAATTTCTGGGCAGCCGCCAGCCCAACCTATTTAAACCCAACCCAAACGTTTTCTTCTTCCCCAACACGACCCAAAACCCTAAAATCTTCCCCATTGAGCCCCCATCTTCCTCCAAGCTTCAATCCTTCATTCCAAGCCCTAAATCCATCATCCCAACCATCCATCCACTCTATCTACCTCTCATCTTCCCCAAAAATCTCATCAAACCCATCAAAATCCCCAAATCCCCCAAAACCCTAGTTTCTCCAAAGTTCTCCAATCTTTTCCAGATCTGATCCTAGGGTTCCCCGGAGTGTTTCTTCCGCCTCCTCTCGGTAAGAAATCGATCTACCATTGTTTTCATATCCTATTGTAATTTTTATGAAACCCTAATAAAATACTTGTGTTTTGATGATTGTTCCCCATATCAGCGATTCCCCGTAGGCTAGCATCCGCAGAAACGAACCTTCGTAACCGTCATCCCCGGTGATAGGCAAGTGAAACTTGCCTCTTTTGATTTGGGCCATGTCTTAGGCCATTTACCATGCTTTAGCGTAAAAGAGACTAAACGGTGAAAGGATAGCCGTTTAGACGCCATTGACCTAGCTTGACAACGAAGCTTGGTCCGTCACCCCCATCATGCTCATATGTCACGTTTACTTGAAATTAACGGTACGCGAATATGTTCATGTCATTGCATTTTTCCTGTCACGTTTAAATTCCATTAACGGTACGCAATTATCTGTTCATGGCATTGCATAGTGATTATTTATCGTGACTGCGTAGCACACGCTACAATACCATGTTTCCTGGCCCGTGTTCCAGAAGCGAGCCCTGTAGTTGCTAACCCCAACGCTCGGATACCGGCTAGGTGTACTCCTATGCCATACACACACTTATTTTCCTTGCTCGTGACCAGAAGCGAGCATAATGAGTTGCTAACCACAACGCTCGACACATGTGGGTGGGGTAAGAGATAAGCGGACTGAGCCCGAGTTGGCTTGATCAGCCACTCCGGCCAGCAGGCGAAATCTCTAGTGTTTAAGTGATTGATAGTGATAGAGATAAACGAGTTGGCCAGCAAGTGGACTCTCTATGCACTAAGTGTTAAGTGATAAGTGATAAGTGTTAAATGATAAGTGACTAGTGAATTGGTAGCTTTTGCTACATCGTGAGTGCTTGCCTCTCTTTTAAACTGTTGCATCATATTCAACTGCCATGCCATTGTTTAACATTTAAACGCTAGGTTGTTAGTCACTTTCACTTTCCTTGCCCAAGTCTTTTTAGACTTGCTGACATGTGCCCCTTTCTCTTTTGGGTGACGCATGTTAGACCTTGAGCCTGAGTTGCTTGCTGAGGGTGAGGTGTTTGCGGACGCCGAGCTTGCGCCCGTGTTGGACGGGGAGTACGTGGACACTGGGGACCAGTCCTAGTGTCTTCGTGGTGTTTTACTTTTGTTAGACCGTTGTTTTGTTGTTGGTGCGTAGCACCTTTACTCTGTTATGTCGTTGCTTTTGTTTGGCCTTGTTCTGGGCCCTTAGACTCTCTCTTTTAGCCTGGTGGCTTTTCTGTGATGTTGGATATTTTGTGGACAAACTTTGGGATTGGTATTTCATATCCGTCTCATACTATTATTATTATTGTTGTTGTTTCGATTGCAATTACAGGGACCTGCTTATACTAAATTGACGCTTATCGGGTTTGGGGCTTCACCGCTCCACTCCCGTGCGGACCTTTTCACGTCTCGCCTCCATTTTAGGGAAGCAGGTCGTGACACAAGCTTACGGAGCTTAGCCACCCAAACCGGAGCGCCATATGCGGGGTAGGCAACGGCCCAATACCCGTCCGACTATAGAGGCTGCGGGGAGGCGACGGCCCAATACCCGCCCTCTCAAAGACTCCGGGACAGGACCAATCCTCGCCACCCAAACCGGAGAGGGGCACGGGCCGAGCTACGCGCTCGCTCCCCCCCCACCAAAGAAGACCTCCGGGGCAAGCTTACGGAGCTTAGCCACATAAACCGGAGCGCCATATGCGGGGTAGGCGACGGCCCAATACCTGTCCGACTATAAAGGTGGCAAGGGCCTGGCTACCCACCCTCCCAAAGAGGGCCTGTGATCCCTCTTCTCAAACACTGGGAAACAAATCAGGACTCGTGGATTGAGGCAACCCTCGCGCAGGGCCATCACTGATGAGCAACACCTGACACCAATGAAGCCGACAACCGAAATGACCCGTCAAACCAAAAAGACGCTCGAGGCAAGCGCCACTGATAACAGCACGCCCGCCAAAAAACAGGAGTTGATGAGTCACATCAGGCGCCACCCGTCAGGAGCAGTTTCCAAGGGACACGACTCCAAGCTGGCTCCAGCTCATCGCGTTAAGGGGAGGGGGAAGGCTAAAGATACACCATTATAAATACCCCCCTCAGCCCCTTCAAAGGGAGGGGACGAAAGAGATGATTTAAGGGAAGGCCAATCCCTTAGCCACACTCTCCCCCAAGAAGGTGCGGAAAATGCGAGGAACGCCAACTGCTCTAGTGGGCAGTCTCCCCCGACACGATGACCCCCGATAGGTTACTCCTCTTACACGAGGGGCACCCTGCCCGTAGCTCCCCGCCTTCCCTTAGACAACTTAAGGCACTGGAATGGGAGCTCCAATGGCATACCGTGCCCCTCTACGGACGCCTCGCGGGCGCAGGCGCGGCTGGCCGACAACCCGATGGACGGGGCAGACCTGCCAAATCACCCCATCGGGCACTCCAGCACCCGCCAAAGTCGCCCCAGCCTCAGGGGACTCACCCCCCCCCCCCCCCCCCCCCCGCGCCAGAGCACGCTGATGGGCTATTCCTCTTACATCAGTAGCGCCCCGCCATCCACTCCTCGACTTCTCCTGGACCACATATGCCAGGGAGAGGTACGGATTGGTGGCAGACCACCCCTTACCACACCCGTCATACGACGACTCCGGCCGACAGGAGGGACAAAGCCCCGCGGGATAGAGCAACCACCAAGGACTCCCTCTCCCCCCAATTCTGGAACGAGGGATAAAGTAGCCGCAACCGCCCCTGACGTCGACACGTCCCTCCCCACCTTTCCCGGGCGTCGACCCTCTGAAGTGACCCTGCACCACTTCAGGGGCACAACGACGGAGAGGGACGCGCCAAATGAAGCGAGGACGTCCACCTAACTTGAATGGCTCGACATTTCGCCTACGGGCCTATCCTGTTTATTAAATTTTGATAAAAGCTAAGAAAAGGCTAATCCCAATAGACCACTAGCAATAACTTAGGCGCACTCGGGCACGAGAATAACCCCCGAAAAGAGGGGGGACGAGCTCTACGCCACGCACCCCATCGCCCCCCCTGCCACCCCGGAGTGGGCGGGGGAAAAAGACAGTCTAACCGGCTGAAAACTTTCTCGGGCGCACTACACTAAATAAAGGGAATAAACGCAGCTCGACCAACGCCGGGCTAGAGACAGCAATACCAAAACATAACCATGAAAGGGAATTTCCACACACTCAAAGTTTGAAGATTGCAAAAAGGTACGGGTATCAACCCCACATAACTCTACTTTCTTTCTTTCTTTCTTAACACCTATACAAAACTACTCGGTTACATTCCCCGCGCCTATGGTGCATCCGCCAGTCGCGACATCCTTCCCGTCCCCTTCGGGGGAATCCCCCCGCCTCGCCGGTCTCCGCCTCGACGTCCTCCCCTCCCTCGCCGGCCTCTGCCTCGACGTCCTCCCCTCCCTTGCCGATCACCCGCTCGCCGTTCCCCTCCTCCTCGTCGCTGCAAGCTGTGAGACCGTCGAGGTCGAGCTCAACTGGCGTGGACAGGCCCGCCACCCTCTCCTTTATCCGGACCAAGCAGGCCTCCCACCCATCCGCCCGGCCTGTCTCCATGCCCTGGGACATCGCATCTGCAAGGGCGGGGATGACGATCGTGTCATGGTACGAGCGAAATTCCTCGACCTTGCGAGCCAACTCCTCCTCGACGGCCTTTGCACGACCCGCCAGACCCTCCGCACGCGCTTCCTCCCTCCCAAGGGCCTCCTCCAGCTCCTTCAACCTCTCTCTAGCCGCGGTCGCATGCACCTCATGATCGGCCAGGACCGCCTTCAGGCGCTCTACCTCTGCCTCATACTGGCCGCACCGATCCCTCTCCTTCGCCATTCCCTCACCAGCACTCTTACGAAAGGCGACGAACTCGGCCACCACTCTAGCTATGGCACCCTTGACCTTATGTATGGCCGACACGTGCCTCATCACTCCAAGCATCAAATTGATGGCCTTCAACAAAAAAGGGAGAACCTATTTAGGGTGTTCAATAAAATCCCCTGGCAAACAACACCCGGCTTACAAAACCTACCTGGATGCCGTGCAACACCGCGGTTCCACACAGACCCTCGGGCTCCACCGCCTCCAGCGCCACCCTATCGCGGGGCAAGAAAATATTCTCCGCCAGCCTCGCCGCCACGCCACCATCCTCGAACACGGACTCATCATCCCTCACCTTGAACGTCGCCCGATGAAGAGCTTCGTCAGGATAACCCTCGACTTCGGTCCTCTTAGCCTTGAAACGGACGAGCGAGGCCACACAGCTGGGTTCGGCGGCCCTCTCCAGACCGAACAACGGACAACCGTAGGGCCAACTGTCCCAGCCGGATGACTCGGCCGGGCCGCCCGACGTCTCGGCCCTCCCCGGCCGATCGGTAACGGCTGCCCCCTCCACTTCAGCAGGTACCCGGGGGCTAGATGACCACGTTCCGGGGGCCTCCACCCCTCCCCCAGTCGACCCTTCGTCTCCTCCCTCCAGGTCGATGACGGGGGTTGCGATCCCCTCCCCGGACCCGCCCCCCTGCTGACCGGTTTTCCCCCGCCCCGGAGCTTCAGGGACAGACTGTCGGATCCTGCCAAAACAGAGTTAGGATCGATAAATGAAGTTTAGACTTACGCTTGCGTATGCGGCACGGTAGTCTACAAACTTCGCCTTCGGATTCGCCACGACGGATCGAGTCTTCTCACGAACGGAGTAAGGCTACTAAATCCACAATCTAAATCTCTACTTTAGATTAAGAACTTGGATAAAGAGAGAGGAAGTATTTCGGCAGAGCTTCGCTAGAATGAAAATGCATGCAAGAATGCCATGCAAAGTGTAAGGAAAATGGCTAACCCTTGGGTCTTATTTATAGCCCCCAAGGTAGTTATTTTAGGAGCAATTGTTCCTTTGGAAACAATTTAACTAAGGTGTACTATCGTACATGGCATATTATAAGCTTAAGTTGTACCATATGCATGGTACAATATAAGCTTAAGATATTACCCCTTTATTAGCCATATGTCGCATGCACTTATGCACATATAATGCGACTTTCCCATCAATCTAGAGATCCTCTCCGCAAGGGAACATATTCCCTTTGCGCACGACTTCGTGTACGCGACGTTCGAGGTCCGTATTCCCTCGTACATCCCCTACAAGGGTGTACTAACGTCTTCCATATCCAACATCTCCCACTCACACTTGAGGGGATTGTAAGAGAACGTCTTTCTCTTAGTTCTTTCATCTATCATACCGAGAAATAGACCGTGCGACCGTCATGCGCGTAGAGTCTGTTGTTGTGCACTTGTTAGAGATACACAACGACCTCGAAGGTGCAAAGTTGAGTAGTTCAACGCATGCTTTACCCTAGATTATTTCTTCACATTTCTTGTACTTTATATTCAACAATTGAATCCCATCTGGATCACAATTGGCTGGCCAGCTTTGAATCATTAAAGTCCAAATGTGAATATGAAATCAATCTTCCTCTTCTTGCGAACCTTCTGATCTTGACTAGACTCGCTTTTCTAACGTGCCCCGCCGAGCCGAATTATCATAGCCCATAAGTAACACGCTAAGATAGCGATCATCTCGTCAAATCTAAAGGAACCAATTGGAGTCCTTGAGGGTAAGAGTTAAGGCCCATATGGCCTTTGAGTCTCACATAATAGCAAACACTATTGCTACTAACTCAGTGGTCGAAATGCATACGTGGTATGAACACGTATTACAACATCACTCCTTTCCCAGGGAGAGTATGTCTTAATGATGTTGTACGGATGAAAGATCAGACACCACAGTGCCTATCTTTTGAGTCCCCTTACTACCCATGAAATATTCCCGGACTCTCATCCTGCATAAGACAGATAGGATTTTAAAAAATCCTATGAGATCCTTTTTAAATATCCTTGTGATACAGATCTCAGATCTTTTGTAAGCATCCATATGATGCAGATCTTTCATTCGACTATCTTGTTTAAGTCATGACTCTAAATCATTCGTCTAATGATTTTGACTTTAAACTAGTCTCATCTCTATCTTATCCATCTGATAAGATAAGGCGGTTGCTCATGTGAGAGAGCCAACCTTAATCTGTCCGACATACACACAATTCAGCTGAGATTTCAAAAATGTACACAAACATTTCTTAAGAAATTCATATGCAATGTTGGAAAAAGAACTTATTCTTTTATTAATTTTGATCATTTCTTAGACATGGGAATATATATTGGTACAACTCAGCTCATACGCAATCCTTGGGATGATAAGTGTTTATAAAACACATTTCTGGGGATCGCTTTCGTAAGCTGATCCTCTATCATCTCATGCGTAGATATGTACCTTATGTCTACCTTCTTGGTTTTATCATAGTCTTTTGCAAATCTGCAGTTCCTTTAAGATACTGCATTATCCTCTTAACCGCTTTCCAGTGTTCTTGCCCTGGGTTGGATTGGTAACGACTTACCATTCCAACGGCAAAACAGATGTCCGGTCTTGTATGCATCATAGCGTACATAAGACTATCAACTGCACTGGAATATGGAACTTTTTCCATAATTTCCTTTCCCTTTTGGTTCTTTGGACATGATTTCAGATATAAATTATCGCATCTGCTTATAGGAGTATCAATTGGACTTGCAGTCCTACATATTAAACCGTTCTAGAACCTTCTTTAAATAAGTCTCTTGTGAAAGAGAAAGAAGTTTCTTCGAACGATTCCTTGAAATCTTAATTCCAAGGATATATGTGGCTTCCCCATGTCTTTCATCTCAAAACTGATGAAAGTCAAGCCTTGATATCCATCACAAAGCCCTTGTCATTTCTGGTTATTAAAATGTCATCTACATATAGAGACATAATAACATGCTTGCTTTTAATCCTCTTGATATATACGTAGTTATCTTCATCAAGTATGGAAAATCCATTTGATAAGACAACTTCTTGAAATCGTATATACCATTGCCTCGAGGATTATTTAAGACCATATATGGGCTTACGAAGTTTACAAACCTTATGTTCGTTTCCTTCTTTTACAAACCATGTTGGTTGTTCCATATAGATCTCCTCGTCCAATTCTCCATTGAGAAAGGCAGTCTTTACATCCATCTGATGTAATTCGAGGTTTAAGCAAGCTACCATTGCCAGAATCAGGCGAATCGAGGTAAAACGCACAACAGGTGAGAAGGTCTCTTCGTAGTCTATCCCTTCCTGTTGCGTAAAACCTTTCGCGACAAGGCGAGCTTTATATCTGTCAATAGAGCCATCAGCCTTATGCTTGATCTTGAGAACCCATTTGTTCCCAATAGCTCTACGTCCTCTGGGTAAGTCAACTAAGTCCCAGACTTGGTTAACTTTCATGGATTCTAACTCCTCTTGTATCGCTTCCATCCATTTGTCTTTAGCAGGGCAAGATACGGCGTCGTATTTGAGATTCTTCAAGTCCTTGTTGACTTGAGTTTAGATCAATTCTAATATCACTCCCACTTGGAATGTCGTTAGAATTGCTCCCACTTGGATCATTATTCCCGTATGGAATAGGATAATCGTCATTCGTATAATCCATTGGTGAAGGTTGAAACGTATTTTTGTTTTCACCAAGAATTCTCCCACTCGAATGAGGTAATCCTTCTTGATCATAAATCTCAAATAGAGATAAGTCCTGACTTATCTCGCCCTGTCTTGGAAACTCATTTTCCAAGAAAGTGACATCCCTCGACTCAAACTCAATTAGCCCACCATTGTCTTCCTGACTAACAAAAAAACATAACCTTTGGAGTTTTCTGCGTATCGTATAAAGATACATTTCCGTCCCCTTGGCCCAAGTTTGCCATACTTATGGGAGGAAATATGTGCGTAGGATGCACAACCCCAAGGTTTCAAAATGTTTAAGTCAGGAGACCTTTGGTTCCACAACTCATAAGGAGTGGAGCTAACTGATTTCGAGGGTACGCGGTTCAAAATGAAAGCGGCCGTCAATAATGCATCACCCCAAAAGGTGATTGGCAAGTTAGCTTGCGCCATCATTGAACAGACCATTTCCATTAAAGTCCTATTCCTCCTTTCTGCAACACCAATTTGTTGAGGAGTATAAGGCATAGTTACCTGATGTACTATGCCTTTTTCATCACAAAGTTCCTTTAAACTTGTTGATTGATATTCACCGCCCCTATCGGTTTGCACGACCGTAATCTTGCGATCTAATTGATTCTCCACTTAACTCATATAGTTTTTAAAGCAGGTTTAGTGCTTTAACTTTTGTGGGATATCAAATAGATATTACCGAATCGGGTGAAATCATCAATAAAAGTGATGAAATAGGACTTCCCGCGTCTTGTCTTGACATTCATCGGACCACATATGTCCGAATGGATAAGCTGTAATGGAACCTCGGCCCTTGTGCCGGTTCCAAACGGCTTGCGACAAGATTTCCTCACAAGGCAATGTTCGCAGGTCGACATTTCAACCTTTGAAACATTGGATAGAAGGCCACGTTTGGCAAGTCTATCCATACGCGTTGGTCCAATATGACCAAGCCTTGCGTGCCAACAAATTATATTAGACTCATTAGTCAAAGAATTTGTCACAAGGAAATTTTCATTACATGAGGAATTATACATTGTACTTATTACAATAAATCCTTTGAAATACAAACCCAGTACCAATAAAGGAATTATTACAAAAATAGGTCCATATTACAATCATGAAGGAACCAACTATAACCAAGACCCATTAAATTGACCACAGTTTTAATATTCCTTTGAATATATGGAATGAAGAGAACATCATGAAGTAGGAGAGTGTGGCCGTTGTCCAAGACTAGCTTGCGAGTCCCAACGCCTTTCACTTCAACACGTGTGTTGTTTCCTACATTGATCCACTTCATTCCTTGGGGTATCCGGTGATACTCCACGAAGGACCGTCTGTCCCTTGTTATGTGGTTGGTGGCACCTCGTCACTTCCACTCGTACACGAATGAGCATAGTGACCGAGCTTGTTGCACTTGAAGCACTTGATCCTTTTCAAGTCTTTCTTCTTGTGCCATTTGTTGTGTCCACCCTTATGTTTGGGTTCCTTGGTAGACTCAGGTTGCTTATTACGTTCATTAGAAGACTTCGAACGATCTTTACGTTTCTTTCCCCCGTGTGAGGAACTAGCAACCATGTGCACTTCTGCACTTGGCTTGGCAGCCGCAAGCCGCTCTTCCTCTAATTTGATGTGCTTGGAAACATCGTTGAAGGTCTTGATGCTCTCATTATGAGTGAGATGCATCTTCATCTGATCCCACCCATTTGGTAGGGAACATATGACTGCTTGGATTTGTTGTTCATCTGTGAGCACATGACCTGCATCCTTTAACTCCGAGATAAGGTTCGCCATATGTCGCAGATGTTTCCCCATGGAATGATCTGGACGTTTCTTATATGAATCGAACCTTATAGTTAAAGAGCGAAGTTTGGACACCGATGTGCCACCGAACTTCTCCTCTAGCTTGGACCATATGTCCATGGCTAGGTCATGTTCTCGGAAGATGCGCATTATGTCATCAGCCATACTGCTTAATAACGTAATGCGCACTATCTTGTTCTTCCGAGACCAAGCATCAAAAGCTTCCTTGTCTCGTCGGTGTTGGGCCGTAGTGCCCAACTCTGGTTCAATCATAATGTTCTTTAGAGTTTCGAGCACTTCTTGCTCCTCTAGAACGTATTGTATCTTGATGGACCAAAGTTTGTAATTATCGTCGTTGAGTTTTTCACCTTTGTTTAACTCAGCGAAGATATTCTTTGAAGCGGAAGACATTTTACTTTTAAAATGCTGCAAAAGACACAAAACCGAAGGTTTGATCAAAACATTGCATAAAAATTCTTAAAATATAACTCCCACTTGAAATGATAATAGAATATCCCATTTGGATAGTTCTAAAAATTCAAATCCCACTTGGAATTATATTATATTTGATAAGTTACTTTCGAAAAATATTGAAGATGTTATTCTAGAATCGAAAAGGTCTCTATGATTCCAATCACCATCTAGAACAACCTTCAATATTCCCCCATCACTTATCAAACAATCGTACTCTTATAGTACTTCGCAGCGGAAAATCACTTTTGAAAAACATATCTTTCAAAATAGAATAGGTGAGAGTTTGCGCAAAGAATTTTAGCGCAAAAATTGCCAAGCCACAAGACCTGTTCTACACACCCATGGGTTAGATAACCATGGCCGGATCGTGGTAGGACTTGGAATTCTAAATTGCGCTATCCCGATTAAGGACGGGACATAACCTATTTGAAAATACCTTTTTCAAAAAAAAATTTGAAAACACATTGGCTAATCTCAGTAGAGTAGAGCACAACGTTATAAGTTCATTGGCTAATCTCCGTAGAGTAGAGCACAATGACATGGCTAATCTCGCATGAAGTAGAGCATTATGGCTAATCTTCAAGGAGTAGAGCACTACGGCTAATCTCGCATGAAGTAGAGCACTATGGCTAATCTTCAAGGAGTAGAGCACTATGAACACCCCGTATGGGCTAGTCGGCACCTTCAAATTCGACCAAGGCCTTCTGCCGGATTGGTCGACCAAAACAACAAAATTGGTCGACCAATAATTTGGTCTTCAACTTCTCTCGGCCAGGGCCTCTGCCCTGGCCGAGGCTTGGCCAATGGCCGGCCAGGGCCTCTGCCCTGGCCGGCCAGGGGGCCCTGGCCCCTCGGCCAGGGCCGGCCATGCCCTGGCCGAGGCCAGGGCATGGGCCCTGGCCTCTGCCAGGGCCAGCCAGGCCCTGGCTGAGGCCAGGCCCTGGCCGAGGCCAGGGCGCCGGCCCTGGCCTCTGCCAGGGCCGGCCCGGCCGGCAGGCCGTGGCCGAGGCCGGCCATTACCGGCCTGGCCTTGGCCGGCCACTGCCGGCTTGGCCATGGCCAGTCATGGCCAAGGCCATTTTGGGCATTGGCCGGCCATGGCCCCTTTGGCCATGGCCGGCCACCCCCTTTGAATGGGGTTGCCGCACACACTCCTTCCCCTTGATGGGGTGGTCGCCGGTGGTTATTGGCCGTAGCCAACCCCCTCCGCTTGGGGAGGGGGGGTGCATGGCCTTCATAGCCCATTTTGCCATGGTGCACATGCACCAAATTTCATCTTTCCCGATGGAAATAACTTCCACCTTCTTCCTCGATGAAGCACCCGTTCGTCGATGAAGCACCCGTTCGTCGAGAAATTAGTTATTTCCTAATGGCCGTGTGCCAAAAATGAATAACATACTACGTGAACGGTCGGTTCTTCCCGTCACGGAGAGTTCCTACCATATCCGTAATGATAGGAGACCCTAACGTGAAAAGAACAACCGCTGCGTTCTCTCCGTCACGAAGCGTTCCTACCATATCCGTAATGGTAGGAGACCCATTCGTGAAAAAGACAACGACTCGTTCATAGTTTCGACGGGACGGCGGTTTGACCGGGGCGAACCCATATGGCTCTGATACCAATGTCGGATCCTGCCAAAACAGAGTTAGTATCGATAAATGAAGTTTAGACTTACGCTTGCGTATGCGGCACGGTAGTCTACAAACTTCGCCTTCGGATTCGCCACGATAGATCGAGTCTTCTCACGAACGGAGTAAGGCTACTAAATCCACAATCTAAATCTCTACTTTATATTAAGAACTTGGATAAAGAGAGAGGAAGCATTTCGGCAGAGCTTCGCTAGAATGAAAATGCATGCAAGAATGCAATGCAAAGTGTAAGGAAAATGGCTAACCCTTGGGTCTTATTTATAGCCCCCAAGGTAGTTATTTTAGGATAAATTGTTCCTTTGGAACAATTTAACTAAGGTGTACCATCGTACATGGCATATTATAAGCTTAAGTTGTACCATATGCATGGTACAATATAAGCTTAAGATATTACCCCTTTATTAGCCATATGTCGCATGCACTTACGCACATATAATGCGACTTTCCCATCAATCTAGAGATCCTCTCCGCAAGGGAACATATCCCCTTTACGCACGACTTCGTGTACGCGACGTTCGAGGTCCGTATTCCCTCGTACATCCCCTACAAGGGTGTACTAACGTCTTCCATATCCAACACAGACGACCTCACAGGCAGCTTCCTCCTCTTCGTGGACGCTTGCCCCCTCGTCGAACTCCCTACTACGCCTTCCTCTCGCAACCGCTTGGGGACCGTTCTCTTCGACGCTCGCCCCGCCTGCTCCGCAGCTCGCTTCATCATCTCCTCTAGGTACAAACTCATTGTGCGACCTGCCAAAGAAAAAAAGTTCAGGGTAAGCACTTCAGATGCCCTAATACCAAAATCTATTGTACCTTCGGGCCAGATGTTCAACGCTATCATCTCAGCCCGGGCGAGCATCTGGTAATCTCGGCCCTCCACCGGTATCGCCATTAGCAACTGTGCCACCTGTCTCTCCTCGTCCCCCAAATCAACCCCCTCCTTCGCCTCGGGATTCAGCTCCGCCCAATCAGATCTCATCAGCACATCCTCCGGCACGCTGACAAACACATACTGCTTGCGCCACCCCTTTATCTTCTCAGGCAACCCCCTAATGAGCGGATGGCTCCTCTTCACGGAGAGATAATAACATGACCCTAACCTCTTCACCGTGAAGAAATAGCGAAATAAAGACAACGAGGGGTGAACCTGGTTGCTCACGCACAGTATAAGGAAACCCACAACAACACTAATGGCATTGGGCATCAGACGATACAAGGGCAGCCCCAGGAAATTCAACACGTCTAACACAAACGGGTGGGGGGGACGCAACCCTTGCTCGAAGGAGGACATATACACTCCCACCTCGCGGTCGCCCGCGAAACATACCCTCGCATGCGTGCCCGGTTCGCGAACAGAATACGATGGCCTGACATACATCTCGAAGATCTCCGCGATGGACTTCTTCAGCACTGACTTCACACCCGCAATCTCGAGTGGCACCTCCCCAGTTTCCGCGGCAGAGCTCACTTCCCCAACCGCCCTCAACCCCTGACCACGAAACGAAGACGTCGAGGAAGACATCGATAAAACAGACCTCTTACCTAAAGGGTTCCGACGACTCGGACGGCTACGCTATGTCGGTGACCGCTTCCACAAGGACGACTCCGGCAAGGACAATGAAATCTCCGACACACTCCAGCCGCTTGCAAAACCTTCACCCAACAATCAGCTTTGCTTCGCTCCCCCCAGAGATCTTTTTACGCGACTACGCAAAGCATCGTGACCGTCGACCTCGCGACACGTGTCATCAATCCGTTCCCCCTCCCGCGTCGGTCCACGTGGTCTGACACTTCGCGTAATGGAAGCCGTCACTTCTACCACGCGTCAACCTTGAAGTGGTCGGGTCGCTTCGATTTCCGCCTACCGTCGAATCGCCAGGATGACGTCTAGTCACGCGACCGCCAACGGGCCCCTTCGATTCCCGCCCAAATCCCGGCGAAATGATTACCCCCATTCGAAATCTACTCCACCCTTCGCCTCTTCTTTCTATCATGCGCTTGTACCAAAGATGAGTCCGGCCTCCGTCGGGGCGGCCGAAACAAGAATGCGCCGCTTAATCAATTTCGGATTTGGGGTTTTCAACGCTTCGCAAACGATCGTGCGAACTAAGCCACCTCGCCACGCCTCTCCGATCCGCCGGGAATCACACTCAGTTTCCCAACAAACCCCTAGTAAACGCGGTACATCTCAACTTCCCTCTCCCGACTACACTAACGTCCTCGGCATAGTGAAGTTGGGGGCAGTGACGTCCCTTACAAAACTGATGGTCTACGGACACAACAAGGAAGAAGACAGTTCGACACAAGACCAATACAATGCATTTATCCAAATAGCAACGCTATACATTGAACCTTCCGCACACTACAACAAAACATTGGTTATAACCCTCACACAAGAAGGTACAGGATTCCCCGAACCCAAGAAGGTACAGGATTCCCCGAACCCACTTTCTTAGCGGCGCCGCCTCTCAGCCGACCGAGCCCTCACATCTCTCACCACCTGGCGAACTCCCGCATCCCTTGCCTCTTGCAACATCGGCACAACATGCTCGTCATGGTAGCAGCGGATAGCGGCCTCGATCACTTCGCCTTCGACTTCCCGCTTTTCCTCCAACCGCCGCGTCACGATACCCTTCTCCCTCTTCTCTGCCTCAAGGGCCTCCTTTAGGCCTGCTATTTGCCGCCTCTGTAACGCGATCACTGCCTCCTTGCTAGCCAACTCTGCGGCGTGCTTCGACCGGATGCCATCCCTCTCCCACGTCACTTCTAGGAGTTGGCGCTCGACCGTTGCTTTTGACCAATCAAAGTACGCGGCCCACCCCTTTTCTACCTCACAGGCCATCCTAACCTTCTCCAGCTCCGCTTCCGTGTCCCTCAGCTTCACCTTGACCTCGCCGAGGTTCGCCCTCGCTACCTCAAGAGACGCTCTGGTGGCGGCCACAGGAGTGCGACCCCGCAGGGCTACCAGGTCTGTAACCATCTACAAAAGACCCGAATTAGCGGGGAACGAATAAAGAAAGCCTAAGGGCGAGGCAAGAGAACCGGCTTACCTGCACGAAGAGCCATACAGCAGAGCCGTACAACCGTTCCGCCCCCACACGAGTCAAGGATTCGCGATCGCGCGGTAACACGCAATACTCGGCGAGGCGCGCTGCCACCCCGTCGTCCTCGAATACTGACTCATCACAGCCTACTCGAAAAGGGAACTTATGGAGACGGTCATCGGGATACGCCTCGACCTCCTCTCGAGTCCTCTTGAAACGAATGAGGGCGCCCTCACAACTCGGGCTCGACGACCACCCCATATCCCACGGAGGGATCCCGTATGGCCATTTCTGAACCAAACGCACCTTGCGAGGCTCGACCACCTCTGATACCCTCGGCGGGACGGAGGGACCGGCCTCCCGCGCGGACGAGCCATCAAGAAGATCTTCACCGGGCCCATCGGTAGAGATACCTGATTCGGCTGCCCTCCGTCCCAGATGCGCCCTCTCCCCACGGGAGACCCTGCCTCCCCGTTCCCGGGATCCTACCTCGTGCGCCACCCCTAGCCTTTCTCACGAGGATCAGTGTCCTCCGAGACGGGGGCTCCGACCGATCCCGACACCTCCTCCAGCCCTCGCATCACGTCTCCACCTACGAAGGAAAAAGAGATCAGGGTAAGCCTAGCTAAAGGTTTACCAAATATCAAAGATACCTAGGGGCCAAAAGTCCTGGGCGAGCCAACTGCTCCGCGTCAAACTCGCTAGCTGACGGTACGCCTCGGGCAGTTCCATCAGAATCTGAGCTTTTGCAAGATCTTCCCCAGTCAGCTCCACCCTTTCATTCACTAGGAGATTCCGCACCCCCCAATTCGACATCAACACCACGTCGCTTGGCATCATCACGAAGGCGAACTCCCTCATCCATTCGCCGACATCGTCGGGCACCCCGCGGATAAGTTCTCGTCCTCTCCTAGCGCAAACACAGTGATACATTCCCCTCTTCCAGACTACAAAGAAATGCTGGAACAGCGCCAGTGAGGGACTCAAGGAGTAGGCAAGACACAAGACGACAAACCCCACCAACAAGCCCCAGGAACGGGGCGCTAGGGCAAATATCGGCAACTCCAGGAAATTCAATAGATAAAGCAAATACGGGTGCATCAGGAAATGAAGCCCCAACTCGAATGACCGGACATAAACCCCGACCTCATTATCTCCAGGAGAACACACCATTTCCTCTGACCCGGGGACCCGTACCTCATAGGGTTGTCGCACGAACCGCACGCGTATCTCCCTGATGTTAATCCTGTCCAACCTACATCGGAGGGATCTAATCGCTCTCGGGACAACGATGCGCCATGACCCCCTCTCCCTAGACCGCCGCACCCCCCGCGGCGACGCCCCCTCTACCACCAGCTCCTCCTCCCCCACTCGGCTACCGCCTCCGACCTCGAAACGAGAAGCCATCGGTCGGAAAGAAAAGAAATTATTATTATTACCTAGCTGATCCGTCAAATCAGGAAGACTTTCGGAAGAAGATGACCGGCGACGGAAGTCGCAACCTAGCCAGCAAGCGATAGACAGAAGTATTGAACACCGGAGAAGAATCAAAGATGGAAGAAAACTCCCGCCGACAGCCTTCCAAACCTTTTTATTTATAAAGTGGGCCACCTGGTCATCACGGCCGTCGGTCCTCTGCCACGCGACGCCCATCGGGATGTCCTTGATGCCTCGACTGGCGTGAGTGTCACCTCATCCACGCGTCGCAAACCCAATCGTGGAGACGCTTCGTTTTTCCACCATCCTTTCGAATCGTAATAATGACCAGTAGGGCGGGAGTTCTGAAGCTAACGTCGCCACCCCCCGGCATGGGCCGGGATCCTTGCCGACGGTCCAGAACGTCGGAGATAGTTCGCCCTCCGAGCCGAGCCGGGCTCCCGCCTCAGGCTCGAAGGCCGGGGGAAATTGTTACGACCTAAAGATCGTGGGAGTCCGACTCCCGCCCCGATCCGCTGACATACCTCATTGACTCACCCCTTTGCAAAGGGGCCACCGTCCCGGAGGTCAGAGGCTGCATGGGAATGGGCGCACCTCGCGGCGCCCCCCTCCCGGCCGAGGCGTACAACCACAGTTGCGTGGCCCGCCAAGGGCAGTGCGCCTGGGGAGCACCCCGACAGTGCCGCCTGGGATGCTGACCGAGGCATGTGCATACCCCTCCTTACCAGCGGTCCACGACCCGCGACCGAAAAGGGGCGCGGCCGGGCTGGACAACCCCCGAGCAGGTCGACCCGGCCGGTCCCCACGAACCCCGCCGCCGGGGATAGCATTGCCGGACCTTTAGTTCATCACGTACGACAAACAACCTAGTGTAAGGACACGACTGACACTAACGCCGCCCGACCATCTGACAAAGCACCCCATGGCCGCTGAACCCCCTGACACTTAATGCTTTCGGTCCTGACACCCTGACAAAAGTGCCCCTGGCCGTTGCGCCGTCTGACAAAAGCAGGGCAGACACTCCTGTTCCTGACATCCTCATCCGAATCTTCCGCTGACAGCCGAGCCAGCTCAGCACGTCGAGTCAGCATGCCAGGTCAGCCCCACCTAATCATCTCCCATCAGGTATAAATACCCCCCCCCCCACTTCTTACGGTGAGGGGGTTGGCAAATTCTCTCTCAATCCATTATTCACACACAAGAGCAAAGGTCGTCCATATCTTTGTTCTCCCATACATAGCTCGTCACGTACGGTCGACACACCCTCAGTCCGACCTGCGTGTCTAGCCCCCGCTTTAAGTCCAGTTACTAACTTAGGCATCGGAGGGGCTAAGGGTTGGACCCCAACCCAGCCCTTCTGACGAGTTGCTCGTGGTGCAGGGTAGCTCGCCCCTCGGCCGACATCCGCCTTCGGCTCCCGCCGCCCGATCCTCCTCCGCTGCGTCCGGTGAGATTTGACCCCGTGGGCTCCCCTGGCGGCAAGTTTAGCCTCTTCACCTCACTAATCACTTGTTAAATAGCCCACCTAAATCTTCTTATCAATATAACCACCGTGCCCTTGGTTCCCCTCAATACAAATTCATTGTACGCGAGTTCCACCCCGCAACAGCTATAAATACAGGGCTATGGATTCCGTAGCCACCAAGTTTACAACAAGTTATCAGCACGCTTGAGGCTGAGCAGAACCTCTGCCGACGGACAAACGTGACGCGAACAGGCTTTCTTCACCGAACGTCGCTAGATACGGCGGGTAGGATATAGAGGTAATTCTTTTCCCTAGATCTAAATTCGTATGCGTATATGTTTAGATCCAAATACTTGGATCGATATCTTGATTAGTATAGATCTGATTTTTTCTACCAAGATCTACATGCTAAATCAACTGTTTAATGACAAATCGTCGTTTTTATTGTTAAAAATCAACTTTTTACGATAAAAACGCCGTTTTGAAGACTAAAAATAGATTTTTCCCATAAAAATCGGATTTTTATCATCTTCTTCCCCAAAACCCATTAAACCCTAGGGGGATTCTTCATCGCCACGCGGCCGGAAGCCGCCACGCGACCCCCCCCCGATCTCACTGCGGCAATCGCCGCCGCCCGCAGCCGCGGGCGACCCCATCGCTCGCAGCGGCGGCGACCCCTGTCGCCTGCAGCGGCGGGAGACCCCCGTCGCCTGCAGCGGCGGCTCCCCCGCCGCCTGCGACGGCGGTCAGATCCCGCCGCCTACAGCGGCGGGCACCCCCGCAGCCGCCAGCAGCGGCGGACGGGCCCCGCCGCCTGCAGCAGCCCCTCCCCCTCCCCTGTGCGCGTGCGTGTCTGGAAACCCTAGCCGCCAGAAGCGGCAACTCACGCGACCAAAAACCCTAACTAGGGGTTGACCACAAAAATTTCATTTCCAAATTATTTTTCAGATTTAATTACGATTTTTATTCGCTAAAATCTGGATAAATTACACGTTCTTAATTCATCACATTTTATTCGGATTATCTGATTATCATACATTTAATAATTAGGAAGATCTTGCAATCGCTTTGCCGTTAGTCAACTAACCTAACGGTGTATGATGTTACCCAGTGGTCCAATAATTATTAAACGAAAAATTTTCATTTCCATTATAAAATGCATGTGATGATTAACTGCCTGTAATGATTAATTGTCTGCAATTAAATGCCTGCTGCATTTTTTTTCTGCCTGCGACGAATGTGTATATTTGCTGTGGTTTTGGATCGGCTAGCTATCACCATTATTTCCCTTGCATTCTTTTCTTTTTTTGAGAGAAAAATGTAGTGAGGATATTATTGTAAAAATTTCAAGACCGGCGGACGTCCCACGAAGATGAAGATTCCATTCCAGAAGAATAGGGGCCCCATGTGGGTTCCCGAGTTGTATTTTCATTTTTATGGGACTGTATGGACTTTATTTAAAATGGTGATTAGCCGACCCATGCAGCAAATATCTGTGTCTGAAATGCTTAATTATTTATTTTTATTTAAAAATATCTAATTATTGCTTATTTTTAAACATGCTAGATAGATAATGGCTAAGATTGCGAGCGTCGACTTTGACGTATTGGATGCTACAGGCAAAAATTATTTAAGCTGGCAGTTGGACATTAAATTCCATCTGCGCGCACAGGGACTGAGCCATGCCATCGTTGTAAGTGATAAGGTTTCTGATATAGATAAAGAAAAAGCAATTATCTATATCAGACGCCATATCGATCGGACCCTGAAGGCCGAGTACCTCACGGTGGAAGACTCTTATGAGTTATGGACCGCCATCAAGGATAGGTATAAACATCAAAAAGATGTTATACTTCCCCGAGCACGATATAAATGGGAGAACCTCCGTCTCCAAGACTTTAAGTCTATCGCCGAGTACAACTCGGCACTTTTTTTAGTATCACCTCACGCCTGAAGTTGTGTGGTGAGAAAGTGACAGAGGAGCGCATGTTAGAGAAGACGTATACATCCTTCCATGAGAAGGATGTTATACTAAAGCAGCAGTATCGTGTACGAAAGTTCATAAAATACTCAGAGCTTCTCTCATGCCTTCTGATGGCAGAGCAGAATAAAGACATCCTTCTGGCCACCCATAACTCATGCCCTACCGGCACTGCTCTTGCGTCTGAAGTGCATCACGGCTCCTCCCAGAAGAAGAGGAGCAACTTCAAAGGCAAACCGCAGAAGGGTAAGGAAATGAAGAAGCAGGCTAGATGACCCCATCCAAGAAGCAACAATGAGGGAAAGAAGAAAAATGTGTGGAAGAGAAAATACGACGGCCAGACATCTGCCCCCAGAAAGGACTGGAAAGATAAGTGCCACAGGTGTGGCATGACTGGACACTGGTCCAGGAATTGTCGGACTTCACGCCACTTACAGGACTTGTACAAAGCGAGCCAGAAGCAAGCTGAGACAAACCTGGTGGAACAAGAAGATCTGGCACCAACCAGGTTCATCGCTGAGGACTTCTCAAACGATGACCTACTCGACTGAAGCATTATCTACTTTCTATGCATTATAATTTTGAAAACCAATTTACTATCTGGTTGTTTATTTTCTAGCATGTTGGATGAATTTTCAGACATTGAATAATTATTAGTAGTATATCTTTTCTTGTGCCTTATACTACGATGTTTTTCTCTTAAAATTAGATGGATAATAAATGCCTAATGGACAGTGCCTCTACGCACACGATCCTCCAAGACATCTGCTTTTTTCAAAGCATTGATAAATACGATGGAACCATGAATACAATCTCCGGTCCATCAGGAATTATTGAAGGATCAAGGGACGCACATTTTATGCTCCCCAAAAAAAAACACAACTACTAATAAAAGAGGCGCTTTTCTCCCCTAACTCTCATAGAAATCTGTTAAGCTTTAAAGATGTCTGTTTAAACGGATACCACCATGAGACGGTGAGTAAACAAAACAGAGAATTCTTGTATGTAACGTCTCATAAAAACGTTGCTAAAACCACCGTCGAGCGTTTTGAGGGACTCCCGTCGGGTCTCTACCATACAAGGATAAGAGCAATGGAAGCAAACACACTCGAGCACCAGAAGTGCGACAATCAACCAGAATTCCAACTCTGGCACAATAGACTAGGACACCCTGGAAGGAATATGATGCATCGCATCATATCCCAATCCCGTGGAATTAACTCGAGAAGCCTGAAGCTACTTCGAAAGGGTGCATCTCCTTGTCCCCCTTGTCACAAAGGGAAATTGATTATGAGACCATCCCCCCTGAAGGTGGACTCAGAGTCTCCGAGCTTCCTAGAGAGAATACATGGAGACATTTGCGGGCCTATTAATCCCGCAAGTGGACCATTTCGGTACTACATGGTACTGATTGACGCATCTTCCAAATGGTCGTATGTGTGCCTCCTGTCTACCCACAACGTAGCTTTTGCAAAGCTACTGGCACACATCATAAAGTTGTGGGCACATTTTCCAGATAACCAGATCAAGAAATTGTGTCTGGACAATGCTGGGGGAATTCACATCACAAATCTTCCTAGACTACTACCAAGCAACCGGCATAGAAGTTGAACATCATGTAGCTCATGTTCACACCCAGAACGGGTTAGCCGAATCTCTTATAAAGAGACTACAATGGATTGCTCGTCCATTGTTGATGCAATGCCAGTTGCCGGTAAATGCATGTGGACATGCCATCTTGCACGCTGCATCGCTAATAAGATTACGACCGTCAAGGAGTCAATCTTATTCTTCGATGCAACTTGCATATGGGAACCCACCGGATATCTCTCACCTGAGGATATTCGGATGCGCTGTCTATGTCCCCATAGCACCACCGCAGATGACCAAGATGAGTCCTCAACGAGGACTGGATATCTACATAGGATTCGATTCACCTTCGATCATTAGATACCTGGAACCCTTGACGGGGGACGCCTTTAAGGCACGTCTAGCAGATTGTGAGTTTGACGAAAACACTTTTCCCAAACTAGGCATTAACACAGAGAAGCCAGAAGCTTCAAAGACCATTTCATGGGATACCAAAACCTTATCCCATTTTGATCTGCGTACAAACAAATGTGAAGACGAGATCCTGAAGATCCTTCAAATACAAAATACAGTTCATATTTTACCGGACAAATTCACTGACAACCAGAAGATTGTCAAATCACACGTTCCTGTTGCAAATACGCCAGCTAGGATTGACTTACCCAAAGATGGATGCAATCCACCTGCAGCAGAAGTGACTGTACCTCAACAAAAGAGAGGACGACCCCCATGCTCCAAAGATAAAACCCTCGAAAGAGGAAAAATCCTGGAGCAATAATAACGATACCACCACAGGATGCTGAGCTCAACCCAGATACTTCTCCCCTCCTAAAACCCCCTGAAGAGGAAAATATAGGAGAAATATCATTAACTTATGTATGTACTGGGGAGGTACTGGACAGAAAAAGCACAATCATCGATGATAACTTCGCGCTCATTATTGCCAATCACGTCACTGAATACGACGATGAGACCGATCCACGCTCTCTAGCAGAATGTAAATGCAGAGAGGATTGGCCAAAGTGGAACGAGTCAATAGGAGTAGAGCTGGACTCACTCTCGAAGCGCAAAGTTTTTGGACATGTAGTCCTAACACCAAAGGGTGTTAAACCTGTGGGATATAAATGGGTATTCGTGAGAAAAAGAAACGAGAATAATGAGATCGTGCGCTACAAAGCGTGCCTTGTTGCACCAGGCTTTTCCCAACGACCAGGAATAGACTATGACGATACAAATTTCCCGGTCATGGATGCGATCACTTTCCGTTTCTTTATCGACCTATCTACAAAGGAAGGCCTGGATATGCAGCTCATAGACGTTGTGACTGCATACCTATATGGAAATATAGATAAGGACATCTATATGAGAATCCCAGATGGATATAAACTACTGACAAAAATGACATAAAGACATCGGGACGTCTATTCTGTCAAACTCCAAAGATCACTGTATGGTCTAAAACAGTCGGGTAGAATGTGGTATAACAGACTCAGTGAATTCCTAGTGCAACAAGGATTCACAACAAATGAAGTCTGCCCTTGCATCTTTATAAGAGCAAAGGGAACATGATTCGTAATCATTACCGTCTACGTAGACGACCTAAATATCATCGGATCTCCTGAAGAGATATGTGGGATATCCAAGAGTCTCACACAGACTTTTGAGATGAAAAACCTTGTCAAAACGAAGTTTTGCCTAGGATTACAAATTGAACACTTGAGCGGAGGAATCCTGTTACACCAATCGACATACACAAAGAAGTTACTGAAAAACTTTCTTATGGACAAATGTCATCTGCTTAGCACACCAATGGTAATCAGATCATTGGCTGTTAATACAGACCCATTTCGACTGCTGGAAGAGGAGGAGGAAGCACTGGGTCCTGAAGTACCCTACCTAAGTGCAATTGGAGCACTCCTATACCTGACAAACTACATGCGTCCCGATATAGCATTCACAGTTAACCTACTAGCCAGATACAGTTCAGCGCCCTCAAAGCGCCACTGGAACGGAGTGAAGTACCTTCTGCGCTACCTCCAAGGGTCTGTGGACCTGGGCCTATACTTCAAGAAAGGTGTATCCTCCGACTTAGTCGGTTATGCAGATGCATGATACAGGTCCGACCCACACACCGCAAAGTCCCAGACCGGTTTCGTGTTCACATACGGTGGGACGGCCATCTCATGGAGATCTGTGAAGCAGACTGCGACATCGACCTCATCCAACCACTTTGAGCTCATAGCGATCCACGAAGCTAGCAGAGAATGCTTTTGGCTTCGATCAGTCATTCACCACATCGTCAAGACTACCGGCTTGAAGACGGGAGATCTTGGACCAACCACCATGTACGAAGACAATGCTGCCTGCATCGCTCAACTACGAGGTGGCTACATCAAAGGTGACAGGACGAAGCACATTTCCCCCAAGCTCTTCTGGACGCATGAACAACAAGTAGACAAGCAGATCGACATCCAGCAGATCCCGTCTTGCAACAACCTGGTAGATCTATTTACTAAAGCTTTACCTCGCAGTACCTTTAGAAAACTTGTATTAGGAATTGGGATGAGACAGTTGATAGATTTACAAGCCTGAAGCTTGTACATTTCAGGGGGAGCTAATGTCGGGATGTACTCTTTGTCCTTGGCTATTGTTTTTCCCACTGGGTTTTCCCTAGCCAAAGGTTTTAACGAGGCAATCACATTAACTCTGGATCCAGAAGTATCCACCTCTGATGATATCCATCGATCAGGAGAAGTTACAGAGACTTGTACTCTTTTCCATTAGCCACTGGTTTTTCCCACTGGGTTTTCCATGGCAAAGGTTTTAACGAGGCAAGAACTCTTAAACTTGGGATCCAGAAGTATCCATAGACCCATGATCAGATAAGCTCTACGAACCCTGAAGCGTTCATTACGGCTTACAACAATGGATGGATAATAGGAAATGTTATAAACGGGCTTTTGGAGGACCAACTTGTGATTGGGTATTCATCCATTATGTAACCCTATTGCTATAAATACAGGGCTACGGATTCCGTAGCCACCAAGTTTACAACAATAAGTGATTTGAAATAAGAATTAATAGTTTTCCACTTTCGGAAAACAAGTAGCACATGCACCCCTACTCATAAGGGTGCTGATAGCATTTCTCTAAAAAATTACACTCAAATGATTCACATGGATACACCTAAGATCAAAAGGAGTGCACATCTATATCAAAAGGAGATGGTCACATCATCCATGTCTTTTCTCTCCATATCTAGACTTGTGATCCGCTGCCTAAAGATCTCAATGAGTTCCAACAGTAGTTGTAGTCATCGATGAGCTTTATGATCAAACTCAAGAACCTCAGTTTAATCCTTGGCCCTCTTAAGATTAACTACCAATCCGATTAAGATCTGTAGTGCCTCTGATCATGAAGGCAGCCAAGACTCCTGCAAAAAGGATGAAAATTGATAGTAAGCAAACCCTCTAGAGCTTATGTTCTTAACGAACCAGACCTCGAAGGCTACATCGACACTGGCAAGGCTACCAATAGTTTTAATCCTAACATTGAGGTCGATGTAATCATTTATTCAGTCCAACAGGAGACAAAACAAATCAATAAGGATGATATGCCCCTTTGCTAAATTGAAGTAGGAGTAGCCTTCGTGAACTCCATGAATTTTGAAAGAGCTTGCTTCGGACACCAACCCTCATATTGACCACTTTGCCTTCCTTCCACCTTCATCCAATCAGATAATCTTTGATTAATATAAGGAGAATGAAATCATTTTAATCGTCCAAATTTTGATTATGTGCTTTGATGTCCTCTTCCTTATTTTTTTTGGTACTGCTGCTTAATTGGGTTAACATCTAGCTAGTGTAGCTCTTCCCCAATGCCTTGTGGTGTATTATCACCTTCACATCTTATGCTTGTTGCAGAAGGCAAAGCTTTTGCCTGTGGTCTTCAATCAAATATTCCCAATTCACCACAACCTTAGTTCTTCTACGGGCTTCTCGAGACAACAAGTAGTGAAAGAGCAAGTTACTATCTATCAATAGCTTGATCGGTGCGTTCCCTCTTCACTCTGACAAGCAAACAAGAAAGATAAAAGCTTTAAAGGATTCAATTAGCACCGTAGCTATGGACATAATGGAGAGACTAAAGAATTCCAATGCGAAGAAGAAAGAGATTAGCCCCATCTTTGAAAAGAACTGGCTCAGAACAGCTTATAAGCCATCCTCATCCTATGCTGTGGATCTCTAAGGGGTGGTGAAGGAGACAAAGATGGTGATTTTTAGTTTTAGCTTCTCTCTTGTAATTTCCTTTTTGTTTTCATTCCTTATAGGCATGGCTCCAAAACAACCTACTGTTTTCTTTGCCAACTTTGCCCCTGAATCCAGAACCAAGTGTAGTCGGGATGAAGCAATAGAGACACATCCTTCAACTCAACCACTAGCAAGGTAAAGCGCAAGAAGCCTCCTTGCACTTTGACCATGATTAGGGGAAGTACAACCAAAACATCTCCTTTGATCATGCCAACCTCCATCACAATGCCTTCTTTGACAAACACAGATTAAGATTTGTGATGAAGGAGGTGGCATAAAAAAGTTAAGATTATCTCCCAGTTGGAGGAGTAGGTTTGCTTACTTTGAGTCTTAGAGCTAGAGTTGAAAGGTAAGGTCTTTTTCGTGAAACCATAGATGTGAAAGTTTGCTGGGAAAGCCTTCGATCTGGAGACGAAGTACAAGGACTAGTCAAGGAGGTTGAGTCTTGGTTTGAGAAGCTTCTGGTAGATGGGCCCCCACATCCTTTCCCTTCCTGTTGATGTCATCAAGCACCGACTGTACGGGACTTGGACGAGGATGAAGCTGATGTTCTCGCCCTATAAACATGGTTTCTTTACATAAAATTAAACGATGGACCATGGTGAACCTTTGTATTGGCTGCTTCTCACTGCTTCACTTAGAGATAGACCATAACTAAAAGACTTCTCCATTGAGGAACAACACGTTTTTTTTTCACCCCCTCAACCAATGCATGGTGAAGATCTGGCATGTTGTCTTTCATATCTATCGCCTCAATAGGCAAGCAATAGGCCACCCCATTGCTCTTGGCAATTGCTACATGCACCTCAAAAACTGAGGTGCATGTAAAATTCAGTACAAATATTTGCTAAAATGGAAAGAAAGAGAATACGATTTGAGCTTGTGAGATAACATATTAACCTTTTTAGGAGAATTATAGTATCGTGCACCTCATTCTTTGAGGTGCATGGAGCATTTCACTTGCTCTTTAATAGCTAACTTCCTTAATTGCAATTGATCGCTTTGTACTTGGTTGATAACTTTTCGAGTCAAAAAATTCATTAACTGTAGATGTATGGATAGCACTTCCTCCAACGCCACCAATGTTATTTTCTCAATAATGCTATTGTTTCTGATAGCTAGTTCACCACCACAAACTATTAAAAAATTGCTAGGGTTTCTAATCTAACTAAAAAGGGTAGAAGCATAGAAAGTTTAAACTTTTCTAACCCTAACAAAAAAGCCTAAGAATTAATAAAGAAATCATGAATTTAAATGCTAGAAAGAAAAACATACCTTTGCGTAGATTTCTTTCTTGATATCCGCTAATCCAAAAACTCTTTCGTTAAAGACCTTTGCTGGTCACTTCAACCAGACATGATAGTATACGTGGATGAATAATATATGATCACATTAATAGAAAACGCCATATTTGATCAATTGGTAGTAATATAATCATCAAGCGATTTCAAAATATTAAAACGCGTAGATATGTACTGTTGAAAGTTTATTTTTTAGATTAATGATGAAATTCTGATTTTTGCAATTGTATTATTTTATGAAAACAAAATAATTTATTATTATGTTTTCGCTGTCCCCCACCCAAACACAAAGTTTTCTAGGTCCGCCATTGACATAGAAGAAATAAGGCGGATGAGTGGTCATTAATTAAAATTTTATAATAAAGATTCCGGCAGTAGATTTTGGGTTTCTTTAGAGTTTGTTTCGGTTCTGTTATTTTTATGTACTATATTTTTATTAATGAGCAGGGTTGGTTATGAAGCACGTTAAACTGCATGAATGCAGAGTTTGATTTGGGACAGGATTAGGACAATGAACACCAAACCCAAATCAATTGCATATTTGAGAAATAAGTTGCAATTCGTTGGGAACGTGTATTTCGATGAAGCATTGGAATCATTCTCTTAATGTGAATACTAATACTAATAGGAGAGGAGAAAAGCCTTTAAATACCCCCAAATTTAGCTAAAGCAATTTTTGTATGCTCGCGTTGGATGTATTCGACAGAGAAAAATTTGTAAGTCTCTCCTCCTTCCTGCTATGTTTCTTGTTGTTTGTCATTAATCTTGGATTTTGTTCTTTTAGAGTTGTAATTATGATTGAGCATGCTTTTAGATTTTCTTGCGAGGATCCAATGGCAATCAAATTCCTCTCTCTTCTTATCGTCCTCACCCTCCTCCCTCGATCTCAACCACAACAAGGTAATTAATCCTTCGGCGGCGCCTTGCCGATACTTCTCTCGGCTTTTTCTTCTCGATTGATTCTGATCAGCCTACATACATATATATATGCTAATTAATTAATCATGTTCGAAATATATCTTCCAGTCAGCGGGCAAAGCTACGCTGGCTTCACCTCCGACGCCTCTGCCTTCCCTCTGGAGGCTGACTACTACGACTACATCGTCATCGGTGGCGGTACCGCCGGCTGCCCCCTCGCCGCCACCCTCTCTGACCACCACCGCGTTCTCGTCCTCGAGCGCGGCGGCGCGCCCCACGAGTTCCCCTCCCTCCAGACCGTCGACGGATTCCTGCCCACGCTCGCCGCCGGCGGAGGCGCCGACTCTCCCGCGGAGTCCTTCACGTCCGATGACGGCGTCCCCAACGCGCGCGGCCGGGTCCTCGGCGGCTCGTCGGCGATCAACGCAGGGTTCTACAGCCGGGCGCACCCCGGGTTCTTCGACGAGTCCGGGGCGGACTGGGAGATGGACCTCGTGGAGAAGGCGTACGAGTGGGTGGAGGCGAAGGTGGCGTTCAGGCCGTCGCTGGGGAGGTGGCAGACGGCGGTGAGGGATGGGCTGCTCGAGGCGGCGCACGCGACGCCGTACAACGGGTACACGGTGAATCACGTGGAGGGGACCAAGATCGGAGCGTCCACCTTCGACTCCAACGGGAGGAGGCACTCCGCCGCGGACCTGCTGGAGCTGGCGAACCCCGACAATATCAGAGTCGCGACTCGTGCCACCGTGGATCGGATCTTGCTCAACTCCTCTTCGACTGCAGCAGACCCTTCTGCTCCTGCAGGTTCGTTGGTTCGCTTCAACTTAATTTGTTAGTTATTTTTGTTGAGCATATTTATATTACTATTTGCTGCATGCCCGCCTGCATGCTTTTGTTTCGTAAAATCCGGCCAAGTGTTTATTAATTAAACGATATATACTCCATTAATTAATTATACGTTGCTGTATATGTAGGATCCCAAGCACATCATCAGGCATCGGCCACCGGGGTTGCGTATCGCGATCGACTTGGCCGGCTCCATCATGCGTTGCTTCGTCCGGGCGGCGAGGTCATCCTCTCCGCCGGCGCCATCGGCAGCCCTCAGCTCCTCCTCCTCAGCGGCATCGGCCCCCGCCCCTACCTCTCCTCGCTGGGCATCCCCGTGGCCGTCGACCACCCGGACGTCGGCCAGCACGTCTACGACAACCCCCGAAACGGCATCTCCATCGTCACCCCCGCCCCCCTCGAGCACTCCCTCATCCAGGTCGTCGGCATCAACTCCACCGCCGGCACCTTCATCGAGGCCTCCTCCAACGTCCTCCCCCGGCCGCCACGTCGCTCCCGCCGCTTCTCCCGGTCCCCCGACCGATACTACGCCACCATCCTCGAGAAGATAGCCGGCCCCACCTCCGTGGGCTCCCTCCGCCTAGCCAGCCTCGACGTCCGCGCCACCCCCCGCGTCCGCTTCAACTACTTCTCGACCAAGCAGGACCTCGACCGCTGCGTGTCCGGGCTGCGCGGGATCGCGGAGGTGCTGGACGCGAGGTCGATGGATCAGTTCAAGACGCCCACGAGGAGGTCGTGGTTCGGCCGCTGGAGGCGGGGCTTCCGATTCATGGGCCCCGAGCTGCCGGCGAACAGGTGGGACGACGGGGCGATGGCGGAGCACTGCAGGCGGACGGTGTCGACCATCTGGCACTACCACGGCGGCTGCGTCGTCGGCAAGGTGGTTGATCGCGAGTACCGGGTGGCGGGCGTCCGCAGCCTGCGCGTCATCGACGGCTCGACCCTGACCGTGTCCCCGGGGACCAACCCCCAGGCCACCCTGATGATGATGGGCAGGTACTATATATATATATCACTGCTTCTACTGTCTTTTGCTTCCGCTGCTTTCTATCACTACTTCTGTATATTGCGTTCTTGCTTCTAAGTTAATAAATGACGTGCTTAATTTGTGTGTTTCTACTCTTTAATTAATTTGAAGGTACATGGGACTGAAGATCAACCATCAGCGGCGGAACGCTTAATTAGCGGAGAGGGATGCAAGCTTTTGTGCATTTGGAGATAATCAAGAACCAACTACCGAATGTCTTGCTACTTCAAATCCCTTTTTGCTCAATTTCTCTTTGTTTTCCTTTTTTCTTTCATTTTTTTTACTTATATGCAAGAAATTCATTCTCTTGCTCTTCAGCCATTTTTTCAAAACTGGCATGCAGCTAGCACGCAGAAGAGAAATGTAAACATTACACCTGGTCTAGTCTATCGTATACACATTTCTTTTCTTCATTTGTTGCTTTCTGGATACTCAACTAATTAGCTTCCTTCGAGCACAGATGTTTCACCCATTTACTAATTTTCACCTCTTTACCAAAACTTCTGCAATCACCTTCCCAAAAAAAACAAGAATAGTAGATCAACAATAAAAGCAAACGGCAATCTCTATGCAAAACCTTTGCGTAACAGCATGCAATATAAGGAATAGAATACAAATCAAAAGAGAGTTGCACACATAACATCAAGATTTATACCATTTTCACATAACTCTTGGCACATGTACGTCCAAGTTAGGGAGATTGCTATTGTTTCAGAGTGTTTTCTCACTACAAAAGCGTTGACCGTGGACAACCCGGTCAACGTGGTCAAGGGGCCCGCTTGGGTCCCTCGGGTGTGTCGAGTCGGTGCAGACGAGGCGCGAGTTGGAACTGCAGACGACGTGGAGCGCGTCGGCTGGGCCGGATCGGGGTCCTCGGTCGTTGGTAGGGCGAGGGGAAGCCTCGGCCCGGGTTGAGACGCTCGGCCTCGGTCGGACGTGCTCGGCCTCGGCGGTCGGACGACGAGGGGTAGCCTCGATCGTCCAGCTGGTTGCGTGGTCGGCGAGGGGCGGAGGGGAAGCCTCGGCCCGTGGATCAGATGTCCTCCTGCGTAGACGAGAACGCTCGTCAGGGGGCCGGACCTTGGTTCCGGCCAAATCCCCTCCGATGCCTAAGTCAGACAGTGATCTGAAAAAGGAGGCCCGGCGGAGACGGTTCGACTCGTGAGGAGATCGGAACAGCGTCTCACGGCGCGAGCGGGGGAGGAAGGAGATGAAATGGGGGAACTAGGTCGTTGATGGAGTACCTTAGGTTTTAGATACCTCAGATGCGGTCCCTTGTCCAGTCGTCCTCCTAAACCTTTTATAGACCTCCCGCCGTGACTGCCCCCGACCCACGTCGCTCGTCTGCCCTCGATCGTGCCCCCTCAATCCGCCCCCCCGTCGCCGCTCCCTGCGCCATGCCAGCACCTCCCCATAACAGCCATTAAGTGGTCACGGGATCGGGGGAACGGTTATCGCAGGAGCGGGTGAGTGACTCGTGCGTTATCGGGGCCGGGTCGGATCGACATTTGGGGGCCCTCTATGGGGCTTTGCCGGGCGGGCCTGATTGCGCAGATGGGCTTCCGATCGGTGGTCGGGCATCCAGGCTCGTATCTTTCGGGCTTCGTTCGGTGGGCTGTGCTTTTGGGCCTATGTTGTTGGGCCTTCGTAAAATAGACGTATCAATTGCCCCCATCGGTGGGGCCGATCGGCCTTGGCCGGTTCGGTTCGACCGATGTGACTCCTGGGGTTCCGAGTGGCGCGTCAGTCGAGGCGTGGTTATAAATAAAGGTAATGATGAGACGGATCGATTGGACTTCCTTTGGCGCCGATTTCGAAACGCCGCCGGTTCTCCGAGGCCTGCCACGCGTTCCTGTCGGGCGCTTCGAATTCGCCCCTGAGTCTGGTATATAAGATCCCCGGCTGTGTGGATCCCAATTTCTTCCTTGCTCTTCCCTCTGTCTTTGCTTTCTGCAACTTGGAGTTTCCCATCGCCTTCGTTTCCTTGTCTTCTCCAAATTAACATAAAAGGTAACTCCTTTCTTATTTTCATATTATGGCTGCTCTTAGGATAGGTGGTTCCGGCCAAGGGGCGAGGGACCCTCCTGAGTCGAGGCGGGACGGGCCCCGGCTTGTGGGATCAGGTTCCTCCTCTGGGAATCGTTCCTTTCGAGATAATGGGAAGGGGAAGCTCTTCCCAGACTACGCCGGCGATGATGTAGCGTCGGCTGCCGTGCGGCTCAATGTGCCCCCGGTTATCCTCCGAACGTCGTCGAGGACTCCTCCTTCAGTGGCCACGGAGATCCGGGAGAGGTATCTCTGCTACCCGTACGATGTTCGAGTTCCGTTCATCGACGAGCGGATCTGCCTCCCAAGGAGCAATGAGGTCGGCGTCTACGTCGAGATGTTCTGCCTGGGTCTTTGTTTCCCGCTCAATCCCTTCCTCATCCAGGTCATGGAGTATCTCACGGTGCCCCTCTGCCAGTTCACCCCCTGTTCGATTGCGGTACTGACGGGCTTCGTGATGCTCTGCTGTACCCGTGGTCTGGAGCCATCTCTCCCCCTTCTCTTTTACTTTTATCGGATCCAGACGGTCGGCCCCTGGTCGTGGTTGCAACTCCGAGCCCGGTCGAGGAGGTAATGCCTGATCGGGCTACCCCGCTGGTCGGGGGATTGGAGTTCGGATTATGTCTTCGTGGTCTTCCTAGAGGGTGCCCAAATTCTGACAGGCTGGGGCGGGTCAGTTCGACCCGACTCAGCGCTAGCCCTCTCTGAGGCGGATCAGGCGGCCGCCGCGCTGCTGTCGACCCTCCCCCTGGAGGCGAAATCCATCTGGTCTTTGTTGGACGACCTACTCTTGAAGGCCGTCTTGTGGTCTCCGGGTAGGTCGCTTTTTCAGTCCTGGGTTGCCCCGTAGCTTACCATGATTTCGGTTTCCCTTGCAGGAATGGCTGGTCGCGAGTTCACCCGTGATGTTGATGAGCTGATCCGTCGCGAAGCCGCTCGGAGCCGGGGTAGTACCTCCGGAAGGGCGCCTCGGCGAACCGTTGAGAAGGAGGTGCGCTGAGCCGAGCCCCCCGTGGGCAGGGTGGTGGCCGTGCCTCCCGCCTCTTCTTCTGGCGATCTCCTCCCCGGGGGGTCGTGAGGGCCGTATCCGTCCCTCCAGCCCAAGTGGCGGGGGGTAACGACGGGCCCGGTGCAATCCCTCCTGCACTTGGCGTCTCCCCTCTCGTCCCTGAGGGTGGAGATGGTGCGGGGCGGAAACGTTCCCCTTCAGCACCTGCCGAGCCTCGCGGAGGGAAAAGGAGGAAGGGAGATGTGGATCCCTCCAGTCCGGTGTGCTCCGCGCCTCCGGCGGCGACCACCGGGGATCTTCTGGTGGCCCTGACAACCACGCCCGTCGCAGCGTCCCCTCCTATATCACCGGGGATCGGGACCCTGTTGGCGAGCAATATGGCTTCCCTCGATGTCACCCCCGGGAGTTCGGTGTTTTGTCGACCGAGCCTTGGCCCAGCAGGTTGCTGAGGGCTCCGTCCTTCCCCGGGACCGCAGTCTCCTCGAGAAGATCCCCGCCGACAAGGTGTCGGCCTCCTTGGTCTGGACCCTCCAACAGGTTCGGCTATTCTGCAGTCCTTCCCTTCCTTTCACTCTCTTCTTGGCTCATGTCTCGTCTTTCAGGGTTCAACGCTCGCTGTTGAGTTGCAGCGTCGAGCCGTCCATTTGAGGGAGCTGGAGGAGTCCTCTGTGAGGGCCCACGAGCGGGCCGGGGCGGCGGAGGTAGCTATGACGGAGGCTCAGATGGAGTCTCGGCATCTCAAGCTTCGTGTGGCCGAGCTGGAGGGACGAGTGGGTGACCTCCAAGGAAAGTTGGAGGACACTCAGCAGTCAGCTGAGGAAGCGGCGGAGTCGTTCCGCCTGGAGAGGGAGGAGCTTCAGAGGGAACTGCCGGATCGGCGTCAGGTGGCGCGGCTTGCGGAGGAGGTGTAGAGGGGTGTCGTCGGGACCCTGGGGGAGAAGATCTTCGAGGTTCTCAGGGAGGCCTTCGGTACGTATGAAGACCTCATCGCCCCTCGGATTGTCGAAGTCGTCCAGTCTTCCTTCCGGGATTGTGCGGAGCGCGTTCGGCAAGCTCCCCCGCTTGTCGATCCCCCTCGCTCTGAGCAGGGCGAAGCGCCCGAGGATGTGTCCTCTCGAGCCCGGGCTCCCTAAGTCGTCCCTCCTGGCCTTATCCTCAAATTTTTTAGCATCCGCTTCGCTTTGGGCCAGTCTACTTGAAATGGATCCCTGCCCCTGCTATCTCCTTCGGCTTCGCTACCGACTCCCTGCTTCAGAGCCAATAATTGCTGGTTGCATGGATGTTCGCTGAGGCCGGCAACTTTGGGTCCTTAGCCAACAAATTTCGCTCTGTCGGTGTCGCCCTAGTTTCTGCTGGTGACGAACTTTGTTGTCCGTCGAGAGTGGGTTATTTGTTGAGAGGTTCCCTCAGTCTTCGATTCCCTATAAATAAGACACACTTTTGTACCTTGGTTAACTGTTATAAACGAAATTGACTTACTCGGACTTCTCGCGTATTTTGCTTTACTGCCTCGTCCTCGGCCTAGGACTGGTTGACGCCCGAGCTGGCTGGGGGAATTTCCTCCGGATTCACGAGCGATGGAGTCGGTCGGCGAGGGTGCAGCTCCCCGGCTTAGGACCGGTCGGCGCCCGCGCTGGCTGGGGGAATTGCCCCCAGACTTATGAGCGCTGGAGTTGGTCGGCGAGGGCAAAGCTCCTCGGCTTAGGACCGGTCGGCGTCCGCGCTGGCTGGGGGAATTTCCCCCAGACTTATGAGCGCAGGAGTTGGTCGGCGAGGGCAAAGCTCCTCGGCTTAGGACCGGTCGGCGTCCGCGCTGGCTGGGAGAATTGCCCCCAGACTTATGAGCGCAGGAGTCGGTCGGCGAGGGCAAAGCTCCTCGGCTTAGGACCGGTCGGCGTCCGCGCTGGCTGGGGGAATTGCCCCCAGACTTTCGAGCGCAGGAGTTGGTCGACGAGGGCAAAGCTCCTCGGCTTAGGACCGGTCGGCATCCGCGCTGGCTGGGGGAATTGCTCCTAGACTTATGAGCGCAGGAGTTGGTCGGCGAGGGCTAAGCTCTTCGGCTCAGGACCGGTCGGCGTCCGCGCTGGCGAGGGGAATTGCCCCCAGACTTATGAGCGTAGGAGTTGGTCGGCGAGGGCGAAGCTCCCCCTCCCCCTCCAGTGAGGCGGCGGTCTTCATTCTTTTGCACCCTTAGTGTAACGTTGATTCCGTCGAAGATTAAGAAAAGACAAAAGGGAATGCAATTGTACTCTTAAGAGTCCTGTCGGACTAGTACATTTGGAGGAAAGGAAAAAGGAAATAAAGCTAGACAGAGGGATGTAAACCTAGATAATCCCCTCGGACTAGGCTACGACTGGGGGGAGAGACCTCGCCCGCTCACTCTATGATGCGGAGGGGTCCTTGGACGGTGTTGATCTTCTTCCCCTTGTCCGGCTGCATGGAGGTCCCTTCTCCGTGGGCCGGCTCGTCGGCTAAACTCCTGGCGTGCCCCCGGCTCATCAGCTTCACAATGTCCTTCTTTAAGTGCTAGCAGTCTTCAGTGTCGTGGCCATTGTCTTTGTGGTACTTGCAGTACTTCTCCCCATTCTTCCCACCTCTTTTTGCCTTCGGTGGGGGGCGATCGGCGCGCTCTTCCTTCTGTACTTGAGCGAGGACGGCGTCTGGGGTGGCGTCCCTCGTACCCTCTCCCCGCTGCCTGTTTCTCGGCCTCTTCTCGGTCCGGTACCCTTCGGGGCTGCCTCGTCCGCTGTCGCCGCGCTTGGTCCCTCGAGTGGCCTTTTCTGCCTCAATGGCCAAGGTCTCCTCGGTCAACATGAAGCGCTCGGCCCTCGCCATGATCCCTGGGAGGTCCTTCGGGGGATCGTTGTGCAGAGATTTCTTAAGGCCTCTATGGCGCAGCCCTTTCTTAAGGGCCGTTTGGACAACAAGGTCGGGAGGGCTGTTCACGTTCAGCCTTTCCGCGTTGAAGCGGCGCATGAACTGTCGGAGCGGCTCGGCTGGGCCCTGCACTATGTTAAACAGATGTTCAGCATCAGGCTTTACCTGTCTCCTTGCCATGAACTGTTTGCAGAACAGCTGGGTGAGTTCCTCGAAGCTGTCGATGGAGCGGCTGGGTAGGCTGCGGTACCAGGTCCTCGCCGCTCCCCTGAGAGTCGAATAGAAGCCCCGACAGAGCAGGTCATCGTCGGCTCCTTGGAAGGACATGTCCCCCTCGTAGTCCATCACGTGGTTTCCCGGGTCTCCTATCCCGTCATACTTCCCCAGCGCCGGGATCTTGAATCGAGAGGGGACCCGCGCGTCGGTTATTCTCCGTGATAGGGGACACCGGTCTCCGTGGATGCCCCCGGGGGTTCGACACCCGCCCGCCTCTGGTTCGTTCGGTGGTGGAGGGGGCACAGGCGCCGGCGGGGTCGGCTCCACGGCCCTCGCCACACTGGGGGTCGGGCTGACCCGGCGTTCCTGGCTCCTCTGGCGGGAGCTCCCGCTCCGCCGCGATCGGTCTCTCGAGTGGTGTCGATTGCTTCTCCTATGGTGGGGTGATCGTGGTCGACGAGATGACGCAGTCACCGATTCGTCCCCCGTGCCTTCAGTTTCTCTTCGGCTCCTTTCACGATGAGGGGAGGAGGCGCGCGATCTCGCCTGACGGGAGCCGGACAACGTGAACCGATGCTCCGTGTTCGGTCTTTGGTTCCCGCGGTCATCGACCACAGCAGATCGTAAGAGCGGGGGATCCCCCGTCCAACGATGGTCGTCGCCCAACGCGCCTCCGTTAGTTGGTGTAGTGCCGACGAGCTGCTGTACTGCTGCGACCAACGTCTGGATGTTCGCGTTGGTCTCCTGGGCCAGGGCACTGAGTTGTCCCTGTGTGGCCAGTTGCGACCCGCCAATCTCTTCGGTTGAGGGGGCGGGGTGATTGCTGACGGGCGTGTCTTCAAGGTTGCCGTTGTATGCGCCATTCCCCTCCTCCGGGATGGGGGGCATGCGCCTCTTTCCGTTGCTGGCTCGTGCCATTGCAGGTGCGGTTTGTTTCTTCGTGGGACAGTTCGGTTCCCACAGACGGCGCCAGATGTTTCAGAGTGTTTTCTCACTACAAAAGCGTTGACCGTGGACAACCCGGTCAACGTGGTCAAGGGGCCCGCTTGGGTCCCTCGGGTGTGTCGAGTCGATGCAGACGAGGCCCGAGTTGGAACTGCAGACGACGTGGAGCGCGTCGGCTGGGTCGGATCGGGGTCCTCGGTCGTTGGTAGGGTGAGGGGAAGCCTCGGCCCGGGTTGAGACGCTCGGCCTCGGTCGGACGTGCTCGGCCTCGGCGGTCGGACGACGAGGGGTAGCCTCGATCGTCCAGCTGGTTGCATGGTCGGCGAGGGGCGGAGGGGAAGCCTCGGCCCGTGGATCAGATGTCCTCCTGCGTAGACAAGAACGCTCGTCAGGGGGCCGGACCTTGGTTCCGGCCAAATCCCCTCCGATGCCTAAGTCAGACAGTGATCTGAAAAAGGAGGCCCGGCGGAGACGGTTCGACTCGTGAGGAGATCGGAACGGCGTCTCACGGCGCGAGCGGGGGAGGAAGGAGATGAAATGGGGGAACTAGGTCGTTGATGGAGTACCTTAGGTTTTAGATACCTCAGATGCGGTCCCTTGTCCAGTTGTCCTCCTAAACCTTTTATAGACCTCCCGCCGTGACTGCCCCCGACCCACGTCGCTCGTCTGCCCTCGATCGTGCCCCCTCAATCCGCCCCCCCCCCCCCCCCCCCCCCCCCCCCGTCGCCGCTCCCTGCGCCATGCCAGCACCTCCCCATAACAGCCATTAAGTGGTCACGGGATCAGGGGAACGGTTATCGCAGGAGCGGGTGAGTGACTCTTGCGTTATCGGGGCCGGGTCGGATCGACATTTGGGGGCCCTCTATGGGGCTTTGCCGGGCGGGCCTGATTGCGCAGATGGGCTTCCGATCGACGGTCGGGCATCCAGGCTCGTATCTTTCGGGCTTCGTTCGGTGGGCTGTGCTTTTGGGCCTATGTTGTTGGGCCTTCGTAAAATAGACGTATCAGCTATCACTTTAATCAACGTGGATCAACGTGGATTACAATGTGTAACACTTGGATTCAAGGGAAAACTAAACTGATAACAACTTTGGAAAAATAAATCAATGGATAAAAACTAACTTTGGCTCTCAAACAATTCTAAAATCTTTCCGATTTTTCTCTTGTTTGTGCTATCGCAAAATCAAGGCTTTTATCATTTAGCTCTTGAACTTGTAAAAAGCCTAATCTGAAACATCCTTTAATATCCTTCAAACAGACCGGAAATTTGCCCGATAGTAACAGTTTCCGACTCTTATGCGAGCTTGTTATATGTTCAATGCCTACTTCTCTCTCGATCGTCTGATCGTGCCACCTACGGCTCAGATCTCGCCACGCTTTGCCACCTCACTATAATAATATTCCACCTCAGTCGCTTTGTCACTCGGATTTTGACGCATGGCCATACGATTCATGCACAAGCGTGGAATGCATCTTCGTGCATCATGAGTGTGTGAGTTGTGCCTACAGGCCGCATCCAGATTTATACAAAGTTAGGGAGATTTCTATTACTTCAATCAACTTGGATTACGATGTGTAACACTTGGATTCGAGGGAAAACTAAAACTGATAACTTTGGTAAATAAATCAATAGATAAAAACTAACTTTGGCTCTCAAACAACTCTAAAATCTATCCGATTTTTCTCTTGTTTGTGCTACCGGTATTGTAAAATCAAGGCTTTTATCATTTAGCTCTTGAACTTGTAAAAAGCCTAATCTGAAACACCTTAAACATCCTTTAGATAGACCTGAAATTTGCCCGAAATAGTAACAGATTCCGACTCGTATGTGAGCCTGTTATCTGCTCCATGCCTACTTCTCTCTCAATCGTCCGATTGTGCCACCTACGGCTCAGATCTCGCCACGCTTTGCCACCTCACTATAATAATATTCCACCTCAGTCGCTTTGTCACTCGGATTTTGCCGCATGGCCATACGATTCACAAGCGTCGCATGCAGTGCATTTGCATCTTCATGCACCATGCGTGTGTGGGTTATGTCTACATGCTGCATTCATAGGCTAACATTGTAGGCAATCAAAAAATTCAACGAAAAGAGCTGCTTGGGTCAGGTGAATAAACTAATTTCGGCTTTGAAAGAATAGCGGGAAAAATCATCAAAAATGTGCTTGTTAGATAGTGTGCATGTGCTTGTTAGAGAACAAGTTCACAAAATGACTGGCCAAGAAGTTTCTATACGGTAATCATACTCTGACTATCAATAGAAGCTCTCATGTGGTAGTTGGTGTAACGTAGTCCCTTGACCCGAGATGCACTTAAAAACCTTACACGTATGCAGCATATGCACATAACCTTACACGTACCCAGAGATTTGTCTCCTCTGTTATGGGAGGTTAGTGTCACTGGGATTCGACATATATCTATATTAAATCACTGGGGTAGAATGAATAAACTTGTTAAGAGTAACACGTTTCATCCAACCTTAGACTATGAGATCACGTACATAACTCAGGCTTTAAGGTGTTATTGGGGTTTGACACTTTTTCGTACCATAGATACCTTTGTGACATAGTTTTGATGAAGGGACCAAACTGCACTGTAACTATCACTAACATGTCCACATTTGTTTGGATGCGGTTCCAGTCTCACAATAACCAGATACTAATGATTCCAAAAGAGACGGTCTCACATGCAGTTAGCTTCACTATCATAATTGTGAAATGATCATAAAGTATGATCAAGTCACAACCAAAGTAGGAATCAGGTTTTTAGAGTCTTATTCCGATAATGTGTTGTCACGAAAATCGAAGAAAGAAACTTAATATATAAGAGATATACTGGACAGATCACATTGAGTTGTTATCAACTTATCCAAGAGGAAAAAGTGTGTAGTAAGGAGTTGTGAGTGCACATAAGAAATATTCGTAAAGAGTTACGAGTTTTTTAGTTAAAGAAGAAAGGGGAAAACTCCAAACTAAACCCTTAAAGAAGGTTAGTCGACTCATTGGTCGACTAATGGCTTTCTGACAGCCATTAGTTGACTAATGAATGCCCATTAGTCGACTAACGGTCATACGTTAGTCGACTAATGGTCATACGTTAGTCGACTAACCTGATACTAGAAATAGAACTATTTTTGTTTCGACCATTAACTGACTAAAAGGTTTTATTGGTCGTCTAATGGCTGACATGTATGAATCCGAGCATGGTTTTATTGTTTAAATGTGCATTTAATTTAAGAGTTGGATCTAAAACCAACCAAATTCAAAAAGTTTGACTCTAACATGAAATCCTATGTGTTGTGAGATTTCAAGGAGTGTTGGATTAATAATCACCCCTTGTTTTTGGATAAGAATTTGATTCAAATCTGTTACTGCACAGGTACGGATCACGAAATAGGGTCAAGATATCCGGCACATTTGGTACCTGTAACCCAAAACCTGTTATTAAGACGGAGTGATACTCAGTCAAACGAACGGCTCACTCGACCGTTAAGCTCCCACTGATACTCAGGGGGGAGTTAATGAGACCGAGTAAATGGGAAAATGTTATCACCAATCCTGGAGAAGATCCCGCCCGAATCAATGAGTGACGGTTAATCGCGATCATCGGAGCAACACCTATAAATACCTGAAAAGACAATGGTAAAAGGGTCCCAACTCCCAATGTACGAGATCTAATACTCGGACTTTACATACTCCAACTTATATTTCTTCTACAAAAGAGCTTGCGGAAGTCAGATCTGAGTCGAGACTCCGTGGGTCGATCTCAGCTGCTCCAAGGGCTCTCCCTCTACTAAGTTCATATTCTAACTAAAGTATCGGAGGGGATTTGGGTCATGATCTAGATCCGACCCGATTGATTCTTCCTTGTGGTGTAGATCTTCGAATCTCGATCTTACGTAAGGGTCGCTCCTGGGCTTCTCAACCTCGATTGATCGATATACGAACCGCTCGAGGGCCGATCGAGCACCGCAAGTCAACTACCATCCATCAACGACCCTGGTTCTTCCAACCCAGGGTCCCACTCATCCGGCTGACGAGGCTCCGGCTCAGGAGGAAAGGATCCACGTCAGCATCTCAATTGTTTCGGTCATTTTTGGCCTTAACAGTTTGACACCGTCTGTGGAAAACTGAGTCGACATCCTTGTCAAGAAAACATCTCGACCATGTCAACTTACCCATCAACACCCTTCAGAGATGCCTTGGTGCTTCATAGTATCAACTCCTTCAACATGATAATGGGAGGACCTCCGTACCCGGAGCTATCAACCTCACTCCGAAGTTCTTACGCCGGAAGGTTGATGACAATAACCATAGGAAGGAAGCACCCCATGTTGAGTATTGGTGTTTCATACCAATCTTATTTTGATGATGATCACAACATTATGTTGTTGCTAATGACTCTCTTGTTTTAGTCTCACAGTTTAATTCCTAGAATATCTTTCTTGGAGACTAATCACTTGGTGCAATGATGGACATCAAGTGGAGAAGGGCAAAGCTTGGACTCAAAGAGTGCCAAAGCTTGGAGATGATGAAGAGCAATCAAGGCATCAAGATTGAAGACTTAGACTCTAAGAAAAGCAATGTAATCCATGTAATATTTACTTTATTGCTCTCTGTCTCTTTTGAGTTTAGGTTAATGTAATGCCTTGTTAGATGGTTTACTCATTCATGCTTATGCATTTAACCATCTTAGTGAGCCTTAGGATTATCATAGAATCCAACCCAATGGGTGTGTTTGGTTAGTGGGAAAAGGAAAGAAAGAAAAATGAAATGAAAAGGAAAATGAAAAAGAAAGAAAAGGAAAATGAAATGAGATTCTTTCTCATGTTTGGTTACCAAGGAAAATTGGGAAGAAAGTTGAATGGAAAATATAGAAATGGGGAAGAAAGTCGATTTTTTTTTGAAAAATGCACGAATTATTCATGATTTTTTGATACAAACTTAAGAATAATTCGTGGATTCATTAAAAATAACAACTAATTTTGTTTGCTAAAAAAATATAAATACATGAAAGTGTGATAAATTAGTTTACATCTCTTTTCCCTCATTTTCCTTGGGTCAAAAAGAGGAAAATCTCAAAGAAAAGTTTTAATAAAAATTTTCCTTTGTTTTCTTTCATTTTCATTTTCCTTTGTTTATTCTTTCCAACCAAACAATGGAAATAATTTTCCTTCTAACTTTCTTTCCTTTTCTTTCATTTTTCTTCAAACCAAACACACCCAATACGTTCACTTTGTCCAAAGACTCATTTGGAGTATCTGGCTTTCAATCAGTCGCCTGCTGAAGAAATAACAGTCGACTGGGTGATTTCCAGTCGCCTGTAGATCCTTCTACAGTCGCCTGATATGCACAGCTCAAGTCAACATTTCAATTGACTCAAACTTGAGCTTTACGCACAGTCGACTACTGGTCAGTTTACAGTCGCCTGTATATTTACAGTCGCCTGTAGATTGGTCATCAGTCGCCTGAGTAGTGTAAGTGCAATCTCTGCATCTCTCTGTTGTTTCTCCATCTTATACAACAAACGACTGATGAAGGTATTACAGTCGCCTGACTATTTGACAGTCGACTGTATTATTGACATCAGTCGCCTGTATGCGTATATGGAGAAAGAGTGCATCTCTCTGTTTTATTCCATCCCCTGCAGCAGTCGCCTGCTGAAGGATTAACATGCACATGTCCTGTTTACAGTCGACTGTTTCGACTTCATCAGTCGACTATCCTAGTTCAGATTATAGCCATTGGATATTTTCTAGCCGTTGATCAGTCGACTGTCTTATGATCATCGGTCGACTGTTCCAGTCGTTTTTACCCAGTTTCTAGCCCTTGCTGAATTGATTCTTTGGCTGTTTCCTTGGGGTTTGGGGTTTGATATAAGGTTCATATATATATGAGTGTGCTACCATCTCTTATACTTCTTGATGCTATTGAAAATCACAAGAGATCCATTAAGCCACTCTTAAACTCTCTCATTTCCCTCTTAGAGCTCATTCTCTCCTTCATGCATTGAAGTCAAGCTCAAGGGAAATCATCCAAGTGCAATTCTAGCAAATCTCATCACTTGGAGATCCTCTTCCATGCCTTGCATTCATTTATGAGTAAGTTCATCTCAAGGCATAGGTAAGAGTATTTGTTTTACTTTGTTAATTTATTAAAACCCTAGCTTTCTGTGTGAGAGCTGGTTACTCTCTGTGTGAGAGTATAACCTTCTGTGTGAGGGTTGGTGGAGATCTCTTTGCGTGAGAGTTTTAGTCTTTCTGTGTGAAAGCAAGGATTTCTCTGTGTGAGAATCCTAAATCCTCTGTGTGAGGTCTCTCTGTGTGGGAGTGAGGATTTCTCTGTGTGAGAATCCAAATCCTCTGTGTGAGGTATCTCTGTGTGAGATTGTATTCACTTTCTCTATGTGAGAATTATAGTGGATATTGGTGTGGCTGGACATACCCAAGTTTGGGGAACCAGGGTAAAATCTTGTGTTTGCGTTTGGATTGATTGTGTTGATTAATTCATCTTGCACTTATTATTCCGCATTTACAATTTTAATTTTAATTGCACAATTTATTTCCATTACTCTATTCACCCCCCTTTAGAGTGTTTGTTGTTAGTATTACAAGGTAGACGGTCCTTACAATTGGTATCAGAGCGAGGTTGAAGCATACAACAACGATGGCATACAACGCTTCATCCATATCTCATGAAGAAGGTCTATCAACCGTTCGACCCCCGCTCTTCAACGGAACCAACTACCTAAGTTGAAAGATCAAGATGATGATCTGCTTGGAGGGTCAAGACCTTTGGGATATTACAGAGTCGTCATTTGAGAAGCCTACTACACCCGCGGCTTCGAGAACAAAAGCGAAGAAGGACTCGATCAAATTTAATGCGAGGGCTATGACTGCATTCCATTGCGCCCTCACTTCAAATGAGTTCACCCGCATCTCCATGTGCAAAACGGTCAACGAAATTTGGCATACATTGGAGATTTCTCATGAAGGGACTTCGAAGGTAAAGAAATCTAAACAATGCGTATTTAGATCTAAATATGAGTTGTTTAAGATGCAGGAAGGTGAAAACATCTCGGAGATGTTCACAAGGTTCACAGAAATCGTGAACGTTTTGGAAGGACTTGGGAAAGTGATTTCCCAAGAGGATCGAGTGGAGAAGATCCTTGACTCGCTCACATCTCAATGGGAGTCAAAGGCCAATGGTATTTTGGAGTCTTACGACATGTCCAAATACACTATTGAGGAGTGCATTGGGAATCTCATGGCATATGAAGTAAAGCTTCAACACAAGAAGGAGATTCAACCAACCAAGCCCGAGAAGCTGGAAAAGCATAAGGTGGTTGCATTCCATGCCAAGGAGGAGCCAATCAAATGGAGAAAGAAATTCCATCAAGAAGCTCCTAGTGAAGAAGATGAAGATGATGAGGCTAGTGGAGATGAAGTCGTGGAGCTTGCCACACAACTAAGAGCATTCCTTAAAAGCAAGCAATGTAAATCTTCTTCAAAGTTTGCCTCCAAGTCTAACAACTCTATTTGTTTCAATTGTAGAGGAAAAGGTCATATTTCTACCGAATACCCTTCCAAACCCGACAAAGAGACTTACAAAGGAAATGGGATGAAGCATTGGAAAGGCAAGTCCAAGTTCAAGAACCAAAAGAACTGACTTGTTGACAAATTTGATGATTCTGACGAGGACACATCAAGTGATGAAGAAGAGGATGACATGGAGCGGGCTCATATGTGCTTCACGGCTTTTGATGATTCTTCATCAATCTCCTTGAGTTCAAGCGATGAAGAGGTGGAGGCGTGGCTCAACCCTAACAAGAAAATGTGATTCATGGCAAAAGGGAAAGAGTCTTCGTCAAGCTCTAGCGAGGAGGAAAGTGATAAGGAAGTTGAGGAGAAGAAGCTATCCTATGAGGAGCTCGAATACCGCTTCAACGTGGTCTCCAATGGGGCAAGAAAGTGCATCGATTCATATGCAAAATTGAAAGCTAAATTTAAAAATGCTATGAGTAGGTTGCATGCCTTAGAATCTACTAGTGCAAATGACAATGATACTTTGCATGTTTGTGACATTAGTAAGAGAGACACACTTCTCTCTCAAGTTAAGGATTTGAGCATTTCTAATGAAAAATTATTAGCTCAAAACCTTAGCTTAGAAATTCACATTCAACAACTTACGTTGAAATGTGAAGAGGAATCCCGTAAGCTCAAAGGCTTTGTGTATTCTAGGGATTTACTCCACGATTTGTTGGAAAAAAAACATCAGGCAAATCATAGAGGAGGTTTGGGTTATATTCAAAATGTGGTATCCAAACCCACCTCTAATTCCTCTTATGGTGCAAATACAAGAAATATTGCTAAATCACCTTAGAAGAATCACCATGCTTTCTTGTATAACAATAACACCAACAAGAAGCATGTAAATCACAAAGTGGTGAGAAAACATGAAAATCCTTCATTTTTTTGCTAAGAAGCAAAATCCTCACTTCATGCATGCTAAGAAAATATTTTCTACACCTAAGCATGCCACATCCATCCCTCTTGCAAAGGCAAAACCCTTGCCTATGAAATCCTTGAGTTTATGGATTCCCACTAAGCTTAGTGTGCAAGAGAGGAATAGTTACATTAACTATCTAGTTAGGGATGTGATCACTGATTCAGGTTCAATATTACATATTTAACCCCCCATTTAGCCCTATTTTGTGCTCATGTGATGCTACATTGTTCTCTAATACATACGTATTTTGTACACAATTATTTATTAGAGAAAACACTCTATTTGAGCATAAAACAGCAATTAACGAAGTATTTCTGCACTTTTTATATTTTTCCTAGCTTGGTCTCGATCTCACGATTCCAACGACTATTTATTTGTATTTTTCTGAGATCTGTGCTAATTTCTGTGATTTTTTGAATGCAGAATACTAATTAAATGGAGAAATACGCACGAAATACGAGGAAATACGTATCCGTATACGTCGGCTGCTCAGCACGGGCCACGTGGCATTCTTTAGACCGTTCGATTTCGATCGAACGGCAGGCAGCGGCGCTGGGAGTTTGGGCGACGTGGTTTCATCACGGGCGTTGATCTTCCATCGGACAACAATTAGCAACGGACGACGCGGCAGTTTAATGACCGCACGATCAGCGATCAACAGTTCACTACGCAATTCAATCAAGCGGCGACGCGGCCACAGCTGGTCCGTTCGATCTTGATCGAACGGACTGCGATGCTCCAATTCCAAATGCAGCTGCGTGCCCATCAGCGTGCGGCGTGGCTGATCTTCGCTCGTTGGATGATGATCCAACGGGCTACACTCACCCCGAACTGGGTTCAGCCGATGCCAAATCGAAGGGACACTCGGCGTAATCTCAGGGGTTTACCGTCGGATCCAACGGCCAAAAACCGATAACGAGTTCGATTCGAACTCGAGTGCGGATGCGGGCGGAGCGCGAGTTTTGGAGACCACGTGGCGGCACGAGGCTTAATCCCGCCCAAGATCAAACGGCTGCGGTTTATCCCGCTATTGGATGTGGGTTTGGGCTCGATAATGAATCGGTTTTCAACCCGATAAGCCCATTAAACCCGCAATGCCTCAATATAAGGTATTCCTAGAGTTTTTGGGCGTATGCAAGCAGATTTTGGCATATTTTGAGCGTAATGGAGGCTCTAGGAGCCGTATTTCACCAAGGAAAATTTCTGTAAAATTTCAGAGGCTATTTTCTTATTTTCAGAGAGTTTTGTGTCTTTTCAAGGATATTTGGTGATAAATTTCTTATCTTAAACCCCGTATTTGGTGCTTTTCTATAGTATTTTGCTATTAGATTGATGTATTTTGCTATGACACTTGTTTATTCTTACACCATGAGTAGCTAATTCTTATTTGTGCATGGTATGGAGTAGTTAGGGGATATTATTTGTGTTCCTTTGGTTGAATAATCCTTGTGCTAAACCGTTAAACATCGTTAAAGTTGTAATCTTTGTTATTAAATCGCCTTTTTCATCTTCCAAAAGAAGTGATTGAGTTGATGATCGCCCCAAAAGGGTGAGTTTTGATCTCCCCAAAAGGGAGTTTCATATCGTAGTTTTGATCTCTCCAAAAGAGAGTTTCATATCGTATTATAACTTTAGCGACGATCTTATTGAATATTGTGATTGAACATGTCACGCCCCGCTTCCCAAAACTGGAGGCGAGACGTGAAAAGGTCCGCACAGACGTGGAGCTGTGAAGCCGCACGCCTGATAAGCGTCAATAAATCATATGCATGTCCCTGTAACCACGAGCAGAACAAGATAATAACACCAGGAGATACAGAAATAAAATCCCAAATCTCAGCAATGTCCAGAAATTTAAAATTAAGTTCAACATCCAGAAAAGCCACCAGGCTAAACAGAAAGAGTCTAAAGGCCCAGAACAAGGCCAACAAACACAAACATAAACAAAGTATTGGTGCTACGCACCGACAACAAAACAGTCTAAAACGAAGAACACAAGCAGCCCCTACGACTGATCTCCAGTGTCCTCGTACCCCTCAACGAATGCAGGCTCTGACTCAGCGTCAGCAAACACCACGTCCTCTGCAGCACTCTCAGGCTCGGGATCTAACATGTGTCACCCAAAAGAGTAAATGGGCACATGTCAGCAAGTCTAACAAGACTTGAGCAAGGAACGAAAGTGAAGGCAAACTAGCAACCTAGCAGTTCTAGTATGATGCATAACATGGCAAGTATTGTATGGAAGTGACAAGTAAAGGGAAGTACAAGTAGCAAGTATGGCATGGATAACAAGTTTTACAAGTAAAAACACGGACAAGTACAAGTCAAGTAGTTCACGTCAAGTAAAGAAGTTGTGCACAGAGATTTCGTCTACTGGCTAGAGTGGCTGATCGGGCCAACTCGTAAGCTCAGGTGACCGCTTATCCCTACCCCTCCACGTGTATCGAGCCAGGGCATTACCCCCGAACACGGAATGCTCGCTTCTGGATCACGAGCCAGGAAGTGTATTTGGCATAGGGTTGTGCCCGCTAAAAAGCAGGTGCCTAGCCTGGCCTAGGGTTATGCCTGCAACGCAGGTGCCTAGCCGGAAACAAGTGGATCGGGCATTGGCTATCGACCAACACACATGGCCCGCTTCTAGAACACGAGCCAGGAAACACAAGTATTGTAGCGTGTGCTACGAATGCGACATTCAACAAGGATAGCATGGATGACATGGCGAGTTAATATGCAATGCGTACAGTTATAGTATTAAAACGTGACAAATAAGATGCAAACAATGAAGGAAGTCGGATCTAGCCTCGTTGTCAAGCTAGATCCTGAAATTGCGCCTAGGCGGGTATCATTTCGTCGCCTAGTCTCTTTTACGCCTACAACAAGATAATGGCCTAAGACATGGCCTAAATCACTAGTGGCAAGTTTCACTTGCCTGGCACCAAGGTTGACGATCGACAAGCTCGTCGCACAAAATTGTTATCTACGGAGAATGGATCACTGTTATGGAGAAACAACATTAGAAACGATATCTAAATCCGGTTCTATAAATGGATCCTACGACGTCTAATCTCCATTTTTATTAGGGTTTCACAATATCAAATGTGGGTGATGAAAATATTAAAGGTTCGAACACTACCGTAGGAAGCGGAAGATCGATGCCGAGCAAGCACGGCAACGGAAGAAACGATCCGGGGAACCACGGTTCAGATCTGGAATGGATGGAGAAATCTGGAGAAAATGAGGTTTAATGGGTTTTGGGGAAGGCCGACGGCCTAGGGTAGTGGCCGGCGCTAGAATGCGTGAGGGGAGCTCGAGGGATGAAGGAATGGCTCAAGAGGAAGGAGGAAGGGTTTAGGATTGAAGGGGAATCAATGGGGAAGAACTAGGTTTAGAGGAGAAAAAGAAAGAAGAAAGAAACTGATCGGCTATTTATAGGGATGAACCGGCGGTCGCCCAAAAATTAGGGTTTCTGGGTTGATTAGTCGGTCAAAGAAGGGTTGTTGACTGACTAGTTTAAGAACTAGTCGGTCGGTCGACTAACTGTGACCGACTAACACCAAACAGTAACTCAGGTCGTCAAAATGGTCAATGAATTAGTCGGTTAAAGAACAATGGCTGACCGACTAGTTTGCAACCTAGTCGGTCGAAAAACGTTCTTAGACCGACTAACGATAAACAGTAACTTAGGAGAAATTAATCAAAGGAACTAGTCGGTCTGAGAGCAAATTCTGACCGACTAGTTGCGCATCTAGTCGGTCGGTGGTTGTTCTTAGACCGACTAAGAGTAAACAGTAACTTGGCTAAAAACGACTGACGTAAACTAGTCGGTCTGAGAAGAGTTACCGACCGACTAGATCTCCATCTAGTCGGTTGGTTCCCCTTCTTGAACCAACTAAAGTGCACGAAAAGTGCCGAATTGAAGCGCGAGGCTTCGGGAAGATTTCTATGGCTTCTAAGATCACTCTAACTCTAAAATATGGGCGATTTGAAGTTTGTCATGAGTGACTTACTCCAAGATCAACGATCTAAGGAAGAAGCTAAAGAATCACAATGAAATGAACGAAAACGAAAGCTACGGAGACGGAAACCACACATAAGGAGAAAATCCACCAAAACATATATATAATATAGATAATCCAAATACATGAAAAACCAGTCGTTACATCCTCCCCAACTTAAGAAAAATTCCGCCCTTGGAATTTCCCAACACTCACGTGTCCGGGAACAAAAGTGGGTAGCGCTCTCGCATCTCATCCTCTCTCTCCCAAGTAGACTCTCTTGGCGAGCCGTGTCGCCACATCACCCTCATAAGATTGACAACCTTGTTCCGGAGCGACTTCTAATGCCTGTCCAGAATCAGCACTGGCTGCTGGTCATACGTCAAATCGGGGCGAACGGTAATCTCCAAGAAATCCACAGCATGAGATGGATCGCTAATGTATCGACGAAGCTGCGACACATGGAAAACATTGTGAACTCCTTCCAAAGATGGCGGCAAGGCTAAGCGGTAGGCTACCTCGCCAACCCTCTCCAAAATGTCAAACGGTCCAATGTATCGCGGGCTCAACTTCCCCCGTTTCCCAAAACGAATCACACCACGATTCGGGAAAATCTTAAAGAACACATGGTCACCTGGCTGAAACTCCAAAGGACGGCGTTTAGCATCAGCCCAATGCTTAAAACGGTCCTGAGCAATCCTCAACCTCTCCCGAATGTTTCTGACAACATCTACAGCCTCCACAATCATCTCAGGTCCCAACAGTTCCTGATCACCAATGTCGTCCCAACTCAAAGGCGAATGGCATTTCCTCCTGTACAGCGCGGCAAAAGGCGACATGCCAATACTCGCCTGGAAGCTGTTGTTGTAAGAGAACTCCACCAGATGTAGATGGTCCTCCCACGAACCCTTGAAATCCAACATGCACGCCCTCAGTATGTCCTCCAAGATCTGAATCGTCCTCTCGGACTGGCCATCCGTCTGCGGATGGTACGCCGTGCTGAAACTCAGACTCGTATCCAAACTCTTCTGCAAACTCTGCCAGAACTGAGATGTGAACCTCGTGTCTCTGTCCGACACGATACTCACAGGGACTCCGTGAAGTCATACGATCTCCTGCACGATTCACGTTACATCACTATCTAAACTAGGAAAAGGAAATAGAAACGGAGAGTAAAAGAATTTACCTCCATGTATCTCCTTGCTAGCGCCTCAGTGGATTGTCCTACTCGGAATGGAATAAAGTGCGCGGATTTGGTCAATCGATCTACGATCACCCAAATCGCGTCATTCTGCTTCGGACTCCGAGGTAGTCCAGTCACAAAGTCCATAGTGATGTGTTGCCACTTCCACTCCGGAATCAGAAGCGGTTGTAGCAACCCTGTCATACCCTGATGCTCCGCCTTCACTTGCTGGCAAACCAAACACTTGGCTACACTCCGAGCCACACTCCTCTTCATACCATGCCACCAATAGCTCAGACGAAGATCCTTGTACATCTTGGTCCCACCAGGATGCATAGAATACTGCAAACTGTATGCCTCCACCAACAAATCCTCTCTGATATCCCCAGCTGGCACACACAACCTAGCTCCAAACCTCAGCGAGCCATCCTCATGAATCAAAAAGTCAGTTCGCAGACCGGCTTCTACCTGCTCCCGAATCCTTACTAGCTTCGGATCCTCAGCCTGACCAGCCTTGATCCTATCCACGATCGTCGACTGTATCTGCATGCACATCAACGAAGAAGCCTCTCCAGGAAGAACAATCTCAATTCCAGACTCGCAAAAATCCTGCTGCAATCTCCCCTGCGAAGTCAACAACATCACCGCTGGAAGCCTACTCAGCACATCCGGAACCACATTCACCTTGCCAGGGTGAAACTGCAAATCGATCTCATAATCCTCCATGAGCTCTAACCATCGACGTTGTCGCATGTTGAGCTCCTTCTGAGTAAAAATATACTTCAAGCTTTTGTGATCGGTGAAGATCTTCACTTTCTTATACAGCAGGAAGTGCCTCTAAATCTTGAGCACAAACACGACAGCAGCCAACTCCAAATCATGCGTCAGGTAATTCTTCTCATGAGTCTTGAGCTGACGTGAAGCATAAGCCACAACATGCCCGTGCTGATGCAACACACAACCGAGACCCTTGCCAGAAGCATCGCAAAAGATCTTAAATCCTCCACTGCGATCAGGCACAACAAGAATAGGGGCAGTCGTCAATCTCTCCCTCAGAACGCCAAAAGCATTCACACAATCACCCGACCAAACAAAAGGTACATCCTTCCGAGTCAATCTGGTCATCGGCTCAGCAATACGGGAAAAGTCCTTAATGAAGTGCCGATAGTAACCGGCAAGCCCAAGGAAACTCCGGATCTCAGACACTGACTGCGGAACAGGCCACTCTCTGATGGCCCTGATCTTCTCGAGATCCACAGAAATACCATCTCTAGACACCACATGCCCAAGAAAAGCAACTCTGTCCAACCAAAACTCGCACTTCGAAAACTTAGCATACAAACGATGCTTCCTCAAAATCTCTAACATTGTCCTCAAGTGCGAGGCATGCTCCTCCTCCGACTTTGAATAGATCAGAATGTCGTCAATAAAGATAACGACAAACTTATCTAAAAATTCGTAGAAAATCATGTTCATAAGATTCATGAAAACTGCGGGAGCGTTGGTTACACCGAAGGACATAACCACAAACTCGTAGTGTCCATACTTCGTCCTGAATGCCGTCTTCGGAACATCTTCCTTCTTCACCTTCATCTGATGATAACCACTCCTCAGATCCAACTTCGAAAACACCCTCGATCCTCCAAGCTGATCAAAAATATCATCGATGCGAGGCAACAGGTATTTATTCTTGATGGTCACCGCATTCAGCTCCCTGTAGTCCACGCACATGCGACGCGAACCATCCTTCTTTTTCACCAGCAGCACCGGTGCTCCCCACGGAGACATACTAGGATTGATGTAACCCTTCTGCAAAAGCTCATCCAGCTGCTTCCGCAACTCTTCCAACTCTGCTGGCGCCATACGATATGGTGCCTTCGAAATGGGCTGCGCTCCCGAAATAAGGTCAATCGAAAACTCGAGAGCTCGATCAGGCGGCAGTCCAAACATCTCCTCGGGGAAGACGTCATCGAATTCACGCACCACAGCCGGCCTCTCCTGATCCATCTGCATAGCCACAAACTCCACCGGTCTGGCCCGAAATCTGACAGGGCCAAGCGAACTGCTATCCCGGCTGAACTCAAATACTGGGTGTCCGGGAATCTCGAACACCACCTTCTTCTTCCGACAGTCGATCGTAGCATAGAATCTCGCAAGCCAATCCATCCCCAGGACCGCATCATAGTTGATGATATCGTGGACAATGAAATCAGCATAAAGCTCAGGTCCACAAATCACCAATGGGCAAGAATTGCAACCACGATGCACCGAGACCACACCATTCCCTGTAATGATGTTTCAACTCTTGGGAAGAGTGGACGTCGACAAGGAATGCTTCTCCATGAAGCTTCGAGATAGGATGCACATCGATGCACCGGAGTCAAAGAGAACTCGTGCAGGAAATGTGCAAACCAGAATCACACCTACAAACAGTCTAACAATCAAGCCATATTCTAGCAAACAATCATGTACAAGCAAACAACATAATCTAGCAAACAAAACTAATTAAGAAAGGAACAGCTAGATGGAGGATTACCTGCGATAACCTCATCCACAGCCCCGTTCTCCACAGCTGTCATCAGAAATGCATGCCGCCTCGATGGAAAAGCCTGCTGAAAAGCATGCCTCTGTGGAACAAGAGCTACTCCATGTCCAGCAGGAACAGACGCTCTTTGCTGCAACGGCTGCGCTGCAACAGGTGCCCTCCAAGGCTGCTTCGACCTCGGACAATCCTTCATGGTATGGGTAGAATCTCCACAGACAACACACTGGCCCAGGAATCTCCTACACTGATCTTTGATATGCCCGGTCTTGCCGCAGAAATGTCAAGTCTTCTGAATAGGCCCTCCTGGCCTCTTGAACTGAACTGGCTGGTTGGGCCTGAACCCCGGCCTAACCACAGCCCTGGCATGCTCCACAGGCCTCTTCCCAGTACCAGAAACATGTCATCTCCTCTACTCAGGTTCAGCTCCTGCCTCCTCGCAGCTACCAGAACCTTCTGATAAGAGTCCAGATCAGAGGAAGACACAAAACTCTGAAGCTCCAAAGCAAGTCCCTGCAGGAACCTCTGAGCTCTCTCATCAGCATCCTGCACCATCTTCGGTGCGAACCGACTCAGCCTAGTGAACTCTTGGTGGTACTGGTCCACCGTCAAGCTCCTTTGCTTCAGCTCAATAAAACGCTGCAGCATTTCCTTCCTAGCAGCCTTCAGAAAGAACTCCTCATCGAATCTGGACTTGAAGGTAGCCCAAGATATCGGCTCCTCCAACAGCTCCTCCTCAGCATCCCACCAATTCCTGGCATTATCCTTGAGCTGCCTCTTTGCCAAGTCAACCCAGCCAACCTCGTTGACCTTAGACATCTTCAAATTATCCTCAATATTCCTGACCCACTCGTCAGCAGCTAGAGGACCCTCAGTACCATCAAAATATGCAGGACCCAGCTCCCGAAACTGCTTCGCTCCTGACTCGGAACGAGGGGCCTCCGAAATAGCCCGAGCAGCTCGAACAACTAGAGCATTCTGGACTTGCAGGAGCACGCCCTGCTGCACCTGCATCATCTGAAGCATCATCCGCATCATCTCCCCATTGGTGGGCTCCCGCTCAGGCTCCTCATCATGAGGGGACGCACTACCACCACCACAGGTAAATCGCCTTCCTGCCATCTAATGACACAGAAAACGAAACAGATTAGAATCATAGCTTATGGCTCGGATTTCGAACTTAGTTTATCGGACATTCTAATATTATTATCGTTATTCCGACAATTTGCCGTTACAGAGTGACCTGCATGGGCCACCAATAAAACCTGTCACGCCCCGCTTCCCAAAACTGGAGGCGAGACGTGAAAAGGTCCGTACAGAAGTGGAACTGTGAAGCCGCACGCCTGATAAGCGTCAATAAATCATATGCAGGTCCCTGTAACCACGAGCAGAACAAGATAATAACACCAGGAGATACAGAAATAAAATCCCAAATCTCAGCAATGTCCAGAAATTTAAAATTAAGTTCAACATCCAGAAAAGTCACCAGGCTAAACAGAAAGAGTCTAAAGGCCCAGAACAAGGCCAACAAACACAAACATAAACAGAGTATTGGTGCTATGCACCGACAACAAAACAGTCTAAAACGAAGAACACAAGCAGCCCCTACGACTGATCTCCAGTGTCCTCGTACCCATCAACGAATGCAGGCTCTGACTCAGCGTCAGCAAACACCACGTCCTCCGCAGCACTCTCAGGCTCGGGATCTAACATGTGTCACCCAAAAGAGTAAAGGGGCATATGTCAGCAAGTCTAACAAGACTTGAGCAAGAAAACGAAAGTGAAGGCAAACTAGCAACCTAGCAGTTCTAGTATGATGCATAACATGGCAAGTATTGTATGGAAGTGACAAGTAAAGGGAAGTACAAGTAGCAAGTATGGCATGGATAACAAGTTTTACAAGTAAAAACACGGACAAGTACAAGTCAAGTAGTTCACGTCAAGTAAACAAGTTGTGCACAGAGATTTCGTCTGCTGGCTAGAGTGGCTGATCGGGCCAACTCGTAAGCTTAGGTGACCGCTTATCCCTACCCCTCCACGTGTATCGAGCCAGGGCATTACCCCCGAACACGGAATGCTCGCTTCTGGATCACGAGCCAGGAAGTGTATTTGGCATAGGGTTGTGCCCGCTAAAAAGCAGGTGCCTAGCCTGGCCTAGGGTTATGCCTGCAACGCAGGTGCCTAGCCGGAAACAAGTGGATCGGGCATTGGCTATCGACCAACACACGTGGCCCGCTTCTGGAACACGAGCTAGGAAACATAAGTATTGTAGCGTGTGCTACGAATGCGACATTCAACAAGGATAGCATGGATGACATGGCGAATTAATATGCAATGCGTACAGTTATAGTATTAAAACGTGACAAATAAGATGCAAACAATGAAGGAAGTCGGATCTAGCCTCGTTGTCAAGCTAGATCCTGAAATTGCGCTTAGGCGGGTATCATTTCGCCGCATAGTCTCTTTTACGCCTACAACAAGATAATGGCCTAAGACATGGCCTAAATAACTAGTGGCAAGTTTCACTTGCCTGGCACCAAGGTTGACGATCGACAAGCTCGTCACACAAAATTGTTACCTACGGAGAATGGATCACTGTTATGGAGAAACAACATTAGAAACGATATCTAAATCCGGTTCTATAAACAGATCATACGACGTCTAATCTCCATTTTTATTAGGGTTTCACAATATCAAATGTGGGTGATGAAAATATTAAAGGTTCGAACACTATCGTAGGAAGCGGAAGATCGATGCCGAGCAAGCACGGCAACGGAAGAAACGATCCGGGGAACCACGGTTCAGATCTGGAATGGATGGAGAAATCTGGAGAAAATGAGGTTTGATGGGTTTTGGGGAAGGCCGACGGCCTAGGGGTAGTGGCCGGCGCTAGAATGTGTGAGGGGAGCTCAGGGAATGAAGGAATGGCTCAAGAGGAAGGAGGAAGGGTTTAGGATTGAAGGGGAATCAATGGGGAAGAACTAGGTTTAGAGGAGAAAAAGAAAGAAGAAAGAAACTGATCGGCTATTTATAGGGATGAACCGGCGGCCGCCCAAAAATTAGGGTTTCTGGGTTGATTAGTAGGTCAAAGAAGGGTTGTTGACCGACTAGTTTAAGAACTAATCGGTCGATCGACTAACTGTGACCGACTAACACCAAACAGTAACTCAGGTCGTCAAAATTGTCAATGAATTAGTCGGTTAAAGAACAATGGCTGACCGACTAGTTTGCAACCTAGTCGGTCGAAAAACGTTCTTAGACCGACTAACGATAAACAGTAACTTAGGTGAAATTAATCAAAGGAACTAGTCGATCTGAGAGCAAGTTCTGACCGACTAGTTGCGCATCTAGTCGGTCGGTGGTTGTTCTTTGACTGACTAAGAGTAAACAGTAACTTGGCTAAAAACGACTGACGTAAACTAGTCGGTCTGAGAAGAGTTGCCGACCGACTAGATCTCCATCTAGTCGGTTGGTTCCCCTTATTGAACCAACTAAAGTGCACGAAAAGTGCCGAATTGAAGCGCGAGGCTTCAGGAAGATTTCTATGGCTTCTAAGATCACTCTATCTCTAAAATATGAGCGATTTGAAGTTCGTCATGAGTGACTTACTCCAAGATCAACGATCTAAGGAAGAAGCTAAAGAATCACAACGAAATGAACGAAAACGAAAGCTATGGAGACGGAAACCACACATAAGGAGAAAATCCACCAAAACATATATATAATATAGATAATCCAAATACATGAAAAACCAGTCGTTACAGAACCCCCAAAAGGGTATCTTCCGATGAATTGCTCCCAAAAGGAGAATTCATTGAGTTATATTGGGTATTTTCCGGCGAATTGCTCCCAAAAGGAGAATTCATTGCGTTATACTTGTCAACCAAATTAATACGAATCATTGATCCTAACGAACCCATACCGTGTGCATACTTTTTATAGATATTTTCTTACACGAATTTCCTTGTTTATATTGTTCACGTATTCACATCACCATCACCGTCATCATTGTTGAAGTGGTTAGTTTCTTTTCGTTGGATTTCTATTTGATTTGAGATGTGGTTGCAACAGATTTTCTCCTGAGGATTTGACATCTGGACTCCCAGATTATATTACTTGTACGGACTCTTGCACTTGAGAGAGCGCACCTTTTTGGTCCCACCAAGTTTTTGGCGCCGTTGCCGGGGAGGAATGGTTTGTGACTACGGTTTATTTCATTTAGAGGACCTTCGGTGAGATCTTTCCACTTTACTGTATATAAATTTTTGTTTGATTTTATTGTACATAAACTTTTGCTTTTATTTTTTTAAAAATGGAGTATATGAATTTCTATTGCACAAACAATCTGTATGATGCAAGATATGCTAACGCACACAAACATAGGATGGAGAAGCTCAAAATCGTTAATTTTAATCAGACTGATTGTGAAACTTTCTTTCAGGCCTGGAGGAGATTCACAAACATAGTATCGAGCTATCCGCAGCATAGGTACACAAAGAACGAGCTTATGGAGTTCTTCCTCGAAGGACTACGACCACAGCTGCAGGAATTATTGGGACGCATGACGCCGACAGAGGCGTGGGAATACATGGAGTCTCTGCAAGAAAATGAAGAAACCATGGAAGAGACTTTAGAGAGCGATTCAACGGAGCCTTCGTGCCTTGATCAAGAGGAGCAAAGCGTAGACGTACCTTTGCAATCCTTGAAAGAGGAAGTTTACCTGATTATTCAGACACAGGAGGCTACATCCCATCAATTCCAAGAGAATTTCCTTGCTCGGAGTCGGCAGATTCAGAAATCCATTGAAGATCTTAATTTGATTGCCACTTTCCTAGAAGAAAGTAATGCTTTTGAAATTCAACTTCAAGAATCTAATACGAATTTATCTTCTATTGCAGGAAAATCGAGCAAGCCATGTCACGTTGAGGACACGAATAAAAATATCTACATGGCAGAAAGTGTGTGCAAAAGAGAGGACGAGCTAGCAATTTTGGATGAACGAGATGAGGAGACCGCTAGGGACAAGGGCTTTGAGATTATCGCCATGGAGTCAAAACCATGCCCTCTTCCAGTTTTGTCCCAAAATCATTTACCCCTCTCCCCATTGATCGAGCATCATACCGAGAGTAGTACATATCTTTCAGGGAGTAGTCGTCAACTTGCTTTAATTTATTTCAACTATTTTGATGACTACATTTGGAATATTTTTGTTGAAAGGAACTTTAAACTAATTTGGACTGACATAACTCATCTCTTGCAGGACATTGGTAAACAAGTTATAGAGATGCTTGGAGTTGTGTTGCTGGGGTCCAATTTAGCTTCTGGAGGAAGAATACTCGCCGAGGAGCGCAAGGAGCAAATTGAACAACTTCCTCCACCATCAAAGATTCGGGATCCGCCATTTGATCACGGTGTGTTCTTTCCAGTAGTGTAGATTTTTATATGCTTTCTAGGTTGCTGGCTTGAATAAACTCGTACCCCTTTCGACATTGAGGACAATGTCCATCTTTAGTTGGGGGGTGTGTATGAGACCTTAGGATTTTTTTTGAGAAGAATAAATCACCAAATCTCACCATTTTAAAACTCTTTCATATGCCTCAAATACGGATGATTACACATTAATTGAGTTCTAAAAATTGTTTATGACTTGATTAAATTATTTTTCCTTCATGGAATTACCGTTAATATGCTATTCATGAAAACTTTCAATTGCCATGATTAATATCTTGAAATAGTTTGAATTTATTTCATGCATGCTAATGTGATGAAAAAGCTAAGTATACACGATTTATAAGAATAGTCTTCAAGTTGAAGAGGAATTTGGCCTTTGATACTAATGTTTATGTTCGAAAATATGGGTGTTGAGTCGCTTACAAAAAAAAGAAAAAGAAAAAGAAAAATGAATGATAAATGAATGAAGAAAAAAAATGAATGAATAAGTATGTCACTAATAAATAACTTGGTTGGCTCGAGTAGTACAGTCCGAGGGGTCCTTTTTGGCCTAATGCCCTATTATCATCTGATTTGGGAGCCATTGACCGGAACCTCACTCATTTGATGGAGCGATCCAAGTTATACATTTTTCTGCGAATGTTGCTTGATGCGCGTTACGCAGAACTAATAAAAGAAAAGAAGTGTCGAATAAACTAAGCAACCTCAATACACATGATTTAAATGGTCACTTTTTGAGATGCCAATTCCTTGGAAACAAGAAAACTAGAATAAAACGACGTGTTATACTTTCGCTTGTGCAAAACGATGCTTGCATGTCATTTATTCAAACTAAATTAGAGAAAATATCATGTGATTGATTTTGTTCATGGATGATGTATATTGATAGTCTAGATCATGTTGGAAAGCGCATTATTGAGTCATGCCACGAGCTAATGATAGAACTTATTGTTTTATTAATCATCCGTATTAATCGCTCTTTTTGCTAGAGACTAGCAAATCGCTAGTTGGGGGTTGTGATTTGGGTTCAATATTACATATTTAACCCCCCATTTAGCCCTATTTTGTGCTCATGTGATGCTACATTGTTCTCTAATACATACGTATTTTGTACACAATTATTTATTAGAGAAAACACTATATTTGAGCATAAAACATCAATTAACGAAGTATTTCTGCACTCTTTATATCTTTCCTAGCTTGGTCTCGATCTCACGATTCCAACGACTATTTATTTGTATTTTTCTGAGATCTGTGCTAATTTCTGTGATTTTTTGAATGCAGAATACTAATTAAATGGAGAAATACGCACGAAATACGAGGAAATACGTATCTGTATACGTCGGCTGCTCAGCACGGGCCACGTGTCATTCTTTAGACCGTTCGATTTCGATCGAACGGTAGGCAGCGGCGCTGGGAGTTTGGGCGACGTGGTTTCATCACGGGCGTTGATCTTCCATCGGACGACAATCAGCAACGGACGACGCGGCAATTTAATGACCGCACGATCATCGATCAACGGTTCACTACGCAGTTCAATCAAGCGGCGACGCGGCCACAGCTGGTCCGTTCGATCTTGATCGAACGGACTGCGACGCTCCAATTCCAAATGCAGCTGCGGGCCCATCAGCGTGCGGCGTGGCTGATCTTCACCCGTTGGATGATGATCCAACGGGCTACACTCACCCCGAACTGGGTTCAGCCGGTGCCAAATCGAAGGGACACGTGGCGTAATCTCAGGGGTTTGCCGCCGGATCCAACGGCCAAAAACCGATAACGAGTTCGATTCGAACTCGAGTGCGGAAGCGGGCGGAGCGCGAGTTTTGGAGACCACGTGGCGGCACGAGGCTTAATCCCGCCCAAGATCGAACGGCTGCGGTTTATCCCGCTATTGGATGCGGGTTTGGGCTCGATAATGAAGCGGTTTTCAACCCGATAAGCCCATTAAACCCGCAATGCCTCTATATAAGGTATTCCTAGGGTTTTTGGGCGTATGCAAGCAGATTTTGGCGTATTTTGAGCGTATTGGAGGCTCTAGGAGCCATATTTCGCCAGGGAAAATTTCTGTAAAATTCCAGATGCTATTTTCTTATTTCCAAAGAGTTTTGGTGTCTTTTCAAGGATATTTGGTGATAAATTTCTTAACTTAAACCCCGTATTTGGTGCTTTTCTATAGTATTTTGCTATTAGATTGATGTATTTTGCTATGAAACTTGTTTATTCTTACACCATGAGTAGCTAATTCTTATTTGTGCATGGTATGGAGTAGTTAGGGGATATTATTTGTGTTCCTTTGGTTGAATAATCCTTGTGCTAAACCGTTAAACATCGTTAAAGTTGTAATCTTTGTTATTAAATCGCCTTTTTCATCTTCCAAAAGAAGTGATTGAGTTGATGATCGCCCCAAAAGGGTGAGTTTTGATCTCCCCAAAAGGGAGTTTCATATCGTAGTTTTGATCTCTCCAAAAGAGAGTTTCATATCGTATTATAACTTTAGCGACGATCTTATTGAATATTGTGCTTGAACCCCCAAAAGGGTATCTTCCGATGAATTGCTCCCAAAAGGAGAATTCATTGAGTTATATTGGGTATTTTCCGGTGAATTGCTCCCAAAAGGAGAATTCATTGCGTTATACTTGTCAACCAAATTAATATGAATCATTGATCCTAACGAACCCATACCATGTGCATACTTTTTATAGATATTTTCTTACATGAATTTCCTTGTTTATATTGTTCACGTATTCACATCACCATCACTGTCATCATTGTTGAAGTGGTTAGTTTCTTTTCGTTGGATTTCTATTTGATTTGAGCTGTGGTTGCAACAGATTTTCTCCTGAGGATTCGACATCTGGACTCCAAGATTATATTACTTGTACGGACTCTTGCACTTGTGAGAGAGCACCTTTTTGGTCCCACCAATCACGTCATGTGATTACATTAGGAAATCAATTGGGTTTGGTTCCCTAATGTTTAGGTTCCTTACACATATGCATATTGCATGGGTATTGTGCTTAAATATTTATTTTTAGCATACCCATTGTTTGTGTGTGTTTCATGATTTTGAAAATGTTTTTCAAATTTATTTTTCATGAAAATGGGAATCTTGGGGATTACATTGACATGCATGCATTTATTGATCTATATGTATGTCAATGGGGGAGTTAATATGTGTATGTTTAAAATATTTTAAAACATATTTTGACTCTCATTTAGGGGTATATTTGAGATCATTATGTACATTTGATGATTTATGGTCTCAACCCAAACCCCTTAGATATTGCCAAGTTGTTTCATGTTATAATTCTTTTGGCATTATCATTGTGTATCATTGAAGCTTGATTTTTCCATATATATTGCTTTGATACACTATAAGGCCTATGGCTCCATTAATTGTATATCAATTTGTAAAGAGGATTAATTTCCAAGATTCTTTTTCTACAATTGGTATTTACCTCAATTGTTAGAGATTGTTCATTTCCTTCTTTATAATTGGTATTAGATCCTAGAAGTCAAAAGTTGACCATTTCTATGATCTAGGGGGAGCATGGGATGGTGAATTGATACCCACTAAAATTTTCAATTTGGTATCATATATCTCCTTTATTCTTGCATATTGTCACATCTTAGTTAAGATGACAAAGGGGGATATATTTGATGTCCACCTTTTTGACGATGTCAAGGGGGAGAGTTATATGCATTATGTAACCATATAGGGAGAGTTATATACATATGCAGATGGGGAGAGATACATGGGATTAGATAAACCATTCATGTTTACATGATATTGTCTATTGAAATTGGTTTATGTAATCCATGCCTATTATATGTCACCATGATCTTATTTGGTAGAATGAGTATTTACTACTCTGTAGCTCATTGTTTAATTGGTGCACATAAGTAGGGGGAGCTCATTAGCATTGTGCTTTAATTCTTTGTGTTTTACATAATGTGTGTCATCATCAAAAAGGGGGAGATTGTTGAGTACTGGTGTTTCATACCAATCTTATTTTGATGATGATCACAACATTATGTTGTTGCTAATGACTCTCTTGTTTTAGTCTCACAGTTTAATTCCTAGAATATCTTTCTTGGAGACTAATCACTTGGTGCAAGGATGGACATCAAGTGGAGAAGGGCAAAGCTTGGACTCAAGGAGTGCCAAAGCTTGGAGATGATGGAGAGCAATCAAGGCATCAAGATTGAAGACTTAGACTCTAAGGAAAGCAATGTAATCCATGTAATATTTACTTTATTGCTTTCTCTCTCTTTTGAGTCTAGGTTAATGTAATGCCTTGTTAGATGGTTTACTCATTCATGCATATGTATTTAACCATCTTAGTGAGCCTTAGGATTATCATAAAATCCAACCCAATAGGTTCACTTTGTCCAAAGACTCATTTGGAGTCTCTGGCTTTCTATCAGTCGCCTGCTGAAGGAATAACAGTCGACTGGGTGATTTCCAGTCGCCTGTAGATCCTTCTACAGTCGCCTGATATGCACAGCTCAAGTCAATATTTCAATTGACTCAAACTTGAGCTTTACGCACAGTCGACTACTGGTCAGTTTACAGTCGTATGTATATTTACAGTCGCCTGTAGATTGGTCATCAGTCGCCTGAGTAGCGTAAGTGCAATCTCTGCATCTCTCTGTCGTTTCTCCATCTTATACAGCAGACGACTGATGAAGGTATTACAGTCGCCTGACTATTTGACAGTCGACTGTATTATTGACATCAGTCGCCTGTATGCGTATATGGAGAAAGAGTGCAGCTCTCTGTTTTATTCCATCCCCTGCAGCAGTCGCCTGCTGAAGGATTAACAGGCGCCTGTCCTGTTTACAGTCGACTGTATCGACTTCATCAGTCGACTGTCCTGGCTCAGATTATAGCCGTTGGATATTTTCTAGCCGTTGATCAGTCGACTGATCATCAGTCGACTGTTCCTGTCGTTTTCGCCCAGTTTCTAGCCGTTGCTGAATTGATTCTTTGGCTGTTTCCTTGGGTTTTGGGGTTTGATATAGGGTTCATATATATATATATATATATATATATATATATATATATATATATATATATATATATATATATATATATATATATGAGTGTGCTGCCATCTCTTATACTTCTTGATGCTATTGAAAATCACAAGAAATCCATTAAGCCACTCTCAAACTCTCTCATTTCCCTCTTAGAGCTCATTCTCTCCTTCATGCATTGAAGTCAAGCTCAAGGGAAATCATCCAAGTGCAATTCTAGCAAATCTCATCACTTGGAGATCCTCTTCCATGCCTTGCATTCATTTATGAGTAAGTTCATCTTAAGGCATATGTAAGAGTATTTGTTTTACTTTGTTATTTCATTGAAACCCTAGCTTTCTGTGTGAGAGCTGGTTACTCTCTATGTGAGAGTATAACCTTCTGTGTGAGGGTTGGTGGAGATCTCTCTGTGTGAGAGTTTAAGTCTTTCTGTGTGAAAGCAAGGATTTCTCTGTGTGAGAATCCTAAATCCTCTGTGTGAGGTCTCTCTGTGTGGGAGTGAGGATTTCTCTGTGTGAGAATCCAAATCCTCTGTGTGAGGTATCTCTGTGTGAGATTGTATTCACTTTCTCTGTGTGAGAATTATAGTGGATATTGGTGTGGCTGGACGTACCCAAGTTTGGGGAACCAGGGTAAAATCTTGTGTTTGCGTTTGGATTGATTGTGTTGATTAATTCCTCTTGCACTTATTATTCTGCATTTACAAGTTTAATTTTAATTGCACAATTTATTGCCATTACTCTATTCACCCCCCTCTAGAGTGTTTGTTGTTAGTATTGCAAGGTAGACGGTCCTTACACCCCAGAGACTCTATACCTCCTATGTCCTTCTCAGATGAAGATCTAGAGGGTGTAGAACCGCCACATGATGACGTCATTATCATCACAGCCACCATTAACGAGATCGTCCTGAAGAGATTGCTCAGTGACACGGGAAGTTTGTGCGATGTGCTTTTCCTCACCACATTGGAGAGAATGAGGCTGTCTTTGTTGGGGTTGTATGCCCTTAGTTCATTTGTATTTGATGCAAATGGTCTTTAACATTAGATGGGGGAATTTTGCATATGATGCAAAGGGAATTAAATGTGTCGCAAAATTTTTACGTACATATTTAATATAATAAACACGTATAAATGGTTGCCTGAATGATGTGATCGTCCCGATCTAAATGCGGGTTCAAACCGCGTCAAAAACGCACTCCAAACGCACAAAATAGAGCCAAAATAGTCAATTTAACCCATTAGAGGCATTGTGGGTCGGGGCCCGCACCCGCGAGTGCCCAGACCCGCCATATGCTGAGCTGAGTAAACCTTAAGGGGTTTTATAAGCGATGACTAGGTCGATGCATAAAGCAAGTTTTGGGCTGATTTTGGAACCTCGTTTGAGGGATCAAACGAACTCGAAATGGAGTGCCGTTTTTCCTACGTGTTCACCATTCAACCCTCTTCGCAACGATGTGTGACATTGCTCTTAGAGATCAATGGTGGGAGAGATTTAATTGCCCAAACATTGCATTTGCAAAATGCATGTTTTGCGCAAAGTATAATCTCTAAATACGTTTAGTCCCACATCGGAAATGGAGTGAAGGGGAGGGGTCAGCCGCCAATATAAATAGGGGTCTACCCTCTTCATTGAAACTCGTTTCAAGCTCCAGATCTAAGTATCTCCATTAAACATGAGCAAGCCCGGATCTGAGCTTAAATTAATTATTCTCTTTCTCCCTAAATTTCTTCATTGCTCATGTTTGGGCTCTAGCAAAGCTACGAAGGAGCTCGGATCGGATCCGAAGTCTTGACGAAGGATCCACTCAAGGTGAAATCTTCTTCGGTATGTGGTTGGCTCAACAAAATGGGTGTTGCTCGCCTTGAGACATGTGCAATTCGGGAAGCGGTTCGACTCGGGACGATGTGCGGCTCGGGACGCTGTTCAGCTTGGGAGAAGCAGCGCGGGGGCCAAAGAAATGTTGATGAAAACAACGCTTCGTATTCTGTGGAAACGAAGTGAAAGGCATGTAGTTTAAATTAAACATGCGTTTATAATTTGCAAATGTTTGATTGATCATCCTTAGGGGTTGGTCGAACCCAACCCCGGGATAGTAGAGATCTTGGTTAGGGTTAATATCTTTAGGGCTTGATTTAAAACTGTTTTAAGTCTGTTTTTTCGCTACTAATTTGTTTTCGTCGTCCGACCGACTTAGGCCGGATGTCGAATTTATAGCCATAAGGACACGTAAAACCCTTCATTGGTATCGGAGCCAGTATACATGATCTATGTTTATTTTGTAATTATAAAATGTATGTGATACATCATGTTTCTCCATGAGATGAAGGTTTTATTTAAACTTTAAAATTGTCGTTTTCCCATGCAAAATTTTATTTTCGAAAATTGCTTTTGTAATTAGATTTAATTTTAAAATCATGTGATAATTTTAATAATTAAATCTTTAAAATTATGTCATAATTTTTTAATGTAACTTAAACTTATGAGATAAAATTTAAAGTTTCATGTTTAGCAAAAAAATTATGAGATAATTTTAATTGCTATGATTTAGCATGCTAAAATGTTCAGTGAATAATTATTAATGGCTATGTTAGTTCTTATTGATTATGTGGTAATTCAAAAAAGACCATTAGGATAGCCATTAAAAACTTTCAGAAAATTATAAGATAATTTTTATTGACGTGCTATGATTTAAAAATTGTTGCAACAAATTAGCCCTCTCCAAATTATTATTTTAATTGTTCTAATAATAATTTTGAAAAAGGCTATGATATAAAATTGTTGCAACTTGAATTTTAAATACCTAATACACGATTAGGATAGCACCATAATAATCCTTATAGTTGATAAGGACACTAATAAAAGTTATTAACCAATTCTAATAATTTCGAATTTTAGGATTCAACTAGTTGATAGGATTAACTAGTTTTAATGAAACCAATTCTAGTCGATGACACACATATGAATAATAAGTTTTTCTTCAATAGACAATGATCCGGTCTAGTGTTTTTTGACTAATGTTGTGGATCATCCTAGCTCGACTGTGGATAGTGATCCTGGCCTAGCCAAATCTCTGGACATGTTCTGCAGGACCGCAAGGATGCGAATTATGATTATGTGACAACGTCGATTACATCTAGTCAATTACGTTAAAAATCTTCTTCAAGATTAGTCGTAGCCCTCCTTGTTTTAGAGGTTGGTAACTATAGGTTTATGTTATAGTTATTGAGCACACTCAAGCTATGTGATTCGGGTTGAATATTGCATATTTAACCCCCTATTTAGCCATATTTTGTGCTCATATGATGCTTAATTGGTTTCTAATATGTTCGTATTTTGTATATCATTATTTATTAGAGCAACCCATTGATTTGTGCACAAAGTATAAATTTTAGTGAGTATTTCTGTCTTTTTATATTTTTCATGGCTAGGTCTCGATCTCACGATTCCAACGACTATTTATTTGTATTTTTCTGAGATCTGTGCTAATTACTATGAATTATTGAATGCAGAATACCAATAAAATGAAGAAATACATAGGAAATACGCTCGAAATACGAAAATACGAGACACGTGGCAATATCATGTCCGCTGAGAGCTAATCCAATGGCGCTGCATAACGGGGCGACGTGGCTTGATAGGAAGCGTCGGATGTTGATCCGACAGAAGCGATTCAAGGTGAGCGGATTCAGATTCAACTTCTTATCGGGAAACATGGCGGCTCTATATAAAATCCCACCTCTTAATCGACGGTGAAGATCGATTCGCTGCCGCGCGAAATCAAGGGTGACGCTGCGAAATATCGACCTCAGGTTGATGATCCAAAGGCAGAGAGGCGAGCGGAGCGGAGACTCTCTTTCGGGCGACGTGGCGCATTGCGAAGCGTCAGATTGAAATTCAACGGCCTAATTCGCTCCCGCGTTTTGAAAAGAGAACGAACGAAGGCGGGGTGACGTGGCGCAATCCGTACCATCCGTTCTTCATCCAAAGGCAGCGGTAGGCGATCGACACGGCTGTGATTCATCCGTCGAGATTGAATCCAATGGATCACATACGTCCCTGATGCGATCTCGGATCGCACTGAATCGGGTAGAAGAGCGGGAGATCCGCTGGCCACGTGGCAGCTCCAGATCCCATCCCGCATGGATCCAACGACGGATACCATCCAGCGCTTCGCGGGTACGGGTTTGGGCGTAAATTAGGGCGGTTTTGAACCCAATAAGCTCATTAAACCCGCAATGTGTGTATTTAAGGTATTTTCTAGTGTTTTGAGCGTATTCTGGCGTATTTTGGGGCTTTTGGAGAGGCTACTGTATGTATTTCTCCAGGGAAAAATTCTGATAAATTCCTGAGGCTATTCTTCTTATTTCCAGGGAGTTTTGGTGTCTATCTTGGAGATTTGGTGATAAATTCTTGAACTTATACCCCGTATTTGGTGATTTTTCTTTGTATTTCGGTGTTTGAACGATGTATTCATCTATGAAATCTGATTTTTCTTGCATCGTGCGTGGCTAATCTCCTTGTGCTATGGTTGTGATGTAATTAGGAGTATGTAATCGTGAAATTTCTTGTCTTTAACCCTATTATCATGTCAAAATTGCTCGTAACGTTGATTTCTACATCGTACTTGTTGGGTATTCTTCATTGTCGATATCTTTGATGTTCCATATGGCTAGGCCCTGACAAGGCTAGCTAATTCGTGTTCTCTAATCAGGACATGTTATCGTGCTTATCATTTAATGAAATCAACGTTGCTAGTAATGCGTATACGGCTATTTTAACTAGTTTTTTATCGATTCATCTTCCGACGTCGTCATGCCTTGACCGGGTGAAGCGTTGTGTGATATAAAAGACATGATATTTCAGCGATTATAAACTCATAATGAAGTCACAACCGTAGCACATCCATCTCATATGTATTGGTGTTGACGTAGTTAGGGTGTCGTAATTATTGATTTCTATATCTTTTCGCCCTATTTGCATTGTATAATCGCGTATTTTGTCAATTTCTACATATATCTTGTTGAGTATTGGACTTCTCCCTACTTGGTGTTAATGATGAGCAAACATAAATACTTGTGACTAATCCCCTATTTTACAGTTAATCCATTGCCTAAGCTTACAATGAAGATCAACTAGCAATGGATGACTCACAAACGTGATTGAAGGCAAATGATATGAATTGGATGATCGTAGATTGATGATTGAAGCTCCGTAAAGACTTCAAGCTCATACGATGGAGAGAAGAGATTATTCGTCAATGTAATTTTTCTTTTATCTCATCTAGTATGTAGCTTAGAAGTAGAACTATGATGGAGCATTCACACACATCTACTTTCGGTCATAGGACATCTCTAGACCTTTGTCCTTTGATCTCAATTCAATTCTCTTTTGTTTGTGCTAGGATTGTTCATTACAGCCGACTGCTTAACAGTTTACAGTCGCCTGTCTCAAAAACAGTCGAATGTGTTTTGTTCTACAGTCGCCTGTTATGCACAGACTATTACAATGCAGTTTTTGGGTCCTCTCTGATTATCTCGCACAGGCTACTGTTGAACGTTTATCAGGTGCCTGTCTTAGTGACAGTCGACTGTGAATGGTTCATCAGTCGCCTGTCTCTCCTAGCCCAAACTCTGTTTGATCCGATTTCTACGGTCAGTCGACTTATGCTGTATATACAGTTGACTGTCTATTAGATCAGTCGATTGTCTATGCTGCAACAGTCGTCTGTCTGTAAGTCTATTCTTTGACTCAGCTCTCTGGAAATTTCTCCTGTCTGTGACAGTCGTCTGTTTAAGGATATACAGTCGCCTGTTCTGATTGACAGTCGACTGTGTTCCTTGCATCAGTCGTTTGTCATGTATCTTGTGAGATTTCCAGTATTTTATCTAACTTACTCTTCTCTCGGCCAGTCGCCTGTCGAAGAATGTACAGTCACATGTTGGTTTTACAGACGACTGTCTTGGCTTCATTAGTCGACTGTCCACGTGGTAAGTTACCGTTATGAATTCTCACCTACCCTTGCTGACTGTGCAACAGTCGACTGTGGTTTGTTCAACAGTCGATTGTCGCGAGTACAGATTATATCCGTTGAGATTTTTCTCACGGATTTCGATTGGGTTTTTTTGCCAAAACTGTTTTATGGATTTGAGAAAGCTATAAATAGAGCTTCTACTGTTCCATTGGAAGGTTACTCATTCATTGCAAAATCCTTCAAGCTTTTATTTCCAAAGATCAAAGCTCTCAAATCCAAAGCCCTAAGTAATTCCAAACCTTGTTCTCTTTTTCTCCAACATGGAACCAAAGTTTGATCTTCTAGGCATTTGGTGCAGTCAAGAGAAAGGGATTTTCTCCTCTCTTCCAAGAGAGTTCTTCAACACACATCACACTTCTCCTTCAAGTTCTACTTCAAGGCATAGGTGATTGTAAGTGTTGCTTTCAGATTTCATAACTTCTTTATTTGAATTGTGCTCTCGGTTATGAGAGTGGTTTTTGCTTGCTCCCTGGCTGTGGGAGTCAAGGACATCGATTGTATTCGATTGCACTTGTAGGGTTGCTACAAGTGGGTTTTAAGAAAACCTCAAGTTAGGGTTCTAACTTGAGTATCCGGTGGTATCCGGGTGGTAGGAACGTAGGATTACCGGGAACAAGTCGGGAGTTGACTTGGGTAATCCGAACCCTTGAAACATATCTGTGTTTGCGTGTGTTTCTCTTTGGGTTGTTTTTCTATTCTGCACTATTTGTTGGATCGCATTTTATTTGGCGTAAATTCCTTTTAAATTTGCATAAACACTATTCAACCCCCCCCCCTTCTAGTGTTTTTCCCATAGACAGGGTCCTTACAATTGGTATCAGAGCGCAAGCTTTTATCTATGGCATCCAACAACAACAACGTTCCTCTGCCGCCTTCGTACAACAATCACGACCGTGACGGAGCGTCCACACTTTTCGAAGGTCAATCTACGGTACGTCCTCCACGTTTCAATGGTACTAACTTTGGTTATTGGAAGTGTAGGATGGAGACATTCCTTAGGAGTGCTTCTCTTTGGAGAACTCTTCACAAGGAGTACGTCGAACCCTCCGAAGATGATTTCGAGAAATGGACGACTTCCGAGAAGTCCGCCGAAGTCAACAACGCTAAAGCAATGAACGCTCTTCATTGTGCGTTGGACCGAATGAGTTCAACAAGATATGCACATGTAAGAGTGCATATCAAATTTGGAACCATCTCATCGTTACCCACGAGGGAACGAATAAGGTAAAGCTTTCAAAGTTATATGTTGCCGTGCAAAACTTCGACTTGTTTCACATGCAGGAAAATGAGAGCATTGCATCGATGTACGGACGCTTTACCGACATCACGAACGAATTGGAAGCCATTGGCCAAATCTACACCGAACTTGAAAAGGTAAGGAAGATTATCATGGGGATGACCTCCAAATGGGAAAGTCGAGCAATCGCCATTGAGGAGGTCAATGACTTGAAGAACTACACCGTGGTGAATCTCATCGGAACTCTTATGTCTTACGTGTAGTGCCCTGCTAAGCTACTGCACATGTACTAGAGGGGGGGTGAATAGTACTTAAAATAATTAAGAGAGTTATTCCTAACTATTGTGCAAGAAACAAACGACAATGCGGAATAAACAAAAATCAACAAGAATGGACAAACGCAAACAATAGCATGTAACGGGTTCGGATCCACCCAAGTCTCCCCGACTTGTTCCCGGTGATCCTACGTCCCAACCACCCGGATCCCCTCCGGATACTTGAGTTAGAAACCCTAACTCAAGATTTCCACTATGAAATTCTTGTGAAGACCTTCACAAGACCAAATCATTCAAATGACATGTGACTCCCACAAACCGGGATCACACCCTCTCTCACAACCGAGAGACACAATTCAAATAATGATTGAAATGAAATAAAGAAACACTTACCACACAATACCTATGCCTTGAGTAAATCTTACCAAATTAGGGCAAAGATGGATTGTTGTGGAAGAGGATGTCACCAAACCCTAGCTTCAAGAAGATGACCAGCAATGGAAGCCTAGGGTGGAGTATGGTGACTAGAATCAAGCTCTTGGCTTGAGAAGCTCACAATGGAGAGAATCTCTCTTGAGGAATTAGGGCTCAAGGTGTTGAGGGAGAGATTCTTATGAGGGAGAGAGAGCTTTGAAATAGCTTGGGAGAGCTCTTCTTTTAGGTCTGAAATTGCTTGGAAATGGGACCTCTTACCTTGCCTCAAACGAATCAGGTTTGAATTTATAGAGGCAAGAAAAATCGTGTTGGAAAAGTTCCCAACGGCTCTATTCTGAACCAGACTAGTTGGTCAAAGAAGGATCACTGACCGACTAGTTCATCAACTAGTCGGTCGGTGATACAACGTAGACCAACTAACGGTTGAACAGCCAAAAGGTCGAAGTACAGGCAATGACAACTAGTCGGTCTAAGAAGACTTGCCGACCGACTAGTTTCACAACTAGTCGGTCGGTGAATGTTCTTTGACCGACTAAAAGTCGAAATAAAATAGGCTGACTTCAAGATGACTTAGTCGGTTTAAGAACAAATGCTGACCGACTAGTTTCGCAACTAGTCGGTCGACAAACGTTCTTTGACCGACTAACTCAAAACAGTAACTCAAGCTGAAAAAGACTGAACACAACTAGTCGGTCTGAGAAGGACTCCTGACCGACTAGATCGTCATCTAGTCGGTCGGTGAACCTTCTTTGACCGACTAAGTGATCAACATGGAAAGAGCTGAATTTAGCAAGGCATCTAGTCGGTTCATGTAGAGTTGCCAACCGACTAGATCGTCATCTAGTCGGTTGGTGACTCTTCTTGAACCAACTAACATGCACTAGAAGCCGAGGGAAGAAGCGATAGGCTTCGGGAAAATTTCTAATGGCTTCTATGATAATCCTAGCTCTAAGATATAAGCGGAATGAAGATAATAAAGTAAGTCCTACTCAAGGCTTAACATTCTAAACTATGAAGCTAGAAGACAATAAATAATACATTGACGAACCGTCTTCAAAGCTTCAATCTTCATTCTTCTTGACTTCACTAAAACTCCTTGAGCTTCAACGAAGCTTCAGGCACACGATCACGCGTATTGAGAAGTCTTGAGATGTCGCTTTTGATGTACGTATTCTTTTGGCGACGATCTCCATAACTGCGCTCACAAACAAGTTAGTATACGATATTTATGTTTGCCCATCATCCAAAACCAAATCCGGGGAATCAATACTCAACATTACGAAGTAAGACGGGATAACCGATTGAAGATTCGAGCCATGATGAATCCCTCGGAGGCCAAGAATAAAGCTTTGGCATTCAATGCCAATTTGTCATCCTCTGAAAGTGATGAATCCGAGAACGAGATGGATTTGGGTGAAATGGCCCAAATGGCGAAGAAGTTCCAACGCTTCTTCCGCAAAGGTAAATTTCCCTCCAACAAACGTTTTGAGTCTACTAATGCTACTTCCTCTCTTTGTTATAAGTGCAATAAGCCAGGGCACATCAAGAGGGATTGCCTAATGCTAAACACCAAAGAAAAATGGAAGGCACCAAAGTACCACAAGTCCAACAAGAACAAGAAAGACAAGAAGAAAGGACTCGTCGGTACCTTTGATGACTCAAGTGATGACTCATCAAGCGATTCCGATGATGAGAAGGGTGAGGGCGCCCATATGTGTTTCATGGCACTTGAAGACCCACTCTCGGATGAGAGTGATTTCGATACGGATAACACCGAGATAACAATGGATGAACTTCGTATAGCTAATGAAGAACTATTTGCTAAATACCAATCTTTAATGCTTAAATACACTAGCTTAAAGAAATCAAAAGTTAGCAAGTCATCCATTCCATGCATTATCAACAATGACACCATTGTTGATACTTTAACCCTTGAGAAAGTAAACTTAGCTTCTCAAAATGTCACATTGAGAGATGAGGTGAATTCCCTCAAGTCTCAACTAGATCAAACACATCCCATGGATAATAGTGATCTAGTTACACGTCACACACAATTGGGTTTAGAGAATGATTCTCTTAAAACCCAAGTGCACGAGCTCAAATCACGGGTGTCCACCTTGGATACCAACATTTCTTCTTTAAAGGAGAAATATGAGCTCATGTCCTCTCGTATTGTGAGATTCAATAAGAGACAAGGACAATTGGATGATTTGCTTGCAAATCAATTTCCGGCCACACATCGTGTTGGCCTTAGATTTGTAAAAGCGAATGCATCTAATGATCGCACCTACTATAGTGGTGTCACTATAGATTTTTTGAGGCCTTCCTCCGGTGCATCCACAAGTGGTGTCAAAGACACTATAGGTAGCAATCCTATCAAGAATGTCACCACATCACCTTTTCTTCCTTTTGGCAAGAAACCCACTAAGGGTGGAAACCAAAAGCAAGGCCATGCTTATATGTACACTAATACTCATCCACGTAGGAAACATCCTACTTCACAAGTGGATAATCATGACACATTTTATGCTCCGCACCCACGGACACGTACACAACCACACATGAGAAGTACTCATGTACGTGCTCCCACACACCCATATGCTCATACGCATCATTCTTTCATGTATGCTCATCCTCCACATGTCATGCAAGATCAATATGCTTCATATAATATGCATGTTCCCAATAATACATATCATTCAAGAATGTACAATGCATATCCTCCACCACATCTTTATGATAGAAATCATGTTCCTAAGAAGCGTGCACCTCATAGAAATCCAACTCATATGCATGCAACTAGGAATAGGACTCCCAAAATATACACTATTTGGGGTCCTAAGAACACTAGTTTAAATGTTAGGAATGCTTATGTTAATTCCTAATTTCATGATGTAATTAGAAATAGTAACTATGTTGGGAAGCGGAAGTCCACTTGGACTTGGCTTCCAAAGGGCTAATCCCCTTGGACCCAACAAACATTGGGTACCATAAGCTTATGGTATATTATATAGGTACCCAAGAGAAAGAAGAAGAGCAATACAAGTCTTATTAGCTCTAAAGGGAAAGGATGGATTCTTGATAGCGGTTGCTCCAAACACATGACGGGAGATCCCTCATTGCTCTCCGAAGTGATTAGCATCAAAGATGGTGCAACGGTCACTTTTGGAGGTAATCAAAAGGGAACCATCATTGGAGTAGGTATCGTTGGTAATCTTTCCAAACCCCTAATTACTAATGTTTATCTTGTCAGTGGTTTATGTCACAACCTCATTTCCATAAGTCAACTTTGTGACAAAGGTTACAATGTTAACTTTGGAGAAGGATTGTGTACTATTGTTGATTGTGATTCAAATGTTTTATTTTCCGGTATTAGGCGTAAAAATATTTATTATTTAAGCTTGCCTAAAACCGTAGAACATTGCTTAGTTGCTAACACAAGTGAACAACTATTATGGCATCGCCGTTTTGGTCATGTCCACTTCAAGCACTTATATAAGTTAGCTAAGCATGATCTAGTCAAAGGTTTTCCAAAGATTGTTTTTAAAAAGAAAAACTTTTGTTATTCTTGTCAAAGAGGTAAACTAAGTAAATCTTCATTTAAGCTTAAAGAAGGGATTACTTCTAAGAGGCCTCTAGAACTTCTTCATCTAGATTTATTTGGGCCAACTAGAACCGCTTCTTTAGGTAATGCTCATTATGGACTAGTTGTCGTTGACGACTTTTCTAGATTTACTTGGGTTTCATTCTTAACTAATAAGAATGAAGCTCATGAAAAGTTTACCAAATTTGCAAAGAAGATTCAGAATCTTTTAGGATCCACCATTATCACTATTCGTAGTGATCATGGAGGAGAATTTGAGAATGAGTCTTTTACTAAGTTTTGTAATGACTCCGGGATAACTCATAACTTTTCCTTTCCTCGTGAACCACCACAAAATGGTGTTGTAGAAAGAAAGAATAGGACTCTTATTGAGTGTGCTCGCACTAGGCTCCATGATAGTCATTTAGGACTACAATTTTGGGCAGAAGCGGTGCACACGGCATGTTATGTGCTCAATAGGATCCTAGTGAGACCCCGAACAAACAAAACTTGTTTTGAGTTGTTTTATGATAAAAAGCCTCAAGTGAAATATTTTCGTGTCTTTGGTTCAAAATGCTTTATAAATAACACCTTTGGTAATTTAGACAAATTGGAGCCAAGATCCGATGAAGGAATTTTTGTTGGATATTCCACACGTAGCAAAGCCTACCGGATATACAACAACACTTCTTCAACGATTGAGGAATCACTTCACGTATCTTTTTATGAAGATTTTGACTTTCCTTATGTTGATGATGATAATGTAGAGATTCTTTGTGACTCTCTTAATAATGTTAAGATTAATGATAATATTGTTGAGACTAACACTTCTAACGAAGTTGTTGAAGTTGTTCCTAGTGATCCAGGTTTACCCAAAGCTTATCCAACCGTTCGCAACCATCCCCATAACCAAATTATTGGAGATATTGGTGTGGGTGTTCGAACGAGATCAAGAATTGAAGAATTCTCCCATTGCGCATTCGTCTCTACCATTGAGCCAAAGAACATTCAAGAAGCTTGTGAGGATAGCTCTTGGATAATGGCAATGGAAGAAGAACTAATGCAATTTGAGAGAAACGAAGTTTGGGAACTTGTACCTCTTCCAAGTGGTCACCAAGCTATTGGTACCAAATGGATCTTCAAGAACAAGACGGATGAAAACGAGGTAATCACACGGAACAAAGCAAGGTTAGTAGCTCAAGGCTACCGGCAAGAGGAAGGTATTGATATCGAAGAATCCTTTGCCCCCGTAGCTAGATTAGAAGCTATTAGGTTGCTTTTATCTTTTGCATCCCATAAGAATTTTAAATTATTTCAAATGGATGTTAAAAGTGCATTTTTAAATGGATTTGTAAATGAAGAAGTCTATGTTTCTCAACCTCCCGGTTTTATTCATGAGAAATTTCCAAACCATGTTTTCAAACTTAAGAAAGCGTTGTATGGATTGAGACAAGCTCCTAGAGCTTGGTATGATCGCCTTAAGACCTTTCTTTTGAATTTAGGTTTTAAAATGGGAGAAGTTGATTTTACACTCTTCATTAAAGATTATGAAAATGACATTCTTTTGATTCAAGTTTATGTAGATGATATTATTTTCGGTTCTACTAACTTTTACCTTTGTCAAGAATTTTCCAATTCTATGAAGGATGAGTTTGAGATGAGCCACATGGGAGAGCTCACCTACTTCCTTGGATTGCAAATTCGACAAATGGAGAATGGCACATTCATACATCAGACTAAGTACACAGGGGATCTTATTAAGCGATTCGGGATGGAATCGTCTTCAAGCAAAAGGACTCCCATGAGTACTACTACTCATCTACACAAGGATGAAAGCGGAAAAGATGTAGACGTTCGTCTATATCGAGGTATGATCGGTAGCTTACTTTACTTAACCGCTAGTAGACCCGATATCATGTTTTCCGTATGTATATGTGCTAGATATCAAGCAAGACCTAAGGAGTCACACTTGATTGCGGTTAAACGAATATTTCGTTATCTCAATCAATCCCTAGATTATGGGTTACTTTACCCTAAGTCTAGCACGTATGAGTTAATCTCATATAGTGATGCCGACTTTGCCGGATGCAAGTCCGACAGGAAAAGTACTAGTGGCATATGCCATTTCTTAGGAAATCCTTAGTTTCTTGGTTCTCTAAGAAACAAAATTCGGTGTCATTGTCCACGACTGAAGCGGAATATATTACCACGGGTCTTGCATGTGCACAAGTTCTTTGGATGAGACACACTCTTAGTGACTATGGTGTCAATTGTGATACTTGCCCTATCATGGTTGATAATCAAAGTGCTATTTGTCTTTCCAAGAATCCGGTACACCACTCCCATACCAAACACATAGACGTGAGACACCATTTTATAAATGATCATGTAGCTAAGAAGGACATCATCTTAGAGTACATTGAAACCCAAAAACAAATTGTCGATATCTTCACTAAACCTCTTAAAGAAGATTCATTTGTGAGGTTGCGTGGATAATTGGGAATTATGGGTGAATCTGAAATCTAGAAGCTCAATTTTCATGCTATAACTCCTTATTGAGCTCATATTCTTAATTGTCTTTCTTCATGTGCTTTATTGTTTTATGAGATTAAGAAAGGCAATTGTGACTTATTTGATTTCATGAGTTTTCGAACTTGATTGGAGTAATTTGTGTTTCAATGGATTTATTGTTTTCACAATGATTTTACGATATATTTATGATTAGAGTATAGGTCCTAGGGTGAGTGTTCTTATTCTTTGGAATTCTATCTCACTGTGCATTTTTGGACCAGGATAGACGACTGTTTTTCTTTTGACAGTCGACTGCCCTACTCTATATCCTCCATATGAAAAATTGATATCTTTCGCACAGCCGACTGATGACTGTTTTACAGTCGACTGTTAGCTCAACAGGCGACTGCAATTTAGTTATCAGGCGACTGTACTCTCTAACGAATTTTTACAGTGTCCTCTGTTATTCTTGTGATCTGTATTAATTCTCGGCCAGCCGATTGTTGTGTATATGTCAGTCGACTGTCCAGCGGACATGCGACTGCATTATACTTGTCAGTCGACTGCCCATCTTTCTGAGCTTTAATTTTATCACTTCATACAGTCGACTGACTTTTGTTCTCCAGTCGACTGTCTATTGCTGTGTCGGTTCATGTGATTTGATCCGAGCCGTCGATTCCTTGTTCCAACGGCTCAGATTGATTTTTCCTATTTTATATTCTGTCGAAGCGATCATTTCCCCTCGTCGATTTTCTCTCTCCTCCACTTTGACTGTGCGTTTTTCCCGCTCGATTGATGCTCCTTTGCCGTCAATTTCGCTCCTTTTCATGCGTCAATCTCGAGGAGTCGTTGCCTTTTGTTCTGTCACTCAACGAGGTTAGGTCGCTTTCGTCTATCTCGTGACTTATTAGGGTTTGTTCGTTTTGTTTCTTGCCCTAGCTCTGTGCTCGGCCATGGCTCTTTTCGATCATTTCTTCCCTAATGTCTCACTCGACTTCCTCAATGAGCATGTTCCTTCACCAAAACCTGATCCGGCTCCCTCTTCGCCTCAATCTTTGGGAGAGCCTCTTCATATCTCTGACAGTGACCCTATCCCATCCGTGCATGTTGCTGAACACTCATCTCGGGCTGCTGAGCATCCTTCTCGGTCCACGGAGTTTCTACTTCGTCAGTTGGACGCTCGTGTCTGTGCTCTTGAAATGTTGTCTGTTTCCCTTGATGAGAAGCTTTCGCTTTTGCTTAAGCTTCAGCTTATCTCGTGTAAGCATCTTGCTTGTCCTGTACCTCCCGAGCTTCGTGACCTGTTTGCTACCTCTGAGAACTCTTCTCCTGCTTATGTTTCTCCTCCTCCTGGCTTCACGCCAAAACCCCATGTGTCTCCAACCTTCATTGTCCAGACTCCACCTCATGTTCCTGTTGGTTCATCTGCTGTTCGTGTTTCGTCCTCTAAGAGGAAGTCTCCTGCTTTTCCTACTCGTCGCTCTGCTCGGCTTCTGTTCTGATCTTCCGGTCGTCCGTCGGACCCCTCAGTCATTCAGATTGACTGAGGCTGCTGCTGATGCTGTTCTGTTCACTCACCCGAAGACCTTGTTTTTATTTAGTGGGTCTGTTTTTGTTTAGGTTGAGTGATTCTGATATATGTTTTGTCTTTGTATGATGGATGATGCTGTCTGCGACACTTTTATATATGTATGATGATATACTCGTTGATGTCGTCATGATGTATTTATTTTTGTTGATCATAATGTATTTTCTTGGGATGGCCATGTTGATAACCATCCGATGATGTACTCAGCTGCTTTATATATTTATATATATATATATATATATATATATATATATATATATATATATATATATATATATGATGTTGCATCCCTCTCTTGTGTCACACTTTGCTTTATTGATTAACTTCTGTGTGATGTATGGTATATTGTCTCTATGTATGCTTCACTCTCTTTGATGTGCTTTTGCGACAATACATGGATTTGATATTGGTTAATTCATGCTCTTTCATTGATGTGATGAATTTGTGAAGATTATTTTCATTTCGAATATCTAAAATGTTGATATTGGATTTCAATTCCATTACTCACATGTGTATATGATGAGATTTTATGAGTTTTTGATTCGATATATCTTTATACTCCTTGATTGCTGTTAATTCATTTTTAGCACTATTATTGTTGTTGTTATTTGCTCCCACCTTTTTGGATAATGCCATAGGGGGAGAGAAATAAACATACAAGATTACAATGGATGTGCTAAGTATGTTTCTAACGCTTGAATCTAAGATTTTCGTTGCCTTAGATTCAGGGGGAGTAAGATTACAATGAATAGGGATTTTATTTCCCAGATTTCTTGAATTAAATTCATTCATATCTCACTCATTTGCTTCAATTGCTATGTAGATGCTCTACTATATGTTGACTAACTTGATTGGAATCTATGTAGGGGAGTAAGTTTGTTGGGGTTTTGGCGGACCCCCAGAGCTCGGATCCGTATCCGTCCTAAGTCGGACGGACCACGGAGGCACAAAAGGCGCAGCGGAAAACCAGAAATAAAAATTTCTACACTAGCTAAACTATTTAGCTAGGCTCTGGGGAGCCAGAACCTAGCCCGATCTATGCCGACTTGGAGTGGGTCTGACCACCCCAAGAAGGATCTACACTAAGCGACTAATTAAAACTATACTAGAAAAATGCTTAAACACATACCCGGAATCTTGGCCCTGGAGCAGGCAAGATGTTCCGCACCGTCTTGAGAAGCTCCTTGTAGTCGAGCCGCGTTGACCCGATCTCCCTGAGCCGCCTCGCACCCTCGCACCGATCCGCCCGAGCCGCTTTCGCCTCCGAGCCGATCACACTCGGTAGAAAGTTTCACTTGAGAAGAAACCCGCGTCTTAGACGTCCGGATCAGATCCAAACCCCCTTCGTAGTCGTGCTAGGACTACTCCGGAGAATAGGAAAATTAGAGAGAGAGATTTAGTCGCCGATCGAGCCTGCTCTAAAAATCTGGAGCTACTCGATCGTTGACTGGTGTGTTTTTCAACGAGAAGAGTGCACCCCTATTTATATAGGGAGTGAGCACTCAACTTCTTGTTGCGGGCAATGTGGGACAATCCACATGAAGAGAAAAATTCAATTAAGCCATTTGGCTTAATTTCAACTTTAAAGTTAGCCTTTCACAAAGTCAAACTTTAACTAACTAATTCTCCTCGCATACTAAACTTCAGACACCAAACTAGCTATCAATCAGAAAATCTTGGAATGGTGAACGCGTAGGAACTGACGGTGACGAATTTCGACTTCGTTTGACCCCTCAAACAATTGCTCAAAGTTTAGCAATTTTCACAAAATTCGTAGCCGTCATTAGGGTTTTCAAAAAACCCTAATTTGACTTAAGTTGCGGGCGCGCCCGCTAGACTTAGCGGGCGCCCCCGCCCAAGGGGGCAAGGGCGGGCCGCCCGCCCGCTGCAGCAGCGGGCGCGGGCCCGCTGCAGCAGCGGGCGCGGGCCCGCTGCGTGCAGCTGGCCGTGCCCGCTGCGTGCAGCGGGCGCTGGCCCGCTGTGCAGCGGGCCACGCCCGCTGTGCAACGGGCGTGCGCCCGTTTGCAGCCAGCGGGCGTTGCCCGTTTGCCTTTGCACATGGGCCTTTTGGCCCAGTGGGTCTAACCCACTTCCCCTTGAACTCTTTCTGCGTTTCTGGGCTCGTTTGAGCTCCGATTTGGACGCGGTTTGAACCTGTGTTTAGACCGGGACGATCCCGTCATCCAGGTAACCCTTTCCAACAAGTTTGTTCCTACTAAATTCGTTGTAACTAATTTACAACACGTTTAGTCAAAGTTAGCATCTAATGCAACGTTGTGTCCCTATTGCTAATGCGACTAACTTTCACAACTTGTGAATATCATCAAATGACATTTCTCTCTATTCTATATTCCTATTACTAAGACACGAATACTACTCAGTGTGAGACCCTACAGCCTGACCTTACTACAGGTTGGGGCTCGAAACCCCTAGACGACGGTCACTACGAGCAATAGCTGTCGTCCCTGTTTCAGAGTCATCATAACGTGATCGACCCTTTGACAAAAGTGTCATAGGGTTTGCATTGGCTGTGTCGATGATGAATTCCGTTAGCTAAAATCCCTTCGTCAAGACTGTGTTATTGTTGGCCTAAGGTATGGTTTACTGTCAACCCTATTAGACAACATTGGTCAGTATACGGCGGTCTTTATTGTATACACGTTGTACTACTTTCAACGTACCCCGGCCGAGGATTAACATAAAGACCGTACTGAACCTATAACACTAACTTCCCTTTAATGGAAGTGACGAATCCCATCTTAGTCATTTACTCACCTTGAGAGCTTCAGGTGCAACCCAACCTAAGATCTTTCATCAGGACTGGTCCTCGAAGCTAGATCATGGGTCTAAGCTACACCGTCTGCTCACAAGTTGGTACAGATGACTTCAGGTCTTAAGGATCAACTAACCTATCATCACCCTAGAGTTATTAAAGACAGATCATTAAAGTTAACCATTTAATAACTCTAACTTGGTCGTTCAGTGAACTCATTCTCCAATGAGCACCTGTGTCTCGTCTCCGACTTCACCAAGTCGAATGACTATGAGATCATCATTACCCGAAGGTAAGACGAAGACACAGTGATCTATCCGATGTGTCGATATCCAGTTCTCGACACATCTATGATCATGAACCGTTTTAGACTTATGTTTCTATTCGGTCTCTTACTTACTCATAATCGAGATCTCATCTAGATATGTAAGGACCTAACTATAAGTCTATGGATATTATCTAAGTATATTAATACAAATGATTTTATACTTAGAATAATACGTACCATATACGGTATGAACAAGACGTATAATCAAGATAAATTGCCTTATGGGCATATATCTTCCTACATCTCCCACTTGCAATTAGGCTATTTATCTCGGTATCTCATGCCGTTATAGCATATCAGTCACTTTGACATTTGATATGGCAAACCTAAGAATGGTTCTACTAATAAGTATCTACAACGAATTTTAATGGATTGAAATTTCATCTCTTGATCACACAGGGTTGATCCTTTGGAAAAATGATCTGGATCAATTTTCCTAACTTTGTATAGCTAACAGTTAGCTTATACGATTTAGATGTGGGGTCTAACATTTCCGTAAGTCAGTTCTAGCTCACTCCACTTTATTGTGTCAATATGCAAAGTAAATTATTGACACCCTAAGTCTATATATATATATGATTAAATCAAAACAGTTTTGACTTAATGATTTATATAGAAGATTCATTAAAGTGAAATACCCTTTTTACTTAGTCCGAAAAACGGAACTAAGTATATGAGCTCACTCCCACTGACTTTAAGAATTACCTGGTTGAATTACTTCAACATAATAACTAAATCATATTTAGATTTATGTGCAAAAATAATCTTTTGGTAAGTGCCTCAGATGGAATGTACAAGTGTCAGATTCGGTTTGACGAATGGGTCAAGTCAAGATCGTTTTAAGGAATCTTGACATTGACTCGTTCAATCAAAACGTCCTACACTGTACTTATTCCTTTAACCACATTTAGTATTAACTCCTTTAATAACTAAATGCAGATAATGAAGAATTAATCTTGATATGCGTATTATTGTGACATCACACAATTTATACGCCCCCCGGAACCTACACTTAACTACTGATTGACTTCTAACATTTAGTCAGCTCCAAAATCAATATTATCGAAGCTATCCACCATTATTCGAAAATATACGCAACCATCACAGAAAAGCCACATCTACAGAATTTTAAGCCAATTCATTTCAATTGCAACAAACGAGACATTCATTCCAAAACAACGAGTTCATAAAAGGAACCTTAATTTGTTTATCAAAAATAAACGTTGAGTGCAAAGCACTCATTCATTGTTTTCGATCCTTAAAGATGATACATTTTATTCAAATAAGAAAATATCATCTCCATCACGATCAGCGTCTCCAGAAGTCTTTGAGCTGTCCCAGCAGCAACTGTTGCTTTGATTGCCGACCGATCTTCGTGCTTCTCCAATCTCCAGTTCTTATCAGCCACCTGTATACAGTACACAGATGTCTATAAGTATCTCATACTATATGAATGGAAATAATTGCATTTAATTGAATTTTAATTTGTACCTGAGGTAAAGGCATCAGTATGCCCCTTCTTCTTCTCTGCAAGATAGATCTTGCAGTTCCTCTTCCAGTGGCCAATCTTGTGGCAATGGAAGCACTCAGATTTCGACGGGGCCCCTTTGTTCTTCTTCTTCCCATTCTTAGCCTTCGCAGGTTGTGGGACCTGCCTCTTCTTTCCTTTGCCTTTCGGCTGGTCGGAAGTAGCAGAGCCAACAACCAGTGCAGTCGGCTTCTTCTCAATCTCCTCAAATTACCGGAGCATATTGAGGAGACCGGGAAGATCCGTCTCAAGGCTGTTCATTATAAAGCCAGTTATAAAGGGCTTGAACTCGGGAGTTAAAGACTTTAGGATAATGTCCGTGGACATCTCATTGTCCAGGACAAATCCTAACTGGGCGGCGTCCTCTACGTACCTGATCATCTTGATAACATGATCTTGTACGGGTCCTGTCGTCATCTTCGTGCCCCAGAGGTTACTAGTAGCTTCGAACTTGGCAGCTCTAGATCGCTTGCCATACAACTCTTGTGCATTAAGGAGTATGCTCTGAACATCCATATGTTCATGTTTCCTTTGCAGCTCGTTGGTCATCGAAGCTAGAGCAAGGCATCTTGCCTTCTCAGCATCCATCTGGTACAACTTGAAGGCTTCTTTCTCTTCGTGGGTCGAATCCTCATCGGGCTTATCCAGAGCGTCCTCGAACAATATGTATCCAATCCCAGCTAGGGAAAGGACCAACTTAATGTTCCTAAGCCAGTCTTTGTAGTTGGTTCCATCCAGCACGTTCTTTTCTACCATGTATTTTAGACCTGAGTCCATTCTGCATTTTATAGATACTTTAGTTAGTATATGTTCGTAGTATAGTTTTAATGGTTTTAATAAAACTATATTCTCCCACTAAATTTATTTAAAGCCATAATAACAAACAATTTATTATAAAATAATATTTGTGAGAGAGGGATCCGACTACCCTGAGTCTGACAACCTTGAGTGTATCTCAACAAGTTGTCCGACTCTGTAGTCGGTAGACGAACTCGTCATCAATCATATTTACTATGATTCCCTATCGATTTTTACCCCTAGTCATTTGTGATCATGAGTGTGCTCAACCGGATCACAATGGCTAGCCTAGTCGGACCATTGTCTTCGTGTCTAGCCTGACTTGCCCCTTTGATCGGTGTATGCACGACGCGCCGGTTTGGGTCAGGTCTTAGACTACATTCTTGGTTAGACTTACGCCGTAGCTCGAAGGGTGAGACAACGGTTTCAGTCAGGTTAAGATGTCAATCAAGAAATCGGTTTCTATAAGATTGACATGTCACGGCTTGAGTGTAGCTCAACAACCGGAACATGTTTCTTACAGTTGCCAACTCCTAAAACAAGGAGGGCTACGATTTATCTTGAACAAGATTATTATCGTATTGACTTAGGTATAGTCGATGGACTTACATAGTCATGAATCGACTCCTTGCGGTCCAGCGGACGCGGCCAGGGAATTGACTAAGCCAGGACCACTTGTTACCCAGTCTAGCTAGGTTGGTCCAAAAACTTTAGCCAAGCACATTGACCGACATCATGATCCATTGAAGGAGTTGTCATCAATCTTATGTTTTCCAAACAACTAAATGGCTTTTAATTAAGAGAACTAGTTAATCCTTATCAACTAGTTGATCCTAAAAATTCAAAATTTTTAGATTGGTTGAACATCTTTTATTAAGTCCTTATCAACTATAAGGTTCTACGTTCAACTCACTACCCCAATCTAATTAGGATTTTAATAAAACAATTCAACTTAGTCTTTTTATGAAAATCATTTAATTGAACGTTTTAATGAAATGATTTACAAAACAAAAGGACTACCCTAATCAGGTATTAGGTTCGATGTTGTTTTGTTTTATCAAACATAGCATGTCACTATCATGTTTTAATGGCTAACCTAACAAGGTTTGTGAATACATTATTCAACATGAAATGAAGCAACTAACTTTATCCGCATAAAAGAAAGTTTCATTTTAAGTGACATATAAAATGTATTTGCAAGTTTAAAAAATTATCTATATAATATGAACATGCAAATCTAAATTTTAACACTTAAAATTAAAGATTAAAAATTTTAAAGCCTTCATTAAAATTTTATCGCATAAAACTAGGTCGTACAAAATTATCTAATAACTTTAAACTTAGGCCTTTAAAAAATTCTAACCTTATTTCTAAAATTAAAATGTCACATAAAAATTTTAGAAACATCTATGTAATAAAAAGAAATTAATTTTATGTTTCATCTCATGAAATAAAAACATTTCTATTACTTACATATTTTTAAAATGATTTTAAAACTCTTTTAAAACTTTTAGAAATCTTTTAGAAGCTTTCAAATTAAGTTTTAAAGACCTCTAACTTTTATGTAACTAAAGAAAAAATTCTTAAATTTCAAAAATAAAATTTTTCTAAAGTTTACATAAACTTTAAACACTCTTTAAAATTTTTCATATCTCATAAAAAAAATTTTATACAGTATTTAAATGTTGGATACCTATTTAAAATTTATCGCATAAAGTAAATAGTCCAAAATAAAATTTCCGTGTTGCATAAACAATTTTTTAAAAACACGAAACAATTTTTAAAACTTTTTAACATTAAGCAAAAAAGTTTGTACATGAAAGCTAAGCATTTTTAATGATTTTAAAAAGTCGCTATAGTAGATCTATAGCATAACCGTGGCTCCGATACCACTGTTGGGGTTTTGGCGGACCCCCAGAGCTCGGATCCGTATCCGTCCTAAGTCGGACGGACCACGGAGGCACAAAAGGCGCAGCGGAAAACCAGAAATAAAAATTTCTACACTAGCTAAACTATTTAGCTAGGCTCTGGGGAGCCAGAACCTAGCCCGATCTATACCGACTTGGAGTGGGTCTGACCACCCCAAGAAGGATCTACACTAAGCGACTAATTAAAACTATACTAGAAAAATGCTTAAACACATACCCAGAATCTTGGCCCTGGAGCAGGCAAGATGTTCCGCACCGTCTTGAGAAGCTCCTTGTAGTCGAGCCGCGTTGACCCGATCTCCCTGAGCCGCCTCGCACCCTCGCACCGATCCGCCCGAGCCGCTTTCGCCTCCGAGCCGATCACACGCGGTAGAAAGTTTCACTTGGGAAGAAACACGCGTCTTAGACGTCCGGATCAGATCCAAACCCCCTTCGTAGTCGTGCTAGGACTACTCCGGAGAATAGGAAAATTAGAGAGAGAGATTTAGTCGCCGATCGAGCCTGCTCTAAAAATCTGGAGCTACTCGATCGTTGACTGGTGTGTTTTTCAACGAGGAGAGTGCACCCCTATTTATATAGGGAGTGAGCACTCAACTTCTCGTTGCGGGCAATGTGGGACAATCCACATGAAGAGAAAAATTCAATTAAGCCATTTGGCTTAATTTCAACTTTAAAGTTAGCCTTTCACAAAGTCAAACTTTAACTAATTAATTCTCCTCGCATACTAAACTTCAGACACCAAACTAGCTATCAATCAGAAAAGCTTGGAATGGTGAACGCGTAGGAACTGACGGTGACGAATTTCGACTTCGTTTGACCCCTCAAACAATTGCTCAAAGTTTAGCAATTTTCACAAAATTCGTAGCCGTCATTAGGGTTTTCAAAAAACCCTAATTTGACTTAGGTTGCGGGCGCGCCCGCTAGACTTAGGGGGCGCCCCCGCCCAAGGGGGCAAGGGCAGGCCGCCCGCCCGCTGCTGCAGCGGGCCGGCGCCCGCTGCTGCTGCGGGCCGTACCCGCTGCAAGCAGCGGGCGCTGGCCCGCTGCAAGCAGCGGGCTGCGCCCGCTGCGTGCAGCGGGCAGTGCCCGCTGCATCAGCGGGCGCTGGCCCGCTGTGCAGCGGGCCACGCCCGCTGTGCAACGGGCGTGCGCCCGTTTGCAGCCAGCGGGCGTTGCCCGTTTGCCTTTGCACATGGGCCTTTTGGCCCAGTGGGTCTAACCCACTTCCCCTTGAACTCTTTCTGCGTTTCTGGGCTCGTTTGAGCTCCGATTTGGACGCGGTTTGAACCTGTGTTTAGACCGGGACGATCCCGTCATCCAGGTAACCCTTTCCAACAAGTTTGTTCCTACTAAATTCGTTGTAACTAATTTACAACACGTTTAGTCAAAGTTAGCATCTAATGCAACGTTGTGTCCCTATTGCTAATGCGACTAACTTTCACAACTTGTGAATATCATCAAATGACATTTCTCTCTATTCTATATTCCTATTACTAAGACACGAATACTACTCGGTGTGAGACCCTACAGCCTGACCTTACTACAGGTTGGGGCTCGAAACCCCTAGACGACGGTCACTACGAGCAGTAGCTGTCGTCCCTGTTTCAGAGTCATCATAACGTGATCGACCCTTTGACAAAAGTGTCATAGGGTTTGCATTGGCTATGTCGGTGATGAATTCCGTTAGCTAAAATCCCTTCGTCAAGACTGTGTTATTGTTGGCCTAGGGTATGGTTTACTGTCAACCCTATTAGACAACATTGGTCAGTATACGGCGGTCTTTATTGTATACACGTTGTACTACTTTCAACGTACCCCGGCCGAGGATTAACATAAAGACCGTACTGAACCTATAACACTAACTTCCCTTTAATGGAAGTGACGAATCCCATCTTAGTCATTTACTCACCTTGAGAGCTTCAGGTGCAACCCAACCTAAGATCTTTCATCAGGACTGGTCCTCGAAGCTAGATCATGGGTCTAAGCTACACCGTCTGCTCACAGGTTGGTACAGATGACTTCAGGTCTTAAGGATCAACTAACCTATCATCACCCTAGAGTTATTAAAGACAGATCATTAAAGTTAACCATTTAATAACTCTAACTTGGTCGTTCAGTGAACTCATTCTCCAATGAGCACCTGTGTCTCGTCTCCGACTTCACCAAGTCGAATGACTATGAGATCATCATTACCCGAAGGTAAGACGAAGACACAGTGATCTATCCGATGTGTCGATATCCAGTTCTCGACACATCTATGATCATGAACCATTTTAGACTTACGTTTCTATTCGGTCTCTTACTTACTCATAATCGAGATCTCATCTAGATATGTAAGGACCTAACTATAAGTCTATGGATATTATCTAAGTATATTAATACAAATGATTTTATACTTAGAATAATACGTACCATATACGGTATGAACAAGACGTATAATCAAGATAAATTGCCTTATGGGCATATATCTTCCTACAAAGTTTTCATTGCGCACAACGATTTATCTTTTTGTTTATGTTTGTTTGTCATCATCAAAAAGGGGGAGAATGTTGAGTATTGGACTTCTCCCTACTTGGTGTTAATGATGAGCAAACATAAATACTTGTGACTAATCCCCTATTTTGCAGTTAATCTATTGCCTAAGCTTACTATGAAGATCAACTAGCAATGGATGACTCACAAACGTGATTGAAGGCAAATGATATGAATTGGATGATCGTAGATTGATGATTGAAGCTCCGTAAAGACTTCAAGCTCATACGATGGAAAGAAGAGATTATTCGTCAATGTAATTTTTCTTTTATCTCATCTAGTATGTAGCTTAGAAGTAGAACTATGATGGAGCACTCACACACATCTATTTTCGGTCATAGGACATCTCTAGACCTTTGTCCTTTGATCTCAATTCAATTCTCTTTTGTTTATGCTAGGATTGTTCATTACAGCCGACTGCTTAACAGTTTACAGTCGCCTGTCTCAAAAACAGTCGACTGTGTTTTGTTCTACAGTCGCCTGTTATGCACAGACTATTACAATGCAGTTTTTGTGTCCCTCTGATTATCTCGCACAGGCTATTGTTGAACGTTTATCAGGTGCCTGTCTTAGCGACAGTCGACTATGAATGGTTCATCAGTCGCCTGTCTCTCCTTGCCCAAACTCTGTTTGATCTGATTTCTACGGCCAGTCGACTTATGCTGTATATACAGTTGATTGTCTATTAGATTAGTCGACTGTCTATGCTGCAACAGTCGTCTGTCTGTAAGTCTATTCTTTGACTCAGCTCTCTGGAAATTTCTCATGTCTGTGACAGTCGTCTGTTTAAGGATATACAGTCGCCTGTTCTGATTGACAGTCGACTGTGTTCCTTGCATCAGTCGTATGTCCTGTATCTTGTATGATTTCTAGTATTTTATCTAACTTACTCTTCTCTCGGCCAGTCGCCTGTCGAAGAATGTACAGTCACCTATTGGTTTTACAGACGACTGTCTTGGCTTCATCAGTCGACTGTCCACGTGGTAAGTTACCATTATGAATTCTCACCTACCCTTGCTGACTGTGCAACAGTCGACTGTGGTTTGTTCAACAGTCAACTGTCCCAAGTACAGATTATATCCGTTGAGATTTTTCTCACGGATTTTGATTGGGTTTTTTTGCCAAAACTGTTTTATGGATTTGAGAAAGCTATAAATAGAGCTTCTACTGTTCCATTGGAAGGTTACTCATTTATTGCAAAATCCTTCAAGCTTTTATTTCCAAAGATCAAAGCTCTCAAATCCAAAGCCCTAAGTAATTCCAAATCTTGTTCTCTTGCTCTCTAACCTAGAACCAAAGTTTGATCTTCTAGGCATTTAGTGCAGTCAAGAGAAAGGGCTTTTCTCCTCTCTTCCAAGAGAGTTCTTCAACACACATCACGCTTCTCCTTCAAGTTCTACTTCAAGGCATAGGTGATTGTAAGTGTTGCTTTCAGATTTCATAACTTCTTTATTTGAATTGTGCTCTCGGTTGTGAGAGTGGTTTTTGCTTGCTCCCTGGTTGTGGGAGTCAAGGACATCGATTGTATTCGATTGCACTTGTAGGGTTGCTACAAGTGGGTTTTAAGGAAACCTCAAGTTAGGGTTCTAACTTGAGTATCCGGTGGTATCCGGGTGGTAGGGACGTAGGATTACCGGGAACAAGTCGGGAGTTGACTTTGGTATTCCGAACCCTTGAAACATATCTGCGTTTGCGTGTGTTTCTCTTTGGGTTGTTTTTCTATTCCGCACTATTTGTTGGATCGCAATTTATTTGGCATAAATTCCTTTTAAATTTGCATAAACACTATTCAACCCCCCTTCTAGTGTTTTCCCCATAGACAGGGTCCTTACATATCTTGTTTGGGTATGTTATACGGAGACGTGTACATGCTTGAGTCGAATCTGATCTTTGCGGACTTATTCGTGATGTGATTGTATTTATTTTCCCTATGAAATCGACGTTATACGTGATTAATTCTTTGGCACATGTTTATGCGCTTGATCGTTATATTTTCTGACGTTCTCGTGCCCTGACCGGACGAAACATTGAGTTATAGAAAATATATTATTAATCATTGATTGCACACACCCTAACGAAATCATTTCCAACACATACTATCCATATCGATACCCCATACCGAAGTCACCGTAAATATCGTAGGATTTTCTTTTGTTATTCTAAACTCTGTACACTTGATAGGTGGTTGGGTATTATCATGCTATTACTCTTTACTATCTGAAGTTTGTGGTTTTGCAGGTCAGTTGTCCCGTGGATTCGATACCTGGACTCACCAGGATATTACTTGTTCGATCTACTGCGCTTAGGAGTAGTGCTCACATTATTTGAGACGAGGCAAGTTTTTGGCGCCGTTGTCGGGGATAACGGTACTTGCGAAGCTACGTTTTCAGTTCATTTGGAGGAACATTCGGTGAGATCCTTTCATCTTATAGTTTAGGATTTTAATTAGTTTTTTCTTTTGTTTTCTCTTTATAAAAAAATTTCAAAAAAATGGAGGATGTGGAATCGATGGAGGATATGGAGTATATAGAATACATGAATTTTTATCGTAATGCACACAAACATAGGATGGAGAAGCTCAAGATCATTGGCTTTAATCAGACTGATTGTGAAACTTTCTTTCAGGCCTGGAGGAGATTCACAGAAATAATATCGAGCTATCCGTAGCATGGGTACACAAAGAAAGAGCTTATGGAGTCATTCCTAGGTGGACTACGACCACAGCTGCAGGAATTCTTGGGAGTCATGACGCCGACAGAGGCGTGGAATTACATGGAGTCTTTACAAGAGAATGAAGAAATCATGAAAGAGACTTCAGAGTGCGATTCAACGGAGCCTTCAAGCCTTGATCAAGGGGAGCAAAGCGTATACGTAACATTGCAATCCTTGAAAGAGGAAGTTTACTTGCTCATTCAGACACAGGAGGCTACATCCCATCAATTCCAAGAGAATTTCCTTGCTCGGAGTCGGCAGATTCAGAAATCCATTGAAAATCTTACTCTGATTGCCATTTGCTTAGAAGAAAGTAATTCTTTTGAAATTCAATTTCCAGAATCTAATACGAGTTTATCTTCTATTGCAGGTATATCGAGCGAGCCATGCCACTATGAAGTCACGAATGAAAACATTGGCATGGCAGGAAGTGTGTGCAAAAGAGAGGACGAGCTAGGAATTTTGGATGAACATGAGGAGGAGACAGCTAGGGACATGGGTTTAGAGATTATCGTTATGGAGCCCGAACCATTCCCCCCCCAGTTTTTCACAAAATCATGTATCCCTCTCTCCAATGACTGAGCATCATACCGAGAGTAGTGCATATCCTTCAGGGAGTAGTCGTCAACATGCTTTAATTTATCTCACCTATTTTGATGACTACATATGGAATACTTTTGTTGAAAGGAATTTTAAACTAATTTGGACTGACATAACTCATCTCTTGCAGAACATTGGTAAATAGCTTATAGAGATGCTTGGAGTTGTGTTGCTGGGGTTCAATTTAGCTAAAGGAGGAAGATTACTCGCCGAGGAGCGTAAGGAGCAAATAGAACAACTTCCTCCATCATTGAAGATTCGGGATCCGCCATTTGACCACGGTGTGTTCTTTCTAGTAGTGTAGATTTTATATGCTTTCTAGGTTGCTTGCTTTGAATAAACTCGTACCCCTTTCGACATTGAGGACAATGTCCATCTTTAGTTGGGGTGTGTGTATGAGACCCTAGACCCTAGGATTTTTTTTCCAAAAACAAGGCGAAAGAAAAGAATAAATCACCAAATCTCATCATTTTAAACTCCTTTACATGCCACAAAGACGGATGATTGTGCATTGATTGAGTTCTAAAAATTGTTTATGGCTTGAATTAATTTTTATTCCTCCATGGAAATTACTGTTAATATGCTATTCATGAAAACTTTCAATTGTCATGATTAATATCTCGAAATATTTTGAATTTATTTCATGCATGCTCATGTGATGAAAAAGTTTAAGTATACACGATTTATTAGAAAAGTCTTCAAGTTGAAGAGGAATTTGGCCATTGTTATTAATGTTTATGTTCGAAGAATGGGTGTTGAGTTGCCTATGAAAAAAAGAAAAGAGAAAAAATGAGTACAAAAAATGAAATGAATAAGTGTGTCATTACATAAATAACTTGGTTGGCTCGAGTAGTACAGTCCGATGGGTCCTTTTGGCAAATGCCCTATTATCGTCTGATTTGAGAGCCATTGACCGGAACCTCACTCATTTGATGGAGTGATCCAAGTTATACATTTTTCTCAAATGTTGCTTAATGCGAGTTATGCGGAACTAAAAAAGAAAAGAAATGGTGAATAGACTAAGCAACTTCAATACCCATGTTTTGAACAATTGTTTTGATATGCCAATTCCTTGGAAATGAGAAGACTAGAATATAACGATGTGTTATACTTTCGCTTGCGCAAAACGATGCTTGCATGTTATTTATTCAAATTAAATTAGAGAAAATATCATGTGATTGATCTTGTTCATGGATTGTGTATATTGATGGTCAAAAATCATGTTGGAACCCGTATTATTGAGCCATGCCATAAGCAATTGATAGAATTTATTATTTTATTGATCATCTGAATTGATCGCTCTTTTTAGTAGGGACTAGCAAATCGCTAGTTGGGGGGTGTGATTCGGGTTGAATATTGCATATTTAACCCCCTATTTAGCCATATTTTGTGCTCATATGATGCTTAATTGGTTTCTAATACGTTCGTATTTTGTATATCATTATTTATTAGAGCAACCCATTGATTTGTGCACAAAGTATAAATTTTAGTGAGTATTTCTGTCTTTTTATATTTTGCATGGCTAGGTCTCGATCTCACTATTCCAACGACTATTTATTTGTATTTTTCTGAGATCTGTGCTAATTACTATGAGTTATTGAATGCAGAATACCAATAAAATGAAGAAATACAGAGGAAATACGCTCGAAATACGAAAATACAGGACACGTGGCAATATCATGTCCGCTGAGAGCTAATCCAATGGTGCTGCACAACGGGGCGACGTGGCTTGATAGGAAGCATCGGATGTTGATCCGACGGATGCGATTCAAGGCGAGCGGATTCGGATTCAACTTCTCGTCGGGACACGTGGCGGCTCTATATAAAATCCCGCCTCTTAATCGACGGTGAAGATCGATTCGCTGTCGCGCGAAATCAAGGGTGACGCGGCGAAATCTCGACCGCTGGTTGATGATACAAAGGCGGAGAGGCGAGCGGAGCAGAGACTCACTTTGGGGCGATGTGGCGCATTGCGAAGCGTCAGATTGAAATTCAACGGCCTAATTCGCTCCCGCGTTTTGAAAAGAGAACGAACGAAGGCGGGGTGACGTGGCGCAATCCGTGCCATCCGTTCTTCATTCGAAGGCAGCGGTAGGCGATCGACGCGGTTGTGTTTCATCCGTCTAGATCGAATCTAACGGATCACATACGTCCCCGATGTGATCTCGGATCGCAGTGAAGCGGGTAGAAGAGCGGGAGATCCGCTGGCCACGTGGCAGCTCCAGATCCCATCCCGCATGGATCCAACGGTGGATACCATCCAGCGCTTCGCGGGTGCGGGTTTGGGCGTAAATTGGGGCGGTTTCGAACCCAATAAGCTCATTAAACCCGCAATGTGTGTATTTAATGTATTTTCTAGGGTTTTTGAGCGTATTCTGGCGTATTTTGGGGCTTTTGGAGAGGCTACTCTGCGTATTTCTCCAGGGAAAAATTCTGATAAATTCCTGAGGCTATTCTTCTTATTTCCAGGGAGTTTTGGTGTCTATCTTGGATATTTGGTGATAAATTCTTGAACTTATACCCCGTATTTGGTGATTTTTCTTTGTATTTCTGTGTTTGAACGACGTATTCATCTATGAAATCTGATTTTTCTTGCATCATGCGTGGCTAATCTCCTTATGCTATGGTTGTGATGTAATTAGGAGTATGTAATCATGAAATTTCATGTATTTAGACCTATTATCATGTCAAAATTGCTCGTAACGTTGATTTCTACATCGTATTTGTTGGGTATTCTTCATTGTCGATATCTTTGATGTTCCCTATGGCTAGGCCCTGACAAGGCTAGCTAATTCATGTTCTCTAATCAGGACATATTATCGTTCTTATCGTTTAATGAAATCAACGTTGCTAGTAATGTGTATACGGCTATTTTAACTAGTTTTTTTATCGATTCATCTTCCGACGTCGTCACGCCTTGACCGGGTGAAGCGTTGTGTGATATAAAAGACATGATATTTCAGCGATTATAAACTCCTAATGAAGTCACAACTGTAGCACATCCATCTCATATGTGTTGGTGTTGACGTAGTTAGGGTGTCGTAATTATTGATTTCTATATATTTTCGCCCTATTTGCATTGTATAATCATGTATTTTGTCAATTTCTACATATATCTTGTTTGGGTATGTTATACGGAGACGTGTACATGCTTGAGTCGAATCTGATCTTTGCGAACTTATTCATGATGTGATTATGTTTATTTTCCCTATGAAATCGACATTATACGTGATTAATTCTTTGGCACATGTTTATGGGCTTTATCGTTATATTTTCCAACGTTCTCGTGTCCTGACCGGACGAAACATTGAGTTATATAAAAGATATTATTAATCATTGATTGCACACACCATAACGAAATCATTTCCAACACATACTATCCATATCGATACCCCATACCGAAGTCACCGTAAATATCGTATGATTTTCTTTTGTTATTCTAAACTCTGTATACTTGATAGGTGGTTGGGTATTATCGTGTTATTACTCTTTACTATCTGAAGTTCGTGGTTTTGTAGGTCAGTTGTCCCGTGTATTCGATACCTGGACTCACCAGGATATTACTTGTTCGATCTCCTGCGCTTGGGAGTAGTGCTCACATCATTTGAGACGAGGCACTATGACATAGCTACTTTATGGAAACCAACTTCTCATTCCATGAGATGTAGTCTAGACTTAACCCAAACCCTCGCGTCGTGCCCATACACCGAGCGACAGCGTAAATTAGGCTAGACAGAAAACAAGGGTCCGACTAGACTAATCATTATGATTTGGATGAGCACACTCATGATCATAAGTGTCTAGGGATAAAAACCAATGAGAGAATCGTATATGATATGCTTGACCGGCGCCCCGCTTGCGTCGCGGCGTCGCGGTGTCGTTTACCGCAAGTTTCACGGTTAGTGTAAGGTGCGGGAATATCGAACTCAGGGAGGCGAGGTTGTGCTTGGGTCAGGTAGGACCTAAATCACCCCGAGGGGCGAGCTAGCCCGAATCGGTGAATGGTTGTCACGAAAGGAAATAAATGGGTATGAACAACAAGAAAGAAAATCCGGGACTTCGGTTTCCAACCCGACGAGAGACTCTCGCCGATACGGCCTACGGGTATGGATAGCGATCGGGATTAGGGTCTAATGGTGAGACGTTGCCTCCAAAAGTGGTACCGGCGTCCCATGGGCCCGATAATCCGGTCGGTGCCCAGGATGATACACCGGACTTCCCGGATTCGATCAGTGGGCACTCCCGTGTCCATTAACACTGATCGATCCCGGGAGCACTAAGCCCGCAACAATAACTCCCAACGTCTCATCTTGCCGCTCCCGCGTGCTAGGATTCGGCGTCTACGCTAAGGGTGTGAGCTATGGCTAGGGAGTCAACCGCCAAGTTTATTCCCCCTTGGCCCGACGGTCAAAGGCGGTCTTTTTCCCGCCGATGACAATGAAACACCCCGCGTAACCGTTAGATTCCTACTCCCTATCGATTTCCTAACCCTACGGACGCATCGGGAAGAGCCCCCGAAGGGGTTTCCACCAAAATCCCAGATTTGGGAACTACTCACAAAAATTCATGAAAAAGCAATCTAAATGAAATTTGACCGTTGAAATCATAATCGGACAATTGCAATGCGGAAGTAATAGAGTAATAAAGACAAAACTAAAATTTTAGAAAGATCTGAAAACTTACAAAAGAGTAACAATTACATCCTGTTGAGTATTGGACTCCCCGGATTTGGTTTTGGATGATGAGCAAACATAAATATATCATGAACTAACAATTTGTGAGCGCAGTTATGGAGATCATCGCCAAATTCACGAGAACATCCAAAGCGACGTCTCAAGACTTCTCAAAGCGCGTGCTCGCATGCCTAAAGCTTCGTTGAAGCTTTTGTGCCTTCTTTGAAGTCAAGAATGAAGATTGAAGCTTTGAAGACGGATCGCTAAGGTTTATTTTATAGTCTTTTAGCTTCGATTTATAGAATGTTAAGCCTTGAGTAATTCTTACATTTCTATCTTCATTACGCTCATATCGTAGCTCTAGGATCTTAGTACAAGTTCATTCTAACTTCCTCGAAGCGTCGCGCTTCGATTCGGACTTGTTTGTGCATGTTAGTTGGTACAAGAAGAAGTACTGACCGACTAGATGGTGATCTAGTCGGTCAGTAACTATTCTTGGACCGACTAGTTTGCTTCCTTAATTTCCTGTTCAGTACTGTTTACAGTTAGTCGGTCTACGTTGACTCACCGACCGACTAGTTTGTGAACTAGTCGGTCAGTGATGCTTCTTTGACCGACTAGTTGTGACTTACTGTTCATGCTAAATTTCTCCTAAGCTACTGTTTATCGTTAGTCGGTCTAAGAACGTTTGGTGACCGACTAGTTGACAATCTAGTCGGTCAACTTTTGTTCTTGGACCGACTAAGTCAATGTGTATTCAGACTATTTCACTTTGCCTCTTAGTCGGTCTACGTTCACTGACTGACCGACTAGTTGTGAAACTAGTCGGTCAGAATGTCTTCTTGGACCGACTAGTTATCTAGGTCTGAAATCTTCATCTGTTCACTGTTCACCTCTTAGTCGGTTCATGTTGTTTCACCGACCGACTAGTTGATGAACTAGTCGGTCAGTGGTTGTTCTTTGACCAACTAGTCTGCTTCAGATTTAGATCCGTTGGAGTTTTGAAAGCGACGTTTCTCTCTCCCTTTTCCCTTGATCCTTTAAATACCTGGAGGGGTTATTTCATAGGATCCAAGGGCTGCTATTTCAGAGTTCTATTGATTCAAAGAGAAGTTTTCAACTCTCATCTTCAAGCTCTCCCATTCTCAAGAATCTCTCCCTCACTCTTATTCCTCAAGAGAGATTCATTGATTGTGAGCCTTCCAAGCCAAGGGCTTGATTCTAGGTCATCCATCTCATCCCTAGGCTTCCATTGCTGGTCATCTTCTTGAAGCTAGGGTTTGGTGACTCTTCCTCCATCAAAATCCTCTTTGCCCTAATTTGGTAAGAAATCTCAAGGCATAGGTATTTTGTTGGTAAGCATTTCATTTCAGTTATATTTGAATTGTATACTCTCGGTTGTGAGAGGTTTTGCGTGATCCCGGGTTGTGGGAGTCACGGTCATCGATTGTAGGTTGATTGCACTTGTGAGGTTTTCGCAAGTGTTCATATTGGAAATCTTGAGTTAGGGTTTCTAACTCAAGTATCCGGAAGGGATCCGGGTGGTTGGGACGTAGGATCACCGGGAACAAGTCGGGGAGACTTGGGTGGATCCGAACCCATTAAACCATTGTGTTTGCGTTTGCATTATTTCTTGATTGTTGTTATTCCGCATCGTTGTTTGTTAATTGCACGATAATTAGGAATAACACTCCTTATTATTTAAAAGTACTATTCACCCCCCCTCTAGTACATGTGCAGTAGCTTCCCAGGGCACTACAATTGGTATCAGAGCCAAGTTCAAAGCTACACATAGCCAAAGTTGAGAGCTATGACGAACAACGACTACAACGTCTTCAGGAACCGCGATGGAGTTTCTTCAGTTATGGAAGGACTATCCTCAGTCAGGCCTCCACACTTCAACGGTACCAACTACGGGTACTGGAAATGCCGGATGCAAATTTTCCTCCGGAGCGCTTCACTATGGAGAGCCACCATGACGGAGTATGTCGAGCCTTCCGAAGAAGATTTCGCGAAGTGGACTCCCGCGGAGGTCGCCGCGGAAGTAGCCAATGCCAAGGCAATGAATGCCTTGAATTGTGCGTTGGAGCCCGAGGACTTCAACAAGATATGCACATGTAAGAGTGCATATCAAATATGGAACCAACTCCTCATATTGCACGAAGGATCGAGTACGGTAAAAGATTCTAAACTCGTCGTTGCTAATAAAGAATTTGAGTTGTTTCATATGGAGCAGGGCGAAACAATGAAGGAATATTACGCTCGCTTCGTGGATATATCAAACGACTTGGAAGCTCTTGGGAAGGTCTATACCCAAAAGGAGAAAGTCGCGAAGATTATCGACGGTCTTCCATCACATTGGGAAAAGCGTACCTTCGCCATCGAGGAAGGTAACGACATGAATAAATATACCGTCGTACAACTAATGGGTACCTTGTTGTCTTACGAGGTACGCAAGGATAGTAAGATCCGAATGAAGGAAAAGATGAAAGCGTACTTGAAGCAAGATGAGCCAAAGAAAAAGGGGATTGCCTTCAAGGCCGCTCCATCTACCGATGATGAAGAATCGGAAGACGAATTGGACATGGAATCCATTGCCCGTATGGCAAGGAAGTTCGATCGATTCCTCCGAGAAGGTATATCTTTGAATAAATCTAAAGTTAGTTCGACTAATGCTTCTACTCCCGTGTGTTATAAATGCAACAAGCCAGGACACATCAAACCGGATTGTCCTCTCTACAAACACAAGGAGAAAGGGAAAGCATCAAAGTACGACAAGTCGAGAAAGTACAAGAAAGGACTTGTTGGAACATTCACCGACTCCGAAGAGGATTCCTCAAGTGGAGAGTCGGATGATGGAAGAGTGGAGAAAGCAAAACTTTGCTTCATGGCTAATGAGGCAAAAGTTCGAAAGTCCTCATTCGATGATAGCGAGGATGAAAGCGAGGATGGTAGCGATGATGGAAGCGGAGAACCTACTATTGATGAAATGAGGTTAGCTAACCAAGAAATTTGGTCTAAATTTACTAAATTAGTAGATAGATATAATAAGACCAAAGATGAACTTGTTAGCCTCCAAACCTCTCCTAAGTCTACCATCACCAACAATGACACCATTGTTGAGACACTCGCCAATGAGAAAGCAAGTTTGCTTACTCATAATGGCTTGTTGAGAAATGAGGTGAAGTCCCTCAAATCTCAACTTGAGCATGTTCTTGTTGAGGATTCGGATGAACATGTGATAGCCGATTTGACGTCTCAAAACTCAACTTTGAGTATTGAGAATAAGAATCTCAAATCACGTGTTTATGTACTCACATCGCAAGTATCCACTTTGGATGCTTCTTTGCATTCCCTCAAAGAGAAGTATGAGTGCACGTTAGGCCGTATCAATGATTTCAATAAAGGTAAGGGCCATTTGGATAATATCCTAAATGACTTACTTCCGGCCAAACACCACATTGGCTTGGGGTATAAGATGGGAGACTCATCCAAATCGCCTACCACCTTTGTTAGGCCGACATCCGATGCCTCGACGAGTGGGAGCAAACACCCCATTGGTAGTTCTCCTACCAATAGTGCTTCCACTTCGTACACACCCCCGATTGGAAAGAAACCCACTTTGGGTAGACCTCCAAAGAGGGGTCATGCATTTTTGTACTCACATGCTATGCCACGTAGGAACACACATCCTACTCCACCGGTGCATGCTAATATTAATGATGATTTTTATGGTCCGCACCCACGAGCACGTGCTAACACTCATATGAGACACTCACATGCACGTAATCATGCTCATGCACATCCTAATGCATATGTTCAAACATCTCATCCACATGTGCATGCCTACTCTCATAATCATCCTCATGCTTATCCACGTATGTATGCTACACCACATCATGGATCTCATGCTCATCATAATGCTATTGCTAGAACTCATGCTCCTAGGCCACATGCACCACATAGAAATCAAACTTTTGTGCATGCAACCACTAGGAAGAGGATTCCCAAAATGTACACTATTTGGGGTCCCAAGAACACTAGCGATGATGCTATGAATGTTTATGTGAAATCATATATTAATGATGTTATTTTGAATGATGATTATGTTGGGAAGTCAAGTTCCTCTTGGACTTGGTTTCCGAAGGGTTAGTTCCTTTAACCTTTCAATGCTTGGTACCATGAGCTTATGATCATGTTATGGGTACCAAGGCATTTGTTTATAAATTTGATTTTGATTACATTAACTCATGGGTTACAATTATTTTAATTTCATATTTCAAATTTGTTGTCTAACCCATTGGATCCAAAAGGGTTTTTGGATACCAAAATGAAGTTGTCTAGGTTCAATCCACCGTGGGATACCAACCCTACCAACTCCTCGATTTGCGAAGACTTTCATTCAAACGGAGTTGATGGTGCTTAGGTAATGCACCAATGTAGGGGGAGCTTAATGTTGTAAGTATAATATTACATTTGGTATCCATAAGGGTTGAATGCATGCTTGGTTAGAATATATTTCTTTACATTGGTAACATTTTGTTTCTCCTAGCATGATAGAATTGTGAATGCCATAAATGCTTTGAAATTCTTATCTATTTTGGCATGATATGTTTTTAAAAATTATAATGATAATTTTCGTATTACTTTTATCACATTGTCGCTTCTCATCGCACACTTCACTTAGTTTTGATGTGCTTTTACTTTATGTTCATCTTCGATCGATATTGTATCATTTGATATTCTATGATGTGCACCACTCTTTTGATGGTTCATTCCTTTGTGCACATTTTATGTATGTCTCTGATATTGATTTCGTCGCTCGACGATTTATTTTGATTCAATAGCTTTAGTTGTATGAAAACATAGAATTGTTTTCCATGCACTAAAATAGCTATAAATGTTGATATTGGAGTGTAAATTCATTTCATCAACAAGTGAATTTACATTTGATATTTTGATGATTTAAGTTTTCAATTTTCGACTATGGTCTCATTGACACGCTTTGATTTTATTCGAATTTTATTTTGGTGTCATATGAAACGTGGTCGTATTCTTAGACTCCCATGCTTAATGAATTATTTGGACATGATTTATTGTCATTGGCTTCCTCCCGCTCTTTTTGGATTATGCCAAAGGGGGAGAGACATAATAATGGCATAATAATGGCATGTGCTAAATGATAATTTACCATGAATCTAATTTGATATGTTAGATTCAGGGGGGAGTTAAGATATAAAAATGGATTACAAGTCCTAAATCTCAAATATTGGATTTGCATTTTTACTTTCCTCGTCTGCTTGATGAATGTGCTTATTATTTCATATGGAACTAATGTGTCATCAATGCAGGGGGAGTAAGTATATTTCATTTAGCACATTCTTATTGATTATTATTTATGTTGGTTTGTCATCACCAAAAAGGGGGAGAATGTTGAGTATTGGACTCCCCGGATTTGGTTTTGGATGATGAGCAAACATAAATATATCATGAACTAACAATTTGTGAGCGCAGTTATGGAGATCGTCGCCAAATTCACGAGAACATCCAAAGCGACGTCTCAAGACTTCTCAAAGCGCGTGCTCGCATGCCTAAAGCTTCGTTGAAGCTTTTGTGCCTTCTTTGAAGTCAAGAATGAAGATTGAAGCTTTGAAGACGGATCGCTAAGGTTTATTTTATAGTCTTTTAGCTTCGATTTATAGAATGTTAAGCCTTGAGTAATTCTTACATTTCTATCTTCATTACGCTCATATCGTAGCTCTAGGATCTTAGTACAAGTTCATTCTAACTTCCTCGAAGCGTCGCGCTTCGATTCGGACTTGTTTGTGCATGTTAGTTGGTACAAGAAGAAGTACTGACCGACTAGATGGTGATCTAGTCGGTCAGTAACTATTCTTGGACCGACTAGTTTGCTTCCTTAATTTCCTGTTCAGTACTGTTTACAGTTAGTCGGTCTACGTTGACTCACCGACCGACTAGTTTGTGAACTAGTCGGTCAGTGATGCTTCTTTGACCGACTAGTTGTGACTTACTATTCATGCTAAATTTCTCCTAAGCTACTGTTTATCGTTAGTCGGTCTAAGAACGTTTGGTGACCGACTAGTTGACAATCTAGTTGGTCAACTTTTGTTCTTGGACCGACTAAGTCAATGTGTATTCAGACTATTTCACTTTGCCTCTTAGTCGGTCTACGTTCACTGACTGACCGACTAGTTGTGAAACTAGTCGGTCAGAATGTCTTCTTGGACCGACTAGTTATCTAGGTCTGAAATCTTCATCTGTTCACTGTTCACCTCTTAGTCGGTTCATGTTGTTTCACCGACCGACTAGTTGATGAACTAGTCGGTCAGTGGTTGTTCTTTGACCAACTAGTCTGCTTCAGATTTAGATCCGTTGGAGTTTTGAAAGCGACGTTTCTCTCTCCCTTTTCCCTTGATCCTTTAAATACCTGGAGGGGTTATTTCATAGGATCCAAGGGCTGCTATTTCAGAGTTCTATTGATTCAAAGAGAAGTTTTCAACTCTCATCTTCAAGCTCTCCCATTCTCAAGAATCTCTCCCTCACTCTTATTCCTCAAGAGAGATTCATTGATTGTGAGCCTTCCAAGCCAAGGGCTTGATTCTAGGTCATCCATCTCATCCCTAGGCTTCCATTGCTGGTCATCTTCTTGAAGCTAGGGTTTGGTGACTCTTCCTCCATCAAAATCCTCTTTGCCCTAATTTGGTAAGAAATCTCAAGGCATAGGTATTTTGTTGGTAAGCATTTCATTTCAGTTATATTTGAATTGTATACTCTCGGTTGTGAGAGGTTTTGCGTGATCCCGGGTTGTGGGAGTCACGGTCATCGATTGTAGGTTGATTGCACTTGTGAGGTTTTCGCAAGTGTTCATATTGGAAATCTTGAGTTAGGGTTTCTAACTCAAGTATCCGGAAGGGATCCGGGTGGTTGGGACGTAGGATCACCGGGAACAAGTCGGGGAGACTTGGGTGGATCCGAACCCATTAAACCATTGTGTTTGTGTTTGCATTATTTCTTGATTGTTGTTATTCCGCATCGTTGTTTGTTAATTGCACGATAATTAGGAATAACACTCCTTATTATTTAAAAGTACTATTCACCCCCCCTCTAGTACATGTGCAGTAGCTTCCCAGGGCACTACAATTGGTATCAGAGCCAAGTTCAAAGCTACACATAGCCAAAGTTGAGAGCTATGACGAACAACGACTACAACGTCTTCAGGAACCGCGATGGAGTTTCTTCAGTTATGGAAGGACTATCCTCAGTCAGGCCTCCACACTTCAACGGTACCAACTACGGGTACTGGAAATGCCGGATGCAAATTTTCCTCCGGAGCGCTTCACTATGGAGAGCCACCATGACGGAGTATGTCGAGCCTTCCGAAGAAGATTTCGCGAAGTGGACTCCCGCGGAGGTCGCCGCGGAAGTAGCCAATGCCAAGGCAATGAATGCCTTGAATTGTGCGTTGGAGCCCGAGGACTTCAACAAGATATGCACATGTAAGAGTGCATATCAAATATGGAACCAACTCCTCATATTGCACGAAGGATCGAGTACGGTAAAAGATTCTAAACTCGTCGTTGCTAATAAAGAATTTGAGTTGTTTCATATGGAGCAGGGCGAAACAATGAAGGAATATTACGCTCGCTTCGTGGATATATCAAACGACTTGGAAGCTCTTGGGAAGGTCTATACCCAAAAGGAGAAAGTCGCGAAGATTATCGACGGTCTTCCATCACATTGGGAAAAGCGTACCTTCGCCATCGAGGAAGGTAACGACATGAATAAATATACCGTCGTACAACTAATGGGTACCTTGTTGTCTTACGAGGTACGCAAGGATAGTAAGATCCGAATGAAGGAAAAGATGAAAGCGTACTTGAAGCAAGATGAGCCAAAGAAAAAGGGGATTGCCTTCAAGGCCGCTCCATCTACCGATGATGAAGAATCGGAAGACGAATTGGACATGGAATCCATTGCCCGTATGGCAAGGAAGTTCGATCGATTCCTCCGAGAAGGTATATCTTTGAATAAATCTAAAGTTAGTTCGACTAATGCTTCTACTCCCGTGTGTTATAAATGCAACAAGCCAGGACACATCAAACCGGATTGTCCTCTCTACAAACACAAGGAGAAAGGGAAAGCATCAAAGTACGACAAGTCGAGAAAGTACAAGAAAGGACTTGTTGGAACATTCACCGACTCCGAAGAGGATTCCTCAAGTGGAGAGTCGGATGATGGAAGAGTGGAGAAAGCAAAACTTTGCTTCATGGCTAATGAGGCAAAAGTTCGAAAGTCCTCATTCGATGATAGCGAGGATGAAAGCGAGGATGGTAGCGATGATGGAAGCGGAGAACCTACTATTGATGAAATGAGGTTAGCTAACCAAGAAATTTGGTCTAAATTTACTAAATTAGTAGATAGATATAATAAGACCAAAGATGAACTTGTTAGCCTCCAAACCTCTCCTAAGTCTACCATCACCAACAATGACACCATTGTTGAGACACTCGCCAATGAGAAAGCAAGTTTGCTTACTCATAATGGCTTGTTGAGAAATGAGGTGAAGTCCCTCAAATCTCAACTTGAGCATGTTCTTGTTGAGGATTCGGATGAACATGTGATAGCCGATTTGACGTCTCAAAACTCAACTTTGAGTATTGAGAATAAGAATCTCAAATCACGTGTTTATGTACTCACATCGCAAGTATCCACTTTGGATGCTTCTTTGCATTCCCTCAAAGAGAAGTATGAGTGCACGTTAGGCCGTATCAATGATTTCAATAAAGGTAAGGGCCATTTGGATAATATCCTAAATGACTTACTTCCGGCCAAACACCACATTGGCTTGGGGTATAAGATGGGAGACTCATCCAAATCGCCTACCACCTTTGTTAGGCCGACATCCGATGCCTCGACGAGTGGGAGCAAACACCCCATTGGTAGTTCTCCTACCAATAGTGCTTCCACTTCGTACACACCCCCGATTGGAAAGAAACCCACTTTGGGTAGACCTCCAAAGAGGGGTCATGCATTTTTGTACTCACATGCTATGCCACGTAGGAACACACATCCTACTCCACCGGTGCATGCTAATATTAATGATGATTTTTATGGTCCGCACCCACGAGCACGTGCTAACACTCATATGAGACACTCACATGCACGTAATCATGCTCATGCACATCCTAATGCATATGTTCAAACATCTCATCCACATGTGCATGCCTACTCTCATAATCATCCTCATGCTTATCCACGTATGTATGCTACACCACATCATGGATCTCATGCTCATCATAATGCTATTGCTAGAACTCATGCTCCTAGGCCACATGCACCACATAGAAATCAAACTTTTGTGCATGCAACCACTAGGAAGAGGATTCCCAAAATGTACACTATTTGGGGTCCCAAGAACACTAGCGATGATGCTATGAATGTTTATGTGAAATCATATATTAATGATGTTATTTTGAATGATGATTATGTTGGGAAGTCAAGTTCCTCTTGGACTTGGTTTCCGAAGGGTTAGTTCCTTTAACCTTTCAATGCTTGGTACCATGAGCTTATGATCATGTTATGGGTACCAAGGCATTTGTTTATAAATTTGATTTTGATTACATTAACTCATGGGTTACAATTATTTTAATTTCATATTTCAAATTTGTTGTCTAACCCATTGGATCCAAAAGGGTTTTTGGATACCAAAATGAAGTTGTCTAGGTTCAATCCACCGTGGGATACCAACCCTACCAACTCCTCGATTTGCGAAGACTTTCATTCAAACGGAGTTGATGGTGCTTAGGTAATGCACCAATGTAGGGGGAGCTTAATGTTGTAAGTATAATATTACATTTGGTATCCATAAGGGTTGAATGCATGCTTGGTTAGAATATATTTCTTTACATTGGTAACATTTTGTTTCTCCTAGCATGATAGAATTGTGAATGCCATAAATGCTTTGAAATTCTTATCTATTTTGGCATGATATGTTTTTAAAAATTATAATGATAATTTTCGTATTACTTTTATCACATTGTCGCTTCTCATCGCACACTTCACTTAATTTTGATGTGCTTTTACTTTATGTTCATCTTCGATCGATATTGTATCATTTGATATTCTATGATGTGCACCACTCTTTTGATGGTTCATTCCTTTGTGCACATTTTATGTATGTCTCTGATATTGATTTCGTCGCTCGACGATTTATTTTGATTCAATAGCTTTAGTTGTATGAAAACATAGAATTGTTTTCCATGCACTAAAATAGCTATAAATGTTGATATTGGAGTGTAAATTCATTTCATCAACAAGTGAATTTACATTTGATATTTTGATGATTTAAGTTTTCAATTTTCGACTATGGTCTCATTGACACGCTTTGATTTTATTCGAATTTTATTTTGGTGTCATATGAAACGTGGTCGTATTCTTAGACTCCCATGCTTAATGAATTATTTGGACATGATTTATTGTCATTGGCTTCCTCCCGCTCTTTTTGGATTATGCCAAAGGGGGAAAGACATAATAATGGCATAATAATGGCATGTGCTAAATGATAATTTACCATGAATCTAATTTGATATGTTAGATTCAGGGGGAGTTAAGATATAAAAATGGATTACAAGTCCTAAATCTCAAATATTGGATTTGCATTTTTACTTTCCTCGTCTGCTTGATGAATGTGCTTATTATTTCATATGGAACTAATGTGTCATCAATGCAGGGGGAGTAAGTATATTTCATTTAGCACATTCTTATTGATTATTATTTATGTTGGTTTGTCATCACCAAAAAGGGGGAGAATGTTGAGTATTGGACTCCCCGGATTTGGTTTTGGATGATGAGCAAACATAAATATATCATGAACTAACAATTTGTGAGCGCAGTTATGGAGATCGTCGCCAAATTCACGAGAACATCCAAAGCGACGTCTCAAGACTTCTCAAAGCGCGTGCTCGCATGCCTAAAGCTTCGTTGAAGCTTTTGTGCCTTCTTTGAAGTCAAGAATGAAGATTGAAGCTTTGAAGACGGATCGCTAAGGTTTATTTTATAGTCTTTTAGCTTCGATTTATAGAATGTTAAGCCTTGAGTAATTCTTACATTTCTATCTTCATTACGCTCATATCGTAGCTCTAGGATCTTAGTACAAGTTCATTCTAACTTCCTCGAAGCGTCGCGCTTCGATTCGGACTTGTTTGTGCATGTTAGTTGGTACAAGAAGAAGTACTGACCGACTAGATGGTGATCTAGTCGGTCAGCAACTATTCTTGGACCGACTAGTTTGCTTCCTTAATTTCCTGTTCAGTACTGTTTACAGTTAGTCGGTCTACGTTGACTCACCGACCGACTAGTTTGTGAACTAGTCGGTCAGTGATGCTTCTTTGACCGACTAGTTGTGACTTACTGTTCATGCTAAATTTCTCCTAAGCTACTGTTTATCGTTAGTCGGTCTAAGAACGTTTGGTGACCGACTAGTTGACAATCTAGTCGGTCAACTTTTGTTCTTGGACCGACTAAGTCAATGTGTATTCAGACTATTTCACTTTGCCTCTTAGTCGGTCTACGTTCACTGACTGACCGACTAGTTGTGAAACTAGTCGGTCAGAATGTCTTCTTGGACCGACTAGTTATCTAGGTCTGAAATCTTCATCTGTTCACTGTTCACCTCTTAGTCGGTTCATGTTGTTTCACCGACCGACTAGTTGATGAACTAGTCGGTCAGTGGTTGTTCTTTGACCAACTAGTCTGCTTCAGATTTAGATCCGTTGGAGTTTTGAAAGCGACGTTTCTCTCTCCCTTTTCCCTTGATCCTTTAAATACCTGGAGGGGTTATTTCATAGGATCCAAGGGCTGCTATTTCAGAGTTCTATTGATTCAAAGAGAAGTTTTCAACTCTCATCTTCAAGCTCTCCCATTCTCAAGAATCTCTCCCTCACTCTTATTCCTCAAGAGAGATTCATTGATTGTGAGCCTTCCAAGCCAAGGGCTTGATTCTAGGTCATCCATCTCATCCCTAGGCTTCCATTGCTGGTCATCTTCTTGAAGCTAGGGTTTGGTGACTCTTCCTCCATCAAAATCCTCTTTGCCCTAATTTGGTAAGAAATCTCAAGGCATAGGTATTTTGTTGGTAAGCATTTCATTTCAGTTATATTTGAATTGTATACTCTCGGTTGTGAGAGGTTTTGCGTGATCCCGGGTTGTGGGAGTCACGGTCATCGATTGTAGGTCGATTGCACTTGTGAGGTTTTCGCAAGTGTTCATATTGGAAATCTTGAGTTAGGGTTTCTAACTCAAGTATCCGGAAGGGATCCGGGTGGTTGGGACGTAGGATCACCGGGAACAAGTCGGGGAGACTTGGGTGGATCCGAACCCATTAAACCATTGTGTTTGCGTTTGCATTATTTCTTGATTGTTGTTATTTCGCATCGTTGTTTGTTAATTGCACGATAATTAGGAATAACACTCCTTATTATTTAAAAGTACTATTCACCCCCCCTCTAGTACATGTGCAGTAGCTTCCCAGGGCACTACAATTGGTATCAGAGCCAAGTTCAAAGCTACACATAGCCAAAGTTGAGAGCTATGACGAACAACGACTACAACGTCTTCAGGAACCGCGATGGAGTTTCTTCAGTTATGGAAGGACTATCCTCAGTCAGGCCTCCACACTTCAACGGTACCAACTACGGGTACTGGAAATGCCGGATGCAAATTTTCCTCCGGAGCGCTTCACTATGGAGAGCCACCATGACGGAGTATGTCGAGCCTTCCGAAGAAGATTTCGCGAAGTGGACTCCCGCGGAGGTCGCCGCGGAAGTAGCCAATGCCAAGGCAATGAATGCCTTGAATTGTGCGTTGGAGCCCGAGGACTTCAACAAGATATGCACATGTAAGAGTGCATATCAAATATGGAACCAACTCCTCATATTGCACGAAGGATCGAGTACGGTAAAAGATTCTAAACTCGTCGTTGCTAATAAAGAATTTGAGTTGTTTCATATGGAGCAGGGCGAAACAATGAAGGAATATTACGCTCGCTTCGTGGATATATCAAACGACTTGGAAGCTCTTGGGAAGGTCTATACCCAAAAGGAGAAAGTCGCGAAGATTATCGACGGTCTTCCATCACATTGGGAAAAGCGTACCTTCGCCATCGAGGAAGGTAACGACATGAATAAATATACCGTCGTACAACTAATGGGTACCTTGTTGTCTTACGAGGTACGCAAGGATAGTAAGATCCGAATGAAGGAAAAGATGAAAGCGTACTTGAAGCAAGATGAGCCAAAGAAAAAGGGGATTGCCTTCAAGGCCGCTCCATCTACCGATGATGAAGAATCGGAAGACGAATTGGACATGGAATCCATTGCCCGTATGGCAAGGAAGTTCGATCGATTCCTCCGAGAAGGTATATCTTTGAATAAATCTAAAGTTAGTTCGACTAATGCTTCTACTCCCGTGTGTTATAAATGCAACAAGCCAGGACACATCAAACCGGATTGTCCTCTCTACAAACACAAGGAGAAAGGGAAAGCATCAAAGTACGACAAGTCGAGAAAGTACAAGAAAGGACTTGTTGGAACATTCACCGACTCCGAAGAGGATTCCTCAAGTGGAGAGTCGGATGATGGAAGAGTGGAGAAAGCAAAACTTTGCTTCATGGCTAATGAGGCAAAAGTTCGAAAGTCCTCATTCGATGATAGCGAGGATGAAAGCGAGGATGGTAGCGATGATGGAAGCGGAGAACCTACTATTGATGAAATGAGGTTAGCTAACCAAGAAATTTGGTCTAAATTTACTAAATTAGTAGATAGATATAATAAGACCAAAGATGAACTTGTTAGCCTCCAAACCTCTCCTAAGTCTACCATCACCAACAATGACACCATTGTTGAGACACTCGCCAATGAGAAAGCAAGTTTGCTTACTCATAATGGCTTGTTGAGAAATGAGGTGAAGTCCCTCAAATCTCAACTTGAGCATGTTCTTGTTGAGGATTCGGATGAACATGTGATAGCCGATTTGACGTCTCAAAACTCAACTTTGAGTATTGAGAATAAGAATCTCAAATCACGTGTTTATGTACTCACATCGCAAGTATCCACTTTGGATGCTTCTTTGCATTCCCTCAAAGAGAAGTATGAGTGCACGTTAGGCCGTATCAATGATTTCAATAAAGGTAAGGGCCATTTGGATAATATCCTAAATGACTTACTTCCGGCCAAACACCACATTGGCTTGGGGTATAAGATGGGAGACTCATCCAAATCGCCTACCACCTTTGTTAGGCCGACATCCGATGCCTCGACGAGTGGGAGCAAACACCCCATTGGTAGTTCTCCTACCAATAGTGCTTCCACTTCGTACACACCCCCGATTGGAAAGAAACCCACTTTGGGTAGACCTCCAAAGAGGGGTCATGCATTTTTGTACTCACATGCTATGCCACGTAGGAACACACATCCTACTCCACCGGTGCATGCTAATATTAATGATGATTTTTATGGTCCGCACCCACGAGCACGTGCTAACACTCATATGAGACACTCACATGCACGTAATCATGCTCATGCACATCCTAATGCATATGTTCAAACATCTCATCCACATGTGCATGCCTACTCTCATAATCATCCTCATGCTTATCCACGTATGTATGCTACACCACATCATGGATCTCATGCTCATCATAATGCTATTTCTAGAACTCATGCTCCTAGGCCACATGCACCACATAGAAATCAAACTTTTGTGCATGCAACCACTAGGAAGAGGATTCCCAAAATGTACACTATTTGGGGTCCCAAGAACACTAGCGATGATGCTATGAATGTTTATGTGAAATCATATATTAATGATGTTATTTTGAATGATGATTATGTTGGGAAGTCAAGTTCCTCTTGGACTTGGTTTCCGAAGGGTTAGTTCCTTTAACCTTTCAATGCTTGGTACCATGAGCTTATGATCATGTTATGGGTACCAAGGCATTTGTTTATAAATTTGATTTTGATTACATTAACTCATGGGTTACAATTATTTTAATTTCATATTTCAAATTTGTTGTCTAACCCATTGGATCCAAAAGGGTTTTTGGATACCAAAATGAAGTTGTCTAGGTTCAATCCACCGTGGGATACCAACCCTACCAACTCCTCGATTTGCGAAGACTTTCATTTAAACGGAGTTGATGGTGCTTAGGTAATGCACCAATGTAGGGGGAGCTTAATGTTGTAAGTATAATATTACATTTGGTATCCATAAGGGTTGAATGCATGCTTGGTTAGAATATATTTCTTTACATTGGTAACATTTTGTTTCTCCTAGCATGATAGAATTGTGAATGCCATAAATGCTTTGAAATTCTTATCTATTTTGGCATGATATGTTTTTAAAAATTATAATGATAATTTTCGTATTACTTTTATCACATTGTCGCTTCTCATCGCACACTTCACTTAGTTTTGATGTGCTTTTACTTTATGTTCATCTTCGATCGATATTGTATCATTTGATATTCTATGATGTGCACCACTCTTTTGATGGTTCATTCCTTTGTGCACATTTTATGTATGTCTCTGATATTGATTTCGTCGCTCGACGATTTATTTTGATTCAATAGCTTTAGTTGTATGAAAACATAGAATTGTTTTCCATGCACTAAAATAGCTATAAATGTTGATATTGGAGTGTAAATTCATTTCATCAACAAGTGAATTTACATTTGATATTTTGATGATTTAAGTTTTCAATTTTCGACTATGGTCTCATTGACACGCTTTGATTTTATTCGAATTTTATTTTGGTGTCATATGAAACGTGGTCGTATTCTTAGACTCCCATGCTTAATGAATTATTTGGACATGATTTATTGTCATTGGCTTCCTCCCGCTCTTTTTGGATTATGCCAAAGGGGGAGAGACATAATAATGGCATAATAATGGCATGTGCTAAATGATAATTTACCATGAATCTAATTTGATATGTTAGATTCAGGGGGGAGTTAAGATATAAAAATGGATTACAAGTCCTAAATCTCAAATATTGGATTTGCATTTTTACTTTCCTCGTCTGCTTGATGAATGTGCTTATTATTTCATATGGAACTAATGTGTCATCAATGCAGGGGGAGTAAGTATATTTCATTTAGCACATTCTTATTGATTATTATTTATGTTGGTTTGTCATCACCAAAAAGGGGGAGAATGTTGAGTATTGGACTCCCCGGATTTGGTTTTGGATGATGAGCAAACATAAATATATCATGAACTAACAATTTGTGAGCGCAGTTATGGAGATCGTCGCCAAATTCACGAGAACATCCAAAGCGACGTCTCAAGACTTCTCAAAGCGCGTGCTCGCATGCCTAAAGCTTCGTTGAAGCTTTTGTGCCTTCTTTGAAGTCAAGAATGAAGATTGAAGCTTTGAAGACGGATCGCTAAGGTTTATTTTATAGTCTTTTAGCTTCGATTTATAGAATGTTAAGCCTTGAGTAATTCTTACATTTCTATCTTCATTACGCTCATATCGTAGCTCTAGGATCTTAGTACAAGTTCATTCTAACTTCCTCGAAGCGTCGCGCTTCGATTCGGACTTGTTTGTGCATGTTAGTTGGTACAAGAAGAAGTACTGACCGACTAGATGGTGATCTAGTCGGTCAGCAACTATTCTTGGACCGACTAGTTTGCTTCCTTAATTTCCTGTTCAGTACTGTTTACAGTTAGTCGGTCTACGTTGACTCACCGACCGACTAGTTTGTGAACTAGTCGGTCAGTGATGCTTCTTTGACCGACTAGTTGTGACTTACTGTTCATGCTAAATTTCTCCTAAGCTACTGTTTATCGTTAGTCGGTCTAAGAACGTTTGGTGACCGACTAGTTGACAATCTAGTCGGTCAACTTTTGTTCTTGGACCGACTAAGTCAATGTGTATTCAGACTATTTCACTTTGCCTCTTAGTCGGTCTACGTTCACTGACTGACCGACTAGTTGTGAAACTAGTCGGTCAGAATGTCTTCTTGGACCGACTAGTTATCTAGGTCTGAAATCTTCATCTGTTCACTGTTCACCTCTTAGTCGGTTCATGTTGTTTCACCGACCGACTAGTTGATGAACTAGTCGGTCAGTGGTTGTTCTTTGACCAACTAGTCTGCTTCAGATTTAGATCCGTTGGAGTTTTGAAAGCGACGTTTCTCTCTCCCTTTTCCCTTGATCCTTTAAATACCTGGAGGGGTTATTTCATAGGATCCAAGGGCTGCTATTTCAGAGTTCTATTGATTCAAAGAGAAGTTTTCAACTCTCATCTTCAAGCTCTCCCATTCTCAAGAATCTCTCCCTCACTCTTATTCCTCAAGAGAGATTCATTGATTGTGAGCCTTCCAAGCCAAGGGCTTGATTCTAGGTCATCCATCTCATCCATAGGCTTCCATTGCTGGTCATCTTCTTGAAGCTAGGGTTTGGTGACTCTTCCTCCATCAAAATCCTCTTTGCCCTAATTTGGTAAGAAATCTCAAGGCATAGGTATTTTGTTGGTAAGCATTTCATTTCAGTTATATTTGAATTGTATACTCTCGGTTGTGAGAGGTTTTGCGTGATCCCGGGTTGTGGGAGTCACGGTCATCGATTGTAGGTCGATTGCACTTGTGAGGTTTTCGCAAGTGTTCATATTGGAAATCTTGAGTTAGGGTTTCTAACTCAAGTATCCGGAAGGGATCCGGGTGGTTGGGACGTAGGATCACCGGGAACAAGTCGGGGAGACTTGGGTGGATCCGAACCCATTAAACCATTGTGTTTGCGTTTGCATTATTTCTTGATTGTTGTTATTCCGCATCGTTGTTTGTTAATTGCACGATAATTAGGAATAACACTCCTTATTATTTAAAAGTACTATTCACCCCCCCTCTAGTACATGTGCAGTAGCTTCCCAGGGCACTACACAGCCGTCACAAGGAAATAAAACAGCAGGAAAAATAACAGCTCCCGTTTCTGGAACCCTAGGGGTTCTATTTATAGACCGCCGCATCAACCGATCGGTTGACAAGTCAACCGATCGGTTGATCCGTTACAGATAAATTACAGAAAACGGCGACTTTTCACCCGATCTCATGAACCGGTCGGGTGAGTTCTTGAGTGACCGGTTGGATCTTGGAGCGGTCGGGTGAATCGATCGGTTCAACGTCCGTGTCTTCAGCTCATCTTCTTCAGCTACAGATGAACCGATCGGGTGAGAGTCACCCGATCGGTTGGAATTCTGCTCGAAAAAACAGAGAACAGCCGCCCGCAGAACCGGTCTGTGAACCGGTCGGGTGGCTTCTTTGTGAGCTGCGGTAGAGACCGGGTGGTGCACGCGTGCATCACCCGATCGGTTGGAGATGACCAACCGATCGGGTGAGGGGCTGAAAGATGAATTCTTTGGCGTTTGACCCCCTGGATCACGCGTGACTTCTCCCGTTGCTCCGGGGACTTGGGATATCATCGTTAAACGTCCCCTACATGGTCAATCCCCTGCAATCATGGATAAACAAAGAAAAGTGAAAGAAAACGGGAAAATACACGAAAACGGATAAGAGACGGCGGAAAAACACGGAGAAACAAAAAAGAAAACGTGCGTGAATATATGAAATATAAATGCACGTCAAAATCCCCCAAGCTGAACTCTTCCTCGTCCTCGAGGAAGACGAGTGAGAGTAGGAGCTCGGAAGGGGAAAATAGAGAGGAAGAAAGAAAAAGGAAACTCTAAGCCCTAGATCGCCCATCAGAGCCACCAAAATCAAAAACCACTCACCAAGCAAGCAAACGCCAAATCACACCACTAAACCTAGGAAAGCGAGTCCAAATAAGTGTCGTGGGTCCACGCAGTGAAGCGCGAGTGAGCGTGGTCGTGTGCTAGCAAATGGTGATGCTTTCTACGATGTGCTATGAGGCTCGATATACACAAATCCAAGATATGACCCAAAATATCGATCCGAATTGAATTAAGCAGCGAATATAAGTTCAAGCATGCATGGGAAGAGTGGGAATAGAAGCGTATCATGCATCGGGGACTCCACAACTAGGGTTAAGGAAATCACGCCACTATAGCCTAGATACTAGCTAAAAAGTTCCTAAGCTAAGTGTTTTCGATAACGACGGGGGTTGAGATGATGTGGAGAAGAACACTCGGTGCAAATTCTCGCCTTCCCTTTATTCTTGGCAAGTATGAAAAAATATTCACACGGAAATTCCCTTTTTTTTTCTTTTTTAGAGCTTTGGGCATTTGTATTTTTTTTGGATTTTTGGGCTATACATGATTTTTTTCTTTTCTTTTTGGGTTTTTCTTTTCTTTTCTCTTTTTTTTTGGATTTTGAATTTTGGGCTTTTGGCTATACACATGTGTACTCTCTCAAGTGGGAGAACGGTACACGACGAGGGGATTTGCACCAAGTAAAACAGAAAAGAAATCGAAATCTAAACACTTGGGCAAAGGAAACTATTCTCGCTAAATAGAGCATAGGCTAAATGGGTTATCCTAGTCCTTAGTTGGGGAATCCCGACGCATGCGAATTGAAGTATACGATATAATATAGCATGCATATAGTGAAACAAATACCGCATATTCAAATTGGAGCATGATAATCTAGGGGTCATTCCTGGACAGGTATATAAAGTAAAATCACAAAGCAGAAGCACACCAAATGCTAGTCACGACACACGACTCACAAAAAGCTAAGTAGACCCACAATGCGTGAAATGCAAGAGGACTCGAAATCCTAGGGTTAGTGAGTGTGATTATCGATGCAATGCTAGGTGTGTGTGACTTTGTGGCGATTCATCATAGGATTCATTTCTAGGAGAAAGAGCTAAAGAAGAAGAAACAAGAAAAAAGAAAAACACGATGGAAAACGACTCAAATAACGTAGAAAAACAACACAAATGACGCACGAAGTGCGACTCCCCCAAGCTGAAACTTGCATTGCCCTCAATGTAATAAGAGTGAGCACGGGAGGGCAATGAAAATGGGGGGGAATATGCACTGACACAAAAAGAAATGAAAACGAGGAAAACACATAGATAAAACTGAAAAAGAAAGAAAGATCAAAATCAAAACCAAACAACACGAGAATAAAAATAAAAATAAAACCACACGACACGACACTCAAAAACGAAAAACAAACACACACACACAAAAATGAGAAAAACAAACAAAACACGACAGCACACCAAAATAGACGTCCCCCAAGCTAGACCAGAAAGTGCTAGCGAAATGATGAGATCGATGAAATCCAGATATGTGCAAGGGGGAGTCAAAAACAAAAGGGGTGAAATCAGAAAGCAAGGGAAGGTGAGTCCTCGTCCTCCTTGGAGGAGGGTGTGGATGGGTGGTCGGGGGAGGCTGGGGGTGTGCTGAGAAGTGGGGAATGAAGCGGAGGAATAGGGGCAGTGGTGGTGTGAACAATGGGAGGAGTGTCGGTGGTGGTGGGTGGTGGTGGTAGGAAGGCGATCAAGGCGGTGGTGAGAGGAATAGGAATGGAGGAAGTAGATGTGGTGGTGACGGTAGTGGGAGGTGGTGGGAGGGATCTGGAGCGCACCGGCAATTTCCTCCGGCGCACGTATGGAGTGACGGAGGAGGAGGGAGGAGGTAGCGTGGGTGCGGTGGAAGTGGTCGGGAGGGGTGAAGTGGATGCCGGGATGGGATGTGAAGAGGGAGGAGAAGAATGTGGTGAGGGGGGTGATGGATGTGGGGAAGGGTGGGTGGGTGGAGGAGAAGATCGCCGGGGTGGTGAAGGTGGAGGTGGTGAAGGTGGAGGTGGTCCGTGGATATGAGTAAGAAGGCGGAGAATGGCGGCCACGTTCCTCTCAAGTGCGAGGAAACGTGGGTGAGTAAGAAAGGAGGATGGCGATGGGTCCGAGGAAACCGAGGACATGGAGAGATCACGAAGGGCAGCGACCTCCCTCTCAAGCCCCAGACGGGCAGATACCTGACGGCGACCAAAATATGTAGACTGGCGCGAGGCAGAGGTGGTGCCGCTAGGTAAGGTCGAAGAGGTGCCGGTGGCAGTGGTCATGCCGGCACAGGAGACAAGGCCAGAAATGGCCGCAAAGAGGTGCTCAGATGTGATCGGTCCCGGAGCAGAAACAGGACGACTCGGGCCAGCCCCTAAATCTCCCCCAGACGCAGGGATATCCTGCTCGCCTAAGTGGGTGGCAGGGGACGGTGATCTGCGGGCGCCTGCGGGAAGGAACGGAAGATTCAACCCCGCGAAGAAGTCGGGATCAGGAGGGAAAGTCCAATCTCCCACGAGAGCAATGGTCATGCGAGCGGGGTTGGGCAGAATGGTGTAAGGGGCTGGGGGTGGCCATAATGAAATATGAAGCGGCCATCCGAGCGGGGTTTAATCATGTGGATGTGTCGCAGGACATCGATATCAAGATGTGAGGGTCCTGCGGCAGCAGGGAGATTATCGGGGATGGTAATATTGAATTGGGCGTGAGAGCAGATGATCGTGATGATGCCCCCGCAACAAAACTTCCCCTTACCGGCCCGGCTGATCTCGAGTAGCTTGTAAACAAGCCAATCGCTACTATGGATGGGGACGGTAGGGGCCCTGAAGCTAACTCCATCATCATCCCGGACATAAGGAAAAGTCATGGCCCAAAGGATAAAAAGGTCAGGGATAGTCACAGTGCCGGACTCGTCCCTAGGAAAGAATGCAGACGAAATGATCCTGTGGGCCAAACGAAACATGGGGTGAATGATGGAGGAGGCCTTGGCCCTTCCTCGGGGGTAGTCACGGATCAAAGTGAGGCGGAACCAGAATTGATCGACATCGAACTCGGGTGTGTACCCGTAGTGTCGGATGGAATCATCCCCGAGATTGGGGAAGCCAAATATATCATTAATCGTGTTCAGATTTGTGGTGACACTACGGTTACGCACCCTGAATCTAATGATCGACCCGGACTCCCAGACAAGTGTAGAGAGGAATTCGAGTGTGAGTGCCGGGTAGGATATGGCATGTGTATTAAGAAAGGCTAACCACCCTAAGTTAGCGAAAAGAGATTCGACCTCGGTGAAGACACCAAGATCGACAAGTGTACGTGCGTGCGGGAACTTAGTGGATAGATGCCCTCGAGCATCAAGCCTACGGTAAAAATCTTTGTGCTCCTGGTTCCGAAAAATGTACCCATGCGGGCCCAACATTGGGTCCACAGTGGGGACAACAGGCGGAGGAGGGCCAAGTGTAAGTGCTCGTGTACGGGAAGGGGGGCGTGTTTGTTTTCGTCTCTTTCGAGACGGCTCCTCTTCTCTCATGATTCCCTTCCCCTTATCCTTATCTTTAGCCATGTGTGTGTGTGTGCGAGCAAGAATTAGTGCAAAAATCGTGGATGCACACCAACACAAGCAAACGAGCAAGCACAATAAATAGGGCAAATGTATAAAATAAGCTTAGGAGCGAGTTTACCCAAGCGGAGTGGTGGAGCTTGCTCGTTGATGCCCCACACTGTTCAGCGAGAGTAGCGTGGAGCCGCGGCGAACTCCTTTGGCAACAATTTTCGAAATGGGGGTGGTTTGGGGGAAAACTAGGTCAAAAATTCAGAATGGGAGGAGAGAGAGGGTGTAGATGATGAAGGGGTTGATGAAGGAGGTGGAGAGTGGGAGTAATGGAGGAGTAGAGGGCGTGGGGGAGGAAGATCGGTTGTTGGGAGAGAGGGGAAGGTGAAACGACGGGGGGATTTGCGATCGGGCGAGGGTGAAAACGAGCGGGTGTCCGGGGGGTTTATATAGGGTTTAAGTCGAACCGGTCGGGTGAGTTTTCACCCGATCGGTTGACAGTTAGGTCGAAAATCTTTCCGAAGAAATGCTACAGGCGAACCGATCGGTTGATTTTTCAACCGATCGGTTGGCCGCTCCACACATTTTCCCAAGAACTTAGGGCTGCTCACCCGGTCACGTCAACCGATCGCGCTCGAACTCAACCGATCGGTTGATATTCCCCAATATTTCACGAGAGTTTTCCCCAGCTCACCCGGTCTGCCACCCGGTCTCTTCATTACTCAACCGATCGGGTCATCTGGGGGCAGATCTCGGCTTGTATCTGATACATCCCAACCGATCGGGTGAGTTGTCAACCAATCGGTTGGGGCTTTGTTTCCTGCAAAAGCCAACAGATTATCTAAGTCCCCGAACGGATCTTCTCGCGACTGATTTTATTTATAAAAGTAGATAAAATAAAATCAGAAATTAACGCTAAAAATGAGAAAAAGTTTAGAGCATGGGTTGCCTCCCATGAAGCGCGCTTGTTTAACGTCGTTGGCTCGACGCCCGCAAGAGATGCTCATGGTGGCTGATACGGGTGATGCCCAAATTTCGGCATCTCTTTCTCGTTGGAGCTGAAGGCGCTTGGAGTAGTCAGCGGCTGGAAAAATACTTGCTCGACTACCCTCCCTTTGTTCTTGAGATCCGGGGGCTTTTCCTTGGTGTTGGCGCTTCCCGCCATCTTCTTCAGGATCCGGACCTCGTCTTTAGTGAGGTCCGTGTGCTCTTTCCCCGTTCTCCTCACAGGAGGAGCCTTGGGGAACCCGGGAGGGGTCGTTCTCGCTGCACTCGGTCTTCCAGCAGCTTCTTTGTTCTCGGGGCCGTCCCCATCTTCTGAATTCCCCAAGTCATCGGGGGGGTTTCTCAGGAGAATCTCCCAGGAGCTCTCCTCTACAGCTTTTTCTTCTTCTATCTCAAGCAAATTGCACCGGAGGTCATCAGGAGGATCGGGGTGCTTCATGGATAGTCCCAGATCAAACTCAACTTTCTCTCCGCTGACGTTCAAGGAGAGTTTTCCGTTCTTCACATCTATTAGAACGCCAGCAGTGGACATGAAAGGCCGTCCCAGGATAATGGGGGTGTGTGCATCTTCGGGCATGTCCATGACTACAAAGTCCACAGGCACATGCACCCCTCTCACATTTACGGGGAGGTCATCAACAACTCCCACCGGATATTTGACCGACCGGTCAGCTAGTTGTAGGGTCATCCCGGTGGGCTCCAAATCACCCATCCCTATCCTTCTGTACATCGACAAGGGCATCAAACTTACACTCGCTCCGAGATCGACGAGTGCACGATGAATCTTCACTGCCCCGATCGTGCAAGGAATGGAAAAGCTCCCCTGGTCTTTAAGTTTCGGTGGATTTGCCCTCTGGATAAGAGCGCTACACTCCGCCGTCAATACTACTTTCTCTTTTCTAGACCCTTTAGTCACCAAATCCTTCAAGAATTTTGCATAGGAGGGGATTGTTTCTATTGCTTCCAGGAAGGGGATTTGCAGGCTTAGGTCCTTGACCATGGCAAAGAACTTGCCATATTTCTCATCAATTTTTGCCTGAGCCAACCGTTGTGGAAATGGCACAACGGGTTTATACACTCTCAGGCTCTCTTCCTCCTTCTTCTTCTCTTCTTCAGACACTCCCTCCGGAGTCATGGGATTTGATGACGAAGCACCGGCGTCATTTGATTTTTCAGTCGGTCTCTCAACGACCAATGGTGCTTCCGGGTTGCTAGGGGGCACTCTAGTAGGAATTTGTGTCCCGCTTCTCAGAACGATAGCGGACACATTCGCGTGCTCGTGCACGAGTGCCGATGTTTGTGTTGCTCCCCTCGGGTTCACCTCCGGTTGTGGCGGTAATTGGCTTTGTGACCTTGCAAGGTTCGCCACCTGTAACCCCAGCTGGGTTACTTGGTCCGTGAGGGTCCGTTGACCCATTTCCAGCTTTTGGTTGATCCTCTCCTGGTTGGTAATATATTAAGTCAAGAGAGACTCAACCGGAGAGACGCCTTCTGTTGGCCATATTGCTGCTGCTGGAACGGCTGCTGATTCCTGGGGGCGTAAGTTTGTTGCTGAGGTTGCTGCTGAAACGGTTGCTGCTGAACCTGATTCTGCTGTGGTCTAGCCGGCTGATAAATTTGTTGCTGCGGCTGCTGAGGCGGCGAGGGCTGAAATGGCGGCCGGTAACTGAAATTCGGGTGGTTCCGGTTGTTGGGAGAGTAGGCCGGGTTGGAATTTGTCCTTGGCGGATATGGCGTATTCCCTGTGGGGTTGTAAAATAGTGCGCTCGCCTGGTCCAACGGTGATGAGATGTCACCACCGTCGAATTCCCCAAAGAATTCAGACTCTACCGCAGAAACTTACTGTGTACCGGCCCCACCGGCTCCTACCATTAGTGCGGAGATCTGGGTCGAAAGCAAGTCGAACTTGCTTGATAGTTTGTCGACGTCCTCGACTCTGTGTATACCCCTGGATCTTGGTGTGGCTCTCTCGTCACACCACCGCTCATTGTTGGATGCCATATTTTCCAGAATATGCCCGACATCCTCCTCGCTTCTAGACATGAAGGAACCCCCAGCCGCGGCGTCCATAGAAGATTTCAAGTCATCCCTCAACCCATTGTAGAACAGATTGATAATCTGCCACTTTGGAAGCTCATGGTGAGGGCATCTTCTTTGCATCTCTTTATATCTCGTCCAAGCTTCATGCAAGGACTCGTGGCTGGCCTGGGAGAAGGAGGAGATCTCACTCCTCAACTTCATGGTCTTCCCCGGAGGAAAGAACTTCGTCAGAAAAGCATTGGAGAGCTTCTCCCAGGTGTTGAAAGTGTTGGGGTCCTTCCCCCTTAGACATTGCGTGGCTTTGTCTCGCAAAGAGAAGGGGAACAGCTTCAGACGGATAGCCTCTGTAGTGACACCATTAATCCGGAAGGTGTCACACTTCTCCAAGAAGGAGTCCAGGTGCTCGATCGGGCTCTCCATGGGCGCACCCGCAAACTGGTCCTGCTGGATCCATGTCACTAGAGACAGCTTCAGCTCAAAGCTTTGGGCCGCAATAGCTGGAGATCGGATGGTGGAAGTTGACTCGATGGATGGCATCGAGTACTCCAGCAGAGACTTGTGAGGTGGGGTGTTCTCCTCCATGGATTCGGGATCTTCTCTTCTTCGCTTCTCGGCGGCCAAACGCCTAAGGGTGGCGTTAATCTCTGGATCGAGGGGAATCAAGTCGTCAAGACTCCTTGAACTCCTGCGCATGAAAAACAACAAACACCCGTGAAGCGACAAGTGGGAAAGAAACAGATAAAGTAAGAAATAAAAATAAGAAAAACAAAAAAGAAAAAAAAGAAAAAGGAGAATGCGAAAATTATCGCGAGGTAGGGATGTGAGCTAGACACGAGGGTTCAAGAGATCCTAAAATATCAAGCACGTTGCCTCCCCGGCAACGGCGCCATAAACTTGACCGGCACCCCGCTTGCGTCGCGGCGGCGCGGTGTCGTTTACCGCAAGTTTCACGGTTAGTGTAGGGTGCGGGAATATCGAACTCAGGGAGGCGAGGTTGTGCTTGGGTCAGGTAGGACCTAAATCACCCCGAGGGGCGAGCTAGCCCGAATCGGTGAATGGTTGTCACGAAAGGAAATAAATGGGTATGAACAACAAGAAAGAAAACCCGGGACTTCGGTTTCCAACCCGACGAGAGACTCTCGCCGATACGGCCTACGGGTATGGATAGCGATCGGGATTAGGGTCTAATGGTGAGACGTTGCCTCCAAAAGTGGTACCGACGTCCCATGGGCCCGATATTCCGGTCGGTGCCCAGGATGATACACCGGACTTCCCGGATTCGATCAGTGGGCACTCCCGTGTCCATTAACACTGATCGATCCCGGGAGCACTAAGCCTGCAACGATAACTCCCAACGTCTCATCCTGCCGCTCCCGCGTGCTAGGATTTGGCGTCTACGCTAAGGGTGTGAGCTATGGCTAGGGAGTCAACCGCCAAGTTTATTCCCCCTTGGCCCGACGGTCAAAGGCGGTCTTTTTCCCGCCGATGACAATGAAACACCCCGCGTAACCGTTAGATTCCTACTCCCTATCGATTTCCTAACCCTACGGACGCATCGAGAAGAGCCCCCGAAGGGGTTTCCACCAAAATCCCAGATTTGGGAACTACTCACAAAAATTCATGAAAAAGCAATCTAAATGAAATTTGACCGTTGGAATCATAATCGGACAATTGCAATGCGGAAGTAATAGAGTAATAAAGACAATACTAAAATTTTAGAAAGATCTGAAAACTTACAAAAGAGTAACAATTACAGCCGTCACAAGGAAATAAAACAGCAGGAAAAATAACAGCTCCCGTTTCTGGAACCTTAGGGGTTCTATTTATAGACCGCCGCATCAACCGATCGGTTGACAAGTCAACCGATCGGTTGATCCGTTACAGATAAATTACAGAAAACGGCGACTTTTCACCCGATCTCATGAACCGGTCGGGTGAGTTCTTGAGTGACCGGTTGGATCTTGGAGCGGTCGGGTGAATCGATCGGTTCAACGTCCGTGTCTTCAGCTCATCTTCTTCAGCTACAGATGAACCGATCGGGTGAGAGTCACCCGATCGGTTGGAATTCTGCTCGAAAAAACAGAGAACAGCCGCCCGCAGAACCGGTCTGTGAACCGGTCGGGTGGCTTCTTTGTGAGCTGTGGCAGAGACCGGGTGGTGCACGCGTGCATCACCCGATCGGTTGGAGATGACCAACCGATCGGGTGATGGGCTGAAAGATGAATTCTTTGGCGTTTGACCCCCTGGATCACGCGTGACTTCTCCCGTTGCTCCGGGGACTTGGGATATCATCGTTAAACGTCCCCTACATGGTCAATCCCCTGCAATCATGGATAAACAAAGAAAAGTGAAAGAAAACGGGAAAATACACGAAAACGGATAAGAGACGGCGGAAAAACACGGAGAAACACAAAAGAAAACGTGCGTGAATATATGAAATATAAACGCACGTCAATGATTAATGAAGATTCATCTACCAATCGCAGAGTCAAGCGATTTGTTGAGCACACTCAAGGTTGTGAGGCTCAGGGTGGTTGGATCTCTTTTCTATTAAATTTAATTTAATTAAATCGTTCATTATTATGGCTAAAAAATGTTCGCAAAAATAGTGGGAGGATATAGTTAGATAAAAGCCATTCTATCTATATTTAAAATTGAACATATGCTAAACTAGGCTAGTTCTATGTTTACCAATGGAATCAAAAACATAATATCCTAAGAGAATAAGTTAACTGGTCCAAATGGTTGGTTAATGGAATATCAACTCAAATTCTAATTGATAGACTAAATCATTTCTCACTGACATTAAAAATGACTTTCTTAGCACAGGCTTAAAGGCAATGATTTCCTTAAGCTATAGGTCCAACAAAATAAATGCACGCTACCTGTCTGTAATGGCCCAGAGTGCCATATACATAGTGCCTATATTTTGTGTGAAAATAAAGTGTATAACTGTGTACTATGTAGTGTGTATATGCTTGTATACTAGTGCATATCTATGTAGCGTGTATATGCTAGTAAACATGGTGGTACATGTGTGTTCAGATTGTAATATGTGTGTGTTCTTATTATATTATAAGTGTGTTCGTATTCTATTGTACTATATGTGTGTTCATGTTTTAATATAAGTGTGTTCGTTTTCTATTGATGAATGATCATATTGTAGTCTGGGTTATATCTGTGTACACCTTGTAGTATATGTATGTACAGTTGTTTACATATCTGTGTACATATATTTATGTATGTATATACAGCTGTTGTATATCTGTGTAGTTTATATCTATGTACACTGTTTGAATATGCATGTACAGCACAGTGTGTATCTATGTACAGATCCTTATATATTTGTATACACTGTAGTGTATTTGTATATACAGTGCAGTATATATGTGTGTACAGATCCGTATATATCTGTGTCCAGTGCAGTTTATATGTATGTACAGTCTCTTATATTTATGTGTGTACACATGCTTGTGTAGTAGATCTGTGGGTACAGATCTTCACATATCTATGTACAGATCCTTGTTAATGCCATTCCCTAAACTGAGCATACTTTAGACTCCCTTTTGGTGAGATATATGGAATCTTCTGAAGTAGATTCTCGAGGCAATTAATGAGACTAAACTTGTCTCCCACAGAACTTAACATTCATTATCACATAAATATTATAGAAATTACATGCTCCCACAAAACTTAAGATATATAACATCATTAAACATTATCTCAAATCTGAACGAGGTGATTACTTAATGAAATTCAGTATATCATTAATGATATGAAATGCTCTTCCAATGCCATTATAAACCTTACAGAGTCTTTCATGAAAACTAAATAGAAAGTCTCTTTACAATTAATGCATTCTTTTCCGTATAAAGTCTTTGAGTGGTACGCTTTAAATCTTTGCTTAATACCCTTTTGAATTCCTTTTGATTGTAAAAAATTATTTACAATCAATAGGTTTCAAACATTATGGCAATGAGAAAAGATTTTAAGTATCATTCAAAGACTTTCTTAATTAATGCATTAATCCATTTTAGAGATGTAGAACTTTTATTACTTGATGTAAGTCGAACTTCCATCATCCTAATGTCAACCATATGTTCTTGAGAGTTACAATGTAATATTCCAACAGTGTACTTTTCATCTCTTTAATGGACTTCCTAAATGGCAATTAGTTACTTGAGGTGCTAGAGTTTGGCCTTATGAACAATTTCCCGAATTGGAGAAATTGCAACATTATCTTGAATTTATTGTGTCTTGAACAATGTCAGGAATACTATCCTGAACAATGCCAACAACACCTGTGGGGATATAATCCTCTTCAAGAATAATGTCACTAACTAAATTTCCCTCTCAAACTCAGTATCCTCAAATAGGTGTGCATTTTCTAATTCGTAAACTAACTTAACAGTGGGATTATTTAAAATCATAAGAAATAATATCAACTTTTAAACTATTCAACAAAAAACTAGAAAATCATCAGCACTATGTCCAGTTTCTGTATTAGGATTATAAGGCCTTATTTTAGTTGGACATCTCAAAATGCAAGTGATTTTAAGTTCATTTGTTGAAACTTTATTAAGGATATAAGCTGCAATCAAAATATTATTGAATTCTAAATTGTTAATTCTTTCTTTATAACACATGTACTTAAATGCAGGAATTCTATAAATGAAGTAACATTTCCAAATAAATGAAAAATTTTCCAAATAAATGAAAATTATAATGATTTTTTAAAGAACCGGAATAAACTAATTTTGAATCATAAGACAACCAAATTTTCCATTCATAATTGAACAATGATAACCTAATTTGTTCAAAAAAGAAATAGAAATCCAAATTCCGTTAAAACGGTACATAATAGTCTCATAAAATTTAAATAAAATCTAGCCTTTAAAAGAAATAATCTAAATTTAATTTGCTTCTACTTGAACCATCTTGCCATTGCCCATATCGAGGTATCTTTCACCATCATTTGGCTCTTGGCATCTTAGGCAATCCTGCATAGGCACAATGATGTGAATGGTTATACCAGGATATTTTCATCACGTGTCTATAAGTACCAAAGTTTGCAAGAAAAGAAATTAACTTAGAATTAAACCAAATCAAAGAAACATACCCTTTTTAGCACGCCATGCGTGATAATTTGTGTAGTTCTTCTTTACATGCCCTTCAGCTCCACAGAAGAAACAACCATTACCTTCTGAACTTTGCAGTTCCCTTTGTTGTTCCTTTTGAGAAGCTGTATCTGCAGCTTCAATATCCTTCTTCCTTTTGTTGAAGGTGGATGTCAAGTGAGGGCTTTCTGTCATTTCTTGCTCAAGCCTTTCATCTTCCTTTACACAGTATGAGATGAGCTTATCTAGAGACCAAGTCTCATCCTTCATATTGTAGCTCATCTTAAACTGGTTAAACTGAGATGGAAGAGATGTCAAAACAAAATGCACTAGCAGAGCCTCAGAGAGGTCTAGCAAAAGTGCTTTCAACCTTGAAGCAATATTAAACATCTTCAATATGTGTTCCCTGATGTTTCCTTTACCTTCATATTTCATTGAAGTTAGGTTTGTCAAGAGTGTATTAATCTCACTCTTTTCATTCTCGACAAACCTCTTTTCAAGCTCAATAAGGAACCATTTAGCTGTGACAATTTTCTCTGAAATAGAGCCCCTGAGATATTCTGGAATGGCATTCTTTATAAGTATTAGGCACATACGATTTGATCTCTTCCACTCTTCCATCTCCCTCTGTTCATCAGAGGTACTCTAATCAGTGAGTGGTGGGGGACTATGAGTCCTCAATGCCATATCAAGATCCATGACTCCAATGATTATCAAAAGATTTTCCTTCCATGCCTTGAAGTTTGAACCATTAAGTACTGGAATAGACTTGAGATGCGCAGAAAAATTTTCAGGAATAATATATAGCTGAAAAAGAGAACAAGAAAACAATGCAACATGTTCATATAAGTATTAAACAAAAAACATCAAATTTAAATTATTGCTATTTTTCCATCTCCAGACATCCCCCACTAGTCCAACATTTATCTTTGGAGAATCTATTGACTAATCATTGACATCTTGTTGTAGCAATCAGACTGACAATAATAACATGCCAAAAATAAAACTTCCTTTGGGCCGAATTAAATTTGCATGCATTAATCTCACTATTCATCAACTTGTCTATTGCCACAGGTGCGCATGAAATGATATAGAACGATAATCTTCCTTTGGGCCGATTTAGCATTCTTACGAAATCATGGGCACATAAAATTCTTTTTATATTGATGAAATAAAATAATACAAACCAACAGAGCCCACTTTGGCGAGATGATGATTGCACGAAGTCATTTCAAAAATATATACCTTCGCAAAATTTGAATCTATGTCGCAATTTAATACTTGAATTTATACTTTAAGTGGAGATATTCAAGTCCACTGTTATTCAAAATCAAATTTAAGGCAACCAAAATTTTCATACAAAAGTATGTATTCAACTTGTTATATTTCGAGATTAAAACTAATCTTCACAAGAAAACCCACTTTGGTGAGTTGTTGATCCACTCAATCTATTTTCGAAATATATAACTAATTATGCCAAAAAAATTGAATTTGAAACTAAACTGAATTTAACACAAAATGATTACACTAAGTGGAAATATATATAAGAACCTTTTATTCCACCTTGCAAATCATTTATATTGAGTTAAATAAAATCCATAACTTCAACACAGATTTTCTTCTTCAAAATGGGTTTGTAAGTGTACTAATGTGTATATGAACATACATATAAAGTTATATATATAAATATACACTCTATCCCATTTTATATATAACTTTAAAATGTGTCAAATTTCCTTAAGGCCATTTACTTGATAGTTAGTGCACGAAATTCCTTAAAGCCTTTTAAACATATCCTTGAGGAGAAATATATGTTAAAGCCTTTTATTTGCTCCCGAAGAAAACACTTGAATTTTGTGTTTTAATTTAAATCTAAATTTAGGCAAATAGAATTTTCATACCAAGGTATGAAGTCAACTTGTTATATACCGAAATGTATATATATTTACTTATGCGATGAATTTAGAATTTAACTTGTTTTACCACAAAATTTATCTTTGAGGAGAAATATACATAAAAGCTTCTTATTTCTTCCTTCAATCCAATTAAATTCAATATTAGGCCACTAATCATACAACGTATGTCCACAACATAAAACCAAATGTGCACAAAAATAGAATTCAAATGAAACTGAACTTAAATGTAAATATATATGAAAGCCTTTTATTTACTCCGTCGATTCATTAAATTTCAATCAGACAACTAATCATACAATGTATGTATTTAATCCGTTTATATTCCGAAGTAATAACAATTTTAATAGTTGAACCCGCTTTGGTGGGATTTCACAAAAAATTAGATTATTTCTATATATATATATATATATATATATATATATATATATATATATATATATATATATATATATATATGCAAGGTAAGATAGCATTAGTATTAATAAACATAGAGTACACGATGGTCTAACAAAAGGTTGTTAGGCTAAGAGACTAGGGGATAGGACACAAGCGTCGTCACCCTAGATCAATAATCTAACATCCAAGTTAAGGCCACAAAAAGAACAATACACTCAGCGATATACAGTCACACAAGTGGCAAAACGGGAACAATCAACCATTGTCCCTAATATCCCAGTTAGCGTAAGCAAGTTCGGCCTCTTGTTCCACCTCCTCAGACTTGCGGAGGGCAATGCGGACGTCCCTTGAGATGTCTTCGAATAGATCTATTTTTGATTTCTTTTCATTATTGAACACACATCTATTGCGTTCACGCCAAAGATGCCACACTACCGCTGCCAAAACAGTTTTACAAATTAGGCCAAACATTCCTTTCTTGCAGCAGTTCGCCAAATAGTAGGTGCCAATGTCATGGAGAGATAGGACAGGGGGACCCTTGACCCCAAGCTTGAGCAGAGCTCTCCGCAGAATGTAATTGGAGTATGGACAAAGAAAGAATAAATGGGTAATTGAATCGGGCTGTCATCCCCGCACAGGTCGCATGAGGTGGAATTTATAGTACACCAATGCTCCAGCCGGACTTTGGTTAGCAGCTTATTATTGAAGGCACGTAACAATGTAATGCTATAAGTTGGCAATGGAAAGGATACCCTGTTCTGGCATGATAACTGGCTCCCCTGTGGCCCACTTAAATCTCTATACCACATCCCAGTTGGCTCAAGTACTAATCATGTTTCGGACTATTGGAATGGCGCATCGTGGAAAGCAGATCCAGATATACTACCTATCATGCCGGTGCTACAACTACACAGCCTCGCATCCTGCAATGACTCCTGGGAATGGGCTATTGGCTTGGGTTTCCGGTTCTCGGACGCGTGGAATGCTGTGCGCAAGAAGTCTCCTACCTACTCATTCTCCAAGATTGTTTGGTATTGCAAATCCATCCCTATATATATATATATATACACACACACACACACAAAACTAATGTTTAATGTTTAATGTTTATGGTGTGCTATGTTGTGGAGGTGAATTTCTAAGTGGGGAGTGACGGCGCTTGTGCCCTATCCTTCCCCTTAGTTTTTTACCTGCCAGTTCTGTAATTTATGAGTATATATATAACACGCTAACCTTTCAAATATATATATATATATATATATATATATATATATATATATATATATATATATATATATATATATATGAAACGGGAAATAGGGTGTCACAGGAGAGAATATCTTCTGTGTCGGTCAAAAAAACTCCAATCTCCTCATATTTTTTGGAAGATCCGAGCCGTTCATCTCGATCTCCACCCTCTAAAGCCCCTACCCACCAATTTTCTGCCCGATCCGATGTGTTTTGCCCGTTCATCCACCTGACCCAAATTTAACGATTTCGCATGAACATAACTTTTGCAAAGGGTGGATGAACGGGCAAAATACATCGGATCGGGCTAAAAAATTGGTGGGTAGGGGCTTTAGAGGGTGGAGATCGAGATGAACGGCTCGGATCTTCCAAAAAATATGAGGAGATTGGAGTTTTTTTGACCGACACAGGAGAGATTCTCTCCTGTGACACCCTATTTCCCGTTTCGTCATACATATATATATCTGTGTGTGTGTGTGTGTGTGTGTGAATTTTGCCTAAAGAATTAAACATTGGAATGAACATAATTTAACACACTAATAAAACCGAATGAGAAAATATACATAAGATGGCCTTTTATTTCCTCTGATTATCAGTGCATTAATATATCCAAAATAGGGCTTCAAAAAGAATAAGAGTATCCTCAAAATAGGGTTCAAACGCATCAAAATATTCATTTTAAGCCCAAAATTGAGGAGTGGCCAAAACAGGCCCCAAATCAGGCCCATATACTGAAATTAAAATTTTTTTTGAAAAAGCAACCTGATTGGGCCCAATTTGGCCCAAAGCCTGCTAGGGTTATAAACCCTAGCAGCAATTTTGGCACAACCAGGGGCCGGCCACCACCGGCCCCTTTCCCTTACCTCCGGCGCCGGCAGGGGGGGCCGGTGTCAGCCTCAGCTGATAGGGGCAGTAGAGGCTGCCCCTTTCTTCTCGCGTAGGCGCCAGGAGCCTGCCGTCGTCCAACAGGGGCGGCAAACGTCATCCCTTTCTGATCCTCGCAGGGGCCTGAGGGTGCCTGTCGTTCCGACGAAGGGGAGGGGCGGCGGAGCGTCGGCCCCCCGGCCTTTCGGGTCCTAATGGGGCGGTGCACTGCCGCCCCTTTCCGGTTCTCAACGCCGACTGGGGGAAAGCCCCCCTTTTTTTGCGACTGCGGGGACGGGGGGTTAGGGCACCCCCCCTGCCGAAAAACTCTGCTGGGGGCGGCCTCTGAAACCCTATAGGGGCGGCTGCACCGCCCCCTTTACCGAAGACCCAACGGGGGGCAGCAGTGTCGCCCCCCTTGTCTACAGTTTTTCGATGGGGGGGCAGCCGTACCCCTTTCTGCCCTCGATTTGTCCGACAGGGGCGGCTATGTGGCCCCTTGCTGTTCTGCGTCGGCGTCGGCGTTGTCGACATCGATCTTTCGACGGAGGCAGGAGAGCCACCCCCTCTTTCGCCGTGTCAGGCATCGGCCGGCGGGCCGCCCCGATCTAGGGCTCGTAAAAAAAATTTTAACAGGAAAAATCAATCAAAACCCCAATTTTTCATAGATCCGAATATAAAACAGATTAAAAATCGAATTTTTAACAGATCTGAATTCACGAGCAAGCAAAATCTTAAGATCCAAGCATGGCGGCATTGATACCACTTGTAGAAACTAAAGATCTAGATGCGTGTACAAACCAAATAACACAGATCTAGATTACGCATGTTGAATCTTAAAACATTACCTTCTCTGATTAGCGAAAGCATACCTGAATCCATCGCTGATAGTCAGAAAGAGATCCTGACGATATCGTAGCGGATGATCTTCCAGAACAGCACGAATCAACCGTTGGAGAAATCCTTGGCTTTCTCCCGGTTTCTCTCCTAGCGACGGGGCGTAGAAAAGACGGCTAATTTGAATTGGCTTCCAAAGGTCTAATCTTTTGGACCCAATGACCTTGGGTACCATGATACGATATTTTCTATCTATATGTACTCAAGAGAAAGAAACGGAGAAACAAATCCAAATTTGGCTCCAAGAATAATTGGATAATCGATAGCGGGTGTTCAAAACACATGACGGGTGACGCTCAATTGCTCTCCAGAGTGGTGCCCATTGCAAATGGAAACCGGGTAGTCTTTGGAGGCAACGAGAGCGGAACCATCATAGGTGTTGGCAAAGTGGGTAATCCTTCTAAACCACTTATATGTGATGTTTACCTTGTTAAAGGATTAAACCACAATCTTATTTCAATAAGCCAACTTTGTGACAAAGGTTACAAAGTTATCTTTGCGAAAGGAATGTGCCATATTTTGAATAAACTTACTAATGATGTATTGTTTTCCGGCACATTCCATAAGGATGTATATATCCTAGATCTTCCAAGATCACATGAACAATGTCTCATTGCCAACACAAGTGAACAAACTTATGGCATCGACGTTTTGGTCATGTGAACTTTGGAACACTCTTTAAACTTTCCAAGTTAAATTCTATTAGAGGCTTCCCTAAGCTTGTCTTTCAAAAGAAAAGCTTTTGTGACTCGTGTCAACGAGGCAAGCTTCCAAAATCTTCATTTAAACCTAAGAAAAGCATTTCATCTAAGCGGCCACTAGAGCTATTACATCTAGATTTATTTGGGCCAACTAGAGTTGCTTCATTAGGTAATGCTAGATATGGACTTGTCATCGTTGATGACTTTTCTAGATTTACTTGGGTATTTTCATTAAGTAATAAAAATGATGCTTTTGAAAACTTCACAATTTTTGTTAAGAAAGTACAAAATCTCATTGGAACCACCATTGTCACTATTCGTAGTGATCATGGAGGGGAATTTGAGAATGAGTCTTTCTCAACTTTTTGTGATGAAGTTAGTATTACTCACACCTTTTCATTCCCTCGCGCACCTCCTCAAAATGGTGTTGTTGAGAGAAAGAATAGGACGCTAGTGGAATGTGCTCGCACTATGCTTGATGATAGCCAACTTGGCCATCAATTTTGGGCGGAAGAAGTACATACCGCTTGCTATGTGTTTAATAAGATACTTTTGAGGCCCGTCACTAAACAAACTTGTTATGAATTGTTGTTTGGTAGGTTGCCTCAAGTTAAACATTTTCGTGTTTTCGGTGCAAAATGTTTTATTAAAAACACGTATGGTAGTTTGGACAAATTCGATCCAAGATCCGATGAGGGGATATTTGTTGGATATTCCTTCCGTAGCAAAGCCTACCGGATATACAACAAACGAACCTCAACGATTGAGGAATCACTTCATGTCTCATTTAATGAAGGTTTTTGTCACGTCCTGCTTCCCAAAAATGTGGAGGCGAGACGTGAGAAGGTCCGCTCAGACTTGAAGCTACAAAGCTGCAAGTCCGATAAGCGTCAACCAACTTTAAACTGCAGGTCCTTGCAACGCGAAACGAAACAAGGATAATAATAAGGAAATGAGAAAGAGAAATCTCAGAATATCCATAATAATAAATTTCAACATCGCAGAAAAGCCACCAGGCTAAAAGAAAAGAGTCTAAGGCCCAAACATGGCCTAAAAAAGTACAACGTACAAAACAAAGGTGCCACGCACCGACAACTAACAGAAATCCTAAAACAAAAGGAAGCTCAGCAAGGGTCACCGATGTCCGCAAAATTCATCCTGGGCAGATATGGACTCAGGCTCGGTGTCAGCAACTACCACGTACTCAGCAACGGTCTCTGGCTCAAGGTCTAACATGTGACACCCAAAAGAGCAAGGGGCACATGTCAGCAAGTCTGCAAGAGACTTGTGCAAGGAAACTGAAAGTGGAAGTAAAGCAACCTAGCAGTTCTAGCATGATGCAATGACATGGCAGTTAAAGTATGAGTGCGACAGGTAAAGTAAATTACAACAACAAGTACGAGAGGGCACTAGTATGGCATGGCAACTAACAATCACAAGTCACGTTTTCATGTCGTGCACAAAGTTCACGCCTTACAGCTAGAGTGGCTGAGCGGGCCAGCTCCTAAGCTGAGTGGTCGCTCAACCCTACCCCTCCACGTGTATCGAGCCAGGGCCTTACCCCCGAACGGGAATGCTCGCTTCTGGATCACGAGCCAGGAAGTGTGTTCATGATGGCATAGGGGTGCACCTAGCCCGGGACAAGCAAGTACAAGTATGTAGCGTGTGCTACGAATGCGACATTCAATGCATGGATGACATGACATGGAAAGTAGTAAAGCGTACAGGTAAGGAAAGTAAACATGACAGTTTAGTATGCATGATCAACAAGTTAAAGAGTTGGATCTAGCTTCGTTGTCAAGCTAGATCAATTTAGGTGACGGATCTAGTTTCGTTGTCAAACTAGATCAAGTAGGCGTCTAGCCAGCTATCATTTCACTGACTAGTCTCTTTTACGCTAAAAACAAGGAAGTAGCCTAAAAACATGGCCCTGCACTAGAGTTGGCAAGTTTCACTTGCCTGCAAATCTGACGTCTGAAAAATACCGCCCAAAAGTCCACCAGCCTACAGTCCCAATTTAAGTTATCTTCATTAGTGAATTATCAGACAACCAAAATACCAATTTTTATCTTGTTTAACAGGGTTGGGTTGGGGGTCCTAAGAGTGCAAAACGTTACCTCAACACGACGCGAAAGCTACACTGGCGTCGGGTAAAGACGCCAGGGGTTGGATTCCGGCGGTGAGAACGATACGGAACGACCGACTTCTCTGTCAATAAAATACACGCACGAATAAGTTTGGGACGACGGCAGAATCATCAGACAAATCCAGAAACGTCTAATGACCCAATTTCAATTAGGTTTTCCAGTCTGATACTGGGTTCACATCAACATTAATGTCACAGCATGCCAACATCATCTTACTAAGTTACCGCTGTTCGTTAACACATTATTAATGATTCTAACTTTGTGATATGTTATAATTAATATCATGAAAGCAAGTTCTACTCATAAATTTAGCATACCAACCTCAAATTATTAGACCTGTTAACTGTTCATTATCGATGTCCAATAACAAAACATCAGGAATTAAAATGTTATAGCAAGCGGTTACTAACCGATGTGTAGAGGGGATCCTTAACGGCAACCGGGAGGGCGTTGCGAGTTGTCAATGGCTAGAGGGGAAAACGCGCAGCACGGGGGAAGGCCGCTGTCGTGCGGAGAGGGTCTTGCTGTTACGGACAGCGAGTGGACATTGTCACAAGCTCCTGGGAATCGCTGTCGGTGATGAGCAGCGATCCGCTGCTGCTCACGCTACACGCTGCTGCGAGGGCAATCTCCGGTGGGATTTGGCCGGAGTCGGGGCTAGAGGGGGTCCGTTCGGCTTGGCAGGTGGGTTCAAGATGATGGCCGGAGGGTTGCGGTAATGCGGGGGAGAAGTTTCCGACGGAAAGGAGAGGTTATGGGCGCCTTGGTCGGAGATCTTGGGGAGGAGGCCGGCGGTAAAAGTGTTGGTGGTCAGCATCTTATGGAGATGGCCGGAGTCGCTTGGATGGCCGGAGGGCGAGGCAACGAGGGCCGGAGTCGGGGCTAGAGGGTGAGGCCGCCGTGACAGCCGTCGTGGGTTGGGGCTTCTGTTGCGACGAGCTGGCGACGCAGCGCTGGGAGAAGTGCACAGGCCACGGGGACTTCGACGCTTGGGGGTTTTTGCGGCGGTGCTCCGGTGTCTTGAGGTGGGGCAAGTCGGAGGGTCGTCGGGGATGGGCAGGTGGCTCGTCGGCGGTTTGGTTTGCCGGAGAACGAAGGGGAAAGGCCGGTTGCGAGGTCTTCTTCGCGTGGGGAGAAGAAAAGCACGGTGGCGGCTTGGAGAAATTGTGTGCGAAAAATGAATAGGAGGGGGCGCCGTAGATTGTTGAGGCTGGGAGAAAAACAAGAGAACCCTAGGCCCTTTTTTTATTTAAATAGGTGAGGGGCAGGTTGTCACACGTGATGGGGTGGGTCCTCTAGGGTTTTGGCACAAGATATTAGCTTGCTATAGGTATTCTACTCTTTCTCTATTGTGTAATTATTAGCATTAAAATCTCATGGCTGTGTGGGGTTTTAAAGTTGGGTCTAATCAAATAGGGGAGTAGGGCTTAGTTCACGTGATAGGGAGTCTAGGGTCTGCTATAGGCTACCTAGAATAGGGTTGCCATATGACAGTAAATGGCTCAAGGGTGACTAGGTTTGTTATTATTAGGAAAAATAATTTGTTTCCCCCCCTTCTCTCTCCCACCTGGGTAAGGGCGCGACCAAGTGGGGAAGTGGGCTAGGTCAAGCTGCATGGATGGAAAATTAATGTTAGGGTCAACATCTATAAGACTTGGTGTTACACCAATATTTAGACTGGGGAAAAATGAAAGCAGGTCAAACGGAGCCCGAAAATTATAAGATAAATACTGGGGTGACCGGGACGACGGGAGAAAGGAAAATAAGAAGACGGATCACCATTTCGACGTCGAGCGACGAAATTAAAAATGGAAACGTCTCGCGTCAAAAGTGAAAATCACGACGTCTCTTCGAATAAGATCAAATCGTGGGAGAACGAACCGAGAAATGTCGTTCCAAATTAGTCCACAATTCAATACTCTCAGAGACGTTCACAACGACATTTCACACCCTAGAGTTCAAAAGCAAACAAGGTCTAAAACAAACACGTGCACGGTCAATAGCACGTGCACGAAGAAGATACGATCGGAAAGCGACCGTTACAGTTTTGTCCCAACTAGAATTACTAATGATGATGACTCCATGGATGTCTTATGTGATTCTATTGGTAATTCTAATTCTATTGATTCTATTGAGACTAACCCAACTAATGAATCTTTTGAGAATGTTCCTAGTGATCAGGGAATTCCCAAACGGCTTCATACCGTTCGTGACCATCCTCATGAGCAAGTCATTGGCAATATCCTTGATAGTGTCAAGACGAGATCTCAAGTCAATTACTTTGCTCATTGTGCCTTTGCCTCCTCGATAGAGCCAAAGAATATTAGCGAAGCATGTGAAGATAGTGCTTGGATCTTAGCCATGGAGGAGGAACTCATTCAATTCGATAGGAATGAAGTTTGGGAGCTTGTTCCATTGCATTCGAAGAACCACACCGTTATAGGAACGAAGTGGATTTTCAAGAACAAGACCGATGAAAACCAAATCATCGTCCAGAACAAAGCTCGGTTAGTTGCTCAAGGCTATCGTCAAGAGGAAGGTATTGATTTCGAAGAATCCTTCGCTCCGGTAGCTAGATTAGAATCTATTAGATTATTATTGTCTTTTACATGCCATAAAGATTTTAAACTATTTCAAATGGATGTAAAAAGTGCGTTTTTAAATGGAGATGTTGTTGAGGAAGTTTATGTTTCTCAACCTCCGGGTTTTATAAATGAAAAATTTCCAAATCACGTTTTCAAACTTAAGAAAGCACTTTACGATTTGAGACAAGCTCCTCGAGCTTGGTATGACCGTTTAAAGAATTTTCTTTTGGATTTGGGTTTTAAAATGGGAGAAGTTGATTCCACATTATTTGTTAAGTATTCGAATAATGATATAATTTTAGTTCAAATTTATGTTGATGATATCATTTTCGGTGCTACTAACTTCACTCTTTGCGAAGAGTTTTCTAATGTGATGAAGGATCAATTTGAGATGAGCCACATGGGTGAGCTCAAATATTTCTTAGGTCTCCAAATTCTCCAAATGAACGATGCAATCTTCATCCACCAAACGAAGTACACGGTGGAGTTGCTTAAGCAATTTGGAATGGAGAATGCCTCCGGGAAGAAGACTCCAATGAGCACGACTACGCATCTTGATAAGGATACGGGCGGTAAAGATGTAGACATTCGTCTATATCGAGGTATGATAGGTAGTTTAGTATATCTTACCGCAAGTAGGCCCGATATTATGTTTGTCGTATGTGTATGTGCTCGTTATCAGTCTCAACCTAAGGAATCTCACTTAGTAGCGGTAAACGTATTTTCTGTTATTTAAGTTACACACTTGATTTTGGATTACTTTATCCAAAATCTAGCACATATGAGTTAATCTCATATAGTGACGCAGATTATGCGAGATGCAAATCCGACAGGAAAAGTACTAGTGGCACTTGCCATTTTATAGGAAATTCTCTTGCCTCTTGGTTTTGCAAGAAGCAGAATTCCGTATCACTTTCAACCACCGAGGCGGAATATATTGCCTCCGGTGCCGCGTGTGCTCAGGTTCTTTGGATGAGACACACACGTAAAGACTTTGGTATAAACTGTGATACGTGTCCTATCATGGTGGACAACCAAAGTGCAATATGTCTATCTAAGAATCCGGTACACCATTCCCGTTCTAAGTACATAGATGTCCGTCACCATTTCTTAGATGATCATGTTGCTAAAAAGGACATCATATTAGTGTACGTTGAAACCCAGAAGCAAATCGCCGATATTTTCACGAAACCACTAAAGGAAGACTCCTTTGTGCGGTTGCGTCGAGAATTGGGGATTATGGGTGAATCCAAGATTTAGGATTAATATGTTTTTCAATAATCTTGCATGCTATTCAATTTCGTTATATTTGTTCATGCTTGATGTATTGGAATTTTCTGGATTTTTCGTTGAATTTTCGGAATTTTCGCTCAATTTGTTCATAAACGTCAAATTTCAGATTTTCGATGTTTAATGGGGTAGTTTAATGATTAATGAGAGTTTTACGATGTTTCGTCGAAGTGCGATTAGGAGAGAACTCAAAATTTCAAATTCTAAAATTTTTGAACTCTGTTAGTCGGTTCATGTTCATTGACCGACCGACTAGATCAGCATCTAGTCAGTCAGTGAATGAACTCAGACCGACTAACTCAAGCCCTAAATTTTGGCTTCAGTTACTGTTTGCAACTAGTCGGTTCAAGCTCATTGACCGACCGACTAGATCGTCATCTAGTCGGTCAGCGCTTAAACTGTCACCGACTAATTGCAACGGGGACTGCTTGGTCTTTTCGACTTCCAATCGTGTCACGCCCCGCTTCCCAAAAACATGGAGGCGAAGCGTGAGAAGGTCCGCTCAGACTTGAAGCCACAAATCTGCAAGTCCGATAAGCGTCAATCACTTTAAACTGCAGGTCCTTGCAACGCGAAACGAAACAAAGATAATAATAACGAAAAGAGACAAAAGAAACATCTCAGAATATCCATAATAATAAATCTCAACATCGCAGAAAAAGCCACCAGGCTAAAATAAAAGAGTCTAAAAGAGGCCCCAGCATGGCCAACAAAAGTACAAGGTATAGAAACAAAGTAATGGTGCAAGCACCGACATCTAACAGCAACCTAAAGCAAAAGCAACGCAAACAGTCTCTAAAACTGGTCTCCGGTGTCCACGAACTCCTCGACGAACGTAGGCTCAGGCTCAGCGTCAGCCACCACCTCGTCCTCAACAACTGTCTCTGGCTCAGGGTCTAACATGTGACACCCAAAAGAGCAAGGGGCACATGTCAGCAAGTCTACAAGAGACTTGTGCAAGGAAACTGAAAGTAGGTACAAGTAAAGCAACCTAGCAGTTCTAGCATGATGCGATGACATGGCAGTTAAAGTATGAGTGCAACAGGTAAAGTAAAGTAAAGTAAGGTACGAGCATGGCATTTAAACCTGGCATGGATGACAAGTATTACATGAATCATTCACAAGACAAGTACAAGACAAGGAAAGTAAGCACCTCGTGCACAGAGATTCCGCCTTTTGGCTAGAGTGGCTGCGCGGGCCAACTCCTAAGCTCAAGTGATCGTTTATCCCTACCCATCCACGTGTATCGAGCCAGGGCCTTACCCCCGAACGGGAATGCTCGCTTCTGGAACACGAGCCAGGAAGTGTTTTATCGTGTTGGTCTAGGGGTGCACCTAGCCAGACAAGGGAGTACAAGTACAAGTATTGTAGCGTGTGCTACGAATGCGACATTCAATGCATGGATGACATGACATGACAAGTAGTAAGGCGTACAGGTAAGGAAAGTAAACGTGACAGTTCAGTATGCATGAACAACAAGTTTTAAGGGTTGGATCTAGCTTCGTTGTCAAGCTAGGTCAATTAGGTGACGGATCTAGTTTCGTTGTCAAACTAGATCAAGTAGGCGTCTAGCCAGCTATCATTTCACTGACTAGTATCTTTTACGCTGAAAACAAGGAAGTGGCCTAAAAACATGGCCCTACACAAGAGTTGGCAAGTTTCACTTGCCTGCAAGTATCACGTCAGGGAAACACCGTACAACGAGTCCAAAGTCATGATTCCTACGTGCGCAAGTCCACCGGCCTACATCCGTTTTATTAATCTTGATTAGTGAGTGCTAAAACATTTAAAATACTTTAAAAATACTGATTTTAGTCTTGATTAGCATGCATTTGGTTGGGGGTCCTAGGGGTGCAAAGCGTTACCTCAACACGACGCGAAAGCTACACCGGCGTCGGGTAGCGACGCCAGGGGTTGGAATAAAAGATCGCGCTCCAAGTCCAGATTCCAATTAGATTCCTCGCTGGAAAGTTCAGAGCAATTGATCGGAGCAACGATTTCAGATTCCAAAGCTAGCACGTGCGACGACGGCTACGACGTGTCGCAACGTCGTACGCGGCAATTCCTCGAAGAGCAAGCACCTAGGTGGGGCCCACAGTAGTCCTTGGGACCTATGGGGGACCCACAATACCTCTGGAGAACTTGGGGGGCCCACGGAGGCAAGTGGTGCGACGGGTGCGGGGTTGCGACGAATGGCTCTCGGTCGTACACAGCCAAATGCGGGGACTTGGCTCGGTCAGACGCGGGAGAACGGCGCTGCACAGCGCTGCGGTCGGTCACTGCAGCGGGTGCGGGGGCTTCCTTCGGTCGGTGCGAAAGAGCGGGTCGGTCGGGCGCTTGGGCGGGGCTTTGCAACGTTTGCAACGTTGCAACGGAGCGGGCTTCGGCGTGAGCAGGCGGGCGCCTCGGTCAGACACGGGGCGGAGCGGCGCTTGGAGCGGGCGATGCGGGGTGCGGGGATGCGGGCGTGAGCGGGGGTGACTATCGGTCTGACCGAGAGATCTTCTCGGTCGGACACGGGGGTGCGAGCGGGGCAGCAGCAGCGGTGCGATGCGGAGCTTGGTGCGGGGTTGCTATCGGTCAGGGCGGGGAAACGGGGCTTGTTTCTTCGGTCGTGCGGGGAGATGGCTGTCGCAACGTTGCGACGATTCGTCGCAACCTTCAAATTTGAGTTTTGGGAGTGGCTAGGGTTAATTTCTTGCTAAAATAGGTCTTCCTAGGGGTTGTTTATATAGTGTAGATGGGTTGACTTGGTCTAGGGCTAAATCTAATAAGATTAGAAGTTCAAAAATATTTAAAATTCGTATCTCCCCCTCTCCAACTCGCACGAGGATTTGCTGCGATCCAAATGAGCTGGAATTCGGCTCAAAAATTATTTAAAACGTTTAAAACTCAAATAAATTTTATTTGGCCGAAATTATTTTGAAACGTAATTATTAAAAATATTATAAGACTTGATAAAAATATAAAATTGGTCAAATAAACTCCAAAAATTATAAAATAAATATCGGGGTGATCGTGTTGACGAAAATGAGCTAACTAAGAAGACGGATCTCAATTTTGACATCGGACGACGAAACTAAAAATAGAAACGTCTCCCGTCAAAAGTGAAAATCGTCACGTCTCATCGAGTAAGATTAAATTGTGGGAAAACGACTCGAGAAATGTCGTTCCAAGATAGTGCCACTATTTAATACTCTCAGAGACGTTCACAACGGTATATCACACAAAAGTGTTCACAACAAATAAAGTCTAAAATAAACACATGCACGGCCAAAAGCACGTGCACGAACAACGTACAACGAAAAGTGGTCGTTACATCCTCCCCACCTTAGAATAAAGTCCGTCCTCGGACTTTCTAACATATCTAGTCGTTCTAGTAACTACCCCAATCACGTCACATTTTAATTCAAACCAAGTATAGTCATTACAAGTGCTTATATATGCACTAGGTAGTCAAACGTAACACTACCAACACGTGTATATATATATACACACGTACGTCATTCACTTATACCTATTATAGTCAGTCAATTTTATACATGTATTTCAATCATATATACAAGCATACATCCCTTATATAACCACTACTTACTTAATCACAAAACAATATTTCAGATACTCATATAAGTATAATCTCATACTAGCAAATACAATCGTTGTTCTACGTATAGATAGCTACCTATGCACAAACAACATGGGTATACAACTCCCTAATATTCATCCAATACCAAACATCTCAACACATGTAGTCACTCCATACCATTTTAAATCAAGCTTCACTATATTTAATATATATTCACCACTACTATAGTTTCACAATATATACAGTCATTCAAAAGCATTCAAATATTTCACCACACATTCACATTACGTACGGTCCTATAACTGTATTTACGACATGCCATATATACTATAGTCACCAATACTTTAACTAAGCACACACTTACCCGTGCATGGTGCACACCCATACACGCTAACATTTCATCCATATATATACATATATCTACCAATACAACCATATACATACCATAAGTCAATCACACCTAATGTTTTAGTCAAGTAATACTCACATAGTTCAATCACTCTATATACTATAATAATAACACAGACATCAGCACACGTATAATTATAATACACTCCCTAATACATACGCATTCATCGTATAGTCACCCACGTGGAACATATATATTCACACCATAGCCTACTACCTATAACTAGTGTACCATCACCTATTATTATTATCACACCTAGCATACTCATAGTTTTACCAGCATATTGCTTCAACCATTAAGTATCTCCTAATTACATACACCCTATTAGATATTCTCACACTAATTCTTATATACACAGGCATCCCTAGTATGGTATAGCTACCCACACACCAAACTATAACTACTAACATACAAACAACTTCACACATCATGAATAACTCCGAGTATATATAACACACAATAAGCAACCATTAATATACTATGGGAGAGTACACTCATTCAAGCCCACGTACACAATTTAGGCACGTGCACTACGACAACATCACAAGGTCCAAGGGCCCACTAACAACTTAGGGTCGTCACAGTCATTGACGGTCACTAAAGCCTAAGCAGTAGGGGAGGTCGAAAGCGTGACGAGGGAGGGATCGATAAGCACGAATTCCGATAGGACGACTAAAAGGAGACAGCTTGGTTAGACGAAACATTGACTCAATGGTGATGGTTAGGTTGAGGGAAAAGGAGATGTAGTGACACTTATATAGGATGGAGAAATGAAATAGTATAAGTAACATAAGCTAACATACGCGAAATTTGAAAACTGTCGTACTTCAAAAGTTGAAATCCTCGTCGGGAAAGAATTATTTGGAGATCGATAAAACGAGTTGTTCAAAATAAGTTTACGTCGAATATTCATAATAAGAGAAAATGATTTTTTTTGGCTTATCGAAAATCATTAAGAGAATGAAGTAAATCATTCATACGAACGTTAAGGTCGTAGTTTTTAGAAAATATTATACGACGGTAATTTAATATAATTTTGGCAAAATTTTGGAACTGAAATTAAAGTAACTGAAGGATTTAAGCTCGTGTTAAACACCTTCAAGGTCCTTAAGCAACGGAAAGAAAATTTAAAATGATCAATAATGGAACTACTTTTAGAGGAACCAGGATGTGAAAAAAAAATTTAAAACTGGTTTACACAAAATTCTTAGCATACGAGCACAACGAACCTGGTACGGATAAAAGTAATTGAAATTCATTTTAGTCTCGAAATTTTTCTAAAAGCACGTAGGGTGAGCGGAAAGATAATAATAATAACTTGGTAGTAGGATTATCAAAATTGATAGTAAAGCTTTAAAACCAAATTATGGAAGGTCTAGATCAGGGAAAGGTTATGAAATAGTAATTTTTACAAAAGTCTAAAATAGGGAAACGATGAGCAAAAAATCTACTTGCTGAAAGCTGAAATCCCATGTGATTGGAAAGTATATGAATGGCATAAATTAGGAGGGAAAATTACCAGTTGAATAAAAGTACGGTTCAGAATAAAATTGATATATGAAGGGACGACGCATATACATAAGTACGAAAAATATAGGCTGGAAAAATATTATAACTAGTATTCAAAAATTCCGACAAAAGTTTTAAAATTTTAAATCAATGAAGGAGTATGAAGTATAAGTATATATATATTAAAGTTTTGAACAAAATTAAACTTAGGGAAAGAGGAAATCGAAAAAAATACCTTCAGAAGATTCAAGGTTTGTAATGGAGAGATTTGAAAATTGACGACGATTGTCATGAGGCGATCTCGGGAATCGAGGCAAGGAAAACGGTCAGATGATCAAAACATACATACGCCTAGGATATGGCCCAGGATACCTACGGGAAAACTCCTACGGTCGCCCACCTAAAGTTTAAGAAACTTAGTGCTAGGTCTTTCTAAGGGAGATAGGCGGTAATGAAATGCGCTCAGCTCGGTCCGGAATCGATGAACCCAAACGAACGACTGAAGGAAATTCTAGAAGTCTAATATGGTCAGGGGTAGACAAGGACCACTAAGGTAACTCCTATGACGATTAAATCAATTCCCAGCAAGGAATCTAATTAACAGTCTAACAATCAACCCTATTTTTGCAAACAATCATATGCAAGCAACCAAACATGTTTTAACAAGCCAGGACTAACTAAGGGAAGAACCAACTAGGTCGAGAGTTACCTGCGATAACCTCATCCACAGTCTCGCTCTCCACGGCCGTCATCGGATAAGCCTGCTCCCTTGGCTGCATGGCCTGCTGAAAAGCCTGCTTCTGCGGAACGAGGGCTGGTCCACGACTTGTAGGCACAGGTGCTCTCTGCTGTAACGGCTGTGCAGCGATTGGTTCCTTCCAAGGCTGTTTAGTCTTCGGACACTCCTTTGTAGTATGAGTAGGATCTCCACAAATCAGGCACTGGCCCAGCCTCCTCCTGCACTATTTCTTCTCATGACCAATCTTGCTACAATGATGGCACACCTTCCGACTTGGCCCAGTTACTGGTGCTTCCTGCTGCGGAATTCCCTCCGATGCTTTCCGCAATTGATTTGCATGCCGACAATCCTTCGCTGAATGAGTAGCAGCACCACAAATCAAACACCAGCCTAGAAATCTTATGCACTGCTCCTTAATGTGCCCGGTCTTGCCACAGAAATAGCAAGTCTTCAGAGTAGGTCCGCCACCAACTCGGGTCTGTCATCTTCTCGCCATCTAACGACATAGAAAACGAACAAAAATTTAGACTCAATAGCTTAATGACTTAGATGTTGTAATTTATTTAATGGACATTCTGTTATTATCGTTGTTCCGTTAATTCGCAATTGCAAGATTGGACCTGCATGGGCCACCAACAAAACATGTCACGCCCCGTTTCCCAAAAACATGGAGGCGAAGCGTGAGAAGGTCCGCTCAGACTTGAAGCCACAAAGCTGCAAGTCCGATAAGCGTCAATCACTTTAAACTGCAGGTCCTTGCAACGCGAAACGAAACAAAGATAATAATAACGAAAAGAGACAAAAGAAACATCTCAGAATATCCATAATAATAAATATCAACATCACAGAAAAAGCCACCAGGCTAAAATAAAAGAGTCTAAAAGAGGCCCCAGCATGGCCAACAAAAGTACAAGGTACAGAAACAAAGTAATGGTGCAAGCACCGACATCTAACAGCAACCTAAAGCAAAAGCAACGCAAACAGTCTCTAAAACTGGTCTCCGGTGTCCACGAACTCCTCGAAGGCTCAGCGTCAGCCACCACATCGTCCTCAACAACTGTCTCTGGCTCAGGGTCTAACATGTGACACCCAAAAGAGCAAGGGGCACATGTCAGCAAGTCTACAAGAGACTTGTGCAAGGAAACTGAAAGTAGGTACAAGTAAAGCAACCTAGCAGTTCTAGCATGATGCGATGACATTGCAGTTAAAGTATGAGTGCAACAGGTAAAGTAAAGTAAGGTACGAGCATGGCATTTAAACCTGGCATGGATGACAAGTATTACATGAATCATTCACAAGACAAGTACAAGACAAGGAAAGTAAGCACCTCGTGCACAGAGATTCCGCCTTTTGGCTAGAGTGGCTGCGCGGGCCAACTCCTAAGCTCAAGTGATCGTTTATCGCTTCCCATCCACGTGTATCGAGCCAGGGCCTTACCCACGAACGGGAATGCTCGCTTCTGGAACACGAGCCAGGAAGTGTTTTATCGTGTTGGTCTAGGGGTGCACCTAGCCAGACAAGGGAGTACAAGTACAAGTATTGTAGCGTGTGCTACGAATGCGACATTCAATGCATGGATGACATGACATGACAAGTAGTAAGGCGTACAGGTAAGGAAAGTAAACGTGACAGTTCAGTATGCATGAACAACAAGTTTTAAGGGTTGGATCTAGCTTCGTTGTCAAGCTAGGTCAATTAGGTGACGGATCTAGTTTCGTTGTCAAACTAGATCAAGTAGGCGTCTAGCCAGCTATCATTTCACCGACTAGTATCTTTTATGCTGAAAACAAGGAAGTGGCCTAAAAACATGACCCTACACAAGAGTTGGCAAGTTTCACTTGCCTGCAAGTATCACGTCAGGGAAACACCGTACAACGAGTCCAAAGTCATGATTCCTACGTGCGCAAGTCCACCGGCCTACATCCGTTTTATTAATCTTGATTAGTGAGTGCTAAAACATTTAAAATACTTTAAAAATACTGATTTTAGTCTTGATTAGCATGCATTGGGTTGGGGGTCCTAGGGGTGCAAAGCGTTACCTCAACACGACGCGAAAGCTACACCGGCGTCGGGTAGCGACGCATGGGGTTGGAATAAAAGATCGCGCTCCAAGTCCAGATTCCAATTAGATTCCTCGCTGGAAAGTTCAGAGCAATCGATCGGAGCAACGATTTCAGATTCCAAAGCTAGCACGTGCGACGACGGCTACGACGTGTCGCAACGTCGTACGCGGCAATTCCTCGAAGAGCAAGCACCTAGGTGGGGCCCACAGTAGTCCTTGGGACCTATGGGGGACCCACAATACCTCTGGAGAACTTGGGGGGCCCACGGAGGCAAGTGGTGCGACGGATGCGGGGTTGCGACGAATGGCTCTCGGTCGTACACAGCCAAATGCGGGGACTTGGCTCGGTCAGACGCGGGAGAACGGCGCTGCACAGCGCTGCGGTCGGTCACTGCAGCGGGTGCGGGGGCTTCCTTCGGTCGGTGCGAAAGAGCGGGTCGGTCGGGCGCTTGGGCGGGGCTTTGCAACGTTTGCAACGTTGCAACGGAGCGGGCTTCGGCGTGAGCAGGCGGGCGCCTCGGTCAGACACGGGGCGGAGCGGCGCTTGGAGCGGGCGATGCGGGGTGCGGGGATGCGGGCGTGAGCGGGGGCGACTATCGGTCTGACCGAGAGATCTTCTCGGTCGGACACGGGGGTGCGAGCGGGCAGCAGCAGCGGTGCGATGCGGAGCTTGGTGCGGGGTTGCTATCGGTCAGGGCGGGGAAACGGGGCTTGTTTCTTCGGTCGTGCGGGGAGATGGCTGTCGCAACGTTGCGACGATTCGTCGCAACCTTCAAATTTGAGTTTTGGGAGTGGCTAGGGTTAATTTCTTGCTAAAATAGGTCTTCCTAGGGGTTGTTTTATAGTGTAGATGGGTTGACTTGGTCTAGGGCTAAATCTAATAGGATTAGAAGTTCAAAAATATTTAAAATTCGTATCTCCCCCTCTCCAACTCGCACGAGGATTTGCTGTGATCCAAATGAGCTGGAATTCGGCTCAAAAATTATTTAAAATGTTTAAAACTCAAATAAATTTTATTTGGCCGAAATTATTTTGAAACGTAATTATTAAAAATATTATAAGACTTGATAAAAATATAAAATTGGTCAAATAAACTCCAAAAATTATAAAATAAATATCGGGGTGATCGTGTTGACGAAAATGAGCTAACTAAGAAGACGGATCTCAATTTTGACATCGGACGATGAAACTAAAAATAGAAACGTCTCCCGTCAAAAGTGAAAATCGTCACGTCTCATTGAGTAAGATTAAATTGTGGGAAAACGACTCGAGAAATGTCGTTCCAAGATAGTGCCACTATTTAATACTCTCAGAGACGTTCACAACGGCATATCACACAAAAGTGTTCACAACAAATAAAGTCTAAAATAAACTCGTGCACGGCCAAAAGCACGTGCACGAACAACGTACAACGAAAAGTGGTCGTTACAAATCGTTTTTAACTCCATCTGAACCGACTTGAATCATTTCTAGTCGATTCATTTCCGTGCTCTCAGCCAAAACCCCCGAGTCTATTCGTCTTCCTCTCCCTCCGCCGTTTTCCGACCTAGCTCCGGCCATCTCCGGCCATCCTGATCTACTCCGACCGTCGACCCCTCTCCTCCTCCTAGGTATACCCCCTCTCTCAACGTCTAGGGCTAGATTTCAGCTCCTAGGGTTAGGGTTTATCTAGTTTTCAGTCCGGCTAGGGTTTAATTTAGGGTTTACTTTGTCGATCTCGTTTGATTGCGTCGTGTCTTGTCTCGCTTATGGCAAGAATGCGTATACCGATCGATCCCTCACATCCATCGCCTATGACCGTCGATTCGCCACCTTCGGACCCCCCGTAACCCAAACGTACTCCACCTAAGCGTCATTCTAAGACCACCCAACCTTCGTCGTCTTCGCCTCCTCTTAAGAAGAAGAGGACGGTGACCGCTAAACCCCGATCTCAGCCTAGGAAGCAAACCGTATCCCCTGTTTCATTCCGTGCACCCACAACTCCTGATTCCGACACGAAATATATCCCTGAGACCGAGCCTATCCATAGGGATCCTACTCCTCCACCCCGGTCTTCCACACGTCCGACGTCTAGCTCACGTCCTTCTAGCACTCGTCAGCCTAAGGGGAAGGCTCCGATGCCGGTTGGCGGTGTCGATATTTCGTTGTGTCGCGATGACCATATGTGTCTCGCGGCTTACAACTGTATCGAACACTGTCCGCTGCTATTGGAGCATTTCGTACAGTTTTCTAACTTCCCAGGCCTAGCTGATCTTCTTTCGTTTAGCGGTCTTATCGACTATCTTTGGTATGACCCAAGGCGAATCCACACCCATACCCTCGCCTAGTCAAGCTATTCTACGCCAATAGGGTTCACGGTCAGTACGACGAGACCCATTCTATTGAGACTACTGTCTTGGGGACACCGATAGTCCTCACGACAGAATTCTTAGGAGATTTGATTGGTGTCTCCTCGTCTGGCCTTCTTCCTTCTGATATTTCTGTCGACGACATCTCTGAGCTTGATCAGGTGATGCTCGCCGAGATCTTTTATGAGATTCCTCCTGCCATGATTGGCGTCCCTTCGAAGTCCTTCAAGCTGGATGCTTGGGTTCTTAATCTGATTCTAAAGTCGTGCCTCCTTCCGAAGTACGGCTCTTCTTCATTGCCATCCCAACCATTCCTGAAACTCATTTACGCCATCTTCAAGGGGAGCGAGATTAACTGGGCTAGGATCATTCTCGATAAGATGGATTCTTTCGAGTGTATCTGAAAGTCCATGAAATCTGCGCATATCCCATATCCGTGCCTGTTGACACTTGTTTTCCGTCACTTCCGTGTCACTCTCCCTCTTGACGATGAGCGTCCCCTCGGTCCCCCTCTGAATGCGATGGCCGTCAAGAAGTCTCTTGCGGCGCTTCGTCATGTTCAGAGGACGATCCCGTCTACTTCAGCCTCTGCTTCAGCTGCTCCTGCTCCTACTCCCTTTCCTACTCTTGCTGAGCTTGCACGTTTGGTGAAACGTGTAAAGTCTCGTTGTGCTCGATCTGAGGAGATTCTCGCTCGCATCGCATCTCACTTTGGCATCGAGATTCCTCCGTCTGTTTCTGACGACGATGAGGAGTTAGATGATGATGAGATTCTGGAGCTTGCTCGTGATGCTGCTGCTCGTGTCCCTGAGGGTACTTCTGGTGCTGCTGCTACTTCTGCCGGTGATCCCGAGAGCACACCTGCTGCCACCATTCCTCCGGTGGATGCTTCTTCTGTTGCTGCTCCCGAGACCACACCTGTCGTGCCAGAGATCTCCACTCCTGTTGACACTCCTGCCATTCCAGTGACCACTCCCTCTGCAGAGCCTGCTGCTACTGCAGATCCTCCCGCTGCCTCCTGAGCTTCTCTGAGGACTCTCTTAGTGCACTTTAGATGATAGATCTAGTATGAGAGAGTTGGGTAGGATAGTGTGGGTGGTTATGATATTTTGATGTATTTTGATGTATTTTTGGTGTTATGATGCTACATTTGTGATGTATGATCTTTTTAATGTCAGTGTGATACATGTTGTATTTTGTGCTTCGATCGTTGGATCACTTATATGTATGTTGGCCGATGTATGATTTTGTTGTATCATGTTTCATATATATATATATATATATCGATGTTGACATTTATCTCTTGTGCACATTATATTATTGCCTCTAATGTTTGATTTCGTCGCTCGACGATAATAACTTGGTTTAATAGAAATTTCTTCTATGGAAACATAGAATTGTTTTCCATGCACTCTATTAACCAAGAATGTTGATATTGGAGAGTATATTCCATAACTCAATTCGTAATATTGATTTGAGTTTTGATTATTTTATTTTTTTCTGATTATCGACCTTGGTATCATTGACACGCTTTGATTTAATTCGTATTTTACTTTGGTGTCATTTGGAACGTGGTCGTATTCTACGACTCCCGTGCTTTTATTTGAAGCCATTGTTGTTGTCGTTGATCTCCTCCCGCTCTTTTTGCTAATGCCAAAGGGGGAGAGATATAATAATGACGATGAGCTAAATGATAATTTAAAGCATTTTCCACGAATCTAATTTGATATGTTAGATTCAGGGGGAGTTAAGATATAAAAATGGATTTCAAATCCTAAATTTGGATACTTGGTTTCTCATTTTATACTTTACTCGTCTTCTTGATGCTTATGAATATTATTGAATATGGAATTAACATGTCATCAATGCAGGGGGAGTAAGTAAATTACATTTGAATCATTATTTTTTATTGTTATTTATGTTGGTTTGTCATCACCAAAAAGGGGGAGAATGTTGAGTATTGGACTCCCCGGATTTGGTTTTGGATGATGAACAAACATAAATATATCGTGAACTAACTCTTTGTGAGCGCGGTTATGGAGATCGTCGCCAATATTCCACGTATATCAATTGCGACGTCTCAAGACTTCTCAAAGCACGTGATCATATGCTTGAAGCTTCGTTGAAGCTCAAGGATGTTGATTGAAGTCATGAAGATTCGATTGAAGCTTTCGAAGACGGTTCGTCAAGTTTTATTTATAGTCTTCTAGCTTTTTTCGTAGAATGTTAAGCCTTGAGTAGGTCTTACGGTTTAAATCTTCATAACGCTCATATCTTAGAGCTAGGATCTTAGTAGAAGTCCATACGAACTTTTCCGAAGCTTCGCGCTTCGATTCACGACTTCTTGTGCATGTTAGTTGGTTCAAGAAGAAGAACCAACAGACTAGATGGTGATCTAGTCTGTCGGAAAAGCTTCTTGGACCGACTAGTTTGCCTTCTTCAATTTCAAGCTCTTTACTGTTTACAGTTAGTCGGTCTACGTTGACTCACCGACCGACTAGTTGTTGAACTAGTCGGTCAGTGATGCTTCTTAGACCGACTAGTTGAGCTTTCCATGTACATGCCTAGTTACTGTTTATCGTTAGTCAGTCAAAGAACGTTTGTCGACCGACTAGTTGTTGAACTAGTCGGTCAACATTTGTTCTTGGACCGACTAAATCAATTTGTACTCAGACTATTTGTTTTATCTCTTAGTCGGTCTCAGTTGACTCACCGACCGACTAGTTGTGAAACTAGTCGGTCAGCAAGTCTTCTTGGACCGACTAGTTCTCTTCAGTCTGAATTTCTCTTCTTGGCTGTTCTACCATTAGTCGGTTCATGCTGTTTGACCAACCGACTAGTTGATGAACTAGTCGGTCAGTCAACCTTCTTTGACCGACTAGTTTGGTTCAGAATAGAGCCGTTGGAGCATTAAATGCCACGATTTTCTCTCTCTCTTTCCTCTATCCTATATATACTTGGAGTGCTGCATTCATTGCACTCAAGGCTGATATTAAGTGAAGTTTAGAGATTAAAGAGAAAGCATTAAATCTCATTCAAAGCTCATTCATTTCCATTCAAGAATCTCTCTCTCACTCTTATTTCAAAAGAGAGATTCATTGATTGTGAGCCTTCCAAGCCAAGTGCTTGATTCTAGGTCACCAACTACCTCATAGCTCTCCATCGCTGATCTACATCTTGGAGCTAGGGTTTGGTGCCTCTTCATCTTCCCCAAAATCCATTTTGCCCTAAATCGTAAGTTTTACTCAAGGCATAGGTATTTTGTGGTAAGAATTTCTATTTCATTTACTTTCATATTGTAAGTGTTTTTCTCTCGATTGTGAGAGATTGTTTGTGATCCCGGGTTGTGGGAGTCACAATTACATTGTGTATGATTTGGTCTTGTAGAAGTTTATCTACAAGAATTTCATAGTGTTAATCTAGGGTTAGAGGTTTCTAACTCTAGTATCCGAAGGGGATCCGGGTGTTTGGGACGTAGGATCACTGGGAACAAGTCAGGGAGACTGGGGTGGATCCGAACCCGTTAAATCATTTGTTTGCGATTGATTTTAATTGTTGTCTATATTTACATTTCCGCATTTCCGCATTGTTGGTTAGAGTTTGCAAGATAATTAGGAATTATCCTCTTAATTATTTTAAAGTACTATTCACCCCCCCTCCCTCTAGTACTTGTGTAGTAGCTTCGTAGGGCATTACAGAACTCCCCCTTAGATCTGATCTTACCTCGCCCAGATCTATAGAACGCCGGCCATATCCGGCCAGTCGAACCGCCGGAGTCTCTGGCCAAGTCCGGTCAACCTCCGGCCTCCTTCTCGTGCCTCTACCTCAGGCCAAAGCCCCATAGCATCTTCTCTCCTTCGTCATATAGAACCGCCGCACGGATTCCCCACCTCCGGTCAAGCCCGTCGCCACCGGCCACCCTACGGCAAGTCGCAGCCTCCTCTTCCTCCACCTGAAACCGCACCACCCCTATTTTCTCTTCATCACAAAAACAGCCGACTCCTTGCTCCATTGCTGCCGTTCATCCTCCACACGCACAGATCCGGTAACCCTCATTCTCTAAAAACTGCCACACGCACCCCCTCTACGCAGCCGGGCCCCTCTTCCCCACTGACAGCCTCTTCATCCACTTGCTGTGGTTTCTGTTATGCCATTGCGGTGCACAACCCGGCCGTAAGCCGTAGGACGCCGTATAGTTGTTCCCCATTCGCGTCGTTGAACGGTGATCATGCCGCTACCCGGCTGATCGTCATCCGCTGTTACTGTCATCCGCCATTGATGCCGATCGCACCGTGCAGTGGAGCATCGCATGCTTCGAATAATTCAACCCCTGGCGTCGCTACCCGACGCCAGTGTAGCTCTCGCGTCGTGTTGAGGTAACGTTTTACACCCCTAGGACCCCCAACCCAACCATGTTAAACAAGATAAAAATCGGTATTTTGGTTGTCTGATAATTCACTAATGAAGATAACTTAATTTGGGACTGTAGGCTGGTGGATCCGAGAACATAGGTAGATTGGACTGGTTGTACGATAATTACAGAACGTTTGAATTCAGGCAAGTGAAACTTGCCAATTAGTGTTTTAGGCCATGTCTCAGGCCATTTTCTTGCTTTAGGCGTAAAAGAGACTAGGCGACGAAATGATACTTGCCTAAACGCAATTTTAAGATCTAGCTTGACAACGAAGCTAGATCTGTCACCCTGCCATGCCATTCATGCATATCTGCCTGTCACGTTTAATTTTCGTAACTGCATGCTTTTTACTTGTACTCTACCTATCACGTTTAAATTCCTTAACTGTACGCATTTAAATTACAACTTGATATGCCATGTCATCCATGTTTGAGTGTCGCATTCGTAGCACACGCTACTATACTTGTACATCCTTGTTCAGGCTAGGCACCTACGTTGCAGGCACAACCCTATGCCAAATACACTTCCTGGCTCGTGATCCAGAAGCGGGCTACATGTGTTGGCCAAAGGCCAATGCCCGATACACGTGGAGGGGTAGGGATAAGCGATCACTTGAGCTTAGGAGTTGACCCGTACAGCCACTCTAGCCAAAGGGCGTAATCTCTGTGCACGACGTATTTACTTGACTTGTAAAATCCATGTGTTTATTTAGTAGCTCTGCTACCCATGCCTTGATGTACGTGTGCCTTGTTAAACTTGCTGTCATGTCATACTTGTCGCATTTATTTAATTGTTGCATCCATACTTTAAAATGCCATGACATCGTACATTTTTAGAACTGCTAGGTTGCTTTACTTTCCTTTTAGTTTCCTTGCACAAAGTCTTTGTAGACTTTGCTGACATGCGCCCTCGTCTCTTTGGGTGTCGCATGTTAGTTGCTGAGCCAGAGTCCGTTGCTGAGGACGAGGAGTTCATGGACATTGAGCCTGGGTCCACAGCTGACGTGGAGTACGAGGACACCGGCGACCAGTCGTAGAGTTTTCCTTCGTCGTTACTTTTGCTTAGTCTGTTGTTAGGTTGTTGGTGAGTAGCACCTTTCTTTCTGTACGTTGTTTACTTTTGTTGGCCATGCTGGGGCCTTTTAGACTCTTTTCTTTTAGCCTGGTGGCTTTTCTGGGATGTTGAAATTTATTATGGACATTCTGAGATTGGTTATTTTATGTCTCTTTCTTTATTATTATTTTTTCCGTATCGCACTTGCTGGGACCTCTACTCGGTTTAAATCCAGATGCTTTACAGACTGGAGCCTCGCAGCTCCAAGTCTGAGCGGATCTTCTCACATCTCGCCTCCATTTTAGGGAAGCGGGGCGTGACAATCCGTTAAGTTATCGTCAGGATCTCTTTCAGACTATTAGCGATAGATTCAGGTACGCTTTCGCTAATCAGAGAAGGTAATGATTTAAGGTTCCGCGTGTTCTTTATCTACTGTGTTGTTTGGCTTAAACGCAAATCTAGATCTTTGGTTTCCACATCAACATCCTAACCACACACACACACACACACACACACTTCAAGTGCTCATCTTCCAAGGCTTAGGAAAGTGAGATTTGAGTTTCAATTTGTTACCTCAATAGAGAGGAAGTGCTCTCAAGAGGAAGAGGTGAAGTTGCTCTCATTGGAGAGGTTGGGTGCAAGAAAATCCTTAAGTGTGACTTGAGGTGTTTGTACTATTTTCAAAATAGTGAATTGAGCCGAGTTGGATCTCGGGTGTTGCTGGAGTAAGATATAGTGACAAGTGGGACTTGCGTATCCGAACCAGGGTACATTCTATGTTTGCGTTTGGTTTGCTCTATCTATCTATCAATCTCTTTGCCTCCCTTTATCTTGCATAATTAGTTCATTCCCTTTGTGCATGTTTATATTCCAAGATTATTTGTCTATTAGAACTAACTTGGGTAACTCCATTTGTAGTTCTGGGTAGATTTATTAGAGGGAAATTTTAAGTTTTATTGAGATACTAATCACCCTCTCTAGTATCTACTTGACCATCCACATGATCCCAACAGACTGGATGTAGTTCGGAGTGGTGAACCAAGATAAATCTTCGTCTTTGCATTGCTCTCATTGTCTCTTGCTCTCATCTCTATATTTGCACATTGCTTTACATTTTCGCTGCTAATCTTTTACTTGCAATATTTGAGATTGTTGATTAAGAATCAAGTTAAGTAACACTAGATGATCTCTTAGATAGACTTTAGAGGGAGAATTTTTAAGTGCAAATTTTATTTGGATATACACTATTCATCCCACCTCTGATATCTATTTGTCATCTACATGGGATCCAACAAAGACCACTTTACCCACACACCCAAACGAATTTAAAAGTTATTTTTTCTTTACACACAACATCATATCCCAACATTACCTATATCATCTTCATCATCCTCCCTCATCTTCGTCACTGGTCACAGCTGCAATGCAACCACCGCCTGTGCCCACTACTGCCCACCACATACCCCCTCGCACCCTCGCTGCACCCATGTCCCTTCTGTTAGAATATTGAGTCACATCGTATAGTTTTGATGATGAGCAAACATGTCATCTAATCTTTGAGTATATGTATATGAAGCAAATCAAGAAGCACGCAAAGCTAATGTGAGGAGTGCGAGTTCAACAAGGTTATGAGTCAAATGAAGCTAGATAAGGAGCTCAAAGAGTCAAATGATACATCAAATAAGCACAAATGTAATTTTATTTTCGATGTAATTTTTTATTCATTGTCTTAGCATGTTAAAGCCTTGACTGAAGCTTACACGCACTTAGTAACACACAAAAAATGTTTTAAAATTGTATTAAAGTTATTTCGTACATTTTTAGAGCCGTATCAAAATATTTGAAAATTGCTGACTAGTTATAGGGCATTGGTCGACTAGTGCATTCGGGATTCTCTGACAAACTGCAATAATCGACAACATTGTCCAACTGGTTGATCAAACAGCCACTAGTCGACCTGTGGATGAACTATGGTCCGACTAGTCAGTGTAAGCTTGGTTAAAATGGTCATATTTTTCTAGCCATTGAATTAGCCGTTGGAAGGGCATTTTGGTCAACTATTTGGACACGAATGTTTCTCTATAAATTGGGGGTTATTCAGATTTTTGAGATAACAATTCAAGACCATTTTAAAAAGAAAAATACGTCTTTGTGCTCAAAGTTTTCAAAAGAAATACTCTTCTCTTTGGCCAAGTTTTTGTAACGTTTTTCTATCTTTCATTAGCCAACCCATTGATCTCCAAAGCCAAAATTCTTATTTTTTTTTGAGATCAAGTCTTCTCCTATCGCTACACAACTACACAAGAGCTTCAATCAAAGCCTATATGTAATTATATCAACATCCTTGTAAGTGAAAATTCTCAAGTGTGAGGTGATGCATTCTAAATCATATTGGGAAGATGTGTTTGTACTATTTGTTGAAATAGTGAAACTAGCCAAGTGGGAATTGGGAGCTGAATGTAGTGTACGAGGTATTTGAACCAGTGTATATCATTGTGTTTGCGTCTGTTTCAGTTTTCGTGTTGTGATTTACTTCTTGCAAGTTTTATTTCCGCTGCATACTATATGGCAAAATTTAATTGTAATATTGGGGAGAATTTTCTAAAGAGCTTTTATTATTTGACAAACACTATCTAACCCCCTCTAATATCTATTTGTCATCTAGATGGATCCTACACATTCTTCATCCTCTATTGTCTCCCTCCCACTTCATTCCCACCTTCATTCCTCCCCCTCCCCACTTCCACCACTGTCAGTGGTGGAAGTGGGGAGGGGGAGGAATGAAAAGAGGGGAAAGTGTGGGGGATAAAGAAGGGCAGGGGTAGGAGGAATGAAGAGGGGGAGGAGGAATAGGACGGAGAGATTTGGAGATGAAGAAGGTGCTGGGGGTGCGGCGTTGGGTGCTTTGGGATTGGGGAGGGGGTGTGGCGATGGGTTCGGCCTGCACTGGCTGCGGAGAAGAAGTGGAAGTGAGGGAGGTGGAAGATATATGAAGGGTAAAGGATGAAAAGTTTCAATGGCAACCCTGTAAATATTCATGACAAACACATAAATGAGTGGCATGTGTAGTCAGCAAATAGGTTTGTGCACATAGTAACTCCCAAAGCCTGCTTCAACATCTGCAAGAACAATATATACACATTTAAAAAGGGGGTTTTCACATATTAGTCCCTTAAAATGCATATTTTGATATTTATCCCTTAAATATGCGGATTTGCTTTCAAGTCCCTCAAATATTAAACTTTAACCTTAATAGTCTCTCCATTATATATTCTGTTAAAGAGTTAACCGAACTTAGATTAATTAACCCTTAAATACTTCCTATAGTTAATTTTATTGAATTAAACATTAATTAGTAATTAACCAACCACCAAATCAACACCTCATCGATTTTGGGTGGAGGAGGCAGCGCCGACTCCTCCCCGTCATTTTTTCGGAACGGAGGAGCACCGCCACCGCCCCCTCACCCTTCTCCATCGCCACCACCACCATTTTTTGGGGCGGAGGAGGAGGGGGAAGGGGCAGTGCTCCTCTGCCCCAAAAAATGACGGGGAGGAGGCAGCGCCGCCGCCTCCACATGCAAAAACCAACGAGGAGGTCGATGGAGGTGGCATCACCGCCCCTGCCCCCTCCTCCTCGTCGGTTTTTTGTAGGTGAAGAGGAGGTGCCGCCTCCCCCTCCTCCACTGTTTAGGAGGGGGAGGAGGCAGTCTTGTCGCCGCTGCTACCCCCAACAAATGATAGGGAGGAGTGTAACGACCCGCTCTCGGGTGCCAGTTACTTATTTGATATTTGCGCAGGTCCTGCAGTTAACCAGTGAAACCAAAATAGCCACGATGCAAAGATGTACAAAAATACCCAAATAGTGTCCAATTATTACAATCCATACTATACAAATGTTCCAACAATGATACATGAAAGAAAGAAAGTACACAACTGAAAATAGCTCTGGAAGCTGCGGTCTCATGGTCGAAGTCTGGCGCTATTAACTCTAGAGTATCTGCCTCCATATGTACGTCGGCTGCGGTGCCACGGAGATGGAACCGTAGGTAAGTCACAATAATTCTAGCAGTAGTAGTAAAAGCTGTGTACAAACATGGGAATGAACAGACTATGGAACTTAACTACGTTCGAAAAGTAAAGGAACAGCTGTCATATATGCAAGTGCAATAAATAAAGTATGAGAGCAGCAACGATGGCATGGCCTATATGACATGGTATTAAAGCAGGTAAAGTAAGAACAATAGTAAACTAAACTTGTATGTGGAGTAAAACAAACTGGCATCAAGATAGTAAAGCAGGCTAAGCAGGTGAAGTAAAGTACTAGTGACTGCACAGGTGTGTAATGCGTAAAGTAGAGGTGATTGTGCAAGCTATACTAGAACTACGTGACTCAAGTCGGAGAGTACAATATGTGATCATTGAGTTCATCTCTTGCTGGGCGCGACCCAGACGAATGCCGAAAACCTAGGCAGCTAGACAGGATGCTGGCGAGCAGCATATATGTTTGCCGAAACTCAGGCAGCTAGACAGGATGCCAAAACACAGGCAGCTAGACATGTAGATTGAACTCCAGTCACTCCCGCACTTTCACAAACTGTGAGTTACCCCAAACCCCAGTGATGTGTCATGTGAATCTAGTACATGTTCCTTTCATGATGTTCCACGAGATATTCCACAGGATATTCCACAGGATATTCCACAAGATATTTCATAAGACGTTCCATAAGATATTCCACACTTGACATTCCATACGATCATTCATTAACATTCACTGAGTAATAAATGGCATGCAGCAGGTGACGTGTTTATGAGCAATCGTGCAACAAGTGTATATGAGATCCATGCAACATTTTCAAATGATAAGTGTTAGAACAAGCTGGACCAGTGTGGACAAGAGTGGTTATGAGTTTATATGCGTTGAAAGGTTACATCAACTTATTTATTGAAAACTAGAAAGTAAAGCAAAGCGGATGCTAAAAAATTTGAGAATAAAAACAAGTCCAACAAACATGGACTTCAAAAATTGTTGTTTTAAGTGTTTAGTCATTCGTTCGATCATTAGTTGTTTTGAGACCATTTGTAAAACTCTAAGTTCATGCATGTACACTTGCTTAACTCCTAAGACTAGAATTAGAGTGACTTACTATCGATATCATCGTAGAAAGACGAGGTTAAAGCTAGAGCTTCCATGGAAGCTGGTGCACGAGAATTGGCACCTGCAAACACAAGAAACAATCGGTTAAAGAGCACACTATTTTCCACCTATTTAACCTGATCGTTTTGATTTTAATAACTGACTGAAACGTCGTCGAAAAGCATTCTAAATTTTTATATAGGGTATATATGATAAAAATAGTTTTACGGCAAGAGGGAATATTTTTCTAAAGCTTATAGTAATTTTTAGAATTTTTTAAAAGCTCAAAAACAATTTAAAAACTATTTTTCAATTAGTAACGTATTTATTAAAACATTTATTCTGGATGCAATCTACATCGGAAAGTTGCGAGTGAGCTGTCAAAATGACCGTCTCAAAGAGTATTATAACATCTATTTTTATCACATATTAGTTTACGTTAAAATAAGAAGATACGTATTTTTAAATGAAAATAACGGATTTAACTTTTAGGCTTAAAAATTTATTCTAGAAAAAGTAAGTGTCCGATTGAGATGAAACTAGTTCCATTGGGTCCAGAATACTATTTCCGATTTTCTGGAGCTAGTCTCACATTTTTCTGGGCCCTATATATCAAGTTATGGATATAATACCATAAACCCTATTTATTAATTAATTAATTACTGAAAATACGAAATTACCTTCGTAATTACGAGTTTGCCATCGACAGTTTACGTGCGCTTCGCTGTTCACGTCCGCTGCGGGGCGTGGGGGTTTCGTCGTCGTCGAGGGCGGAGGTCGGCGACGACAGGGTGGATGCGGTGGCGGAGGAGCGGGCGACGGTGCACGGGGAGGGCGGGACGGCGGCGCGGCACAGCGGCGGTGACGGGTCTGTGTGAGGTGATGGCGAGAGGGGATGAGGCCCTGGGCGTCATCGGTGGTCGGAGCGTCGAGCGTAGGGCGAGGCGGCGTCGGAGATGAGGCGGAGTCGCTGTCGGGGTGGCGACGGCGATGGGCAGGCGGAGGACGGAGTCGAGGGTGGGGCACACGGCGGAGCGTCGTCAGGGGTTGATGTCGAACGGAGGAGGAGCCCTGTCGGAGGCGTGTTGTCAGAGCGCTGGGCTTTCGGGGAAGCGGCGGTGGCTTTGGTGTTCCTCGAGGAGGAGCGGGCGGTGGTCAAGGCGGTGGGTGGCGGCGTTGAGCTCGGAGAGAGCATGGGTGAGGGGAGGCGACGGTGAATGGCCATTGTTGGGGGAGAGGCTGGCCTGTGAACGAAAATAAGAAAGAGAGAGGGAGAGAGAGATAGATAGAGTGTCTGCCTGTGTGAAAATGTGAGGGGAGGAGAGTTATATATGGTTTAGAAAATAAAAGGGTAGCTGGGGTTTGTGGGTAGCTGAGGGAAATGAACCGGTTAAGGGGAGGAAACGTGAGGGTTAGGTAGGTGATTAGGTGGGTAATTAAAGTAATTAGGGAAGGGTAATGGTAATTAATAATAGGTAAACCCCCATTATTAGTGTAACAAAATTACGATTTTGCCCCTAATAGTAAACGTGTCCGAAAAATTACGAAAACATACCCACAGGATCGTATCGTTGCGAGGATCGCGAATACGAAGACCGTTTCAGGGTTCGAGCTACGGGGATACTAGTTTTTGGCCAAAACGTTTAGAAAGCGGGTTTGCGGGTTCTAGGTCGAAACGATATCAGAAAATTGCGAAATTAATGTGGGGAGCCCTAAATGATCATAGGATACTACTGTAGAAGTTTGAAAACGTTTTGAAAATGTTTGAATAGAAAATTAATTCGTCAAGTTAAAAACGGTAATTATTGAAAATGAATTTTTATCAGATCTTTTAGAGGTATTTGATGAAATCCAATCTTACTAAAATACTCCATAACTAGTCTGGTACATCAAAATATTTTTATAAGAAATTTTTGAAATCAGTGAAACTCCTAACAAACCATTATAAAATAGTTAAAAAAATTTGAAAATAGGTTAAACACGTAAATAGTTGTGTTGAAGAAAACATGCGGTTACAAGGAGCCTCCTCCTCCTTGGGAGTCGTCCGGACACTTCTAACCAAAATCTAATGAAATGTTTACTCGGTTAGATTTTAACTTGAGAGAGGGACTATTAAAATTTTTTTTTGGGTACATCGAAAATAAGAAGGCAGCCTTAAACTCAGTGCACTTTGAGACCCCTAGCGAAACCCACCCCACGAGCATCCGCTTCCAGCAACTCCAAGATTTCCTTAGGGGGAGACAGATGAACCAAAAGTTCCGAATCCAGTGAAGCTCCAATGTCTGCAAGGCGATCTACACAGTGTATGCCCTCCCGAAGAGAATGACCCACTTCCACGCTCCAATCCCTTCCCAAGAGCGCTCGAATATCATCCACCAGAGCCCTTAACAGATGCAGAGACGATCCCTTCCCCGCAATCAAATTGATAGCACACCACGAATCAGAAGCACACGCAATTTTCCGAAACCCTTCCTTCCAAGCCAACTCCAACCTAATCCTGAGTGCATGTAATTCAGCAGCTAGGTTAGAGGTGATCCCCAGAAATGCCGAAAATCCCATCTGCCATCTACCCAAGTGATCCCGTAACAAGCCTCCAGCTCCTGATGCTCCTGGGTTCCCCTTCGAAGCTCCATCCACGTCCAGTTTGATCCAACCCTCCAAAGGAGGGCACCAATGCACCAATAACGGCGATACTTCTGGCTTTGAACGATTAGAACAATTACTAGCAATTTCATTCACTCTCCATATGATTCCCCTTAACAAGCCCAACTCATCTACTTGCTCCCTGGAAGGCTGAAAACTGTCTTTACATCTCTGAATCCAAATACACCAGATCGTTGTGGCAAACAAAATCTTCCGCTTACTATCTCCTCTGATTTTCAAACCATCCTCAAGCCATGGTCTAACCAACATGCTAAAGACTTCCTCCTGCTCCTCCCTAGGAACCAGCGCACACCAAATTCTCTTGGCTCTAGGGCAATCCCTCAACGCATGAAGGATATTCTCATCCGCTGCCATACAAATCCCGCATAGTGCCGAGTCAGCTATCCCTCTGAATCTTAATAGGTTTGTCATGATCCTTCCCCTGATTACCAACCACAGAAAAGCATGCCATCTTGCAGGAATAGGAATTTTCCATAACCAAGACAGATTTTCCTCTTCACCACTTCCTACATCATCTAACAGGGCAATATAGGCAGATTTAGTGTTGAAATTACCATCACTTGACCATCTCCAGATGAGGGTGTCCTCTTGAAGGCAGAACTTAGGAAGAGGGTAAGCCAAAATTCTCAATGCAACATCATCCGGAAGCCACTCCAACAACTTAGCAATATCTCATCCCCCAGATGGAAATATAAATTCACATACTCTAGCATTAGCATTCTCCTCACTCAACTGATGGGTACATGCTGGGACAAGAGGCTCCCCAATCCAAGAATCTTTCCAAAACATGGTGGACTCTCCAGATCCAATCCTCCTTATTAACCCTCTACCAAGACTCTTCATACCAACCATCAGAGCTTTAAATGTGGAAGACCATTCAGAAGGGAACTTATTCAACCTCTCTGCAAATGATACTGCACTACCACTGATGTTATACTTGGCCGTGACAGTCTTCACCCAGACACTGTTAGGTCTCCTCAGAAATCTCCAAGCCAGGCTTTGTATCAACACATTATTATGCTCCTTCATTGATCGAAGCCCCAATCCACCCAACTTCTTGGGTTTACAAGCCACAGCCCATTTAACCAGATGCATCTTCTTCACGCCTGGGCTTCCCCCCACAGAAAAGCCTTATTGGCTTATCCATCTCATTCAATGAGTGCTCAGGCAACTTAGCAGTCAGCATGGAGTATATAGGAATTGCTGAAGTCACAGACTGTATCAGCGTCCTTCTACCTACAAGACTCAGAAGCTTAGCCTTCCAACCCGCAAGCTTCAAGTTAACTTTCTCCACTATGCTTCTGTATGTGAGCTTCGTCACCCTTCCATGAACTAAAGGCACACCAAGATACTTACCCAGATCCATCGTAGGAGATATTCCCAAAGTCCTACCAACATCAGCCACATTCTTCCTACCAGCCCCAGGAGAGACAAAACATTTCGACTTCCCCAGACTGATCTTAGCCCCAGATGCCAAACAGAAAGATCCAGAATACTTTTAATCTCAGAAGCTTGGCTGACAGATGCCTTCCCAAAAAGAAAAAGATCATCCGCAAATAATAAATGAGAAAACCCATGGCCACCATTGCGAAAAACAATAGGTTTCCACTTCTTCAAAACAGCATCATGTATCATCAACCCCAATCTCTCCATGCACAATACAAACAAATATGGGCTGAGGGGATCTCCTTGTCGTAGACCTCTCTGAGGTTTAAACCAACTAGAGGGTTGCCCATTCCACACGACAGCTGAGAGAGGAGAAGTCACGCAGAACAGGATAAGCCTCATCCACTTAGCGGAAAACCCAAACAATTGCAGAGTCTCCTCCAAAACCCCCCACTTAACTCTGTCGTAAGCCTTCTCAAGATCAATCTTAACAGCCAGTAGACCCTCTTTACTTTTCGATCTTCTGATGGTGTGGATGAGCTCCTGGGCAATGATGATGTTATACGCTGCTTGTCTACCCGGGATAAAACTCACTTGACATGGGCTAACCAACTCTTGCATTAACCTACTAAGCCTACCAACAAGAACTTTACTAATAACCTTGTAGGCCACAGGGATGAGACTAATCGGTCTGAATTGGTGGATCAATTCAGGGTGGAGAACTTTAGGAATAAGGACAATAAGTGTTCTATTAATAGCACAATCAAACTCACCTCTCCTCAAAGCATTGCTGACCAAAGAAACCAAGGAGGACTTCACCAAAGGCCAGAATTCTTGGAAAAAACCCGCATGTAAGCCATCAACTCCTGGAGCTTTCCACGGCTTCATATGAAACAGCGCCGCCTTCACTTCCTCTTCTTCCTCTTCACCATCCATGATTAACTTGTCTTCCAACCCAATTGAAGGACAAAACATAGGAGGGAGCTTAGATCCACCCACATGATCCACCGAAAAAAGCTTCCTGAAAAAAGAAAGACAGAGATTTTGGAGAGCGGAGGGGTCCGAAACCCAATTGCCCTCCTCATCCTTCAGTAGCTTGATTTTCAGCCTTCTGTGTTTGCATAGAGTAGAAAGATGAAAGAATCTAGTGTTACGATCTCCCTGAGACATCCATAAGCACCTTGATTTCTGAAACCAAAATGTTTCCTCTTGTTCCAGGACACGTGTAATGCCCTGCGTAGCTACTGCACAAGTACTAGAGGGGGGGGGTGAATAGTACTTTAAAATAATTAAGAAGATAATTCCTAATTATCTTGTAAACTTCAACCAACAATGGGGAAATGTAAATGTGACAACAAAGAAATGCAATCGCAAACAGACGATATAACGGGTTCGGATCCACCCAAGTCTCCCCGACTTGTTCCCGGTGATCCTACGTCCCAAACACCCGGATCCCCTCCGGCTACTTGAGTTAGAAACCTCTAACTCAAATTTGCACTATGAAATACTTGTAGAAAACCTCTACAAGATCAAATCATACACAAATGAAATTGTGACTCCCACAAACCGGGATCACAAACAAACTCTCACAACCGAGAGTAAAACTCGCAATATCAAAGTAAATTGAAATATGAAATGCTTACCACAAAAAACCTATGCCTTGAGTAAAACTTACGATTTAGGGCAAAGAGGATTTTGGGGAAGATGAAGGCACCAAACCCTAGCTCCAAGATGTAGATCAGTAATGGAGGCCTAGGAAGATGTTGGTGACCTAGAATCAAGCTCTTGGCTTGGAAGGCTCACAATCAATGAATCTCTCTTTTGAAATAAGAGTGAGGGAGAGATTCTTGAATGAAATGAATGAGCTTTGAATGAGAATTAATTGCTTCTCTTTGATCTCTAAACTTCAATAAATATCAGCCTTGAATGCTATGAAAGCAGCCCTTCAAGTATATATAGGATAGAGGAAAGAGAGAGCAAAATTCGTGGCATTTAATGCTCCAACGGCTCTATTCTGAAGCAGACTAGTCGGTCAAAGAAGGATCACTGACCGACTAGTTCATCAACTAGTCGATCGGTGATTCAACATGAACCGACTAACTGAAGAACCGCCAATAGTTAAAGTTCATAAGATAGATAACTAGTCGGTCTAAGAAGACTTGCCAACCGACTAGTTTCACAACTAGTCGGTCGGTGAGTGTTCTTTGACCGACTAAGAGTCAAAATAGTATAGGCTGAAATCAAGTTGAACTAGTCGGTCTGAGAACAAATTCTAACCGACTAGTTTCTTAACTAGTCGGTCAACAATCGTTCTTAGACCGACTAATGATAAACAGTAGCTCAGGCGAAAAACTGAACACAGAACTAGTCGGTCTAAGAAGGATTCCTAACCGACTAGTTTCACAACTAGTCGGTCGGTGAACCTTCTTGGACCGACTAACTGTAAACAGTAAAGAGCTGAATTTAGTCAAGGCATTCTAGTCGGTTCAAGAAGCATTGCCGACCGACTAGATTGCCATCTAGTCGGTTGGTTCTTCTTCTTGAACCAACTAACATGCACAAAAAGCCGTGAAATGAAGGGCGAAGCTTCGGGAAAGTTTCTATGGGCTTCTACTAAGATCCTAGCTCTAAGATATGAGCGTTATAAAGATTAAAACGTAAGACCTACTCAAGGCTTAACAATCTACGAAACGAAGCTAGAAGACTATAAATAAAACTTGACGAACCGTCTTCGAAAGCTTCGATTCGAATCTCTTGACTTCAATAATGGTCCTTGAGCTTCAACAAAGCTTCAAGCATCCGATCATGCGCTTTGAGAAGTCTCGAGACGTGGCTTTTGATGTTCATAGAAGTTTGGCGACGATCTCCATAACTGCGCTCACAAAGAGTTAGTTCAGGATATTTATGTTTATTCATCATCAAAACCAAATCTGGGGAATCAATACTCAACCTTCTCCCCCTTTTTGGTGATGACAAATCAACATAAATAATAAACAAAAATAATGATTCAAATGTAATTTACTTACTCCCCCTGCATTGATGACACGTTAATTCCATATTAAATAATAATCATAAGCATCAAGCAGACGAGTAAAGTATAAAATGTGAATCCAATTATCGAAATTTAGGATTTGAAATCCATTTTTATATCTTAACTCCCCCTGAATCTAACATAACAAATTAGATTCTCGGAAAATTGCTTTAAATTATCATTTAGCACATTGTCATTATTAATTCTCTCACCCTTTGGCATTAACAAAAAGTGTGGGAGGAGAACAACGACAACAACAATGACTACAAATAAAAGCACAAGAGTCGTAGAATACGACGACGGTCCAAATGACACCAAAGGAAACTACGAATTAAATCAAAGCGTGCCAACAAGACCATAGTCGATAATCGAAAAATAAAATCATCAAAACTCAAATTAATTTCACAAATTGAGTTATGGAATCTACTCTCCAATATCAACATTCTTGATGAATTTAGTGCATGAAAAAAAATTCTATGTTTTCATATAAATAATTTCTATTAAATCAAGAAGGTCGTCGAGCGACGAAGTCAACATCAGAGATAAATAAAATAATGTATAAAGTGTGCACACGGAAGTAAATGTCAACACGATGTATATATATATATAACAAAATGGATACATCTGACAACATACATAATAACGATCCTCAGATCAGAGCACATCATACAACATATGTCACACCGGACATCAAAATGAGCATACATCACAAGTGTATCATCAAAACATGTATACATCAAAATACACCATATACCATCCAAAAATACATCAAAACTCCAGAACCACCCAAACTATCCTAACCAAACTCTCGCTACAAAATATATCATCCAAAGTGCATAGGGAGAGTCCTCCAAGCAAGCTCAGGAGGTAGAGGCAGGATCGGCAGGAGCAGCAGGCTCTGCAGATGGGGTGGTGGTCACTGGGTCAGCAGGAGTGTCCACAGATGGAATAGTCGCTACGGGAGTGGCCTCGGGAGCACCAGACGACGTATCTACCGGAGGTATGGTGGCAGCAGGTGTGCTCTCGGGAGCACCGGTAGAAGTAGCAGCAGCAGCAGACGTACCCTCTGGGACACGAGCAGCAGAACCAATGAGCTCCTGGAGCTCATCCTCATCCATCTCCTCATCGTCAGAAACAGACGGAGGAACCTCAATGCCCAATTGAGAGCAGATGCGAGCAAGCATCACCTCAAACCTAGAGACACTAGACTCAACACGTCTCAGAGAGATGGCAAACTCAGCAAGAGTAGGAGCAGGAGGAGGGGCAGAAGCAGCTGAAGCAGAAGCTGAAGGGGTCGTCTTCTGAACATGACGAAGGACCTCAAGAGACTTCTTGACGGCCGTCGCATTTAGAGGAGGACCAAGAGGACGCTCGTCATCAGGAGGGAGAGGGACCTTGAAGTGACGGACGACGAGTGTCAGGAGGCAAGGGTATGGAATGTGAGCTGACTTTGTGGATTTCCTAATACACTCGAAGGAATCCATCTTATCAAGAATAATCCTAGCCCAATTGATCTCGCTCCCCATGAAGAGAGCATATATCAGCTTAAGAAATGGCTGGGATGGCAAGCTCGATGAGCCGTACTTCGGAAGGAGGCACGACTTCAGGATAAGATTCAAGACCCAAGCGTTGGGCTTGAAAGATTTGGATGGGAGGCCAATCATGGCGGGAGGGATGACATGGAATATCTCGGAGAGCATGGCCTGGTTAAGATCAGAAATGTCATCGACAGAGATATCGACAGGAAGGAGGCCAGAAGAGGAGACACCTATCAAATCCCCTAAGATTTCTGTCATGAGGACAATCGGTGTCCCCAAGACAGTCATCTCAATGGAATGGGTCTTGTCATACTGACCCCGAACACGGTTCACGTAGAAAAGATTGACTAGACGGGGGTACGGGTGTGGGTTCGCCTTGGGGTCATGGCGAAGATAATCAAGGAGACCACTGTAGGATAGAAGATCGGCGAGGTGAGGGAAATCAGAGAACTGAACGAAGTACTCTAATAGCAGAGGACAGTGCTCGATACGGTTGTATGCCGCATGACACATCGGGTCATCGTGACATAGCGAAATATCGACACCGTCAACTAGCATGGGAGCCTTCCCCTTAGATGGTCTAGTACTAGATGTCGGACGAGTGCTAGAAGTCGGACGAGTGCTAGACCTAGCAGGAGGAGTAGGAGCCCTATCTGTAGGCTCAGACTCGGGGATATACTCGGTGTCGGAACCCGAAGCACCAGGAGGAGTTGGAGAACGAAATGAAGCTGGAGACATAAGCTCTTTCCTAGGCTTGGGCTGAGATCTAGGCTTAGCGGTCGCCGTCCTCTCCTTCTTAAGAGGAGGCGAAGAAGACGAAGGATGGGTCGTTTTGGATCGACGTTTGGGTTGCGGGGGGTCCGTAGACGGAGACTCTACGGTCATAGGTGACGGACGCGAGGGTTCGATTGGGATACGTGTCTTCGCCATAATCGAGACGAGACACGCGCAATCAACTAGAAATCGAAAGCTAACAACCTAACACAAACCCTAGGCAAACCCTAAACCGAATGAAAAACAAAGAAACCCTAACCCTAGAAGCTGAAATCAAACCCTAAACAGCTAGAGGAGAGTGATACCTAGGAGGAAGATCGGCTAGGGATCGACGGCAAGCGGTGGGGATGGCCGGAAAACGATGAAATCGGCGGAGGAAGTCGAAGGGTTTCGGGGGTTTTGGCTGAGGGAGTGAAGTTTGCACCAATTACAATAGATTCTAATCGGTGCGGGGCTGTTTTAATCGACTTGGAATGCGAAAAGACGCAACAATCCCTGTGCATTTAGTCGGTCACAGTTCAAGCGCTGACAGACTAGATTGCAATCTAGTCGGTCGGCCAATGAGCTTGAACCGACTAAGTGCAAACAGTAACTGAAGCCAAATTTTAAGCAAGAGTTAGTCGGTCTAAGCTCATTCACTGACCGACTAGAACTCAATCTAGTCGGTCGGCCAATGAACTTGGACCGACTAAGAGAGTCCAAAAATTTGAAAATTAGAAATTTTGAGTTCTCTCCTAATCACACTTGGACGATACATCGAAATACTCTCACATATCATTATACTACCCCATTAAACATCGAAAATCTTAAATTTGATGTTCATGAATAAATCGAGCATAAATTCCGAAAATTCAACCAAAAATCCAGAAAATTTCAACACATCGAGCATGAGCATATATAAAGAAATTTAATATCATGCAAGATTATTGAACAAATGAATCCTAAATCTCAGATTCACCCATAATCCCCAATTCTCGACGCAACCGCACAAAGGAGTCTTCCTTTAGTGGTTTTGTGAAAATATCGACGAATTGCTTCTGGGTTTCAACGTACACTAAAATGATGTCCTTTTTAGCAACATGATCATCTAAGAAATGGTGACGGACATCTATGTGTTTAGAACGGGAATGGTATACTGGATTCTTAGAGAGACATATTGCACTTTGGTTGTCCACCATGATAGGGCAAGTATCACAGTTTATACCAAAGTCTTTAAGAGTGTGTCTCATCCAAAGAACTTGAGCACACACAGCACCGGCGGCAATATATTCCGCCTCGGTGGTTGAAAGTGATACAGAATTCTGCTTCTTGGAAAACCAAGAGACAAGAGAATTTCCTATAAAATGGTGAGTGCCACTAGTATTTTTCCTGTCGGATTTGCATCCCGCATAATCTGCGTCACTATATGAGATTAACTCATATGTGCTAGACTTTGGATAAAGTAATCTGAAGTCAAGTGTGTAACTTAAATAACGGAAAATTCGTTTTACCGCTACTAAGTGAGATTCCTTAGGTTGAGACTGATAACGAGCACATACACATACGTCAAACATAATATCAGGCCGACTTGCGGTAAGATATAATAAACTACCAATCATTCCTCGATATAGACGAATGTCTACATCTTTACCGTCCGAATCCTTATCAAGATGTGTAGTTGTGCTCATTGGAGTCTTCTTCCTGGAGGCATTCTCCATTCCAAATCGCTTTAGCAACTCCACCGTGTACTTGGTTTGGTGGATGAAGATTGCATCGTTCATTTGGCGAATTTGGATACCTAAGAAATTTTTGAGCTCACCCATGTGGCTCATCTCAAATTGATCCTTCATAACATTAGAAAACTCTTCGCAAAGAGTGAAGTTAGTAGCACCGAAAATGATATCATCAACGTAAATTTGAACTAAAATTATATCATTATTCGAATACTTAACAAATAAAGTCGAATCAACTTCTCCCATTTTAAAACCCAAATCCAAAAGAAAGTTCTTTAGGCGGTCATACCAAGCTCGAGGAGCTTGTATCAAACCATAAAGTGCTTTCTTAAGTTTGAAAACATGGTTTGGAAATTTTTCATTTATAAAACCCGGAGGTTGAGAAACGTAAACTTCCTCAACATCTCCGTTTAAAAACGCACTTTTTACATCCATTTGAAAGAGTTTAAAATCTTTATGGCATGCAAAAGATAACAATAATCTAATAGATTCTAATCTAGTTACCGGAGCAAAGGATTCTTCGAAATCAATACATTCCTCTTGACGGTAGCCTTAAGCAACTAACCGAGCTTTGTTCCGGACGACGATTTGGTTTTCGTCGGTCTTGTTCTTAAAAATCCACTTCGTTCCTATAATGGTGTGGTTCTTCGAAGGCAGTGGAACAAGCTCCCAAACCTCATTCCTCTCGAATTGAATGAGTTCCTCCTCCATGGCTAAGATCCAAGCACTATCTTTGCACGCTTCGTTAATATTCTTTGGCTCTAATGAGAAGGCAAAGGCACAATGAGCGAAGTAGTTGACTTGAGATCTCGTCTTGACACTATCAAGTATGTTGCCAATGACTTGCTCATGGGGATGGTCACGAACTGTATGAAGCCGTTTAGGAATTCCCTGATCACTAGGAACATTCTCAAAAGATTCATTAGTAGGGTTAGTAACAATAGAATCAATAGAATTAGAATTACCAATAGAATCACATAAGACATCCATGGAGTCATCATCATTAGTAATTCTAGTAGTGACAAAACCTTCATTAAATGAAACATGAAGTGATTCCTCGATCGTTGAGGTTCGTTTGTTGTATATCCGGTAGGCTTTGCTACGGGAGGAATATCCAACAAATATCCCCTCATCGGATCTTGGATCAAATTTGTCCAAACTACCATACGTGTTTTTAATAAAACATTTTGCACCGAAAACACGAAAATGTTTAACTTGAGGCAATCTACCAAACAACAATTCATAACAAGTTTGTTTGGTGCCGGGCCTCAAAAGTATTCTATTAAACACATAGCAAGCGATATGTACCGCTTCCGCCCAAAATTGATGGCCAAGTTGGCTATCATCAAGCATAGTGAGCACATTCCACTAGCGTCCTATTCTTCCTCTCAACAACACCATTTTGAGGGAGTGCGCGAGGGAAAGAAAAGGTGTGAGTAATACCAACTTCATCACAAAAATTTGAGAAAGACTCATTCTCAAATTCCCCTCCATGATCACTACGAATAGTGACAATGGTGGTTCCAATGAGATTTTGTACTTTCTTAACAAATATTGTGAAGTTTTCAAAAGCTTCATTTTTATTACTTAAGGAAAATGCCCAAGTAAATCTAAAAAAGTCATCAACGATGACAAGTCCATATCGTGCATTTCCTAATGAAGCAACTCTAGTTGGCCGAAAAAGATCTAGATGTAAAAGCTCTAGAGGCCGCTTAGATGAAATGCTTTTCTTAGGTTTAAAAGACGATTTAGGAAGCTTGCCTCATTGACACGAGTCACAAAATATTTTCTTTTGAAAGACAAGCTTAGGAAATCCTTTAATAGAATTTAACTTGGAAAGCTTAAAAAGTGTTCCAAAGTTCACATGACCAAAACGTCGATGCCATAAGTGTTGTTCACTTGTGTTGGCAATGAGACATTGTTCATGTGATTTTGGAAGATCTAATATATAAATATCCTTATGGCGTGTGCCATAGAATAATACATCATTAGTATTTTTATTCAAAATATGGCACATTCCTTTCACAAAGCTAACTTTGTAACCATTGTCACAAAGTTGGCTTATTGAAATAAGATTGTGGTTTAATCCTTTAACAAGGTAAACATCACTTATTAATGGTTTAGAAGGATTACCTACTTTACCAACACCTATGATGGTTCTGCTCTCGTTGCCTCCAAAGACTACTCGGTTCCCATTTGCAATGGGCACCACTCCGGAGAGCAATTGAGCATCACCCGTCATGTGTTTTGAACACGTGCTATCGAGTATCCAATTATTCTTGGAGCTAAATTTTGATTTGTTGCTCCGTTTCTTTTTCTTGAGTACCTAAAGATAAACATATCATTCCATGGTACCCAAGGTCCTTGGGTCCTAAAGATTAGACCTTTGGAAGCCAAGTCCAATTGGACTTAGACTTCCCCACATAATCATCATTATGCACTACATTCATGAAATAAGAATTCATGTAAACTTGTTTTTCATGCATAATTGTGTCCTTCGGGCTCAAAATAATGAAGATTTTGAGAGCCCTATATAATGCCCTACGAAGCTACTGCACAAGTACTAGAGGGGGGTGAATAATACTTTAAAATAATCAAGAGGATAATTCCTAATTATCTGCAAATTCTAACCAACAATGCGGAAATGCGGAAATATAAATGGTGACAACAAATAAGAGCAATCGCAAACAAACGATATTACTGGGTTCGGATCCACCCAAGTCTCCCCGACTTGTTCCCGGTGATCCTACGTCCCAACCACCCGGATCCCCTCCGGATACTCGAGTTAGAAACCCTAACTCAAGATTTCCACTATGAAATACTTGTGAAAAACCTTCACAAGTCAAATCATACACAAATGAAAATTGTGACTCCCACAACCCGGGATCACAAACACACTCTCACAACCGAGAGTGAATCACTTACAATATCAAAGTAAATTGAAATAGAAATGTGTACCACAAAATACCTATGCCTTGAGCAAACTTACGAATTAGGGCAAAGATGATTTTGGGGAAGATGAAGAGGCACCAAACTCTAGCTCCAAGATGTAGATCAGCGATGGAGAGCTATGAGGTTGTTGGTGACCTAGAATCAAGCACTTGGCTTGGAAGGCTCACAATCAATGAATCTCTCTTTTGAAATAAGAGTGAGGAGAGATTCAAGATTGGAAATGAATGAGCTTTGAATGAGATTGAATGCTTTCTCTTTGATCTCTAAACTTCTCTTAATATCAGCCTTGAGTGCAATGAATGCAGCACTCCAAGTATATATAGGATAGAGGAAAGAGAGAGCAAAAATCGTGGCATTAAATGCTCCAACGGCTCTATTCTGAACCAAACTAGTCGGTCAAAGAAGGTTGACTGACCGACTAGTTCATCAACTAGTCGGTCGGTCAAACATCATGAACCGACTAATGGTAGAACATCCAAGAAGAGAAGTTCAGACTGAAGAGAACTAGTCGGTCAAAGAAGAGTTGCTGACCGACTAGTTTCATAACTAGTCGGTCGGTGACTCAACTGAGACCGACTAAGAGATAAAACAAATAGTCTGAATGCAAATTGATTTAGTCGGTCCAAGAACAAATGTTGACCGACTAGTTCATCAACTAGTCGGTCGACAAACGTTCTTTGACCGACTAACGATAAACAGTAAGTTGGCATGTACAGTAGAAGCTCAACTAGTCGGTCCAAGAAGAAACACTGACCGACTAGTTCACAAACTAGTCGGTCGGTGAACCTTCTTTGACCGACTAACTGTAAACAGTAAATGAGCTAGATTTGAAGGAGGCAAACTAGTCGGTCCAAGAAGCTTTGCCGACCGACTAGATCACCATCTAGTCGGTTGGTTCTTCTTCTTGAACCAACTAACATGCACAAGAAGTCGCGAATCGAAGCGCGAAGCTTCGGGAAAGTTCGTATGTACTTCTACTAAGATCCTATCTCTAAGATATGAGCGTTATGAAGATTTAAACCGTAAGACCTACTCAAGGCTTAACATTCTACGAAAGAAGCTTAAAGACTATAAATTAAACTTGACGAACCGTCTTTAAAAAGCTTCAATCGAATCTGCATGACTTCAATAATGGTCCATAATCTTCAACGAGGCTTTAGGCATACGATCATGCGTATTGAGAAGTCTCGAGACGTCGCTTTGGATATTCATGTCAATATGGCGACGGTCTCCATAACTGCGCTCACAAAGAGTTAGTTCACGATATATTTATGTTTGTTCATCATCCAAAACCAAATACGGGGAGTCTAATACTCAACACCATATTCCTATTGGGAGCATGCATGCGTTGTTGATTTCTACGTGATGCATGTCGTGGATAGGCATATGGAACATGATGAAATGGTGCAAGATGATAATTGTTCATATGATGGTGTGGGTGAACATATGCATGTGGAGGAACACGTGCGTGAGGGTGTCTCACTTGGTGTGCACGTGCCCGTGGATGTGGTGCATAAAAATCATCATATGTGTGAACATGTGGAGTAGGATGTGTGTTCCTACGTGGCATGGTATTGGTGTACATGAATGCATGACCCTTCTTTGGAGGTCCACCCAAAGTGGGTTTCTTTCCAAACGAGGGTGTGTACGAAGTGGAAGCACCATTGGTAGATGAACTACCAATAGAGTGTTTGCTTCCACTCGTTGAGGCATCAGAAGTTGGCCTAACAAAGGTAGTGGCCGATTTGGATGAATTTCTCATCTTATACCCCAAGCCAATGTGGTGATTGGCCGGAAGTAAGTCATTTATGATTTTATCCAAATGGTCCTTACCTTTATTGAATTTATTAATTCGGCCTAATGTGCACTCATATTTCTCGGTGAGAGAACGCATAGAAGCATCCAAAGTGGATACTTGCGATGTGAGCACATAAACACGAGATTTGAGATTCCCATTCTCAATACTCAAAGTTGAGTTTTGAGAGGTCAAATCCACTATCTTGTGTTCCTCCGAATCCTCAATATGAACATGTTCAAGTTGAGATTTGAGATTTACAATCTCATTTCTCAAGTCTTCAACAACGGTGTCGTTGTTGATGACGATAGGTTTAGGCGAGGTTTGGAGACTAACTAACTCATCTTTGGTCTTAGTATATCTATTTACTAATTTAGAATATTTAGACCAAATTTGCTCATTAGCTAATCTAAGATCGTCCATTGTCACCTCATCGCCTTCATCCTTGCTATCATCGGAGGAAGACTCTTGATCATGCTCCTCTCTAGCCATGAAGCACATGTGTGCTTGCTCCACTTGTTCATCATCCGACTCTCCACTTGAGGAGTCCTCGAAGTCGGTGAATGTCCTGACAAGCCCTTTCTTGTACCCTTTCTTGTACTTCTTAGACTTGTCGAACTTTGGCGCCTTCCACTTTTCCTTTTGCTTGTTTTGAGGACAATCCGCTTTCATGTGTCCTGGCTTATTGCATTTAAAGCACAAAGGAGTGGAGGCGTTAGAAGAACTAAATTTAGATTTGTTCTTGAAATTACCTTTCCGGAAGAACCGATTGAACTTCTTTGCCATGAGGGAAATGGATTCCAAGTCCAATTCTTCTTCCGATTCTTCATCATCGGTAGATGTAGATGTGGATGGAGCGGCCTTCAATGCAATCGCCTTTTTCTTTGGCTCGTCTTGCTTCAAGTAAGACTTCATCTTGTCCTGCAACTTTAGTTTGCTATCCTTGCGTACCTCATAAGACATCAAGGTACCCATTAGTTAGATAACAGTATACTTACTCATATCATTACCTTCCTCGATTGCGAAGGTACGTTTTTCCCAACAAGAAGGAAGTCCGTCAATGATCTTCGAGACTTTCTCCTTTTGGGTGTAGGTCTTTCCAAGAGCCTCCAACTCGTTGGTGATGTCGACGAAGCGAGCATAGTACTCCTTCATCTTCTCACCATGTTGCATATGAAATAACTCGTAATCTTTATTTACAACTACGAGTTTGGAGTCTCTTACCCTACTCGTTCCTTCATGCAAGATAAGGAGGGAGTTCCAGATTTGATATGCACTCTTACATGTGCATATCTTGTTGAAGTCCTCGGTCTCCAAAGCACATTGCAAGGCATTCATTGCCTTGGCATTGCTTACCTCCGCGGCGACCTCCGCGGTAGTCCACTTAACGAAATCTTCTTCTTCGGGCTCGACGTACTCCGTCAACGTGGCTCTCCACAATGAAGCAGTCCGGAGGAAAGTTCCCATCCGGCATTTCCAGTACCCATAGTTGGTACCGTTGAAGAAGGGAGGTCTCGTCGAGGAGTGTCCTTCCATCACCGAAGAAGCTCCTTCACGGTTCCTGAAGGTGATGCAGTCTGAAGGTGGACGTATGGTTTTGTTGTCGTTGGAAGAATAGCTAGGTACTTGGCTCTGATACCAAATGTAATGCCCTACGTAGCTACTGCACAAGTACTAGAGGGGGGGGGTGAATAGTACTTTAAAATAATTAAGAAGATAATTCCTAATTATCTTGCAAATTTCAACCAATAATGGGGAAATGTAAATGTGACAACAAAGAAATGCAATCGCAAACAGACGATATAACGGGTTCGGATCCACCCAAGTCTCCCCTACTTGTTCCCGGTGATCCTACGTCCCAAACACCCGGATCCCCTCCGGCTACTTGAGTTAGAAACCTCTAACTCAAATTTGCACTATGAAATACTTGTAGAAAACCTCTACAAGATCAAATCATACACAAATGAAATTGTGACTCCTACAAACCGGGATCACAAACAAACTCTCACAACCGAGAGTAAAACTCGCAATATTCAAAGTAAATTGAAATATGAAATGCTTACCACAAAAAACCTATGCCTTGAGTAAAACTTACGATTTAGGGCAAAGAGGATTTTGGGAAAGATGAAGGCATCAAACCCTAGCTCCAAGATGTAGATCAGCAATGGAGGCCTAGGAAGATGTTGGTGACCTAGAATCAAGCTCTTGGCTTGGAAGGCTCACAATCAATGAATCTCTCTTTTGAAATAAGAGTGAGGGAGAGATTCTTGAATGAAATGAATGAGCTTTGAATGAGAATTAATTGCTTCTCTTTGATCTCTAAACTTCAATAAATATCAGCCTTGAATTCTATGAAAGCAGCCCTTCAAGTATATATAGGATAGAGGAAAGAGAGACCAAAATTCGTGGCATTTAATGCTCCAACGGCTCTATTTTGAAGTAGACTAGTCGGTCAAAGAAGGATCACTGACCGACTAGTTCATCAACTAGTCGGTCGGTGATTCAACATGAACCGACTAACTGAAGAACCGCCAATAGTTAAAGTTCAGAAGATAGATAACTAATCGGTCTAAGAAGACTTGCCAACCGACTAGTTTCACAACTAGTCGGTCGGTGAGTGTTCTTTGACCGACTAAGAGTCAAAATAGTATAGGCTGAAATCAAGTTGAACTAGTCGGTCTGAGAACAAATTCTAATCGACTAGTTTCTCAACTAGTCGATCGACAATCGTTCTTAGACTGACTAATGATAAACAGTAGCTCAGGCGAAAAACAGAACACAGAACTAGTCGATCTAAGAAGGATTCCTAACCGACTAGTTTCACAACTAGTCGGTCGGTTAACCTTCTTGGACCGACTAACTGTAAACAGTAAAGAGCTGAATTTAGTCAAGGCATTCTAGTCGGTTCAAGAAGTATTGCCGACCGACTAGATTGCCATCTAGTCGGTTGGTTCTTCTTCTTGAACCAACTAACATGCACAAAAAACCGTGAAATGAAGCGCGAAGCTTCGGGAAAGTTTCTATGGGCTTCTACTAAGATCCTAGCTCTAAGATATGAGCGTTATGAAGATTAAAACGTAAGACCTACTCAAGGCTTAACAATCTACGAAACGAAGCTAGAAGACTATAAATAAAACTTGACGAACCGTCATCGAAAGCTTCGATTCGAATCTCTTGACTTCAATAATGGTCCTTGAGCTTCAACGAAGCTTCAAGCATACGATCACGCGCTTTGAGAAGTCTCGAGACGTCGCTTTTGATGTTCATAGAAGTTTGGCGACGATCTCCATAACTGCGCTCACAAAGAGTTAGTTCACGGTATGTATGTTTGTTCATCATCAAAACCAAATCTGAGGAATCAATACTCAACAACACGGTCATACCTACCGAGGAGCTCTTCCTCCAGCCTCCTGAGCTGATGCGAGTCCTTAACACAGAGTTCCCGTTGAATACCCTCAATTCTCCCTCTCAGCCACCTCTTCTTCCTGAAAAGATTACCAAAAAACTCTCTGTTCCAGCAAGACACCTTCTCCACAAAGAAAGCTGCCTTATAAACATAATCCCCAACAACATTAAACCAATTCTGAACCACCACCTCCCTGAACATCTCCTCCTTAATCCACATAGCTTGGAATCTAAAAAACGGAGGGGATAGATTCCTAACAGACACTCCCTCACAGCGAAGAAGAATGGGACAGTGATCAGAAAAAATCCTCGGCAAATGACAAAGGTGTGCTTCAGGGAATAAAGCACACCACCCTTCATTGGCCACTGCCCTGTCCAACCTCTCACAGACTTTTGCCAACCCCTGCCGCTGGTTGCACCAAGTAAAAGGAGCTCCATGGAAACCAAGGTCAATCATCCCACACGAAGAAAGGAAGGATAGAAATCTATTACACCTGACGAAGGAGGGAGGATTGCCACCCCACTTTTCCGACGAACTCCTATAATTGTTGAAATCCCCTAACATCACCCATGGGGTCACCAAATTAGAGCAAACCTCTTCAATCTGCTCATAAATCCTCCATCTAGTAACCCAACATGGATTAGCATACACAACAGACAGATGAAAGTCTGGCGCCCCGACCCTCTTCACAACACCAACGACCAAGTGAGGGGAGGAGAACAGAACTTCAAAACTAAGCGCCTGATCATCCCAACAAACCCAAATGCCCCCTGAAAACCCAGAAGGATCCACAATGAAATGACATCCAAAATTCATCTTCCTAACGACCCGCAACGCATCATCACCAGCAATCCTGGGTTCCACAACAGGAAGAATACCAGGTTTGAACTTCCCAATAAACTCTTTCACTTCTCTGAGGAAAGACTTCTTCGCCGCACCTCTACAATTCCAGAACAACATATCCATAAGCAACAGATATGAAAGCCAACACAACCTCACCTAGGCACCCTCAATCAATGGAGCCTGCCCCAAACACCCCAACCTCAGAGGAAGCCCCATGCTCCATACCACCTACCTCCGACAGCAAAACAACAGGCCAACCCGAAGAAGGCGGAACCACACGCTCGTCTGGAGGATGTAGCAAAGGGTCATCCACGCTCGAAGAACTTACCAACATAGAAGACGAGCTAATATCATTCGCGCCACCCGAAGAGTTCGAAATGTCATTCAATGGCCGACGCTTCTGTGATTTAATCTGCGATTTTGACACATGAAACTTTCCTTTCATAGGAGCCAACACAACACTACTCGACGGTCCACTACTATTCGGCCCAATCTTTCCCTCTCCACCAGCTCTCAAAACGTGGGCCTGTTTGAATTTCGTGTTCCTCCTATCACCCACCATGATCACTCTTCAATCAAATGGGCCTAGGCTGCTGCCTTTATTATTAATCAGGGCTCGTGGGCTCACTTCCAAATCAAACATGCTACCCCCACTAGAGCCCTCCCAACCATCGTCAGCAGCCCTAATACCCTCCGTCTGCTTCCCTAATGCCGAGAACCTGGAACCCAACCCCGGTCCTGCTCTACCAATGGCAGCAGCATTCACCATCAAATTCGTATTCTTCCGGCGACCCCTCCGGTCATTCGCCATCATCCAAGGACCAAACACAGGTTCCTCCACATCAAGCTTCCTCACGTCCTCCATCGGAGAGTCCACCGGGCCATCAGACTTCTTAGCCCCCTTCACAGAATTCTCATCAGAATGATGGAAAGGGCAAACATCTTTGTGACCAAACCTCCCACATTTAAAACAAATCAGCCCCAACCCTTCAAATTGCACCGATTGCCATCTCCCTTCAATCTGGACTTTGGATATCAATGGCTTGCTCAAGTCAATTTCAACACAAACCCTCGCAAAGCGAGCTTTCATGACCATCCGGGTATGAGAATCAAATTTAATGGCCTTACCAACACAATTTCCCAAAGCCATCAGCACTTTTTCATCGTAGTACTCCACCGGAAGAAAAGGGAAGCGAACCCACACTGCTGTCGACCCAATCTCAGCACTAGTCGGCGAAAAATCTGGCACCCACCTTCGCACCGTCAGATAATGGCCAAAAATCATCCAAGGACCCTCTTCCAGCGCAAACCTGAGGTCTTCATCGCAATTACATTTAACCATCACAAACCCCTCTCCAAGCTCAATAAATTCCAGGTCTCCTTTTGGTTTCCACATCACCGATAATTTTGATTCCATCATCCCGATCGTGATGTTCCGCTCCAATAATTTGACAATCACCGCCTTCTGACATTTCCGGCAAAGCTTCTCCTTGAACTCCGGTGACAGCTGCACACTGCTCCACTTACCCAAACTGGAAATAACCACCACCTCCTCCAAATCCGACGAATCAACATCACCTGAAGCCCTCGACTCCTCCGCAACCTTCAAACCAAAACATGCTTCCTTGAACGGTCTCGCCGCCGTAGCATCGAGCCCCCCCCCCACAGACGACGATCCCACTTCCTTCTTCCCCTCAGCCGCTCTAATCTTCTTCGTGCTCCGTTGAAGTAGATCATCCTCCTCGCCCGATCTTTCCCGGCCTTCGGCCACCGCCCCCCCCCCCCCCCCCCCCCCCCCCAATTTTCCAACCCTAGCATTTCTCAGATTCGAAATCGCTCTAGAGGCGCAAGTTAGCGAACCGTGTGCACTTTCTAAAACGGCGGACTAGGGTTTTGGACTATTAAAATTTGAAGTTTAAGATTTGAAGTACTTGAGAGAAAATTAACATATTTAAGAAAAAAATATCAAAATATTTTTTCAAAGGTACGGACGGTTAAAAACCCAAACAAAAAAAAAAAAAATAATAGAAATTTCGCCCGCCAAAATTCACGACGCTACTTAACAAACCCCCAAGTTTCTCTTCCTTCAAATTCCCCGAGCCCTTCAAACAAGTGGAGGCATCTTCAATCTGAGAAACGAAAAATATATAGGGAAGAAGCAGAAATCAATGACGCTCCTCTGCTTTTTGCTCGATCTCCGTACGATTTCTCTTCCATTACTCCGCGATCTGAAGGAGGTGAGCGATCTGAATCAAGATCGATAGATCAATCGATCACTTTCTTATCGGATTCGCTCTAATTTCTATCTGTATTTCGTGGATCAGAGCTTGCTGAAGCTCGCAAATCTCTACGCCGTGTCTTGTGGAAGAGATGAGAAGGATCGGTGCAAGGATGGCATCCCGATGCTTCGAGATCTGATCGGATTGTGCTACATCCAGAACAGCGGATCTCCTTCATTGACGCCTGAGGTCTGTAACTGACCGAATCTATTGTTAATTTTGCTTTATTTTGTACGTATGTTGGGATTTAGGGTTTCTTAGCTTGCAATTTAGCATGCGTTGTTGGGATTGTTGAAGAAATCATGCAAAATAGTGAAAATTGTTTTTGATTTCTGTTTTGTTCTTCGTAAAATAGTGAACATCATTTGCAAAATAGTGCCTTCCAACTTATAGTGTGTTTTGATGCAGTTTAACTCTTGCCTAAAAATATGTTCTTTCTACTAATATGTTTCAGATTGAAATTGTTATGATTTATCGTTGTTCATTGGATAATTAAGTGACAGAAACTGCCATAGGAGGAACTTGGTGCCTAGGGCCTATGTTGGAACTAAAGTGGACATGTAGCTTATGAGGGTTCTTTAAATACGAGCACAATTTTCAATTTTCAATTTCCGGGTAATAAGTAGATGTAAAGAAACAAGACAGAAAGAATCGTAATTTTAGTTCGATTGTGAAGTATATTTTGGTCAAGGTAAAACTATAAACTAGAATCAATTTTATAGCACATAACACTTTAAAATTCAACTGTTTAGTTGGTTATATATATATATTTAAAATAGATAAATTGCGAGGCTATCAACCTTCCAGCATTTCTTTAAAAACCAAACATTTTCCAAAATGGAGACACTTGTGAAATCTCTCACATATCTTGATCCCTTAGGAGAAGAAGATGGGAAAACTTAGTGTAGATGAATGCGATGTTTTGCTGTTTTATGGTTTTATTTATTTAATTTTCTTGTTCCCTCTTTTTTACTATTCCGTTAAATGAGTTGTAAGTAATTTGGCTGGTTCAAAAGACATAATATAATGTTCACGGTTCTAATTGGATCTAGTCGAATCCCCATGGTTAAATTTCTTCTTTTGTAAATGTGTTACTGGTGGTGTCGTCTTTCAAGTTGTTTTCCAAGTGTTGCTAGGTGCAAGTTGCACACCTTAAGTGCATTACATATACCTAATCAGGAGTTGTAGCACAAGATAAGGATTCATATAGTATTTTATTGGTGAGCGTGATTTTGTTGTCTTGCCATATTTAACTAGAGAAGATGTGAATATAAGGATTCACATGGTATTTTATTGGTGAGCGTGATTGTGTTTTCTTTCCAAATTTAACGAGACAAGATGTGAGTCTGAGGCAACAGAGATGATTGTGTTGCTAGCTATCCAAAAAACAAATAAAAAATTGTGGGCTCACCTAAATATAAACGGTTGGCATGTGTGAGCAACAAACTAAAAGTAGGTAAAAAAAGAAAAGAAAAGACAAACCGCTAAAAAACCTTTCCACTTACATCTCTTTAATTATGTCAGCTTCAAAGGTTTGGGACCCATACAGATACTTTCGTACAACAGGAGTCTATCTACCCTGTTTGATGTGGACCCCTTGCCACTTCGGCTCACACAACCGACTACGTCGGCGCATGGAGAGGTAAATTCAAAATTGCATGAACTTATATAGAAATTTCCATATAAGTATGTTTTTCAATAAAATTCCAAAAAAGTTAAAATTTTAATGAAATAGGGTTCTTTATATAAATCTTATATCACTTAGGATAGATTTATTCATTTGTCTCCAAATACTTAATTTTATATAATATTTGATGGCTAAAAAATTTGAGCCATCATTATTTGTTGAAAGAATTTTTTGTACCACATATGCATGCGATATATACAATGAACGTCCTATAATTGTAATGAATTTACTTCCACAATGATCTTAACTTTATAATCATCATTATTTTTTTGTATTTGAAATCATTCAGTAATTCAAATTGATACTTCTTACACATGCTATGTTAGCACAATGATATTACTTTTTTTAACCGTGGCTAAGAAGTCGATGGTTCAAATCCCAACCTGCATCCAGCTACAATCCGTTCTAAAAAAAGTTCTTTATATTTTTCTTTACATTATATAGAGTTTTAAAATGCTATGTATATTTAATTCATATTACCTTAATAAAATTTTTACTTTTTAGCGGTATTGCAACATACCATATACAATGTTAGGTCTGATGCAAGAGTAGAAATATGGCAACATTTTCATACCTTCGATTGAAAAAGAAAAAGAATTCTTTTCTCTAAGCTTTTTTGAAGGAATATATTCCATAAACATAGTCTTAGGATACAATATACCCATTTTGTATTCTATGTGAGTAGCAAATGCGGAGGACTAGCAAGATTTGGCTAGATTGCATCTGTGTTAAGAACACGGATAGCGGACTCGTAGTGGCTTTGGAAAGTAGAGTATTGGATAACGGACATTGGGAATATATTGGAGATATTTAGAAAATACCAAAGTGTCAGGCCAATAGCTGAGTGTCATATGAGACGATAAAAGTCATGCCATATATATGTCATGGGCAAGACTAACTATTTATAAATCTTATAAACTCACATAAAGCAGGTTTAGAATATACTTAACTTGGTAAGTTGTATCAAATAATTTATAACCACCACCATCTTGCAATACTCTTCCAATTTCAATTTCAATCATAATTCCAGTTCACAATCAACAAAAATAACAAATTCAGCAATACTCCTTTAATTTTTTAGTAAAATCCAGCAATAACAAGTAATTACAAATTTTAGCAGATTACAAATCAAAGTGATATTCCATACGTTTTAGCAAACATTACAAATTTCAACAGGATTTCAAAATTATTAATTAAAAGCTTACCATTTCAAATTGATTCGAGAAACAGCAAGCTCGTCCAAAGAGGTTGAGACTCTTGAGGGAGAGATAGAAACATAGATCACCTGGAAAAAGGCAAAAATCAAGACCATTAAACTATGAACTGAAAAAAATAATTAGTTGAGCTAAACAAACTTACTGTGCTACTGCCGCTACTTTGGCTTGCATTGCTGCTGTTCTGACTTGCATTTGCTGCTGCTTTCGCTTGCTCTTGCATACTTGCAGAGATGGAGAAAATAAGCGAGAGGGAAGGAGAGGCAGAGAGAGAGACTGACATAGATAAATAGGAGGGAACGATGAATTTCGACAACATAGCTTCAGAAGAAGAGGAGGAGAAACAAGAGAAAGAGAGGGGACATCGAGCCCTGATTTCTCCCCCTCTCCTTTAACCAATATGTATGGGTGTGGGCCATCCCTATCGGGTCTAATGAGATTTGATCAGATTGGGTCAGCAAATAAATTCAATATTGACGGATATTTACGTCAGAATTAGATATCGTTATTTCATAATTGTGGCTTTATGGGTTCAAAGCGTGATTTGCTTCGAGGAGCCACATAGCGTCGCTGCTAGGGAATTTTTTCGCATTGTTGGCCACTACGATCGATATTGCGGTGCTATTTAGAACACTAAATTGCATGAAAGTCTGCAATGCAAGATCTTGACTGACTGATCAGGTAAAGATTCCCTCGAATCACGAGTTTATATACATTGCAATGACATGTTATGGATGCAGATGGTGGGTATCTTTCTTGGAATGAAGTATATGTAATTAATGAAAAATTTTGTGTTAAGGACAGCATGCTGTGCTTTGAAATATTCTTGTCACTGTTATCCAGCATCAGCTAACCTTGTCGGGAATTTGCTAGCGTTTAGGTTTCTCTGTCCTTCGCTGATGATTAACAGTGATGCAACATACAATTATACCAATAAGAAAGGTGTTGTGTTAATACTGGATTTTCGAGTAACTTAGAATTTGAACAGATCCTCTTTATGCGTCTGCAAACCTAGCAGTATCCAAGTATGATTAGTTCTGTAGTCTGGCCTAGGATTTGTTTTTTTTCCCAAAGAAACTGTTTGACTTCTTCACCATGGTCCTGGGCTCTAAGTTGTGCATGACTTCTTCACTAAGGCCTAGGTTTATGATCATTCTTACATTGGTCTTGATCTCATGGTTGCGATCTGTACTGTTAAAGAATAAGAAGTTTATAGTTTAGTATTATTAGAATTTGAAAAAAATAGTTGCTGGATCCCGGAAGGGAGACCAAAGTGCAACATGCGGAAGCATAGGCAAATTCGTTCAAATAACACAGGTATATCAAGTGCATAATCAGACTTACCCCAATAGTTTGGGAAGACAAACAAAATGGCAATGAGATAAATATCCAAAAATATAAAGATCAACATATCAGAATATATGAAAACATATGGCAGTCAATCTCTGTTCAAATGCTTCGAACAACACATGCACGTGGTTAGAACAGCAATATTAATGTTTGAACAGAACTTGACAATGCTCAAACAAACCAAACATGAAGCAACATAGAGTGATAATCAGTATAATGCATAATAACACATATAATACCACATAAGGCAATGTAAGAGAGATGGAAAACACAAACACAATTTTGTGATATCCATGGTTCTACTCAAACCGAGTCACCACTGACCTAGAATTCTTGATGATAATTATCATCACAATTACAAGCGGCCACTCCTTAATCCTAAGGTATGTGGACTTCGTACATGTGCTTGTACTTTGAACACACAAAAACGTTCTAATCCTACAATTTGGGATGCTATACAAACACTTACTAGGAGTAAATACATTTTAAACAACAAATTAAGAACTTTTTGAAAGAACAGATCTTACTCATAATATGCGAAAACCTTATCATGTATGATGAGTTACATATAATGGATATATAATGTGAGTGGTATAAGACAAGAGTGATATGGATATATCAATCAGTAATCAAATTAAATGATGAATCATAAAATTATGCAATAGATGCTCAATATAAGCAATCATAGATTCAATCAAAAGATATGAAACAATACGTTTAGAATAGCTTAGGATCGATATAGGAGATGATTGATGTAATAAAGCTCTTGTAGAATTTGATGCTTAATTTTCTCTTTAAAGATCTGGAAAGATTTGAAAATAGAAATTTGAAACTTTGAAGCTCAATAAAATCTCTTGCATAATTGAATAAATTCTTCCTAAAAATCATTTTAAAAATCATAAAAATGATTTGAATGGGTTTAAAAAGATCTAGATACGAAATTAGCTGATGATTAACTCTCAAATTGCTTTCTCAATGTATAAACCAAAGTAAAATACCCAACATGCCCAACTGGGTTCTTTGGTTGTGGCAACCCTTGGGCGGTTTGAAGTTTGAACTATGGCAGATAGCCAGGTTGGTTCAAAATTGATTCAACTCAAATTCAAATCAAGGAAAATAGGAAAGTAGATGCTTGAGAAAATTTTTACTGGCTTATTTAATTTCAAAATAAAGAGAGATTACAATGTTGGCATTTAAATTAAATTCAAAAGTCAACAATGAATAAAATAAATAACTCCCTTGAAGATTATATGATGAAAAATATCGTTTTAGGATCTTCAATAAATAAGAAATCAATCAAGATCCATATCAGATAGGAAATCAATGGTTGGATCTGGCTGAATCGGAAGAACGGTTCCAACATCAAAGGTTTTGTTTGAAGACTGCTTATGTGTGGTTTGAACACTGATACTAGTGGTTCAAATGATGCTTCTAGAACATGATAGAAAAATTAAATTGATATAAAATGAAGGACACATGAAGAGCATTCAATTTAATGTAAATGTAGGATATCCGTTGAAGATATGAATCAAGAATGTCGATAACTAGGGTAACCTGCTAGTTATGTGAATTCATCCTCATCTTAATAAAAGTTAGATTATCCTCTAAAATAAAAATACTAATACAAGATCTCCAACATTGAATGCTTGTAGAATTCTTCTTCTAGTGTGTAGCTTCATGTACTTGAATAGCTTGAATAGACTTTTGTTTGTTGGAGTATACAATTCGATCTATTCTCTATTAGATATACACATTTAATTACTTGCTCTGACCATTTTTGGTAAAGTTTGTTTTGCCTGAAATTAAGACACTCAACATAGATTGTTAATACAGTAAACTTGAGTTTTTTCATGATTCAGAATATATGGTCCAACAGTGTGCTACTAGCCATTCAATTTTGACATGTGAACACAATATGGAATGGTTGTGAGCCATGCTTTATACATTTCGCTTCTTTTCGGGCACTAGATATTGTATGGACTTTCTTTTCGTTTCTTATAAACCGAGAGATTGTAAGGCCCATTTATTCTTTTTACTGGGCTCTAATACATGTTTGGCCCCATAAGACTATTCTTTCATCTTCTTTAATTTCTTTTCTCGACTTCTCTTTTGGGCTTTTGTCTTACATAATTAAGAAAAAACCCAACATTTAGACCAAGAGAATGCAACCACTGGCATCGATACAACAACTAATGGTCAATACTGAGACGATGCTGAGATTTGAAACCTGGAAAATGCTGGTGCATACTAACTCACATGGGGCACACACGAGCATTGTTCCTATTACTTGTGGATTTCTGCTCTTTGCTTTCCACATATGTCTTAAGAGACATGGTTTGTGTGGCTTGATGGGTTAGTGGATAATATGCTTGGGTGCTTGCTGATCATTTTAATTGTGCATGCCCGCTCGGCGTGAAGATGTGATGGTTGATTGTCTTGAAACTTATAGTGCCAATGTTCGATGGTATGATCGAGTGTGTTGCTAGGCATTCGATTTTGACATGTGGACCTAATATAGACCGGTCGTAGGGTGCGTCCTACATGTTTCTTTTCCCTTCAGGCATCGAATATTGTATGCACTTTCTTTTCGTTTCTTTTACAGCGTGCAATTGTTAGTCTTGTCTATTTTAACTAGGCTCTGATATGTTTTTGGCAGTTTGGTACTATTCTTTTCTTCTCTTGCTTTTTATACTTCTCCCTTCGGCTTTTGTATTGCATAATAGTAAAAAAACATCTACACTGAGATAATGCAATTACTGCCTAATTAATACAGATCACCTAATTCTTGCTTGTCAATATTGTAATGATATGGAGATTTGAAACCTAGAAATGGAAAAACATGCTAGTGCAAACTAACTAACACGTAGAGCACATGTGCACTTTGTTAAGGGTCTGAGGGCAGTAGTTGTTAGGCTCTTATGTCCACTTGATATGTTTATTAAGAAGAGAATCGACTCGTGGAATTTCTAAGAATTATTGAACCAATGAACAAGCCTAATGACTTTTTCTACAAAGCACGCAACACAAAAAATATATAAAAAGTAAACGTAAAACAAAAGAAAAACATGTATATGATATCAAGATTTATATTGGTTCCACCCAATTCTTGGTATACGTCCAGTTGGATATATCATTAATACTTCGATAATCCTAGATACAAGGTATGGCACTTGGTTCAAGAGAAAAATCAAGCCCGATAACAATTTGGAGAAGAAAATAATAGAGTCTTTTGGCTCTCAGATAATCCTCTCTTAATCCTTCAGCTTATTCTCAGTATTTCTACAGATAGCCACAAACTTGTACAAAAAATTTGCATGAAAATTTAGCTGAAATAAGGGTTTAAATATTATTGAAAAACCCTAACAGGTATGTTGAAATCTGTGTCTAAAGCAGATTTGGATCTGCTCACTGTCGCCCGCTTCTGCTTCAACATGAGTCACGAGATCTTCGCCAGACGTTGTAGATCTCGATGCATGGCCATATCCGATGTCACACGTTGTTGCATGCGATCACGAGAGAGAGCGCTGCGTGGTACGCGTAATATGCGCGTTATGCATCGCGTGCGTGTGTTGCACGCACATGTGCCACGCCTGCAGGCTAGGACGTGGTCTGCATAGTGCTGGGTCACAGTGTGTTGTTGAAAAATTTGAAAAACAGTTATGGGCTGGGCCGCATTTTTCATCCTTCAGGGCCGTGAAAATTTTTTGGCTTTAGAAAATTAGTGATTTTGGGCTCTAAATTTTTTTCGAAAAATCTCAAAAAAATCCTCATAAATCCTAGATTAATCTTGGTATAAATTTATGTGTTTTATATTACACTTTTTAACACACTCTCCTTTCTTTCTTTTTGTCCTTCACATATGAACTTTTGTCTTACATAGTAGGCAGAAAACTAACATCCAAACTGAGATAATGTAACCCCTACCTAAAAGCACATACTTCTAATACAGATCATCCCATTTGTGTAACCAACATCGATACACCAGATACTGGTCAATACCAAGATGATACCGAGATTTGAAACCTTGAAATGTAAAAACACTCTAGCGCAAACTAATTTACATGTGGAGCACATGTGCACTCCTCTAATTCATTGTAGATTTTTGGATTTTTGCTCGATGGGACCCATCTGTGAATACCGATGCAAAGGATCATGTGATTTATATGGCAGAACGGGTTAGGGGATGGAATACTTGTGTATTTGCAGATAAGCTTGATTGTTGTGGCTCCTGGGCATATGGACGTGATATCAGATTGTCTTGAAAGTTATTGGGCCCCTGTTCGACGATGTGGACATGCACACGCAAGCCATTCGTTTTTGACATGTGGACCCAATATGGATAGGCCATGGGTCATGTCCTATATGTTTCTCTTATCTTTGGTCATTGTATATTGTGTGGACTTTCTTTTCAATTATTTTCTATTGAGCGATTGTAAGACTCGTCTATTTTAACTGGGTTTTAATATTTGTTTGGACACATAGTATTATTCTTTTTTTCTCCTTATTTTATTTTCTGTACTTCTCTCTTAGGTTTATGTCTTACGTAATAAGGGAAAAACAATTTCAGACAGAGATAATGCAATTGTTACTTAAAACAACATACTTTTAATACAAATCACCCAGTTCTTGTAACTTACATCGATACACCAGCCACCGATCACTAATGAGATGATACTGAGATTTGAAACTTTGACATGTAAAACGTGCTAATGCAAACTAACTTACAATACCATAGTTTGCTACAATATTGCTATAGTATTATCATTTTTCGACATGTTTGTCTTCATCTTCACTATTGATTTCACCAAGAGTTAATGTTTTTTATAGATTCATCGATTCATAGATTCATCGGTTGAAAGTGATTATGGTTGTCATTGGTTGTCACTGGTGATTGGTTGTTGTTGGTTATGGTTATTGTTGGATTGATTGTCATCAGTGATCACTGATCAGTTGACATTGGTGTTTTCGTAGACTTGTTGATTGGTAAGATAGTGTGGATGCTATGTTTGCACTTGTTTCTAAGAGTAACAAGACAGTTTAGTTGGGTTGTGCTGACTTCACACTTGCGAGTGATGATTGTAGTACATATTGTAAATGATTTTGTTGTAGCGAAGACCGTGATGGATTTCTTTTTAAAGGAATTCAAAGATGCAATTATTGCATTACTCTTTGTCTGATTTTCTAGGAGTTCACTAATTGTTCATTAGATTATAAGGGATAACCATTGTGTTTGGCTTGGAAGATGTCTTGTTGCCAGATCTCTAGAGAAGATCTATGATGGATTGATCTCGTGATGAACATTGTATTTAGCTTGGAAATTATCTTGGTTGTAGACCTTAATGTAAGATCAAATTTAGTTTTGAGAGTTTGGTTTGCTTAGTTTGGTTTCAGAAGTTTGATTTGCAGACAAAGTTTGGTTTGTGTTGGTACCATGATTTTAGAGAGTAACTTTGGTTTTGAGAATTTAGAGTTTGATTTTGAGAATTTGGAACGAATTTAGTTTGTTTTAAGTTAGTTTTTGGCAATTCGGAGTTTGGTTTCTTTAGAAGATTCATTTTTGAGAGATTTCTTTAATCGTTAAGAGTTTGGAGTTTGGAGAGCAAGCTTAGTTTCATAAGTTTAGATTTCAGTCGTTTAGTTTTTGGAATTAGGAAAGCAAATTCTATTTGGTTTTTTTTTTGGAATTTTGAAAGCAAATTTAGTTTGCTTTTTGAGAGTTTGTTTTTTGGGAATTTCAGTTTGATTCAATTTTCTTCAGTTTGGTTTCAGGATATTGGACTTCGAAAATTTGATTTGGTTTGTTATTCAGTTTTGGAGAATGGATTTGGGTTCAAGTCTGCTTTGAATTTTAGGATTTTGTTTGGTTTGATTTTCAGAATTTGGTCAGAGGACGGGTTGGATGTAGAGCTGATAGTCAAGAGGGTGACTTCTGGTATGAATGAGGCATATAGCATTTCTTTGTGGCCAGCAAAGAAATTGGTGCACTACTCACTAGTTGGAATTGTGGACAGTGTGAGATCCCAGTTGTTTGGGTTTCCATCCACTCCTCTACGGCTGAATGCAAGACCCGTCCAACGTTGCAAGTAAACAGCTTCTTTCCAGTTCGGATTCAAAGATGTTAGGCAAATGTCTAGTGTAGATAGGACCGATGCATTCGGTGCATCCATATATATCATAACAGGTTCAGATTTGGTGCTTTGACTTGGAGGATGGGAAAGAAAAGCGAAGGGGAGATGGGGTTTAGATTTGAAGGATATGGGGGAAGGAGAAATGTAGAATTTCTCTTACCTCTTTATTCAACGTGCGAAGCAAAACATGGGATATGTCAAAAAAAAAAAAAAACCAGCCACTCACAATATGTAAAGAAAAACCAGCCACTCACAATACAGTGCAAATGATTACCGAGATATTAAACTGCTCCGGTTCCTATATATAATATAGATGAAGTCATGATACCAATGTGTCCTTTATTTCGACCGTCAAGAGTCCATTCTAATATAAATTGATGAGTCACAACTGGGTTGCTTTAAACAGAGAAAATGATTAAACTATGAATCAACGGGTCACAATCCAGTAGCTTTAAACAGAGAATTATTGTACTTTAATCAACGTGTCACAACCTGGTGACTTTAAAAAAATTAAAAAGAAAGATTATAAAGACATTATGAAGGTTCACTTTAATCCAGAAGAATAGAAACTAAAAATGAAATAGGGAAATTAAAAAAAAAACCAGAAAGAAAGGAAGAGAGAATGGAAATAAAAGAAAGAATAGAAAATTTATAACGTAAAGAAAAAGGAATAGAGAAAGGAAATGAAAGGCAAAACGGCAAAAGGAAAAAGTAATAGGGAATTAAACAAAGTAGAATAAAGGCAGAGAGAAAAGGACATGAAAAGTAGAACAAAAAGAAGAGAGAAAGGACATGAAAAAAAGAATTAAAAATAGGAAAATTTGCACTGTTGAGGTTTCAAACCTCCAACCATTAGGATATATGTGAAACCATACAACCACCCGACAACCGAACATCCTTTAGTGGTTGGCATTTATTAAGGACAATAGATGGTGGAGATTTTGTTTTGCTTTTTTTTGGGGATAAGGTGGATAAGCTATTTTGGCATTCTTTGACAGAAGAAAAGAATTTGACAGACCCATAGGTTGACACTCTCTCTTCACTTAGTACAGACTATGCTGGCATGCAAGACTGCATGATGTACCTGAGAGGATACTATAAATTCCATGTATGTCTAAGGACTTGAGTGCATTGTACATGTGTGCATTTCATAGGTAGGCGTCAAGTAATTTGCAAATCAAAATGACATCAGACAGGATGCGAAAATGGTTCCAGATATCATCATGAATTTAGAGATGAACACATGCAAATTGTTTGTTATGAATAGCCCAAGTGGCATTGTTGTGGTTGTTTGAGTTCATAATTCGCTGGGTGGTGAATTTGATCCCTTAATAAATGGCGTGAAGTGGAGAAACCACACCATAGACCCGAGCTGTAGAAGAGTGTTCATCTCTGCCGCAATAATTTGATCAAATCTCTCTGAGTGGATCCCCCCCCCCGCGCGAAACAGTAGGTTAATTGCAATAATTATTGCTAAAGTGGTGGTCAATAGTAGGAAAGTTACAACTAGCAGAGGATTACATCCCATCAAGGGACTACCTCCATAATTTTACCCATCTACTCTTTTACTTGGATAAGTTTAATCTTCTATTTTTCAGAATCTAGAAAGTGTAGACTTCTAGCGCTTTGATTGGCATTTGGACAGTATTAATGCTCTGAGAAAGTAAAATGGTCTGATTTTTTATATTTTGGTGTTTAATTCTTTGCTTATTTTTAGTTTGTACTGATTATAGAATGAATTTCACAGCTGAAAATAGCCTACAGGCCAGAGGGAAGTTTCAGCCTTCGTGATTTTCATCATGCTGTCAATAACCTGCCCATTAATTGTGATCTCTCCACCGAGCCAATGCCTACTGGAAATGACAATCAAGGTACAAAGTAAATTTAAGTGGGTTGATGTCCAAATTTTGAGTTGACATTGAAGGGTTTTCTTTTTGTCTTAAATAACATGGGGTTTTCATTTATAGCAGATTATTGATGTATGTTTGAAATTGCGTTGCTGTGTGCCAGCAGAAGTGTCACTGACAAGCCTTTTGAGTAACAAAGCGCTATACACATGGGGTGGTGATGATATCACCAAAAAAGTAATTTCGGTCTCGAGCACTGTATTCACAAATGACGAAAATTTCAAGAAGACTCTAATGGTATCGAAAGAATGCACTGTTTGATCCAGTTGCCTATCATGAGCTCTACTCGGTCACCACTTTTAAGGCTTGTTAACTTTGCTTCGTTCGCTACTACTGTTTTGACAGGAGGCTGCAAAGCGCAGAGTCGAAGTAGAGTTTGTAGTGTTGGAGCATGCAGATGTTAATCACTATGGCTCATCTGAGAAGATCATTCAATTTGTCGACAGCCTCCAGGAACTTAAAAACTGTGTCCTTCGCAGGTATCTTCCTGGTAAGAAACTTGCAAACAGGTTTTAATGGTCTGAGATGGCTTTTTAGTGAAAAGATGTCTTAACCGTGTGATTGACTAGAAATTTGGTTTTGATCGAATGCGTAGTCAATTTAATATTATATTTTTTGGGGTCATGTACCGTCTGAAGGCTTTGTTTAAATCTTATTACATTATATTCTTTTGGGTGGAATGAACTTCTCGTGCAAACTTAAGTGGACTAGCATGTTGTAAAATATCTTTGATTATTTAATTTGATTGAGTGATATCTGATTCAAATTTCATAACTATCATGGTTCAATACTATCAACCATGATTACTGCAGTATATACTGTCATCGGTTAATTTGGTTTTTTGAATTCCTGAGCTAAAGACAAAATGCCAAATTGCAGACAGTTGGGTGTTGTGTAGACTTGTCAAAGTATGGTTGCATGAGCTAAGGAATGACATGGTGAAACCTCTACAAGCCATCTTTCTGTTCAAGAACTCAACTGCGGAGTCTGTACAACAAATCTGTTGCAAATTATCTGCATGCTCCAATCAGATCATTGATGATTTTGTACCTTGTAAGGTAATATAAATTACATAGGATAATTGTCATCGACAATTTTGCAGTATTTTTATACTAGTTGTGAAAAATTTGAATAGCATGATTTAATTTTCCAATTATGCCAGAGATTTTCTATCAATGTACCGGAGAATTTGGCCAGTACATTTATGTAATATCGTTGTTATTTTCGATAGCAATGCATATAACAAAATGATTGTCCGTATCTTGCCCTATTTTGTTATATCCCATTTACGTAAAAATCCTATTGGTTGACATATCTGCATTTTGAGAAAGATATCTGCAATCTGCTATCTATTATGTACTGATTTACTTGAATTGATATATCATTTGTGCTATACATGTCTATGTTTTTGATGACTTTTTCGGTGCCTTGTTCCTTCATCTTAATTGAGTATACTTTTGATATTTGATGTTTCTAACCTTTCTTTGGTAGTCAGAAGGAAAAAATTATGAAATTTCTATGCTTCAAGTAGGCTTTGAAATCCTTAATTTTAAAAGTTCTTGTGAATCCCTTACTCTAACACATTCTGCAAAAGTAAAACATTCCATCTCTAGGATTTCGGCAAAGTTCAATTATAAATGTGGCCTTGATTCCTATCTCGCTATGGTTCTGAGAGAAATGTTAGTTCTTGAGTTCAAGACCAATGTTGTTTTGATGACGATCAACATTATGTTGTGTGTTAATCATCTTATATTGTGTTAGTCTCAGATTAACTGTTGATTATCTTAATGAGGAGACAAAACAATATGTGATGGGATGCTGGTGGTTGATGGAGGATCGCCTGATGGAGGAGAGGATGTCTAGGGGCAGTTGGAGTGGACCAGTGTCTCGCACTCATACATCGACAAATGGGTAGAAGATGACGACCAGAGCCGAGCAGACCATCAAGGAGAAGGCCGAGGAGAAGAGTGTGGCACCACCAGCAGGAGTGCAGTTTAGAAGGATGACAGATGCAGAGACGGGTCTATGTTTCAGGTGGGATGAGAGGTTCACTTCAGGACATAGGTGTGCGGTTCACAAGATGCATGTGCTGATACTCGAGGAGGAGGAGGATGCTGACGTGGAGGATGAGGCCATCGAGGCCGAGGATGTGGAGCATCACCATTTGGATGTGGCGGAGGTTTTCCTAAACTCTGTGGTATGGTTCACCCCGAACCATACCATGAAGTTGAAGGGACACATCTTTGACCAACATGTGACCGTTTTGATCGACAATGGGGTTACCTACAACTTTATTTCCAGGAGAGTGGTGGAGCAGCATGGTCTTCATCTGGTGGACTCAGTCAGTTTTGGCACCATGATGGGGACATGCCAGATAGAGAGTAGCGGAGGGGTATGCCGCGGGTTGATTCTGACACTGCAGGGGATTCAGGTAGTGGTGGACTTCCTGCCCTTAGAGCTGGGGAGCACAGACGTGATCCTGGGCATGAGGTGGTTACCGACAATAGGGGATATGAAGGTGAACTGAAAGATGCTCATGATGGAGTTTCAGGAGGGTGGGAGGACGGTGACATTACAGGGGGATCCCAGCCTATGCAGGACCATTGTCTCGCTGAAGACTATAACTAGGACCATCTAGGCCGAGGGGATGTGTTTTTGGTGGAGCTGCAGGGTGTCGTGTGCGAGGAGGGGGGCCGGGGCCGAGAGTGGGCAGACCATTCCAGAGGAGGTGCATCAGCTATTAAGACAGTTCAAAGAGGTTTTTCAAGAGCCACATGGTCTTCCACCGCCTAGGGACTATGAGCACACAATAGTATTGCGGGAGGGGTTGACTCCTATCAGTGTGGGACCTTACCGTTACCCTTAGGCCCAAAAGGATAAGATGTGGCAGATGGTGGCAGGGATGGTGCGGGTAGGAGTTATTCAGCCCAGTGTTAGTCCCTTTTCTAGTCCTGTGCTGCTAGTGAAGAAAAAGGATGAGAGTTGGCGTTTCTGCGTAGACTACAGGACGTCAAATAAGGATACGGTTCCAGACAAGTTTCCCATCCCAGTCATCGATGAGCTACTTGATGAGTTTCATGTGTCTACTATCTTCACGAAGATTGATATGAAGTCAGGCTATCATCAGATCAGGATGAGGACATAGGGTGTGTCCAAGACAACATTCATGACTCATAAGGGCCATTATGAGTTTCTGGTCATGCCTTTTGGCTTGACTAATGCCCGAGCTACCTTCCAGGCATTTATGAATAAGGCATTCCATTTTGATGAATAAGGCATTCCGCTCCTACCTTAGGCGTTTTGTATTGGGTTTCTTCGATGATATCCTTGTTTACAGCCGATCCCTAGAGGAGCACTTGGACCACACATAGATAGTCTTTCAAGAGCTCTAGTACCATCATTTATTTGACAACAGGAAGAAATGCTTATTTGGCCAGCCACATGTGGATTACTTGGGGCATGTGGTGTCTTTAGAGGGGGTTAACATCAGACAGATCGAAGATATCAGCTATGTTGAACTGGCCGCGTCCTACTACTCTACGAGGACTGAGGGGATTCCTGGGCTTGACAGGATACTACATGAGGTTCGTGCAGGGGTATGGCACTATTGCCTGGCCACTCACAGAGCTGCTTAAGGACAAATTCTATTGGAGTGAGGAGGCGACATATGCATTTGAGGCCTTGAAGAAGGCCATGACAACAGTACTCATGCTGGCTCTACCAGACTTTACCAGACCATTCATAGTGGAATCAGATGCTTCAGGACACAGACTGGGAGTAGTACTGATGCATGACCAGAGGCCCATTGCTTATTTCATCCAGGTCCTAATGGTGAGGGCGAGGTTGAAGTCCTTCTATGAGAGAGAGCTGATGGCTATTGTCTTGGTGGTTCAGAAGTGGTGGCCCTACTTGTTGGAGAGGAGTTTTGTGGTGCGCACAGACCAGAGGATGCTTAAGTATTTGTTAAAGCATCGCATGGTGGCGGAGGAGCATCAACAGTGGCTGAGAAAGTTGATGTGGTACAAATTTGAGATACAGTACCACCATGGGCTAGAGAACAAGGCCGCAGATGCATTATCGAGGAGTGATGAGGACTACGCTTGGCGGCTTTGTCGGTTTCTGTATTGCAGGATTGGGAGCCACTTCTTCGGGAGGAAGAGTAGGATCAGGCATTAGCAGAGATATCAGCAGCACCACTACAGGGGTCAGCGGATCACCCAGGCTATTCTTTGCAGGATGGGATGCTTTTATATCAGGGGCGTCTGGTGACACCACGCTCTTCTATCCACATCCTCGTGATTTTGTAGGAGTTTCATAGCTGTGTGGTGAGGGCCATTCAGGCGTCCTCAAGGCCTATAGCAGCTGGCAATGGAGGTCTACTGGAAGGGGATGAAGGACATCGCGGCGATGGTAGCAAAGTGTGACATTTGTCAACGTCACAATTACATGGTGATGGCTCCAGGAGGATTGCTATGGCGATGGCTTTAGGAGGATTGCTGCAGCTGCTCTTTTTACCTGAGCGGGTCTGGGAGGAGGTATCCATGGATTTCATAGAGGGGTTGTCCAAGTCTGGAGGATACACAGTCATACTTGTTGTGGTAGACCGCCTCAGCAAGTATGCCCACTTTATATCACTTCGGCATCACTACAGTGCAATGTCGGTGGCAGAGGTGTCCATGCGAGAGATCATTCGTTTGCATGGGCTGTCGAAGTCTATTCTATCTGACAGAGACAAGGTTTTCTTGAGCAGATTCTGGCATGAGCTTTTTAGAGTGCATGTGACAGTCTTGAAGAGGAGTACAGCTTACCATCCACAGACTGACAACCAGATTGAGATTGTCAAAAAGAGTATTGAGACCCACCTACGATGCTTCATTTCAGAGACTCCGAAGTTATGTGCACAGTGGCTAGCTTAGGTGGAGTATTGGTACAACACTTTCTATCCCACAGCTTCAGACTACTCACTTCAGGATATTGTAAAGACGTGATCCTCCTCAATTTTTGCATTATGAGCATAAGTCTACTCTTGTTTCAGAGGTAGAGCAGTACTTAGCAGAGAGAGACAATGTTTTGGAGGAGATGGCTAGGGCCCAGCATGGGGTAGATTTTTACTATAGAGACGTAAAGTTTGATATGGGCGATATAGTTTATTTAAAGTTGCGTCCTTATTGGCAGAAGTCATTGGCCCACAGAAAGAATGAGAAGTTTCCCCTAGATACTTTGGGCCTTACAAGATAGAGGCCAAGGTGGGAGCGGTTGCCTACAGGTTGAAGCTGCCCACAGGATCGGTTATTCAATCCTGTTTTTCATGTGTCCCAGCTTTGACAGGTGATTGGCGAGCATACACCCTCATCATCACTATCCGAGCATTAATAAACGCCATGAAGGTGATCTTAGAGCCTGAGGAGTTGAATGTGGTCCACAGGGGAAGTGCTGGAGAGCAGGAGGTGTTGGTGCGTTGGAAGGGCTTGCCAGATCACGAGAGCACGTGTGAGTTGGTGTGCGTTATGGTGCAGTAGACTTTCACCTTGGGGACAAGGTGGCTCTTGGGGGGAGAAGTGATGAGCCCATCACATATCATCGAATGCGTTAGAGAAGTGGGTCGGCCTCAAACACATTCCAGGGATGTATCCGTAAACTTTTGGGCCTTTTCTCATATTTTATTATTTTAGAGGGTTTATGTGCAATTGTGCAATTAAATATATTATTATATAATGAGGCATGGCCGGCCGGCCCTTGGTGTGTATATTTTGATTGTTTTGATAAAGAGAGGAGAGAGTTCCTCGTTCTTCGAGAGAGTACAGACGTTCTCTTCAATTGGCGTCTTGGAAGAGATGTTACCCCTACAATTGTAATCAATCAATCTTCTTTTATTTTTAGTTTATTATTAATAAATTTCAGATCTTGCTAGTTCATATCAGAAATTTACTTCAGCTAAAGAGCAAACTAAATGGTCATTCGAGAACACAACCAAATCCGACAGTTACCGCTAAAGACACAGTAGGGAAATGCTAAGATTAGTGAGTCCTTGCAACAAAATTATTGGAAGTTCAATGTTTCAAGTGTTACGACTATGGTCACTTTGTTAGTCTATATCCCTGTAGAAATTTAAACGTTGGAGAAGGTTCTAGTGAAGATGGGATAATTAAGGAAGAGTATAGTCCACCTGAGGGTACTAGCGATGCAGATGATGACTTAGTAGAGTATAATGACCGTTTGCATATCGTTGAGTGTCTAGCCACTATACCTGAGAGTGATGAAGATTGATGAAGGAGAAATGTTTTCTTTACCTATATCAAAATTGAATATAAATCTTATAGAGTGATGATTGAAGGAGATAGTTGTATGAATTTAGTTGTCAAGTCAGTTTTAGAGAAGATATAACTTAAAGCTGAATCTCACCAACAACCATACAACATTACATGGATTCATGAGAATTCACATGCTGGTATTCAATACTGTCTAGTGCTCTTTTTATTCTTGAGAGATCAAGATGACATCTGGTGTGACGTTTTATCGATGAATGCTGCACATCTTATTAGGTAGGTCTTGGCATTTTGACTTTGATATGTCACATTATGGAAAAGCTAACAAATGTATATTCATCTTTGAGGGAAAGAAGATTATGTTGACTTCTAACTGACCCAAAAGTGTAGCGGGAAAGCAAAAGAATGGGTTGGTCACTAATAAGCCATAACCAAATTCCCTTCGTTGTATGGTCCTAAGTTACCTGGATTCAAGTATTGATGATGAACCAAGTGTATTTCCCAAGTATTACACATTATTTGAGTACCTTATATTTCGAGACTTGCGAAATTCTTACAATTAACCATAATACTCACAAGGTTGTTGCAGATTTTGATAAACATTTATAAAAATTTACAGTTATAGATGATGATATAGATGATGATATGACTAAAGTTTACCCAAAGAGATTCGTCCTTAAACATATGGAGAGGTTTTATACGCATTGTACATGTTCTTGATGAGTTCTATCTAAAATTGTGATACGATTATCACATAAGAGAGGAGGCGCAAGAAGACGAAGGAGTAATTGCTAGGCGCACCGACGATTTGGAAAAACTTCTTTATGCATTACTAGTTTTGTTGTTGTTTGCTGTACGCACCACGCCTAAACATTATATAAGTGATGGCGTGGGCTAGGGTTAGGGTATGATTATTGTAGCCGTCTTTTGACATTTCCTAGAGTTCTTCGAGGAGATCTAGAAGAGAGTTTTAGGCTTTTCCCTTAGCAAAAGCTAGGAGAGGGGCCAACTCTCCCAAAATTGGCTATCTATCCTTTGTAACCCTATTTCCAATTCAATAAAAATCCCCAAATTCCGCCAAATCAACCCTAATCTGCATCAATTTGGTATCAGAGCTCTGATCCAATGGCATCAATAAGATCATCTACTGCAAAATCTTTGGACGAGAGGCTAAATGCGGAGCTTGCCGAAAGAAAGAAAGAGACATCAGAGATCAAAGCGAAGATCGATGGCATAGAGGCAAAGATCGGCGGCTTGGAGGCAAAGCTCGACAACAACTTGGAACAAATGAAGGAGATGCTCGTCCACTTTTGGCTCAAAACATCACCGCGCCTCAGATTTCGCAATCAAAGGAAGGAGCAACCTCAGATCTGAATCACCAATCAGATCTGCGAGCAAAAGGGAAGGCGACGATGATCCCCAATCAAGAGGGGGTGATCTTGGGAGAAATAGATCCAGATCTGGATCTCGACGGCGACGACTGGCAGGAGGATCTCTACGAAACCCTAGAGGAGAGCTCGGAGGAGGATCAACGGACGCGACGACGACGGAAGGCGCGCGCGACAGCCCTAGAGGGGCGCCAGGGGGCTGCCGAACCCCTAGCGGCCTCCCTGGGGTTGCTGACAGTCGACGCCCCCGTAGGAGGGGCGCAGGTGGCAGGCGACCCCCCGGGGGAGCCGAGGGTTGGCGACCCCCCAGGGGGGTCCGGAGGTGGGCGACCCCTCAGGGGGCCGTCAGAGGTCGGCGGGCCCGCCAGGGCACCCGTGGGCCACAGGCGGGCCGCGCGGACTCCGAGGACCCCCCTGCTTATTGCAAGGGGGATTTTGAGGGCCGTGAGGGGCATGCGCGGGGTGCACGAGATCCGGAATACTCCGATGATAGTGAAGGGCCCCCAGAAAGAAGGCAACGAGCTGAGAGACATGACCCGGAGTACGAGGAATCTATCCTCTACCATGTCGAGGAGTATGAGGAGGATGAACGAGTCAGGAGGGAGGATAGGAGGTGAGGTCATGAAGGGGCCAGATTTGGAGACCCCCATCGCCAGCCGTGCCTGGATCGTTTCGACGGAGGGGATCCACGTGCGGATGACCGCATATGGAAGCTCAAGATGCCTTTATTCGAGGGTAGTGATGCCACGTGGTGGATCTACAAGACGAAAAGGTACTTTGAGATGGCTAGGCTAACAGAGGTGGAGCGGTTGCGGGCGGTTGCACTCTGTTTGGAGGGAGATGCCCTGAATTGGTGGCGGTGGAAGGAGCAGCAGAGACCTCTGAGAACCTGGGACGGGTTCAAGGAGGCGTTACTACACCGATTCAGAGATTCTCTGGCAGGGGGAGCCTATGAGTAGCTGTATGCTTTGAGGCAGGTTTGGACGGTGCGGGACTATATTAAGTAGTACGAGGTACTCACTAGTAGGGTGCGCGGGATGCCTGCAGAGTCCTTGGAGGGCTTTTTCATGGACGGATTGAAGCCTACCATTAGGTCTGAGCTCCGCACTCTCAGGCATCGTGGATTAGAGGAGCAGATGGAGCTGGCGCAGACAGTAGAGGACAGGTTGGCGGATGAGCGCCGAGCCAGAGGGGCGTTTAGAGAGAAGTTTTCCCGACCACAAACTGTTCCCGGTGGGCAGTCGGGTGCTACAGGAGGGGCACCGACAGGCAGAGGGAGATCCGGAGATGTGAGGCTAGGTGGGCCTTACAAGAGGATGACAGATGCGGAGATGCGGGACCGGAGGGCAAATGGGTTGTGCTTCAAGTGCGATGAGAGGTTCACCCCGGGGCACAGGTGCCGCAACCAGGCGCTGCAGGTGTATGAGGTGCACACAGAAGAGTTAGATGAGGAGCAAGTAGAGGAGGGTGCGGTCGAGCACGGGGAGGACAGTGGGCCTCTACTCTTAGAGGCAGTCGAGGTCTCACTTAGCTCCATAGCGGAACTGACGCAAGTTCACACTATGAAGCTGGCTGGGCGAGTTCGTGACTTGGACGTGGTGATCCTGATCGATAGCGGGGCCACACACAACTTTGTGTCTCCAAGGGTGATGTAGGCGCAAGGGATCACGCTTACAGAGACGGAGGGCTTTGGGGTTATGTTGGGGACCGGCACGGTGGAGCAGAGTAAATGCATCTGTCGGGACTTGACAGTGTCCATACAGGGGGTGCTGATCACCGGTGATTTTTTGCCCCTGACATTGGACAACGTTGACCTGATTCTGGGAATGCAGTGGTTGCAGTCATTGGGAGAGACGAAGTTTAATTGGAAGCTGCTGCGGATGGAGTTTCAGGTGAAGGGGAGGAAGGTGGTGTTGCATGGTGACCCGAGTTTGTGTTGCTCGTCTGTGTCATACAAGACCATGGAGAAAACCCTTCAGGCGGAAGGATGTGGTTTCTTGATTGAGTTGCAAGGGTTGATCCCCGAGGGGGCAGAGAGCACTCCGGTGGTACCACCAGAGGTAGAGCAGCTGTTGCAGGGGTTTGGGGGGTGTTCCAACCGCCCAGTGGCCTTCCGCCACCACCAGATCATGAGCACGCCATTGTGCTGAAGGAGGGGGTGTTCCCCATTAGCATGCACCCGTACCGATACCCGCAGGTGCAGAAGGATGAGATCGAGAAGCTGGTTCAGCAGATGCTGCAAGCGGGGGTCATACGACCCAGTTCGAGCCCGTTCTCGAGTCCAGTGTTGCTGGTAAAGAAGAAGGACAGAAGTTGGAGGTTCTGCGTCGATTACCGAGCCCTCAATAAGGAGACAGTCCCCGACAAGTTTCCCATCCCTGTGATCGACGAACTATTAGATGAGTTACACGGAGCGGTGGTCTTTTCGAAGATCGACCTGAAATCTGGATACCACCAGATCTGTATGCGAGAGGAGGATATACAGAAGACGGCCTTTAGGACTCATGAAGGCCACTATGGGTTCCTCGTCATGCCGTTTAGCTGACGAACGCCCCCGGCACGTTCCAGTCATTGATGAATAAGGTCTTTCGGCCTTATCTGCGGAGGTTCGTTTTAGTCTTTTCAAACGACATACTAGTATACAGTGATTCACTGCAGGATCACTTGGGCCATCTGGAGATAGTACTGAGAGAGTTGGAGGACCACCAACTACATGCCAATCGAAAGAAGTGCTTGTTCGGACATGCACATGTGTAGTACTTAGGACACATCGTTTGAGCGGAGGGCGTGGCGGCCGATCGATCAAAGATTGCAGCCATGTTGGAGTGGCCGCAGCCAAGGACATTACGAGCTCTACGGGGATTTCTGGGTCACACTGGTTATTATCGGCGGTTCGTGAAGGGGTACGACACTTTGGCGTGGCCCCTTACGGAACAGTTGAAGAAGGATAGTTTTTGCTGGGGATAGGAGGCGACGAGGGCATTCCAGGCCCTCAAGGAGGCGACGACGACGACAGTGCCGGTGCTAGCACTCCCGGATTTTGAGAAGCAGTTTGTGGTGGAGTCTGACGCATCGGGCTTTGGGTTGGGGGCCGTGCTGATGCAGGAGCAGCGGCCGATCGCCTACTTCAGTCAGGTCTTATCATCCAGGGATAGGCTGAAGTTTGTTTATGAGAGAGAACTGATGGTGATCGTGCTGTCGATACAAAAGTGGCGGTCATACCTGTTAGGGAGAGTTCGTGGTACGAACAGACCAGCAGAGTCTGAAGTACCTCCTGGAGCAGCGCATGGTGGCGGAGGAGCACCAGAGGTGGTTGTCCAAGCTGAGCGGGTACAAGTTCGAGATTCACTACAAACCCGGCACAGACAATAAGGCGGCAGATGCGCTTTCCCGACGAGATGAGGGGGTATAGGTGGTAGCTCTTTCTATTCCGATGATGTTGGAGAGTGACTGTTGGATCCTGTGGATGTCAAACAACACTAAAAGAGGGGGTTGAATAGTGTTGTATAAAAATAAACTTTTTCGTTCTTAATAGATTAGCACAATTCAAAGCCTTCTAATGTTGCCTAAGAAACCAAGTAGAGTGATCTACACTTGGTTCTTAATCAACTTAAGTAATCTTCAAAAAACAAATCAGAGATAAAACTCTTCTAGTAGTCGACTCCCTATAAACAGTTGTCGACTCCCAGAGGGAAATTAAGCACAGCTCAGTTAATGAAATATTTAATGAAGATATATAAGATTGTACAGAAGTATAAGAGAAAAACAGATACAAAAATTGATCTTTGCAATATATTATAAATGAGTTACAAGAGTAATATTCAACAAACAAATAAACAATCACAGAGAGTGCAAACACAAACACAAGAATTTTTATCCTGATTTCCCACAACCTTGGGTACGTCCAGTCCCCGACCAATCCGGTACGAGATTTCCACTATCTGCCTTGGCAAATACAAGCACCCAACTTCACTCGTTAGAATTTCTAACAACCTAGCCTTGATCAGGATTTCCTGATTGCAACACTGCAATATCTCAACACCTAGACTTGTCTAGGGTTTCCAACACCCTTACAACAAAGGGCAAATACAAAGAGAAAAACGATATCCAACTCACCACAATTGTTTGGTGGAGATTGGATTTACACCCAAATTCTATAGCCAATGGTAATAGACAACTATGTGTATTAGTGGTTTGATAGAATAAGATTTTAGATCACACAAAGATACGAATGAAGTCTTTGTGATCTAAATAAAATGTTTTTCAAAATCCTTTTAAATAAAATCAGAGAATAAATAATATGTATTTTGAAAACAAATAGCCAAATAAAAAAACGATCTTCAGAAAATAATATCTCAAAGAAATACAAGATCAAGAATGTAAAAACAGATTTGGCTAAGAGAAAGTGAGAGCTGAGAATTTGAGAACGTTTAGAACTTTTGCGCAAGAGAATTTTGATTTCAAGTATTGTGTCTTCTCTCAAAGAAATATTCCTCTATTTATAGGTGAAAATGAAGAATTCAAAATTCAAATTCATTTGACTTTTGCCCTGAAAATCATGGGAGCAATAAATTAGAGATATGTCAAAAGTCAGGTCAAACGTCGAATTTCAACAGCTGGTAGTCGACTCCCTAGGATTGGTAGTCGACTCCCAGTGTGTTTCAGGAGAAATTAATTCTCAGCTGGTAGTTGACGCCCACTTCTTGGTAGTTGATCGCACCCCGGATACACGTCCCGGAGCGACGGTTGTAGTTTTACCGCAAGCGCACGGTATAGCGGCGAGCGGGTATCGAACACAGGGAGGACGAATGACCGTGCTTGTTCCTAATCAACCTGGCTATTCAAGAGAGATAATTGCCTTGGGCGATCCTGTCACAATCGTCAGACAAATGTGCGAAATATCAAATCAAATAAAGAACGTCTAGGGAATGGGGAATCCCCGCTACTCACCGTATTTCATAAAAGTGGTTCGTCGGTATTAAAATTGCTAGAATGAGAATTCGGATGAACTAGTTGCAACTGAATGTAGAACCAAGCTCACGCTCTCGCGCTGTTGCCGGTCTATAGCTTTCCTAGGTTCAGGTCCAATCTCTTGCAAACCCTAGCCTAGGGAAGCTAGCATTAGGATCAACATCATCGTCCAATCGCGCACCGAGCCCAATCTCTTGCAAACTCGGTCCACGATCTAGATTAGGATAGTTCCTACCCGTCCAATCTCTTGCAAACGGGTATTGGCATGGAATTGCACCCGGAAATCCTAATATCGGTCCAATCTCTTGCAAACCGATACTTCGAAAATCCGATTCCAACCCAATTCGGATTTCTAGGGTTTCCTATCGAATTGGGATCCAATCTCTTGCAAATCCCAATTGATATGAATACCTAGCCATCCTTAGTAAATCGATCCTAATCTAATCTCAAATAACAATCCTAGCTCAATTTCTACCAATTCATCACAATTATGAAATAGGGCTCGTAGGGTTCATCCCCACGCCCCAAGACGTGGTGACTACTCACAAATCATAGCAATATCACAAATTTGATCAATGAAATAAGCAATGGAATTCATCACAAATATTGAGATAAACAATAAAAATGGAATTTTTAGGGAAGAGAGATGCAAACCAATGGAGTTCTTCAATTTAATCCAACAAAAATCCAAGTTTTTCCTCTTCTCCAATCACAATAATAAAGCTAAAAAGTAATCTAAAAAGCTGCAAAAAATCTAAGAGATGACTCTCAAAACTAGGGTAAAAACAGGGCTTAAATAGCCCCAAAAATCGTCCAAAAATCCTGACCAAAACGCCCCTGCACAGCCTGTTTTCCGCAAATTTCGCTACAGGCAGCGCATCGCACTCGGCCGAGTGACAAATGTCGCTCGGCCGAGTGAGAAACCCTGTACTTTTCCAGTAAGTCGGGGCCTTCAGGGGTCTTCAGTTCGGGGGCGGCTCGGCCGAGTGAGTTGTCGTCACTCGGCCGATGACTTCACTGCACTCGGGCGGACGTGATTTACCACTCGGCCGAGTGGGTCTTCTGAAGCTCAGGTGGCCGAAAAACAGAAACTTCGATATTTTGGAGGGGCTTCGTCTGGGCGCCACTCGGGCGGACGTGGTATCGTCACTCGGCCGATGTGGTCTCCGTCGCTCGGCCGAGTACACATGGAAATCGTGTCTGAACGGGTCGGCCGAGCAGTGTCTCGCTGGTCGGCCGAGTGGCTCCTCCACTCGGCCGAGTGGGACACAAAAAATGCCCAATCTGATTGTTTTGGCCTCCTCGTCGCTCCTGCGACGTCCATTCTTCTTCCGCTCCTCTCCAACAGCAAAATATCCCTCGGGGAGGTCGTCGGTGGCCGTCTAGAGTAAGCGCATCTCGAGATCACTCCAAATCGCGCCAAATCACCTGAAATGCGACAAAAACAACAAATCGTGAAAAGCATCGCAATATCGTCGATATATCGTGAAAAACATGATTTGGGCGATCTAAATGGCATGCAAATACACGGAAAAAAGGTGTAAAATAAGGAGTGATCAGTAGTTGACTCCCAGAGGAGTTTCTTCTGAGACACGGCCAGTAAGTCATGTAGTTAGCTTCAGGGTGTAATGGAGTTTCACTACTAAAATGCAAAGTGACTAGCAAAAGCTCTCAATAACTTTGAAAATGATTTTAAAAGTATTTAAAATGTTTAACTTCGAAATCATTTGTGTGTGTATTATCTATACTTTTGGCTTTAACATAACCTTAAGAAAGACACAACTTACTCACTAGACTTAAGACGAGTCTTCACGAAGCTTGGTCAGATGATGACTAGAATGCGATCTTCTCTATGAGCTTCACTTTTTGAGCTTGAGCTTCATCATTGACTTTGCAACATCGTCTTTTGCCTATTAAGCGAAGTTTGCGTTTCTTCGGAGTATACGTAAAGCTTTCATTCGTTGTATAACCTGCACACTTAATTGTAGTGTAGTTAGTACACTAAGCTTCATTTGGTGTGCTCAGCATCAAAATCACTTGGGGTGGAATTCAATTTCCATCTCTCCCCCCTTTTGATGATGATACCCAAATGAAAAATGAAGTAAGTTGACATACTAATATGACATGAAAATAAACTTACTCCCCCCTGCTTTGATGCGGTTCCCCCCTGCATCGAAGCCGTTAGCAGAACAATACATTCATTTTTGCATTTATATACTTTCTCCCCTTGTCATCAACAAAAATTAATAACATATCATTTCAACAAATGAATCATCCAAGAATTTTGACAGAAGGGAATTCAATTACCAGTCCTGCAAAAAATATGTTAGCATATGATCAACCAATGTTAGGCAGAATATATCACATAAGTTCATCCATAAGCATAGTAATATAAGAGTACCAAGCATCACACCATAGCATAGTTATTACAGACCGGAAGTTTTGAAATCATTGTTTCTTTGACAAACGTTCATATTCTCTATAAAGATTTTCATTCGCACTTGCAATATCAAATTCATTTTCTTCGTCGGAACTATAATCACTTACCTCGTTCTTGTTGTTCTGACGAGCCATCATACATACTTCTTCTGAAAATTCTTTATCATTGGCTTGAGGTGTTCTCATGAGTGTTTGGATCTCATTTGATCTTGATCCGAAATTTTTGTCCAAGTTTAATATTTGGTGTGCGGTCTCCGCCTTTTCTACAAGATCTAGCATTTGATCAGTTAACCCAGTGTAAAGTAAGTGCATTACCTTTATGTTGTTGAAGTAGGCTTCCTCTTGATTAGGATTCCATTGAGTTTGCGGTATGGTTGGGATCTCGTATGGTTCTTTAAGAAATCTCATGTATTTCAGATCTTGTGCCTCCAAGAAGATCTCCATTCTCCTTCTCCATTGGGAATAAAAGTTGCCGTTGAAGATCGGAGGAGTATGAGTGTTGCAGACGTTTGTTGATGCCATCACTTTGACCTTGCTTTGATACCAAGTGTTGGATCATGTGGATGGCAAACATCACTAGAAGGTGGTTGAATAGTGTTGTATAAAAATAAACTTTTTCGTTCTTAATAGATTAACACAATTCAAAGCCTTCTAATGTTGCCTAAGAAACCAAGTAGAGTGATCTACGCTTGGTTCTTAATCAACTTAAGTAATCTTCAAAAAATAAATCAGAGATAAAACTCTTCTGGTAGTCGACTCCCTGTGAACAGTAGTCGACTCCCAGAGGGAAATTAAGCACAGCTCAGTTAATGAAATATTTAATGAAGATATATAAGATTGCATAGAAGTATAAGAGAAAAGCAGATACAAAAATTGATCTTTGCAATATATTATAAATGAGTTACAAGAGTAATATTCAACAAACAAATAAACAATCACAGAGAGTGCAAACGCAAACATAAGGATTTTTATCCTGGTTCCCCACAAACTTGGGTACGTCCAGTCCTCGACCAATCCGGTACGAGATTTCTACTATCTGCTTTGACAAATACAATCACCTAACTTCACTCGTTAGGATTTCCAACAACCTAGCCTTGACCAGGATTTCCTGATTGCAACACTGCAATATCTCAACACCTAGACTTGTCTAGGGTTTCCAACACCCTTACAATAAAGGGCAAATACAAAGAGAAAAATGATATCCAACTCACCACAATTGTTTGATGGAGATTGGATTTGTACCCAAATTCTATGGCCAATAGTAATAGACAACTATGTGTATTAGTGGCTTGATAGAATAAGATTTTAGATCACGCAAAGATACGAATGAAGTCTTTGTGATCTAAATCAAATGTTTTTCAAAATCCTTTTAAATAAAATCAGAGAATAAATAATATGGATTTTGAAAACAAATAGCCAAATAAAAAATCGATCTTCAGAAAATAATATCTCAAAGAAATATAAGATCAAGAATGTAATAACAGATTTGGCTAAAAGAAAGTGAGAGCTGAGAATTTGAGAACGTTTAGAACTTTTGCGCAAGAGAATTTTGATTTCAAGTATTGTGTCTTCTCTCAAAGAAATATTCCTCTAGGTGAAAATGAAGAATTCAAAATTCAAATTCATTTGACTTTTGCCCCGAAAATCATGGGAGCATTAAATTAGAGATATGTCAAAAGTCAGGTCAAACGTTGAATTTCGACAGCTGGTTGTCGACTCCCTAGGATTGGTAGTCGACTCCCAGTGTGTTTCAGGAGAAATTAATTCTCAGCTGGTAGTCGACTCCCACTCCTTGGTAGTCGACTCCCACGGGAGTTTCTTCTGAGACACAGCTAGTAAGTCATGTAGTTAGCTCCAGGGTGTAATGGAGTTTCACTACTAAAATGCAAAGTGACTAGCAAAAGCTCTCAATAACTTTGAAAATGATTTTAAAAGTATTTAAAATGTTTAACTTCGAAATCATTTGTGTATGTGTTATCTATACTTTTGGCTTTAACATAACCCTAAGAAAGACACAACTCACTCACTATAGACTTAAGACGAGTCTTCACGAAGCTTGGTCAGATGATGACTAGAATGCGAGCTTCTCTATGAGCTTCTTCTCCTTTTTGAGCTTGAGCTTCATTATTGACTTTGCAACATCGTCTTTTGCCTATTAAGCGAAGTTTGCGTTTCTTCGGAGTATACGTAAAGCTTTCATTCGTTGTATAACCTGCACACTTAATTGTAGTGTAGTTAGTACACTAAGCTTCATTTGGTGTGCTCAGCATCAAAATCACTTGGGGTGGAATTTAATTTCCATCAGTGACGCCTTACTAGCAGAGATTGAGGCAGATGAGGGGCTGCGACAGATCAGGGAGGCTGTCACACGGTGATCTGGAGACTTCCCTGGTTACAGATTGGAGGGGCGAACACTGCTGTACCGGGGGACGTTGGTGATTCCCCGTACTTCTGGACACATTCCCACTTTGTTTCATGAGTTTCACGGTAGCGCCGTGGGAGGCCACTTGGGAGGGTACCAGACGTATCAGAGGATGGCTCGGGAGCTCTATTGGCCGGGCATGAGGAAGGATGTCGAGCGTTTAGTCTCGGAGTGTGATGTATGCCAGCGCCACAAATACCAGGCGACATCCCCGCAGGTCTCTTACAGCCCTTGGATTTACCAAAGAGGGTGTGGGAAGACATCTCGATGGACTTCGTAGAGGGGCTATCACGATGAGAGGGCTTTACTACGATATTTGTTGTGGTTGATCGCCTCAGCAAATACGGCCATTTCATTCCGCTTCGCCATCCATTTACTGCAGCATCAGTGGTCGTTGCGTTTTTGAGGGAGGTGGTCCGGTTGCATGGGTATCCTCGTTCGATCGTGTCGGACAGGGATAAGGTGTTTCTGATCACTTTCTGGAAGGAGATGTTCCGCTTACAGGGTATAGCGCTACGACGGAGCACAGCTTATCACCCGCAGACGGATGGCCAGACGAAGGTGGTTAATCGGAGCGTGAAGACCTACCTACGGTGTTTTGCGTCAGAGACGCTGAGGAAGTGGGCCGGTTGGCTGATGTGGGCTAAGTACTTGTACAACACCTCGTACCACTCAGCGGCGAGGATGACACCGTTTCAGATTGTGTATGACCGAGATCTACCCCACTTAGTACACTACAACAGGGGAGCCATCCCGGTGTCAGGACTGGAGCAGCAGCTGGAGGAGCGTGACCGGGTGATAGAGGAGTTGAAGCGCCATTTATCACGAGCCCAGCAAATCATGAAGAAGAAGGCGGATACTCATCGCATGGATGTGGAGTTCACCGTGGGAGAGCGGGTTTATTTGAGGGTAATTTTTAGATTTAGGAAAAAATGAAAATAATATTAGATTTTGAACAAAATTAAAAATATTTACAGATTTTGACCAACTTTGGCCACATCAGAGGCGAGACGCTATTTTTGGCTATGCCGCACTTGCCAAGTGCGGCATTTTTGGCCGCACTTGCCAAGTGCGGCCAATTTAGAGGCCCGTGACTTAAGTCACGGTTAAGTCATGTGCCACTTGGATGGCAGTTGGACCAAAATGGCCGCACTTGCCAAGTGCGGCCATATTTACCGCACTTGGCAAGTGCGGCATAGTCGAAAATGGCCGCACTTGGACCAAAACGGCCGCACTTGCCAAGTGCGGCCAAAAATGTCGCACTTGGCAAGTGCGGCATAGTCGAAACTAGCCAACCCAGTTGCTGACGTGACCGAAGTTAGTCTATTTCTGTAAATATTTCTTTGGTCGAAAATTAAAATTATTTTTAAAATTTTTCCTAAATCTAAAAATTACCATTTATTTGAAGCTTCGACCCTACAAACAGCGCTCCATGGCCCAGTGGCGCAACGAGAAGCTAGCGGCGAGGTACTATGGGCCCTACGAGATTGAGGCCCGGATTGACAAGGTGGCATATCGACTGAGGTTGCCCCCTACTACCCGGATCCATCCGGGTTTTCACGTCTCACAGTTACGCCGAGCTATTGGAGATCATGCGGCATCTGCTATATTACCGCCAATTCTCACGGTCGACATGGAGGTACTACTGGCACCCGAGGAGATTACATGCATTCGCACAAGAGCATCGGGAGCACGGGAAGTATTGATCCGTTGGTCAGTATTGCCGGAGTGTGAGGCAACTTGGGAGTTTTATGATCACATCTTGCAGCAGTATCCCGATTTCCACCTTGAGGACAAGGTGAAACTCCTGGGGGAGTAGTGATACGATTATCACATATGAGAGGAGGCGCAAGAAGACGAAGGAGTAATTGCTAGCGCACCAACGATTTGGGGAAACTTCTTTATGCATTACTAGTTTTGTTGTTGTTTGCTGTACGCACCACGCTTAAACATTATATAAGTGATGACGTTGGCTAGGGTTATGGTATCGATTATTGTAGCCGTCTTTTCACATTTTTTAGAGTTCTCCGAGGAGATCTAGAAGAGAGTTTTAGGCGTTTCCCTTAGCAAAAGCTGGCAGAGTAGCCAACTCTCCCAAAATTGGCTATCTATCCTTTGTAACTCTATTTCCAATTCAATAAAAATCCCCAAATTCCACCAAATCAACCATAGTCCGCATCAAATTGATCCTTATGCGAATGAGTAAACTACTCCATAAGAATTTGATAATAGCTATTTAATAGCAGTTTTGATTTCTTATCCACCACTTGCACCGCCTTGGCGAAAGTTGCTTATTTTTATCTGGATGTGCTCATTTTGTCGCCATTCACCAGGATACTAATCTTCAAAGGTAGGAAGAATTGATTGGAACTTAACTTGGATTCATATTGATATTCTGGTTTTTGAGTCGAGTTAGGCATTATGGTATATTGTTAACTGAGTCTTTTTAGAGTTTTCTGTAATGACCCGCTCTCAGGGGGCCATTACTTATTTGATTTATCCGTAGGTCTGCAGTCAACCAGTGAAAACAAAATAGCTTCTGATGCAGAGATGTACAAAAATACCCAAATAGTGTCCAATTATTACAATATATATAGTACAAATTAATACAACAAGATTAACTGAAGATAATAAGTATAACTGAAAAGGTGTCACCAAAAGAACTCTACTACTGCAGCCTCAGGGCCAATTCTGGCTCTCAGGAGCCTCTATGCCAAGCTGTGCTTCATCTACGGTGCCACGAAACATGGAACCGTATGTAAGTCACATAATTCTACCAATAGACATAAAGTAGTGCAAAAGTACAGAGCAGTCTTTAATAAGCATTTTAAAGGCTATCATGCTAGTGCAATAAGTGAAATAAGAGAAGACATGCAGGCAAAGGCGTAAAGTAATGTAGGGACAAGCAAGTATGCAAGTGCGACAAGTAAAGCACATCTAGTCAAGCATGCAACGGCGACAAGCAAAGCAAAGTAGGCGAGCAGGCATGTGAGACAAGTAAAGGTGACCGAACTAGTAACGTACAAGAGTAACCATGACGACAATAATATGATGTCCATGACAATAGCAATAATGAGAGTAATTGTGCCCGGCCTAGTTCGTGACTTATAAAGGGAAGTACAGTGAGCAACCAAGAGTCCCCCTCTTGCCACGGGTGCTACCCGGGCGAACTATGCTATAAATACTCTGCAATAATCTATGATTTGTGATGGTTGTCACCGGCTACTATGATAGGTTGTTAGAACCCGCACGGTGACAACAAGGCCTGGACTAGTCGCTCCCGCACTTCCGCAATTATAAGTTACCCCAAAACCTCAAGTGTCTGTGATGTCTATCAAATACATGTTCATTACAGGATGTTCCATAATGCTATTCCACAAGATGTACCACAAGATATTCCACAAGATATTCCACCAGTTGTGCCACAAGATATTCTACACACGTATTACATTCAACAACTCGTGAGTTTTATACATGTCATGCAGCAATTGATACAACAATTTAAACGTGATAAATCATGCAATATGTGTATCCAAGGTCCATGCAACAAGACGTTCCATATTCACTATGATGGTTAAATCAGAACCACTGATTGACTTTCTTATTAAAAACCAGAAAGATAAGGATAAGGACAAGTCCAACAAAGTTGTTGATTCCATGCTTCGAGCATGTGGTTTTCAATTAGTACACAATTTACCCAAGTAGATGGTCGTGTACTACAACCATCTAAGTTGAAAGTTAGCTATGTCGTACGTTCAAGTCAGAGTCGCTCTGCAGTTGATTCGTTTCCTATTTAGTTAGGTCTCTAGTCATCTGTTCAGATCAATAACTGTTCTGAGACTAGATGTCAAGTCCTATGTTTATACGAGTACACTATCTAAATTTCTAAAGTTAGAATTAACCTGATTTACTGATATCGAGATCGTCGCAGGAAGACGAGTCTGGAGCTAGGGCTTCCAAGGTTGCTCGTGCACGAGAAACGGTTCCTGAAATCATAAAGTGTAAATGGTTATAGGTTATCCTATTTTTCTAACTATTTATCTTAACGTTTTTATTTACTAATTAGGATTATGTCTAATTCACATTCAACATGGGTGAATGTTATCTTGTTTATCCTAACATTATGTATAATATGCATGTGACATATATTTGACAGATAACAAATATAATAACATGTTATTGACAAGGCTATTTGTGTTTACATACATATATATGAAAATAGTAATACAAACAGTTCGCATTACCTGCAGATATACTATTTTACCTATGGCATTAATCTGCATGGGCCATGAAAACATATGCATGTACCATTAACAGGGTACAAATTGATATGCCATCCTAATCTAAGTACATGGAAACATGTTAATATTTAAACGAGGAATATATTTTATGTTAACAGGGCTAAGAATTCGTAGCATGCTTCATTGTTAGAAAATTAACATGTTATAATTGGTGGGAGTTACAGATTAACACGTAGTGGATGTTTCTGGTCTCAGATTCATGATATTTATACACATGCCCATTAATTTATTAGTGTAAATATTCTTAATTATTATACATGCAATGTGCATAAATATATGTTAAAGGTTAGTATAATGTCAGGCCGAAGCCGTCGAACCCATGCAAGTGATATTAGGTTTGGGTTACTGTATGTGTCAATGAAATCTTAATATTCATGCTTGTCATATACAATCATATGCTCTTGGTTACTTAATAAGTTGCTCTACCTTATATATGAATATAATGTCATCACTGGCATATATATTCAGTTATATATGAATATAATCATAGTTATTATACAACCTGTTATTAATACCAGTTACAAGATTCATAATTAATACTATCAGAACTCATGATACTCACTGGGTGCATAATAACTAATATTAATACTATCCCAAACTTTATTAATATTATTTAGGAATAGTCCAATTAAGGTTATTAAGTTCATAACAACCCCAGGTGGTTATTATCCATTATGCTAGCATAATTCGGTATTTGTATTCTGTTCACTCCATGATGCCACTATATGATATATCACATCACTAACATCTTCGAACGAGTATTTCGTTGGTTCACCGACATGGCGGAAGAGTGCGTCGGCTCTGGCGAGGGGATGGCGGTTGCCGGAGGTGGTGGCGTGGGTTGTCCTACGGAGCAGAGCTCGGGGCTTGGCTTGGGGTGCTCGTGGGACGGCGGAGGTGACGGAACTTGGCGAGATGGTCCTGTGTGTTCATGGAAAGCAAGGGCTATGACCAATATGACGATTTCCTAGGCATTTTTGGTTGCGGCATTTCATCGAACGAGTGGTGTGCGATGTCGAGGCTGTCGCAGAGGAGGAGATAGGGGGTTGTACTTGGGCCGCTGCTTGGGGCAGCCATGAGTGGGCCGGTAGGGGGTGGCGCAGAGGTGGGAGGCGGCATCGGCGGCTCGGACAGTGGCGCGGGCAACGACGGCCCGTGGCGAGCTGACGAAAGATAGAGGAAGAGAGCAGCGGGGTTTTTGTCGTCAAAGGCCCCCGACTGAGGGTGTCGGACGGCGGCTACGAAGTCGGTGGCAAAAGGCGGATGATGGGCGACACTGGCGGTTGCGTGTGAGCTCAAAGGGAGCTGGGGCTTCACTGTGGGGTTCTTCGAGGTGTGGTAGCATGTCAGCGAGCTAGGGCGGCTGGGCACGGTGGACTGCAGGGGAGCGGCGGCGGCCTTGGGGCGACGTAAGCGTAAGCAGAGGGGAGCTCGGAGATGCGGCGGCGCTGAGTGCGGGTGCCGTTTCGTGTGGGCTCGGGGAAGAACGAGAGAGAGAGGGAGGGCTTGTGTGTTTAGAAAGAAAGGGGAGGCTTGTGTGCCCTGTGCCCTGTTGTGAAGATGAACGAAGGTGGGGGGGGGGGGAATTTATACATGTTTAGAAATATAATAAATATAGTTTTTAATAAGTGAATATCAATTGAATTAATGAATGTAAAATGAATGGAATGAGTTGTCATGTTGGATCTGACCAACCCATTCGGTGGGTTAATTGGGGTGGGTTAGGTTTGTGATTAAGTGGGGTTAGGGGGGTAAAAGTAATTAGTTAAAAGTGAAAGGGAAGAGTAAAAAGTTAATAGCGATAGTAATTAGTAAAAGCGGAGGAATACAATCCCGTTTTCACATACGATTCCGAAAAATTACGAAAACATACCCATGGGATCGTATCGTCGCGATGATCCAAATACAAGATCCATTTTGGGGTTAGGGCTACGGAGATACTAGTTTTACGCCAAAACGTTTAGGAAACGGGTTTAGCGGATTCTAGGTTGATTTGATCTCAGAAAATTATGAAATTAATATGGGAAGCCCTAAATGATCATAGAATGACACTGTAGAAGTTTGAAAAGGTTTTGATGATGTTTGTATAGAAAATTAATTTATTCAGCTAAAATAGTAATAATTGAAAAATGAATTATTACCAAATTATTTAGAGGTATTTGATGAAATCCGAACTTACTGAAATACAGCATAACTAGTTTGATACTTCCAAAATATTTTTATAAGAAATTTCTGAAATCATTTTTGATATAAAACTCCTGATTAACCATTATAAAGAAATTTTAAAATGTGAAAATACGTGAATGCGTAAATAGATGTACTGGCAAATATGGGTTGTTACATCATACCCTTCTTAAAATAATTTCTTCCTCGGAATTTAGAAGACCGATAATTGCCTAAGCAAAATAAACGATCGAAAGGAAGGCTTGATGAACGATCACGATATAGGAAGATAAGTTATTAATAGCATGAAATATAATGTGATATCATAGCATCAAGAAAACAAGAGATGTTATATATGAATACACACTATTGACATCACTATAGCTTCCATAATTAGTCTTGAGACCAGTATCGTCATAATAATTAACTTGACTTTCCAAGTAGCCAAAAGTTAAGAGGAGCTAATGGCGTTACATGAAATGATAGTTATTATGATGACAACATCTGTTCGAACTCGGAACTTGAGGTGATAAATCAGCAGCAAGCTATTTAAACCACATAAAAAGGAAGATCATAAATACTGGTGACTTAACAGGACCTAGCCAAGGATGTCGTTCATATTGCAACGACTAATCCACGGGAACTCGTGCTTTTACATCACCAACCAAGCATTAATGCCATTAATCTCCATAATGCCCAACAGCTAGCCAACACCCAAACTCTCATCCAAAGCCAAGCGCAAGGCCCACATCCAACTTCAACACCTAAGGCCAAAATCATACCCATACTTGTTGACATCACTCCTTCCGTAGATCAACACTTGACATTCGCAACACTCAACATCACCCAACAAGTAAACATCCAAAAACTCACTTTCCAATACACCCGAAGGAGTAGACGCAAGAAGAAGCCCAAACGGGATCTCAACATAGGCGAGACCCAGGACATGGAGCCCAAAAGAAGCCCAAGAACCATAACTTTCCAAGATCTCATCCACATAGCGGTAGCGAGGGTGGCGGTGAGGGTTGTTGCCAAGGCCAAAAATCCCAAAGTATATCGTCGAAGGGCCATCGACGGTTGTTGATCCATGGTGGCTGCGACTGCTCGACGTGGCGGGTGTTACCGGAACGTGGTGGAGTGGCGGAACTTTGAGTAAGGCCGGAGGAGCTTGAGGCGAGATGGGTCGGTCTCGCTGGGAGAGAGGCAGGGTGAGGGAGTGGGCGTCGATACGGCGTAGGGAAGCCACGAGATGGCTTGGTGAGGAAGAGAGGAGGGGTTTAAAAAAGGGGGCGCCGAAAGTTGTTAATAGGGTAGGCTAGGCTAGGCTAGGTTAGGCAGGACCGGGGTTCGAGGAGAGGATGAGGACAAAATGTAATAATGAGGGGGAGATGGTAGGCGGGAAAGAGGATTCAAAGTATGGAAAATCGGGTACATGGTGAAAGTGGTGTGTAAGGGAAATACGAGTTCAAGAAGGATGAATAAGACGTAACAGCCTACACTTGTACGTCAGGTTGGCTCGTCTCAAATTCTCTAGCACCATCCTTAAATACTTCTGAGCGTTCTTCGATTCGCTTCCGTTGTCGAACTCGAACTTGTGGTGATCGAAAATTCGAACGCTACCCTCCTTAAAATAGACGTAGCTAGAGTTCAGGCGAACTAGACGTCATATTCTAAGAATAAGAAGGTCGATTGAAAGGCAACGACGTACTAAAATAAGGCGATGAAGATGAAGTGAATGAATGATCCACTTATGGACGATCACTCTAAGCAGATGAAGGAGGAAAGGTGTATAAAAATACACTCAGAGGATGGAATAAAAGAAGGAAAAGAGGTCAAAGAAGATGGGTAATAAAGACACTTCATCCGTATATTCAATACAGGTGAACACTTGAGACAACCAGTAATCGAGAGTTCAATTTGAGCATTTTATATTGTACACCCTGATCTTGCTATATTGTTCACGAGGTAGTTAGCGCGGATCTGCATGGGCCACCAAACTTGTAACGACATGCTCTCAGGGGGCCATTACTTATTTGATTTATCCGTAGGTCTGCAGTCAACCAGTGAAAACAAAATAGCTTCTGATGTAGAGATGCACAAAAATACCCAAATAGTGTCTAATTATTATAATCCATATAGTACAAATTAATACAACAAGATTAAATGAAGATAAGAAGTACAACTGAAAAGGTGCCACCAAAAGAACTTTACTACTGCAGCCTCAGGGACGAACTCTGGCTCTCAGGAGCCTCTATGCCAAGCTGTGCGTCGTCTACGGTGCCACGAAATATGGAACCGTAGGTAAGTCACATAATTCTACCAATAGACATAAAGTAGTGCAAAAATACGGAGTAGTCTATAATAAGCATTTTAAAAGCTATCATGCTAGTGCAATTAGTGAAATAAGAGAAGACATGCAGGCAAAGGCGTAAAGTAAAATAGGGACAGTCAAGCATGCAAGTGCGACAAGTAAAGCACATCTAGTCAAGCATGCAAGGGCGACAAGTAAAGTAAAGTATGCGAGCAGGCATGTGAGACAAGTAAAGGTGACGGAACTAGTAACGTACAAGAGTAACCATGACGATAGCAATAATATGATGTCCATGACAATAACAATAATGAGCGTAATTGTGCCTAGCCTAGTTCGTGACTTATAAAGGAAAGTACAGTGAGCAACCAAGAGTCCCCCTCTTGTCACATGTGCTATCTGGGTGAACTATGCTATGAATACTATGCAATAATCTGTGATTTGTGATGGTTGTCACCGGCTACTATGAGGGGTTGCTAGAACCCACACGGTGACAACAAGGCCTGGACTAGTCGCTCCCGCACTTCCGCAATTATAAGTTATCCCAAAACCTCAAGTGTCTGTGATGTCTATCAAATACATGTTCATTACGAGATGTTCCATAATGCTATTTCACAAGATGTACCACAAGATATACCACAAGATATTCCACCAGTTGTGTCACAAGATATTCTACACACGTATTACATTCAACAACTCATGAGTTTTATACATGTCATGCAGCAATTGATATGACAATTTAAACGTGATAAATCATGCAATATGTGTATCCAAGGTCCATGCAACAAGACGTTCCATATTCACTATGATGGTTAAATCAGAACCACTGATTGACTTTCTTATTGAAAAAACAGAAAGATAAGGATAAGGACAAGTTCAACAAAGTTGTTGATTCCATGCTTCGAGCATGTGGTTTTCAATTAGTACACAATTTACCCAAGTAGATGGTCGTGTACTATAACCATCTAAGTTGAAAGTTAGCGATGTCGTACGTTCAAGTCAGAGTCGCTCTGCAGTTGATTCGTTTCCTATTTAGTTAGGTCTCTAGTCATCTATTCAGATCAATAACTGTTCTGAGACTAGATGTCAAGTCCTATGTTCATACAAGTACACTATCTAAATTTCTAAAGTTAGAATTAACGTGATTTACGGATATCGAGATCGTCATAGGAAGACGAGTCTGGAGCTAGGGCTTCCAAAGGTTGCTCGTGCACGAGAAACGGTTCCTGAAATCATAAAGTGTAAATGGTTATAGGTTATCCTATTTTTCTAACTATTTATCTTAACGTTTTTATTTACTGTCTAATTCACATTCAACATGGGTGAATGTAATCTTGTTTATCCTAACATTATGTATAATATGCATGTGACATATTTGACAGATAACAAATATAATAACATATGTTATTGACAAGGCTATTTGTGTTTACATACATATATATGAAAATAGTAATACAAACAGTTCACATTACCTGCAGATATACTATTTTACCTATGGCATTAATCTGCATGGGCCATGAAAACATATGCATGTACCATTAACAGGGTACAAATTGATATGCCATCCTAATCTAAGTACATGGAAACCTGTTAATATTTAAACAAGGAATATATTTTATGTTAACAGGGCTAAGAATTCGTAGCATGCTTCATTGTTAGAAAATTAACATGTTATAATTGGTGGGAGTTACAGATTAACACGTAGTGGATGTTTCTGGTCTCAGATTCATGATATTTATACACATGCCCATTAATTTATTAGTGTAAATATTCTTAATTATTATACATGCAATGTGCATAAATATCTGTTAAAAGTTAATATAATGTCAGGCCGAAGCCGTCGAACCCATGCAAGTGATATTAGGTTTGGGTTACTGTATGTGTCAATGAAATCTTAATATTCATGCTTGTCATATACAATCATATGCTCTTGGTTACTTAATAAGTTTCTCTACCTTATATATGAACATTATGTCATCACTGGTACATATATTCAGTTATATATGAATATAATCATAGTTATTATACAACATGTTATTAATACCAGTTACAAGATTCATAATTAATACTATCAGAACTCATGATACTCACTGGGTGCATAATAACTAATATTAATACTATCCCAAACTTTATTAATATTATTTAGGAATAGTCCAATTATGGTTATTAAGTTCATAACAACCCCAGGTGCTTATTATCCATTATGCTAGCATAATTCGGTATTTGTATTTTGTTCACTCCATGATGCCACTATATGATATATCACAGCACTAACCTCTTCGAACGAGTATTTCGTTGGTTCACCGACATGGCGGAAGAGTGCGCGTCGGCTCTGACGAGGGAATGGCGGTCGCCGGAGGTGGTGGCGTGGGTTGTCCTACGGAGCAGAGCTTGGGGCTTGGCTTGTGGTGCTCGTGGGACGGCGGAGGTGACGGAACTTGGCGAGATGGTCCTGTGTGTTCATGGAAAGCAAGGGCTATGACCAATATGATGATTTCCTAGGCATTTGTGGTTGCGGCATTTCATCGAACGAGTGGTGTGCGATGTCGAGGCTGTCGCAGAGGAGATAGGGTGTTGTCCTTGGGCCGCTGCTGGGGCAGCCAGCAGTGGGTCGGTAGGGGGTGGCACAGAGGTGGGAGGCGGCAATGGCGGCTCGGACAGTGGTGCGTGCAACGACGACCCGTGGCGAGCTGACGGAAGAGAGAGGAAGAGAGCAGCGGGATGTTTGTCGTCGAAGGCCCGCGACTGAGGGTGTCGGACGGCGGCTACGAAGTCGGTGGCAAAAGGCGGATGATGGGCGACGCTGGCGGTTGCGTGCGAGCTCAAAGGGATCTGGGGCTTCACTGTGGGGTTCTTCCAGGTGTGGCAGCATGGCAGCGAGCTAGGGCGGCTGGGCACGGTGGACTGCAGGGGAGCGGCGGCGGCCTTGGGGCGACGTAAGCGTAAGCAGAGCGGAGCTCGGAGATTCGGCGGCGCCGAGTGAGGGTGCCGCTTCGTGCGGGCTCGGGGAAGAACGAGAGGGAGGGGGAGGGCTTGTGTGTTTAGAAAGAAAGGGGAGGCTTGTGTTCCATGTGCCCTGTTGTGAAGATGAACGAAGGTGGGGGGAAAATTTATACAGGTTTAGAAATATAATAAATATAGTTTTTAATAAGTGAATATCAATTGAATTAATGAATGTAAAATGAATGGAATGGGTTGTCATGTTGGATCTGACCAACCCATTCGGTGGGTTAATTGGGGTGGGTTAGGGTTGTCATTAAGTGGGGTTAGGGGGGTAAAAGTAATTAGTTAAATGTGAAAGGGAAGAGTAAAAAGTTAATAGTGATAGTAATTAGTAAAAGCGGAGGAATATAGTCCAGTTTTCACATACGATTCCGAAAAATTACGAAAACATACCCACGGAATCGTATCGTAGCAAGGATCGCCAATACAAGATCCATTTTGGGGTTAGGGCTACAGAGATACTAGTTTTACGCCAAAACGTTTAAGAAGCGGGTTTTGCGGATTCTAGGTTGATTTGATCTCAGAAAATTACGAAATTAATCTGGAAAGCCCTAAATGATCATAGAATGATACTGTAGAAGTTTGAAAAGGTTTTGATGATATTTGTATATAAAATTAATTCATTCAGCTAAAACAGTAATAATTGAAAAATGAATTATTACCAAATTATTTAGAGGTATTTGATGAAACCCGAACTTACTGAAATACACCATAACTAGTTTGATACTTCAAAATATTTTTATAAGAAATTTCTGAAATCATTTTTGATATAAAACTCCTGACTAACCATTATAAAGATAATTTAAAATGTGAAAATACGTGAATGCGTACATGGATGTACTGGCAAATATGGGTTGTTACATTTTCTGTTCAAAGGAAGACTCTTTTTATTATTTATTTATTTGTTTAGGAGTTTGAGTCCTATTAAGAGTCTGAGCATGCGTTCGATTTGGATTTTCTTTTCCTCTTATAAAAATGGATCTTAAATTAAACTTTGAGATCATCGAGTGATTGAATGAAAAATGAGTTGTGTAAATATTGTTTGGATCTACAAAATTTTTTGCATTAAAATGCGATAGTGTGCTTGACTGCTTGGGTGTGAGGTCCAAAGAAATCTTTACTCGAGAGACATTGAAGTTGGTGATCTTTTATTTTCACGGTGAGATGCAGAAAACTAAGTTATCCTTCTATTTTACAAATCCCTATTTCGTCCACCACATATTTTCTCTTTCCATTCCGCATTAGTGGGAATTGATATAATACTCATTATATCACACCATATGATCAGGAAGCAATGATTCCAGGTAAAACTGGGGAGTATATCATTGTAAAAGGCTAACGACGCGCTTAAATTAATATTAAAATGTGTTTGCTTTTTTTTTTCTCATTTGCCTGGCCTTCGATCGGTCATTTAACCCAGTCTTATTATTATGGGAAATGAATGGGGAATCATGTTAAGTTTATCTGTGAATGATTTTCTCATTCTCCGTAAATGATTGTCTTTAAGCTGAATAAATGTGCATGAATCGTGGTTCTCTTGTTCCATAGATTACCTAATTAATAAATTAGCTAATTTTCATCCAACATTGCAATCATAAACGTGAAATTTTTTTTATATGTTATAACCATTTTATGCATGATTTTCACAGTTGTACAATTGCGCATGCAGAATGGATTCTCTTTTTGTGGCCATAGTTTTATTGATTACTTTGTTATAGTCATGCAGATGCCATGGGTATCCGATCAACAGTGCAGCCAGTAATCCAAAAAAAGGGTCCTTTTGCCCTCTTACGGGACGTGAACTCCTGGCATCTGATTTGATTGAAACTGCTGTGAGGGTAGGAGAGCAAACTGTCTTGTTTCTGCCTTCTTTTGAGGGTTCTCCCAAGCTTCGACGTATCTCTTCAACAATCAATTTTGATGTCATTGAACGCACTAACCTGGCCACAGTGAATGAAGGTATTCAAGTATGTGTCATGCGTACATGTTGTTTAACTGATGTACAAGTGCTTATTTAGAATACAAGCAGTCCTAATTCTAACAGAACTTTCCTTTTTGCTATATCATTAGATGATGTATAGGACACAACAAAGATGGATGCAGTTTGCTCTAGCAAAATCTATCATCCTACATCAACATCTAGAGTGTTTCCTTTGTTAATAGAAAATTTGGAGGATTGCTCCTTGGTTGAATGAGCTTACACTTCATGACCATAGGCAAGTCTTGCTACATCCCAGCTACTATTTGAGGTCTTCTTTAATGTCAAGATCCACTGTAGCACCTAGTTTCTGCAACTAGGAATTATGCATCATTTGATAGATGACGTGTTATCATTGTTTAACAATTTCCCTTGGAATGAGGGGTTTTCACAAAGAATGGCCAGTTGCCAAATACAGAACACTTCCTATTTATCATCAAGTTTTAGCTCCTTCAGCCAAGGAGAAATTCTTCAAACCTTTTCTGGTCCAGGGGTATATGATTTTAGAAAGAGCTGGAAAGAGAAGGAAGATGGATTTTCTAGGGCGAGGTGTATTCAATTGTAGGGCACAATATAAAGCCACATGCGAAGCAGAACATTGATGTTGACTGCTGCCCGTGAAAGCATGATAAAATATTTGCTTTCTCAACTCTGAGTTATGCTTCACTGCCGATCAGTTTGACAGGAAAAACACTTGCATTATGATGGCGTAATGGAAACCATTTATAATATTGTCTTACTTTTATTTAAATTGTAAGCCTTTTCATGAGTCTATATTATAAATTAGCTTCTAGATGTGGCTAACCGTACAACGGAAAGTCTGTAACCTTCTAGTTTGTGAAGCCAAAATAATATGAGGAGAAAAAGTATGCTTCTATTTGGATTAATCACCTTGAGTCCCCTTTAGCAATTATATCATTGGAGCTTTGAAAACTTCTATGCATATACACCCTGAATATTTTGAAAATTATGCTTCTCTTTGGATTAATCACCTTGAGTCCCCTTTAGCATTTATATCATTGGAGCTTTGAAAACTTCTATGCATTTACACCCTGAATATTTTGAAAATTGCATCTACGTTTCATATCCTTGTCACAGGTTTTCATACTAACCATGGCTATAACCTGTGTTGGATAGTATTAGAATATAAAATCTGATTTAGATTTTCAAAAGATTTAATTCATGTTCGAATCGATGCTTCTTTAATGATTTTTAAAATAAACAGAGGTTTCCTGTATACAATTCTTATTTCATCTGCTATATTATAACCCGAAAACATTGAGGCTTCACCCCACGCAGTTCGTCACAGAGTGATTTACCGCATGGGCCTCCCTGTTAAGTTTTTCTGAAGCATAACATTGAACGAAAAATATATTCCGAAAGGCAACCCCCAGGCCCGTTCCCAAAAAAAATCAAATAAAATAGAGCTTGTCCCATTAAATAAAAGTAAAGCGGAGTCATTAGACAGTCTTATTCAGCTAGGCACCTTTTCAAGATGTTCTTTTATAAATGTTCCCTTTAAATGCATATATTATTGGGATTTTGTTTATCTGTCCCTTAAATTTTTTTTTTCTCGCATTTTGACATTTGTTGCTCAAATCTGCATATTTGACCTTAAATTACTTAAGGTACACCAACTTAATCCTTATGGTTAACTTATATTTGAATTCAAGGAATATTCTGTTATTTGTGATATAAAATAATATTTGCCTGTTCTACCCTTCTCTTAACCACTACATCTCAATTGTTATGTACCTTTTGGCTTTATCAACAACAGCTCAGTCCATTCTTCCTCTCAAAGCTACACCAACTTAATCCTTATGGCTAAATTATGTTTGAATTCAAGGAATATTCTGTTATTTGTGATATTAAATAATATTTGCTTGTTCTACCCTTCTCTTAACCACCACATCTCAATTGTTATGTACCTTTTGGCTTTATCAATAACAGCTCAGTCCATTCTTCCTCTCAAAGCCAACTAACAACCCATTAGTCTTAAAAAAATTTAAATTTCTTTCTTAATGCATGTCTTTTGGTTTAGTATTCCAGCTAGACGAAGGGTTTTTTGATTCTTATACATGGTGGTTATATTCCTAACTGTCGTTGGGTTAGGATTTTAGATGGAAAAAACTAACGTGAACTAATTTGATGTAACATAATGAAATTATGGGACTAATATAAAAAAAATCTAAGAATTGAAGAACACATATCAAATTAGACCTAAATTGAAGGACAGATAAGCAAAGAAAACCATTTACTATAAGTCCAAGTGAATTTATAATAATTACTGTGCTATAGATTTATTGGAAATCTTCAAAAGAAATCCATGATACATAATGCTAAATAGAACTAAATATATTTATTTACTCCAATCTCTCACAAAAATACCTCAATTATGCATAAACTTAAACCAACTTAAAAGATGTCGTAGAAAAACAATTTGTGGGCACAATGATTTCTAAATATATTTTCAGTTACAATAAACCTACAATATATTTTTATCCATATATAAAATATGAAATTCATGTATTACATATGTAAATTAGAAGACTTAATCCATGCACAAATATCTAAATGAATTTATTCGTCACAAAAAGTTTACAGATCTAACTTAATAATTTTTTAACATTTAAGCATGAAAAACTAAATGTGACATGTAGTCCTACTCCGTTAGTATCCATATTGTCAAAAATGAGAGAGGAGATTTGGAAAGAAGGATTTAAAAAGATTAGAAGAAAATTAGATGTTTTTCATTCTTTCAACCTTAGCTAATTTATAGATACATGATAAGCTCACAACCACTCATACTTATGTCACTCTCCTAACAACTCAATTGATACATTCTCCTAACCCCTCACGCATGACACTCATCTTCAATTGCTCATTTAATACATCTTAACGTTATGTTAACACTCTCTCAACCACTCACACATAATATATTACTCAATACATCTTAACAATCCCTTTCAAATTGGAGCATAGATGTCATACATGCCCAGCTTGTTATAGATTTAGTCTACTTTCTCCTTTCCTAAAAGCTTAATAAATATTTGTTAGATGATTTATCGATTTGACATGTTTTGTCTCTGTAATCTTTTTATTACACCGCTTTCTCATTGTGTGACAATCAACATCAAGTGTTTAGTCTTGTCATGAAATATTGAATTGTTGCCGATGTCTATAACAACATTATTATCGCAATATAATTTTGTTGGTATATGTATCACAAGTCCTACCTCCAAGAGAAATTACTGAATTTATAACAGTTCACACGTGGTGTTGGACATGGCTTTGTACTCTGATTTTGTACTGGATCGGAAAATAACTTGTTTCTTTCTTTTCCTAGATACCAAAGTACCTCTTATGAACATATAATAACCAACTTTCGATCATTGATCAAATAGTGAACTGGTCCAATTTACATCTGAATGATACAATTTTACAATGCCCAAAAAACAGAGTATATAGAAGTTCTTTTCCTGATGTATTCTTCAAATATCAAGGCACGTACTGCAACATCTCAATGTGTAGTTTGCATATCAGCCATGCACTAACTCAATACACTTACCAGTTTATAGCAGAAATGATATACTAAGGTAGTTTAATATTTTAATTAATCTAGTATATCATCTTGGATCATGTCGTTGTTTTCATTGATTAGGTATAAGTCTTCAGTTTTGATCCATTGATGACGAGATAGACTTAGAGCATGACATTCCTATATTTAACGACATATCCAAAACATACTTTCGTTGGGATAAATATATGCCTTTCTTTAAGTTTACAATCTCTATTCTAGGGAAGCATTTGAGTGGTCCAAGATCTTTCGTTTAAAATTAATTCTGAATGGACGGTTTCAAATTCCGAATCCTAAAAATATCATTGTCATTGATTACTATATCATTAACATATATTATCGGCAATAGCCGCCTTGCCTAATATGCTTGATAGAAGGCGGAGTGATATTTTGTCACATCTTGATGTCAAATCGTCCTATAGAATCTGTAAAGTACCCAAACCAAGCGCTTGGTGATTACTTCAGATCATACAATGTCTTCTTCAATTTTCACCCCTTTCCTGCCTCTTCATGAGCAATAAAGCCTGGTGGTTACTCCATGTATTCTTTTTTAAGAATATCGTTAAGGGACATTCTTGACATCTAATTGATGCAAATACCAATGAGGAGTGGCTACCAAAGAAATTAATAAACTCACAGAGGTAATCTTTGACATGGGAGAGAACGTCTCTGGGTAATATATGCCATGTGTCTATGAAGGTGTGCAAATTGAAGATTGATGAATAATTTAAAATTCTGACCTAAATGCTTTGAAGTCATTACTAAAACATACTTTCCAATTATCACATCTTAAATTTTTTTACAGCAATAACAAATTGATTCTTTATTTCAACATAAAAACTTCTAAACATTGCAAACACTTCATATCTATTTTTCATTAAGTAAATATACGTTTAACGTAAAAAATCATCTACAATATGACAAAGTAGCTAAAGTCACATTTAAACTCAATATGATAAGGTCACTGTACATATGAATGAATTAACTTAAAAAGTTTTTTAAGTAAATTTATTAGCATGCGAATGGTAAGACATTTGGCGGTATTTTTCTAATTGACAAAACTCACACTCTAGACTATTAGGATATTAAAGCATGATGTAAAAGTATCAAATTTGGAAGGTCCGAATGGCCCAATCTGTAGTGTGTGATGGAGGAGGAAGTAACGATAGAGCAAGCCACTTATCCAGCATTTGCATCTACGTGATAAAGCTATCAAATCTCACGTCTTCTGTCAATTTCCCTTTTTCGTTCTAATCTCTTAAAAACACATCGATCATGAAAGAATGTTATAGAGCAATTTAAAGAGCATGTCAACTGGCTAACATAAAAAATTAAATGAACATTTTGACAGATGCAGAATAGATGTTAAAGACAAGAAAGACATGATATTAATAGTGACAACACCTGCAACAACAGATATGTAACTATCTGCTATTGTCACTATTTCTCTAGAAGTGGATGGATGAAAGAAAGATAATATACCAAACTTTCCAGTCATATGATCAGAGGCTTCTAAATCTATCATTAAAGTCCAATGACTTGAAGTAAAAGTGTATGCAGTTAGGTTATTTGATCTAGTGAAAATTACAGCGGTAGGAGAAGAATGCAATTGAGATTCATGAAACTTTCAAAATATCTTGTACTGAATCCACTCGTCAACTCGTCAGCTATTTGAATATTTCTTGATTGAGAAGCATCTTCTTTAGATATCATTTATTCAGTACTTCCTTTAAACACTTTTCATGCGGACCTAAATCTTGAAATAAATGAACATGTCACCGAACTCCTTGCAATATTAACAGATTAGCTTCTCGATCAAGTGACTCGCCATAGGTACACCTTTGTCTCCTGAACCATGCACTCTTTTGCCCCTTCTATGAACACCAATTTTGCCACCATTTCCGCCTCCTTTGATGAATCCTTCTCGAGCACCATAATTTCCACCTACACTTCCAAAGACATGATGTGGTACTAATATTGATTTTTCCATTAAATTATCTCTCTGTACTTCAGTTATTTTTAAAGAAATATTTGCTGCAAGGTGTGAAAAGTTATTAGTAAAGAGAGAGGAGTGTTATCTCTTATGATCTGAGGACGTGCTGCGACAAATCCAGATGTAGACTTCCTAAGAATGTCAAGACTTTCAGTTGTTCTTTTTGTGTCTTCATTTTTTCACATCTATTGTGCTAGGAAAGATATAATTCAACTACTCACGTAGCTTGTGGAATCTGTGTAATGCTGAGACATCAGTTTTTCTCTGTGTTGGCTTTTCTAAAACAATTGTGATACATCATAAGTTCTGGAGAGATTGTTTTTCCCTAAGTATAAAGTCTCCAGTAGCACCCAATTCTCTTTCTTAATCTTTTGCTCAATCACACGATCTTGAATTTGATGTTTCATAGAGTTTAATAGCTGACTATTTATTTGGGCATCATCCTGCTTCCAATCAACCTCATAATCTGATAGAAGATTATTACTTAAATGATCTTCCTTTCCTTTGCTCTCAAGATGTGTCTCTATCAAGTACTTACACTGCTTGTAATTGGACCATTTAAGCTTTCTTTCAGTATTCTTCGTAGAAATCAATCTTGGATACATAGATGGTTTAAACTTAGCTTTTGAATCCATTGTATACGCATCTCCCTACTCCCATAGACATCTACTAAAAACAACCAATGAAACTAAACCTTACATCAACCATCATTCATATATATCATACGCTAAATACCATACACCAAATAATTATACCAAATCTCCAAACATCACCCAAACATTATTTCTAATATAGTTGTAAATTCTTTTTTATACATATGTAATGTTTTAACTATATTACTTATCTATATAACTGGGGAGGCTCGAACATATTGAGCGGCAGCCGGATAGGCTCGAAGAAGCTTCGGAGGTGATCGGAATCATCGGATTTGAACTTTGACGATAAGATTGAGGTCGGTGAGGTCTTTACAAGCTAATCACGTCGTTACTGTAATGGGTTTGATACCATGTTAAATCAGAGAGGAGATATAGAAAGAAAGGATTTGGAAAGATTAATAAAAAATTAGATTATTTTCACTCTCCCAACCTTAGCCTATGTACGGATAGATAAGCTCCCAATCATTTACACTTATGTAATGCTCCCAACCACTCATTTAAAATACTCTCCCAACCACTCACACTTTTGTCACTTATTTTCCAACTACTTATATTATACATTTTAACATTATGTCAACACTCTCCTAACCACTCACATTTTATACATGGCTCAATACATCTTAACACATATAAAGTTACCCCATCGCATTTGAAAATACATGCATTTTTCATATAAAAAATAATCTATTATCTATAAATAAATTTTATTTTTTGCATATAATATTATTAACCTAAGGAGAAGTCCATTAAAATTTTAAAATTTCATACACACTTCGACCCGCAGTTTGGGAAAGAAAATTTTTAGACATTCCATTCTCATATAATTAGAATATGATTTCTACATTTTTGAGATATGTTTTTTTTGCATATAATATCAAAATGAACTGTGAATTATATAGTTAAAAAATGTTTAATAGAAAACTTAGATGACAGTTTAAAAATGTGGTGCAAAAGGGTCACATATGGCTTAATGCTACACAACACATAAGACTATGTGTGTCCCTGATATAATGACATGGGGAGCGGAAAAATAGACCATGAAAAGATGTATGCACATACAATTTACGAAACTAAAATCTTTGTATGCTGCAAATATTACCATATTTTGATTCTTTTACATCACCATAACATTAAGCTAGAATTTTTATTGTTAAAGCATGTGCACATGCATGTGCCAGGAAATAGTTAGTAATCAATCTACATGAACTTTTGGTTATCACAAACAGGTGTGGTATTGGGGCCATCCTATGTTGTGACTCCAGCATGTCACGAAATGGATGCTTCCTCTGATGGATGTGATAAACCAGACATGAATACTCACAGTGAGTTTCTGTTTGCTTTAAACCTAGTCGTGTTTCTCTATCTCTCCCTGATATCTGATTTTCTGTTCTTAATGTAGTTTTTCATGGGGTGTGTGGTGCTCTCTTTCATCTGGACCAGGGACTGGTTTGCACTTCAACCTGTAATATAGAAACAATGGTAGATGGAGCCTTTCATTGCTTTTATCTTCTTCAACCATCAGACAGAGGACCAATGCTGCTGAGGGTAACATCCTTATTATGCTTGTGCATTAGCTAGCATGTCACTCTCATTGGTAGCAAGTCTATCTTGATCACTATGAATGTTGAGACGCTGTATGATTCAGTTAGTAGACTTGGTTTGTTATCCATTTTGTTATCCATCCGGAGATTGAAAACCTTCCACCTGGGATGAGCTCATTGCCTAAGGTGCTCTGTTACAATATTAAAAGGGGTTTTAATGCATTGATGTACCATTTTTGGATTTTAATGGCACCTCTATTAATATAAATGTTTTGGATTATGAGAGCTTTTAATTAAAAAAAGTTGGCCAAATAGCGAACTTGGATCATAAGTGCTAAAAGAAATCTTATATACCCAAATCCTTCACACACTCGTGTGTGTGAGAGTGAGTGAGTGTGTGAGTGTGTGAGTGTGTGTGAAAGAGTTAGTGACCTAAATGTCTAATTGTGAGCTTGCCCAATCGGTTATATGAGTAACAATAGGTACCATTCATCTTGTCTAACACATCAAGAAATTGAATAATGGATCAAGTTATTTCCATCATATTACTTCTTCAGATATCTTGAAAACCCATTTATTTTGTGAGAAGGCCACAAACAATTCATGATTTAACACATTTTATATTACCATTTTTCTTTAAATTTGTGTGCGCGTCTGCGTGTGGGGGGTTTTGTGTGGGTGGGTGGGTGGGTGGGGGGTGCACCTGTATAGGTTCGGGGTGTGGGTGTGGGTGTGTTAGTGGGCGGCGATTCATGTGGTTTTTTTGTTTTTTGTTTTTGTTTTGTTTTGTTTTGTTTTGTTTTGTTTTGTTTTTTTGGGGGGGGGGGGGGCTGTAGGTGTTCGGGCGTATCGGTGTGAGAACATGCATGCAAGCGCTATGATAGCTTTAATCTATGCACTTCCATGCTTTGGATAGCTCTATTATATACACTTTCATGCCTTGGATATTTTGCACCACTCTATTGGTTAGCACATATGTGCAAGTGTGCGTTGTCCCTAGTCCTATCAAAGCAATGCATGTTGGCATGCACACTGACACACACTGGCTTACCATAGAGACATAGATACATGCTTGCAATGGTGCCATGAAATCAGTGTACTAGTTGGATGCGGTTATTTTAACAACAAAATGTATGTATCTGTTTGATACTTAGTGATGGGGTTAGGTTGAGGGGGCTGTGTGAGATTGTATGTGTTATCCTATGTTGGCATGTACACATAGACATAACAGACATGGTTTGCATCAGTTTCATCAAATCATTATGTCAACTTGACACATCCACTCTTCTAAATATATATTTGTATCTTTGTGACTTTGTCCATGTGTGTGCACACGAACAATGAGCATGCACGTTGGTGCCTTTGACAGCATATACCGGTTAACATGTAGTTTATACACATTATGCATCGGTAAACGCAATGTAATTTCTGTGCATGTGCAAGCATACTGTTGCCATCCAATCCATATTATACTATTGCAAACATGCTTCATTTGTGCCATCATATTAATATACTTTGGTAAAACATGGATTCACTTGCACACCCCTTTGTACTTCTTAGTTTTCACAATTTTGTGGATGAATATGATAGTCATAACTTGATGGACGATGCAGAGGCTTGCTGGGGCAGAGGAAGTTTTGCCCAATCTGGATATGGGTCAATTAAATGGATTGGTCCTGCCAGAGGAGATAAACAACTCGATCAATGCCTCTTTGTCAAGGGTATGTGCCACTGCATGTTCCCCATTGTTTCCTAAACCCACACCAAGCCCCCAAATCTGGTGAGGTCAAAAATTTGGATTACATTTTCATTGGAATATATTTAATATCATTGCAATGATGCATCACAACGTCTTATGTATAACCCCCTCCCTATCATCATTGTCAAAGTAGAGAATGTGAAACAAAAATAAGAATAGTCCACAAAGTATTTATATTACTTCAATAATCAAAATTGAGATGATCTCTATGTATTGTGCAACCCCATATACTTACATGCAGTGTGATGAAAATTTTAAACTAATTAAGTTATCAATTGTATACAGGTTCAGCTAAGGGACTATAACCCTCTTGAACATGAAAGTGGCTTCCACCCAAAACTGAACCAGCTTGTAAAGGAGAGCTTGCAGCTGGGGTAATTGCTGTCTCAGCACTGACCTCTCCATAATATATTTCATCTTTTTTAGTGGTAATCTTTCCACATTTATGACTTCGTATGGACCTCTTCTGGTATGCCCATATAATCAAATCCTATTACTTGATTATGAGAATCCATCAGACTTGCACCGAAAGCATGGAGTCATATGCAACAGATCTGGCATGTGGGGGAAAAGTCATAAACATTCACATTTTTAAATAGAAATTCTTACTCCTAACAGGATGTGGGAAGTCCATAAATGTGCATGTGATGCCGAAGTTTTATCCTACATGCAGTTCTTTCTCATTGCAATTTTATTTGTGGCATCTGAGGAGAAGTCAATGAAGAGACCAATTAAGAAGATCCTTAGGTCTAATTAGTGCCATGTGCCCCATTAATAGAATCCGGCAAAAATGTGAATCCTTTGAGAATTATCTTACAAGCTAGACTGTAATACTACAGATGGGTTCTTGTTTGATGGATCCTCCTATTGAATTTGGGTGAGGAGTAAATTGGGTGTGTGTGTAAAGAAAGTGTGAAATCGTTCTGCTTTCTATCTTGAATTGTGAAAACTGAAAGGAAGCTCCCGTCAATCCGCTCCTCCCGTCTCCCCGCCTCCCCAGCGCGCGCGCCTGTCCTCCTTGCAGGCCGCCTGCGCTCGCTGGTGTAGCGGAAGCCTCGCCTTGCAGCGGAAGCCCCCCCCGATTGCAGGCCGCAGCTGCAGCCGCCTGCGCCTGTGCAGACCGCAGCCGCAGGCCGCAGCCGCCTGAGCCCGACGCGTGAGCCGCTGCTTCCGCTGTCTCCACTTCACGCGTTGTGATCCCTTCTCTTCCAAGCCCTCTTCTAGCCACCACAAAACCCTAACTAGCTACAAAAGAAAACCCAAAAGAACCCTAACCCTAGATCTATGGTAGAGCCATGAAAAGGACTCCATAGATTTACGGTTAGGGTATGACCTAGAAGAGGAAGAGGAGAAGTAGATCTGCGGATCTAGGGAGAAAGGAGAGGTCTGCGGATCTGGAGAGATGGGGGACAACCTTACTTCAGCGGACATGAAGGCCTTCATTGGAGAGATAACGAAGCTGCTTGCTTCGAAGGAGTTGGGATCCTCGAGTGGATCGACTCCTTCTCGTCCCGTGCAGAAGCTGGAATTGATGCCCAATGACGTGAAATTGGAAGGGACGAAGAATTATCTCAGTTGGTCCAGGAGGGTGCTTCTCATTCTGAGATCGAAGGGGTTAGAAGGCGTCGTTCTGGGTTCGTGCAAGGAACCGCTGGACAAGGATGGGGATGATTGGAAGGTCTGGAGCACCACCAACTCACTGGTGGATGCTTGGTTGATGACATCGATGGTTCCACCCATTGCTGGGATGGTGGAGGCCATAGAGAGTGCTGCGGGGATTTGGAGTATGGTGGAGAAAATGTACTCAGGAGCAGGGAATGTGATGCTCATGATGGAGGTTCAGGGCAAGGTCGACACCTTGAAGCAGGGGGAGATGACTATTCTAGCCTACTCTGCGGAGTTGAAAAGGCTTTGGTCAGAGTTAGATCACTATGACCCTATTGACCTACCTGATCCTAGGAGCGCTGCGATACACAGGAAGTGGGTGGAGCGTAGGCGTGTGACACACTTTCTGAGGAACCTGAATGGAGACTTTGAGGCCAGGAGGGCGAGTATGTGCCACCTATCCTCCATCCCATCCCTGGAGGAGGCCATAGCTGCAATGGCACAGGAGGAGACCAGACTGAGGGTTATGAAGGATGAGGGTACTCAGGTCACTCGGGCTGCACTGGCTGTACCCCCAGTGGCAGTAGTGAGCGAGGATCGAGAGTGCTACACATGTGGGGTGAAGGGGCACCTGAGCTTCAACTGCCCACAGAAGGGCAGTGGACGAGGACGTGGCACTGGAGGCAGAGGAGGAGGTTGTTGGGGCCGTGGAGGCCGTGGACGAGGTCGTGGTGGCCCACGGGCCAACTTTGCTACCGCTGATGGACGACATGAGACAGTGATGATTGAGGCTACGCCAGCTGAGGCGTCAGACCTAGAGCAGCGGAGACAGTCCAGGTCTACTACTGAGATCTCGGAGAGCCATGCAGACCAGACTGGGGATATTGCCTCGCCATTCGGTAACTTTGCCCACTTCGCTCACACAGGCTCAGGTAACCGATTAGCCCTTTCATGTAGAGATCATATAGAGTGGATTATTGACTCAGGTGCATCTAGTCATGTGTCAGGAGCATATAGACAATTTTCCACATATAAACCACATTCCATTCATGAAACCGTTCAGACAGCTGATGGCACATCCCAACCCATTAGAGGGACTGGTACTATTCAGTGCACTCCCTCCATACGCCTCTCTTCTGTCCTTCACGTCCCATCGTTTCCAGTCAACCTCTTATCTGTTGGCTCTATTGTTGATGATCTCGACTGTAGCATTACTTTTGACTCTACTCATTGTGTGTTGCAGGAAAGGAAGACTGGGAGGAGGCTTGGGACTGGCGTCAGGCGTGATGGACTGTGGTATCTTGACAGAGCTAGTGGGGATGCTGCACTGGCTGTCGTTGGTGGAGAGAAGGAAAGGGATGTACTTTTGTTGCATTGTCAGTTGGGGCACTTGCCCTTTGATATTTTGAGTAAAATGTATCCCGATATTTTAAATGGAGTGAATGAAATGAATTTGACATGTGATGCATGTGAATTTGGGAAACACACTAGGACGTCATATCCTAGTGTAGGGATGAGGAGTGTAGAGAAGTTTCATCTTATTCACTCAGATGTTTGGGGGCCCTGCCCAGTGACTTCAGTGAGTGGGTTCAGGTGGTTTATCACCTTCATAGATTGTCACTCTCGGATGACATGGCTTTATATGATGAAAAACAAAGGCGAAGCGCTGAAGTGCTTTCAGGACTTCCATAGAAGTGTCAGGAACATGTATGAGGCCAGGATCCGTGTCTTGAGAACGGATAATGGGACTGAGTATGTAAACAGGGAGTTTGCATCTTACCTATCTGAGAGTGGGATAACTCATCAAACCACCTGCCCCAACACCCCCCAACAGAACGGAGTTGCTGAAAGAAAAAATAGACACTTGTTGGAGGTAACTAGGTCACTCATGCTCACCATGAATGTACCTAAGATATTGTGGAGTGAAGCAGTGATGACAGCCACATATCTTATCAACAGGATGCCTTCACGGATCCTTGGCATGAAGTCTCCATGTGAGATTCTTATGGGAAAGAACACTTTCGTAGTTCCACCAAAAGTGTTCGGATGCACATGCTTTGTGAGGGATCATAGACCCTCTGTGGGGAAGCTGGATGCTCGGGCAATTAAATGTATATTTGTTGGGTATCCTTCAAATCAGAAAGGCTACAGGTGTTGGAGTCCCTCAGAAAGAAAGCTGTTTGTGAGCATGGATGTGACGTTTAGGGAGACTGAACCGTTTTATGGAGGACTGACAGATTCTACATCAGTATTTGATACTGGGGCCTCTCCAAGCACAGGAGGAGTTGGTCGAGAGGGGGAGACTGATGACAGGAGGGTAGTGGTTGGACTTATACCATGCCCTGTCAGGGCTACTGGTACTGGTCCTGATAGCAGGGAGGAAGGAAGGACCTTGGTGGAAGAGGAGGAAGACAGGCTGTACGGCAGGAAATATAGCAGGAGACAGAAGGATAGTCATGGCGATGGAGGACAACAAGAAGACATCTTCCCTACTGAAGAACCACTAGCTCCACTGCCCCATGTCGAGGTTGATCAGTCTATCACGCCTGCTCGAGTCCCGACCTCCTTACTGCCTTCCTCTCCTACCACGGATGGTAACCTTTCTTTGCCTTCCTCTAGTTTAGATCTTCCACTTGCATCTCGTAGGGAGCCTCGTATCAATGCCGGCAGGCCTCCTGTACGGTATGGATATGAGACTGATATTGCTAATCATGTCTCCTACGCTTCTCTTACACCTGCATATAGGGCTATCATTGCATCCTTACAGTCTATCCCTATACCAAGTGATTGGCGAGTGGCAAAGCAACATCCCCAGTGGAAGAAAGCAATGCTCGAAGAACTTGAGGCACTGGAGAAGAACAAGACATGGAGACTTGTCTCACTTCCAGCAGGGAAGAAGGCTGTGGGCTGCAAGTGGGTATTCACAGTAAAGCAAACTGCAGAAGGGAAGGTGGACAGGTACAAGGCGAGGCTGGTTGCCAAGGGTTACAGTCAGACTTATGGGATCGATTATGATGAGACATTTGCCCCAGTGGCAAAGATGAGTACTGTGAGAGTACTGATATCCTGTGCAGCGAATTTTGGATGGAAATTGCATCAGTTGGATGTAAAGAATGCCTTCTTGCATGGAGACTTACAGGAGGAAGTATACATGGAGGTTCCACCTGGCTTTGGCACACATCAGACGGTGGGAAAGGTGTGTAGACTGGACAAGTCTTTGTATGGGCTGAAGCAATCTCCAAGGGCATGGTTCGACAGGTTCAGGCGTGCAGTCATCACCATGGGCTACAAGCAGAGTAATGGTGATCATACTGTGTTCTATAGACATTCAGGGCAGCGGATCACTCTTTTGGCTGTGTATGTTGATGACATTATTATCACTGGAGATGATGAAGAGGGAATCTCTCACTTGAAGGTGAGGTTGGCGAGAGAGTTTGAGGTCAAGGACCTTGGACAGTTGGGATACTTCCTTGGACTGGAGATTGCCAGGTCCAGGAAGGGTATAGTTCTCTCACAGAGAAAGTATGCACTGGATCTTCTGGCTGAGACAGGTATGTTGGGGTGTCGTCCAGCAGTTACTCCTATTGATCAGAATCATAAGTTGCATTCACAATCAGGGGAGCCAGTGGACAAAGAGAGGTACCAGAGACTTGTTGGACGCCTCATCTACTTATGCCATACCAGACCTGACATTGCCTATGCTATCAGTGTGGTAAGTAGGTACATGCATGATCCTAGGACTGGACATATGGAGGCAGTCTTCAGGATACTGAGGTATCTGAAGAATAGTCCAGGAAAAGGCATATTATTTGGTAGTCATGGTCACATGAATGTGACAGGCTACTGTGATGCAGATTGGGCCAGTTGCTTGGATGATAGGAGATCGACCTCAGGCTACTGTGTGTTTGTTGGGGGCAACTTGGTCTCTTGGCGCAGCAAGAAGCAGGATTTGGTGGCTCGTTCCACTGCAGAGGCAGAGTATCGTGCTATGGTGCTTAGTACTTGTGAGATGATCTGGTTGAGATCACTTCTACATGAGCTACGCCTGCTGAGAGAAGGACCATTGCAGTTGTTGTGTGATAACAAGTCTGCAATTAATATTGCCAACAACCCAGTGCAACATGATAGAACGAAGCACATAGAGATTGACAGGTTCTTCATTAAAGAGAGACTGGACAAGAAACAGTTGGAGATCTCCTACATTAGCTCTGGACAACAACTAGCAGATTGCCTTACGAAGGGGTTGAGCTCTAAAGGAGTGGAGGATGCTTGTAACAAGATGGGCATGATAAATATCTTTTGCTCATCTTGAGGGGGAGTATTGAGTAATGTGTGTGTGTGAGGAGTAAATTGGGTGTGTGTGTAAAGAAAGTGTGAAATCATATAAATAGAAGTGATAGCCTCACTTTGGAGGCTAATCACACTTTCCCCAAATAACAACACTCCTCCTAAATTTGGGCTTTCTGCTTTCTATCTTGACTTGTGAAAACTGAAAGTCCTCCATATGAAAATCTAGTTGTTCTAAGTTGGGATTTATTATCACTCTATTGCTTGTTTTTACCATTATAAGATTGCCATAATTCTATTTATAATGGTGCGACGTCTATTATTCTTCAGATCAATCCCACAAAGAACTGGCACAAGTCTGGATCGCCGTGATCCTGCCCACCAACAAGTCTCAAATCTGCAGCAGCCATCATCAGTCCAAGTCTGCGAAGAAATGCACCTTAACCCGTACAAAGATGAGAGCACCTCTTCATGCATTACTGAGGAGTGGGAGCAGCTTCTCATAGTGGATGATATGAACGATGACTATTCAGTTGCTTCCATTTCCAAACCAAAAATTCAGAGTTCTACGTCAGTTCAATGCCGACCTTTGGACGACAAGACCTCCAGAATTCTGGAGAGACTGGAAGCCCCTAAACAGTTAAAAGAGAAGCTTCCATCGCCTAATGTCTTGGTCAGCATGCAGGTGAAAAAGCCATTAGTGCCATTTGAGCCAAGCTCTAGCCAGCCAATGAAACCTTACTTCCAGAAGCTGAAGAGGAAGAGGTAAATCATATATATTCCCCCCAGTACTTTCATCCTTCCACGTTCGTGATACTCAATCAGAACATCATTGCAACTAATGTAAATACATGATTGGATCACTAAAAAAACTAATTGTAGATTTAGTTGTCAATTCGCATAGCCATAGTCTGTGTGGCAGCTTGCAGCATTGGGTTGTGCCCTTCAAGTATTGCTGAATGGAGTTAATAGGATTTATTTTCATGGTATGCAGGCTGCTCATGTAAGTAGGTAACAGATCGCTATTAGATAAAGGACCACAAAATTGAACATAATGCACTGTTATCTTCCATTGTGGATTACTTGGCTGGATGAACGCAAGGAAGAGAGTGCCAAAGCGAGAAGCACTTTTAACCACTTCAGTTGTTTGTTTTGATTAAAGTGGGTTATGGATATGAGGGCGTCACTTTCTATTGGGATGCCCGGGCTATTAGCTTAGTGGTAGACCGCGTCCCTGGAAAACTTTGGATATTGTTGATTGAACTTAAAAAGGAAGAGGGATAAAGTCTATTTTAATTATAAAATAATAATTTCCAATTTAAATAATTGAATATTGTCATATTTGATTACTATGTTAACTTTCTTATTTCAGGCTTTTAGAAAAAAAAAATTGTTTTGAATTATATTGACGTGGATAACTTCTAATACATTGTTTAAAAAGTCATTTTCACTTTCTAGATTGAAACCCATCAAAAGGTAAATCAAAGGGGAACGAAAAACATGCTCATTCTGAATATCGGATGATTGACCCTATGATCCTATCCGACTGACGGAGATCCTCGAGATGTGATTCAGTGTGATCCAATCTCGGTGCCGTTGTGAGGTCAATCTAGATTCGGTGGTGATAACCACGATTGCAACCCAATCCTTGTGAGGTCACAGTACCACAGCGAAGGAAACCACTCATATGGTGCATCCTTTTTAGTGCTCCCTGCAACCAATGGTCCTCGAAAAACACTGCTGGAGTTTCTATAGGAGCATTTACGCGATCATGTAACAGGTACTTGCTCTTTTTGTATCAATGAAGAAGGATAGTTGACACATTATTATTTTCCCAAAAAAAAAAAAACGTTGAAAGAGTAGAATTATAGTTCCGAGCCAAACTTATGCACATATTCTTGAGGAACACTTGTAGGCTTACTCATATACTTCAACCGCAAGAAGAAACTGGCTGCATTACTATTACGACAGAACGGATTAACCTGATCTATACTTGAAACTTATGTTCGAATCACGACTGTCATGGCCCACTTCTCAAAATAGAAAGGGAAATAGGGTGACAAGCCCGCACACATTTATGCCTATGAAGAATTCTCTCTGTTCTGCCTAAATGCGAACGTGTTTCGATAACATCTAAGCTTCGGCTGCTTCTAATTAATATTGAGCAACAGAAAAAATGACCTGAGGCCCATTGGGTATCCAAGCCCACTATTGAAAGCTATATATATGAGGGTAGGGGGATATTGAAAGCTATATATATGAGGGTAGGGGGCTCTTATCCCTCTACACCTATTCTCCCTAAATTTCCCTTCATAACAGCCTATACATTTCCATGATTAACATATAAAGAATATGATTTAAAAGACAATGGATATGAAAACCGGTAATTGACATGATCGAATGTAACTAGAAAATAAAAATCAACTTGTTACCTGGTTGTTAGTATTTTGTGACCTGCCCCACAGAGGTAGATCCTCGTGAACTCTCTCCGTAATCACATCTAGAACCTAACGGAAGCAAAATAACAACTGTCAAGTTAGTCGTACATCCTAAAAAATTACAAAAGAAGACATGCTAGATCTGCATATAAAATATAATACCAAGGCACGGTAATAGGAATCTTGTCGTGATCACAAACCCAGTAGATTGATGCATTATGTAAACAAAAGGATATAACAATGTGTGACATAAGCATGCCATGATGTGCTAACAATATTTCTATGTCTGTGCAGGTCGACTAATGTTTCTATGCTAGTATCGTTAATACTCATGTTTGAGGGTACGATATGCAACTCACGTAGGAAACCCGGGCCCTGTAGTATAACCCTGCTCCAGTGTGGGGGAAGTAGAAACCACGGGTATATCAGTAAACCACACTTCCATATCTGGAAGTGGAAAACACGGATACAATAATAACCCCTTCCATTTCTAGAGGCAGAAAATAAGGATACAGTATGGATCCCTCGTCATTTCGTGCCCTATGAGATAATTAGTTTCCCAACACAATGTGTTTTATCCTAGCTGTAGTGTTACGTAAGATAACATGTGCATTGATCTGGTAATCTGTATAGTATCAGGAGCATGAAAATATGAACATGAATCAAGATCAGTATCAGATACGGTATCAGGTTCAGTGATCCTCTTGTATAATGAATGTGAATAGCGAGTATGCACAATGTGAACTTGTATAGTGAACAGTAACAAGCATCGTATGTACAATGGTGAACATGTATATGTATGTGAGTGAATGTCATGTAAATTATAAGGTATGATGTGTACTCTAATCAATGCTCAATGTCATGTACATTTTTGTATTAGGTTTGATAATATTATGGGATTTACTCGGTACATATCATATATAAGTGTTAATGCTAAAATTGGCGTCAACAGTATTTGGGCTGATGTGGACTCCCTTGCTGAGATGGATCCTCGTCAGCGATGGAAACAGAACCATCGGTTGGTAGAACCAGGGTCGATGGTGGTTGTAATGCGGATGGAGTGCTAAAGCCCGAACGGTCTTTTAGCAAGGTATTACGACCCTTCGACCTTTTGGTAAGGTCGAACCTCGTTCATCGGTTGTAGGAGTGGTCGTTCGACCCTCCTACTGGGTCGTATCACGGTCTTCCTGTACCACAAAGGAACGTCAGGGGGGTCAGATCTGGGTTCCGATCCAAATCCTCTCCAATGCTTAAGTTAGAAAGGGAACTTAAGGAGGCTTGGGGCTGTCGAGATCGACCCACAGAGGTTCGTATCGAGTCAGTCATCTAAAGCAATTTGGAGGAAGAAATATATAAGTGGTAGAGTAATTCAGAGTATTTGGTCTCTTATACCTTGGGAGTCTGAACCTTTCTTACGTTGTCTTTTCATCTATTTATTGTTGAGGGCGTCTGTCAATAGTGCATAACGGCTCTTCATCATCGTGGCGAGATCTTCTCAGAAAATGGCCACCATCTATTTATACCTTGGGAGTCTGAACCTTTCTTACGTTGTCTTTAATTGGGCCTCATCACTTTGCCCTCGCTTCGTGGGCCGTACCCATGTATTAACAATGGCCTCCATCATTTGTGCTCAGAAAATAGCGTTGATTGAGACCGTGTGATGTGAAGTCTCATTAAATGGGCACGACAGTCGAAGCAGACCTATTTGATTTATGCCGCCAAAACCCATTGGCTTTAATTTTGATCCTCGTCGTCTCCTGAGATCAGACTTTGACACGTGCCGCTCATCGAACGGTTGCCTTGGGTTTCCCAGTGAAAAGGGGGAAGAAGAAAGACAAGAAGCCTTCTTGCTTCGTTCCGAAATTTTCGAAAGCTCGACTTTTCCTCTGCTTTCTCTGGAGTTTGTCTGATTTCGATAAGGTAGCTTCCTTTTCTCATCTAGGCTCTTCTTTAGCTCTTATGGCTATGTTGTGGCCCGTGAGGATTTAGGAGCCGTTCTATAAGGAGATCATGCGGCGCCTTCGACCTTCTCAATATGTCGTGGTTTTTGGAAAAGGGAAAGGACTCCACATGGAGCATAGACCTCCTGTTCTTCGGCATGATCCAAATTTAACTGTTCCTCGAGAGATTCTATAGAAGGTGCCAGAGCTCTCTTATAATTTGACTGCCAAGATCTGGTCAGATTGACTATATCACCCTTATAGGGTTAGGTTTCTGGAATTCAATGAAAGAATTTGTTTCCCTTGGAGGGATGAGTTTGGAGTGTATCTGAAATCTTTCCTCTTTGGTCTTCGTTTTCCTTTCCATCCTTTTATAATGGAGATTTTAAGTTTTCTGGAACTTTCCCTCTGTTAGCTTGCGCCTCAGGCCATTTCCCCCATGGTTTGTTTTACCATACTTTGCGAGCTTTGTGGAGTTCGACCATCCATTCAGTTGTTTAGACATTTCATCCGAGTGATGGTTGACCCTCGTAAGGTGTGGTACCACATTGTGACTCGCCTAGAAAGGAAGCTTATCTACGATCTCCCCATCTCCAATCCTAATCGGGAAGACACTTTTGTATTCATTTTCCTCCCAAACATGGGGCCGATCCTCACTGGTTGGTGTACCCCTAGTCCTGATATTTCTAAAGAATTTAGGCTATTACCTGGTGAGACCGAAGTGGCTAAACTTTTTTTGAGCCGACCGTGGAAAGAGAGGTCAACTTCATATTTATTGGACAACCATCGGATGAAGACCGTTTTGTCGAGTGAGGGTAATACACACTGCTCCTGTGCTCTCATTACGCCCACTTACGGTAATTATATTCTTCATTTGCAGACATGGCTGGAGGAGCTCACAGAAGTTTGAACCCCGAGCTGGGCCGGTGTAATGGCTGGTATTTTAGGCCTGTTTGATTGATGTGTGACCGTATCTTATTTTTCAATAGTCTGAGTATTTATTTTTATTTTGTCCGTGAGTTCTATCTTCTACGCGTCGATGCGAGTGCGCCCCTATTTTTTATTTTTATTTTATTTACCGCCATAGCCTAATTACTATTACCCCTTAAATTAATTAACACAACCTAATTAATCCTAACCAATAGTGTTGGTAGCCCCCTCTAATTTCCCTTGTCGGCAACCACCATCTCCCCCTCTTCAATTTCAACACATCCTCTCTCTCACGGCACCCTCATTCAGATGAGATGTCCCCTTCATTGTAACCCCCTCCCCATTGTCTGTAAACCACAATCCTCCCTGCAAAATTTCTCAACAGAAATCCGACACCAACTCCTTCAGCCAAGTTCCATTCCTCCTCCAACCGAACAACAAATAAAGCACAACCCAAAATCAATCAAACCCAAATTCATTCATCTCCATAATCAAATCCCCAAATCAAAACCGAAATCAAAGAAATTGAGTTCAGAAAATCTGAAATTGAGTTTAGGAAAATAGTGAAATTGAAGCCCAAATCGAGCAATTCAACTCCCAATCTATATTTCAACATCACCTCTCTTGTTCTTCCTCCCCCCACTTTGAATCACCGCTCCACCACCTAAGGCCGCAGCCGTGCGCCCCACCTCCCTTGGCCGCCGCCGCCGTGGGCCGCCCCGTCGCCTTGCGCACGCCGCCTAGGCCCATGCCGCCGTCGCCACCGTCGATCCACCTGGCCGCCACCACCGCCGATCCGCCTATGTCCTGGCCGCCTCCCCTTGCCGTCCACCGCTCCCTCCCCGTCATGTGCACCTCTGCAAACCAAAACAAAAAAAAAGAGAGAAGAAGAGAGACAACACGAGAGAGAGAGGAAGAGGTAAGGATAACTGAATTTATGGTTTATTATATAATTTTAAATTATTATAAGTTAAGTTAATTTTTATATAAGTTAAGTTTATAAAGTTAAGTTATAATATAAGTTATAATATAAAGTTATTATATAAGTTATTGTATAAAGTTATTAAATGAGTTATTTTATAAGTTATACAAGTTAAGTTAGTATATTATATAAGTGTAACGACCACTTTTCGTTGTACGTTGTTCGTGCACGTGCTTTTGACCGTGCACGTGTTTGTTTTAGACTTTGTTTGTTCGTGAACACTTTTGTGTGATATGCCGTTGCGAACGTCTCTGAGAGTATTAAATAGTGGCACTAATTTGGAACGACGTTTCTCGAGTCGTTTTTCCACAATTTAAACTTACTCGATGAGACGTGACGATTCTCACTCTTGACGGGAGACGTTTCTATTTTTAGTTTCGTCGTCCGACGTCGAAACTGAGATCCGTCTTCTTAGTTAGCTCACTTTATTCATCACGATCACCCCGATATTTATTTTATAATTTTTGGAGTTTATTTGACCACTTTTATAATTTTTACAAGTTTTATATTATTTTTAATAATTAATTTATAAATTATTTTCGGCCAAATAAAATTTATTTAAGTTTTAAACGTTTTAAGGAATTTTTGAGCCAATTTCCAGCTCATTTGGACCAGGTCAAACCCTTGGATGAGTTGGAGTAGTTGGATTTCAAATTTTAAATCTTTTTGAACTTCTAATCCTATTAGATTTAGCCCTAGACCAAGTCAACCCATCTATACTATATAAGCAACCTCTAGGAAGACCTATTTTCGCAAGAAATTAGCCATAGCCTCTTCCAAAACCAAAATTGGACGTTGCGACGAACTTCCCCCGTTCTGACTGAGAGAACGAGCTCCGTTCTCCCGCACCGACCGCTGCTCCGCCCGCACCAAGATTCACACAGCCGCTCCGCATCGCACCCGCCCTGTTCGCCCGCTCCGACCGAGAGATTCCCTCGGTCAGACCGGTCGCCCGCTCCGCTTGCAAGCCCGCTCCGCACCCCGCATCTCACCGTGCCCGACCGAAGCCCCCGCCCGCACCCGCAATGTTGCAACCGTTGCAACGTTGCAGCACCCCGCTCCCCGCATCCAAGTGCCGTGACCGAGCCGCCCCAAGCGCCCGACCGACAAACCCCTCCGCACCAAGGCCCGCACCGACCCGCTGCGCTGCACCAAGCCGTTCCCCCGCAGCGACCGATGGCCGCCCCCGCATTTGGCTGTGTACGACCGAGAGCAAACGTCGCAACCCCGCACCCGTCGCATCGCTTGCCACCGTGGGCCCCCCAAGTTCTCCAGAGTTATTGTGGGTCCCCCAAAGGTCCCTAGGACTACTGTGGGCCCCACCTAGGTGCGTTCTCTTTGGCGACTTGCCGCGTACGACGTCGTCGCACGTCGTAGCCCGTCGTCGCACGTGCGAGCTTTGGAATCTGGAACCGTCGCCCCGGTTGAAGCTCTGAATTTTCCAGCGAGGAAACTAAATTGGAATCTGGACTTGGAGCGCGTTCTATTATTCCAACCCCCGGCGTCGCTACCCGACGCCGGTGTAGCCTTCGCGTCGTGTTGAGGTAACGTTTTGCACCCCTAGGACCCCCAACCAAATTGCATGCTAACCAAGACTAAAAATCAGTATTTTAAAGTATTTTAATTGTTTTAAATTCACTAATCAAGATTAATAATATGGACTTTAGGCCGGTGGACTTGTGCACGTAGGAATCGTGACTTTGGACTCGTTGGACGGTGTTTTCTTGACGTGATAGTTGCAGGCAAGTGAAACTTGCCAACTTTTGTGTAGGGCCATGTTTTTAGGCCACTTCCTTGCTTTTAGCGTAAAAGAGACTAGTCAGTGAAATGATAGCTGGCTAGACGCCTACTTGATCTAGTTTGACAACGAAACTAGATCCGTCACCTAAATGATCTAGCTTGACAACGAAGCTAGATCCAACCCTTAAACTTGTCATTCATGCATGCTAAACTGTCACGTTTATTTTTCCTTACCTGTACGCCTTACTACTTGTCATGTCATGTCATCCATGCATTGAATGTCGCATTGGTAGCACACGCTACAATACTTGTACTTGTACTCCCTTGACTGGCTAGGTGCACCCCCTAGACCAGCAAGGCAAAACACTTCCTGGCTCGTGTTCCAGAAGCGAGCATTCCCGTTCGGGGGTAAGGCCCTGGCTCGACACACGTGGAGGGGTAGGGATAAATGTTCACTTGAGCTTAGGGGTTGGCCCGCGCAGCCACTCTAGCCAAAAGACGGAATCTCTGTGCACGAGGTGCTTACTTTTCTTGTCTTGTACTTGTCTTGTGAATGCCATGCCATGCTCGTACCTTACTTTACTTTACTTTACCTGCTGCACTCATACTTTAACTGCCATGTCATTGCATCATGCTAGAACTGCTAGGTTGCTCTTACTTGTACTTTCAGTTTCACTTGCACAAGTCTTCCAGACTTGCTGACATGTGCCCCTTGCTCTTTTGGGTGTCACATGTTAGACCCTGAGCCAGAGACCGTTGCTGAGTACGTGATGTTTTGCTGACGCTGAGTCTGAGTCCATGATTGCACAGGAGGATTTTGGTGGACACCGGTGACCATTCTTTGAGTCTTTGTTGAGCTTTATTTTGCTTTAGGCCTTTTGTTAGTTGTTGGTGTGTAGCACCGTTGTTTTGTACTTTGTACTTTTTGTTGGCCATGTTTGGGCCTTTAGTCTCTTTTTCTTTTAGCCTGGTGGCTTTTTCTGCGATGTTGAGACTTATTATTATGGATATTCTGAGATGTTTCTTTGTCTCTTTTCGTTATTATTATCTTTGTTTTGTTTCGCGTTGCAAGGACCTGCAGTTTAAATTTGATTGACGCTTATCGGACTTGCAGCTTTGTAGCTTCAAGTCTGAGCGGACCTTCTCACGCTTCGCCTCCACGTTTTTGGGAAGCGGGGCATGACAGGTTTTGTTGGTGGCCCATGCAGGTTCGGTCTTGCAATTGCGATTTAACGAAACAACGATAATAACGGAATGTCCATTAAATAAATTGCGACATCCGAGTCAGAAGCCCTAAGTCTAGCCGTCTTCTTAGGACACTAGGAGTAAGAAGTCTTAGTTAGACGCATGTGTTTGCTAGTTAGAGGCCTCTGATTGTTAGTTAGACCCCCTTCTAGCAATTGATCTAATCGTCGTAGGAGTTACTTTAGTGGTCCTTGTCTATCCCTGACCATATTAGACTTCTAGATTTTCCTTCGGTCGTTCGCTTTTGGGTTCATCGATTTCGGACCAAGCTGAACGCATTTCTTTACCGTCTGACCTTTAGAAGTCTTAGCGCTTAGTTTTTAATCTTTAGTTGGTCGACCGTAGGAGTTTCCAGTAGACTCTTCTGATTCATATCCTAGGCGTATGAATGTTTTGATCTCCGACCAATTTCCTTGCCTCGATTCACGAGATCGCCTCATGACGATCGTCGTCAATTTTCAAACATCTCCACTGCAAAACTTGAACCTTCTGAAAGTATTTTTTCAATCTCCTCTTCCACTAAGTTTAACTTTGTTCGAAATTTTAATATACTTATACTTCATACTCCTTCATTGATTTAATTTTTTAAAAAAAAACGTTGTCGGAATTTTTGAATACTAGCTTATAGTATTTTCCCAGCCTATGTTTTTCGTACTTATGCAAATGCGTCGTCCCTTCATATATTAATTTTATTCTGAATCGTACTTTTATTCAACTTGTAATTTTCCCTCCTGATTTATGCCATTCATATACTTTCAAGACACATGGAATTTCAGCTTTCAGCAAGTTGGTCCTTGCTCCTCGTTTTCGCTACTTCAGATTTTTGCAAAATTACTATTTTCATAACCTCTTCCTGCTTTAGACCCTCCCTGATTTGATTTTAAAGATTTACTATTCGATCTTGATAATTCTTATGCTAAGTTACTATAATTTTCTTTCCGCTCACCATACACACTTTTAGAAAATTTCTAAACCAAATTGAATCTCAATTATTTTTATGCCCGTATCAGGCTCGTTGTGCTTGTACGCTAAGAGCTTAGTGTAACCAGTTTTATTTTTGACAAATCCTGATTTCTCTAAAAGAAGTTTCAATATTGATTTTCCATAGCCTAAAAGTTTTGAAAGCATTTAACATGAGTTTAAATTCTTCCGTTACTTGATTTCATTCTTTGACTTTCAAAAACTTTTGACAACATTATATTAAATTACTGCCGTATAATATTTTCAAAAAAAATTGCGTCTTTAATGTCCGTGCGAATGATTTACTTTCCTTTCTTAATGATTTGCGATAAGCCATTAAAAACATTTTCCCTTATTATGAATTTTCGACTCAAATTTATTTTGAACAACTCGTTTTATCGATCTCCAAATATTTCTTTTCGGACTGGGATTTCAACTTTTGAAGAACGACAGTTTTCCAAAATCCACGTATTTTAGCTTACTCTACTCACCATATTTCCCTTTCTGTATCCTATTTAAGCATCACTACATCTCCCTTTCCCACGACCTAAACATCACCATTGAGTCTATGTTTCGTCTAATCAAGCTATCTCCTTGTATTCGTCCTAGCTGAACTCGTGCCTATCGATCCTTCCCTCGTCATGCCCTCGACCTCGACCTCCCTCTATTGCTTAGGCTTTAGTGTCCGTCAACGTCTGTGTCAACCCTTAATTGTTAGTAGGCCCTTGGACCTTGTGAGGTAGTCGTAGTGCACGTACCTAAGTTGTGTACGTGGGCTTGAATGAGAATTCCCATAGTATATTGATGTTGCCTATTGAGTGATATATATTTATACTCGGATTTATTCGTGATGGTATGAAGTTGTTGTGTGTTAGTAGTTATAGATTTTTGCGAGGATATCTATACTATACTAGGGATGCCTGTGTATATAAGAGTTAGCGTTGAAATATCTAAGTTGTGTATGTAGTTAGAGATACTTACAATGGTTGAAATAAATGATTGGTAAAGCTATGTGTATGTTAGTAGTGATAATAATAAGAGTACGTATGGTTAAGAGGGTAGGCCTATCATGTGATCTATATGTTAGCACGTATGAGTGTGTGCTCGTATGTGGGTATGTATTGTGTTTAGACGTAAGTAGTTATGTTTTGTTGCCTGACTATATATGTGATATACATATGGTAGTAGGAGTATAATTTTGATTGGTATTGCTTGCTTTTCGGGATGTTGCATGCGTGCATACCGTGAGGTATACACGACTATTGCACATCTTAATTATGTACGTATAGATGTGTTAGTATACTAATTATAGGTAGTAGGCTATATTGTGAATATATATATGTGTTACATGTGAGTGACTATACGATGAGTACGTATGCATGTATTAGGGAGTATATTATGAATATGTGGGTACTGATGTCTGTAATGTTATTATTATGGTATATAATTAGATTGAACTATGTGGGTGTTATCTGACTAAATATTAAGTGTGATTGACTTATGGTATGCATATGGTTGTATTGGTATATATATATATATATATATATATATATATATATATATATATATATATATATATATATGTATATATATATATAATGGAGTGGTATTGGTATATGTATGAATGTCGTGTTACGTATATAGAATATTCTAATATGTGTATTGAGTCTCACTCAAGATTGAGTGAGTATACTCCAAGTATATTGAATGTATGTTTGTAGTTTGAATATAGCAATGCTTGATGTATGTATAGTGATAGAAGTGTTTGTGCCTGGTTGAGTTACGCACATGATTGTGGGTCGCTACGCCAGTATATAGTTATAGGTGTTGGTCTTGTGGTATAGCTAATTACTATGGACTTGCCCGTGTGAACATATGTGTACTAGCTAAACTAGGTGTGTAGATGTACTAGTAATGTAATGGTATGATTGGTGTGCGTAAATGAAATATTAGCGTGTATGGGTGTGCACCATGCACGGGTAAGTATGTGCTTAGTTATAGGTATTGATGACTATGATATATGTGGCGTGTCGTAAATACAGTTATAGGACCGTACGTGATGTGAATATATGGTGAACTATTTGCATGTATTTGAATGACTATATATTGTGAAACTATAGTAGTGGTGAATATATATATATATATATATATATATATATATATATATATATATAGTGAAATTTGACTTAAAAATGGTATGGTGTGACTGCTTATGTGGATGTGCTTAGTATTGGATGAATACTAAGGGTTATTAGAGGGTAGTATACCCTTGATGTTTGTGCATAGGTAGTTACATATAGGTAGAGCATGATTGTATTGGCTAAGTGTGAGACTATCCTTATGTGAGTATCTGAACTATTGTTTTATACTAGGTAGTAGTTATATAAGGGATGTATGTTTATATATATATGATTGAAATACATGTATAAGTTTGACTGACTATAATAGGTATAAGTGTATACGTACGTGAATGTATATACGTGTTGGTAGTATTAATGTTTGACTACTTAGTGCATATATAAGCACTTGTAATGACTATACCTGGTTGAATTATTATATGACTTGATTGGGGTAGTTACTAGAGCGACTAGATATATTAGAAAGTCCGAGGACGGACTTTATTCTAAGGTGGGGAGGATGTAACGACCACTTTTCGTTGTACGTTGTTCGTGCACGTGCTTTTGACCGTGCACGTGTTTGTTTTAGACTTTGTTTGTTCGTGAACACTTTTGTGTGATATGCCGTTGCGAACGTCTCTGAGAGTATTAAATAGTGGCACTAATTTGGAACGACGTTTCTCGAGTCGTTTTTCCACAATTTAAACTTACTCGATGAGACGTGACGATTCTCACTCTTGACGGGAGACGTTTCTATTTTTAGTTTCGTCGTCCGACGTCGAAACTGAGATCCGTCTTCTTAGTTAGCTCACTTTATTCATCACGATCACCCCGATATTTATTTTATATTTTTTGGAGTTTATTTGACCACTTTTATAATTTTTACAAGTTTTATATTATTTTTAATAATTAATTTATAAATTATTTTCGGTCAAATAAAATTTATTTAAGTTTTAAACGTTTTAAGGAATTTTTGAGCCAATTTCCAGCTCATTTGGACCAGGTCAAACCCTTGGATGAGTTGGAGTAGTTGGATTTCAAATTTTAAATCTTTTTGAACTTCTAATCCTATTAGATTTAGCCCTAGACCAAGTCAACCCATCTATACTATATAAGCAACCTCTAGGAAGACCTATTTTCGCAAGAAATTAGCCCTAGCCTCTTCCAAAACCAAAATTGGACGTTGCGACGATTCGTCGCAACGTTGTGACGAACTTCCCCCGCTCTGACCGAGAGAACGAGCTCCGTTCTCCCGCACCGACCGCTGCTCCGCCCGCACCAAGATCCGCACAGCCGCTCCGCATCGCACCCGCCCTGTTCGCCCGCTCCGACCGAGAGATTCCCTCGGTCAGACCGGTCGCCCGCTCCGCTTGCAAGCCCGCTCCGCACCCCGCATCTCACCGTGCCCGACCGAAGCCCCCGCCCGCACCCGCAACGTTGCAACCGTTGCAACGTTGCAGCACCCCGCTCCCCGCATCCAAGCGCCGTGACCGAGCCGCCCCAAGCGCCCGACCGACAAACCCCTCCGCACCAAGGCCCGCACCGACCCGCTGCGCTGCACCAAGCCGTTCCCCCGCAGCGACCGATGGCCGCCCCCGCATTTGGCTGTGTACGACCGAGAGCAAACGTCGCAACCCCGCACCCGTTGCATCGCTTGCCACCATGGGCCCCCCAAGTTCTCCAGAGTTATTGTGGGTCCCCCAAAGGTCCCTAGGACTACTGTGGGCCCCACCTAGGTGCGTTCTCTTTGGCGACTTGCCGCGTACGACGTCGTCGCACGTCGTAGCCCGTCGTCGCACGTGCGAGCTTTGGAATCTGGAACCGTCGCCCCGGTTGAAGCTCTGAATTTTCCAGCGAGGAAACTAAATTGGAATCTGGACTTGGAGCGCGTTCTATTATTCCAACCCCCGGCGTCGCTACCCGACGCCGGTGTAGCCTTCGCGTCGTGTTGAGGTAACGTTTTGCACCCCTAGGACCCCCAACCAAATTGCATGCTAACCAAGACTAAAAAGCAGTATTTTAAAGTATTTTAATTGTTTTAAATTCACTAATCAAGATTAATAATATGGACTTTAGGCCGGTGGACTTGTGCACGTAGGAATCGTGACTTTGGACTCGTTGGACGGTGTTTTCTTGACGTGATAGTTGCAGGCAAGTGAAACTTGCCAACTTTTGTGTAGGGCCATGTTTTTAGGCCACTTCCTTGCTTTTAGCGTAAAAGAGACTAGTCAGTGAAATGATAGCTGGCTAGACGCCTACTTGATCTAGTTTGACAACGAAACTAGATCCGTCACCTAAATGATCTAGCTTGACAACGTAGCTAGATCCAACCCTTAAACTTGTCATTCATGCATGCTAAACTGTCACGTTTACTTTTCCTTACCTGTACGCCTTACTACTTGTCATGTCATGTCATCCATGCATTGAATGTCGCATTGGTAGCACACGCTACAATACTTGTACTTGTACTCCCTTGACTGGCTAGGTGCACCCCTAGACCAGCAAGGCAAAACACTTCCTGGCTCGTGTTCCAGAAGCGAGCATTCCCGTTCGGGGGTAAGGCCCTGGCTTGACACACGTGGAGGGGTAGGGATAAATGTTCACTTGAGCTTAGGGGTTGGCCCGCGCAGCCACTCTAGCCAAAAGACGGAATCTCTGTGCACGAGGTGCTTACTTTTCTTGTCTTGTACTTGTCTTGTGAATGCCATGCCATGCTCGTACCTTACTTTACTTTACTTTACCTGCTGCACTCATACTTTAACTGCCATGTCATTGCATCATGCTAGAACTGCTAGGTTGCTCTTACTTGTACTTTCAGTTTCACTTGCACAAGTCTTCCAGACTTGCTGACATGTGCCCCTTGCTCTTTTGGGTGTCACATGTTAGACCCTGAGCCAGAGACCGTTGCTGAGTACGTGATGTTTTGCTGACGCTGAGTCTGAGTCCATGATTGCACAGGAGGATTTTGGTGGACACCGGTGACCATTCTTTGAGTCTTTGTTGAGCTTTATTTTGCTTTAGGCCTTTTGTTAGTTGTTGGTGCGTAGCACCGTTGTTTTGTACTTTGTACTTTTTGTTGGCCATGTTTGGGCCTTTAGTCTCTTTTTCTTTTAGCATGGTGGCTTTTTCTGCGATGTTGAGACGTATTATTATGGATATTCTGAGATGTTTCTTTGTCTCTTTTCGTTATTATTATCTTTGTTTCGTTTCGCGTTGCAAGGACCTGCAGTTTAAATTTGATTGACGCTTATCGGACTTGCAGCTTTGTAGCTTCAAGTCTGAGCAGACCTTCTCACGCTTCGCCTCCACGTTTTGGGAAGCGGGGCGTGACAATAAGTTAAGTTAATATATATAAGTTAATTTTATATAATAACTTAGTTATATTTTTATCCTATAAAGTTTTATTATTAGTTTGTGTTGATAACTCGTCTTGTAACATATGTGAACCCAGGTAACGCTACCGTTGATCGGACCACGCCTTTAACGACACAACGTATCGGTAACTCATCGTACTCTAGTTAGGGGTTTTAACATTATAATAAATGCATGCTAAAATAGTTTCTTTTAGTTTAGCAAAGTGTTTTACACGAACAGTTAGTTAAGCTTGATAAGTTGCATAGTATCTTAAAAGAATCAATTGGACTATGGAAAATGCTTGACTGGAAAATGTGATAACCTGGTAATTGGCTCGTGAATTAAAAAAAATGATAACATGCACAGACACTTGGGGTTTGTGGTAACTTATAATAGCGAGAGTGAGAGAGCGACTAGTCCAGGCTTTGTTGTCACCGTGCGGGTTCTAGCAACCCATCACAGTAGCCGGTGACAAATTTACAGATCACAGATTCCTGAACAGTATTCATAGCATAGTTCACCTAGGTAGCGCCTGTGGTAAGAGATGGACTCTTGGTTGCTCACTATTCCCCGCATTATAAGTCACGATCTAGGTATGGCACAGTTAAACTCTCGTAACATGGTCACTTTTAGTAATGTACATTTAATTGCTGGAAATTGCTGATAGTTGTAAAACTGCAAAGTAACGTTTCCGCTCTATTTCCTTACCATTATTGTTCGCACTTTACTTCTCTTCTCTTTAGATTGATATGCTTGCACATTGTATTAGTCTCCATGCTTGGAGATACTTTGAGTTACGTCTGATCCTGGCGACCCTTCTCTTTGTGGTGGACCCGCCAGATATCTCACTGGTTGAAGATCTTACACCAGAGACTGCAGACGCTGAGTTTGCTGTTGAGTTTGACCAGCAGGACGCTGGGTATTGAGAGTGAGTGTGAGAGAGTTACTTTATTGTTTTCATAGTGGCTTGGTGTATTTATTTGTTTTCAGTTGTTTTTCCTTTCCTGTATGCTGCTGGTTCGTAATAAGGTTGTATACCATTTTCATGTATGAGTATTTGGCGTATTTCTGCAACAGAGCCTGTATTGACTTCATTGGTGCCTAGCAGGACCTGTGCATGTTTCAAGCGGTAACATGCCTCGAGAGAGGGTCGTTACAAGTTTGGTGGCCCATGCAGGTCTGCGCTAAATACCACATGAACAGTAAAGGAAGTTCAGAATGTGTCGTATAAAATACTCAATGGAACTGATCAAACCTTATGAAATGTAGGTAAGCAATGGAAAGGAACACTTCAGGAAGCAAGGACAATGATTTTGGATCACAGATCAATCACCTGAATGTGGGTCCCAACCAGAATGATGCTGGCAATGGAGCCAACAACGGTCCAGACGCGACAGTATTCTCGACTGCACCATTGCCTGCAGAAGATTGCATGCGGGGCATGTATGCCCTTCATCAGTAGCTTGGACAGACTTTGGGACAGGCTTTGCATAGAGAGCCGAAAGCTAACCTGAGTGCTTACACTTTCGAGCGATGAACCCAAAGACTTTTGCTGGGACAGAGAATCATCTCCAAGCAGAAGAATGGCTCAGGAGCATCATTGATGATCTGAGGGCATCTCAGATTCGAGAAGAAGCATGGGTGGTTACTGCCAAGAGGCAATTGACTGATGGTGCTCGAGACTGGTGGCAGGCGGTAGAAGACCTCTTGGGACTGCGGATTTCGTGGGATGTCTTCACCAGTATCTTCTGATGGGAATCTAGTCCCACCCCAAGTGGTTTGTTTTGATGATGATCACACCAAATGTTGTTAAATTACTAATCATACTACTTAAGTGTGTAGGTTGTGCAAATGAGCTAAGTGAAGCTCAAAGCATACTCCGAGAAGAAGAACTTCAACCAAACTCATAGAAGATGAAGATGAATTTAGCTCGCAATTCCAAAGCTCAAGCTCAAAAAAAGTTCAAAGATGAAGCTCCAAGAATGTGCTCAAGCTAAAGCTAAAGAGGAGCTCAAATTCAATCGAAGCATATGCAACTAGCTCAAGCTCATTCATGGCTTCAAGTTCTTCATAGAGTCAAGTGTGTGAGTTGTTTTTCATTTTATTAGGATTATGTCAAAGCCAAGAAAGAATATGCACGCACACAAAATGATTTTCTAAAATGTTTTTAAACTTGTTTTAAACTTATTTGGGAGCATACTTTTCATAGGAGCTAAGTTTCAACTTGTAGTCAACTACAAACACCCAATAGTTCACTACCCTGATTTCTACCTTCACCCTGAAAAGATACTCTGGGAGTCGACTACCAATATTACGGAGTCGACTACCAGCTGTAACTAATTTTCTCAGAAACTACTCTGGGAGTCGATTACCAACCTTTGGGAGTCCAGCTGTACGGGTTGACTTCCTTGATTGCCTCTATCATTTAATTCTCACTTGATTTTTGGGCAAAAGTCAAACCCATTTTGAATCATTTTGAATTCTCCTTTGGCTATATAAATAGAGACCCTATGAGAACATTTTCCTCACCAATTCATTCTTGAGCTAAAGCTATAATTCTCTCAAAGTTCTCAACGTTCTAATTACTCTCAAAGCTCTTCGTAGCAAAAAAAGTTTTTTCATTCTTTGATCTTATTGTTTATATTTGTCTATAAATTTTTTAAAGATCATATTATTTTTGGCCATTGCAAATTCGGTTTTCAAAATCCTCTTTTTGTTTTTAATATTATTAAAAGGAATTTTTGAAACATCTAGATTCTAGATCACATTGAATAATTTCATATTCTTTGTGTGATCTAAGAGCACATCTAGATTCTAGATCATATTGAATAATTTTCATATTCTTTGTGTGATCTACGAACGATTTAAATTCTTTTAGCAACGTTTAGCACAATTGCAAATTTAATCTTGGCTATAGAATTATTGGGTGTAAACCAATCTCCACTAATTGATTGTGGTGAATTGGATTTGATTTTACTTGTAGTCCCTTGGTGATAAGGGTGTTGAAAGTCCTCGGATTGTGAGTGAAGGAAAAGTCCTTGGGTTGTGATACAAGGGAAAATCCTTGTTGTAGGCAAAGTGGTTGTAAATCCTCTTGGCGGGAGGTGGTTTGTACTATTTATCGATAATAGTGGATTAAAGCTCGACAGAGATTCGGGGACTAGATGTACCCAGGTTGTGTGGAACCAGGATAAAAATTTGTGTGTTTGCGATTGTGATTTACTTTACGCTAATTTATTTATTTGTCATTTGTAATCACTTATTAATTTACTCTTACTAATTAAATTTATTATTGCAAGTTTATATTTTATTCCGCTGTAAGATATATTCTGTTCTCTTTACTCCTTTGATCTTTATTGTTTATCTTATCTATATTTGAAGATCAACCGTGTTGATTAAGGACCAAGAGTAGATCACTCTCCTTGGTTCCTCAGGCAACATTGGAAGGGTGGTTATTCATTTTTGTTGTTCATTTGTTGAAAAAGTTTTATTCATACAACACTACTCAACCCCCCTTCTAGTGTTGTTTGCCATCCACAGGATCCAACACCTTCAACGCCCAGTACTTTCCGCCACAGGTAAAGACCATGATGAGGAAGAAGTTCATCAACCTGAAGCAGGGCTTGATGACTGTAGACCAGTATGATGCTGAGTTTTCCAGGCTCAGCAGGTTTGCCCCAGAGATAGCTACGGATGCATTGACTCGAGCCCAGCAGTTCTAGCAGGGGCTCAACATTGAGATTCGGAGGAAGATGGTCACTGTTAGTCCGACCACGCATGCTGCAGTTCTGACCATTGCCCATAACAATGAGATGGTCGAGAAGGAAGCGGATGAAGAGCTTAGGTTGACAGCTCCTGTGAGGCCCCCACCGACCCATGCTGGGCCGAGCAAAGGGCCCCAGATGCACCGCCCTATTCAGCAGACTTAGTTTAAGAGGCCAGTACAACAGCAGCAGGTCCTTCCGACCTACCACTTTTGTGGGAAGCCTGGACACATCAAATCTAAGTGTCGAGGATTTTTAGGCCTTTGTCTGGTTTGTGGAGAGTCTGGACATATGGCTATGAATTTCCTGCATCATAAGCCACGTGATCCAGCTCCAGCTCCCCGTGCTGCCCCGACTGGGAATGCTCCACAACGTCCACCTCTACCACCACAGCAGAGGGTGTTTCAGCATGTAAGGCAACAACCACCACCGAGATGCTAGGCTAACACCATGACCATCGAAGAGGCCAAGACTACCGGTGACGTGATCACATGTATAATTCTTGCAGAGTTAGTAATTCATTTCTTTCATTAGCATTGGTTGCTTAGATTAGTGTTTGTAACCTAGGTGTCGTACTAGTAGCTGGGAAACCTGCCCTCTCCTTGTTCGACTCGGGAGCATCACACAGCTTCCTAGCGAGTCGATTCGTTCGCACCTACACTGTTCCTATCAAAACTTTAACTACCGGTTGGAACGTCAACACGGGTGGCGGAGTAATAAAGGCGACCTGAGGGTATCCTCAATGCCCCATGGTGATTTGTGGGCGAGCATTATTCGTTAACTTCATGATGCTAGATATCCCGAACATTGATGCTATATTCGGGATGGATTGGTTAGGAACTTTCCATGCCACCATCGACTGTTGTCGAAGGAGGGTAGCCTTCGATATTCCTGATCATACAAAGTTCGAGTTCATTAGTGGAAGCAGATTTGTAGGCCCTGTGAAGTACAAAGCCAGGTCGACTGAAGCAGTAGCAGACACAATGGAAGCTGGGCCCGAAATACTAGAGGTGGTTCGAGAGTTCATCGATGTGTTTCCAGACGACCTTACATGTTTGCCTCCGAATCGCACCCTCAAATTTCCCATCGAACTAATGCCAGGAGCCCAGCCGATGTCCAAGGGACCATATCGGTTAGCACCATTTGAGCTAGAAGAATTGCGGGTCCAACTTGATGAGCTACTGAAGAAGGGATGGATACGACCCAGTGTATCTCCATGGGGATCTCTTATATTGCTAGTGAAGCAGAAAGACGGATCCATACGTATGTGCGTTGACTACTATGAGCTGAACAAAGTCATCGTGAAGAACAAGTACCCACTACCGCACATCGACGATCTTTTCGACCAGCTCGGTGGGTCAAGCGTCTATTCGAAGCTAGATCTAAGGACATAGTACCATCAAGTGAAGATGAAAGACGAAGATGTTCCCAAGACTGCATTCAGAACCAGATATAGACATTATGAGTACTTAGTAATGCCGTTTGGTGTGACCAATGCACCCGTGATATTTATGAGTCTCATGAACTAAGTATTGTATGAATACTTGGACAAGTTCGTAGTAGTCTACATCGACGACAGTCTCGTTTACTCGAAGAATGCGGTGGATCATGCAAAACACCTCAGGAAGGTTCTCGAGACCCTGAGAAGACACCAGCTTTATGCAAAACTTAGCAAGTGTGAGTTCTGGCTGAAAGAGGTGGCATTTCTAGGCCACGTGGTGTCTGGAGAAGGGATTGCTATTGATCTGGGAAAAGTAGCTGCTTTTCAAAACTGGTCAGTCCCCCGAATGGTGATCGAGATTCGAAGCTTTTTGGGACTAGATGGCTACTACCAGAGGTTTATCAAATACTTCTCGAAGATCGCAGTGGCCATGACGCGATTGACGAGAAAGGATTCTTTCAGGAACTGAAGAAGAGGCTGAGGACTGCACCCATCTTGATCATTCCAGACCGATCAGGAGGATTTGAAGTCTTCTATGATGCATCTGGTAAGGGACTTAGATGCGTGCTACATCAGCACGGTCGAGTCATAGTATATGCATCCAGGCAGTTGAAGATCCATGAGAAGAACTACCCCACTCATGATCTTGGGTTGGCAGCAGCGATTTTTGCATTGAAGATTTGGAGGCACTTCCTATTGGGAGAGCACGTGAAGGTGTTCTCGGATCATAAGAGTCTGAAGTATCTCTTCACTCAGAAGGAGCTCAACATGCGTTAGAGACGATGTGTCGAGCTCATGGTAGATTATGATATTGACCTTTAGTACCATCCTGGGAAGGTCAATGTCGTACCTGATGCGTTGAGTCGTCTACCAGCAGTGATGACGCTTACGACTCAGTGGAGATTGTAGCAAGAGATCCGAAACATGTGTATAGAAGTGATGCTACCAGGGATGACTGCATCTTTGATGGGCATGCACATCCAGTCGACGTTGGTGGATAGGATCAAGACTGCACAGATGGACGATGAGAAGCTGCGGAAGATCAAAGACCTGGTAATGGCAGGCCAGAGGCCAGAGTTTAAGATTCACGTAGATGGATCCTTAAGGTTTGAGGGAAGGATTTGTGTACCGTCCGGTGCCATTAGAGAGGAGCTATTGGAGGAAGCTCACAGTTCTCCATACTCCATACATCTTGGAGGTTCCAAGATGTATCAGGATCTGCGACAACATTACTGGTGGCATGGCATGAAGAGAAGCATGGCACGGAGCGTGGCGAAGTGTATTGTGTGCCAACAGGTGAATGCTGAACACCAGAGGACTACCGACTTATTACAGCCATTGCTCATTCTGGAGTAGAAATGGCAGCACATCACGATGGACTTCGTGACTAGACTACCCAAGAGTACGAAGCAGAATGACACTGTCTGGGTGATCGTAGTTCGATTGACCAAGACAACGTACTTCATTCCTTTCAGAGTAGGCCAGTCTACAGAAGTGTTGGCCAAGAAGTACATGGATGAGATTGTGAAGCTGCATGAAGTTCCTATCAACATTGTGTCAGACAGAGACACCAGGTTCACATCTCGCTTCTGGAGGAGCCTTCAGGAGAGCTTGGAAACCCACTTGAGCTTTCGTACAGCTTACCATCCACAGACAGATGGTCAGTCAGAGCGTACTATATCGATACTGGAAGACATGCTGCGGGTATGTATGCTAGACTTCAAAGGATCATGGAAAGATCATCTCCATTTGGTGGAGTTTGCATATAACAATAGCTACCAGTCTAGCATTGGCATGGCACCTTTTGCTGCACTGTATGGGAGGAAGTGCCGATCCCCCTTGAGCTGGGATGATGTAGGGGATCGAGAGTAGTTTGGTCCTGAGTTAATCACAGAAGCCGTGGAAGTGGTTTGGACCATCAAAGAGAAGCTGTAATTGGCTTAGGACAGGTACAAGCATTGGGCAGATGCGAGGCATCGACATCTGGATTTTCAGCCCGGTGATCATGTTTTTCTGAAGATCTCGCCCAAACGAGGATTGATTCGTTTTGGCTGGAGAGGAAAGCTTAGTCCTCGATTCATTGGGCCATTCAATATTCTGGAGCGAGTAGGAGAGGTGGCATACAAGCTTGCACTGCCCCTGCCTTAGAGGGAGTGCACAATGTGTTCCACATCTCGCAGTTGCGTCGCTATGTGAGCGACCTTAGTCATGTCGTGGACTATTCGGAGATCGTAACGGACTTGACATACGAACAACAAATAGTGGAGATCCTAGATCGACGCCAGAAAGTCTTTAGGAGCAGGACTATTGATCTAGTCAGTGTGATGTGGCGTCGCGACTTTCCAGGAGAGTCTACCTGGGAGCGAGAGGATGAGATGCGAGGACGTTACCCCTACCTTTTCCATGCCCTGTAGAGAATTCCAAGGATGGAATTGTTCTAAGGAGGGTAGGATGTAACGACCGGTATTTTTAGGCCTGTTTGATTGTGGTGTGACCGTATCTTATTTTTCAGTAGTCTGAGTATTTATTTTTATTTCGTCCGTGAGTTCTATCTTCTACGCGTCGATGCGAGTGCACCCCTATTTTTTATTTTTATTTTATTTACCGCCATAGCCTAATTACTATTACCCCTTAAATTAATTAACCTAACCTAATTAATCCTAACCAATAGTGTTGGCAGCACCCTCTAATTTCCCATGTCGGTAACCATCATCTCCCCCTCTTCAATTTCAACACACCCTCTCTCTCACGGCACCCTCATTCAGATGAGGTTTCCCCATCATTATAACCCCTCCCCATTGTCTGCAAACCACAATCCTCCCTGCAAAATTTCTCAACAGAAATCCGACACCAACTCCTTCAGCCAAGTTCCATTCCTCCTCCAACCAAACAGCAAACAAAACACAACCCAAAATCAATTAAACCCAAATTCATTCATCCCCAAAATCAAATCCCCAAATCAAAACCGAAATCAAAGAAATTGAGTTCAGAAAATCTGAAATTGAGTTTAGGAAAACAGTGAAATTGAAGCCCAAATCGAGCAATTCAACTCCCAATCTATATTTCAACATACCCTCTCTTGTTCGTCCTCCCCCCACTTCGAATCACCGCTCCACCACCCAAGGTCGCAGCCGCACGCCCCACCTCCATAGGCTGCTGCCCCTCCTCCCTTGGCCGCCGCTGCCGTGGGCCGCCCCGCCACCTTGTGCACGCCGCCCAGGCCCCTGCCGCTACTGCCATCGCCGATCCGCCTGGCCGCCGTCGCCACCTATCCGCCTGCGTCCTGGTCACCTCCCCTTGTCGTCTACCGCTCCCTCCCCACAGTGCGGCCCTCGATAAACCAAAAAAAAACAGAGAAGAAGAGAGACATCGCGAGAGAGAGGGGGAGAGGTAAGGATAAAGGAAGTTATGGTTTATTATATAAGTTTAAATTATTATAAGTTAAGTTAATTTTTACATAAGTTAAGTTTATAAAGTTAAGTTATAATATAAGTTATAATATAAAGTTATTATATAAGTTATTGTATACAGTTATTAAATGAGTTATTTTATAAGTTATATAAGTTAAGTTAGTTTATTATATAAGTTAAGTTAATATATATAAGTTAATTTTATATAATAACTTACTTATATTTTTATCATATAAAGTTTTATTATTAGTTTGTGTTGCTAACTCGTCTTGTAACATATGTGAACCCAGATAACGCTACCGCTGATCGGACCACGCCTTTAACGATGCAACGTATCGGTAACTCATCGTACTCTAGTTAGGGGGTTTAACACTATAATAAATGCATGCTAAAATAGTTTCTTTTAGTTTAGCAAAGTGTTTTACACAAACAGTTAGTTAAGCTTGATAAGTTGCATAGAATCTTAAAAGAATCAATTGGACTATGGAAAATGCTTGACTGGAAAATGTGATAACATGGTAATTGGCTCGTGAATTACAAAAAAAAATGATAACCTGCACATACACTTGGGGTTTGGGGTAACTTATAATAGTGAGAGTGCGAGAGCGACTAGTCCAGGCTTTGTTGTCACCGTGCGGGTTCTAGTAACCCATCACAGTAGCCGGTGACAAATTAACAGATCACAGGTTCCTGAACAGTATTCATAGCATAGTTCACCCGGGTAGTTCCTGTGGTAAGAGATGGACTCTTGGTTGCTCACTGTACCCCGCATTATAAGTCACGATCTAGGTATGGCACAGTTAGACTCTCGTAACATGGTCACTTTTAGTAATGTACATTTAATTGCTGGAAATTGCTGATAGTTGTAAAACTGCAAAGTTACGTTTCCGCTCTATTTCCTTACCATTATTGTTCACACTTTACTTCTCTTCTCTTTAGATTGCCATGCTTGCACATTGTATTAATCTCCATGCTTGGAGATACTTTGAGTTACGTCTGATCCTGGCGACCCTTCTCTTTGTGGTGGACCCGCCAGATATCTCACAGGTTGAAGATCTTACACCAGAGACTGCAGACGCTGAGTTTGCTGTTGAGTTTGACCAGCAGGACGTTGGGTATTGAGAGTGAGTGTGAGAGAGTTACTTTATTGTTTTCAGAGTGGCTTGGTGTATTTATTTGTTTTCAGTTGTTTTTCCTTTCCTGTACGCTGCTGGTTTGTAATAAGGTTGTATACCATTTTCATGTATGAGTATTTGGCGTATTTCTGCAACAGAGCCTGTATTGACTTCATTGGTGCCTAGCAGGACTTGCACGTGTTCCAAGCAGTAACGGGCCCTGAGAGAGGGTCGTTACAGCCGGATTTGTATGGAGCAGCGAAATAAGAAGAAGAGTGCTAAGGGCTCAAGTACTCAGTCCCCTCTTCCCCTCAGTCAAAACTACTCCTCCGAGGGAGGTGAAGTCAGGGGAACCTCTGGGTCATCCTCCCGAGCTTCGTCAAGGGAGATTTCGAGTCGGTCTGTCACTCGTACAATCCCGCACCCTGCTCCAAGTACCTCCTCAACCGCTCCTATAGCTGGAGTTGGTGAACATGTTACGATTCCAGGGCCTACCGAGCCTGTAATCAAGAAGGGGAGTCTTCCCTCCCGCGAAAGGGAAAACTCCGAATAGAAGAGGAGGGTCGTGGAGCTGGCTCTTCCCTATCGCCTATGGCAAAAGGTAGTGGATTTTCATCCCAAACCTTTATGGGTCGGATGGTGGCTCCCCCTAAGCCTCAGGGAATAGTCAAGCCTCCTGCAAGCCACCCTCAGGACGAATGGCCGTGGGGTAGTATCGACCCTTCGACTCCCTTGGTTGACCATATCCCTTCGGAGTTCAATCGAGTTCTGATGTTGAATCAGCACCCAACTACCTCTTCGGGGGATGTTCGAGGCGAACCTCATCAGCCTCAATTTATCTTCAGAAAGGAGGAGTCGGCCCTCTTAGAATTTGGAACGACCGCTCGATTGGTGGAGAATTCCATTCTCTCGCGATCGCGAGTTCCTTAGGGGGTTGGACATCGAGAGGATGACCAACTTCTTTGTCTGTTGCAGCTACCAGGTTAGTTTTTCACACCTCTACCCTCAACTTAAGCTATCGACCCAGCTAATCAACGTCTTTCATAGATGTCAATCTTTGGCATGGGCTTGCGGTGCCGGGTTGTCGACATGGTCGAGGGATATCATCGGGCGAAAGCCACTGATCGGAAAGCTTCCAAGCTCAAGGCCTAGATGAAGAAGGTGGAGGAGAACTTGGGAAGAGCACTCACGACCAAAGCTAAAGCCGAGTGGGCAGCCGCGGAGGCCAAGGAGAGCCTTGCATCCTTGTCTTCTGTCAGGTAAGCATTGAGGCTCAATGGGAGAAGGAAAGATCCCAGCTCCAGGCTGACTTAGAAGCCTCAAAGAAAGAGACAATCGAGCTTCGAGCCAAAGTCGCTGATTTGGAAATATTAGCATTTTCAGCCGAATCTTTCAAGGCCGAGCTTATGTCCAAGTTCACTGCGACAATGAAAGTGATGCAGAATATTTTTATGCAGGGAAGTGGCCCTTCCTCTTGAAGTATTGGTCTTTTTGTTACTGTTTTATGTAAAACTGCTTCGAAGCAAGAAATGTGCAACTTTTTCGACTAATAAATGAGAGAAAAAGAGTTTTTGAGTTTCTTATCCTCATTTATGTACATTCATGCACGTGTATGGCCTCCCAACGACTCAAGGTTTATCTTCAAAAATCGATTGCACTTGAGTCATTGGAGTATCGGGCATTTTCACCTTGTAGGATGATCCTAAGGTCGCGGACCATGTGGTGAGTGTCATTCGATTGCGAGGGGACTGACCCCTTCGAATTATAGTCGACGACTAAGGTTAGTCGTTCAGTGGCAAAGAGTTGGCCCTTTGGCTTACGACTGACGACAAGGGTCGTTCGGTTGCAAGGGGCATGGCCCCTTCGGCTTATGGCCGACGATGAAGGTCATTCGGTTGTGAGGGGCATGGCCCCTTCGACTTATGGTCGATGAAAATCGTGTGTCGTTCAGTGGCAAGGGGTTATCCTCTTGGCTTACGGCTGACGACAAGGGTCATTCGGTTGCGAGGGGTGTGGCCCCTTTGGCTTATGGCCGATGACGAGGGTTGTTCAGTGGCACGGGCATGTCCCCTTTGGTTTATGGCCGACGACAATCATGGGTCGTTCAGTGGCAAAGGGTATGACCCCTTGGCTTATGGCCGACGACAAGGGTCGTTCGGTAGCAAATGGCATGACACATTCGGCTTATGGCTGACGACGAGGGTTGTTCGGTTGCAAGGGGCATGGCCCCTTCGGCTTATGGCCGATGATAATCATGGGTCGTTCGGTAGCAAGGGGTTGGCTCCGTGGCTTACGGCTGACGACAAGGGTCGTTCGGTTGCGAGGAGCGTGGTCCCTTAGGCTTATGGCCAACGATGAGGGTTGTTTTGTTGCAAGGGGCATGGCCCCTTCGGCTTATGGCCGACGACAATTGCGTTTCGTTTTGTCGTAAGGGGTTAGCCTCTTGACTTACATCTAATGAAAAGGGTCGTTCGGTTGTGAGGGGCGTGGCCCCTTCGACTTATGGCCGACGACGAGGGTCGTTCGGTTGCAAGGGTCATGGCTCCTTCGGCTTTTGGCCGATGATAATCGTGGGTCGTCTAGTGGCAAGGGGTTAGCCCCTTGGCTTACGGCTGACGACAAGGGTCGTTCGGTTGCAAGGGGCATGGCCCCTTAGACTTATGGTCGACGACAGTCGTGGGTCGTTTAGTGGTAATGGGTTAGCCCCTTGGCTTACGGCTGATGACAAGGGTCGTTCAGTTGAGAGGGGTGTGGCCCCTTCGGCTTATGGCCGATGACAATTGTGGGACGTTCAGTGGCAAGGGGTTAGCCCCTTGGCTTACGGCTTATTATAAGGATCGTTTGGTTGTAAGGGGCATGGCCCCTTCGGCTTATGGCCGACGACGAGGGTTGTACGATGGCGAGATGCATGACCCCTTCAGCATATGGCCGACGACAATCGTGGGTCGTTCATTGGCAAGGGGTTTGCCCCTTGGCTTACGGCTGACGATGATAATGGGTCTGTTCAGACAAAAGATGGTCAACCTTGTATTTTGACGTATTCATTGGCTCAAAAAATACAAAGGCTAATTATGACCAATACAATCTGTTGATCATTGATAGTACTTCTGCAAATGTCTGGTATTCCAAGGATGAGTAAGCTCCCTATCCTCTATCGTGGAGAGTGTTGGACGCAACGATCTAGGACCTTTGGTTTGATGATGACGAACGTGCGTAAACTATTTAACATGTGTGCTAAGTGTGTTTCAGGAATGGCAAAGCGGTAAGTAGTCAACCGGTGGAGGAATTGCTATCCACACAGCTAATGGACTTGATCAAAGTGCTATACACAAAGAAGTTTGACTTGGTCAATATAATGGGAGATGGAATCAACTTGAGATTTGGTCAAATCAATTAGAGATTTATTCCAATCTCATCCAATTTGAATTGCAAATCAAATCCTATGGCAATCTTTATCACATTCAAATTCAAATTCAATTTAGAGATTGCATCAATTCCTAAACCCTAGGGATTTCTTTTGGGCCACAAAGATCTCCATCCATCCTTATATATACCCCTTCAAAGAACCCTAAGACACAGCGCGGCCAAACAAAATTCTAAGAGGAAAAAAAAAATAGTCTCGGCCAATATTCAAAACTTGCGGCAATCAATAAGGCCGGCCATATATTATAGGGTTTTGATTTTATTTCATCACAGCCGACATTATTGCAACCCTGGCCGCAAGTACCTCCAAGGAAATAGCATCTTCAACCTGATATTTTTCATCCAGTAAGCAATGATGCAAGCCTACATCAAACACACAGAGGGTAAACAAAGGACAAAGCTTTAAAGGTAATCATCAAGATTTCAAAGGGAGTTTTTTAACACCTAAGTTGTTTTTTGTTAATTCCCCATTCGTTGTGTCCTCTGTGCATGCAAGCACATTATGAAGGGCAAGCAAAAAGTTTTGTTTCAAGGTTCCTTAATTTGCAATTGCTTTTGCAGGCTCATAAAAGAAAGCACAAGGAAATTCTCTCTCCAAAAAAAACCACACAAAAGGCTATTGTGCACAGCCGCATGATACATCTTGGAGAGCCACCCGTACATGTTGAAGAGCTGCTCTTTGACCAATCAATCAACCGGCCGAATTGTTTTTTTGCTGAAGTGCACTTCATCTTTTTACCAAAAGCAAATATCCCCAGTGCCTGAAGTTTTTATTCTACTCACGTTGAAATCATCAAAGCACAGGCCGGCCTGCAATGTGACAGCAAAAAGAATTGTATGGTGATTTGTTTATTAAGTTATTTTTTCTTTCCTCTGTTCTTTTTACAGGCGCACTAAATCAAGGAGGGACAATTATCTAGGGGACACTCAAGTTCTAAAAACAACATCAATCCACCATTGATTGTTGCTAATCAAAAGGCAGTTGATTTAATCAACCAACACACAAAAAGGGAGACATCCATTTCTTTAATAAATGGTTAAAGCTGTGGCTCTTTAATTAAAGGTTATAACTCTCGTTTTTTTTGGCAGGAGGGGAATTCGGCAGACCCACATCAAAGGGCAGCCGCACATTTAATTGCGAAAGTCTTCAAGAGGTGGCGGCCACCAAAATCAAGAACAGGGTCGAAAGTTACTTATTGGCATTTATTTTTAGGGTCATCCGCAATACACAGAGAGAGGGTTTTGAGAGCACAGGCCGGTCAAATAAAAGGGGAAGGGCGCATCATCAGAGAGTGCCGCAACCTGAGTTGCTTAGGAGACGAGAGACGTGACCTCTACATCTACGTCAGACGAGATCTGGCATGCGCTGAACGACAGAGATGACACACGATTACTGAGCATTTCTAAAACTCTATTTATTTATCTTTGTATTGGTGTAGCGATCTCTGCAGAGGAAACTTTACATTTACTTTGTGACTATTTTGGGACTTGTCTAGTTGGGACTAGACAAGTGGGACCCAGCTAGTTTGGGACTAGCTGGTAGAAAGCTTTACTAGGATTGATAGTGAGAGAAAACACTGTGTGTGGGGTACTGAGAGCCTGGCGAGTGTAGAGACGTAGAGGGTGCTCTGAGCGTGCTCTAACTTGTGGCTTTGTACCTATTGCGCTATTCAATACTAGTTCTGCTTTGGGGGCTGGAGTAGGTCATTGGGACGACCGAACCAGGGTAAATCTACCGTGTACACTGTGTCTGCATTTTATTTACCCTGTTACTGCTATAACTGCGTGTGCTTATTCGTGGGTTGCACGAATTATTTTTATAAGCCTATTCACCCCCCTCTAGGCTAGGATCCCGATCCAACAAGTGGTATCAGAGCAGGTTTTAGGATCTAGCCTAGGTTTGACCATGAATAACCATATGGATAGTGCTTTTGCTGAGGGTCAGTCTGTTTCCCGTCCCCCTAGGTTTAATGGAGGTGATTATGCTTATTGGAAAAATCGTATGAAAATCTACCTTATTTCTGTTGATTACAAGGCTTGGTAAATAATCGAAAAAGGATATAAACTGCCTGTAATTAAAGTAGATAATGTTGAGATTGAAAAACCAAATGACAAATGGGATGATAATGATTGGAAATCTTATTCTTTAAATGCTAAAGCTATGAATGCTCTCATTTGTGCACTTGATAAATCTGAATATAATAGAATCTCACATCGTTTAACTGCGCAGGAGATATGGCATACTTTGGAGGTGACGCACGAGGGAACGTCACAGGTAAAGGAGTCTAGACTATCTCTTTTGAGTGCAGAGTTCGAGGGATTTCGCATGCTACCATCATAGAGCATATCAAAGATGTATGCGAGGTTCACCGACATAGTTTACAAGTCTAGCTCGCTTGGAAAGCCATATGATAGCTTCGATCAAGTGAGGAAGATCCTAAGAGCATTGCCAAGCTCTTTGAGACCAAAGGTCATCGCCATCTAGGAAGCAAAGGTATTGTCTCAATTGAAGGTGGAGGACCTTATTAGTAATTTGATGTCCCATGAGTTGGAAGTGCAAAATGTTGAAGCAAGAGAGAAACCTGAGGAGAAAGATAAAGCCATAAAGCCCCTTGCTCTGAAAGCTGATGAAAGTGAAGATGATACGACGACATAGCGCTAATGGTGAGAAACTTCAGAAAGTTCATCAAGACCAAGCATGGGAGAAACGAAATGGCACCCAGGTTTAATCGTTCCAACTTTAATAATTCTTCCAAGCAATTTAATGATCAGAAATCTACTGATAGAATGCAATGTTTTAAATGCAAGGGAAGAGGACATCTGATGAAGGATTGCCCAAATGAAACTGCTCAGCTCGCTAAAGGAAAAGGAAAAGCGAAGGTATTAACATGGGATATGGATAGCGAAGCTGAAAGCGAGGAGGAAAATGAAGCCCATTCTTGCATGGCTTTGATGGGGATCCAAGATGACACACCGTCAGGTAGCAAAGCTGAACTTCTTAAAATTTGTGAAGAAATGCAAAATCAAATAGTAGATCATGAGTTCACTATTGAATGTCTCCAAAATCAGAACTTTGACATGCAAGTTAGAGATGATAAGGTGTTTAAAGAGAATGAAAAGCATAAAATTGAACTTAATGCATGTAAGTCTACTATTGAAACCATGAAGAAGGAAAAAGCTAGCTTTGATGAAACTGCTCCTTGTATTTCTTGTCCCTCATTATTAAACCAAATTAGCATGCTTAAACTTGATTTGATTAAGCTCGAAACTGAAAAAGACTATGTGATTTGAGAGCTTAATGATAAGTTCTGCATGTTGGATAATGACTTTAAAAGAAAAATGATTGAATTTGAAAAGAAGGAAGAGGAAAACGAGAGAGCTTTTATTAGTAAATGCATGATGCTTGTGGAAGAAAATAAACAATTAAAAACCAAAGTCTCTCATCTTGAAGTAGCCATTAAAAAATTCTCTATGGGAAAACAATCGTTGGACACTATTTTAGAGAATCAATTATATGGCAATATTAGAAGAGGACTTGGTTTTGGTCTGAAAAACGTTGAAAAGCAAAAATTCAAGAAATTCCACAATGTATCCTCTATTGCAAATAACAAATATGCGAAGTGCTTTACTTGTGATAGTGTAGGCCACACTTCATATTATTGTAAATTTAGGAACACAGATATTAAGTTTAAACAAGTGTGGGTTCCTAAAACAATAATGGCTAACACTAGTGGACCTTGTTGGATTCCAATGTCACACTTAACACTTTTCATGTAGGTGTGATGGAGGATTGGCGAGGAGGAAATTTTTCAATATCTCATTCTTGTAGCTCCCTAGCCAAATAACGACGAGAAGGTATAATTTTTTATCCCTCTTTGCATTTCATTGCATACCTTCATAGATTTTTTGTGTGTGCTTGTTCTTATTTTGTTTGTGTGTTTGATTGCATGTATTTTTAATGTTTTTATTTCTGAAAAAAAAAACAAAAAAAAACAAAAAAAAATTGGGCTTAAAAGAATACCCTTTATGTTTTATCCTAAGTGGTATTGTATGAATGATTAAATCTATCCCTTGTAGAAGTTAATTCATTATTGTTGTAGCTACATGAACATGATGTTATTCTTTGTAGTAGCCATGACATGTCTCATAAGTTTTAAACTTGACTTCTACACCTACATTTGCACTTTCACGATAATTGACTTTTTAGTGCTTTTGGAGATTCTTTTGAAGAATAATGGAAAGTGAATGTAGGAATGATTAATTTCTGAATTTTATAAGGGATATGAAGTGTTTAGCCATGAATTAAAATTGAGCACAAAAGAATTGCAAATGAAAAAAAATATGAAAATTGCTCCGTATGAAAAATGGATACACTTCATGGCTAATACACAACCCACGAGTATCCAACTTGTGCTAAATGGGTAATCATTAGCGTTGGTGTATATAACTCGTCAAGCAATGCCACCCCACATTTAAAAGTCCTTTAAGGCTATGTTTTGGGGTTCGGTAACTTGAACTCATCTTTGATGATGTGGGAAAAATCAATCCTAGTGATATTCATGAAAAATTGGAAAATGCGGATTGATTTGGTTGATTTTCTGAAATTGAATCTCCTCTTGTTCTTTATTGTCTATATCACTACACTTACACTAAGGTGGAGAAGTCTTGTTATGAAATCCTATGAGCTTGGATTGTCTATTCTTTGGAAAACTCATGCAAATTGCACGCTACATTTAATAATGGTTTATTTTTGCATGGAATATTATTGTGACTCCATTAATCCACTTTTGGTGATTACAAAGGGGGAGAAAGAAAAGAAAAGATTTGATGTCGGTATTATTTGTTGAAGGGGGAGCTTAAGAGAAGGGGGAGCTTGAGAGAAGGGGAAGCATGTTTTAATATTTACTAATTGTTGTGCATGCTTTGTAATGTTTGAATGACTCATCCACACATCATATATCATTACACCCTTTAACACACTTCACACACCCATCTATTGCTCAAATCTTGTATGGATTTGTCATCACCAAAAGGGGGAGATTGTTAGACGCAACGATCTAGGACCTTTGGTTTGATGATGACAAACGTGCGCAAACTATTTAACATGTGTGCTAAGTGTGTTTCAGGAATGGCAAAGTGGTAAGTAGTCAACCGGTGGAGGAATTGCTATCCACACAGCTAATGGACTTGATCAAAGTGCTATACACAAAGAAGTTTGACTTGGTCAATATAATGGGAGATGGAATCAACTTGAGATTTGGTCAAATCAATTAGAGATTTATTCCAATCTCATCCAATTTGAATTGCAAATCAAATCCTATGGCAATCTTTATCACATTCAAATTCAAATACAATTTAGAGATTGCATCAATTCCTAAACCCTTGGGATTTCTTTTGGGCCACAAAGATCTCCATCCATACTTATATATACCCCTTCAAAGAACCCTAAGACACAGCGCGGCCAAACAAAATTCTAAGAGAAAAAAAAATAGTCTCGGCCAATATTCAAAACTTGCGACAATCAATAAGGCCGGCCATATATTATAGGGTTTTGATTTTTTTTCATCACAGCCGACATTATTGCAACCCTGGCCGCAAGTACCTCCAAGGAAATAGCATCTTCAACCTGATATTTTTCATCCAGCAAGCAATGATGCAAGCCTACATTAAACACACAGAGGGTAAACAAAGGACAAAGCTTTAAAGGCAATCATCAAGATTTCAAAGGGAGTTTTTTTAACACCTAAGTTGTTTTTTGTTAATTCCCCATTCGTTGTGTCCTCTGTGCATGCAAGCACAGTACGAAGGGCAAGCAAAAAGTTTTGTTTCAAGCTTCCTTAATTTGCAATTGCTTTTGCAGGCTCATAAAAGAAAGCACAAGGAAATTCTCTCTCCAAAAAAAAACCACACAAAAGGCTATTGTGCACAGCCGCATGATACATCTTGGAGAGCCACACGTACATGTTGAAGAGCTGCTCTTTGACCAATCAATTAGGGGTGGAAAAATGAGCCCGACCCGACCCGACCCGACCCGAACCCGGCATCGTAAACCGGGTATGGGTAGGGGCCAATACGGGTCAAGTAGGATACGGGTTGACCCGACTTGACCCGGATAAAATCCGGGTCGGGTATGGGTTTGGCATGTCAACCCGAATGACCCGAATTTGACCCGGCTTACTTTCTCTATTTATATAAAAAAATTATAATAACTTCAATACACAGTTGCAATGGAGAGTTGTGCTTGTACGATTGAATTTTTGTCCTCCTTTTAAAGAGGTCTTGTATTCAATTCCCTTTACGTACAATTTTTTAGTTAATTTTATTACTTCCGTTAATAAAATGGTAACGTTAATTATACTTCATTAATGTCATCGGTGTGATTTAAGCGACGAGCTACTGAAAATTATGCAACACTTAATAAATTGTCAGTTGCTCTTAATAAATAGTTGGATATCGAAAAAGGAGCAGTTGTGTATAAGTCAAATATTAACCCGATGGGTTAACCCGAACCCGACCCGGAAATTTTCCGGGTCACCCGAACCCGACCCGGATTCAATCCGGGTCGGGTTAGGGTTTACCCCTAAACGGGTCGGGTCAAATCTGACCCGAACCGAACCCGAACCCGAACCCACCCGACCCGTTTTGCCACCCCTACAATCAATCAACCGGCCGAATTTTTTTTCGCTGAAGTGCACTTCATCTTTTTACCAAAAGCAAATATCCCCAGTGCCTGAAGTTTTTATTCTACTCACGTTGAAATCATCAAAGCACAGGCCGGCCTTCAATGTGACAGCAAAAAGAATTGTATGGTGATTTGTTTATTAAGTTATTTTTTCTTTCCTATGTTCTTTTTGCAGGCGCACTAAATCAAGGAGGGGCAATTATCTAGGGGACACTCAAGTTCTAAAAACAACATCAATCCACCATTGATTGTTGCTAATCAAAAGGCAGTTGATTTAATCAACCAACACACAAAAAGGGAGACATCCATTTCTTTAATAAATGGTTAAAGCTGTGGCTCTTTAATTAAAGGTTATAACTCTCGTTTTTTTGGCAGGAGGGGAATTCGGCAGACCCACATCAAAGGGCAGTCGCACATTTAATTGCGAAAGTCTTCAAGAGGTGGCGGCCACCAAAATCAAGAACAGGGTCGAAAGTTACTGATTGGCATTTATTTTTAGGGTCATCCGCAATACACAGAGAGAGGGTTTTGAGAGCACAGGCCGGTCAAATAAAAGGGGAAGGGCGCAACATCAGAGAGTGCCGCAACCTGAGTTGCTGAGGAGACGAGAGACGGGACCTCTACATCTACATCAGACGAGATCTGACATGCGCTGAACGACAGCGACTGAAGGATTTTTTGGGACCCTTAGGGCACAAAAACTCTATGCCCGTCCTAAGTCGGACGGAATATAGACAGAAAAGCAGCGGAAAATAAATTATGTTAATCTAATTAACAATTAATCCTAAGGTCCAAGACCCTAATCCAAGATCTATGCCGACTTGGGATGGGTCTGACCATCCCAAGAAGGATCTAACCTACTGCGATTAAATTAAACCAATGCTAAATTAAACACATGCCATGAATCTCAGCCCTAGGGCAGGCGAGATGTTCCGCACCGTCTTCCGAGCCGCTCCCCATCTCACGCCGAGCTGCTCCTCGAACCGCTCCCTGAACCGCTCCTCGAACCGCTCCTCGAACCGCTTCGGATCCCGAGGCGAGCAATCCTCGTGCCGTCGAGCCAACCACGCACCGAAGAAAGTTTCACGTGAGTGAAACCTCCGCCTAGATTTCGGATCTGAATCCGAACTCCTTTGTGGCTTTGCTAGAGCCCTCAGGAGCAAGACAGAAATTTATAGGGAGATAGAGAAATATTAATTTAGCTTAGATCCGAGCGTGCTCCAACATTTACGAGAGCCGCTCAGATCTAGAGCTTGGGACGAGTTATGAGGAAGGGGGAGGGCCTCTATTTATAGAGGCGGCTGACTCTCCCCTTTTCTCCACAACCGAGGTGGGACTATTAATTTGGGATTAATTAAATCAAGTTAGTTTGCCTTTCACAAAGGGCAAATTTCCTCGAATTTTAACTCCCTCACCGTTGAACTTCAATGTTGGTACAACCTACCAAATCAAAGAGGGTTCAACGGTGAACGCGTAGGAAAAAACGGCTCGTCAATCCGAGTCCGTTTGACCCTTCAAACAATTGTCCAAAGTTAGCCAAAAGTCATGCTTCTCTTAGAAACGTAGCCGTCAAGAAAAACCCAGGTTTCAAAAAACCCTAACCAGAAAATTCGGGCTTGGTGGGCCTCCATTTTCGCTGGTTTCAGCCCAATAGTTTGGGCTGACTTGTTTTGGCTATAACTTGTGCATTTGGACTCCGTTTTTGACGCGGTTTGAACCCGCGTTTAGAGCGGGACGATCCCGTCATCTAGGTAACCTTTTCAACATGTTTATTTAATTAAATATAGTCTTAAATAATTTAAGACACATTTAATCTCTTTTACATCATATGCAAATTAGTCCCTATCTAGGCTTAAATTTTCATTTGCATCAAATACAAATGATCCGAGGGCATATTCCTCTATAGAGACGACACACGATTACTGAGCATTTCTAAAACTCTATTTATTTATCTTTGTATTGGTGTAGCGATCTCTGTAGGGGAAACTTTACATTTACTTTGTGACTATTTTGGGACTTGTCTAGTTGGGACTAGACAAGTGGGACCTAGCTAGTTTGGGACTAGCTGGTAGAAAGCTTTACTAGGATTGATAGTGAGAGAAAACACTGTGTGTGGGGTACTGAGAGCCTGGCGAGTGTAGAGACGTAGAGGGTGCTTTGAGCGTGCTCTAACTTGTGGCTTTGTACCTATTGCGCTATTCAATACTAGTTCTGCTTTGGGGGTTGGAGTAGGTCGTTGGGACGACCGAACCAGGGTAAATCTGTCGTGTACACTATGTCTGCATTTTATTTACCCTGTTACTGCTATAACTGCGTGTGCTTATTCGTGGGTTGCACGAATTATTTTTATAAGCCTATTCACCCCCCTCTAGGCTAGGATCCAGATCCAACAGAGAGTCGGTAGGTGGCTAGGCCGATGACTTTGATCACTTTGTTGGAACCCTCCCACTTTGCGACGAGCTTCCTTATTTAATGATCTCGGGGAAAAAAATAGCATTTTGCAACACAAGATCGCCTATGTGGAAGCTACGATCTCGAACTTTTAAGTTGAAGTAGCATGCCATACATCCTTCTGCTCGACAAGGGTGGTCAGAGCGCGTCCACGAACCTCGTTGAGCAACTACAGTTGCGCTCGAGTTCCTCTGAGTTTCTTTCTTCATCGAAGTATCGGAGACGGAGAGGTTGCTCGTTTACTTCAACTGGAACGACCGCTTCACAGCCATATGCAAGCATAAATGGGTCTCTTCTGTCGAGGCTTTGTGGGTCATTCTGTACGACTATAGGATGCCTGGGAGTTCCTCTGGCCACGTCTCTTTGGCTTCTCCTACACTCTTCTGCAAGGGCTCAAGGATGCACTTGTTAGAAGCCTCTGCTAGACCATGGGACTGGGTATGAGCTATAGAAGCGAAGTGCAACTTGATCCTTAGTTCGGAACAGAAATCCTTGAAACCGACACTGTCGAATTGTGTCCCATTGTCCGTTACGATGGATTGAGGGATGCCAAATCGACATATAATTGATTTCCACACGAAGCTCCTGACCTCCTTCCATGTGATATGGGCCAAGGGCTCTGCCTCGATCCACTTGGTGAAGTTGTCGATCGCTGTGATCAAAAATTTCCGTTGCCCACTCGATGGCACGAATGGACAAAGGATACATAACCCCCATCTTGCAAATGGAATGGGACTAATAATGGGGATTAGATTTGTCGGAGGGGCCGAGATATGCTTTGTGAACTTCTGGTAGGTATGGCACTTCCGCGCATACTCGATCGCATCCTTGAACGTGGATGGCCAGAAGTAACCTTGCCTCAAGGCTTTCCAGGCTAAAGCCTTTCCCCACAATGATTTCTGCAGTCTCCTTCTTGAATTTCCTAAATCACATATAGTGCTTTCTGTGGAGTCAAGCATTTGAGGTAAGGAAATGCATCGTATCTGGTCCATCATTGCTTGTACAACGAACCATCAAGCAAAAAAACTGGTAGGCTCCTCACTCCAGCTTTCGTGCCTCTGCAGGGTCAGTTGGTTTTCTCCCAGCGTTGATGTACTTAATAATAGGGTCCATCCAAGTGTCTCCTAAGTCGAGTCTTAGCAGCTCCACTTTGGGCACACTCAGTTGTTGAAGATGCTGTACGTACACTGTTTGACGTAGCCTTGCTGGTGAGGATGAGGCAAGCTTTGACAGGGCATCAGCTAGGTGGTTCTTTGATCGCGGTATATGATTGATCTCCACCCGTCTGAATTTGGTCAGGTCAGCTTTGGCAATCTGCTTGTAGTTCTGCATTGCTTCTTCTTGAGATTCATAACCTCCATTCAGCTAGCAAACTATCAGGTTGGAGTCTCTGTGGAGGTGGATGACCTTTCCCACCAGCGCTCGAGCCAACCTGATCCCATTGATGGCAACTTCATATTCCTCCACATTGTTTGTGGTTTGGAAGTTGAACCGAAGACCGTATTCGAGTATATTTCACTTTGGTGTTTGGACAATTATACCTGCTCTGCTTCTAGTTCGAGCTGCTGAACATTCAGTTGCACGATCCATGTCCATTCCCCTTCACTGGTGATTGTTGAAGAGTCGATACATGTCAAGGAATAAAAGGGAGGGTGGAGTTGTAAATTAACAACATGTACCTCTTTTGGTGGGTCGTCGTCATAGGTGAGTTTGACAATGAAGTCAGCTAAGGCTTGTCCCTTGATGGTAGTCCTCAACTTTTATTGAATATCGAACTCACTCAATTCGACCCCCACACTTAGTCATCCTTCCCGATCAATCAAGCCTCTTTATAGTTTTCTCCAAAGGGGTGTCGGTGAGGACTTAAATGGTATGTGCTTGAAAGTAGGGCCATAGCCTCATTTCTAACTGGACCAGAGCGAATGCCAACTTCTCTATTCTGGAATAATTGATTTCAGCTCCTCGGAGGACCTGGCTAACATAGTAGATATGCTGTTGCACTCCTGCGTCCTTCTTAACAAGAGTCGAGCTTACAGCCTCTATAGTGGAAGCTAAATAGATGATGAGCTGGTCACCTTTGTCGGGCTTAGTCAAGAGTGGTGGGCTACGGAGATACTCCTTCAGCTCAGAGAAAGCCTTCTTGCCATCTGTATCCCACTCGATGATCTTCTTGTTCTTCGCGGTGGATGCTATTGTCTTCCTCAATACTTTGAAGAAAGGTAGCAAACTCGCAGCCGATTTGGAAAGGAATCGACCCAGAGCCGCTATTTTGCAATTCATCCTCTGAAGCTCTCTGATGGTAGATGACTCTTTCATTGCTACGACCGCCACGATTTTGCCATATTAGCTTCGATTCCTTAACTCGTTAGCATGAATCCAGGGAACTTCCCAGATCAAACCCTAAATGTACATTTTGCAGGGTTCAATCGAAGATTATAGAGACAAATCTGTGCAAATGTCTCTCGGAGATTGTAACGGCCGCTTTCCGACCGTTCGTATTTTCTACGTGCACGTACCGTTCGTGCACGTATTTTATTTGACTCTTTCTTGGTTTTGGTATATACGATGTGATATGCTGTTGTGACCGTATGGAAGTGTAGAATTTTATGGTAATTTTTGGGAACGTCATCTCACGGCTCGTTTTCTCGCAAAACAGCTTTGAATGGAAGTGCGTTTTGGTCTTTTGGCACCAATACGCGGTTCCCGATTTTACGATAATTTTTGGTAGGTGTAACACTCAATCGGACACCGTAGCCCCGTACTTCTCATCTCCACGATCGTCCCGGTGTTTTCAGATTATTTTTCCGATGCCCGTAGTGGAAGATATCTCCTAATCAATTCTCAGCCATTAATTAACCGCTAATCGATTTGAAATTCAAATCTAATCAATCCCTAATTATTCTCCAACGTATCATGGCAATTAGTTGCAGCCACTATTCACACATCCACTTTTCCCTATCTCCACTCTCCCTATCTCTATATATCTCTCCAATTTAACCAAAAGCCCAAAGCTAAATATCAAAACCCTACTTCTTCATATGGCAACACAAACCTAGCCGCCAACATCTCACGCTAACCCATCTCTTGCTGCGTTCCCTCTTCTTCTCCAGCCACCCCAAGCCATCTCCGACCACCTCTGGCCGTTGGCCACCCATCCCCCTCTGGCCCCCTTTCTCTCTCCTCCATTTTCTCACTCTAAAAGACCTATAGCCGCAAGATGGCATAGATCTGGCCGCCGGCCATCTAACTCACGGCCAGCCACCACCGGCCGTCGCCTCCAGCCACCACCCCTGCCAATTTGTTTCCCTTTGACCCCTCTCTGCTCTGCAACTTCCCTCACGCTCATAGCCCACCTGTAGCTCCCGGAATCTTCGTTGGAACACACCGTATCGGCTGTTTTTCACAAATCTGGAGGCTGAACTTCAACGACGGCTCATGCCCGCCTCCGGCCACCCCCTCCGACGATCTCCACTACCATCGAACTCTCATTTGACCCTCCAATCATCTCCAACTCCTCTTACCCTCTTTCCTCATCTCTACCTCCTCGAAACATCTCTCAAACTCGACGTAACGGCAGTTTTACAGATCTGCGCCACCGCCGGGAAAACTTGCGCCCACTGGCCATCCGGCCACCTAAGACGACCACCCTACCACCGTTGGACTCCTATCGAGCCCCCTACCAACTAAAACTTCACTCATGCTTATAGCCCACCTGTAGCTCCGGGAATTCTCGTCGGAACATGCCGTATCGGCTGTTTTTCACAGATTTGGAAGCTGAACTTCGACGTCCGCACACGATCATCTCCGACAACCCCCAACGACAACTCCACTGCCGTTAGCTTCGTCTTGAATTCCTTAACCTTCTGCAACTGTCACGCCCCGCTTCCCTAAAATGGAGGCGAGACGTGAGAAGGTCCGCACGAGAGAGGAGCTGTGAAGCCCCAAACCCGATAAGCGTCAATTTAGTATAAGCAGGTCCCTGTAATCGCAAAAGAAACAACAACAATAATAATAAAGAGGCTGATATGAAATACTAATCCCAAAGTTTGTCCACAAAATATTCAACATCACAGAAAAGCCACCAGGCTAACAGAAAAAGAGTCCAAAGCCCAGAACAAGGCCAATCAAAACAACACAAACATAACAGAGTATCAAACTAGGTGCCACGCACCGACAACTAAACAGTCTAACAAAAGTAGCTAAGCGACGACACTAAGACTGATCCCCAGTGTCAATGTAGTCCTCGATCAACGCGGGCCCTGACTCAGCGTCAGCGAACACCACGTCCTCAGCAAGTAACTCAGGCTCGGGCTCTAACATGTGTCACCCAAAAGAGAAAAGGGGCACATGTCAGCAAGTCGGAAGACTTGTGCAAGGAAACGGAAAGAAAAGTAAACTAACAACCTAGCAGTTTAAAGTATGGTGCATGGCAAGTAAAGTAAGGTGGTAACAAGTAAAGTAAGGAGAGTACAAGTGGCAAGTGTTTGTTGTGACAGGTAATGTCAAGTAACAAGTGCAAGTACAAGGGATCACTCAGCGAGTGCCCTTTGCCCGCAGGCTGGATTCAAGTTATCAAGTACAAGGGATCACTCAGCCAGTGCCCTTTGCCCGCAGGCTGTGTTGAGCTCGTCTTCTGGAACACGAGCCAGAAAGTGCAAATGGCATAGGATTATGCCCACGCAAGGTGGGTGCCTAGCCGGAATAATAGTACAAATATGTAGCAAAGCTACGCAATCACGATGAGTATTCAAGCATGCAATGACATGAGCAGTTAATACGCGTACCGTTAATTGTATTTAAACGTGACAGGCAAAATGCAATGACATGAACAGATATTCGCGTACCGTTTATTTAAAATAAACATGACAGTTAAAATGCAATAGCAGTTAGGGATGCATGGATGACATGAACAATTATTACGCGTACCGTTAATTGGAAAGTAAACGTGGCATACAAGCATGATGAGGGAGACGGACCAAGCTTCGTTGTCAAGCTAGGTCAAAGGCGTCTAAACGGCTATCCTTTCACCGTCTAGTCTCTTTTACGCTAAAGCAAGGTAAATGGCCTAAGACATGGCCCAAATCAAGAGATGCAAGTTTCACTTGCCTGATACCGGGATTGACGAGCAATGAAGATCGTCACACAAGCTAACTACGGAAAGATTCACTGTTATGGCAAAACAATTATTAGCACAATGATCCTAAATAGGTTTCTTATTAGAACCCTAATCATCTAATAATCAATTTTATTAGGGTTTCACAATGTCAACGTGGGTTATGCTAAAATTAAAGGAATCGAGTATTACCGCGTAGGGAACAGAAGAATAACGCCGAGCAACCACGGCGACGGAAGAAACGCTCCAGGAAACCTAGGGTTCAGATCTGGAAATGATTGGAGAAGTTTGGAGAAATAGGGTTTTGGGGGATTTTTGGGGGTTTGATGGAGATTTGGGGAAGATGAGGGGTAGAATGAGTGGAGGAAGGGTTTGGATGATGGAGGATGAGCTTGGATGATGGAAATAGGGTTTGAGGGAGATGGGGGCTCAAAGGGGGAAGAAATTAGAGTTTTAGGTCGTGAGGGAGGAGAAGAAAACGTTTGGAGGGGTATTTATAGAGTTTGGTGGCGGCTAGGGCAAAACTAGGGTTTCCTGCACTGCTTAGTCGGTCAAAGAACAACTGTTGACTGACTAGTTTGAGATCTAGTCGGTCGGTTGAACAACGTAGACCGACTAAGTGTAAACAGTAACTCCAGTCGAAAACCTGAACTAAGAGTTAGTCGGTCCAAGAACAACTACTGACCGACTAGTTTGAGATCTAGTCGGTCGATGAACGTTCTTAGACCGACTAAGAGCAAACAATAACTCGACTGTACAGTAGAACCAAGAATTAGTCGGTCTGAGTACAAAACTTAACCGACTAGTTTAACAACTAGTCGGTCGAAAGATGAACTTAGACCGACTAAGAATGAACAGTACTGATACTAAAATTTAGATGATGTGTTAGTCGGTTAAAGAAGCATTGCTGACCGACTAGTTTGCAACCTAGTCGGTCAACCAACGTTCTTAGACCGACTAACGATAAACAGTAACTCCAGAGAAATTTAGAAAGCTAACTAGTCGGTCCAAGAAGGATTGCCGACCGACTGGATCGTCATCTAGTCGGTCGGTGCCCCTTCTTATACCGGCTAATAAGCACAGAAAGTTCCGATACGGAGCGCGGGGCCCCGGGATCGATTCCTAAGACTCCTAGAATTGATCTAACAGTTAGATACGACCGTTATGAAGTCCGTCACGAATGACTTACTTCGAAATCGACAATCCTAAGGAAGAAGCGAGAAAATACGACGAATCGATCGAAAATGAAAGCTACGGAGACGAAAACCACACAAGAGGAGAAAATCCACCAAAACATATATTATATTATATTAAATCCAGATACATGAAAAGCAGTCGTTACATCCTCCCCAACTTAAGAAAAATTCCGTCCTCGGAATTTCCGAATACTCACGAGTCCGGAAACAAAAGCGGGAAACGCTCTCGCATCTCATCCTCATTCTCCCAAGTAGACTCTCCAGGTGAACCGTGTCGCCACATCACCCTCACAAGATTGACAATCTTGTTCCGAAGCGATTTCTGACGCCTGTCCAGAATCTGCACTGGATGCTGGTCATACGTCAAATCTGGGCGAACGGTAATCTCCGAAAAATCCACCGCATGAGACGGATCACTAATGTATCGACGAAGCTGCGACACATGGAAAACATTGTGAACTCCTTCCAAAGATGGCGGCAAGGCCAAGCGATAAGCTACCTCGCCAACCCTCTCCAAAACGTCAAATGGTCCAATGTATCGCGGGCTCAACTTCCCACGCTTCCCGAAACGAATCACACCACGATTCGGGGAAATCTTCAAGAACACATGGTCGCCCGGCTGAAACTCCAAAGGACGATGTTTAGCATCTGCCCAATGCTTAAAACGGTCCTGAGCAATCCTCAACCTCTCCCGAATGTTCCTGACGATATCCATGGCCTCCACGATCATCTCAGGTCCCAACAACTCCCGATCACCAACGTCATCCCAACTCAATGGCGATCGACATTTCCTCCCATAAAGAGCGGCGAAAGGCGCCATGCCAATACTCGCCTGGAAGCTGTTGTTGTAAGAGAACTCCACCAAATGCAGATGGTCCTCCCACGAACCCTTGAAATCCAACATGCACGCCCTCAGCATGTCTTCCAAAATCTGAATCGTCCTCTCGGACTGGCCATCCGTCTGCGGATGGTACGCCGTGCTGAAACTCAGACGCGTACCCAAGCTCTTCTGCAAACTCTGCCAGAACTGAGATGTGAACCTCGTGTCTCTGTCAGACACGATACTCACGGGGACTCCATGAAGTCGCACAACCTCCTGCACGATTCACGTTACATCACTATCCAAACTAGGAAAAGGAAATAAAACGGAGAGTAAAAGAATTTTACCTCCATATATCTCCTTGCTAGCGCCTCAGTGGACTGTCCCACTCGGAACAGAATAAAGTGCGCAGATTTGGTCAATCGATCTACGATCACCCAAATCGCGTCATTCTGCTTCGGACTCCGAGGTAGTCCAGTCACGAAATCCATAGTGATGTGTTGCCATTTCCACTCCGGAATCGGAAGCGGTTGTAGCAACCCGACCGTACGCTGATGCTCCGCCTTCACTTGCTGGCAAACCAAGCACTTGGCTACACTCCGAGCCACGCTCCTCTTCATACCATGCCACCAATAATTCAGACGAAGATCCTGGTACATCTTGGTGCCACCAGGATGCACAGAATACGACGAACTATGTGCCTCCACCATCAGCTCCTCTCTGATATCCCCAGCTGGCACACACAACCTGGCTCCGAACCTCAGCGAGCCATCCTCATGAATCAAAAAGTCAGTCCGCAGACCGGCTTCCACCTGCTCCCGAATCCTTACCAGCTTCGGATCCTCAGCCTGGCCAGCCTTAATCTGATCCACGATCGTCGACTGTACCTGCATGTACATCAACGAGGAAGCCTCTCCAGGAAGAACAATCTCCACGCCAGACTCGCAAAAATCCTGCTGCAATCTCCACTGCGAGGTCAAAATCATCACCGCGGGAAGCCTACTCAAAGCATCCGGAACCACATTCACCTTGCCAGGGTGAAACTGCAAATCAATCTCATAATCCGCCATAAGCTCCAACCATCGACGCTGTCGCATGTTGAGCTCCTTCTGAGTGAAAATATACTTCAAGCTTTTGTGATCGGTGAAACTCTTCACTTTCTCACTCAGCAGGAAGTGCCTCCAAATCTTAAGAGCAAACACAACGGCAGCTAACTCCAAATCATGCGTCGGATAATTCTTCTCATGAACCTTAAGCTGACGAGACGCATACGCCACAACATGTCCGTGCTGATGCAACACACAACCGAGACCCTTGCCAGAAGCATCGCAAAAGATCTCAAATCCACCGCTGCGATCAGGCACAACAAGAATAGGGGCAGTCGTCAACCTCTCCTTCAGAAAACCAAAAGCACTCTCACAATCACCCGACCAAACATAAGCAACATCCTTCCGCGTCAACCTGGTCATCGGCTCAGCAATACGAGAAAAGTCCTTAATGAATCGCCGATAATAACCAGCAAGTCCAAGGAAACTTCGAATCTCAGATGCAGACGACGGAACAGGCCACTCCCTGATGGCCCTAATCTTCTCGGGATCCACTGAAATACCATCTCCAGTCACCACATGCCCGAGAAAAGCAACTCTATCCAGCCAAAACTCGCACTTCGAAAACTTAGCATACAAACGATGCTTCCTCAAAATCTCCAACACCGTCCTTAAGTGCGAGGCATGCTCTTCCTCCGACTTTGAATAGATCAGAATGTCGTCAATAAAGATAACGACAAACTTATCCAAAAAGTCGTAGAAAATCAGGTTCATCAGATTCATGAAAACTGCGGGCGCGTTAGTTACGCCGAAAGGCATAACTATGAACTCATAGTGTCCATACTTCGTCCTGAACGCTGTCTTCGGAACATCATCCTTCTTCACCTTCAACTGATGGTAACCACTCCTCAAATCCAATTTTGAAAACACCCTCGAACCTCCAAGCTGATCAAAAATATCATCGATGCGAGGCAACGTGTATTTATTCTTAATGGTCACCGCATTCAACTCCCGATAGTCCACGCACATGCGACGCGAACCATCCTTCTTCTTAACCAGCAACACCGGTGCTCCCCACGGAGACACGCTAGGATTAATATAACCCTTCTGCAAAAGCTCATCCAACTGCTTCCGCAACTCTTCCAATTCTGCAGGTGCCATACGATACGGCGCCTTCGAAATCGGCTGCGCACCTGGAACAAGATCGATAGAAAATTCCAAAGCTCGATCAGGCGGCAAACCAGACATCTCCTCAGGGACGACGTCACCAAAATCACGCACCACAGCTGGCCACTCCAACTCCATCTGCATAGCCACGACATCCACTGGTCTGGCCCGAAATCTGACCGGACCCAGCGAACTGCTACCACGACTAAACTCAAATACCGGGTGTCCGGGAATCTCGAACACCACCTTCTTCCTCTGACAGTCAATCGTAGCATAGAAGCTCGCAAGCCAATCCATCCCAAGGACCGCATCGTAATTGATGATGTCGTGGACAATGAAATCAGCACAAAGCTCACGTCCACAAACCACCAACGGGCAAGAATTGCACCCACGATGCACCGAGACTACACCGTTCCCTATGACGATATTCCAACTCTTAGGAAGAGAGGACGTCGACAAGGAATGCTTCTCCATGAAGCTCTGAGAAATAATGCACATCGATGCACCAGAGTCAAAGAGGACTCGTGCAGGAAATGTGCAAACCAAAACCACACCTAACAAGCAATCAACCATCAAATCCTAGTCTAGCAAACAATCATGAGCAAGCAACAATCATAATCAAAGATCAAACTAACTAAGGAAGATAAATAGCGAGAATGAGCGTTACCTGCAATAACCTCATCCACGGCCATGCTCTCCTCCTCAGTCATCAGAAAGGCCTGCCCTCTCAGCGGGACAGCCTACCGAAAGGCCTGTCTCTGTGGAACAAGAGGCGCTCCACGTCCAACGGGCACAGGAGCTCGCTGCTGCAATGGCTGTGCTGCAATGGCTGTGCTGCAATAGGAGCCCGCCAAGGCTGCCTCGACTTCGGACACTCCCGGATGGTGTGGGCAGGATCTCCGCAGACAATGCACTGTCCCAGAAACCTCCTACACTGATCCCTGAGGTGTCCAGTCTTGCCACAGAAATGGCAAGTCTTCAGAATAGGCCCTCCTGGCCTCTTGAACTGCACCAGATGATTAGGCTTGAAACCAGGCCTAACCACCGCCCTGGCCTGCTCCATAGGCCTCTTCCCAGCACCGGAAACATGTCCCTTCCTCTGATTCAAATTCAACTCTTGCCGCCTCGCAGCAATTAGACCCTTCTGATATGTCTCCAAGTCAGAAGAGGTCACAAAGCTCTGAAGCTCCAAGGCCAGTCCCTGAAGAAATCGCTGAGCTTTCTCATCGACATCTTGCACCATCTTAGGTGCAAACCGACTGAGCCTCGTGAACTCCTGGTGGTACTGATCCACCGACAAGCTCCCCTGCTTCAGATCTATAAAGCGCTGCAGCATCACCTGCCTAGCAGCCTTTGGGAAGAACTCTCCATCAAATCTGGACTTGAAGGTAGCCCAAACTATCGGCTCCACCAGTATCTTCTCTTCAGCATCCCACCAGTTTCTGGCATTGTCCTTCAGCTGCCTCTTAGCCAAATCAACCCATCCAGCAGGGTTAATCTTCGCCATCGCCAGGTTATCCTCAATGTTCCTTATCCACTCGTCGACAGCCAGAGGACCCTCAGATCCATCAAAATATGCGGGACCCAGCTCCCGAAATTGCTTCGCTCCCGGCTCGGAGCGAGGGGCATCTGGAAGTGCCCGGGTAGCTCGAGCAGGTGGAGCATTCTGGACGTGCAGGAGCACGCCCTGCTGCACTTGCATCATCTGGATCATCATCCGCATCATCTCACCGCTGGTGGGTTCCCGCTCGGGCTCCTCATCATAAGGGAGCGCACCACTGCCTCCACCACGGGTGAATCACCTTCCTGCCATCTAGTGACACAGAAAACGAAGCAGATTAGACTCATAGCTTATGACTCGGATATCGAATTTATTTGTTGGACAATCTTGTATTATTATTGTTATCCCTGATAATTGCAGTTACAGAGAGACCTGCATGGGCCACCACTAAAACCTGTCACGCCCCGCTTCCCTAAAATGGAGGCGAGACGTGAGAAGGTCCGCACGAGAGAGGAGCTGTGAAGCCCCAAACCCGATAAGCGTCAATTTAGTATAAGCAGGTCCCTGTAATCGCAAAAGAAACAACAACAATAATAATAAAGAGGCGGATATGAAATACCAATCCCAAAGTTTGTCCACAAAATATTCAACATCATAGAAAAGCCACCAGGCTAACAGAAAAAGAGTCCAAAGCCCAGAACAAGGCCAATCAAAACAACACAAACATAACAGAGTATCAAACTAGGTGCCACGCACCGACAACTAAATAGTCTAACAAAAGTAGCTAAGCGACGACACTAAGACTGATCCCCAGTGTCAATGTAGTTCTTGATCAACACGGGCCCTGACTCAGCGTCAGCGAACACCACGTCCTTAGCAAGTAACTCAGGCTCGGGCTCTAACATGTGTCATCCAAAAGAGAAAAGGGGCACATGTCAGCAAGTCGGAAGACTTGTGCAAGGAAACGGAAAGAAAAGTAAACTAACAACCTAGCAGTTTAAAGAATGGTGCATGGCAAGTAAAGTAAGGTGGTAACAAGTAAAGTAAGGAGAGTACAAGTGGCAAGTGTTTGTTGTGACAGGTAATGTCAAGTAACAAGTGCAAGTACAAGGGATCACTCAGCGAGTGCCCTTTGCCCGCAGGCTGGATTCAAGTTATCAAGTACAAGGGATCACTCAGCGAGTGCCCTTTGCCCGCAGGCTGTGTTGAGCTCGTCTTCTGGAACACGAGCCAGAAAGTGCAAATGGCATAGGATTATGCCCACGCAAGGTGGGTGCCTAGCCGGAATAATAGTACAAGTATGTAGCAAAGCTACGCAATCACGATGAGTATTCAAGCATGCAATGACATGAGCAGTTAATACGCGTACCGTTAATTGTATTTAAACGTGACAGGCAAAATGCAATGACATGAACAGATATTCGCGTACCGTTTATTTAAAATAAACATGACAGTTAAAATGCAATAGCAGTTAGGGATGCATGGATGACATGAACAATTATTACGTGTACCGTTAATTGGAAAGTAAACGTGGCATACAAGCATGATGAGGGTGACGGACCAAGCTTCGTTGTCAAGCTAGGTCAAAGGCGTCTAAACGGCTATCCTTTCACCGTCTAGTCTCTTTTACGCTAAAGCAAGGTAAATGGCCTAAGACATGGCCCAAATCAAGAGATGCAAGTTTCACTTGCCTGATACCGGGATTGACGAGCAATGAAGATCGTCACACAAGCTAACTACGGAAAGATTCACTGTTATGGCAAAACAATTATTAGCACAATGATCCTAAATAGGTTTCTTATTAGAACCCTAATCATCTAATAATCAATTTTATTAGGGTTTCACAATGTCAATGTGGGTTATGCTAAAATTAAAGGAATCGAGTATTACCGCATAGGGAACGAAAGAATAACGCCGAGCAACCACGACGACGGAAGAAACGCTCCAGGAAACCTAGGGTTCAGATCTGGAAATGATTGGAGAAGTTTGGAGAAATAGGGTTTTGTGAGATTTTTGGGGGTTTGATGGAGATTTGGGGAAGATGAGGGGTAGAATGAGTGGAGGAAGGGTTTGGATGATGGAGGATGAGCTTGGATGAAGGAAATAGGGTTTGAGGGAGATGGGGGCTCAAAGGGGGAAGAAATTAGGGTTTTAGGTCGTGAGGGAGGAGAAGAAAACGTTTGGAGGGGTATTTATAGAGTTTGGTGGCGGCTAGGGCAAAACTAGGGTTTCCTGCACTGCTTAGTCGGTCAAAGAACAACTGTTGACCGACTAGTTTGAGATCTAGTCGGTCGGTTGAACAACGCAGACCGACTAAGTGTAAACAGTAACTCCAGTCGAAAACCTGAACTAAGAGTTAGTCGGTCCAAGAACAACTACTGACCGACTAGTTTGAGATCTAGTCGGTCGATGAACGTTCTTAGACCGACTAAGAGCAAACAGTAACTCGACTGTACAGTAGAACCAAGAATTAGTCGGTCTGAGTACAAAACTTAACCGACTAGTTTAACAACTAGTCGGTCGAAAGATGAACTTAGACCGACTAAGAATGAACAGTACTGATACTAAAATTTAGATGATGTGTTAGTCGGTTAAAGAAGTATTGCTGACCGACTAGTTTGCAACCTAGTCGGTTAACCAACGTTCTTAGACCGACTCACGATAAACAGTAACTCCAGAGAAATTTAGAAAGCTAACTAGTCGGTCCAAGAAGGATTGCCGACCGACTGGATCGTCATCTAGTCGGTCGGTGCCCCTTCTTATACCGGCTAATAAGCACAGAAAGTTCCGATACAGTGCGCGGGGCCCCGAGATCGATTCCTAAGACTCCTAGGCTTGATCTAATAGTTAGATACGACCGTTATGAAGTCCGTCACGAATGACTTACTTCGAAATCGACAATCCTAAAGAAGAAGCGAGAAAATACGACGAATCGATCGAAAATGAAAGCTACGGAGACGAAAACCACACAAGAGGAGAAAATCCACCAAAACATATATTATATTATATTAAATCCAGATACATGAAAAGCAGTCGTTACAGCAACTTCCCGTTTTTGCTGTTCATCGCTGGAATTCCTCTGGGACGCGTGACAATGAACGTTGCGCAAATCTGTCCTCTCCGGCTTCTCACGGCCACCCACCGCCATACGCTTACACCGTTGGCCATCCACCGGGCAGAGCATCTTCCTCTGGTCCTACCTCATCTACCGACAGCCCCTTGGACCCTCGGAATACACGTGCGTCTCCGTGCACACGTGTTTTTACCCGACGTCGCCGCTGTCGTGAAGATCCGTTGCGCTACCCGCAACGGGAAGGAGATCGCTGATTAGCTCGCTGATTTCACGTCACCACCCCACTGTCCAAAGATACCTCGCTATGCTACCTGCGGCCGAGGAGTTCCAGACAACACCGATGTTTCGCCGTTCAGACCCGACTTCCGCTTGTTGGATGGCATCACGAGGTTGGTTCCCCTAACGAGTAGCAAAACCCACACCGTAGCTAATCAAACCCTAAACTAAAATTGGACAACTATAACTAAATTTACTTTCAGTACTTGTAAAACACTGCTCACCGTAGAAAGATCGACAATCGGACAATTTTCTGTGCACATAGGATAGTAGTCGATCTAGGTTGAACGAAACACCAAAAATGTGACTTTGATGAAAAAGGTAGTCCCGACAATCTAGAAACAAACCCTAAATAGGACTTATTGAAAAACACGACTTGACACCGTCGCCGTGACCCTTTTTCAGACGGACTACCGCGGACGCGACGACAGAACGAGACGCCCCGGACAGACGCCACACTCGCCATCACAGGCAAGTGTACCCACTTGCATTTTTGACCGTGTCTTGGTCTTAAATTGTTAGAACTGTTAGACTGTGAGTGTATTGAACCGGACGTGAAATGATAGCGTCCGGGTCGCCCTTACGACTTAGACTTGACGACGAAGTCTAAGCTCGACAAACAACAACTTTTGACACCGTAGGATTATCTTGTGTGTGAGTGCATGTGGACACCCTAGAATAACTTTCCCTTACACTTGTCATGTCATGTCCCTGTTACACAAAAAGCCTTCGGGCGTTTCAGATGCTTCCCTAGCGGAAGTGATCTCCGTGATACAAAAAGCCTTCAGGCGTTTCGGATGCTTCCCTAGCGGAAGTGATCTCCGTGATACAAAAAGCCTTCGGGCGTTTCGGATGCTTCCCTAGCGGAAGTGATCTCCGTGATACAAAAAGCCTTCGGGCGTTTCGGATGCTTCCCTAGCGGAAGTGATCTCCGTGATACAAAAAGCCTGCGGGCGTTTCAGGTGCTTCCCTAGCAGAAGTGATCTCTGTACTTCTTGTCCTGAGTTCCTGGGTTTGGGGTAGGGTTGAGCATGCGCACGGAGAGATGGTCTGATCCCACTCGAACCGTAAGGCGTGAAACCTTTGTGTCTCACGTGTCCTATCCGTCTCACGTGTCCTGTCCGTCTTGTCTTGTCTAGTTCCGTCTTGTCATGTCACCTTTAGGATAGTCACGTAGTCGGTAGCACACGCTACGACTACTGTTTCCAGCGCGTTACTTTCCTGCTACGTTACTTCTTTTACTTCTCAGTTATAACCCCAGCATGCTAATCAACCAGTAAAACAATGTTTAATAGTTCGGTACACTTGCAGTAGAGTCTGACCTCTTTTGTAGACTTTACCTGACGTACAGTTCCTCTTCTTTTGGTGCTATACGTCAGGGGGGTTGAGCCAGAGTTCGTGGACGCGGTAGACTTACCGGAGTACGTAGAGCCCGTGGACGTCGACACAGAGTACGTGCCTGACGAGGACCAGACCTTGAGGACTTTTCGGTCGCCACCTTTCAGAGGTTACTACTTTTAGTTTGCTCTTTCGATAGTTGTTGCCATGATTAGGCTTCCCTCTTTTTAGACTTTTTGTACTCGCTGGATATTAACCCTTTATATTAAGGAATGCAACTTCCTTTCTGTACTTTCTGTTGTTTCGAACTTTATAAATGCAAGAACCTGAAAATATTTAAAATGATACCCCTACAGACGCTTATTGGGTCAGAGCTTCTCAGCTCTGGCCTAAGCGGGCCTTAGTCACACTTTGCCTCCGTTGTTTTGGGAAGCGTGGCCTGACAGGTTTTAGTGGTGGCCCATGCAGGTCATGCAAAAGTTCGGAACAATAAGAGTATCGCATTCATTTAATATCCATGTACAAGTCTAAATTAGGTTTTCCCAGTCTTAGATGGTAGGAAGACTTAGATAGACGTCCAGGTTTGATAGTCAGGTGCCTTGGTTAAGATTTAGTCATCATCGTCTTAGGATGCCTTATTAGCCATCAGTTGACTCTGACCGTGTTAGATTTCTAGAGCCCTTGTTTTAGTCGTTCGCTCGGGTCCATCGACTTCGGCCTAGCAGAAAGTAATATTGATTCTCTTAGGGCCCTCCCCTGATATCTCTCTATTACAGTCTAGTTCATTAGGAAGACTTAGTGCTGAGTTCTCCTGATCTTTAGATGGCCCGATAACTAGAACCCCTGACTTCTAGCGTCTTCCTGATCATTACACTTTTGTGTTATCGGCCGTAGAGTTCCATCGTGGCTTTCATGAATCATATCCTAGATGTATCCATCATGCAATCATTTTCCTTTCTCCCAATTCACATGATCGTTTCCTGACGATTATCGTTGATCCTTCAAGTCTTTCCCTTTGCCAATTCTGCTTCTTCTAAAAGTATTTTCGAAATTCCTTATTAAGTTCATCGCTCAGCTTAATTTCTTTGAAAACCCCTTTATTATATATTTAAAATTTCTTGTTTTTCGGTTGAGTTAAAATTCTTTCACTGATTTTGAACCTTCTTGGTCGTAAGTTTTTTTAAGTTAATATCTCGTACTTATTTTCAAATCGGTATCTTTTGTATTTCAGTTTTAAAACCTTGTTATCATTTTGATAATTCAATATATATATATATTATTGTTTTTCTAAACTACAAAAATTTATTTCTAACCACTTACCGTACGTACTTGTAGAATATTTTCTAAACTAAAGAGAACTTAATTTTTTTTGTATATATATATATATATATATATATATATATAACAGCCCTATGTTCATCGTGCTTATACTTCAAGAATCTTTGTATTTTTCATTACAAAACAATCGCTACCTCACCCTCCTCTTTTTCCTTCATCTAACTCTTTTTCCGGGATGTAGTTTTCTACCATCTGCCCACTTTTTCTACATATTTTTATAAGTATAAAAGTATATGATACCATTTTTTTACACGTAAAACTTTTCTTTACACCCATTTAATTATTTTGAGCAATATTTTTTTGTCTCACCCAACCAGCTATCTCCTTACCTCGCCTTATTTGAACTCGTTCCTACCGATCTTTCCGGTACACTTTTGGTTTCAGATTCCTTTCTGTTGTTAGGATATTAGAGCTTTTCGTTGCCTGTGTCAATTCTAGGCTAGGAGTGGGTCCATTGGTTTTGTAATGTCGTCATGGTGAATGTATATAGGTAGAGTGTGCGGACCTGTATGAGTGTGCTATCCTTAGGATATTAGTGATTGTCTCTTGTGTCGTGTATTTATACTCAGTGTGGTCCGTGATATACGTATGGAGTTGTCTGAATGATGGTATTCATATAGGTATCGATAGCGTCATAGCAGGCAATTCCTTAGACTCAGTCTTTCGTATTATGGTATGACTTATCTTTGGCTGCATATGATTGTATCAAAATTTTTGTTTTCTTTTAAACCAAATCTTTAAAGTTTTGAGACTAGCACACAAGATCACAACCCCTATCTTCCCTCATCCAATACCACAACTCCACACGTTTTTTTTCGAATGTTTTAAATATGTCTTTGGCCTTAAACTTTCCTTCCTTCCCTCTTCGGGAGTGTTACGTTTGATTGTTATAATATTGTTAGTAATAGCTGTTATTGTTATAGGGTTATGTTTGTGGGTAGGTTTAGAGTGAGATGAGATATGTTGTACCGGTGGATAGTTGATTTTGGAACACAAAGATATTAGATTAGATTTCTTTGGATGAAAAGAATGAGGTGTCCAAGACTTATTTATAATGTAAACGTGTGACGGACTCATTGGAGAATTCTGGTCGGATGAAATTATATGCGGGGGGATGATAACTTATCAGACTTGAGACTTAGACGAGTGGTAGATAGGAGTAGCTACGGAGTATAGTATGAGTTAGGGTGATCATGAGAATGAGTAGAGAATTTAAAGCATCAAGATTTGATTGTTAATGTTGACGTGAGAAGACATTGGGAATAACACGACGTGTTGAGATAAATGGATGGTTAGGTAGTCGGACTTAATATTGGTTGTGATTAGTTATAGTGAGTAGGATAAGATGTGATTTTGATAGTTCAATTATTCGGCGGATAAATTTATGGGAAGATATGACAAGGAATGTATTGAGGACACGGCGATTGTTGATTTGTGAAAGGTGTTATAAGATCGACAAAGTTTTTGTCTTGGATTGGTGATTGACTAGAACATCATTTTAGCGATTGATTAATATTGAAAAAAGATTGAGAAATTTGAAGATGTTATTGAGCGATGATGTTTAGTGGAATGGTATGGTATGAGAAGATGATTATTATTCCTTTATGAGAACTTGGAGTTGGAAATTTGAACAGTAGTGATGGGTCTATAGTTAAGTGTTAGGATGTGAGTTTAGTTGTGACATTATCCAGTGAAAAGACGGGTTACGATGGATTATTTGAGGAACGATGTTGAAGTTATATGATTAGAGATCATTGTGTGGAAGATGGGAGTTATAGGCTTAAGTGTTTATCGGTATTATTATTATTATTATTATAGGTGATTCCGAGGACAGAATCATTTCTAAGGTGGGTAGAATGTAACGGCCGCTTTCCGACCGTTCGTATTTTCTACGTGCACGTACCTTTCGTGCACGTATTTTATTTGACTCTTTCTTGGTTTTGGTATATACGATGTGATATACCGTTGTGACCGTATGGAAGTGTAGAATTTTATGGTAATTTTTGGGAACGCCATCTCACGGCTCGTTTTCTCGCAAAACAGCTTTGAATGGAAGGGCGTTTTGGTCTTTTGGCACCAATATGCGGTTCCCGATTTTACGATAATTTTTGGTTGGTGTAACATGCAATCGGACACCGTAGCCCCGTACTTCTCGTCTCCACGATCGTCCCGGTATTTTCGGATTATTTTTCCGATGCCCGTAGTGGAAGATATCTCCTAATCAATTCCCAGCCGTTGATTAACCGCTAATCGATTTGAAATTCAAATCTAATCAATCCCTAATTATTCTCCAACGTATCATGACAATTAGTTGCAGCCACTATTCACACATTCACTTTTCCCTATCTCCACTCTCCCTATCTCTATATATATCTCTCCCATTTAACCAAAAGCCAAAGCTAAATATCAAAACCCTACTTCTTCATATTGCAACACAAACCTAGCCGCCAACATCTCACGCTAACCCATCTCTTGCTGCATTTCCTCTTCTTCTCCGGCCACCCCAAGCCACCTCCGACCACCTCTGGCCGTCGGCCACCCATCCCCCTCTGGCCCCCTTTCTCTCTCCTCCATTTTCTCACTCTAAAAGACCTATAGCCGCAAGATGGCACAGATATGGCCGCCGGCCATCTAACTCACGGCCAGCCGCCACCGGCCACCGCCTCCGGGCACCACCCCTGCCAATTTTTTCCCCTTTGACCCCTCTCCACTCTGCAACTTCCCTCACGCTCATAGCCCACCTGTAGCTCCCGGAATCTTCGTTGGAACACGCCGTATCGGCTGTTTTTCTCAGATCTAGAGGCTGAACTTCAATGACGGCTCACGCCCGCCTCCGGCCACCCACTCCGACGATCTCCACCACCATCGAACTCTCCTTTGACCCCCCCAAGCATCTCCAACTCCCCTTACCCTCTTTCCTCATCTCTACCTCCTCGAAACATCTCTCGAACTCGACGTAACGGAAGTTTTACAGATCTGCGCCACCGCCGGGAAAAATTGCGCCCACCAGCCATCCGGCCACCTACGATGACCACCCTACCGCTGTTGGACTCCTATCGAACCCCCCTACCAACTGCAACTTCACTCACGCTCATAGCCCACCTGTAGCTCCGGGAATCCTCGTCGGAACATGCCGTATCGGCTGTTTTTCACAGATCTGGAAGTTGAACTTCGACGTCCGCGCACGATCATCTCCGACCACCCCCGATGACAACTCCACTACCGTTGGCTTTGTCTTGAAGTCCTTAACCTTCTGCAACTTCCCGTTTTTGCTGTTCATCGCTGGAATTCCTCTGGGACGCGCGACAATGAACGTTGCGCGAATCTGTCCTCTCCCGCTTCTCATGGCGACCCACCACCGTACGCTTACGCCGTTGGCCATCCACCGGGCAGAGCATCTTCCTCTGGTCCTACCTCATCTACCGACAGCCCCTTAGACCCTCGGAATACACGTGCGTCTCCGTGCACACGTGTTTTTACCCGACGTCACCGCCGTCGTGAAGATCCGTTGCGCTACCAGCAACGGGAAGGAGATCGCTGATTAGCTCGCTGATTTCACGTCACCACCCCACTGTCTAGAGGTACCTCGCTGTGCTACCTACGACCGAGGAGTTCCAGACGACGCCGATGTTTCGCCGTTCAGACCCGACTTCCACTTGTTGGACGGCATCACGAGGTTGGTTCCCCTAACGAGTAGCAAAACCCACACCGTAGCTAATCAAACCCTAAACTAAAATTGGACAACTATAACTAAATTTACTTTTAGTACTTGTAAAATGCTGCTCACCGTAGAAAGATCGACAATCAGACAATTTTTTGTGCACATAGGATAGTAGTCGATCTAGGTTGAACGAAACACCAAAAATGTGACTTTGATGAATAGGGTAGTCCCGACAATCTAGAAACAAACCCTAAATAGGACTTATTGAAAAACACGACTTGACACCGTCGTCGTGACCCTTTTTCAGACGGACTACCACGGACGCGACGACAGGACGAGACGCCCCGGACAGACGACACACTCGCCATCACAGGCAAGTGTACCCACTTGCATTTTTGACCGCGTCTTGGTCTTAAATTGTTAGAACTGTTAGACTGTGAGTGTATTGAACCGGACGTGAAATGATAGCGTCCGGTTCGCCCTGACGACTTAGACTTGAGGACGAAGTCTAAGCTCGACAAACAACAACTTTTGACACCGTAGGATTATCTTGTGCGTGTGAGTGCGTGTGGACACCCTAGAATAACTTTCCCTTACACTTGTCATGTCATGTCCCTGTTACACAAAAATCCTTCGGGCGTTTCAGATGCTTCCCTAGCGGAAGTGATCTCCGTGATACAAAAAGCCTTCGGGCGTTTCAGATGCTTCCCTAGCGGAAGTGATCTCCGTGATACAAAAAGCCTTCGGGCGTTTCGGATGCTTCCCTAGCGGAAGTGATCTCCGTGATACAAAAAGTCTTCGGGCGTTTCGGATGCTTCCCTAGCGGAAGTGATCTCCGTGATACAAAAAGCCTTCGGGCGTTTCAGATGCTTCCCTAGCGGAAGTGATCTCCGTGATACAAAAAGCCTTCGGGCGTTTCAGATGCTTCCCTAGCGGAAGTGATCTCCGTGATACAAAAAGCCTGCGGGCGTTTCAGGTGCTTCCCTAGCGGAAGTGAGCTCTGTACTTCTTGTCCTGAGTTCCTGGGTTTGGGGTAGGGTTGAGCGTGCGCACGGAGAGAGGCTCTGATCCCCCTCGAACCGTAAGGCGTGAACCCTTCATGTCTCACGTGTCCTGTCCGTCTCATGTGTCCTGTCCGTCTTGTCTTGTCTAGTTCCATCTTGTCCTATCACCTTTAGGATAGTCCCGTAGTCGGTAGCACACGCTACGACTACTGTTTGCAGCACTTTACTTTCCTACTACGTTACTTCTTTTACTTCTCAGTTATAACCCCAACATGGTAATCAACCAGTAAAACGATGTTTAATAGTTCGGTACACTTGCAGTAGAGTCTGACCTCTTTTGTAGACTTTACTTGACGTACAGTTCCTTTTCTTTTGGTGCTGTACGTCAGGGGGGTTGAGCCAGAGTTCGTGGACGCGGTAGACTTACCGGAGTACGTAGAGCCCGTGGACGTCGACACAGAGTACGTGCCTGACGAGGACTAGACATTGAGGACTTTTCGGTCGCCACCTTTTGGAGGTTACTACTTTTAGTTTGCTCTTTCGATAATTGTTACCATGCTTAGGCTTCCCACTTTTTAGACTTTTTGTACTCGCTGGATATTAACCCTTTATATTAAGGAAAGCAACTTCATTTCTGTCCTTTCTGTTGTTTCGAACTTTATAAATGCAAGAACCTGAAAATATTTAAAATGATACCCCTACAGATGCTTATTGGGTCAGAGCTTCTCAGCTCTGGCCTAAGCGGGCCTTAGTCACGCTTCGCCTCCGTTGTTTTGGGAAGCGGGGCGTGACAGAGATCTACTATGTGATCCATCGGCTTCTTCGATTTGACCAGCATATCATCAATATAGAACTCTAAGTTTTGCCCAATTTGAGCCTTGAAGACCTTGTTCATCGTACGTTGATACATCGCTCCTGCATTCTTTAAACCAAATGTCATCTTTTTATAACAAAAAATACCTCGATCCGTGATGAAGGAAGTCTTTCTTCGTCTTCAGGCTCCATTTGGATTCGGTTGTAGCCTGAAAAAGCATCCATGAAGCTTAAGAGTTCATAGCCCAAGGCACTGTCGACAAGATGGTCGATTTGAAGCATGGAATAGCTGTCATTCATACAGGCTGTGTTGAGGTCGGTTTGCCTTCTTCACCATCATGACATCATCCATTTTTTGTTTGCCTTCTTCACCATCACGACATTGAAGAGCCACTCGGGAAATTGGACTTTCCGAATGAACCCTGCTGCTAGAAGTTGATCTACTTCTTCGAAGGCAGCTTTTATCTTGTCGCCTACCATGTTCCTCTTTTTCTTCTTTATGGGCTTGGAAGTCGAGTCGACCTCTAGCTTGTGGGATATCACCCGAGGGTCGATGCCAGACAAATCCTCAGGAGACCAGGCGAAAATGTCGGTGTTCTCTCTTAGGAGTGTAATTAACTATTCCCTTAGGTCAAATGGGAGCATTGACCCAATGGAAACAGTCTTTCTCGCTCCTTCAAAGATCTGGATGTTCTTTGTCTCTTCGATCTCTATGGGTCACCACTCCTCAAGTTTAACCTTGTTGATGAGATCATCTGGGTCTGCTTGCTCCACCCCTCTTAAGAAGGTGGACAAAATGTAACATGATCGAGCTTGCATATGATTCCCTTTTGCCTTTCTAACTCCCTCAGGAGTCTGGAATTTGATCATCTGGTGGAACGTCGAGACCACCGCCTCCACTGCATTAAGCAATGTCTTGTCGATGATTCCGTTGTATACCGAGTTAATCGTCACCACGATAAACTTGGTTAAATGGGTGACCTGTCGTGGGTATGTTTCAAGGGTCACCGGTAGCGTGATGACGCCTGCCACCAGTGCAGAATGTCCAGTGAAGCCTACAAGAGGTCATGTACATTCCCTCAAGCCAGTTTCATCTTCTCTAAAGTGGTGAAGAAGAGCATATCACACGAACTCCCAGTGTCGATGAGTAATCTCTTCACCGTCACCGCATCAATGGTGGCACTGATGACAACGACATCGTCATGTGGATGTTCCACACCCTCTAAATCTTCATCTGAAAAAGATATTTGGGGCGTAGAGTCTCTCGTGCATTTCTTCCCCACCGAGATAGTCATTAGCCTCATAGCATAAGAACTTTGGAGTGAGGTTGATAACTCCGGGTGGGGTGGACCTCCCATTATCATATCAAGGACAGTGATGCCGGGAGATGGCATGGTGTTCTCACCAGGTGTTGTTGGGCGAGCGTCATGGTCGAAGTAGTTGGATGACAGGGATGTCGACTTAGTTTTTCCACAGATGACGCCAACCGTTAATGCCAAAATTTGCGTTAACAGTATTTGGGTTGACATGGACTCCCTTACTGAGATGGACCCTCGTCAGCGATGGAAATGGGACCCTCGATTGGTCGAACTAGGGTCGATGGTGGTTGGGATGCAGATGAGTACGGAAGCCAGAACGGTCTTGTAGCAGGATATTACGACCTTTCGACCTTTTGGTAAGGTCGAACCTCGATTATTGTTTCACGGGAGTGGTCGTTCGACCCTCCTGTTGGGTCGTATCACCGTCTTCATACACCACAAAGGAATGTCAGGGGGTCGGATCTGGGTTCCGACCCAAATCCCATCCGTTGCTTAAGTTAGAACGGGGATTTAAGGGAAGGCTCGGGGCTGTCGAGATCGACTCACAGAGGTTCGTTTCGAGTCAGTCACCTCAAGCAATTTGGAGGAAGAAATATATAAGTGGTAGAGTAATTCAGAGTATTTGGTCTTTCATACCTTGGGAGTCTGAATCTTTCTTACATTGTCTTTTCATCTATTTATAGTTAAGGGCGTCTGTCAATAGTGCATAACGGCTCTTCATCGATCGTGGCGAGATCTTCTCCGGGATTGATGATAACGATTGCCCATTTACTCGATCTCCATTAACTACTCCCATGTAACCAGCGATGCTTGAACGGTCCGATGAGCTGTCCCTTTGACCGAATAATAATTCTCCTTCACTGGCGGGCTCTTAAGTTATTGGGTCGAGGTTTAAGTCTTTAATTGGGTCTCATCACTTTGCCCTCGCTTTATGGGCCGTACCCATGTATTAACAATACGAGATTAAGTCTCGAAAATAAGCCCGAAGGACATATCAGGAGGCAATCCATAAAATAAAGAATAGAGCTTATGCGGTTATGAGCAATATCCGTACAATATCCATACTAAGTTAATAAAATATCAACATGAACATGATCAATCAATCCAAGTAAATACTCATAGTATGGCCCAAGAGTTGATTATAGGGATCGACGTACCATCAAATAAAATTTATAATCATTTATGCGCCCATAAGTAATTTCCATAATAAATAAAGATTTGTTGTGAAGGGATAATACCGAGTTGGTTAGTCGGTTGGGATCACGGCTTAGCTTATAGATAGACCGTATCTATTGTATCTTATCCGCATACGCTCCTCTATATGCTATAAATAAAGAGCTGGGGGTTCCTCCCCCCAGATGACGATTCATAACATGTTATCAACACGAGTCTTTAATTAAAATTTCCACACAAAATCGATCGTTGCGAAAGCGAAGGAAGGCGGGAGATCCACGTGCATGACATCATCCACATCAAACGAGCATCGTCATCCATGTAGGCTTCGTTCAACCGTCGCTATATCTGGAGGACGGATATCAAGGTAAATCTCGCTAAAAATGTCGTTTTTTTCATACGTGTGATAGTATTCTCCATAGATCTCGCAAGATAGAAGTGGAATTTGGGTTAATCGTCTAAATCGATGATTTTTATCGTCCATAAATCATGTTTTTAAATAGGGGGTGTACCTTATCTTGGCCTCGTCGGCGGCCTTGGCACCGGCCACCCCCACCCACCCACTCCCAGGGGGGCACCGTCGCTCCTTGAGCTTCCCCCGCCTAAAGCGAGGGGGACGTCGTCGCTCCTTGCGCTCCCCCTGTCTGAAGCGAGGGGGGCCGCCGCCGCTCCTTGCACTCCCCCTGCCTGAAGCGAGGGTGGCCACCGCCGCTCCTTGCGCTCCCCCCACCAAAAGCGAGGGGGGCCACCGTCGATATTCCCCCCCGAAGGGGGGGCGCCAATTCCCTCCTCGCTCCAGTGAGGGGGATGCTACAGTTCCCCCTTATCCTTGCTACGGCAAGAGGGGGGCGACATATCAACCCCCCTTGCCTGGCCGCATGGGGGAGGGCCCCTGTCCTTTGCCGTCGCACTGTGGCAGAAGATCGAGGGGTGGCGGCTAGCCTTAGCCGCTGCCCCTCAGCCCCTATTTTTTACTGGGCTTGAAGCCCATGAAACGAAAAACAAACAAACAAATCGGACTGCGGGCCTGAGGCCCGCAGCCAAGCTACGGGCCTCAGGCCTGCAAGCAATTCATTTTCAAAAAAATAAGGGGAAAAATGATTGCGGGCCTGAAGCCCGCCTGTCTATACTGAAAAAAACAGAAAACAGCTAAAATAGGGGGTTTTGGGGGCTAAAAATAAGTTTAAAAAGGTTTCAGGGGGCTTAAAAACTCATGAAAAATCATGATATATTGTGGGGGCATTAAGAGGACATTAAGGGTACTTTTGGGGACATTTGCGGATAAATTGGGGATAATTTAAAAAGGAAAATTTCTTCCTTTTTATGAAGAACATGTTATATTTTGGGCTCTTTTTCAATCTTTTTGAATAAACCCAACTAGCACAACTCTTGCATTATATGATACCTTTGTAGGATCATAATTATATGCACGGCATCACTTTTATTGGCTTATTCTGTGGATAAACTGCTATTTGGTTGTGCAATAATAAACTTAATAATTAGGAAGATACTGCGACCGCTCTGCCGTTAGTCACCTAACCTAACGGTGTATGACGTTGCCCAGTGGTTCAATAATTATTAAGTAATTAAATTGTTTATCCTTCTGTGAATATAAATGCATGTGATGAAATTGTCTGCTGAAAATGTTTGATGAGCACAAATTTTTGCATAAATGGCTAAATTGCAGTTTTGGACCGGCTGTTTAAATCCCACATTTTATTTCCTGTACTTCTCTTTTACTTTTGAGAAAATTGTAGCGAGGAAGTAATGTCCAAGACCGAAGACTACTTTCCATGGAGACGGAGGCCACACTTGATGCTGAAGATCTTATATGGGACCCACGGGGTTTCCAAAGTTGTAATTTCTTTTAAAAGCTTTCATTTGGGTAATATGGACTGTAATGGAACTTTGGACTTTGTATTTATGTGGGACTGGCCGATCCATGTAATTAGCTCTTCATTTAATAAATTGCCTTTGCATGAAAATGTTTATTGTTTAAATGCAAATTTTTGCTCTGCTGATAAAATGGCTAAAATCACAAGTGTCGATTTCGAAGTGTTGGATGCATCAGGAAGAAACTATCTGAGCTGGCATCTCGATGTGAAGTTTCATCTACGGGCCAAGTCCCTCATTTCTGCTGTGACTAATAATGAAAATGTAAGCGATATAGAAAAGGCGCAAGGCATTATCTATATTCGCTACCATGTGGACAAGACCCTAAAGGCTGAATACCTTACGATCGAAGATCTATTTGAGCTGTGGACTGCCCTTGAGGATATGTATAAACATCAGAAAAATGTTATACTACCAAGGGCACGATATGAGTGGGAGAACATGAGACTGTAGGACTTTAAGTCCATAGCTGAGTACAACTCAGCTCTCTTTAGCATTACACCTCACGCCTGAAGTTGTGTAGTGAAAAGTCTTAGAAGATCGCATGCTGGAAAAGATGTACATGTCTTTCCATGAGAAAGATGCGATACTAATGCAGCAATACCGTGAACGCAAGTTCATCAAGTATTCTGAGCTGCTGTCATGTTTACTCATGACTGAACAAAACAGAGAGCTTCTCCTCGCCACTCATAACATGCGCTCCCTGGCACTGCCTCCTCCCATAAGCTCACAATGCCTTTTCTTCTAGAAAGAAGAGAGACAATAAACGAAAAGAAATACCATAGAAAGGGGGACAAAACAAAAGGGCCAGAGGCCAAGTCCAGCAACGAAGACATGAAGGGAAGCGGAAGTTCACTTGGCACAGAAATGATGCACCCCCACCCAAGAGGGAATGCGAAGACCAGTGCCATAGCTGTGGCATGAAAGGCCATTGGTCTAGAGTGCGTCAAACTCCGTAGCATCTCCAGGAACTGTATAAAGAAAATAAGAAAAAGAAAGCTGAAATAAACCTGGTGATTACAAATGCTTCAGTCAAGTTTACAGCTGACGACTTCGAAAATGAAGACATGCTTGATTAGCCTTTTATTTTATCTTAGCTACTTGTTTTAAGAACATTTCACGTTATGAGAGCTTTTTGAATTATGTAATTTGATTTTGAATGAAAATGTTTTTCTGAAAATGTGCCTATATGATTCATCGTTTAATAGATGAACTGCTCTTATAACTGATTAATAGACAATAAATAAACACATACGATCCTTCAATACAAAGCCCAATATCAGGACCATATTGAAGGTTCTGGGAACGCAACACTATTGCTCCCAAATGACACAAAAATAAAGGTTGCACTAATCACTCCGAATTCCAACCGAAACTTACTTTGTTTCAAGGACATCCGTTTCAACGGATTCCATTTGGAAACATCAAATGTAAATGAAAAACAAATTGCTGTATGTAACGTCTCAAGAAAAAGGAGTAAAATCCATACTTGAACGTGTTGCGAGCTTTTTAATAGGCCTCTACCATACAAAGATTCGGAGAGAGGAAGCGGATTTAACGGAGCACCTGAAGTACCCGACATTAGCCAAGTTTTTACTTTGGCATGATAGACATGGCCATCCTGGATCAGTGATGATGCACCGCATCTTATCCTATAGGTATGACTTGAAGAACCAGAAGATGCTTTAGAAGGGAGAATTCCCTCGCAACCCTTGTTATAAGGGAAAACAAATTACATGGCCATCTCTATTAAAATCTGACAAAAGAATCTCCACGCTTCCTCGAAAGAAAATAAGGAGATTGATGTGGACAAATCCACCCCATAGTGGGCCATTTCGGTACTCTATAGTACTAATAAATGCATCCTCAAAATATTCGTATGTATGTCTACTATCGAGCAGCAACTTAGCTTTTCCAAAGCTATTGGCACAAATAATAATGTTGCGGGCACATTTTCCAGACAATCAAATAAAGAAAATAAGTTTGGATAATGTTGGGAAATTTACCTTCTGGTCATTTCAAGAGTACTACCCGGCAACGGAAATAGAAATTGAACATCAAGTGCCGCATGTTCATACCCAAAATGGGTCGGCAGAGTCACTGGTAAATTGAGTCCAATGGATTACACGTCCATTCTTAATAAAAGTCCAATTGCCGGTGGATGCATGGGGACATGCAAATTCTGCATACTGCATCATAAATGAAAATAAGACCCTCTGGAGGTCAGAGTCTCCAATGCAACTTGCAAATGGAATGCCACCGAACATTTCTCACTTGAGAATCTTCGATCGCGCAGTTTAAATCCCCATCGCACCACCACAGAGGAAAAAAATGGGTCCTCAACGTCACCTATATATCTATGTAGGGTTTTACTCACACTCAATTATAAGATATCTAGAACCCCAAACAGGGGACGCATTTAAAGCACATCTTGAAGCCTGTGATTTTGATGAGACGAGTTTTCCCAAAATGGGCCCAGATACTGGAAATCTGGTGCGAAGCAAATTATAACGTGGGATACAAAAAGTTTGACCCACTATGATCCGGTAACAATACAATGTGAAGATGAGATCCTGAAGATTCTCCACATATAGAACACTATTTACCAATTACTGGACTCATTTTCTGACAACCAGAAGATTGTCAGATCACACATCACTGCTGCAAATACTCCAGCTAGGATTGACATCCTCGAGAATGGATGCAATCCACCAGTAGTAAAAGTGGCTGATCCTCAACAGAAAAGAGGCAGCCACTAGGCTTCAGGGACAAACATTTAAGAAAAAGAAAAATACCTGGAGACCTTAAGACAATACTACCACAGGACAATGAGCTCATGTCCACACCCTCACCCATCCCGAAATCCACTGCAGAGGAACTGCAGGGAAAAACTGAAATGAAAATAAATATTGTACGTACTGGGGAGGTGTTGGACAGAAAGAACATAATTGTCGACAATGTATTCACGTATCATATTGTCATATACATCACAAAAGCGATGATGTTTATAAAATATCGTTGCATAATTCGTTGCTAAAAGCAAACATAGAGATTGGCCAAATGTGGAACGAGGCAATAAATGTTGAGTATTGGACTTCTCCCTATTTGGTGTTAATGATGAGCAAACATAAATACTTGTAACTTATCCCCTATTTACAGTTAATCCATTGCCTAAGCATATCTTAAAGATCAATTAGCAATGGATGTCACTCAAAGATCAATGACAATAAGAAAAGTGGATTAGATGATCAAATATGGTGATTGAAGCTCCTAGAAGACTTCAAGCTCATACTTTGGATAGAAGAGAGAGTTCTACAAAATGTAGTCTTCCTTTTCTCTTCTAGTATGTAGCTTAAAAGTAGAACTATGTTGGAGCGCACACACATCTTCATTTCAGTCTTAGGAAATCATTAGATCAATTTTCCTTAGATTCCAATTCATTTCTATCAAGCATGTGCATGTTGTGATTGCAACAGTCGACTGCTGAATGTTTTACAATCGCATGTCTAAAAACAGTCGACTGTGATTTGTTCTAAAGTCGCCTGTTATGCACATACTTAATCAGTTGATTTTTGGGTTTTCTAAGCTTTAACTCTTTCAAGCGACTGCTGTACATTTTACTGACACATGTCCAAGAGACAGTCGAATGTTATCTGTTAATCAATCGCCTGACTATCTTCAGCCCAAGATCATTCTCCTTTACATTTGGTCAATCGACTGATGTTGTATTTACAGTCACTTGTCCAAGGCACAGTCGATTGTAAATGCTTCAACAGTCGACTGTCCATGATTACTCTGTGGAACTTGCTCTCTGCAATGCTTAATATTTTAGTGCCAATCGACTGATGTTGTATTTACAGTCGACTGTCTAATGGCACAATCGACTGTCAATGCTTCAACAGTCGTCTGTCTTTGAGCTCTCTACAGACTCAACTCTCTGGAAAATTTCAAGTTTGTGACAGTCGACTGATGTTGGTTTCATAGTCGCCTGCCCATGGCACATGTGCCTGTGTGTTCCACATCAGTCGTCTGTCATGTCTTCCCAGAATTTTCCAAGACTTTCTCAGCTTTCCCATATTGCGGCCAGTCGCATGTAGAAGGAATTACAGTTGCCTGTTGGATTTACATTCGACAGTCTTCTCTTCATCAGTCGACTGTCCACATGGTAAGTTACTGTTTGAATTCTCACTTACCCTCTGACACAGTGCAACAGTCGAACGAGTTCTGTTCAACAGTCGACTGTCACGTGTGCAAATTCTATCCGTTGGGGTTTTCTCCACGGATTTCAAAGGGGTTTGTAGGGATTCTATTTGAGGGTTTTGAGAAACATATAAAAGCTGTCTCTACTGTTCCATTGAGAGGTTACTCATTTGCTCAACCATTCAAGCTTTCAATCTTTCTAGATCAAAGCTCTCAAATCCTAAAAGCCCTAGAATTCCTATATTTTTCAATCTCTTGCTATCCAACCTAGAACCAAAGAGAAATCTTCTAGGCATTTGGTGCTGTCAAAAGAAAGGGCTTTCCTCGCTTACAAGGGAGACATCAATCCTAAAAGTCCTATCTTTCAATATCTATCCTTCAATTTTTAACACACTCTCCTTCCAAGGGAGACATCATACCTGAGCATAAAAGAGGAGTAAATGGAAGCAGCATACCCTTGCCTAAGGGCCTGTTCCACACCGGTTGCTTTGTTTCTTTGGGGCGATAAAGTGCACTTTTCGCACAGTAGACGATCATTTGGGGTTTTTTTGGGGATTCCTCTCTCAAAATCTCGCGTCTGTTCTGCTTCGCCGCTGCTTTTCTCTGTTGCTTTCATCCCCTCCGGCTACTCCTCTCTCCTTGCTGGCAACCCCAGCTGCCCAGAACGAAATCTCCAGATTTCACGCGGATTTCGCCCTTTTCTATGCGATTATTGGGCCCCACCGTCCTGTTCTCACCCCTCCTCCCTTCTTCCCGCGTGTTTCAGTTCGGTTCGGCAAAAACCCTAGGAAGTTCTGCGGGTTTGTGGTGGAATCGGGTGCTCCGTCGATTGTTTTGGCCGGAGTTGAATGAGGTGTGCCGAGCTTGGTCGGATCTCACTGCCGGCAAAGCTACGAGCAGTCCTTAAGTTCTCGCTGGAGTCGGATCCACCTTGTGTGTGCCTCGATTGGCTGCGAGAGACTGGAATCTGAGGCTCTCGACAGGATCGGTGAGCTTTCTCATATTCTTTCTGCGATATTAGCGACGAGGTATATTTTCTTCATCTCTAATTTATTTTTTGATGAAATTTGCTGCTGCAATTTGATCCTAAATGCGATGATCTTTGCTGCCGTGGTGGCATTACCTTGCTACTTTGCTACTTTGCTGTCGGGGGTTGCATGTGGCTAGGGTTTCAAATTTGGGTGGTTTAGGGCATGTGCGGATAATATTGAATTTACTACAAGCTGGTTGCATGAATTCTTTGTATGGTGATTTATTCTTGTATGATGAATGTGAAGAATTGTGCATTCTAAAAAAAGCCCAATGATGATAAAATATAGGAAGAACGAAGGGATGGATTTTTGATGGAATTCATTTGTGATGAAATTCACACACGGTGGATGGCTTGCTAAGAATGTTCCCTTGAATCCCCATTTTGAATTTGACAATTTCAGATCCCTATTTCAGCTAAAAGTTTATGATTTGAATTGTGTTAAATCAAAAATCTGTAATCTTAAATTTTAAATGAGTTTTTGTGTTTTTTGGGAGTACATTGAGGAGAATTGTATCAGATTTTTGTGGCATGTCTCCTGTTGCATGTTGGGTTTTTGTTGATGTTATGTTTGGCTAATTGTATAATTTTTTGGGTCATGGCTCCTTCAGTCTGTTGTTGATGTTTTGGGATGGGAAGGTCATGGATAAATGAATCAGATTTTTGGGTCATGGCATTTATGTTGCAGTGTGTCATTTTTTGGTTATCAATTTTGGTGCATTGTAGCAGATTTTTGTGGCAAGGCTCCTTGTTGCAGGTAGGATTTATGGGGTGTTATTTATGGCTACATTGCAAATGTTTAACTTTCTCGCACCAAAGCAACAAAAGAAACCACAGTGGAACCGGCCCTTAGTTTTTGAGGCCATGGATCCTTGTTGCATTAAGGGAGTAAGTGGTTTTATTTTTGGCTAATTGTAGCAAATTTATGGGGTAAACAAAAATTTTGGTTTTTGGGGGCATGGCTCCTTGTTGCAGGTTTGGTTGATGGGGTGTTTTTTTGGGGTATGGATCCTTGTTGCATTATGGGTTTATGTGGTTTTCATTTTGGCTCATTGTATCATATTTTGAACCTAATACAAATTTTTTTGGATACGTGGTTTATGTGGTTTTTTGGTGATATTTTTGGGTCCTTGGTTTATATGTTTTTGGTGATATGTTTGTGTCCTTGGTTTATGGGTTTTGTGGTTTTATGGGGATATTTTTTGGTGCAAGGTATCAGATTTTTGGGCCATGGCTCCTTGTGGCAGTTTTGGTAAATGGGATGTAATTGATGGGGTATGTATCCTTGTTGCATTATGGTTGTATGTGGTTTTCTTTTTGGCTCATTGTATCATATTTTGTGGACTTGATTTTTGTGTTTTTGGGATATTTTTTGGTGCATTGAATCAGATTTTTGGGGCATGGCTCCTTGTTGTAGTTTTGGTTTATGTGGTTTTCTTTTAGGCTCAGTGTATCATACTTTTGGGGGCATTTTATGGGGTGACACTGCAGGAGCAACGACAAAGCAACCGCGTGTGTGACTATGATTACACATTATATCTGAGGGCTAATGATTTGGATATGCACAATTTTATCTGAAATGTGTTATTTATATGTATTATGTTATATATATAAATAACAGTAAATATATGTGTTATTCAATTAAGGGTGACATGGATACACAAGGAGACCATTCGGCTTGTGAGTTATGTACCGCTGCAGCGGCTGCAATATCATTTGTCGTAGTAGCCTTACAACTTCACGCAAATGCTAGGGCTGAACCTGTACCAAGAGAGCACTCAGCTATGCGGGATCATTATAGAAAATCCCACATGCGGAGAATTCTGTGGGGATCTGAAAGTAGCTGTTTGGACTACTTACGGATGTGAAGACATGCTTTCATGAATCTTGCAGCAATAATGCGTCAGCGAGATCTTCTCAAGGACATTATACAGGTATCCATCGAGGAGCAGTTGGCCATGTTCCTGCATATTATAGGTCACAAGTCAAAGAATAGAGTCATGTAAGTGGATTTTATTAGGGGAGGGGGGACCGTGAGCAGGTATTTTAACAAAGTTATGGGGGGCAGTGTGTGCAATTCGGGATATGTACATGAAGCAAGCAGCTAATGAGACGCCACCAGAGATAGTCAATAACTCCAATTGGTTCCCATTTTTTTAAGGTATGTGTGCTTACCTATATATGTCTCAGTCTAATAAGTATCATCGTGATGATTAAAAATTGGCCTCATTGATTACGTTATAGGACTGCATTGGTCTCATTGATGGGACTCACATAGATGCCATGCTATCAGCCAATCTCGTATCCCGCTTTAGAGGTCGTAAAGGGGTTACACAAAATGTGCTAGCAGCTGTTACTCCAAATAAAAGATTCACATACGTACTGGCCGGGTGGGAAGGATCCACAAATGATTTTACGGTCCTGAAAGATGCATTGTCTAAACTACCCCCTGGGGCTGCGAGTGTATGAAGGTAATATGCATAAATTTACATTTACATACGAAATACTTCTCTCAGAGATCGTTGGGTCATTGATTGGGTTATTTTTTCGAATGTAGGTAAATATTACCTTTGCGATGCTGGGTATACAACAATGCCAGGGTTCATATCTCCATACCGGGGCGTTAGATACCATTTGAAGGACCATACTGATCGGGTTCCTAGAAATAGAAGAGAGCTATTCAACCTATGCCATTCTACCTTACGATCAAAGATCGAGTCGACATTTGGTATCCTAAAGAACAAGTTTAAAATAATGGCAGTCAAGCCTCACTACACATTCAAAGGTCAGGTCGAAATCGTACTTGCTTGCAGTGTTTTGTATAATTACATCCAAATAGAAGTACCACATGACCCCCATCTAACTGAAGATGGAGATGGGGTTGAGGAGGATGTAGATGGTATCGATGACCATGATGATGATGTTATGGATCTGTCCCAACAGGTGCTCATTCGTGAACAAACCGAACAACGTGATCAATGGAAAATGCGTAGGGAGCAGATAGCTTGGGATATGTGGGTGGACTTCTGTAACAAAAAAATAACGGAAACACTATAGAGCATGGGCTATGAGGGGGTCGGCATATATTATTGCCTCCTATGACTGAACATTTTATTCTTGTATCAGACATATTGCATTAGTGTTGCTTTGTTGCTTGTTCCAAAAAATTTCATGCCTTTGCTTATCCACTATTTGCTTTACACTTATGCAATTTTATACTCAAATGCAGTATAGGTTCAGGTTATAGGATGGATGCGGATGGAGCTGAAGTAGACTTCCTCTTCTTCGAGGCAGTCTGCAGAGCCGAAGAAGATTTCGAATTTGCAGAAGCGTCGAGGAGAGGACCAAAGGGCATGGGCTCGTAACGAGTCAAGTCAACACCAAAATGACAGAAGACACGAGTCAGAAGACCACCGTAAGGAATGTGAGACGAGGAGGACGTGAACTCAACCTTGTCCATCCTATCAAGGAGGACACTGGCCCAGTTCACGGGCATGCCAGAGAAAATAGCATACATACACTTCAGGTTATCCTGAGACGGCTGGTCAGACGATCCTTATCGCGGCAGGATGTTGGACTTCACCACTAGGTGAACAGCCCAACCTCGTACTGAGAACATAGATGATCTGACACCCGAATCAAGAGCTAAAGGTACCTCTCAAAACATATCCTGGAGGACAGACTGGTCAAGATCGTCAATCTCGGAGATGCAGATATCAGTGGGGAGGGAACCAATAGAGGGAATCCTAAGAATAGTCCATAAGAGAGAGGGAGTGATCTGAATGTGGGTTCCCTGAACGATAGTATTGAGGATGCCGGTAGACGAATACTCACCACGAACACTTCACCAGAAATGGATAGGCTCTGGGGGACTCGCTCTGAGAGAAGCGAAAAAGATCGGTCAGGTGAGTAGCGGAAAGAATGTCAGAGAGTCTCTCAGCAGTGAAGGCGGGTAAAGCAATGTACCGCTCCCTAAGTAGGTTGATCCCTAGGAGAGAGTGAAACTTCGCCAGACAAAGATCGTCTCGGCAAACGGGAACTAGGGGATCAGAGGGGGGTACGTCAGGAGTCTCTTCAGACGAAATGGATACAGAAAGAGACACATGAGGGTTCTCAGCAACAGGCTCACTGATGCGAACACCAGCAGGCTTGCACTGATGATGGATCAAAGGCTGAGCATCACTAGAAGAAGCAGAAGGTGAGTAACCCGGCGAAAACGAACGCACGGGTGACTGGGCATGCATGTTTCGGGCTTTATAGGGTTTCTTTCTCTTGGCAATGAGTTTCTTGAGTGCCCTAGGACGTTTAAGAGCATCGATCTTCTCTTTTCCCTTTGGTTTAGGAGCCATGGAAACAAGAGAAGGAGAAACTAAAGTAAAGAAAAGAATCGACGAAGAGCAAGTAAGAGAAGCAAACCAAGTGGAAGCACAGATGATCGCAGAGAAGGAGATCGATGGCAACGACAGAACGCGAGCGACGACGACGAATAGGAGCAGTTCGACAGTTTTGGAAACGAAATCGACCGTTTTTGGAGAGGAAAACGAGCGGGAAGTTGAACAGTCGAAGCGGAGGAGAGAGAGTCGATATGGGGAAATGGTCACGTAACCTCGAATATAAAATTAGCGGAATGAATCTGAGCCGTTGGATCAAGGAATCGACGGCTCGGATCAAATCACTTGAACCGACACAACATAAGACAATCGACTGGAGAACAAATGTCAGTCGACTGGATGAAGTGATAAAATAAAAGCTCAGAGAGATGGGCAGTCGACTGGAAAGTAGCATGCAGTCGCCTGTCCACTGGACAGTCGACTGACATATACTCAACAGTCGGCTGGCCGAGAATTAAAACCGTTCACAAGAAAAAACAGAGAACACTGTAAGAATTCGACAGAGGGTACAGTCGCCTGATGACTAAAATGCAGTCACCTGTTAAATTAACAGTCGACTGTAAAACAGTCATCAGTCGGCTATGCGAAAGATACCAATTTTCATACAGAGGAGATAGAGTAGGGCAGTCGACTGTCGAAGGAAAGACAGTTGTCTGTCCTGGTCCAAAAGTGCACAGTGAGATAGAATTCCAGAGAATAAGAACACTCACCCTAGGACCTATACTCTAATCACAAAAACCATCGTAACATCATTATGAAAACAATAAATCCATGGAAACACAAATTACTCCAATCAAACTTAAAACTCATGAAATCAAATTAGTCACAATTGCCTTTCTTAAACTCATAAAACTATAAAGCACATGAAGAAAGACAATCAAAAAGATATGAGCTCAATAAGGAGTTATAACATGAAAGATTGAGCTTCTAGATTTCAGATTCACCCATAATTCCCAATTCTCCATGCAACCTCACAAATGAATCTTCTTTAAGAGGTTTAGTGAAGATATCGGCAATTTGTTTTTGGGTTTCAATGTACTCTAAGATGATGTCCTTCTTAGCTACATGATCATTTATAAAATGGTGTCTCACATCTATGTGTTTGGTACGGGAGTGGTGTACTGGATTCTTGGAAAGACAAATATCACTTTGGTTATCAACCATGATAGGGCAAGTATCACAATTGACACCATAGTCACTAAGAGTGTGTCTCATCCAAAGAACTTGTGTACATGCAAGACCCACGACAATATATTCCGCTTCAGTCGTGGACAATGACACCGAATTCTGTTTCTTAGAAAAACCAAGAAACTAAGGAATTTCCTAAGAAATGGCATGTGCCACTAGTACTTTTCCTGTCGGACTTGCATCTGGTAAAGTCGGCATCACTATATGAGATTAACTCATATGTGCTAGACTTAGGGTAGAGTAACCCATAATCTAGGGATTGATTGAGATAACGAAATATTCGTTTAACCGCAATCAAGTGTGACTCCTTAGGTCTTGCTTGATATCTAGCACAAAGGCATACGAAAAACATGATATCGGGCCTATTAGCGGTTAAGTAAAGTAAGCTACCGATCATACCTCGATATAGACGAACGTCTACATCTTTTCCGCTTTCATCCTTGTGTAGATGAGTAGTAGTACTCATGAGAGTCCTTTTGCTCGAAGACGATTCCATCCCGAATCGCTTAATAAGCTCCCGTGTGTACTTTGTCTGATGTATGAACGTGCCATTCTCCATTTATCGAATTTGCAATCCAAGGAAGTAGGTGAGCTCTCCCATGTGGCTCATATCAAACTCATCCTTCATAGACTTGAAAAATTCTTGACAAAGATTAAAGTTAGTAGAACCGAAAATAATGTCGTCTACATAAACTTGAATCAAAAGAATGTCATTTTCATAATTTTTAATGAAGAGCGTAGAATCAACTTCTCCCATTTTAAAACCTAAATTCAAAAGAAAGGTCTTAAGACGATCATACCAAGCTCTAGGAGCTTGTCTCAATCCATACAATGCTTTCTTAAGTTTGAAAACATGGTTTGGAATTTTTTTCATGAATAAAACCGGGAGGTTGAGAAACATAGACTTCTTCATTGACAAACCCATTTAAAATGCACTTTCAACATCCATTTGAAATAATTTAAAATTCTTCTAGGATGCAAAAGATAAAAGCAAGCTAATAGCTTCTAATCTAGCTACGGGGGCACAAGATTCTTCGAAATCAATACCTTCCTCTTGCTGGTAGCCTTGAGCTACTAACATTGCTTTGTTCCGTGTGATTACCTCGTTTTCATCCGTCTTGTTCTTAAAGATCCATTTGGTCCCAATAACTTGGTGACCACTTGGAAGAGGTACAAGTTCCCAAACTTCGTTTCTCTCGAATTGCATTAGTTTTTCTTCCATTGCCACTATCCAAGAGCTATCCTCACAAGCTTCTTGGATGTTCTTGGCTCAATGGTAGAGACGAATGCGCAATGAGAGAATTCTTCAATTCTTGATCTCGTTCGAACACCCACACCAATATCTCCAATAATTTGGTTATGGGGATGGTTGCAAACGGTCGGGTAAGCTTTGGGTATACCTGGATCACTAGGAACAACTTCAACAATTTCATTAGAAGTGTTAGTCTCAACAATATTATCATTAATCTTAACATTATTAAGAGAGTCACAAAGAATCTCTACATTATCATCATCAACATGAGGAAAATCAAAATCTTCATAAAACGATACGTGAAGTGATTCCTCAATCGTTGAAGAAGTTTTGTTGTATATCCGGTAGGCTTTGCTACATGTGGAATATCCAACAAAAATTCCTTCATCGGATCTTGGCTCAAATTTGTCTAAATTACCAAAGGTGTTCTTTATAAAACATTTCGAACCAAAAACACGAAAATATTTCACTTGAGGCTTTTTATCATAAAACAACTCAAAACAAGTTTTGTTTGTTCGGGGTCTCACTAGGATCCTATTGAGCACATAACATGCAGTGTGCATCGCTTCTGCCCAAAATTGTAGTCCTAAATGACTATCATAGAGCATAGTGTGAGCACACTCAATAAGAGTCCTATTCTTTCTTTCTACAACACCATTTTGTGGTGGAGCATGAGGAAAGAAAAAGTTATGAGTTATCCCGGAGTCATCACAAAACTTAGTAAAAGACTCATTCTCAAATTCTCCTCCATGATCACTATGAATAGTGATAATGGTGGATCCTAAAAGGTTCTGAATCTTCTTTGCAAATTTGGTAAACTCTTCATGAGCTTCATTCTTATTAGTTAAGAATGAAACCCAAGTAAATCTAGAAAAGTCGTCAACGACAACTAGTCCATAATGAGCATTACCTAAAGAAACGGTTCTAGTTGGCCCAAATAAATCTAGATGAAGAAGTTCTAGGGGCCTCTTAGAAGTAATCTCTTCTTTAAGATTAAATGAATATTTACTTAGTTTACCTTTTTGACATGAATCACAAAAGTTTTTCTTATTAAAAGCAATCTTAGGAAAACCTTTGACTAGATCATGCTTAGCTAACTTATATAAGTGCTTGAAGTGAACATGACCAAAACGGCGATGCCATAATAGTTGTTCACTTGTGTTAGCAACTAAGCAATGTTCTACGGTTTTAGGCAAGCTCAAATAATAAATATTTTTACGCCTAATACCAGAAAATAAAACATTTGAATCACAATCAACAATAGTACACAATCCTTCTCCAAAGTTAACCTTGTAACCTATGTCACAAAGTTGACTAATGGAAATGAGATTGTGACATAAACCACTAACAAGATAAACATTAGTAATTAGAGGTTTAGAAGGATTACCAACGATACCTACTCCAATGATGGTTCCCTTTTGATTACCTCCAAAAGTGACAGTTGCACCATCTTTGATGCTAATCACTTCGGAGAGCAATGAGGGATCTCCCGTCATGTGTTTGGAGCAACCGCTATCAAGAATCCATCCTTTCCCTTTAGAGCTAATAAGGTATTTATTGATCTTCTTCTTTCTCTTGGGTACCTATATAATATACCATAAGCTTATGGTACCCAATGTTTGTTGGGTCCAAGGGGATTAGCCCTTTGGAAGCCAAGTCCAAGTGGACTTCCGCTTCCCAACATAGTTATTATTTCTAATTACATCATGAAAGTAGGAATCAACATAAGCATTCCTAACATTTAGACTATTGTTCTTAGGACCCCAAATAGTGTACATCTTGGGAGTCCTATTCCTAGTTGCATGCATATGTGTTGGATTTCTATGTGGTGCATGCTTCTTAGGAATATGATTTCTAGCATATAGATGTGGTGGAGGATATGCATTGTACATTCTAGGATGATATGTATGCTTAGGAACATGCATATTATATGAAGCATAAGGATCATGCATGACATGTGGAGGATGAGCATACATGAAGGAATGATGCGTATGAGCATATGGGTGTGTAGGAGCACGTACATGAGTATTTCTCATGTGTGGTTGTGTACGTGTCCGTGGGTGCGGAGCATAAAATGTGTCATTATTATCCACTTGTGAAGTAGAATGTTTCCTACGTGGATGAGTGTTAGTGTACATAAAAGCATGGCCTTGCTTTTGGTTTCCACCCTTAGTGGGTTTCTTGCCAAAAGGAAGAGAAGGTGATGTGGTAACATTCTTGGTAGGATTGCTACCTATAGTGTCTTTGACACCACTTGTGGATGCACCGGAGGAAGGCATCACAAAATCTATAGTGACACCACTATAGGAGGTGCGAGTATTAGATGCATTTGCTTTTACAAATCCAAGGCCAACACGATGTGTGGCCGGAAATTGGTTTGCAAGCAAATCATCCAATTGTCCTTTTCCCTTATTGAATCTCACAATACGGGAGGACATGAGCTCATATTTCTCCTTTAAAGAAGAAATGTTGGTATCCAAGGTGGACACCCGTGCTTTGAGCTCGTGCACTTGGGTTTTAAGAGAGTCATTCTCTAAATCCAATTGTATGTGACGTGTAACTAGATCACTATTATCCTTGAGATGTGTTTGATTTAGTTGAGATTTGAGGGAATTCACCTCATCTCTCAAAGTGACATTTTGAGAAGCTAAGTTTGCTTTCTCAAGAGTTAAAGTATCAACAATGGTGTCATTGTTGATAATGCATGGAATGGATGACTTGCTAACATTTGATTTCTTTAAGCTAGTGTATCTAAGCATTAAAGATTGGTATTTAGCAAATAGTTCTTCATTAGCTATACGAAGTTCATCCATTGTTACCTCGGTGTCATCCGTGTCGGAGTCACTCTCATCCGAGAGTGGGTCTTCAAGTGCCATGAAACACATGTGGGCGCTCTCACCCTTCTCATCATCAGAATCACTTGATGAGTCATCACTTGAGTCATCAAAGGTACATACGAGTCCTTTCTTCTTGTCTCTCTTGTTCTTGTCGGACTTGTGGTACTTTGGTGCCTTCCATTTTTCTTTGTTGTTTAGCATTGGGCAATTCCTCTTGATGTGCCCTGGCTTATTACACTTATAACAAAGAGAGAAAGTAGCATTAGTAGACTCAAAACGTTTGTTTGAGGAAAATTTACCTTTGCGGAAGAAGCGTTGGAGCTTCTTCGCCATTTGGGCCATATCACTTTCGGAGGATGATGAATTGGCGTTGAATGCCAAAGCTTTCTTCTTGGCCTCCGAGGGATTCATCATGGCTCGAATCTTCAATCGGTTATTCCGTCTTACTTCGTAAGACATGAGAGTCCCGATGAGATTCACCACGGTGTAATTCTTCAAGTCATTGACCTCCTGTAACGGCCTGTATTTTCTAAGCGTATTATTTGTGCGTGCCCGTATTTTCGTTTTAACCATCCGGATGTTTTCGTACGCGAGTTCTATGTTTGTGCGTCAACACGAGCGCGTATCCGTTCTTCGTTCTACCGTATCATCATTAACCGACTATCGATTTTCACTAATTACCTTAATTTAATTACCGTAGCCTAATTACAAATTTCTAATCACTTTTAACTTTGCTAATTACCATATTTATTTTAATAATTACACCTTGCTTAATTACTTATTTAACTTAACAATTAATTACACTTTTGCCATTGGATGAAAACATTTTAACCCTAGCTATTAACCCCTAATGAATTCCACCGTTTGGGTGGGTGAGATCCAACATGAAAATTTAATCCCTCCCCACAACCAGCTCCTCTCCCTTCAATTTGTCTCCCTCATCCACTGTTGTATTTCAACAACAGTGAGGAACGTTGCCAACGACCATCTCCCTGCAAACCCTCCTCATTCCCTACAACCTGCAAGTCTCCTCCTTCACTGCAACCCAAAAACAATCTCCCCTGCAAACCAATAGTCTTCTCCCCTACAGAGTTCTCCGAGCCAAAACACAAGCCTGAAACCCAACATTCAAACGAAAATCAGCCTTCCCCGAAATCAGCTTCCCAAATCCTTCCCAAAAACAAAATCAGAATCAAATGAACCCCAAACTGAAATCTAGAGAGGAGAAATCAGAAAACCCAAATTCAGATCTTTACAAATCAATTTCAGAATTCTTACAAATCAAGCCCTAACCAAACTCCATCTCCTTCCCTTCTTCTCCTCCTCCCTCTCCCTCACCTGGGAATCGCCACCGCCGGCCTCACCCACGCGCGCGCCGCCCCAGCTGCCGCCGGACCCCGCCTGCAACCGCCTGGACCCGCCGGAGCGCCGTGCCGCCGTCGCCGTGAACCGCCAGGCCGCCGGCCCCCTCGCGCGCAGCCGCCGGCCGCCGGAGAAGCCGCCCGCCGCCGGAGACCGCTGTGCGTGGCCACCTCTCCTTCCGCGCGGTGAGAAGCCCTTCCCTTTGCGCTTTTTCATGAGATCCCTGGCTGCCATCGAAGAGGAATGAAAAACAAACAAACAAAAAAAACAGAAAGGGAAAAGAAAGAGGCAGGGAGAGAGAGAGTCTGTGATAGAGAGAAAGGGAAAACGACCTTAATAAATGATAGGGAGGTGGAGAGATAACGAAGGGTATTATATTAAAATGTGTTGGGTTGGTGAAACTAATATATCAGTAGTTAGGAGTATTATTGAATGTAATATCAACCTCACAATTAGCTTACGGTAAGTTAGTATTAGTAGGATGTTGGTGTTAAAATTTAAATGTTAATTGTTCGTATTATTTAATTTTAGCATCTTAATATTGTTAAATGATGTTAAGTTAATAATATTAATATAAAATAACGTGTGCCATGTTAGTATGACCCTATACAACGTTACACTAGCCGTAGAACCGGACAAAATTGGGCGAACCCAATTCGTGTGTTAATTTAATATTGCACGCATTTACAAAATATCTAATTCATTATTTGTTTAACTAAAACAGAGAACCACTATTACCGTAACGAAGTAACCATCGGGACAAACCCAACGGCACCAAAATCACCGAAAACAGGCAAGTATGCAATTTATAGTGGATTTGTCAATGTAAATACTCTTTTAGCTCTCTGCATGCAAAGTTCCATAACTAAATTTTCAAGTCGCATTCGTTAAATTCACATGCTCAGGATTTTGTTAAATTGTTGTAAATATTACTCGATACTCTTGCAACCATGGAAATTATTGTGTAAAGATAAATGGACACATTATTAAATTCGTGCTTGTAATTCGTGGTCACATTATTTAATTGCTGCATGTCTCAAAATGACTAACAAGAGAGTGACATCGTGAAATCGTGCGCCTCGAAGGCGAAATCGTGACTTTCGTGATGTCATGTGAGTTGACTAGGCTGGCTCGTGTTCCAGAACAAACATTGGGGTGGGGTTAGGGTTGTGCGGCCACTAGGCGTATGACGGGGTACTCTCTTCAAGGGCACCACCCGTATGCGGTGGGTTAGCGCCAAGCACGGTAAGCCCCCGTGTGAAGAACGACCCACTCATCACGTCCTACCGGCGAGAACCCTATTATAGATGTGTGAAACTAACTCGAAACTTGCAAAGTGAAATTGTTACCTCAGTGAAATTTTTATCTCAGTGAAATTGACATGTTTACTTTACTCGTCAGATTGTTTAGAACTGCATGATAGGATGTGTTTACTTTAAAATCAGCATGCTCAAACTTTTATTGTTATCTCGTTTAAATTATAATTGCCTCTTAAATTCAGTATAAATTTGTATATCTTGCCTTGGGTTCTAACATCTTCTTGCAGACCCTTGCTGACATACATTCATGTTTTTGGATGTATGTCAGATCCCGAGCTTGAGTATCAGGAGGTTCCTTACGAGACACCTGACTTGGAGAGTCAGGAGTTCGCTGTAGACGCCGAGTTTCTCCCTGCGGAGAACTAGTGGGCTATTCCATTGCTGCTTGTCGTAGTTTGCTTTCCGTTGTTGTGTGTACATTATCTTTGTTGTATTTCGGCCCAGCTGAGGCTTGTTGTTTTCATTTCATGTACGGACACTTATTATTTCTGGCTTGTAATGTATGAATAATTCTGGTTGTTCTGAAAAGCGTGCAAAGGACCTGCCCTTGTGTTTTACCACAGACGCTTCATGAACCTGAGTTTCACCGCTCCGGTTCAAGCGGACCTCAGTAACGCTCTTGCTTCCGTCGTTTTGGGAAGCGGGGCGTTACAGGTTTTAGTGGTGGCCCATGCAGGTCCGTCTCTTTGCATTTGCGAATTCAGAACAATGAGAATATTTTCATCGGCCAAACATCTACAGATTCACGTACACGAGATTAACTCGGGGTTTTCCTATCTCAGAATGGCTGAGGAACGAAGCACCCAAAATGGACCCGTACCTGCTGGAGGCGGAAGTGACGACATCCGCCAGATGCTTGGAGTTATGAAGGAAATGCTTGAGGTTCAGCACCACTTGGTCCAGCAGGGACGTCAGGCTGCACCAGTTGCTCCACCACCTCGCTATGAGCCTGGAGCCAAGCAGTTCAAGGAGATGCATCCGACGAGCTTCTCTGGACGAGAGGGCCCACTAGCGGCCAAGGAATGGCTTCGCAAGATTGCGGATAACTTGGGTCTTGCCCGAATCAATCCGAACGATTGGGTAGACCTCGCCAAGCAGCAGCTGACAGACAATGCACGTCATTGGTGGGATGCTGAAGAGGCTAGGCTGATCAAGCCGATTCTTTGGGCTACTTTTCGTCAGAGGTTTGACGCCCAGTACTTCCCGAAGTCTGCAAAGAGGGAGATGCAGCAGCGCTTCATCAACCTGGAGCAAGGCACCAGGACAGTCGATGAGTATGAGGCCGAATTTACCATGCTGAGTCGATTCGCCACTACACTCGTAGCAGACGAGGAGGACTGTGCGCACCGCTTTCTGCAGGGCTTAGACCTGGACATACAGGAGATATTGTCCGGGCACACCTTTACTACTCATGAGCAAGTCCTAGTGGCCGCGAAGCAGCGCGAGCAGGTAGTTTATCAGAAGCGAGCACGTCAGGCGGGCAAGCGCCCGATGGAGCCACAGAGGAGTGCACCTAGGCCCGGCTTTCGTCCTGTTCAGACCACACCGTTCAAAAGGCCAGCTGCACCTATCCCCAACCGAGCTGAGTTGGTTTGCCATTTCTACGGCAAACTTGGTCATGTGAAGAAAGACTGTAGGAGGATGCTGAATCAGTGTTTGGTCTGTGGATCGCCTTCTCATGCTGTAAAGGATTGTACCCGCGGTTCTCGACCCGTGCCTCCTGGAGCACCTGGACCCGCTCAGAGGACCGCACCGGCACCAGGACAGCGAGGACCACCTTTAGTTCCACAGGATCGGGCCTTTCAGCAGGCCAATCCGCCGAAGCGCCGAGCTTTCAATATGACAGCCGTTGAGGCTGAAGCTGAGGACGACGTGATTGCAGGTAACCCCTAAACTAGTATTCCTTATTTATGCATTTGTGTTTGATTAGTTATATCCATGTTAATCTAGTTGCATGTTATCCTTAGGCGTCATCTTAGTTTCATCTCACCCGGCCTTGACCCTATTCGACTCTGGAGCTTCCATGTGCCTCCTATCTCGGAAGTTCGTAGTCGAACACTCGATACCCACCTATACACTTCCCGAGTGTTGGAATATTACAACTGGGAACGGTGTAGTGAAGGTTGCACTAGGATGTAGACCATGCCCGTTGGTAGTTAGTGGACACGAGTTATATGCTGACTTCATTGTCCACGACCTACCCAACTTTGATGCTATTCTAGGCATTGACTGGTTAGGAGCTTTTTATGCCACGATCGACTGTCGCCGGAAGAAAGTGGTATTCGAAATTCCTGACCACCCAGTATTCGAATTTGTCAGCGGAGGACGTTCGCTTGGACCTGTCAAGTTCCGAGCCCAGCCGTACAGTTTGACTATTGCATCCATGATAGCTGAGCCTGAGAAGCCTGCAGTAGTGAGAGATTTTGAAGAAGTCTTCCCTGAAGACATTTCTGGATTGCCGCCTGACCGAGCATTGTAGTTCAGCATTGATCTTATGCCAGGAGCTCAACCAATTTCGAAGGCGCCTTACCGTATGGCTCCTGCAGAGTTAGAAGAGCTGAGGAAGCAGTTGGATGAGCTAATGCAACAGGGTTTCATTCATCCCAGCGTATCTTCCTGGGGTGCCCCCGTCTTGCTGGTGAAGAAGAAGGATGGATCGAGGGGGATGTGTGTTGATTATCAGGAGCTGAACAATGTCACAGTGAAGAACAAGTACCCGCTGCCCCGTATTAATGATATTTTCGATCAGCTTGGTGGATCGAGAGTATTTTCAAAGTTGGATCTCCGAAGCGGATATCATCAAGTCAGAGTCAAGAAGGAAGACGTGCCCAAGACAGTTTTTCGTACTAAGTACGGGCACTACGAGTTCGTTGTCATGCCGTTTGGTGTGACCAACGCTCCTGCTGTGTTCATGAATCTCATGAACCTTATCTTTTACGACTTCCTCGACAAGTTCGTGGTGATCTTTATTGATGACATCCTGGTGTACTCGAGGAGCGAGGAGGAGCATGCAGAGCACTTGAAGATGGTATTGGAGACGCTCCGTCACCATAGACTATATGCCAAGTACAGCAAATGCGAGTTCTGGCTGGACAGAGTTGCATTTCTTGGGCATGTGGTATCAGGAGCTGGTATCTCAGTAGATCCGGAGAAGGTCAGAGCAGTCAGTGAATGGCCTACACCCCGATCGGCATCGGACATCAGGAGTTTCCTCGGATTGGCTGGATACTACCGCAGATTTATCAAGGATTTCTCGAGGATAGCTGAGCCGATGACAAGATTGACGAGGAAGGATGTTAAGTTCAGTTGGTCAGACTCTTGTGAGCAAGCTCTTTCTACTTTGAGGGAGAGACTGACATCTGCACCAGTCTTAGCTATTCCAGACAGAAGCGGAGGCTTCGAGATTTTCTGCGACGCATCAGGCAAGGGACTTGGATGCGTTCTACACCAGCACGGTCATGTAGTCGCTTATGCTTCTCGACAGTTGAAGATCCACGAGAAGAATTATCCGACTCACGACTTAGAGCTAGCTGCAGTCATCTTTGCTTTGAAGATTTGGAGGCATTTCTTACTGAGTGAGAAAGTGAAAATTTTCACTGATCACAAAAGTTTGAAATATATATTCACTCAGAAGGAGCTGAATATGAGACAGCGTAGATGGTTGGAATTGATGGCAGACTACGACATCGATCTTCAGTATCATCCAGGGAAGGTGAATGTCGTACCGGATGCCTTGAGTCGACTGCCCGAAGTGATGATTCTCACAGCTCAGTGGAGATTGCAGCAGGATCTGCGAGAGATGGATGTTGAAGCCGTCCTACCTGGAGTCACGTCGTCATTGATGAGCATGCAGATTCAATCGACGATTGTGGATCGGATCAAGACTGCCCAAGATGGAGATGCTAAATTGAAGAAGATCAAAGAGCAAGTTGAAGCAGGACTTCGGACAGATTTTCTGATTCATGAGGATGGATCTTTGAGATATGGTAGTGGAGTCTGCGTGCCTGCAGGAGATATCAGAGAAGAATTGATGAATGAGGCTCACAGTTCTCCTTATTCTATTCATCCTGGAGGTACGAAGATGTACAAGGACCTTCGTCAGAATTTCTGGTGGCATGGGATGAAGAGAAGTGTGGCACGTAGCGTTGCCAAGTGTCTTGTGTGTCAGCAAGTGAAGGCTGAACATCATCGCACTGCTGGACTACTACAACCCCTGCCAATTCCGGAGTGGAAGTGGCAGCACATCACGATGGACTTCGTGACTGGCTTACCTCGGAGCACCAGGCAGAACGACGCGATCTGGGTCATCATCGATCGATTGACCAAGTCTGCGCACTTTATACCTTTCTGAGTTGGGCAATCCACAGAGATATTAGCAAGGAAGTATATGGAGGAGATCGTGTGCTTGCATGGAGTCCCGGTGAGCATTGTATCAGATCGTGATACGAGGTTCACGTCTCAATTCTGGAAGAGTCTGCAGACCAATCTGGGTACCAGTCTGAAGTTCAGCACTGCGTATCACCCGCAGACGGATGGACAATCGGAGCGCACTATTCAGATATTGGAGGACATGTTAAGAGCTTGCATGTTAGATCTCAAGGGTTCGTGGGAGGATCATCTGCACCTGGTGGAGTTCTCCTACAACAACAGTTATCAGGCTAGCATTGGCATGGCGCCATTTGCTGCTCTCTACGGAAGAAAATGTCGTTCGCCACTGAGTTGGGACGACGTAGGTGATAGAGAGCTCTTGGGGCCAGAGATGATCGTTGAAGCAGTTGATGTTGTGCGTGATATCAGGGACAAGCTTCGGATTGCCCAGGACCGTTATAAGCATTGGGCAGATGCTAAACGGCGTCCTTTGGAGTTTCAGCCGGTAGATCATGTGTTCCTGAAGATCTCTCCGAATCGAGGGGTGATCCGATTTGGGAAGAGAGGCAAGCTTAGCCCGAGATTTATTGGACCTTTCGATGTGCTAGAGCGAGTTGGAGAGGTAGCTTATCACTTAGCACTACCACCGTCTTTAGAGGGAGTTCATGACGTCTTCCATGTGTCCCAGCTCCGTCGTTATATCAGCGACCCTTCTCATGCTGTGGACTACTCTGAGATTACAGTCCGACCGGATTTGACTTATGAGCAGCAGCCGGTGCAGATCTTAGACCAACGTCAGAAAGTCTTCTGGAACAGGACTATCAATCTAGTCAGAGTGATGTGGCGTCGTGACTCGCCAGGAGAGTCTACCTGGGAGCGGGAAGATGAGATACGAGAGCGTTATCCATATTTGTTCCCTACTCTTTAGCGGATAAGAATTCCGAGGGCGGAATTTTTCTTAAGGTGGGTAGAATGTAACGGCCGGTATTTTCTAAGCGTATTATTTGTGCGTGCCCGTATTTTTGTTTTAACCATCCGGATGTTTTCGTACGCGAGTTCTATGTTTGTGCGTCAACGCGAGCGCGTATCCGTTCTTCGTTCTACCGTATCATCATTAACCGACTATCGATTTTCACTAATTACCTTAATTTAATTACCGTAGCCTAATTACAAATTTCTAATCACTTTTAACTTTGCTAATTACCATATTTATTTTAATAATTACACCTTGCTTAATTACTTATTTAACTTAACAATTAATTACACTTTTGCCATTGGATGAAAACATTTTAACCCTAGCTATTAACCCCTAATGAATTCCACCGTTTGGGTGGGTGAGATCCAACATGAAAATTTAATCCCTCCCCACAATCAGCTCCTCTCCCTTCAATTTGTCTCCCTCATCCACTGTTGTATTTCAACAACAGTGAGGAACGTTGCCAACGACCATCTCCCTGCAAACCCTCCTCATTCCCTACAACCTGCAAGTCTCCTCCTTCACTGCAACCCAAAAACAATCTCCCCTGCAAACCAATAGTCTTCTCCCCTACAGAGTTCTCCGAGCCAAAACACAAGCCTGAAACCCAACATTCAAACGAAAATCAGCCTTCCCCGAAATCAGCTTCCCAAATCCTTCCCAAAAACAAAATCAGAATCAAATGAACCCCAAACTGAAATCTAGAGAGGAGAAATCAGAAAACCCAAATTCAGATCTTTACAAATCAATTTCAGAATTCTTACAAATCAAGCCCTAACCAAACTCCATCTCCTTCCCTTCTTCTCCTCCTCCCTCTCCCTCACCTGGGAATCGCCACCGCCGGCCTCACCCACGCGCGCGCCGCCCCAGCTGCCGCCGGACCCCGCCCGACCCTGCCTGCAACCGCCTGGATCCGCCGGAGCGCCGCGCCGCCGCCGCCGTGAACCGCCAGGCCGCCGGCCCCCTCGCGCGCAGCCGCCGGCCGCCGGAGAAGCTGCCCGCCGCCGGAGACCGCTGTGCGTGGCCACCTCTCCTTCCGCGCGGTGAGAATCCCTTCCCTTTGCGCTTTTTCATGAGATCCCTGGCTGCCATCGAAGAGGAATGAAAAACAAACAAACAAAAAAAACAGAAAGGGAAAAGAAAGAGGCAGGGAGAGAGAGAGTCTGTGATAGAGAGAAAGGGAAAACGACCTTAATAAATGATAGGGAGGTGGAGAGATAACGAAGGGTATTATATTAAAATGTGTTGGGTAGGTGAAACTAATATATCAGTAGTTAGGAGTATTATTGAATGTAATATCAACCTCACAATTAGCTTACGGTAAGTTAGTATTAGTAGGATGTTGGTGTTAAAATTTAAATGTTAATTGTTCGTATTATTTAATTTTAGCATCTTAATATTGTTAAATGATGTTAAGTTAATAATATTAATATAAAATAACGTGTGCCATGTTAGTATGACCCTATACAACGTTACACTAGCCATAGAACCGGACAAAATTGGGCGAACCCAATTCGTGTGTTAATTTAATATTGCACGTATTTACAAAATATCTAATTCATTATTTGTTTAACTAAAACAGAGAACCACTATTACCGTAACGAAGTAACCATCGGGACAAACCCAACGGCACCAAAATCACCGAAAACAGGCAAGTATGCAATTTATAGTGGATTTGTCAATGTAAATACTCTTTTAGCTCTCTGCATGCAAAGTTCCATAACTAAATTTTCAAGTCGCATTCGTTAAATTCACATGCTCAGGATTTTGTTAAATTGTTGTAAATATTACTCGATACTCTTGCAACCATGGAAATTATTGTGTAAAGATAAATGGACACATTATTAAATTCGTGCTTGTAATTCGTGGTCACATTATTTAATTGATGCATGTCTTAAAATGACTAACAAGAGAGTGACATCGTGAAATCGTGCGCCTCGAAGGCGAAATCGTGACTTTCGTGATGTCATGTGAGTTGACTAGGCTGGCTCGTGTTCCAGAACAAACATTGGGGTGGGGTTAGGGTTGTGCGGCCACTAGACGTATGACGGGGTACTCTCTTCAAGGGCACCACCCGTATGCGGTGGGTTAGCGCCAAGCACGGTAAGCCCCCGTGTGAAGAACGACCCACTCATCACGTCCTACCGGCGAGAACCCTATTATAGATGTGTGAAACTAACTCGAAACTTGCAAAGTGAAATTGTTACCTCAGTGAAATTTTTATCTCAGTGAAATTGACATGTTTACTTTACTCGTCAGATTGTTTAGAACTGCATGATAGGATGTGTTTACTTTAAAATCAGCATGCTCAAACTTTTATTGTTATCTCGTTTAAATTATAATTGCCTCTTAAATTCAGTATAAATTTGTATATCTTGCCTTGGGTTCTAACATCTTCTTGCAGACCCTTGCTGACATACATTCATGTTTTTGGATGTATGTCAGATCCCGAGCTTGAGTATCAGGAGGTTCCTTACGAGACACCTGACTTGGAGAGTCAGGAGTTTGTTGTAGACGCCGAGTTTCTCCCTGCGGAGAACTAGTGGGCTATTCCATTGCTGCTTGTCGTAGTTTGCTTTCCGTTGTTGTGTGTACGTTATCTTTGTTGTATTTCGGCCCCGCTGAGGCTTGTTGTTTTCATTTCATGTACGGACACTTATTATTTCTGGCTTGTAATGTATGAATAATTCTGGTTGTTCTGAAAAGCGTGCAAAGGACCTGCCCTTGCGTTTTACCACAGACGCTTCATGAACCTGAGTTTCACCGCTCCGGTTCAAGCGGACCTCAGTAACGCTCTTGCTTCCGTCGTTTTGGGAAGCGGGGCGTTACACCTCCTCAATGGCGATTGCTCTTCTTTCCCATTTGGAGGTCATCCCCATGATGATCTTCCTTACTTTTTCAGGTTCGGTGTAGATTTGGCCAAGGGCTTCCAATTCATTTGTGATGTCGGAAAAGCGTCCGTACATCGACGCAATGCTCTCATTTTCCTGCATGTGAAACAAGTCGAAGTTTTGCACGACAACATATAACTTTGAAAGCTTTACCTTATTCGTTCCCTCGTGGGTAACGATGAGATGGTTCCAAATTTGATATGCACTCTTACATGTGCATATCTTGTTGAACTCATTTAGGTCCAACGCACAATGAAGAGCGTTCATTGCTTTATCGTTGTTGACTTCGACGGACTTCTCGGAAGTCGTCCATTTCTCGAAGTCATCTTCGGCGGGCTCGACGTACTCCTTGTGGAGAGTTCTCCAAAGAGAAGCACTCCTAAGGAATGTCTCCATCCTACACTTCCAATAGCCAAAATTAGTATCATTGAAACGTGGAGGACGTACCGTAGATTGACCTTCGAACAGAGTGGACGCTCCATCACGGTCGTGATTATTGTACGAAGGCGGAGGAGGAACGTTGTTGTTGTTGGATGAAATAGATGAAACCTTGCGCTCTGATACCAATTGTAAGGATCATGTCTATGGGGAAAACACAAGAAGGGGGGTTGAATAGTGTTTGTGCAAATTTAAAAGGAATTTACGCCAAATAAAATGCAATCCAACAAATAGTGCGGAATAGAAAAATGACCCAAAGAGAAACACACGCAAACGCAGATATGTTTCAAGGGTTCGGATTACCGAAGTCAATTCCTGACTTGTTCCCGGTAATCCTACGTCCCTACCACCCGGATACCACCGGATACTCAAGTTAGAACCCTAACTTGAGGTTTCCTTATAGCCCACTTGTTGCAACCCTACAAGTGCAATCGAATACAATCGATGTCCTTGACTCCCACAACCAGGGAGCAAGCAAAACCACTCTCACAACCGAGAGCACAATTCAAATAACGAAAGTTATGAAATATGAAAGCAACACTTACAATCACCTATGCCTTGAAGTAGTACTTGAAGGAGAAGTGTGATGTGTGTTGAAGAACTCTCTTGGAAGAGAGGAGAAAGCCCTTTCTCTTGACTGCACCAATTGCCTAGAAGATCAATCTTTGGTTCTAGGTTGGAGAGCAAAAGAACAAGATTTGGAAATACTTAGGGCTTTGGATTTGAGAGATTTGATCTTTGGAAATGAAAGCTTGAAGGATTTTGCAATGAATGAGTAACCTTCCAATTAAACAGTAGAAGCTCTATTAATAGCTTTCTCAAATCCACAAAACAGTTTAGGCAAAAACCCAATCGAAATCCGTGAGAAAAATCTCAACAGATATAATCTGAACTCGTGACAGTCGACTGTCAAACAATCCACAGTCGACTGTTGCACAGTCAGCAAGGGTAGGTGAGAATTTATAACAGTAACTTACCACGTGGACAGTCGACTGAGGAAGCAAAGACAGTCGTCTGTAAATTCCACAGGCGACTGTACATCCTTCGACAGGCGACTGGCCGAGAGAAGAGTAAGTTAGATAAAATACTGGAAATCTCACAAGATACAGGACAAACGACTGATGCACGGAACACAGTTGACTGTTAATCAGAACAGGCGACTGTATATCCTTAAACAGACGACTGTCAAAGTCAGGAGAAATTTCCAGAGAGCTGAGTCAAAGAATTGACTTACAGACAGACGTCTGTTGCAGCATAGACAGTCGACTGATCTAGTAGACAGTCAACTGTATATACATCATAAGTCGACTGGCCGTAGAAATCAGATCAAACAGAGTTTGGGCATGGAGAGACATGCGACTGATTTACAATACACAGTCGACTGTCACTGGGACAGGCGCCTGTGTGTCGTTCAACAGTAGCCTGTGCGAAATAATCAGAGAAGGACCAAAACTACATTGTAATAGTCTTTGCATAACAAGCGACTGTAGAACAAAACACAGTCGACTGTTGTTGAAACAGGCGACTGTAAACTATTAAGCAGTCGGCTGTTATAAACAATCCTAGCACAAACAAAATAGAGTTGAATTGGGATCAAAGGACAAATGTCTAAAGATGTCCTATGACAGAATGTAGATGTGTGTGAGTGCTCCATCAAAGTTCTACTTCTAAGCTACATACTAGAAGAGATAAAAGAAAAATTACATTGACGAAAAATCTCTTCTTTCTATCGTATGAGCTTGAAGTCTTTACGGAGCTTCAATCATCAATCTACGATCATCCAATTCATATCATTTGCCTTCAATTAGGTTTGAGAGTCATCCATTGCTAGTTGATCTTCATAATAAGCTTAGGCAATGGATTAACTACAAAATAGGGGATTAGTCACAAGTATTTATGTTTGCTCATCATTAACACCAAGTAGGGAGAAGTCCAATACTCAACATGTTTATGTGGTTGTTAATTTTGGATCATGGTATCAGATTTTTGGGGCTTTGCTCCAGGTTACAGTTTGTGTGTATGGGTTGTTAATTTTGGATCATGGTATCAGATTTTTGGGGCTTTGCTCCAGGTTGCAGTTTGTGTGTATGGGTTGTTAATTTTGGATCATGGAATCAGATTTTTAGGGCATTGCTCCAGGTTGCAGTATGTGTGTATCGGTTGTTAATTTTGGTTCATGTTATCAGATTTTTAGGGCCATGTTGCAGGTTGCAGTTTGTGTTTATGTGGGTTGGTAATTTTGGCTTATTGTATCAGATCGGTTGGCATGGCTCCTTGTTATGGTTTACATATAGCCCAATGATGAAGATGATTATTTGATCCCAATGTCCCTTGGTTATGCATAATAGTTGGTATTAGGCTTGATGGTTCCATTACTCCCCAATGATGTATATTCGTGAGAAACATTGAAAATCATATGAAATGATATGGACTGTATGCATCGATATATGAGATGAGCGGATGTTAAATGAGGGGGTGATATGTGATGGAGCAACTACCTATTACCAACTATTTATCTTGATAAAATTAATTTCTTCCTGAGGGCTTATGTATATTTTGCATACAACCAGCAATCTGGAGCCATGCCACAAAAATCTAATACAATGATCCAAAATTAACAACCCATAAACACATACTGCAACCTGGAGCTATGCCCCAAAAACCAACTTATGCCTGATGATGATGAACACTAAATAAGAAAATTGACCCTATGAAAAGAAGATATATGGGTATTTGGCTGGAAGGTTCATTTATAATGAGCAATCGCCATATACCTTCTGCTGTTCACGCTACAAAACATGTTTACCTGAGAGCACAAGTCAAATAATTTTTATTTGACTCGGGTATGGAGCAAGTTGGTCTGGTTATGGATTTAGCAAATGTTAATTTTTTGCAGTTTATTTCTGAGTTTTTATGGATTTATCCGTTTCTTTTTTGGGTTCTTCATTTGTTTGTATCAGTTTGAAGTGTTGCTTCTTGATGCAATTGTGCATGTAGCCTTGAGACTTAAAATTGTTTTTTAATATTTATTTGTATATATGTTGCATGCCTCCGTTGTCAATCTTTATTTCTTGCAAGGTACAAATGAGCACCGGTTCCAGCCAGTCTATTCAATCCAGACCCAGACTTCCTACAGTGTCTCAGTTGGATCCAGATGATGATGACATCAAGTTTTGCCATTGTCGGATACGGGTTCCCAGGAGGACATCATGGACAAGAAATAATCCTGGCCGTCGCTTTTGGAGCTGTCCTGTGCGAGGGAATAATAAATGCAACTACTACGAATGGAAGGATCCACCTCACTCAGAGTGGTCCACTTATGTGATACTACAGTTGCTTGATGAGCTTGCAAGAAGCCCGACCCACACATCCTCTTCCACAGCGGTATCTGATAGGCGGCTTTTGGAGATTGAGGGGCGGTTGGCGAGGAAAATGGACACCATTCTCTCCGAATACAATACCATTAAGTTGGTTTTGTATGTGATCTTAGGCTTTCTGCTATCTTTGTTACTGTTGTTTATTATAGCGATGAAAATGTAAAACTTTATTTCTGTATGTTGGGATGTCAGATGATACTTGTAATATATATATTATATGTATTTTGGGTATGTTGACCTATTATGGAATGTGACTTTGGTTTGTGCTATCTGATATGAGCTCTTTGATGTGCATTTAAAAAGATACACCATTTTTGCTTCCAGTTCATTAAATTGTATTTTTATTTCTGTTGGTTGCGTTGCTTGTCGTCCTTACGTTTCTAATTATTCGGCCTTATTTAATTAAATATTCCTTTGTTAAATTCGGTATTTTAAAATTTAATTATGTAAATTGTATTTAAATATGTTTAGTCAAGTAGTAATTTATTTCATATTTAATAGTTATTTAATTAATAATTAATTAACTCATGGGTTTTCACAAGTTAATTGCCCAAATGCAGTTGGTGGTACTCTCACCACAAATCACCATAACCAACTTTCTCACTTTACTCAACCAACTTTCCCAATACCCATATAACCAAAGAAACACACTACTTTACTATGGGCCCCACAAAAAAAACTCCTCTCCACTTTCCAACCCAAAGCAACCAAAAGAAACACACTACTCATCTTCTCTCTCTTCAAAATTTCTCCTTGGATTTACTATTCCAAACAGTAAATCCTCCCCCAAAAACAACCGCGTGGAACATGCCCTAAAAAGAATGTGCTAGGATATTACAATAACAAACCCAACAAAAGCAGTAGCCAAACTCATGTTCGTTAGGGCATGTTAGGTTTTATGGGTCTCGGCTGAGAATCACAAAGAAGTGGGCACATGAACATTTGTTTATGGGCCTGAGAAATTTTCTTCGTCGTGTTTTCCCGCGATTGTATTTGGCGCGTTAAAATTGGTGGCTGATGTGCCCAGTGCCACGTCAACAATTTCTACCCAACTTCATTCAGCAAAATTTCACGTATTGCGGGTGAGGTTCTGATCTGAGACGGCGGGGCCCACATGATATACACCAAAAAAACAAACATTTTCCATTTTATTTTCACTCTATTCTAACTTGTGCTGCACAATTTTTATATTTAACTTTCTAGAATCGAGCTCCGGCGTTCATCTTAGTGAGTTTGAATCACACTACCCTCTATCCTCTTTGATTTTTCTTTATTTTCCAGCTTTTAGAGCTCCGATGGATAACTGGCTTCTCCGTGTTTGAGGTTAAGCGATCAGGACGGATGCACCGGTGTTCCACGACCTATGTTTCCTGCTTTCCGATGTATCAAAAAAAACTTTCTAAAATCAACTTTTCATACCTATCCAGATACAAAAAATATCATGGGTCCGGCATCAACTTTTCAACCACCCACTCTAAACTCACTTTTAACCCTAACAAACAAAAAAATGTACTCCTTTTTTCAAACTCGGACCATGCACACCATCAAATTTCCATGACAGACGTTCATCCAACCAAGCAGCTCTCCCACTACCAAGTGTTAAAATGATTGATGGTGAGAAAGGCGTTTGTTTATTTTCCACATCGGCGAGGGGCCCTCCGTTGCTGTCACTCAATTGGATTATTCGTCCAATTGTGACTATAATTTATTGCAGTTGCCTTTCAAACTTTGCTGCTTGTCCTTCAATTTTGTGTTGTCACCCACTACGTGAGCCGACATTTCCTCAGTCAGGGGAACGCCAAGTGTGTCGTGGTGCTTTTGCACATGGATGCTGCAGGTCAGAGCGCTTGTCATTATTGAAGCTTTTGTAAGAGCACACATTCTCCGCAGGGATGAAAACAGGTCGGATCGAATCGGGTCGGGGCTATCCCCCAACCCTGATCATACGGGCTTTTGGGCAGGTCATTTACTTATTTTAATTACATTAATGATACTTGTGTATTAACAATAACATATCAAACATAAATATATACTTTGGAAAGGGTTTAAGGGTTTAAGGGGCGATTTAGGGGCGGTTGTCACCGCCGGCTGACCGGCCGGTCCCCAGGCGTCTGATCTCTCGCGATCGTCACGGCGTCACACGGCGTCGAATCTCTAGAGTGCAGATCTGAGCGATCGTCACGGCGTCGGATCACGCCCTCTAGCGATCGTCACGGCGTCACCCCACGGCGTCGGATCACGATAGACTCACGGCGTCGGAACCACCCTCAATCGCCTTACTTCGGATCTGAGCGCCGCCACCTCGCCGGCTTCTCGGATCTGAGCGACGGGTATCGACGTCCGGCACCTGAGAGCGCGCGGGTCGATCCTGATTTGATCCGGCAACTATCCGTCGCCTGTTCCGGCGGTCCTGATCCGGCAACTGTGCCGCCGGATCCGACTTCGAGTTTCCTCATCCGGAAACCTCGACGGCAAATCTGGTTGGAGACCGGCGTTGCCTCGTGCTTCAGGCGCTCTCAGGTCGTCGCCGGGATCTTCTCAGGCGGCAGTTTGATCGATCAGATCCGGGGGGTCTGATCTTTGTTTTCACGAGCAGATCATGGGCAACAGATCCAACCCCACTTGTATCAACGCGGGAAACCCATACCATCGATGTTCTTCATTCTGTCTTCAAAAGATGTCTACGTCTGCAGTAGCTAAGTCAACTCCCAATTACGCTGAAGAATATCCTCCACTACAACGGAATTCTAATAACATTCGGAAGGAAAAAGCTGTCGGCCAACCACATGCTCCTTTGAGAGTGGCGAAGACTGGTCGAGAGGCCTGGAGTTTGCTTTTTCAAGTAGGACGCGCTGTTGAAGAGATTAGCAAATGCTCTTACTATCCTCTTCAGGAGGTTCCTTCAGGCAAGACTGTCCATTGGATTCCGCAGGATGCAATTTCAACTAATGTTGCAAAATGGGGACGAACACTAGCTGGTTATGTTGTGGGTGACAAACCTTTTTATTCTCACATTCGTGCATGTGTCCATCGTTTGTGGCGGCCAAATGGTACTTTACAGGTCCACTCTAGAGAAAATGGCTTTTTCTTCTTCGTGTTTGAGCTGGAGGAAGATTGCAGCAGGGTACTTCAAGGAGGGCCTTGGATGTTTGGTAAAAGGGTGATAGTGCTGCGACGCTGGACTCCAGATCTCACTATGGACAGAGATCTTCTGTCATCAATTCCAGTATGTGTAAGATTTCCTGACTTACCACTGAAATTTTGGTCTACAGAGTGCATAAGTATAATTGCTACACTACTGGAAAATTGGACATTAGCCACGGACAAATCCGTGGCTAATACCCTCAAATCCGTGGCTATTACCCAATATCCACGGATTTTTATAAATTCCGTGGCTATTGTTCCGTGAGGGAAAGTGGCATTGCAAATGCCAAAAATCCGTGGCAAATGGAAGGAATTCCGTGGCGGAAAAGTTAGCCACGGAACTATAGCCACGGAAATTCCGTGGCAATTGTTCCACCTATTGCCACGGAAAATCCGTGGCAAACGTATATTTGCCACGGAAAATTTCAAAAAAGATTTCAGTGGCAAACTTCATTAACCACGGTTTATACGTGGCTATTGTTTCAACTATTGCCACGGAAATTCCGTGGCAAAAAAGTTATTAGCTACGGAAAATATTAAAAAAAATTCCGTGGTAAACTGTTTATTAGCCGCGGATAGTCCGTGGCTATTGTTTCAACTATTGCCACGGAAATTCCGTGGCAAAAATATATTCGCTACGGATGTTTTCCCAACGCTATGCCGTGGCTAATCTATATTAGCCAATGATTTGTTGTGGCAAAATTGTTTTATTTGCCACAGATTCTTTGTGGCGAAAAGGTTTCCGCAACGGATATTTTTCCAAAATAGATCAGTGGCTAAAAATATTAGCCACAGAAAGTCCATGTCTAATATATTTATTTATTTTTTAAAAAAACCCAAAAATTTTAAAAATTCGTTTACAATCAAAATTCCCATATATATAAATATAACAAGATAGAAACACAATCAACATTCACATATATGAACAATAACAACAAATCCAATTAAAAAAATTTCATCCATTAGCAAATTCCAAGAAACTATATAAATACAAACTTTCCATACACATCAACATAACTCAATAGAAAAGTTTTCTACAGTCAAAAGTTTTCTATCAACATAACGGCCCCTTGGCCCACTTAATACAAAAAGTTTCCACACATCAACATAATGGCCCATCAGCCCCCTCAATACAAAAAGTTTCCACACATAAATATAATGGCCCCTCGGACCCTTCAATACAAAGTAAACTCTCAATCTCATCATAACAGCCACTCGGCCCTCATCACTCCCACAAACTCCAAGTAAAAAACAATTAAACTCTCACCTCATATCTCCACCCTCCGATCCTCCAACGGATCCGCCTTGAGGACGTGATTCCTGAAACAAAAATTGAAAATAAATAAGTGGGCTTATGTTCTTAGTAAACACAGTAATGTTTTTTGTGTGGCTCTTATTCTTCTGAATAGCAAATTGAAGATGAGATATCGTGTGTATGCCCAATGGTCACAAATACCCAAAAATAATCTGTAAGAACTAAAATATGGCATGTATTCCCAAATCCTTAACTAATAGTGAGAACTAAACTATTGGTTGCTTCTGTTTTCTGTTTTCTGTTTTTTTGTTTTGTTTTGTTTTGTTTTTTGTTTTTGTTTTGTTTTTTTTGGGGGGGGGGGGGGGGGGGGCAATTTGATATTTGTGTTTGCATGCAGTATATGCTGCTCTGGTCCGGATGTAGTATACGCTGCTCTGGTCCGGCTAATTGGCGCTTTGAATCTAAAAGGCTAATGATCAACATGACTGAAACAGAAGAGAAAATTAAATGTTTGTTAGGAGGAGAAATGATTATATGGCCTCATGGCCTCATGCTGATGGCCAACAAATACCTCTAACTGATTTTGACAGATGGTGAGTTCATAGAAATAAAGTGGATAAATGTTTTTTCCACTCAAGAAAAAAGCAAACAAATGCTTCTCAGGTAAAATGTGGTTGTAATAATACATATTAAATTGAAGTTTTATGAGACATCCTATATAACTAGTCATGCATTATCTGGCTAACCTCTTCAACAAGTAAGATATCACATGGTTGAAATGTGAATGTTAAAATGGATGAGCAGCAATGTGCCACAAGATAGGCTAAGCAATGAGTTGCAAAAGGTGCAAGATAGGTTCAATTCAGGACAAGATGAAGGAAAATCATGTGAAACAGTGTTAAGAATGCAACAAGGATAAGTATATGGACCAGTTAGACCTCAGGAATTCGAGTGGCTAGGACTTGGAAAAACCACATTAAACATGGATTGCATTAGGTGAAACGTGATAGTCTTGTCATTAGTGTCACAGGATAGATGCCCAGTGGTGTACGGAGTAAAAGGATACATGTAGCCTACCAGCACACTACAAATAAAAATTTTGTTGCAGTTGACATCAACCCGATGTAAAGGAACTGCATCTTAACTACAAGCAATTAGCCATACAGTCTATCCATCTATCTACACGTATAGATTTATAATATCCAGAAACAACTACGATTATCTTCAGTTCTTTTCTGGTCTTTGGATACCAGAGATTAAAAATAAAATAAAACAGTGCGGGGGATGTGATTCTATTGTCCCCGCCAATTACCAATTCATTTTGTATGCTCTTCGAGCAGGTTATGAGATCCTCATAATTATAAGTTTGGATATATCTTTTGCTGTAAGTATTGTTAGTCAAATATTTAATGCTCCTCTGGTTATTGTGTTACCCCATTCCATTCAATTAAACGCAAGTTTCTATATTGGATTGATATGTATCAGTTTTCACAGCCTCAAACCATAATTGTTCAGGCCTAATATCATCATAGTATCTTTTTCAACTATAATGTCATTTCTTTTGAAAAAAATAACAGCAAATGTACAAACGATCCCAGGCTAATTCATTCATTTTATCATTAATTCACTCTTTCTCTACATACTTGATATCGTCATTTCCTATTCATTGTTCAGAATACTGTTAATAGTCAGTTTCAATATTTCATCAACTCCACGCATATCACGTCTTATTTTTCCCTATAGATATTTATCATATACATACTTTTCAGTTACCAGTTATTTCCAAATAAGCTACATTCAACCTACCATTCAAATTTCTATATGAAAAACCTCAGGTTATGTTAACAAGGCAGGCAATCAGACCTATGTGACAAAAACAGGTATTTCCAGGACCTATGCTAAATTGTAAGGTCCAGTCAAGAATTAAGCACTTAGAGATCTCAAGTTATTTCTATAACGGTCAAAATATATTTTATTTACATTTAATCCTTTAAATAATGAACTTTGGTATTAGCCATGCAAGAGATACTTAATAATCTGTAAAGACGTGAAGTATGGAATCTAATTTCTATACCCAAGGATTGTTCAATTATGTGCACCAGATGGGTATTTCGTAGTAAACTTGATGAGCATAGTGTAATAACTAAAAACAAAACTAAATTAGTTGCTCATAGATAAAATTAAAAGGAGTGCACTGATTTTTATGAAATATTTACAGATACAATTAGATTAGAAGTCATTCGCATGCTTCTAGCCTATGCTTGTTATATAAACCTTAAATCATTAATTTGTTCATTGTTTAGAGAAATTAACCAACTTCCCTATAGGTGAATGATATCAACTTGATATAGGGTACTACATTCATCTCTGAGGTGGATATAACACCAACGAGCTAAACTTCAGTCCCAAAACAAAATCGAATAAATATAACCTCTAATACGAATCTTAACTGAAACTTAAATGATATAAAATAATGGGCCATCTAAGGTAAAATCCATAAATTAACAGCCTATTCGTGCCTATTCGTGCCTATTCGTGTTACTTCTATTTAAGTTTAAGAGCATATTTTATCTTTAGGAACTCAAAACAACATAATACTAACTAATTATCTGCATGTTAATTAATGAAACAATTCAATCCCTCAATGAATTATGCATGCGATTAGATTTTAAAGATAATTATTACCATCATATTAATCCATGAAGACTTGATTGTGACATTTATATGCCTATAACAACTAATTATTTCTTCCCCTTTCCATTTTTTCTTATCTTTATGAATACGAACTCAATTTTCATAATTGTAACATGTTATGGAAGCTTAACAAACAGGAACTTACAAGTCATGACACAGGACATCAACGACATTATCCCCTTTTGGGTTGATCAAATGATCCCTTTATTCAGTTGCCTTTGTAAACACATTGTTTCGCCCAAATCTGCATTGCATATATCTCAATCCTTCAACTGATCTCAACTTCCCATTCTTGTCAAATCAACTACTACAACACAATCAATAGACATGCATTGTTGTGTTCCAACATGTCAATTGTTTGTTGAAAGAAGTTATTGTAGTTTCTCAGTACACCCTTAATCACATTAACAAAGAGGCCAGTCGATGTCTAATATGAAAGAAGCCAAGCCAATAAACGTTTTAAAATCAGTTGGCCTCAAACCTATTTCTCGTGCACAAGCCAAGAAAGCTTGGGATTAGCACCTAAAACCCATTTCTTGTGCACATCGTAAAATAAACTAGCACATAAAACAAAATAAAGAAGCATAAGAAACTAACATTCCTCATCCAACTCTCTACCTGCCTAAGCGATCATTCTCAAGCGCCAATTTTTCAAATAGTAGTAGTAGATCGTATCATTCGAAGCCTTGCATTAGCTTTGCTATTATAACAAGTATCCCCTCCTACCTTCAATTAAAATTGAGCCTTTAATTAGAATGTCACAGACTAATATAACATAGACTACAAAATGATTTTAAAATTTAAGCCAATGCAACTTTTGAGATTATCTTCATGATCGCTCCGGGACGTAACCCTAAAGAACGGTTGTAGTTTTACCGCAAGTGCACGGTGTAGCAGCGAGCGGGATATCGAACACAGGGAGGACGAATGACCGTGCTTGATCCAATCAACCTGGCTATTCAAGAAGAAAAATTTGCCTTTGGCAATCCTGTCACAATCGTCAGACAAAGTGCGGAAATATCAAATCAAATAAAGAACGTCTAGGGAATGGGGAATCCCCGCTACTCACCGTATCTCATAAATGTGGTTCGTCAGTACCAAAATTGCTAGATTGAGATTTTGGATGAACTAGTTGCAACTGAATGTAGAACCAAGCTCACGCTCTCGCGCTGTTGCCGGTCTATAGCTATCCTAGGTTTGGGTCCAATCTCTCGCAAACCCTAGCCTAGGAAAGCTAGCATTAGGATCAACATCATCGCCCAATCGCGCACCGAGCCCAATCTCTTGCAAACTCGGCTCGCGATCTAGATTGGGATAGTTTCTACCCGTCCAATCTCTTGCAAACGGGCATTGGCACGGAATTGCAACCGAAAACCCTAGTGTCGGTCCAATCTCTTGCAAACCGATACTACGGTAATTCGATTCCAACCCAATTCGGATTTCTAGGGTTTCCTATCGAATCGGGATCCAATCTCTTGCAAATCCCGATCGGTATGAACTCCTAGCTAACCGTAGTAAATTGATCCCAATCTAATCCCTAGATATCGATTCTAGCTAAATTTCTACTAATTCATCACAAATATGAAGTTGGGCTTGTAGGGTTCATCCCCACGCCCCAAGACGTGGCGACTACTCACAATTCATAGCAAGATCACAAAAATAATCAATGAAATAAGCAATAGAATTCATCACAATATTGAGATATGCAATAAAAATAGAATTTTTGGGGAAGAGAAAGACAAACCAATGGAGTTCTTCAATTAATCCAACAAAAATCAAACTTTTTCTCCTCTCCAATCTCAAGAATAAAACTAAAAAGCTAATCTAAAAAGCTACAAAAAAATCTAAGGAGAAGCTCTCCAAAACTAGGGTAAAAACAGGGGTTAAATACCCCCCAAAATCGTCCAAAAACTGTGACCAAAATACCCCTGCGCAGCCTGTTTTCCGCAATTTTCGCTACAGGCAGCGCGTCGCACTCGGCCGAGTGACAAAAGTCGCTGGGCCGAGTGAGAAACCCTGTAATTTTCCAGTAAGTCGGGGCCTTCAGGGGTCTCTACTTCGGGGGCGGCTCGGCCGAGTGAGTTGTCGTCACTCGGCCGATGGCTTCATTGTACTTGGGCGGACGGGATTATCCACTCGGCCGAGTGGGTCTTCTGAAGCTCAGGCAGCCGAAAAACAGAAACTTGGAGATTTTTGAAGGGCTTCGTCTGGGCGCCACTCGGGCGGACGTGGTCTCGTCACTCGGCCGATGTGGTCTCCGTCGCTCGGCCGAGTGCACATAGGAATCGTGTCTGATCTGGTCGGCCGAGCGGTGTCTCGCTGGTCGGCCGAGTGGGTCCTCCACTCGGCCGAGTGGGACACTAAACATGCCCAATCTGCTTATTTTGGCCTCCTCGTCGCTCCTGCGACGTCCGTTCTTCTTCCGCTCCTCTCCAACAGCAAAATACCCCTCGGGGAGGTCGTCGGTGACCCTCTGGAGTAAGCGCATCTCGAGATCACTCCAAATCGCGCCAAATCACCTGAAATGCGACAAAAACAACAAATCGTGTAAAGCATCGCAATATCGTCGATATATCGTGAAAAACATGATTTGGGCGATCTAAATGGCATGCAAAAATGCGGGAAAAAAGGTGTAAAATAAGGGGTGATCAAAATCCCCCAAGCTTGCCTCTTACTCGTCCTCGAGGAAGATAAGTAAAGGGCGAACCCGGTGGAAATGGAAAACGAAAATGGCGAAAAATGAAAAGTGAAAATCGGAGAAGAATGGAAAACGAAATGAACATAAAGAAGAGAGAAAGAAGCGAAGAGGTAAGCTACTAGATCATTTTCTCAGGACGGGGGTTTCACTTACTCATATAGCATGCACCGAATGAAAAACTTATGTCAAAAGATTTTATTTTGATATCATAGTATAATAGTGCAAATAGAAATGGAAAACCCACGAACAACGATATAATCATGAAAAACGGAATAATTTTAAAATTAACATCGTCTGAATCATTTAAAGCGGTATACAAATCACAGATCACACACTTTTCAATTGAATGCTTTCTATCGGGAGTATAAGAGTATCACACAATAGAATAGAGAGAATGGAAAAGTATGGATTTCATGAAATGAACGCTAGGCTTAGATTTCTGGATTTCGTAAAGCTAGAAATAATCTCACCGAGTATAGAATATTACTTAGCCTAGGTTGTCGTGCAACGTCAAGTAGTCACTCTCTCACACATCAATGGATCCCCTCCCCCAAGCTTATCTATAAGCGTGGTGACATAAAAAATATTCACATCCCCATTTTCATATAGCTCCAAAGGTAATAAGAAGAAGGAAGAAAGAAAGAAAGTGAGATGGGATCTTTTATTGAGGATTTTTCCTCTTTTCTCTTTTTTTTTCTTTTTTTTCTTTTTTTTATATATAGCATATATACACAACGATCCCAACTCGAAGAGAGATAATGATGTACAAGAATGTTTTTCTCTCTTTTATTTATTTTTTATAGAGAATAAGAGATTTGGAGCTAGGAATTAGTAGCGGGGGAAATGCCATAAAATAGAATCGCTAAGGGGAGATTCACCAATGATTTTAAGAGTAGAGAAATGATGTTCAAGATTTGTGGAGAAAGAAATAGATATAACTCTCGGTTCACTCTATAAGACATGCACGACAACTCCAGCAGGGTAATCTAATCTACTCAGTTTCGATCACAAAAAAGCTAACTAATCCAGATTTATCATAGCTAACATCATTCAATCATCCTGAAGTGAAGCGTACAATTCATGCATATAGAAGTGATATATCAAAAGAAATCAATACTCCAGACATAAGCATTCAATGCGTGAATCTTGGTGTGTTTTCTGTGATAGCATACATATGAATATTCAGACTCAGCTAATAATAGAATTTCATCCATTTTCATGTGGCAAAAGTGTGGGTTACTATCTCTAGATGCAAGGCAAGTCATAGCATATGTTATCAGAAATAAAGTCTAAGACATGACAAATATAGCATGCATATAGAGTAAGCTAAATCCAACGTCATCATCATCATAGAAAAGTCATCTCTAGCATGAGATGAAAAAGAAATAAAGATAAAGGGAAAAAAAACTATTTACAATGCGGCACACAGAAAAAATAAGAAAAACGTGATGCATGGCAAAATAAAAGAAAAATGATGAAAAATAAGTGCAAAAGCGAAGAATGGTGTGGAAAACTAAAAATAAAGGTGGCAAACCGAAACAAAAACGTGAGAACTCACTCCCCCAAGCTAAATGGCACAGTGTCCTCAATGTGCAAAGTGTGGCACACCGAGAGACAAGAAATGTGAGGGGCAAGTGAGGATGCATGCATGAAAAAATGGAAAATAAAAAGAAAAAAAAATAAAGAAATGGAAAATATGATGCGGACATGATGCATGCAAAGATAGGAGTGATACATATATATAAGTGGCACCAAAAACTCTCCCTCTCTCCCAAAAAGATATATAAAGATATGATCAAAAAGAGAATCCCAAAATAAGTGAGGGGAGGGGGGTGGACAAAAATGCAACATGACCTAGCAGAAACGGGCAGCACAACGGCAAAAAGAAACGACGGCATCAGGGGTGCCTAAGAAGGTGGTGCTGCACCGTCTCCGTCCTGAGGCGGAAGTGGTGGTGGTGGCTGGACAGGCTGCTGAGCGGGTGTGGAAGTGGTAGCAGGTCGAGTGTGTGTGGAAGTGTGGGCGGGAACCTGCTGGGTGGGTGGGGGTACGCGCGGGAGACGCTCCAGAACCTGGGTAAGACAGTAGTGAATCTGCGGGAGCAGGTCGAAGCGGCCAGCCATCGCAGAGACGGTGGAGGACAAGGTCCTAAGGTCGCCTCTGAGACCACTCACCGCCCCCTCTAGAGCACGAATGCTCTGAAGTACAGTGTCAGGGGGAGGTGGTGCAGAGGGACGCACCGGGCGGGGCTGTGCAAAGCGTGGCTGGCGTACTCGGGTCGTGTAGGTGACTGGCTCAGCGGGGAAGGGAACAAAAGGTGCGGCACTCGCAAATGTGGGCCTGGCCTCAGTGCGAGGCCGGGGCACAGACTGGTGAGAAGTGGAGGCAGCAGCAGCGAAAGAAGAGTGCAAATGTGGCAACGAGGTGGCCAGAGAGGTCAGTGGCACAGAAGTGTGGACAGACGCCACGACGCTCTCGGAAAATACAGCAGGGGTGGAGACAGAGGTGACTACTGCTGGGGTGGAAGTGTGTGGACCAAAAGGTGCAACCCCAGCGGAGACCATGCTAGCCATGGTCTCCACGACCGCGGCAAAACGAGGGCTCTCCACTCTCAACAAAGGTCGGTGGGCGCTCAGGGAGTGCGGAGCAAAGAGGCTCGACGGACAGAGGGCCAGTGGTGGTGGTGGGAGTGGTGGTGACAGCGTCGGAAGTGGTGGAGGTGGTGGAAGTGGGCTCAGCTGAGGTACTCTCGACACCGACAGAGGTGTCAGGAGCAATGGAAACATCAGGTATGGGCTGAGGGGCCACAGGGTCAACAGGCTCGGCGGCAGGCTCGGCAGGGGCAACAGGGTCTACAGGGGCAGCGTGGGCCTGCTCGGCCTCCTCGGCCTCGAGCACGTAAGCAGCGGGGATGAGGACATCCATCGCAGGGAGCCAGTCAACGTGGGCTAGTGCAATCTGAGTCCGAGCAGGGCTCGGGAGAATCATGTAATCGGCACCGTAAGGGCCGTGCAACTAGACCCAGTGACGCTCACCGTGCGGACGAAGCATCTTCATCCGGGCCATAACATCTATCGACAGAGAAGTGGGGCCCGAGACGCGTCGTAAATCGTCAGGGAAGTCCTCGCCGGTCATAAGGGCAAGCAAGGTGATCAGGCCGCAGCAGCATATCGGTGAGCGAGCGCCCACCGATACGATGATGCGGTCCAAAAACCAAGCCGCGACATCAATCACGACGGCGGGGACCAGCTCATCGCCATCCCTAGATAGAGCTCTGGGACGTGTCATCGCGTAGAGCATATAGAGCTCTGGCGTAGACATCGTGCCCGGCTCATATCTGGCCAAAAAGGTCGTCGCCATAAGGCGCTGAGCAATACGGAGGCAGGGATGGACGATGGCCGAGGCTTTGGCCCTACTAGGGTCAAAGGCAGCGTGAAGACCCGTAATCCGGGCCCAGAAGGCACCGGCGTCGAAGGAAGGTGGGGGATATGGGTGGGGCCGTAACCGCGATCGGCTCCGGGGACAGCGGGCCACGAGAAAAATGCTCTCATCATATCGAGAGTGACCTGGCACTCCCGGTCCATGAACCGAAACGAGCATCCCTCGTCGGTCCGGGCGATCGAACTCAGAACCTCAAGTGTCGGGCGAGTATACGTATCCGCCGTCACCTGAAAGAAATCTCGCCAGCCCACGTTGTCGTACAACGTGAGCATCCCCTCTAGTACCCCCAGGCGTCCTAGGTCAGCGAGGTGTGCAAACCTGGAGGGTACGATAGAGCGCTGGGAGATACGCTCGAAGACGGCGCGGTGTGCGTCGTCTCGGAACGTAATCCCGAGCGGCCCGACCAGTGGAGCCGGTGGTGGTGGATGTGGAGCGGCAGGGAGAGGCTGTGCGGGCTGTGGGTGCACTGCAGGCTGTGCGGGGTGTGCGGGGCCTGCAGGCTGTGCTGGGTGGACGGCGTGTGTGGGAGACGGTGGAGGAGAGTCCTCCAACTCGTGGGAGGGGCCGGCATCATCCGACCGCTTCCGCTTAGCGGAAGCTCTCTTCGACCGCGGCCGTGTCCGGGGCGGCATATCGGTCCCGAGCGCACCGAAAAACGTGAAAAGTGTGGCGTGTGCAAAATAATGGAAAGAGTGTACCCCGACACGCCGCGAGTGCTAAGCAATGGAAGCGTTCGAAGACAGCGCCTCCGCGAAGCTCAAATCAGTCCCGAGAAGCTCCCCTGGGCTCCCCTAAGCTCCCAAAAACAACCTGCGCATGAAACGGAGATATCAGCGGGTAATATTCAAAACGTATGGAGCATTAGGGGTATAACAGATAAATATAGAAATTGATTTGGGTTTGGGGGTCGTTTAACACATGGATCCTCAAAAAAATACTCAAAAAGAGGAGAAAAAGGCAATAAAGGCGATACCGGAGGTGGTAGGGGCAGCGGCCGCCGACGGCGACTCGGGCGAGGCGCCGGAGGTGCTCGGCCGGCGGTGGCGGGCCGAGCGGCGGCGCGAGCGGGCTGGTCGGGCGAGTGGGGGCGCGAGCGAGGGGTATCGGGCGAGGGGAGCTGAAGGGTCGGGCTGTTTGGGGGTTTTCGCGTTTCGAAAAATGTGCCCCCCTCGCCCCTTATATAATAAAAGTTACGACTCGGCCGAGTGACTAAGCTACTCGGCCGAGCGAGATCAATGAAAATTTCTCCTCGCTTACGCTTCGGCCGAGTGGCTTTGCCAGCCTCGGCCGAGTGGAGTAAGTCCATTCGGCCGAGTGACTCAAGCTACTCGGCAAGACTCGCCCTAGGAGGGTATCCGTTTTACTCGGCCGAGTGGAAATATATACTCGGCCGAGTAGCAGTTATATTGAAATCAGGAAAATAAACAGAGAGTTGGGTACAGCAGACTTCCCTCGTTCGTGAGCGGCTCGGCCGGACGAACTTGTGTACTCGGCCAAGTGACTAGTATGCTCGGCCGAGTGAGCCTTATGTTCTGCTGTTTGTCTTCGTTTGGGCTCTAAACTCCGTCTTTCTTCCTCCAGTCGATTCCATCTTCCTCCTAAGCGTCGAGCGCCTTCTTGGGGCACTCCTCGTCGTCGCGCTCATCCTCCTCATGATGGATCTACCTATCTCCTCTCCTGTCAAGAAAAATAGGACCCGTTATCACAAAATTTTGGGCGAACGACTCAAAACACTAAAAATTTCTAAAACGAAAATAAAGAAAAAGTAAAAATAAAGCAAAAACCGTCGGGTTGCCTCCCGACAAGCGCTCGTTTAAGGTCGTGAGCTCGACCCCCTATAATTTTCAATCAATGCGGGATGTTTGGTGCATATGAGATGCACCCATCAAACTTTCCGGGGAGAACGCTTGGATTGGGAAGTTGCGGCGTGTTCTCCCTCGGTGGTCTCCCAACTCGAATAGTGTTGGGGGGAGGCTCCCCCAAGCTAGCATTTGCTCCGGTCAACGGCTTCACCGGTGATGCCGATCTCCGTACCGGAGGAGCTTTCTTTGGAGACTTTAATTTCGAGAGCTTGCAGAGCTCTCGAATCCTTGCGACATCAGTGTCGCCTTCATCATCTTCAGCGGAGAGGTCGGGGGAATCATCTTTCTTCTCATTTTGGCCTAAATCCGAGCCTTCCTCGAAATCTTCATCGAATAGAGCGCCAATAGAGTGGGGGATCGCCTCCTCAATTACCTCATCAAGGAGGTCCATGTAATCAAGCTCCTCGTGGTAAGGCATGTGCTTCATAGCCTTAGGAATGTGAAGCTCCACCTCGATGTTACCGACGTTTAAAGTTAGTGTACCTTCGCGCACGTCGACGATGACTCCGGCGGTGGCGAGGAATGGGCGTCCAAGTATCAACGAAGTATCTCCCTCCTCCTTAACGTCCATGATCACGAAGTCACATGGCAAGCATATTCCCCCCGGGACTTGTAGCGGGATGTCTTCGGCGATCCCTACCGGCCTTGTTATCCGTCCATCGGCTAATTGAATGCGCATGTCGGTGGGTTTCAACTTTGTCCCGGTGTTTAGCCTTAAGAACATGGAGAGAGGCATGAGGCTCACACTAGCCCCTAGATCAACCAACGCCTTTTGAAGAGGAACGCCGCCCAAGGTGCAAGGAATCCGAAAACTCCCCGGATCTTTAAATTTTGCCGGCTCCTTCTCTCTCTTGGTGAACCAAGAGCCCTCCTCGGCTAGCATGATCTTCTCCTTCCTCTTTCTCCCCGAAATCAAGTCCTTTAAGAATTTAGCATATGTGGGGATTTCCACGATGGCGTCGAGGAAGGGAATGTTGAGGCTAACTCCTCTAAGATACTCGAGAAACTTCCTAGCCTTTTCTCCATTTTCACTCTAGCGAGCCTTTGGGGGAATGGGACCGGTGGCATGAAGCGCCTCTCCTCGATCAATTGCTCCGCTCTAGATTTCTCCTTTTCTTGTGGCTCCTTCTCCTTATCAACTTCAACTACCGGCTCAATCGGCTCCAAACTTTCCTCCACGGGTTCCTCGGTAGGAATCATGGCGGGGGTGGTATCCTTTCCGCCTCTAGTGGTAACTACAACTACGGCATTGATGTGGCCGGTGTTGCTCCGTGGGTTTTGCTCGGGTTGCGCCGGCAATCGTTGAGTGTTCCGATTGAGCAACGCCAATTGCTCCGATATTTGAGCCACAACGGTATTAAGGGAGTCTTGCCCCGCCTTCAAGCTAGCATTGACCTTATTTTGCTCGACCATAAACGCCTCCACCCTAGCTTCGAAGTCGAATCGTTGTTGAGCTTGTGGAGGGTTTTGATTTTGATTCCTCCACCCTTGATTGTATCCAGGCGGCCTATATGGTGGAACTTGTTGCTTCGGTTGAAAATTTTGTTGAGTAGGCCCCCTCGGTGGATAGTGTTGTTGTTGGGGTGGTAGTGGTGGTCGAGCTTGTTGAGGTGGCGGTTGTGGCGGGTTCAAAGCTCCTTCATTGTTGGCGTAAGAGAATCCGGGATGATTTCTTGCGGCCGGATTGGCCCAATATCATTGGTTCCCCGCAACATATTGTACTTGCTCCAAGGATCCTTCTCCTTGCTCTCCTCCCGAGTACATGGCTTGAGATTGGTCTTGCCAATCACACATTTGGTTGGTTGGAGCGGAGGTGGAAGGGCTTCCCTGGGGCTCCGTGATAAACTTCTCCAATCTCTCCACTACCTTGTGGAGAGAATCAAACTTGCTCGTAAGCTCCGCTACGGCCTTCGCCTCGTAGATGCTAGTTGGCTTTAAGGAGGACGTAGAGTGTCCTCGCTCATCGCCCCATTGTTGATTATTTGAGGCCATCTCCTCAATTAGGGCCGTAGCTTCCTCGGGAGTCTTTGACAAGATAGCACCATTCGCCGCGGCATCAATAATTTGTTTGGTCCCCGGTTGGAGACCATTGTAGAAGCTATGCACTAGCTCCCAATCTTCTATACTATGGTGCGGGCATTGATGCTGCAGATTCATAAAACGCTCCCAAGCCTCATAGAGCGTCTCTTGGGGTCCTTGCTTGAAGGACATAAGAGCGCTCCGAATCTTCACCGTCTTGGAGGGCGGATAGAACTTGTCAATGAATGCACTCGCCAACTCGTCCTAAGTGGTGAAGACACCCTCAGCTTGCGTCCTCAACCAGTATAGTGCCTTGTCCTTTAGCGTGAAAGGGAAGAGACGCAGTCTGATGGCATCGATGGAGACCCCCGGCATCTGGAATGTGGCGCACTTCGACAAGAACAATTGGATGTGGTAGTGGGGATTTTCATGGGCATTCCCATGAAATGGATCCTGCTGCATCAGAACCACTAGTCCAGTCTTTAGCTCGAAGCTCTTGTCAGCCGCCAACCCCGGCATGGCAATGGATGAGGTAGTAGAAGAGGTCTTAGGCCGAAGCCTATCGCGAATAGAAATTATCCTTGCCATTCTTGCCGCTAATTGTTCAGGAGTTTCCGGGTTGGTCATAAACCGCCCTTCCGGATTTTGTCTCCTTTCCGCTCTAAGTCTCCGCGCGGTACGTTCGATCTCGGGATCAAATAATATAGCTTCAGGGTCCGCCGTAGATCTCGTGTACATGCACAGGGAAAACAGAGTTTCAAAGAGATGATTAGTACCGTGGAAGGGTTAGGTAAAAATAAAAAATGGAAATAATAATGATAATAATAAAAAATAAAAAAGGAAGTAGCTAGGGGTGGTAAGATCAAACGCAATCGCCTCCCCGGCAACGGCGCCAAAAACTTGATCGCTCCGGGACGTAACCCTAAAGAACGGTTGTAGTTTTACCGCAAGTGCACGGTGTAGCAGCGAGCGGGATATCGAACACAGGGAGGACGAATGACCGTGCTTGATCCAATCAACCTGGCTATTCAAGAAGAAATATTTGCCTTTGGCGATCCTGTCACAATCGTCAGACAAAGTGCGGAAATATCAAATCAAATAAAGAACGTCTAGGGAATGGGGAATCCCCGCTACTCACCGTATCTCGTAAATGTGGTTCGTCAGTACCAAAATTGCTAGATTGAGATTTTGGATGAACTAGTTGCAACTGAATGTAGAACCAAGCTCACGCTCTCGCGCTGTTGCCGGTCTATAGCTATCCTAGGTTTGGGTCCAATCTCTCGCAAACCCTAGCCTAGGAAAGCTAGCATTAGGATCAACATCATCGCCCAATCGCGCACCGAGCCCAATCTCTTGCAAACTCGGCTCGCGATCTAGATTGGGATAGTTCCTACCCGTCCAATCTCTTGCAAACGGGCATTGGCAAGGAATTGCAACCGAAAACCCTAGTATCGGTCCAATCTCTTGCAAACCGATACTACGGTAATTCGATTCCAACCCAATTCGGATTTCTAGGGTTTCCTATCGAATCGGGATCCAATCTCTTGCAAATCCCGATCGGTATGAACTCCTAGTTAACCGTAGTAAATTGATCCCAATCTAATCCCTAGATATCGATTCTAGCTAAATTTCTACTAATTCATCACAAATATGAAGTTGGGCTTGTAGGGTTCATCCCCACACCCCAAGACGTGGCGACTACTCACAATTCATAGCAAGATCACAAAAATAATCAATGAAATAAGCAATAGAATTCATCACAATATTGAGATATGCAATAAAAATAGAATTTTTGGGGGAAGAGAAAGACAAACCAATGGAGTTCTTCAATTAATCCAACAAAAATCAAACTTTTTCTCCTCTCCAATCTCAAGAATAAAACTAAAAAGCTAATCTAAAAAGCTGCAAAAAATCTAAGGAGAAGCTCTCCAAAACTAGGGTAAAAACAGGGGTTAAATACCCCCCAAAATCGTCCAAAAACTGTGACCAAAATACCCCTGCGTAGCCTGTTTTCCGCAATTTTCGCTACAGGCAGCGCGTCGCACTCGGCCGAGTGACAAAAGTCGCTTGGCCGAGTGAGAAACCCTGTAATTTTGCAGTAAGTCGGGGCCTTCAGGGGTCTCTACTTCGGGGGCGGCTCGGCCGAGTGAGTTGTCGTCACTCGGCCGATGGCTTCATTGTACTCGGGCGGACGGGATTATCCACTCGGCCGAGTGGGTCTTCTGAAGCTCAGGCAGCCGAAAAACAGAAACTTGGAGATTTTTGAAGGGCTTCGTCTGGGCGCCACTCGGGCGGACGTGGTCTCGTCACTCGGCCGATGTGGTCTCTGTCGCTCGGCCGAGTGCACATAGGAATCGTGTCTGATCTGGTCGGCCGAGCGGTGTCTCGCTGGTCGGCCGAGTGGGTCCTCCACTCGACCGAGTGGGACACTAAACATGCCCAATCTGCTTATTTTGGCCTCCTCGTCGCTCCTGCGACGTCCGTTCTTCTTCCGCTCCTCTCCAACAGCAAAATACCCCTCGGGGAGGTCGTCGGTGACCCTCTGGAGTAAGCGCATCTCGAGATCACTCCAAATCGCGCCAAATCACCTGAAATGCAACAAAAACAACAAATCGTGAAAAGCATCGCAATATCGTCGATATATCGTGAAAAACATGATTTGGGCGATCTAAATGGCATGCAAAAATGCGGGAAAAAAGGTGTAAAATAAGGAGTGATCACTTCATTTAATAAGCACTTGACAACTCTCAATTTCCAATGACTTATCTTTGTTAGATTGTTGATAAATAACAAATATCATCCTTTTTATACTAAATCATTTCTAGATTGAAATTCAAAATTATGTCAAAATCTGTAACATGATATCCTTGTACCATGACCTGAATCGGTAACAAACCAGTCCCATGACATGGTGAAAATCTGGAGTAAAACAGCCTTGAAATGTTGCTAAAATAAATAGGAATTGGACTGAAAATGTTATCTTGTTGTCGCAGGAGAAGAACCTTGTTGTCGCTGGAGAACAACGTCACCGGAGGGATCAAAACCATATTTCGTTCAGTCGGTACGTCTGAGGAAATCAAAATCCCTAATTTGTTAGAAATTTTTGATCACTTTGCTGTCGTCTGATTGATAGAGAGATAAGGATAATTACCTGCCTCAGAACACCGTCGCCTGCAAGCACCGTCAGAGAACAAATCGTAGTAGAACCCTAAATTTTTTCGATCACCACCGGAGAACCGATCCGATCGTCGGATAGTTCTTGCATCGCTCGTCGTGCATCGGAAACCCGATCGTCTAAGACCCAAACCGATCCGATCAACGTCGCTCGTCCCGTAATAATCGCTCGTCGAGCTTCTGCGTCGTCGGAGAAAAAACGTCGCCTGCCGTTTCGTCGCTCTGCGTCGTCGGAGAAGAGAAGGTCGCCTGTCGTTTTGTCGAGAGAGAGAGAGAGAGAGAGAGAGAGAGAGAGAGAGAGGAAAAAAGTTTATTCGACGGAGAGAAAGAGGGTTTCGAGTTTTATTCGAGAGAGAGAGGGTTTCGATTTTCAATAAAAAATTTTGGCCCGATTTCACTTAATTTATTATTTCGATCGCCCGCGCGCGTTGGATATTTCGATCTCCCGCCAATAGTTGGCGCTCGATATTTTGCCACGTTTGAGGCTAACAAACATTTGCCATGGGATCTCCCTCGCCGTTTCGAGTTACGTGCCACGAAAATTTTCGTGACAATTATATTTCAACGACAAAAAGTTGACATGATGACAAATCCATGGCAAAAATATATTTGCCACGGAAAATCCATGGCTGTTATTGTAATAGCTAGGGAATATCAGCCACGAACATGTTTATGGCTAATGAAGAAGTAGTTGCCACGGAATCATTCCGTGGCTGATGTTCCGTGGCTGATGCTCTGTTTTCTAGTAGTGAGCTAGCTCTATTGGTAAGCCTTTATTCCTTGTTAAGGCTACAGCTTTAGGAGAAAGATACTCCTATGCAAGATGCTTTGTTGAAATTGATGCAAAGACCAAATTGCTAAATACAATTGAGATTGCTGTGGAGGATGAGGAGAATGTGATCATTAAAGTGGAATATGAAAACTTGCCTCCATGTTGTCTAACGTGTGAGTACTTTGGGCATTCAACCTCCCAATGTCCGTTTAAGAAGGTTTGGGTGGAGAAAGGTAAGGCAACTCTGAATGCGGCTGGAAATGTGTTGATTAATGAAGGGAATGTTCGAGTAGAGGTTTCTCAGCTACTATAGAGGCTGGAGGTCCTTCTAATGGAAATGTAGAGGTTACTAATGGTGAGGCATCTGATATACATGTGATTCCAAATTCTACGGAAGTTGGGGGCCCTTCTGGTAATGACCGAGTTGATGACCCTGACAATGTTGGAGAAGGAAATGCTTATGATGATGAATATGAGGAAGAATGGGTGGAAGAATTTGATGGAGATGCTACAATGATAAACCAAGAATGGGAGGATGAAATGCGCCGTTTAGCTCCAAACTTAAAGACACTCAAAAAGACTAATTTGGATCCACCTCGACGGAAAAGCTCAAGGGATACTCGGAATCCTAAATATCGCTAGGATTCCTAGATATATTAGAGTTGTAGGTTTATTTATGTCTTTGTTTCTCATGCGTTTTATGTTTGGTTCTATCTTGTAGACCAATAGCGTATTTTGTTAAGTTATATGAATAAAGTTGCTTACCCTTCAAAAAAAACATATCAAACAAAAACATAAGAGTAAAAACATACATGTGGCATGAATGTATTATAATAATGTTCATCAATTCCGCAAGTTTTCTTTTTTGTTAGGTACTCACGATTATTATCAAAATGCTATGCAAGTGGTATCTTTATGGAAGAGAAGTTGACCTATTGTATTTTTACAGTTTTTGTCTTACTATCTGCTCAGCTCTTTTCCTTGACGCCTTAATCTCATTCCATTAGATGGATGGGGAATAACTAAAAAAACATGATTCAGAGTTAAAGAATTGAAAAAAATAAGAATCGAATCACATTTTAAGTATGAATTGCTGATCTTGTTTAAAAAAACTAAGTCAAAATTATTTGGAACAAATATGTGTACATCATATCTTAATCTAAAAACAAGCGATAATTCAATTAGAAAGAGAAACATATTACCATATTAATGTTTGGAGCGCGTTTCAAATTTTTTTGACAGAAGAAACTAGAATTAGACAAAAATTGAGATTAGATTTTTTTTTTAAAAATGAGCATGATTAGAGAGAGAAAGAAGGGGATAAAATTTTATGTGGTAATTTTTTGAATTCATATGGATTGATCTAGATGTTTTAGTGGGCTTTGGAACTGCATATTTTTAAATATTATTAAGATATGGCAAGGGCTGAGAAGGGGTCTAATGTCAGCTTTGGCCCCGGACCGAAAAAAATTCAGATCTTAATGAAAGCCCTAGAAATTTTTTTTTGCAAGGGATAACCGGGCTTATAAAAGGGCCGGGTCAAGGGCCCCTCAAGTCGGCCCTAGCCCATTTCCATTCATAATTCTAAATGAGTAGACTATAATGTCGTGGTAAATCTAGAGGAGTTTTATGATCCGATCTTTTTATTTTTTAAAAACTTTTTAACTAATTATAGTTTGCTATCCCCTAACTCCGAATATAAAAAAGTATTACTATTGTTTTGATGATGGGTTTGGAGTTTGCAAAATATGCATAAAATTCAAATACTATTCAACTAAAATTCGAATTCTGCTAAAGGTACATGTTTAGAACTGATGTCTTTTCGGGGTGTTTTCTCACCACTGTAATTGTTGTTGGATGGTTCGGATATAACAGCTGACGTAGGATGACGTAGGTCGCCTTCTATTCGCTAGACGAGCTAGCCTCTGGCTGAAGAGGCTCCGAGCTGACCCATGGAAGCTGTGTCTGAGCTATCTTCTAGCTATCTGCAACATATGGAGCTCGTTAGGGGGATCAGATCTGGGGTCCGACCAAATCCCTTCCGATGCTTAAGTCAGTAGCTGGCGAAAGAAGAGGCTCGGTGGAACTATGTCTGACCTATTGGCAGGTCGTTCGCTAGTTCTTAGGCCGAGCTAATGAGGAAATGTTATTTAGGTTGAGCAGATTGTGAGTATATGAATACATGAGTGTATGGTCTCATAGATTTGTCCTGTCACTCATTATTTAAGGGACTATTTATCGTCGATATTCCGTTGGATGTCATTCCGGAGTAACATTCAAGCATTGAAGATGCTTTATTTTTTTGGCCTAAGCAGACGCTCTTGATGGCTAGCCCAATGGCTAGCCATTGAATGGCCTCATTGATGGAGAGCATATGGTCGGCATTGATAGAGGATCCTTATGACCAGCTCGGCTGGCACTTCAAATGGAGTAACCATCAGCCTCATGTGAGGGTTATGGGGCTATTGGGCTGAAGTCAATGGCTTTACTAGGCTCTTGGGCTTTGGTCAGCTTAAATAGAGAATTGAGTCTTCAATGTGCTAGCTCATTGTAGTAACAATAGACCCCATATTCCGAGCTCGACTGATGTGGTAGTTGAGGTCGGGTGATGTGACACGTATGGGGGTGAGACAGTCGAGACGATGCATTTAATGTAGGCCATCGGAGCACATAACCCTAAAATTCTCCTTCCAATTGAGCACAAAATTCGGAGGGACGCTGCTTTGAGATGTCGACACTTGTCCGAGATCGAACTACCGAGCTCGTCTCAAAGGAAGTGCCTCTTTGTATAAATAGGAATTGACGACGGAAGATAGCCCTTCCTTTGCTTCCTAAAAGAGTTTGTGTTTTCTCTCGCTACCATCTTCCTTCTATTTGTTTGAGTCCTCTATTATTGGTGCAAGATAGCTTTCCTTTCTATGCCTTCTTCATCTTCATCTTCCTTAGATTTTGATAACTTAATTAGTATTAGTCAATTATGTGATAGAGGCTATAAAGTTATTTTCACTATTGATTCGTGCTTAGTATATGATGATGCCATGCAACATGTTTTAATTAGAGGTAGACGTAGGGAGGACATATACACTTTATGCTTATGCAATCATGATTCACAAGTATGTCTTGTTGGATCATCTAATGACCTTTGATGAGTGTTTATTATACATAGTTTTCCTCTCTTTTTCATGCACATTTTACATCATTCTATTCTCCATTCCTCTCCGTTTCCCCCGTTTTGTCTTCTCTTTTGCTTTTATGGTCCCTCTTGTGCTTTGCAGGAAATATATGCCGTTTCGGGACCATATGGCGAGATTTTAGCGCAAAGAGGCAAAAGGAGCGAAGCCAGGGGATCAAAGTGTGCAAAGGATGAGAAAGTTGTGAGCAACAGAAACCCACACGGCCGTGCCAATGTACACTGGGAAGAAGATCCATGCAGCTGTGTGACACTTACACGCATGGCCGCACCCAAGAGCCCCAGAACATGCATCCACACGGCCATGTTGAAGATCATCAAAAGGCCGCATCACTAAGGAGTAAGATTGATCATCTGAAGTCGACGTGGTCCGTGCAAAAGAAGACGATGCGTCCGTGCCTTTCTGAAGAATAAAGACAATTGAAGTGGTCGCGTCGTAGTCAACGCGGCTGCAAAGCCTGATTCCACGCGGCCGCACCCTTAGTGACGCGACCACGTCACTGAAGCCCCCACTTCCCCATTTATGCCAGAGAGCGACGCGACCATGTCGTTTTCGATGCGACCGCGTCGGATTGGTTTCCTGAGGCATCTAAGGCGCATTCTGGGGGGGATTTTTGGTCATTTGGACGCGTGTATTTAACCCGCACTTCTTCCTCCTGCGAGAGGATCATCTCTTTTATCAGTTTTAGCTATTTTCTAGTGCTTTGGAGGGTTTGTAAGAACTTCTAACTCTAGTATTTTGTTATTCTAGTTGTTTTTATTGCTTTCTCTTGTAATAGCTTAGATTTTCTTAATTAAAATTCCCTCCTTTTGTTATTGCTGCTGTGTTTTATCATCCATTACTAATCTAAGCTGAATCCATGGCTTTTGTTGCTTACCCATTGCTAGAAACAACCTATATTGCCATGAATAGTAGTAGTTATTATCTAGGGCAATAGGATGAACCACATTAGATAAGGGCTATGGGTTGGGCGATTTGATTAGCTTAGTTGATGGGCTAATTGAGATTAGGGATAATTGGGATGATTATTATTATCGTAGATTCGACCCCTCACTTCGGAACGATCGGATTGGCCTTCAACGAAAATCGGGACCAATCTGGGGATCCGATCCTTAGGACGATCAGTTCTATCGGTGTGGCTGACGAGAGTCGGGCACCGATCAGAGTCCTACTGATGTAGGTCTGATCCCCGAACGTCACTGTGGACAAGAGGAAGATTGGAGACATTCGTCGAGCGTAATGCGGCCAACGTACACTGATGCATCGACGAGAGTTGACATCGGTGTAGGTTGGATTGACCTATCATTGCATCACATTAGTGCAAGAGGTTCTTGCATGACATCCGGAGGTACTTTTGAGACGATCCACTCATCTACAGGACTTGCAATGATGGAATCATTATGAGATGTGTCCTGGAGAGTGAGGTTGTATCTATAATATCACACTACCATAGCTTGCAATGTGGAGGGCACGCTAGCACGATGAAGACGACAACAAAAATCCTCCAAAGCGGCTTCTACTGGCCCACACTATTCAAGGATGTAAATGGCTTTATCAAGAAATGCGACAGATGCCAAAGAGTGGGGAACATCTCCAGAAGGAATGAGATGCTGTAGAACAATATCATAGAGATCGAGATTTCGACGTGGGGGATAGACTTCATGGGGCCATTTCCATATAGTCTTGGTAATCATTATGTACTAGTCGCGGTAGACTACGTTTCCTCCAAATGGGTTGAAGCTGTAGCCTCATCGACTAATGACGCTTGTGTAATCGCCAAGTTCTTCAAGAAGCACATTTTCCCCAGATTCGGAATTGTAAGAGTTGTGACCAGCGATGGGGGGAAACATTTTACCGAAAACAAGTTTGAAGCCCTATTGAGAAAATATGGAATATGCCATCGTATCGGACTCGCTTACCATCCCCAAACAAGCGACCAAGTGGAGATCTCCAACAAGGAGATAAAGAATATCCTGGAAAAGACCGTGGCAAGTTTGAGAAATGATTGGGCACTGAAATTAGATGACGCCCTCTGGGCTTATCGGATGACCTACAAGACCCCCTATTGGAACAGCCCCATATCACCTGATATATGGAAAGTCATGTCATCTCACAGTGGAATTAGAGCACAAGGCTTATTGGGCAATTAAGAATTTGAACTTTGATAGAAAAAATACGTAGGAACGACGGCTTATATAGCTGAACGAATTGGATGAGTTTAGACTAGACGCTTACGAGAATTCCCGAATCTACAAGGAAAAGATGAAGAAGTGACACGATAAGCGTATCATAAGGAGGGAGTTCAAGGAAGGAGATATGGTTCTCCTCTTCAATTCAAGGTTAAAAATATTCCCATGAAATCTACGATCAAGATGGTTTGGACCGTTCAAGGTCGGTTGAGTTTTTACCTACGGCTCCGTTGAAGTTATTGAAAAGGGAGATTCATTCAAAGTTAACGTGCATAGACTGAAGCATTTATTCACGGGAGACCCTATCGATGAAGAGGAGACCACGATGCTACAGCCTCAAGAAGAATCCCCGAACAAGCAATTCCTGGACTTCTCCACCCTCAAACCACCATGATGACACCAATATAGGGAGTCGAGCTCACGAATTAAAATGAGTGCTTCTTGGGAGGCAACCCAAGTGTTTCTGAATTAGTTTTTTATTTTGATTTTGATCTTGGCTCTAGCCTTGATTAGCTCCCATTTTCTTTTTCGAATAAACCCCCAAGACACAGAATTTAACTAAGTATTTGTTTGCATATTGGAAGAATGAGAGCATGGAGAAGAAGCATCCACACTGCCGCGTCACACAAATCCACATGGCTGCATGGAGAATACGAGAAGAATAAAATGATGCGCCCATGTGAGGATGACACACACGGCCGCGTCGAGTAAGGGTAATTCTAACCCTAAGTCTTTCCATTCCATACGGCCGCATCATTAAGTCGACACGGTCGCATTACTTACTGTAGGATCAAGCCCACATCACACGTGTCAGAAGATTCTTGCGATCGCGTCATTTCACACGACGCGACCACAAAAATTCTTACTTTTAACCTGATTCACTTGCCGTTTAAATTTTTTACAAACGGGTCGTGTATGTCTCTGTAAATTTGAGCCCAAAAATCCAACTTCTTAGAAGATTTTCGCGACCACGTTATTTTACACAACACGGACGTATCGATCTCTATATTTGGACAAATCGACGTGGCCGTTTTAATTTAATCAACGCGGCCGCAAAACTCTCTGTATTCCAAGGCCAAAAATCTCCAAAACGAAACAGAGTCTTCGCGACTACGTCATTAAGTCGATGTGACCACGTCGTTATACCGACACGACTGCGTCAACCCCATTTCCAGACCAACTCGATGTGGCCTTTTCATTTCATTCATGCGGCTCGTGTCTCCAGTATATATATATATTCACAAGCCCTAAACGACCCGCCTGTGCTCTTTTTTGCGAAACGGTTCGACTTCATCTCTTCCTCTCGACTCGATCTCCCCCACAAGGAATCCCAAACCATCTCCAACACTACCCAATCACCCTCCAAACTCATCTCATCCACCAACCCTCCTCATGCATCAACACTCCACCCATCTCGACCGTTCGCATCAAACCCAGTGACCAACCTTTTGGTTTTCACTACTCGAGCTCGACGTGGCTTGCAAGGGTGCATATGCTAAGCTTGGAGTAGCTTGGGGGAGTCCTCTACCGGCATTGTTGAGATCGATTTCAGGTAGGAGCTCCCTCTTGGGTAACTTCGATCCTTTTGTCGTTAATTTTCAATCAATTACCACCGAAATCGCTAAAGCTTCACGTGAGTATGCATCACATCATTTCAAACATCTTGCATTGCTTACTTCTTCACATGATGCCTTCCAGAGAGTGCAAGAATAAGGCTACCACCACTGGCCCTACCCAAGGCAAGGGCAATCGTCGAAAGGCGAAGGCTTTTCAACCCGAACTTGCCCGAGCCCATGCCATCAGTGAGAGGGGAGGTGAACTACTTCCTGCCCCTCAGTTGGACACACTAGGCATCAATTTTCCGAGTGAGGACGAGCACACAAAGTTCATATCACTTAAGTCCCATGCTATAGTGCCTACCAAATTCCCTAGCATCACCGCTCTTTCGACACTAGGCCTCCTTAACGTAGTCAACACCCTCCTCTGAAACCTCGGATGGGAGGAGTTCCTAGAGTGGGAGGCTAGGACCTACAAGAGGCTTACTTTGGAGTTTCTATCCACTTTTTTTAGGATTTATACTGTGGGTTTCTCATTCTATATCATGAACAAGGAGTACTGCCTATCTAAGGACTCCTTGAATCCGCTCTTCAAGTGGCATAGAGCTTTAGAGCCTGAGGCAATCCACAACAAACATCCTTATCCCCCTGAGTTTGATGTGAAAGATTTTTGGTTATGGATCACCAAGCTCCAAGTCTTCCCCAAGAATCGAGCGAAGGCATCTAGCATCATTCACTCTGGCCTCTGATTGTCCATCGCATCATTGCGAACACCCTATTTTACCGATATAAGACATGCCAGGTCTCTCTGGATGAGCTCTTATTTTTTGTGGTGTGCCTCACAGGGTCATGTCCTTCGTGAGAGTAGCAATCATGTCCCCCACTATATCCTCCATGCCGGGTTATGGCTTATGCAGAGATTCCTTCATATCCTAGCCGACCCCAGATCTAGTATCTGTTGTGGGGGCCTCATCACTATCATTGCCATGCTCCCCTCCATACTGTCTCCTACCAGATCCCAGACTCCATGTCCCCAGTTCCTCACCCTACTGCTCTCGATCTCTTGGTGCTCACCAATATACACATGATTCGAGCTATTGACTGAGAGAGATATTTTTGGCTCTATGGCCCACCTTCCACTCCCTACACTAGGCTTCCTAACGCTGGACTTTTTGGGCCTGGCACTACAATACGGTGGCTCTTCTCCCCTGACACCGACATAGCTTTAGGAGTCCAGGCATCAGTCCAGCTTCCTGACCCTCGCCAGCTCCAGCCCCGAAACCCTGCTGATCCTTCTCCTTCCACATCTGCTGGCCCAGCAGTCAGGCCCGCCCTTCGTCAGTTCCAGAGGAGATCTCAACACCAGGTCAAGGGTACTAGAAGCACTACACCTTCCCCACTTACACATGTCGATCAATTAGCTCGTTTAGAGGAAGAGTTTAGGCAGTTTACATCTTCCACCATAACAACCATGACTGAGAATAGAGACACACTCTCTGATTTCCAGACTTCATTTGAGGGCCTTGCTCTTGCTGTCATGACTGTCTAGTCCCAGTTTGATCAGGTCTACAAGTACCACCACAGTCAGGGACACTATCCTGCTGCTGCACCACATCTCTTACCCTTTGGTATCACACCCCACCCATCCCATCCACCTCAGACTTCTCAGACTCCAACTGCCTACACATCCACCCCCACCCCTCATGTAGATATCTCCACCACCTCACTACATGTTTCCATTCCATCACAGCCACCTCTGGTCCTTGAGGACATCACCGTCATCACACCATGCATCATCTCTACACCACCCCCTTCCCTACAGTCTGTGCCTAGGAATGGGCACATTTCTACCCCTCCACCATCACCCCATCCCGACCCTGTGATTCCACACACTTCTCCACCACCCATCACAGAGTCCGTTTCCATTCCATACCCTTCACATACTCCCTCACCTCCTCGCACATCTCTACCACATGACGACACCATCATTCTTCTCTCCTCATCCTCATAGGACAACTGGACCACTCTATCTCCACCTCCACCTCCACCAATAAAGTCTGAGTTTATTCACACCACTCCATCCCAACCACACGTTGACATGATAGCTGAGCATTCAGCTGATCCCGCTGTCCCATCCACTCCACCCATTCCACCCACCTAGCCACCACCTGACGGTGGCTCAGCATGACTGGAGCACTCATCTTTGCATTCCCTTACCATTTAGCCCATGCATTACATACTTGCATTATTTTCGGGCATGTTCTTGTATTGCTTGGGGGAGATGTGAAGGGTTTTCTAGGACCCTTAGGGCACAAAAACTATATTCCCGTCCCAAGTCAGACGGAACATAGACAAAAAAATAGACAGCGGAAGAATAAACAAGTTAATCTAATTAACATGCAGTTAAACAATTTAACTTAGCCCTAAGGTACAAGACTCTTAGCTAAGATCTATACCAACTCGGGATGAAGGATCTAACCACCTGTGCCGAAGAAAGTTACGAAGTAAGGCAGAATTACATTTATGAGAGACGCTATTCACAAAGTGTAAACGTTCGACGGTGAATCGAGAAGCATAGAAAAAAATAGGTTTTAGAAAACTTGAGCTGGGCGGGTCCAGATAAAACCTGGTCTGGGCCATGCCTAGCCTGGGCGTGGCCCAGGGCCGGGCGCCTGACCACCCAGGGCGCCTCGCCCAGGCCCTGGTCATCCGCCTGGTCTGACCTTCTGATCCTTTGAACTCCAAATTAGGCCCGATCTGTGGCCCTACGACCTGACGGCCGTCCTTGTTTCACTCCTGGTTATTACTCTACAATCAACGACCTTTCTAAGCTCAAGTCAAAAGTCTCTACAAGATGCATCTAGGTCTCCTTCCCCCTCATTTTATTTGTCCTCACGTCGATTTTCTGAGTTTTCTTTGTGTTGAGGACAACGCTTAGTTTAGCTTGGGGGAGGAGCTCTTTCGCGCTAACTTTCTATTTTTCCTAATTATTTTCTTATTTGTATCGTTATTTTTGTTTTCATTTTCATTTTTCTTTCTTATTTCCCCCCTTTTCTCACTTTTTCATATGCATCACGTTTATATTTCGTTTATGCATTCCAAATGCCAAAAATCTGAAAAAAATCTAAAACTCCGAAAATATCTACATTCGCATCATGCATCTTGCACCTTCATGCATACATTTGTATTTAATTGCATTCGCCTCGAGAATTCTTCGAAAACGAGTTTTTGTATGCATAGAATCTCGAATTGAAATTCGTTTTTCGAACTTTTATGCTTGATTTCTGTGATGTCGACTTGGATATGTGAATAGTACGTAACCCTAACTTAAATCCCTCGTAATACCTTAGATTTGGCTGTCCTTGTCGTCCATACGATAGAAGTACTTGAAACAGACCTAGGTTGACACCTAGGAACCCAATCCATGCATGGACCGTAGAGACGATAGTTGTGTGTAATGGTTTATAATCCCTCGAGACTTGGATAACGATACATCACCTAGTACTGAGTATTGTATCTGCCTAATATACCCCATGCTTTTCAAAAAAATTTAATACGCATCGTTCCCTTAGCGAAGCTGAGTAACCGGATCCTCAAGATAGTAACCATCGGGGCCTTGCATCAAAAGGCCTAGCATGGAGGAGTGCGTATGAATAATGATTTTATTTGGGTTGAGTTAGTAGGTCCGAGGGGTCCTTCTTGGCCAGGTGCCCTAAGGTCGTCTGATTTGGGAGTCACTGACCCAACACTCCTTGCACAACCCAATTGCAAATCCCCAAAAAAAATATATAAAAATAACAATTTTGTATATAGAAAAATTGTATATACATGTGTGTGTGTGTGTATGTATGTGTAAGCATGAATAAAACTTGGCGTTTTCTTGAATCAAGGAACGGTGTCGTATCGTGAGTGCCACTTTCTCGATCGACCAATATCCCATTATCTCATACTTATCCCCTCTTCGATCGTTGTATAGTTTAGGTTCCTACACTTTCAATCTAAGGACTGGTTAGAGGAAATGTCTTAGAATGTGAGTATGGCCATCGTCTAGTGTATTGCTTAAGTAGGTATGACGTCCTTGGAATGTATTCTTGTCGACGGAAAGATTTCAAAGCATTTGGGTTTCTCGAATTCGGATTTTCAGTTCACCTACGTATATAATATCAAAATTTTGAAAATTCTCGAAGTTTCATTGCAACACTCGCATGTTGATTGCATTCCTCAAATCTACGCTCTCTCTTGTCTTCCTTGAGGACAAGGAAGAGTTTAGCTTAGGGGATTTTGATGAGTGTTTATTATACATAGTTTTTCCCTCTTTTTCATGCATGTTTTACATCATTCTATTCTACAGTCCTCCCAGTTTTCCCTGTTTTGTCTTCTCTTTTGCTTTTATGGTCCCTCTTGTGCTTTGCAGGAAATATGTGCCGTTTAGGTACCATATGGCGAGATTTTAGCGCAAAGAGGTAAAATGAGCGAAGCCGGGGGATCAAAGTGTGCAAGAGATGAGAAAGTTATGAGTAACAAAGACCTACGCAGCATCGTCATCCTTATCCATGCAGCCGTGCCAATGTGCACTGGGAAGAAGATTAATGTGGCTGTGTGACACTAACACGCACGGTCGCGTCCAAGAGCCCCAGAACTTGCATCCACGCGGCCGTGTTGAAGATCATCAAACGGCCGCGTCGCTGATGAGTAAGATTGAAGATCTGAAGTCGATGTGTCCCATGCAAAAGAAGACGACGCGGCCATGCCTTTCTGAAGGCTAAAGCCAATCGGAGCGACTGCGTCGTAGTCAATGCAGTCGCGAAGCCTGGTTCCATACGACCGTGCCCTTAGTGACGCGATTGCGTCACAAAAGCCCCCACATCCCCATTTACGCCAGAGAGGACGTGACCACGTTCTTTTCAATGCGACCGCATCTGATTGGTTTCCTGAGGCATCTAAGGCGAGTTCTAGGGGGCTTTTTGGTTATTTGGATGCGCGTATTTAAGCTGCCATTCTTCCTCCTGCGAGAGAATCGTCTCTTTTATCAGTTTTAGCTATTTTCTAGGGATTTGGAGGGGTTTGGAAGAACTTCTATCTCTAGTATTTTATTATTCCAGTTTTTTTATTTCTTTCTCTTGTAATAGCTTAGCTTTTCTTAATTGGAATTCCCTCCTTTGGTTATTGCTACTGTGTTTTATCATCCATTGCTAATCTAAGATGAATCCATGGCTTTTGTTACTTAACCATTGCTAGAAACAACCTATATTGCCATGAATAGTGAGTAGTTTTCATCTAGGATAATGTGATGAACCACATTGGATTAGGGCTATGGGTTGGATGATTTGATTAGCTTAGTTGCTAGGCTAATTGAGATTATGGATGCATTAGGATGATTATTATCGTCGTAGAATCCACCCCCTCCCTTCGGGGCGATGGGATTGGCCACCAGCAAAAATTGGGACCAATCCAGGGAACCGATCCCTAGGATGATCCGTACTATCGGTGTGGCTGACGAGAGTCGGGAACCGATTAGAGCCCGCCCGATGTAGGTCTGATCATCGAACGCCACTGTAGGCGGGTGGAAGATTAATGACATTTGTCGAGTGTAATGCATCCAATGTACACCGATGCATCGACGAGAGTTGACATCGGTGTAGGTTGGGTTGGCCTATCATTGCATCGCAACAGCAGGGGGTAGGACTTGACATACGGGAATAACCTATCATGCATCACAACGGTGGGGGATAGGCGAATGCCCCTAGGTCACACAACCTCTCCCGAGTCCCAATTAGTCCGGCAATCGGTTGATTACTAGTCTAACTCTAGCCATAGTCCGATGGCAGGGATTCCCTATGCCCTAGAGCCTTTATCTTTTGATTCACCCTCTTCGTATTTCACCAATCAACCATCGTTATGATCGCGTAGCTTTCGAATGAAGACTCATAGACCGATACTCATTGACCGCCTCCCTGTGTTGAACCCGTTAGCGCTACACACGACCTGTTCGCTATGGTATTATTATTAGATCTCCTGGCACACCAAATATACTAGGGGTGAATAGTGTAAATCATGACGATATTGCAAAATTAAAAGTTAATAAATAATTGCAATAAGAGTGCAGAAATAAAAGAACACAATCCAAAATATTCCAAACACAAACACTGGTTCGGATCCTTGTGATTCTACGTCCAGTCCTCTACCCCGTAGAGATTTGAATCCACTAAAACACTTGCTCCCCGAAAGTAATCAACATACAAATATGCCAACACTCCCCGTGTTACAAACCTGTACAATCTCTTTAACAAGAGATTCTACAAATAAAGTAAAGAAAAGTATGAAATAATATCACATATAGCCTTGATAATTGATGGAATTATAGCATAATGAATGTGATTGAATCTTCAAGGTTCTGGATGGAACTTGTAGTAGAACAATCTTGAAAATTGGACTTTCTATGGAGGAAAAAATTTCTGCAGATGTTCCTCTAAGAAAATCTGAAAAACCACTCATTTTCTAGATAGAGAAAGTAAACTTAAGAAAATAGAAAGAAAGTGAATTTTCATGTGATTTTAGGCAGGGGACTTGGGGTCTATTTATAGTCCAAAAAGGTAGTTTTTGGACGTTGGACAACTGCCTAAAATTAAAAAAATTCTGGGAAGTTTTTCCATTAGTCGACTAATAGGAGTGTCTGGTCGACTAATTAGAACTTCTGACTAGGATTCTGGCTGTTGAGGTGTCCTTTCAGAAAGTAACTTTCGAAAACAGAAAGTAACTTCTGTAAACAGATATAAACTGACAAAACTAGCCTTTTATGGTAGTTCTAACTTCTAGAAATAAAACATATTATTTAAATGATAAATCATTTAAAATAACTGATATGAAAATAGACTGGTAGATTGACAAAGTCTTTTAGTCGACTAAAATTTTGAAAGTTAAGAAATTTGAAAAAAAAAAGATTCTAGAGCTTCTAAAATAGGTCTGAAGAACTTTTAGGATAGAAATATTTTAATATTGAAATTAGCCGACTAGCACTAGGGATTGGTCGAATAATTGGATTTTTGACGTGATTTTTTTGAAGAGGAATCCTAAACGACTAAGAGAGATTATCATCAAGGCGTTTACATTCTTAGTAAATGCAAGAGAAAAAAATAAAGATTACATCTCATTTACAAGATACAAAATATCACCGATAAGCTTCGTCTTGTAGTGGATGCTTCTTGCAACTTGTATACTTGATGATTGTCTTAGTTGATTTGTGATATAACATCTACATATATAAAGTTAGTACAAAGATAATATGTTCGTATCATCAAAATCATATGAGGAGTTGTGAGTTTCCAACATTCTCCCCCCCCCTTTTGATGATTTTACAAACATTAAATACAATACTATAAAATGATGTTATTACAAAAAAAAATTAATGCTAAGATATGTTATTGATCCCGCTTAATATATGACTTATAAACAACATATGAAGAGATAATTCATAGATATAATTCATATAGTCATAGCATATTCATAGAGATAATTCATATAGCCATATAATGTTAGGTCATTATGTATATTTCTTATGTAGCATATCTTCCCCTGAATATTATATCTCCCCCCGAATATTAGCATAATTATTATATCAATTCTCCCCCTTGAAAATTATCAAAAATTGGGTAAATCTGTCAAATTAGTATATTAGTCGACTAATAGTATAAGCGGGTCGACTAACTGCAGAAAAATTCAGACATCAGAAAAACAGAGTAGATACTTTTGGAGGCAAATTGAAATGCATTAATAGAGGATTAAAATAGTACATAATATGACGCTTACATACCATAGGGAAAGATACAACCTAAAGCAAACATACAACAACATAAAGCAACCATACAACAACATAAAGCAAACACTATGACTACCAAAGCAAACAAACAACAAAGACTACTAGTCGACCAGCTGATCTTCCTGGTCGACCAGAAACTGAAACATTCGAAGCCTAATATAGAGGAGAAGGCCTAGGAGCGCGGTGTGACATGAAGGGAGAGTAAGGAGCCCATTGTTCTAAGAGACTCAAAATATGGGCTTGACTCCCTTGCACATTGTCAAAGTCGGTTTGCATGTTGTTGGTAAGTTGTTCAAGACGTGTTTCAAAGCCACTAAGGTGCTCTTGAACACAGGTAAATCCAGAGTTGATATCATCGCGGAGTTGGTCAACTTGATCTTGTAGAGTTGGTCGGGAAGGAGGAAGACGAGCGTAAGGATTGACGATGACTTTGCGACGATGGGAAGGACGTTCAACTTGGGGTTGTGTGGTTCTTCTTCTTCATCTTCGATAATATGAGGAGGAGCGGGAAGTTCCATGTGATTGATGACAGAACGATCAAATTATTGAGGATTAACATTGAAAACTTCACCATCAAGAGGGACTTCAAAGTGGTGAAGAATACGGGTGATGGTACATGGAAGAAAATGTGAGTAGTAATGGGTTTGAGCAAAACATGCATGAAGGTGAGAGGCCAATCAACTTTGATTCCCCCCATTATAGAATAGAGAGCTCGGATACGGATTTCATTAACATAGTTGAGGGAACCAACCTTAAGAAGCAAATTGTAAGTGATTATCTTGAGAAGAAGGCGAGGAATGTGTTTCAAATCAATGGCGGACATACCAATCCGAAAATTGGAGTTTAGTTGATTGAGAATTTCGGGATCATCCATGGGGGTTGAAGCGGGATGTTGAGAAGGACAACGAGGGATATGGATACTTTGAGTAAGAGTGTCATAGGTGAGATGGATAGGGATTCCTTTAACGATGCTATCAAGAAAGCGGGACCTCCTTTCTCTACCGAGACCATGTTGGAGTAAAATTCCTTGACGAGAATGGGATAGTAAGGGATGTGATCATTCCAAATGGTGAAGAGAGAAACGGTGTTGAGAAAATAGAAAAGGTTATAGTTGAGGATGACCGGATCCGAAAAGTTGATGGAGCGTTCCGGGAAGAACGTGGCTCTTTCAGCGGTTGCGACCGGATTTGGACGTCAAGGATGGAGAGGATTCGAAGAGGAAGCCATTAAAGAGGGATGAAGTTCTCCAACAGAGAATTTTTGTGATCTCTCTTGGAATATAGATGATTTTCGACAATATTGGGCTTAGGGTTTTCTCATGGTGAAGAAGAAAGACACATGGTGTTTAAATAAATAATTTGAGTGGGAAATTCGAATTTTGAATCAAGAAACCAAATTAAAAACTTCCTAATAACTCCTAAGACATTTTAGGAACTTTTGCAACGTTTTTGGGAGGGAAATCTAGCAAGAAATCGCGCAAAACAACGTTCAGAAACTGATGTTCTTTGGAAGTGTACAACGATTAGTCGACTAGGCTTCGGTATTGGTCGAATATTCGGGTGTTAAATCTGAGCGGTTTGGGAAAAAGTTGAAATTTCAAAATTTTAAAAATTAATTTTCGATCAAAGTAAAGGACTGAGTGGTTATGGCCTTGGGAATGAACAAATTTTTGAAAGATTGTTGACCATAAAATAAGTACTATTGTACTTAGTGTGTAAGAAGGTGTAAGGGAGAAGTCATGTCCATAGTACTTGGAAAGTACTTTATGAGAGGGAAATGTAACATTCAAATTTTTGAATGAGGAAATTCGGTTTTGACCGAACAAAAAATAGATAATTTTATGAAAAGTAGATATTTATATTGATATAATAAATAATTCTGGAGGATTAGTCGACTAGTATCAAGGATTGGTCGACTAATTGAAAAATGAATTAATTCAGAAAAATTCAGAAAAATCATAAAATGATACTAACGTAATATATAACTATAATATATATGGTTAAAATGTCGATTCACTAATAATGCCAAGTTCTCTTCTAAGTTTTAGAAAAGTCTATTCCTTAAGGGGCTTAGTAAGGATATCGGCTATTTGATTCTTAGTATATATATACTTAAGAATAATGTCACCTTTTTGAACATGATCATCCAAGAAGTGATGACGTATATCTATGTGTTTAGTGTGTGCATAATGTACTGGATTTTTGGATAAATTTATAGCACTAGTATTGTCATACATAATAGGACATGTGTCACATTGAATGCCATAATCTAATATTGTGTGTTTCATCCATAAAATCTGTGCACATGCTAAACCAGCGGCAGTGTATTTCGCTTCAGTAGTAGATAGAGAAACAGAGTTTTGTTTCTTACTAAACCATAATACTAATGCATAACCTAAAAAGTGACAAGTTCCACTTGTACTTTTACGATCAGATTTGCAACCAGCAAAATCTGCATCACTATATGAAACTAAATCAAATGAGTTTGATTTTGGATAATGTAAACCAAAATCAGATGTGTGTTTGATATACCTAATTATCCTTTTGACAGCAGTCAAATGTGATAATTTAGGATCAGACTGATATATAGCATATATACAAATAGAAAACATAATATCTGGTCTACTTGCGGTAAGATAAAGTAATGATCCAATCATACATCGATATAGTGTTTAATCAACACTCTTACCCGTTGGATCCTTGTCAAGATTTGATGAAGTACCAATAGGAGAGAGTTTTTCTGCAAAATTTTCTAATCCAAACCTTTTGATGAGTTCCTTCGTATACTTACTCTGATGTATAAATATATAATCCTTCATTTGTTTGATTTGAAGTCCAAGGAAATAGGTTAATTCACCCATGTGACTCACCTCAAATTCATTCAGCATTTCCTTAGAAAATTCTTGACAAAGAGAATCATTAGTAGAACCAAAAATTATGTCATCAACATACATTTGGATAATGATAACATCAGAATCTATATGTTAGGTAAATAAAGTAAAATCTATTTTTCCAATAGAATTCTTTTATCTTTCATACCAAGCATGAGGTGCTTGTTTTAAACCATATAATGCTTTCTTTAATTTGAAAACATGATTATCTAAACTTTCATGTTGAAATCCTGGTGGTTGTTCTACACAGACTTCTTCCTTTATAATACCATTTAGAAATGCACTTTTAACATCCATTTGATATAACTTAGAATCTTTGTAACATGCATATGCTAAAAGCATTCTAGTATATTCTAATCTTGCTACAGGAGCATATGTTTCATCATAATCTATGCCTTCTTCTTGATTATAACCTTGTGCAACTAATCTAGCCTTATTTCTAATTACATGTCCAGATTCATCCAACTTATTCTTAAATACCCACTTAGTACCAATAATAGGATGATCTGAAGGTCTGGTACTAATTCCTATATATCATTCCTTTTGAATTGATTAAGTTCTTCCTGCATTGCTATAATCCATGAATTATGTTTACATGCTTCAATAACATTCTTTGGTTCGATGGATGATATAAATGCACAATTAGTCATTTGTTCTATTTGAGATCTAGTTCTTACTCTATCAGAAATATCTCCAATAACTAAATCATGTGGATGATTAGGAACTTTAACAAATGCTTTAGGAAGATTTGTATTTTCAGGGATAATCTCAGATCGGGTCAAAGTTTCTTTTTTATCGCGAATAATCTCATAAATTTCCCTCTCCAGGGTGACGAGGTACGATTCGTTAGACTGGAATTAATAGAATCATCATCATCTAACTTAGTGTTTTCTAAAGAACCAGTGATAGGTATAGAATCTTCTTCATCTAAATGTGTGATAGGTGTAGAATTCTCATCGAAATTTACATGAAGAGATTCCTCAATACATAAGGTTCTTTTATTATAAATCCTATATGCTTTACTACGTGTGGAATATCAAACAAAAATGCCTTCGTTTGATTTAGAATCAAACTCATCTAGTGAATCCTTAGTGTTAAGAATAAAACATTTACAACCAAATACTTTAAAATAAGATACACGAGGTATACGATCATAAAACAATTCAAAAAAAGTTTTATTTATTTGTGGTCTTACCAAAATTGTATTCAAAACATAACATGCAGTAGCGACGGCTTCTGCCCAAAAATATTTTAGTAAAGAACTATCAAATAACATGGTTCTAGCACATTCTTGTACTGTTCTATTTTTCCTTTCAACTACACCATTTTGTGGTGCGGCTCGAGGAAAAGAGAAGTTATGTGTTATACCATGTTTATTACAAAATTTCATAAATAATTCATTTTCAAATTCTCCTCTATGATTACTACGAATAGTAATAATGGATAAAGACTTCAAATTTGAATTCATTTACATAATATTGTAAATTCTTCAAATGCATCATTTTTATGTTTTAAAAATAATACCCAAATATATCTTGAATAATAATCAACAATTACAAATGCATATTTATTGCCATTTAAAAAAGCTATTCTGGAAGGACCAAATAAATCCAAAAGTAAAAGTTCAAGTGGTCTTTTAGTAGAAATAGCATCTTTCAATTTAAAAGAAGATTTATTCATTTTACCTTATTGACATGCATCACAAAATTGTGTATAAGTAAAATATATATTAGGCATACAAGATACTAACTTTTGTTTTGAAATACGTACCAAATGCTTAAAGTTAGTATGTCCAAAATGTTTATGCCATAATAATGTGTTACCCGTGGATGCTAGTAAACAATGATCATTTGAAGATATTTTCATGCAATATATATATATATATATATATATATATATATATATATATATATTACAATTGAGGGCAGATTTTGAATTTGTCCTATGTGGCAATGTCACATCAAGTTTTGGAGGGAAATTTTTGGGTTGAAGAGAAATTTATTGGGAATACACAAAAACATTGAAATTATGAATAGCCTTTTAATATTAGTTATGAAAAAAATGTTGTGCACACACACAATCTCATCTTGGGAATGGACGCGAGCTGTGGGAGAATGAACGCAGGAGATGCTGCCAACTCATTGATCCGCGTTGCAAAACCCTGTAAAATTTCGATCCCATCTGCTGATATTTCAGGGGAAACTAATAATTATTGATGTTTGTTTAAAATTAGTGGGTCCAAGATTTTTAAATGAACAGTGTCCCACGGTCACGGGTTATATGTATCGGTGCCCGCTAAATTTTTTAACGCTGATTTGTTGTTCCGCGCCTAAGGCACCAGCTCCGAAATTGTTGTTTTACGTCGAGTTTGTTGTTTTGCGCCGAAGGCACCCACGTCGAATTTGGTGTTGTGTCGAAGGCGCATGCGATGAATTTGTTATTTCGCACCGAAGGCGCCCGCGCCATTTTTTAACGCTGAATTTGTTGTTCCGCACCTAAGGCACATCCGTCGAAATTGTTGTTTTACGTCGAATTTGTTGTTCTGCGCCGAAGGCACCCACGTCGAATTTGGTGTTCTGTGTCGAAGGCGCATGCGCTGAATTTGTTGTTCTGCACCGAAGGCACCCACGCCGAAGGCGCCTGTGCCGCTAAATATTGTAAGTTAATTTGTTTTTCTTTTAAATTTTGGCTTTGAAAAAAATTCGGGTAACAAAGATTTCGCAAGGGAAAATCTTAAATGTACCGTGCCCGCGGGCACGGGTTATGACTAGTATATATATATATATATATATATATATATATTGGAAGGTTAGCGTGTTACTTTATTGATCAAAAACATATAGTACATCAATAGCGCATCTAAGCATGTGGTGCTAATTGGGAGAGGATAGGGCACAAGCGCCGTCACTCTCCACTATCAATCCCCCATCCTAAATGACACTATTACAAACACTAATATATACAAAACAGAAAACAATCACTAAAATCAACCCATATCTCTGAAACCCCAATTGTCAAAGGCCAAAGCATCATGCTGCGAGTCAGGCTCAAGATCATGCAACAATACCCTGATATCCGCAGCTATTTCATCAAAAAGAGTCATTTTGCTTCTCTTCACCCCTTCAAAGATTCGGCGATTCCTTTCTTTCCAAATATGCCAAACTGATGTAGCTAGGGAGGTCTTTGCCAGAATGTCCAGAGGACCCTTACCCCCAAATCTGCTTATATAGAACTTCCCAATATCATTAAGTCCCGGACCGTAAGGAGCGGTTAAATTAAGCTTAAGAGAAGATCTATGTAGTATATAGTTAGAGAAACTGCATTCGAAAAATAGGTGCTCGATATTTTCCTCCTTACCTTCATTTCATAAAACGCAATCAACTGATGTATTTAACCCCCATCTATTCATCAAATCCTTAGTAAGCAATTTGTTTTGAAATGCGTGAAGCAGAGTAATGGACATTTTAGGAGAGTGATTTTTGTACCAAATCAGTTTGTGGAAAGGAAAGAGAATGTCTCGATGCCGAACCCCTTCCCAAGCATGCCTGAAGCTGAAATTGTCACTAGAAAGCCAATGCCAAGAATCAGAACCGGATTTCAGCTTGATATGCTGTATAAGGTGCCGAACATGGTCAATTGAAGGATCAGAGCTCCAGGAACCATCAACCCAATAGTCCCTAACACATTTCCGGTCAGCTCCCAGGGGAATCACGCCATGGCTGCTAAGAGGACCTCCAGCAACCCACGGCTCGTGCCAAAAAAGTGTGCCGCGTCCATCGCATACTACCCTGCGGATGAGTTTGTAGGAAAGAGGCCGGCAGTTGAGCATTCTCTTCCAAGTGCCGGATTGAGTCGGATGGCACTTAGCAGCAAAGAAATTAGATCCATACCTGGCCCCCATGTGCTTGGCCCAAATGCTATCAGAAGTAAGATATCGCCAAGTAAGTTTCAAACCTGCTGCTTCATTTAAATCTTCTAATAGTCTGATCCCCACACCGCCTTACTCCTTAGGTTTGCATATATCTTCCCAGGCCCAAGCTTTGGAAGAACCCAATATAAACCGACGACACAATGAGGAGATGGATCTAATAATGTTAACAGGAACACGGTACACATGCATCCAGATGCCACAATCCCATAGATTACCGTTCTTACCAATTCAATTCTTCCAGCCTGTGAAAGTAAGGACGAACTCCAGCCCGTCATTCTTTTCTTGCATTTATCAACCAACCTGCCAAAATTTACTGTCTTGGGATATTTTGAAGAAAGTGGCAATCCCAGGTAGGTAGAGATCGTGTTGGCAATTTTGATTCCCAACAATCCAGCCAACAATGTCTTGTTTTTGACCCCCTTGCTAAACAAGCCAGCACTTTTCTCCCAATTTACCTGTAACCCAGTATACTTATAAAAATCATCCAATAAATTTTTAACTCCCAAAAGGTATTCTTGGTTGCCCGACAGAACACCAGGAGATCATCTGCAAACAAAAGATGAGAAATAGATCCAATCCTCCGCATGGGCAAAATCTTTCCCATATTAATGGCTTTAGAAATCAGCAAGGAAAAAGCCTCCATAGCAATAACAAATAAGTAAGGGGAGAGTGGGTCGCCTTGGCGGATACCTCTATTGCCCTTGAAATAACCATAGGGGGAACCATTAATCATGACAGAGAAAGTTGGAGTTGATATACATTCCCTTATCCATCCCACAAAAATATCAGGAAACCCCATTTGGCGTAAGAAGAAAATAATGAATTCCCGGTTTACACTGTCAAATGCTTTTCTCAAATCCAGTTTCAGACATGATCGACCACCCATACAGTTGCTAAAATCTCTGATTTGCTCATGTGCAAGCAGGGAGCAATCAGACAATAGCCTCCCTTTGATAAAAGCAGATTGGTTGGGGGAAATCAGCTCATGAATAACCATTTTAAGCCTGTTGCAAATTATTTTGCTGATGATCTTGTAAAGTACATTGCAGCAGGCAATAGGCCTATAATCGCTCAAGCTCGATGCGTTGTCATTCTTAGGAATAAGAGTTAGGAAGGTATGATTGACAGGCCTAAGTAGGGAACCAGAAACAAAAAAGGATTTAATGGCAGAAGATAACTCATCACCAATTAGAGCCCAATTGTGTTGATAGAAAAAACCATTAAACCCATCAGGCCCCGGGGATTTATCATTGCCAATCTGGAAAACAGCTCCTTTAATCTCTTCATCAGAAACCCTCCTGCTCAGCCAGTTAGCAGCAGCCTCAGTTAAAATGCGCTTGGGAACAAGTTTCTGAAAGGTGGAATGATAGTGACTCTGATTATATAGATCCTTATAGAATGCAGGAGCTGATTTTTCCAATTCCTCATATATCAAATTTCGGCCCCCCTTTTTGTCAATAAGATGACAAAGATTGTTTCTGCTGATTCTAGCCTTCATAGCTGTGTAGAAAAACTTTGTGTTCTTGTCCCCAAGGGTTAGCCATTCTTGTCTACTCTTTTGCCGAAACATCTCCTCTTCAAGCTTCATAGATTTAGATAACTCCTTCTGAAGTACCCGTTCTTCATGCTGTAGCTTAATGGAAGAGTGAATGCAAGGGTTACAACGAATATCCTCCAACTTCTTCCTGCAAATCTTTACCAAGTTAGATGCATGGTAATCCCCAGCCCATGCACGGAGAGTAAGCTTCAATCTCTTTAACTTTTGAGTCAGCTTATACATAGGCGTCCCCTTCTCAAAGCCGACCCAGGAAGCAGAAATAGAATTTTTGTAACCTGGGCAATGAATCCAATAATTAAAAAACTTGAAAGGCTTAGGGTCAAAAGGCACCTGGGTGTGGAAAGTCACCACCATAGGAGAGTGGTCACTAGTAGAAGGGTCCAGATAGTGAGTACTAGTCTCTGGTAGCATATGAATCCATGTTGAATTGCAGAATACCCGATCTAGTTGAGCCGCAATGCGGGCCTTGTCAAGATGGTTGTTGCACCAGCTTAATTTATTTCCAGTACTCTTCAGCTCTTGTAAAGAGCATCTACTAATGCATTCACTGAAATCACGGATCATAGATTCCTCAAGTCTTCTTCCACCAACTTTGTCTTTGGTGTAGAGGACACTATTAAAGTCCCCCCTACAAGCCAAGCTGAAGAACCAATCGTCGCAAAGTCATCATCAATGCTTTTCCACAACTCCCTCCTTTCAAGCATGATGTTTCGCCCATACACACCAGTGATAACACACACAAATCCTCCCACATTTTCACAAGTGACTGAGATGTGCTGATTCGATTGGGATAATATACTTGTCTTCCAAATAGCGGGATTAAATCCCATAATGATACGCCCTCCAGGCGCACAATCAGAATTGTTCAGACATGGCCACCCCTTTGGGATACCAGATTTATTGCAGATAGAAAGAGACTTGAGCTTAGTCTCCAAAAGTATAATCACAGACGGATTTATTGTGTTAATTCTGTTACGCAGATCCTTCCGACGGACCTGATTATTGAGCCCCCTGGTATTCCAATAAAAAACAGACATTAATCAATGGTAGTTTGTTGGTGACTTGAGCTTCCGCCATTTAGCGTCACCTGGCCTCTAGTACTCCTCCTGCAAACAGGCGTTAGAGAAGGGACCAACTTCTTTTTCCCAGTTTTGTTATCAGATTTGTGTTTTACCTGATTCTCCACCTCCAAGTCCCATTCGGGATTATCAATAGTCATTCCTGAAGGGGGTCTGTCAATTTCCTTCATAATTTGATCAACATGCATAGAATTGAGTTGGCCCAGCATCGAATGCTCCTCAGCCTGTTTCGCATGAAATTCATGATGCAAAGAGCCCGGCAAGTTGAACCCTGCAATCCCGGTGGAAGGCGCAGCTCCTACATTTCCAGGCTCGACAACACCCATGCATTCTCCAGTAATCAACTGATGGAGCCCAGCAATTACATTCATAGTTAGAGAGGAAACTAGAGACTCACCTCCTACAGCACCCATCATGTGATTTAAGGACTCCTTCCCTGGGTGCCCACCATCAGGGAACTCAACCGGGGAAAGTATGTTACCGGAGGTAGACCCTTCTCCAGGATTATAATCCGGCCGATTGTCTCCAGATTCATTCAGAACCCCAACTAAGGCCGATGTCAATGGGGAATCTTTGTTGGGACCTGGTAGGGCAGTTGGATGAGCCGCAAACTGAGAGTTGGGGTTAGCCTCCGAAGAGGCAGCTCCTTTAACCTCTGAATTGGAGATAGCTTCCTTGGATGCAGTAGGGTCAACATCACCCTGTTCGGTGCAAACATGGATTGAAGGGAGCTTTAGCTTATCCGGGCACTGCTCATCTACATGACCAAAACAGACACATCTGCTGCAACGAGGGGGCTCGCCTTCAAATTTCGTTTCAATATTGACAATTGAGCCATCATCCATTTCCACCTCAAAAGAGGATACAAGAGGGGTTGAAGCATCAATTTCAACCAGACAGCGAGCATAGGAGATTCGTTCTAAATAGGCAGTTGCTCGATCTAGGCATATAAGAGTGCCTAGGACAGAGGATATGATATTGAGCCCCTCTAAATTCCACATATAGAGTGGCACCCCATGCAACTGTACCCAAACCAGGATCGAGGTTAGTATATCACGATCATGCCTCATATCTAGACTCCATCTCTTGAGTACCACCAGGCGCCCATCAAACAACCAAGGACCTCCCGCCAAGATCCTCTCGCATTCATCCTGAGAGTCAAATCTAAAGTAAAAAAATCCATTCTCCCTACTGTAGACTTGGACCCTCTTCTTGGGCTTCCACAATCTCTCCATCCAAGCAACCATTTGACCATAGAACGGGATCTCCCCCAACACATAGCCAACAATAGTGTTTTTCCAATTATCCGCACCCCGTTGAACAAGATCAGATGGGAACTTGGCGCAAATAGATCCATCCTCCCTGATCTTCGGAGGAACATGGGACATTCCCAGTGCATTACCATATGAACGACGATTGGCGCAGACATCAATCCAAGATCTTTTAGTACCTGAAGTGTCAACAGTTATTTGGGCAGCATTTCTTACTGGCATTTTGACAAACATGTTACGTCCATTCTCAAAAACCCCAGCATTTGGCCTAGTAGACCCTGACTGCCTTTTGCGTAATAGCCCCCCGCCATTGACAGGAGATCTCCTCTTCGCCTGCGGAATAACACAATTGGAAGCGACAACCTTCCTTCGAACAGTCTGCCAACCATCACCCAGCTCCTCACCATGTCGACTAGAGCCCCGTCTCCATGAAATCCAAGCCTCGAGGTCCGCTGAGGAACCTCTCCACCAGAATAGGATCCCGGTGGCTGATCGCACCTAGATGTGCCGCCTTCAGAAACCTCAGACCTTGGATCAAAATGGTGCGAGCGCCCTAGATCCCTCCTCGGTTGATCCAACGCTCCACGAGGATCTGGAAATGATTGTCGCGGTTCAATGTTCGATTGCCGATCCCCTACCTTTGATGGATCATCTCCCTTCGATGGAACGCCAGTCTTCCCTCCTGGATCGCTTGAGTCGCCTTCCGCCAGAGCCGCCATTATATATATATATATATATATATATATATATATATATATATATATATATATATATATATATATATATATATATATATATATATATATATATAATTCTTACGATTTGTAAATATTACCATCAATAGAGATTTACCCTTACTTTTCAAAAAAAAAAAAAAAAAAAAATAATTCTTACGATTACCTTGAAACAAAATATTAGTCATATTAAAATCATATATAATGCATGCATTCTTTTCGAAAACTATTTTGAAGTCTTTATCGCATAATTGAGAAATGGATAAGAGATTATGTTTCAAACCGTCAATAGGAGCACGTTTTCGATGATTGGCTTAGTTGGATCACCAACTGTTCCGATGCCAATCACTTTACCTTTGTTGTTATTGCTAAAAGTAACGGTGTCACCATCTTTGAATTGTACGGTTGATAGAAGTTTGATGTTTCCGGTCATGTGTTTAGAACATCCACTATCTATTATCCATCTTTCTTTTATGAGTACCTGAAAGATAAACAATAAATATTGGTACCCTTTTTATATGGGTCCTTAGGATTAGTCCTTACGAAACCAAACCCAAGTGGAATTTGATTTTTTCAAATAGTTGGAAGAAAGAATAACATTTTGCATAAAGTTAGATATATATAAATCCTTATCATATAAGAAAATGTATTTGGGAACCCAAATATTATGCATAATTGTTTTCTTAGAAGATGTAAGAAAATTGGTTTTCTTTGGAATATGAATAGTATCCTTTTTCATGCCATTAGAAGAAACAATTTTCTTTTTATTAATAAATACATGCCTTTTCTTTTCTAAAATAACATTACCAAAACTATTGGATTTGGGAGTACCCTTATACCCCAATTCTTGTATATGATTAGCATGATGTTGCAATCTAAGTAAATCATCTAGATTATTCTTTCCTTTATTAAACTTACTAATGTTAGAAGACATATCATCATGTTTCAACTTTAGAGAAGAGATATCCTTATCTAAAATGGAAATACGTGAAATCATATTACATATTTGAGAATCTCATTTTCATGAAGTAGTTTATCATTTTGAGAAGATAATGTTTCTTTTTCAATTTTAGACTATTTAATGAAGATGAAGAAGAGGTTCATTCTTGATGAGAGAGAACTAATGCCTTATGTTGAGAATTCAATTTCTTAAATCTCGTATATAATTCATTAAAAGCATCAAGTAGTTCTTCATTATCTAAACTACTTACCTCATTATCACTTTGTGCCATAAAACACATATGTGCATTCTCTTCATTAGATTGGTTGTTGACTTCTTTTTCTTCATCTGAAGATGAAGAGTCCCAAGTTGCTGCTAGTGCCTTCTTTTTCTTTTCGAACTTCTTATCCTTTCTGAAGTTGTTGAGTGTCCTTTCTTTTGGCTTAAGAAGAGGACAATCCTTTTTCATATGTCCTGGTCTGTTACATTGAAAACACAAAGAAGCATCAGTAGTTTTGGGCTTAAAACTTTTAAACTTACCTCTTCGTAGAAACTTTTTAAAGTTTCTTGTTATAAGTGCCATGTCATCATCGTCCATGTCTGAATCATCGGTGTCTGATGAAGCGGCGAAGGCAAGAGTTTTCTTCTTTGTATCTGCTTATTCTTTGTGATCTTGAAGTTGTACTTCGTAGGCCATCAGATTACCAACCAAGCTTTCAACGGTAAGTGTTGACAAGTCATTGACTTCTTCTATGGCTGCAGTCTTCTCCCATTCTGACGTTAAGGCAAGAAGAGTCTTCCTTACTTGTTCTATTTGAGAATAGGTTTTGCCAAGAACTATTAAGGAGTTGACAATGTCCGTGAACCGAGTGATCATTTCTCCAATTAGTTCATTCTCCTTCATTCTAAATAACTCAAACCTGTGAACAAGAACATAGATTTTAGTTTTCTTAAATTTATTAGTGCCTTCATGTGTAACCTGGAGTGTATGCCAGATGTCATATGCTGATTTGGCCTAGGAGACACGATTGAATTCATTCTTGTCCATGGCGCAGAGTAGTGCATTCATTGCTATAGAGTTGCGGGTTGTAGCAGATTTGTCAGTAGTGGTCCATTGGGCATATGGAGTTGTAGGCTTCTCGTATTGAGTTTCCAACATGTTTCAAAGTTCGTAGTCGATGCTTTGAAGATAGATCGTCATCCTTATCTTCCAATAAGAATAGTTGGAACCAACATTTGGTATCAGAGTCTTATGGTTAAAATGGCCTACACCTATCCGACGAACAATTCAACATCTTCATCATAATTTCCAGAAGGGCACTCTACTACAAGGCCTCCACAATTCAATGGTTCCAACTATTCTTATTGGAGGCCTTGTAGTAGAGTGCCCTTCTGGAAATTGTGATGAAGATGTTGAATTGTTCGTCGGATAGGTGTAGGCCATTTTAACCATAAGACTCTGATACTAAATGTTGGATGTCCTGGCACACCAAATACACTAGAGGGGGGGGGGGGGGTGTGTGTGTGTGAATAGTGTAAATCACGACGATATTGCAAAATTAAAAGTTAATAAAAAATAGCAATAAGAGTGCGAAAATAAAAGAACACAATCCAGAATATTCCAAACGTAAACACAGAGATTTTTATCCTGGTTCGGATCCTTGTGATCCTATGTCCAGTCCTTTATCCCGTAGAGATTTGAATCCACTAAAACACTTGCTCCCTGCAAGTAATCAACATACAAAGATGCCAACACTCCCCGTGTTGCAAACTTGTACAATCTCTTCAACAAGAGATTCTCCAAATAAAGTAAAGAAAGAGTATAAAACAATATCACATATAGCCTTGATAATTGATGGAATTATAGCGCAAGGAAGCTGATTGAATCTCCAAGGTTCTGGATGGAACTTGTAGTAGAACAATCTTGAAGATTGGACTCTCTATGGAGGAAAAAAATCTCTGCCGAGGTTCATCTAAGAAAATCTGAAAAACCACTCACTTTCTAGAGAGAGAAAGTAAACTTGAGAAAAGAGAAAGAAAGTGAATTTTCGTGTGATTTTAGGCAGTGGTCTGGGGGTCTATTTATAGTCCAAAAAGTTAGTTTTTGAACGTTGGACAACTGCCTAAAATTCGAAAAAATTCTGGGAAGTTTTTCCATTTGTCGACTAATAGGAGTGACTCGTCGACTAATTAGAACTGCTGACTAGGATTCTGACTGTTAGGTGTCCTTTCAGAAAGTAACTTCCGAAAACGGAAAGTAACTTCTGTAAACGAATATAAACTGACAAAAACTAGCCGTTTATGGCAGTTCTAACTTCCAGAAATAAAATATATTATTTAAATGATAAATCATTTAAAATAACTGATTTGAAAATAGACTGGTAGACTGACAAAGTCTTTTAGTCGACTAAAATTTTGAAAGTTAAGAAATTTGAAAAAAAAAATGATTCTAGAGACTCTAAAATAGGTCGGACGAAATTTTAGGATAGAAATATTTTAATATTGAAATTAGTCGACTAGCACTAGGGATTGGTCGACTAATTGGATTTTTGACGTGATTTTTTAAAGACGAATCCTAAACGACTAAGAGAGATTATCATCAAGGCTTTTACATTCTAAGTAAATGCAAGAGAAAAAAATAAAGATCACATCTCATTTACAATATACAAAATATCATCGATAAGCTTCGTCTTGTAGTGGATGTTTCTTGCAACTTGTATACTTGATGATTATCTTAGTTGATTTGTGCTATAACATCTGTATAGATAAAGTTAGTACAAAGATAGTTTTTTTGTATCATCAAAACCATATGAGGAATTGTGAGTTTCCAAAAAATATTAAAATCGTCGTCTGGACGACGATCAACGCTCTTCTTTGGTATAGAAGATTTGGTCACGTAAACTTTAAGAACATAAATAAGATATGTAGGAATGATTTGGTACATGGTTTACCAAAAATGCATTTTCAATTAGAAAAGATTTATGAATCTTGTCAACATGGCAAGTTGCATAAATGCACCTTTAAGAGCATAGGAGCACTTAACTTTAGGAGACCACTAGAACACCTTCATATGAATTTAATGGTCCTTCAAGAGTTTCCTCTCTTAGTGGTAGCAAATAGGCATTTGTTATTGTTGATGATTATTCATGTTTTATGTGGGTTTTATTTTTATAAAACAAAAATGATGCATTAAATGATTTCAAAATATTTTTCAAACTTGTTCAAAGATCTTTTTCAACAAATTTTTTTATTAGATCGGATCACGGTGGTGAATTTGAAAATGAACATTTTCTAAAATTTTGCGAAAACACGGAGTTACACACACATTTGCTTTTCCTAGAGCTACTAAAAATGGAATATTTGAAAGGCACTCCAAGAGTGTTCACGCATAATATTGTGTGAGAGCAACCTTCCAAAATATTTTTGGGTGAAAGCTATGTCTACCGTGTGCTATGTACAAAATAGAATTTTGACTAGAACACCTTTCCAAAAGACACTGTATGAATTATTGTACCAAAAAGTTCTCGTAGTATATTTTTGTGTCTTTGGTTGTAATTTCTATATCCTTAATACCAAAGATAATCTAGATAAATTTGACTCCAAAGCGAATGAATGCATATTTATTGGATATTCTTTGCATTCTAAGACATATAGAGTTTACAATAAAAAACTCTTAGTGCTGATGGGACACAACATGTTACTTTTGATGAATCATTTAGTAGTATCTCTTATACTATTCATGTTGATGATGATGATATTGTTACACAATCACACATTGATGATCACCTTTCTAGCTCATTGCCTAGAGCATTTTCACAAGCTACATATCATCCACACACACACACACACACACACACACACACACACACACACAAGTGATTGGTAATATTAGTGATGGTGTTAGAACTAGATCTCAAATTCAACATATGCTTAATGTTGCCTTTGTTTCTAACATTGACCAAATAAAGTTGAAGATGCTTTGGCAGATGAATCTTGGGTGATGCAATGCAAGAGGAGTTGGTCCAATTTGAAAGAAATCAAGTTTAGGAATAGTTCTAGACCCAAGGACCACCATGTTATTGGCACCAAGTGGGTGTACCAGAACAAAGTAGATGAGGATGGCAATGCAATATGAAATAAAGCAAGACTTGTAGCTTAATGGTATTCATAAGTAGAATGTATTGATTTTGACGAAACCTTTGCACCTGTAGCTAGACTTGAGTCTATTAGAATGTTACTTGCTTATGCATGCCATACGAATTTTACTTTATATCAAATGGGCATAAAAAGTGCCTTCCTTAATGGATATATTAAGGAAGAGGTATATGTTGAACATCCACTTGGATTTGTTCACGAAAAATATGATGATCATGTTTATAAACTTAGAAAAGCATCATATGAATTGAAATAAGCTCCAAGAGCTTGGTATGAAAGATTAAGAAAATTCTTAATCAACTCGGCTATAATGTAGGAAAAGTTGATACTACATTGTTTATTAAGAAAATTAAGATTGATAACATTTTGATTCAAATTTATGTCGATGATATTATTTTTGTTTCTACTAACGAATTTTTATGTCAAGAAATTGCTAAGCTTATGCAGGAAGAATTTGAAATGAGCCACATAGGCGAGCAAAATTTTTTAGGTTTGCAAATAAAGCAAGGGAAGAAAGGGACATTGATGAGTGCATCTCCCTAGCAACGGTGCCAGAAAACTTGTTGCTTTTCACAGAGTATTCAATTTTATACCACAAGCACATGGTGTAGTTGTGTACTTACGGGTTGTCCACTAGGAGGCAAAGTCTTTGTACTGGTTTATTTCAAAATTTAATAGCAATGTGAGTAAATTAAGGAAAAGTATGAATGATTTAGGAAAATATCAAATATGGAAAAGCTCTAGAGCGGGTATCCTCGCTGAGATCTAGCTAGGATTGAATTGGGTTGATTGGTTATTGAAATCATGAGATAGGGTGAGGTTGTCGTACCAATGTAATTACCTATCCCCCACTACCGTTATTCTTGTAATGCCCTACAAGCTACTACACAAGTACTACAGGGGGGTGAATAGTACTTTAAAAATAACAAGGAGTATAATTCCTAATTATCGTGTAAACAACTACCAAATCAATTTGCGGAAGCTTAAATTGATAACACCAACAAAATTAACAATGCTAACACAAGATATTACTGGGTTCGGATCCACCCAAGTCTCCCCGACTTGTTCCCGGTGATCCTACGTCCCAACCACCCGGATCCCCTCCGGATACTTGAGTTAGAAACCCTAACTCAAGATTTCCACTATGAAATACTTGTGAAAAACCTCCACAAGTCAAATCATACACAAAGTAATTTGTGACTCCCACAACCCGGGATCACAACCACACTCTCACAACCGAGAGTGAAACTTACAATATGAAATTGAAATGAAATAAGAAACTTCTTACCGACAAAATACCTATGCCTTGAGTAATGCTTACGAATTAGGGCAAAGATGATTTTGAGGAAGAAGAGGTGGCACCAAACCCTAGCTCCAAGATGTAGATCAGCGATGGAGAGCTATGGGGATGTTGGTGACCTAGAATCAAGCACTTGGCTTGGAAGGCTTCACACTCAATGAATCTCTCTTTGGAAGTAAGAGTGAGGAGAGATTATTGAATGGAATGAAAGAGCTTTGAATGAGCTTGGAATGATTTCTCTTGATCTCTAAACTTGCAATAATATCAACCTTGACTGTAATGAATGCAGCCCATCAAGTATTTATAGGATATAGGGGAGAGAGAAATAAAAACGTTTCAATTAATGCTCCAACGGCTCTTTTCTGAACCCAACTAGTCGGTCAAAGAACAACCACTGACCGACTAGTTCATCAACTAGTCGGTCGGTCAATTAACGTATACCGACTAATGGAAGAACAGCCAAAAGGTTGAAGCACAGACTAAAGGAATTAGTCGGTCCAAGAAGAGTAGCTGACCGACTAGTTTCACAACTAGTCGGTCGGTTACTCAACTGAGACCGACTAACAGATAAAACTGAAGTCTGAACATAAATAGACTTAGTCGGTCCAAGAACAAATGTTGACCGACTAATTCACCAACTAGTCGGTCGCCAAATGAGCATAGACCGACTAACGATAAACAGTAAGTTAGGTGAAAAATTGGCATGTACAGTAAAGCTAAACTAGTCGGTCCAAGAAGGAAAGTTGACCGACTAGTTCATCAACTAGTCGGTCGATCAATGAACACAGACTGACTAATGATAAACAGTAGCTCAGGCTCAAATGTGCATGTACATGGAAAGCTCAACTAGTCGGTCACAGAAGCATCACTGACCGACTAGTTCATAAACTAGTCGGTCGGTGAGTCAACTTAGACCGACTAACTGTAAACAGTAAAGAGCTTAGAATTGACTGACAAAAACTAGTCGGTCCAAGAAGCTTTGCCGACCGACTAGATCACCATCTAGTCGGTCAGTTCTTCTTCTTGAACCAACTAACATGCACAAGAAGTCCGAATCGAAGCGCGAAGCTTCGGGAAGAATTGTATGGACTTCAACTAAGATCCTAGAGCTAAGATATGAGCGTTATGAAGATTTAAACCGTAAGACCTACTCAAGGCTTAACATTCTATGAAAGAAGCTTAAAGACTATAAATAAAACTTGACGATACCGTCTTCAATAGCTTCAATCGAATCTTCATGACTTCTAAAAAGGTCCATAAGCTTCAACGAAGCTTTAGGCATACGATCACGTGCTTTGAGAAGTCTTGAGACGTCGTAATTGATATTCATATGAATTTGGCGACGATCTCCATAACTGCGCTCACAAAGTGTTAGTTCACGTTATATTTATGTTTGTTCATCATCCAAAACCAAATCCGGGGAGTCCAATATCCAACATTCTCCCCCTTTTTGGTGATGACAAACCAACATAAATAATAATCAAAAAATAATAATTCAAATGAAATTTACTTACTCCGCCTGCATTGATGACACGTTAATTCCAAATTAAACAATAATAATACGCATCAAGCAGACGAGTAAAGTATATAAAACGAGAATCGATTATTGAAATATCAAATACCAAATGTAGGATATTGAAATATCGGACTTGAAAATCCATTTATATATCTTAACTCCCACTGAATCTAACATATCAAATTAGATTCTTGGAATCATGCTTTAAATTATCATTTAGCACATCGTTATTATTATATCTCTCCCCCTTTGGCATTAGCAAAAAGAGCGGGAGGAGATCAACGACAACAACAATGGCTTCAAATAAAAGCACGGGAGTCGTAGAATACGACGACGGTTCAAGTGACACCAAAGAAAAATACGAATAAAATCAAGGCGTGTCAATGAAACCATAGTCGAAAATCGTAAAACGAAATCATCAAAACTCAAATCAATTTTACGGATTGAGTTATGGAATATACTCTCCAATGTCAACATTCTTGGTTAATTTAGTGCATGAAAAACAATTCTATGTTTCCATAGAAGAAATTTCTATTAAACCAAGTTAATATCGTCGAGCGACGAAATCAAACATCAGAGACATAAAAGAAATTATAAATTGTGCACAATAGAATGAAATGTCAATGTCGATATATATAAAATATGAACCGGATTACATCAAAAATCAACAGCACTGACATACAAAACATCGATCCACCGATCGGAGCACAAAATACATCATCATATCAAAGTGATATCAGAGTGTCATACAACATACAATATCATCAAAATACATCAAGATACATCATCAAAAGTATCAAAATACATCAAAATGATCAAAAAAACCATAGCCACCCACACTATCCTACCCAACATCTCTCACGACTAGATAAGTCATCCAATGAGTATCGGGAGAGGCCTCAAAGCAACTCAAGAGGCAGCGGGAGGATCAGAAGCAACTGCAGGCTCAGCAGGAGCAGAGGTGGTGACTAGATCAGCAGGAAGGTCAACCGGAGCGACGGTAGAAGTCTCAGGCATGACAGAAGAGACAAACTCAGGAGCAGCGACGGTAGTGGCCTCGGGAGCACCAGTGGTAGTATCCACCGCAGGTGTGGTGGCAACAGGTGTACTCTCGGGATCACCAGCAGTCGAAGCAGCAGCAGCATCACCAGAAGTGCCCTCGGGGACACGAGTAGAAGCACGACAAAGCTCCTCAATGTCCTCCTCGTCCAACTCATCCTCGTCAGAAAAAGACGGAGGGATCTCAATACCATGGTGTCGAGCGATACGGCTGAGAATCTCCTCAGAACGAGCCTGACAAGACTCCAAACGACGGATCAAACGAACGACATCAGCAAGAGTGGTAGAGGAAGCAGCCGAGGCAGAAGCAGAGGCTGACGCTGAAGGTGTCGTCCTCTGAACGTGACGGAGCGCCGCAAGGGACTTCTTGACGACCGTCGCGTTCAGGGGAGGACCAAGGGGACGCTCATCATCACGAGGAAGTGTGACACGGAAGTGGCGAAAAACAAGGGTCAACAAGCATGGGAAGGGGATGTGAGCCGATTTCGTGGTCTTGCGAATACACTCGAAAGAGTCAATCTTATCGAGTATAATGCGAGCCCAGTTAATTGAGCTCCCCATGAAAATAGCATAAATCAGCTTCAGAAAAGGCTGGGACGGTAGAGATGAGGAGCCGTACTTGGGAAGCAAGCACGACTTCAGAATTAAATTCAGGACCCATGCATTTGGCTTGAAGGATTTGGAGGGCACGCCAATCATGGCGGGAGGAATCTGATGGAAAATCTGAGATAGGACGACCTGATCGAGGGAGGTGATATCATCAACAGAAATGTCAGAGGGGAGGAGGCCAGATGAGGAGATACCCAAAATCTCTCCTAAGATTTCTGCTGTGAGGACTATAGGAGTCCCCAAAATAGTCGTCTCAACAGAGTGGGTCGCATCGTACTGACCCCGGATCCTATTGGCATAGAAAAGTTTTACTAGGCGAGGGTAGGGGTGAGGATTCGCCTTCGGGTCGTATCGAAGGTAATCGAGTAGACCGGAGGACGAAAGAAGATCGGCGAGGCCTAGGAAGTCACTAAACTGGATGAAATGCTCCAGAAGCAGTGGGCAATGCTCGATATGGTTGTAAGCCGCGAGACACAATGGGTCATCGCGACACAACAAGATATCGACACCGCCTACCGGCATCGGAGCCTTTCCCTTAGGCTTACGGGTAGACGTACGAGGTCGGGAGCTAGACTCAGGATGGGTAGGAGGAGTGGGTTCCCTATGAGTCCTAGGCTCGGGTCTATACTCAGTATCAGAATCAGAATCGGTAGGAGTATGGAAAGAAGAGGGAGATGCAAGTTGCTTGGGCTAGGGCTTAGGCTTGGGTTGGGCTCTAGGCTTGGCGGTCGTCGTCCTCTTCTTCTTGAGAGGAGGCGAAGACGACGAGGGTTAGGTGGTCTTAGCACGGCGTTTCGGAGGGGTTCTCGAAGGTTGAACGGGATCAGTAGGGGTAGGTTCTACGGTCATCGGCGAGGGGCTAGATTGAGTGATCGGGATACGTGTACGAGCCATAATCGAGGCACGACATGACGCAAGAGAGATCAATGCGAAGAAAACCTAGCCGAATTCAAGAAGCCCTATTCGAAACCCTAGAAGATGAAATCTAGAGAAAAACCTAACCCTAAGCGCAAGAAATGAACCCTAGAACTAGGAGAGGGAGGAGAGATCACCTAGAGAGAGGGCGACGGCGGGGATGGCCGGAAACAGGCCGGAAGATCGACGGAAGTCGAAAAGACTCGAGGAGGGATCGGGGGTTTTCGAGTTGGAGGAAAGATGAAGACCGACTAAATGAGAGATAAGTCGGTTAGATGCGATTTAAGTCGATCGAGAGCTCAAAAGACCAAACAGTCCCTGGCACAACTAGTCGGTCACAGTTCAAGCACTGACCGACTAGATCACGATCTAGTCGGTTGGTCAATGAGCTTGAACCGACTAGTTGTAAACAGTAACTGAACCCAAGTTAACTGACAAGAATTAGTCGGTCTGTGATCATTTACTGACCGACTAGATCTCAATCTAGTCGGTTGGTCACTGAACATGAACTGACTAAAGAGGTCCAAAAATTGAAAATGTGTGAACTTTGATTTCTCTCCTAATCACACTTGGATGAAACATCAAAATACTCTCATTAATCATTATACTACCCCATTAAACATCGAAAATCTGAAATTCGACGATTACGCACAAATCGAGCGAAAATTCCGAAAACTCAACAAAAATCCAGAAAATTTTAATACTTCAAACATGAGCAAATATAACGAATAGAATAGCATGCAAGAATATTGAATAAAAAATGAATCCTATATCTCGGATTCACCCATAATCCCCAATTCTCGACGCAACCGCACAAAGGAGTCCTCCTTTAGGGGGTTCGTGAAAATATCGGCGATTTGCTTCTGGGTTTCAACGTACACTAATATGATGTCCTTTTTAGCAACATGATCATCTAAGAAATGGTGTCGGACATCTATGTGTTTCGAACGAGAATGGTGTACCGGGTTCTTGGAAAGACATATTGCACTTTGGTTGTCAACCATGATAGGGCAAGTATCACAGTTTATACCAAAGTCTTTAAGTGTGTGTCTCATCCAAAGAACTTGAGCACACGCGGCACCGGCGGCAATGTATTCTGCCTCGGTGGTTGAAAGTGATACGGAATTTTGCTTCTTGGAAAACCAAGAGACAAGTGAATTTCCTATAAAATGGCAAGTGCCACTAGTACTTTTCCTGTCGGATTTGCATCCCGCATAATCGGCATCACTATATGAGATTAACTCATACGTGCTAGAATTTGGATAAAGTAATCCAAAATCAAGTGTATAACTTAGATAACGGAAAATCCGTTTTAGCGCTACTAAGTGAGAATCCTTAGGTTGAGACTGATAACGAGCACATACGCATACGGCAAACATAATATCGGGCCTCCTTGCGGTAAGATAAAGTAAACTACCTATCATACCTCGATATAGACGAATGTCTACATCCTTACTGCCCGTATCCTTATCAAGATGCGTAGTCGTGCTCATTGGAGTCTTTTTCCCGGAGGCACTCTCCATTCCAAATCGCTTTAGCAACTCCACAGTATACTTCGTTTGGTGGATGAAGATTGCATCGTCCATTTGGCGAATTTGGAGACCTAAGAAATATTTGAGCTCACCCATGTGGCTCATCTCAAATTGATCCTTCATCACATTAGAAAACTCTTCGCAAAGAGCAAAGTTAGTAGCACCGAAAATGATATCATCAACATATATTTGAACTAAAATTATATCATTATTCGAATACTTAACAAATAATGTGGAATCAACTTCTCCCATTTTAAAACCCAAATCCAAAAGAAAATTCTTTAAACGATCATACCAAGCTCGGGAGCTTGTCTCAAACCGTAAAGCGCATTCTTTAGTTTAAAGACATGATTTGGAAATTTTTCATTAATAAAACCCGGAGGTTGAGAAACGTAAACTTCCTCAACAACATCTCCGTTTAAAAATGCACTTTTAACATCCATTTGAAATAATTTAAAATCCTTATGGCATGCAAAAGACAATAATAATCTAATTGATTCTAATTTAGCTACCGGAGCGAAGGATTCTTCGAAATCTATACCTTCCTCTTGACGGTAGCCTTGAGCAACTAACCGAGCTTTGTTCCGGACGACGACTTGGTTCTCGTCGGTTTTGTTCTTGAAGATCCACTTTGTCCCTATGACGGTGTGGTTCTTCGATGGCAATGGAACAAGCTCCCAAACTTCATTCCTCTCGAATTGAATGAGTTCCTCCTCCATGGCTAAGATCCAAGCGCTATCTTCGCATGCTTCATTAACATTCTTTGGCTCTATCGAGGAGGAAAAGGCACAATGAGCGAAGTAGTTCACTTGCGATCTCGACTTGACACTATCATGGATATTGCCAATGACTTGCTCATGAGGATGGTCACGAACGGTATGAAGCCGTTTGGGAATACCTTGGTCACTAGGAACATTCTCAACAACTTCATTAGACGGGTTAGTCTCAATAGAATTAATAGAATCATTAGAGTTAGAATTACCAATTGAATCACATAAGACATCCATAGAGTCATCATCATTAGTAATTCTAGTTGGAACAAATCCTTCATTAAATGACACATGAAGCGATTCCTCGATCGTTGAGGTTCGTTTGTTGAATATCCGGTAGGCTTTGCTACGCGAAGAATATCCAACAAAAATCCCCTCATCGGATCTTGGATCGAATTTGTCCAAACTACCATACGTGTTCTTAATAAAACATTTTGAACCAAAAACACGAAAATGTTTAACTTGAGGCAACCTACCAAACAACAATTCATAACAAGTTTGTTTAGTGCCGGGCCTCAAAAGTATTCTATTAAACACATAGCAAGCGGTGTGTACCGCTTCCGCCCAAAATTGATGGCCAAGTTGGCTATCATCAAGCATAGTGCGAGCACATTCCACTAGCGTCCTATTCTTTCTCTCAACAACACCATTTTGAGGTGGTGCGCGAGGGAATGAAAAGGTGTGTGTAATACCAACTTCATCACAAAATGTCTCAAAAGACTCATTCTCAAATTCCCCTCCATGATCACTACGAATAGTGACAATGGTGGTTCCAATGAGATTTTGTACTTTCTTAACAAAAATTGTGAAGTTATCAAAAGCTTCATTTTTATTACATAATGAAAATACCCAAGTAAACCTAGAAAAGTCATCAACGATGACAAGTCCATATCTAGCATTACCTAATGAAGCAACTCTAGTTGGTCCAAATAATTCTAGATGTAATAGCTCTAGAGGCCGCTTAGAGGAAATGCTTTTCTTAGGTTTAAATGAAGATTTTGGAAGCTTGCCTCGTTGACACGAGTCACAAAAGCTTTTCTTTTGAAAGACAAGCTTAGGGAAGCCTCTAATAGAATTTAACTTGGAAAGCTTAAAAAGTGTTCCAAAGTTCACATGACCAAAACGTCGATGCCATAAGTGTTGTTCACTTGTGTTGGCAATAAGACATTGTTCATGTGATCTTGGAAGATCTAGGATATATATATCCTTATGGTGTGTGCCGGAAAACAATAATTCATTATTATCTTTTCTTAAAATATGGCACATTCCTTTCGCAAAGCTAACTTTGTAACCTTTGTCACAAAGTTGGCTTATTGAAATGAGATTGTGGTTTAATCCTTTAACAAGGTAAACATCACATATAAGGGGTTTAGAAGGATTACCCACTTTACCAACACCTATGATGGTTCCGCTCTCGTTGCCTCCAAATACGACGCGGTTTCCATTTGCAATGGGAACCACTCCGGAGAGCAATTTAGCGTCACCCGTCATGTGTTTTGAACACCCGCTATCGAGTATCCAATTCCCCTTGGAGCTAAATTTAAATTTGTTGCTCCTTTTATTTTTCTTTTCCTTGAGTACCTAAAGATAGAAAATTTCATATCATGGTATCCAAGGTCATTGGGTCCAAAAGATTAGACCTTTGGAAGCCAAGTCCAATTGGACTTAGACTTCCCCACATAATTTCTACTATGCACAACATCCGAAAAATAAACATTCATGTAAACTTATTTTTCATCCATGCTTGTGTCCTTTGGGCTCCAAATAGTGAAAATCTTGGGAGCCCTCATCCTATTGGGTGCATGCATGCGTTGTTGGTTTCTACGTGATGCATGTCGTGGATAGGCATAAGGAACATGATGGAATGGTGCATGTGGATAGTTATTCATACGATGATGTGGGTGAATATATGCATGTGAAGGAACACGTGCGTGAGGGTGTCTCACATGGTGTGCACGTGCCCGTGAACGTGTAGCATAGAAATCATCATACGTGTGAGCCGGTGGAGTAGGACGTGTGTTCCTACGTGGCATAGTATTGGTGTACATATAAGCATGCCCCTTCTTTGGAGGTCCACCCAAAGTGGGTTTCTTTCCGAAAGAGGGTGTGAACGAGGTGGAAGCACCATTGGTAGAATCACTACCAATAGAGTGTTTGCTACCACACGTTGAGTCACCGGAAGTTGGCCTAACAAAAGTAGTGGCCGATTTGGATGAACTTCCCATCGTATACCCCAAGCCAATGTGGTGATTGGCCGAAAGTAAGTCACTTAGGATTTTATCCAAATGGTCCTTACCCTTATTGAATTTTTTAATTCGGCCTAAAGTGTTCTCATATTTCTCGGTGAGAGAACGCATAGAAGTATCCAAATTGGATACTTGCGATGTGAGCACATAAACACGAGATTTAAGATTCTCATTCTCAATACTCAAAGTCGAGTTTTGAGAAGTCAAATCCGATATCATTTGTTCCTCCGGATCTTCAATGCTAACATGTTCAAGTTTAGATTTGAGATTAACAATCTCATTTCTTAACTCTTCAACAACGGTGTCGTTGTTGGTGATGATAGTTTTAGGCGAGGTTTGAATGCTAGCTAAGTCATCTTTTACTTTAGTATACTGATTTACTAATTTAGTATACTTAGACCATAATTGAGAATTAGCATTCCTAAGGTCATCCATAGTTACCTCATCGCTTTCGTCGTCACTATCATCGGAAGAGGAGGATCCTTGATCATGCTCCTCTCTTGCCATGAAGCACATGTGCGCTTGCTCCACTTTCTCATCGTCCGACTCTCCGCTTGAGGAATCCTCGGAGTCGGTGAATGTTGCTCCGACAAGTCCCTTTTTGTACCCCTTTTTGTACTTCTTGGACTTATCGAATTTCGGCGCCTTCCACTTCTCCTTTTGCTTATTTAGAGGACACGCCGCTTTCATGTGTCCTGGCTTATTGCACTTGAAACACAAAGGAGAAGAGGAGACGTTAGAAGAACCAAATTTAGCTTTGTTCTTATAGTTACCTTTTCGGAAGAAACAGTTGAACTTCTTGGCCATGAGTGCCATGGACTCCAAGTCCAACTCGTTTTCCGAGTCTTCATCATCGGTTGATGTGGATGTGGATGGAGCGGCCTTGAAAGCAATAGCCTTCTTCTTTGGCTCGTCTTGCTTTAGGTAGAACTTCATCTTTTCCTGAAATTTTAACTTGCTATCCTTGCGTACCTCGTATGACATTAAAGTACCCATTAGTTGAACTACGGTGTACTTATTCATATCATTACCTTCCTCGATGGCGAAGGTACGCTTTTCCCAAGAAGAAGGAAGTCCTTCGATAAGCTTCGAACACTTCTCCTTTTGGGTGTAGGTTTTGCCAAGAGCCTCCAACTCGTTTATGATGTCGACGAAGCGAGCATAATACTCCTTCATCTTCTCACCCTGTTGCATATGAAACATTTCGTAATCTTTGTTAACAACAACGAGTTTAGAGTCTCTTACCCTACTCGTCCCTTCATGTAGTATGAGGAGGGAGTTCCAAATTTGATATGCACTCTTACATGTGCATATCTTATTGAAGTCCTCGGGCTCCAATGCGCATTGCAAGGCGTTCATTGCCTTGGCATTGCTTACCTCCGCGGCGACCTCCGCGGTTGTCCATTTCTCAAAGTCTTCTTCGGCGGGCTCGACGTATTCCTTCATCGTGGTCCTCCATAGAGATGCACTCCGGAGGAAGGTTTCCATCCTGCATTTCCAGTACCCGTAGTTGGTACCGTTGAAGAATGGAGGCCTCGTTGAGGAATGTCCTTCCATCACCGAAGATGCTCCTTCACGGTTCCTGAAGGTGCCATAGTCGGAAGGTGGATGCACGGTCTTGTTGTTGTTGGCAGACATAGCTAAGTATCTGGCTCCGATACCAAATGTAATGCCCTACAAGCAACTGCACAAGTACTAGAGGGGGGGGTGAATAGTACTTTAAAAATAACAAGGAGTATAATTCCTAATTATCGTGCAAACAACTACCAAATCAATTTGCAGAAGCTTAAATTGATAACAACAACAAAATTAACAATGCTAACACAAGATATTACTGGGTTCGGATCCACCCAAGTCTCCCCGACTTGTTCCCGGTGATCCTACGTCCCAACCACCCGGATCCCCTCCGGATACTTGAGTTAGAAACCCTAACTTAAGATTTCCACTATGAAATACTTGTGAAAAACCTCCACAAGTCAAATCATACACAAAGTAATTTGTGACTCCCACAACCCGGGATCACAACCACACTCTCACAACCGAGAGTGAAACTTACAATATGAAATTGAAATGAAATAAGAAACTTCTTACCGACAAAATACCTATGCCTTGAGTAATGCTTACGAATTAGGGCAAAGATGATTTTGAGGAAGAAGAGGTGGCACCAAACCCTAGCTCCAAGATGTAGATCAGCGATGGAGAGCTATGGGGATGTTGGTGACCTAGAATCAAGCACTTGGCTTGGAAGGCTTCACACTCAATGAATCTCTCTTTGGAAGTAAGAGTGAGGAGAGATTATTGAATGGAATGAAAGAGCTTTAAATGAGCTTGGAATGATTTCTCTTGATCTCTAAACTTGCAATAATATCAGCCTTGACTGCAATGAATGCAGCCCATTAAGTATTTATAGGATAGAGGAGAGAGAGAAAGAAAACCGTTTCAATTAATGCTCCAACGGCTCTTTTCTGAAACCAACTAGTCGGTCAAAGAACAACCACCGACCGACTAGTTCATCAACTAGTCGGTCGGTCAATTAACGTATACCGACTAATGGAAGAACAGCCAAAAGGTTGAAGCACAGACTAAAGGAATTAGTCGGTTCAAGAAGAGTAGCTGACCGACTAGTTTCATAACTAGTCGGTCGGTTACTCAACTGAGACCGACTAACAGATAAAACTGAAGTCTGAACACAAATAGACTTAGTCGGTCCAAGAACAAATGTTGACCGACTAATTCACCAACTAGTCGGTCGCCAAATGAGCATATACCGACTAACGATAAACAGTAAGTTAGGTGAAAAATTGGCATGTACAGTAAAGCTAAACTAGTCGGTCCAAGAAGGAAAGTTGACCGACTAGTTCATCAACTAGTCGGTCGATCAATGAACACAGACCGACTAATGATAAGCAGTAGCTCAGGCTCAAATGTGCATGTACAGGGAAAGCTCAACTAGTCGGTCACAGAAGCATCACTGACCGACTAGTTCATAAACTAGTCGGTCGGTGAGTCAACTTAGACCGACTAACTGTAAACAGTAAAGAGCTTAGAATTGACTGACAAAAACTAGTCGGTCCAAGAAGCTTTGCCGACCGACTAGATCACCATCTAGTCGGTCAGTTCTTCTTCTTGAACCAACTAACATGCACAAGAAGTCCGAATCGAAGCGCGAAGCTTCGGGAAGAATTGTATGGACTTCAACTAAGATCCTAGAGCTAAGATATGAGCGTTATGAAGATTTAAACCGTAAGACCTACTCAAGGCTTAACATTCTATGAAAGAAGCTTAAAGACTATAAATAAAACTTGACGATACCGTCTTCAATAGCTTCAATCGAATCTTCATGACTTCTAAAAAGGTCCATAAGCTTCAACGAAGCTTTAGGCATACGATCACGTGCTTTGAGAAGTCTTGAGACGTCGTAATTGATATTCATATGAATTTGGCGATGATCTCCATAACTGCGCTCACAAAGTGTTAGTTCACGTTATATTTATGTTTGTTCATCATCCAAAACCAAATCCGGGGAGTCCAATATCCAACAATTCTATGATAGAACTACCTACCCCATGCCCAAGCCAACTTCCGTTGGTCATCGACATGCGGTAGGTGCATTATTGTCACACCCCGCTTCCCTAAAATGGAAGGCGAGACATGAGGAGGTCCGCTCAGACGTGGAGCTGTGAAGCTGCAGTCTGATAAGCGTCTATAAAAATTCAAATGGCAGGTCCTTGCAACCACGAGTCAAAACAAAGATAATAATAATTTAAAGCAGAAATAAAACTCCACCAATAACATCCAGATTATTCTAACATTCAGAGGCAAGTCGTAAAGGAAAGTACAAGAGTCTGAAAAGAGGCCTAAAGCATGGCTGACTTAATACATAACATCAACCTGAAAAGAGAGGTGCTACGCACCGATAGCCTAACAGTGACTAAACAAAAAGGAACAACAACAAGAAAGAGCTCTACGACTGGTCACCGGTGTCCTCGTACTCCTCGTCAACAGTGGACCCAGGCTCAACGTCAACAAACACCTCGTCCTCAGCAACGGACTCTGGATCAGCAACTAACATGCGACACATAAAAGACGAGGGCGCATGTTAGCAAGACTACAAGAGACTTGTGCAAGGAAACTAAAAAGAAAGGAAACAACCTAGCAGTTCTAAAATATACGATGACATGGCAGTTTAAGGCATGTAAGAAAGTGCAACAAGTTTGACATGGCAAAGGTAGCAAAGATACTAAAACATTCACATAGATTTACAAGTCAAGTAAACACGTCGTGCACAGAGTTTACGCCTTACAGCTGAAGTGGCTGTACGGACACACTTCTACGCTGAGTGGTCGCTTAACCCTACCCCTCCATGTGTAATCGGGTATTGGCTTTTGACCAACACATGTAGCCCGCTTCTGGTTCACGAGCCAGGAAGTGTATTTGGCATAGGGTTGTGCCTGTAACACAGGTGCCTAGCCTGAACAAGGAAGTACAAGTAGCATGTGCTACGAAAACAAACATTCAAGCATGGAATGATGCATGGCATGGCAAGATTACAAATAATGTGCGTACAGATAAGGAAATTAAACATCACAGGCATGGCAGAGCAAAAGTAAAGAGCATACGGATATGGAAATTAAATGTGACATGCAAAATGTATGAATGACATGGCAGGGTGTCAGATCTAACTTCGTTGTCAGGCTAGATCTTGAAATTGCGTCTAGGTGAGTATCATTTCGTCGCCTAGTCTCTTTTATGCTAAAAACATGGGATGTCATAAAGCATGGCCTAAAGCACAAGTTGGCAAGTTTCACTTTCCTGCAATCAGCTGTTCTGCAAACACCGTCTAACCAGTCCAATCTACCTATGTGCTCGGATTTACCAACCTACAGTCCCAGCTTAAATTATCTTCATTAGTGATTTACCAAGAAATTAAAATAACAATTTTAATCTTGATTAGCATGCATTGGTTGGGGTCCTAAGAGTTCCAAAAATTACCATTACACGCCGCGAAAGCTACACTGACGTCGGGTAGCGACGTCAGGGGTTGGAATATAGAAAGCGCTCCTAATCCAGATTTCAAAATAGATTCCTATGATCATAAATCCTTGGCAGTGACAAGATCAGTGAATAACGTCCAAATTAGCGAGCAAGTTGAACAGTTGACGTTCTACGACTCACGGGAAGCCGTAACAACGAACGGAGACGAAATAGTCGGCGTACACAAAGACTACGATGTTGAGCGTCATAGGGGCTGATCGTGACGTCGAGGAACACCTCTAGATGAGGTAGGGGACTGTCGGAAGAATCCAACAGCGAGAGAGAATGACGAGGAGGCGAGACGACGTGTCGAAACATCGTTACAAAGCAAAACAGTGATAATCCACTGTTTCGAGACAAAGGCGGCCTGAGGGGGAATCCCAGACAGTAGCGGGGGGCCCACGGCAGCGCAGAGGGAGGAGGAAGGTCACGGGGATGACCTAGACTGTGGGAGAGGGTCGGAGAGGCGAGCTAACGCGGGGCGACGTCGTGCTGCGCTGCCTGGCGGCACTGAAGGCTGCTGTGCACCGCCTGGCGGCACTGAAGGCTGTCGTGCGCTGCCTGGCAGCGTTGAAGGCCGCCGCGTGCTGCTGCATGGGTGAAAAATGTCGTGGGAGGAGGAGGAGGTCAGGCGAGGGGTTAAGGCCGTCGACGGGGAGAGGCAATGGTCGGAGAGAAGGGGTTAAGGCCGAAGAGAGGTGAACGGCGCCTGGGGTTTCTTTGCGCGAAGAGGAGAGTGCAGCGCTAGGAGAAGTTGTGCTGCGAAAGTTATAGGGGGCGGCGGCTACAAGGTGTGTTTGCTGGGATATGAGATAAAATAACCCTAGGTTAATTTATAGAGTAGGGATAGGGCAACAGCTCACGTGGGTAGTCTAGGGCTTATTATTTAAAATAGAGGATTAGATCAGGCTCTAGGGAAAAGATCAGTTTGTTATATTAAAAAGAACAATATGACCCCTCTCTCTCTAACCCATGCTGTGTGTGGCTAAGGTGAGAAAAGGGCTAGGCTGCTGTTGCTTGTTGGCCTTAGGGTTTAATTATAAAATAGAGTAAGGATTGGCAGCATATGAGTTTGTGACATGGTTTTAAAAATATGGGCATGACTGGGTTTTAAAAATAATAATGTGTGTGCATCCAATTGGCTGCACACGAAGGGTTGCTTGGTTCGGCCAGGGTCTAGGTTACAAAGGTAGATTAGGATTATAAGAACTAATTCTTAAGGAATAATCAATAAAGCTAAGGGTTAAAAATAATGGATTGAGGAAAATAGTGAAAGTGGGTCAAATGGCACCCGATAACTAAGAGAAAAATACCGGAGCGACCGTGTCGACCAGAGAAAAAAAACTAAAAAGACTGATCACAAGTTTGGCGACGAGGGACGAAATTAAAAATAAAAAGGTCTCACGACAAAAGTGAAAATCACGACGCATCCTCAAACAAAGTCAAATTGTGGGAGAACGACCCGTGAAATGACGTTTCAAAATATTCCCACAAATAAATACTCTTCGAGAGGGTCACAACGGCATATCACATCATAGGGTCCGGATGGAATATAAGGCTAAGAAAAATACGCGAACTTCAAGGAAGATACGCGTACAAAGGATACTGGGTACAAAGGCGACAGTAATCTCAAGTTGGGCACATGTCAGGGTTGGCTTGCTAAGGATGCAACCAAGGTGCTACGGCCCTATCGACTCAACAACACGACTCACATACAAAGCAACAAAACCAATCAGGTACCTGAAATTGCACAGCCGTATTACGAATAGTGAGTACCGGCCGTTACAATTATGTTTGACAAATGTCCCCAATCCTCCTTCATGCCACATCCGTTGATAGAATTCAGATCAATGCTAGGAGGGCTCTAATCCACGCCCAACTTCTGTTGACGACATGGATAGTGGAGATTGGTGTAGCGATCGAAGACCCTAGATTAGCCCTAGCTTCCGCTAGCGACTAACCTTTTAATCCACAAAGGGAAAATCGATTTCCACCAATAATAATCATCCTAACATACCCCTAGTCATCAATCATTCAATAAACCATTGCAACTATATCAATCCATAACAAGGTTTCAATAGGGTTCAACCCATGGCCCTAGATGGATGGCTACTCAAAATCTATCAATGAAAACATGTTTAGATTCAATAGATGATGCATTATGACAATAGAAAAGAGATGGACATAGCTATCTTATCAATCCACAACCAAAATAAAGCTAGAGAATTCGTATTAGATTCAAATCTAAAGTCAAAATTACAAAGAACAAAAAGAATAACAACTATTGCAACCTAGAATAATAAGGATTACACCTGATAAGTACTCTGGAATTCCCGGAAAAGCTCTGCCAAAACGTCCCCCAATAAAGGAGGAAGATGAAAAGATTAAATACCCCCCCAGAAAATATTATAAAAAAAAATCCTAAAACTGCCCCTTGTCAGCGCCCAAAACAACTCAAAAAATCCTAAGTGATGCGGTCGCGTCGAATGTGACACGGCCACATCGTTACAGTGCTCGAAAACACTGTTCTATTTGCATTTTGTCCATCGTTGATGTGATTACGTGGAAATCCATGTGACCTTGTCGATCCACTCTTTGGCCCCTTTAAAAACCACTCCCAAACAGTCGTGTGCACGATCACTTTGGGCCATCTGCTTCTTCGTGCAATGCAGTCGCGTCGTGTGGCTCATGTGACCGTATTGGTGCCTTTTCCCCCCCTTCTTTGGCTTCATAGTGATGAGACCACATGGTGTAACCCACGCAACCGCATTGGTCTTGTTCTGGCTCATCTCCTGGGCTTCTAGTGACGCGGTTCCTTTCTCAGCTCTTCATTGGGTCCTTTGGTGACGCAGCCACGTGGTGCATACCACACGACTGTGTGGGTCATTGCTTCATCTTCATTCTCCTTGGTGATTTGGCTCCCGTTCGCTTCTTGTTTCATTCCAATGCCTTTGCCTCCGCTTTAGGGTCCAAAACTCCATGTTTACTCCTGAAATAAGCACAAGAGACCAAAGAGTACAAATGAACTAAAAAGTGGATAAAATGACATGGAATAATTCGCGAAGTGGTATGAGATGCACGTGAATAATGCATTATTTTTTTTGAAATGTAAGTAGTTGTATATTTCACAAAAAGAGAGTACAACGTACAAGGGAACATCGAAACGATTAGCCAGGGCAAGACATGGGAGATGCCAGGGAGTAATCATCAAGTGCAAATACCCAGGTACACACGGCCCGACTCCAAAGAAACATCAAGGCCCGACACATGCGCCACATAAAGAAACCAAGGGAAACAAGATACAACACATCAGCCTAACAAGACCCTACAACCATGAAGATAGAGGAGTGCGGAAGCCCAAAAAGCCATCACAAGTGAACACAAGGAGCTCAATAAAATAGAAGATCAGAGCAAGCCCCCGAGCAAGAAGTCACAGCTTCAAGTTGGTGAGGCCCGCAAATGTCCCCCGATGTTGGAGGCACCCTTGGAGCGCGTGGACATACTCGTAGGAGGCACGAGCAGTATCACCTTTTTGGCTTAGTCTTACCCCCTGACTTGGCCACAAACTCGGTCCAAGCCAGGTTATCAACAACCATGGGGAACCGAAGGCGGTCCAAAGAGGAAGGCGGCTCTGATCCAGAAGAGTAGAACGGCATACCACGACCCCCACCATGGCATATATGGCGAGAAGACGAAGCCCCTCCACGTCCACTCGCAGCATGAGATGGCCCAGGGAGAGGTCAAGAATCCAATCCCAAATCAGCCATGTCCTCATCGGATTCAGAGTCCCGCACATCAGAATCTTCTCCACAATCCTCATTTTCCACATCCCTAACAGAATGAACCTCGACCATCAAAGGGTCACCAACAGTGGGGAGCGAGCCACCACCTGCAGGTGCCAACTATTTCACCAAAAAAGCCCTGGGGATGATGGGGGACTTTAACGACACCACCTCTCCCTCCTCCACGTCCTTGACACCACCCGTCAGGCCCCCAACAGGGTGAACAGTAGCCCTGTGGCCTCCCTCAACTACATCACTAATGGAGGGCACTGTAGCAACACCTTCGTTGGCAACATCAACCAAAGGACCAATAGCCCGAGGGGGATTTAAACCCCCAGCAGCATTAAGGGGCTGCTTCTCCCTCACCAACCCACGTGGACATTGCTCGGTAATATTTCCAAAGCATAAACATGTAACACAATGACACGGCTTGCCCTCGTACTCGACAGCCAAGTTGAGATCAGACCTATCGTCAAACACCACCTTACCGGTGCAATGGAGAGGGAGATCAGCGCTGACCTCGACGAAGCAACGAGCATAGGTGAGACGATCAAGGTTGCAGGTGGCTCGGTTGGTGCAGATTGGCAAACCAACAAGACTAGCCACAATTCTAAGGATCTCCATCGACTACAGCTTCAGCGGTAAGTCGAGAAAACGTACCCAAATCGGCACCACCTTCAACATGTCACGATCAAGATTGAGGTCAACCGACCATCACCGGAGTATGATCAATCGGCCGTCGAATAGACATAGCCCCCCTTAAAGAACAGCTTCGCAATTGGCCTCATCGGTGAAACGGAAGAAGAAAAAGCCGTTTTCTCTAGAGAAAATCTGGACTTCATGGATGGTCTTCCACATACGCCAGATGGAGGTGTCGATCTGGCTAAAGAACGGCTGATCTCTGAGTACATGGCCGACAAGGGTGTGATCCCAACTACGAGCCGTGGCTGAGATCAAGCCCCCAGGAACATGACCAAAAAGGGCGACGTCAGTGCCAAGATTAGGAGGAACAAAGTTTAGGCGGTGAGGGACCTCCACCGAATGTTGGCCCGAGCAGATATCCCTCCAGCTCGAGTGTTGGACTGAATCACTAAACCGGATAGAAGCGGTAGGCCGAGCCGACCTCCTGTCAACTATCTTCATAGAAGACACATTGGAGAGAGGGGAACGTAGGGTAGTCCCAACCCTAGGGCCTGACGGGGGAACATGGCGATGCTCCGACATGGCTCTAGAAGCTTTCTTTCTGTCGATCTTGCCAATCTTGAGAGGAGCAGCTGCCAGGGGATGGGATAAAGAGGGAAACCTTTTCCCCGCTTAGATCTGACATGGTCCCAGCCGTGACCAATACCAACATCGGTGCCTTGGGCGGGGCAGCACCAGCCATAGAACCACCACCAAACGCATGGGGCAGGGGGGTTAGAGGAACGGGGTAGGGGGGAGGCTGGCATGGGGGAGGTTGGCAAGGAATCGGAGGGGATGCTGGGTACAGGGTGAGATGTCGGTGAGGCTGAGCGAGGGGGGGATAGGGGGCTGAGAGGGGCTGGATGAAGCTCAAAGAAGGGTGACCTAGGGTTGCGGCACTGATCGAGGTGGCCGGCGTGACAGAGAGGGAGTCACAGAGCCTGGGCTACGGGGGGTAGATCTGAGCAGGCTGATCGAAAAACGGAGAAGGGTGGCGGGAGAGAGGGTCCGGGCAGTGCTGCGAAGGGTCGAGTGAGCAGGGAGGGTCGACCTGAGCAGGGCTGCGGGGTGTCAAGTTGAGTAGGGAGGGTCGATCTAAGCGGGGCTGCTGGGTGCCAATCTTAAAGGGTGGTGCTTCGGGGTGGGTCAATCTGAGCGGCAGGGGTGGGGATCGGGGTGGGTCAATCTGAGCGATGGGGGTGGGAGTGATTGTGTCAAGAGGAGGCTTGGTCGAAAGGGTCCGGCGACCGGCCGAAAGGCCGGCGGTGGGAGGAAACTGGATGCCCCAAAAAATGCCCACAGCTGGAGACTCTCTCACCTAGGGCAGGCTACTTATAATGCATTACACACACACACACACACACACACACACACACACACACACACACACACACACAATGAGAACTCATCAGACATTCATTCACTAATCAAATTATTCCAAGGATTTGCTAAAAAATTTTGGAAAGGAGAGGGCTTTCGAGAAAGACACTCTAATGGCTAGCTCAAATCTCCTTGGATAAAAATGAAAGCGGTAAGAAAGTAGATCAAAGAATATATAAAGGTATGGTTTGATATCTTATTTATTTAACTACAAAGTAGACCTGATATTATGTTTAGTGTATGTCCCTATGCAATATTCCAAGCAGACCCTAGGGAATATCATTTTAAGGCAGTAAAACACATTCTTAAGTATCTTAAGACCACATCATATTTTGGCCTATTTTATCCAAAAACTAGAACACTTGATTTTATTTCTTATAGTGATCAGATTATGTTAGTTACAAAACCACAAGAAAAAGCACTAGTGGAACATGTCATTTCCTTGGACATTCCCTAGTTTTTTGGTTTAGAAAGAAGCAAAATTCGGTTTCACTTTCCACTACCAAGGTATAGTATATTGCTGCGGGGCATACTTCTGCTCAAGTTCTTTGGATGAAACAAGACCTAGCTGATTATGGTATTAAGTTTCCTGCTAGTGTGATTTATTGTGATAATAAGAGTGCAATCAATCTTACTAAGAATTCTATGTTGCACCCTAGAACCAAACACATTAACATTAGACATAGATTCATTGATGATCATTGCACTAAGAAGGATAATGAACTTAAGTATATTCTTGCCGATCATCAAGTAGCTGACATTCTCACTAAGGCTTTCAAGAGTAATTCTTTCAATAAGTTGAGAAGAGACCTTGGTATCATTAGTGAGAATGAGCTAAATTAGTTTTGTGCTTGTATTATATATTTTGTTGTTACACACTCCTTTGTTGTTGGTTTTTTCTAACCATCTTTCTAAGCTTTTTGATCACGTCAAAAGGGGTGAAATATGTAAGTGTGACTCAATGTCATTTTATATGCAAAGGAAAAGGAATATGAGGTACGTTTTTTTAAATATGTAAATGAGGTATAATATTCTTTTGACACATTATTACACACTCACATGGTAGCATCTTGATAAAAAAATTATCATACATGCATTTTATTGTGCTTATATCTAACTAGAACTAATGCATAGGGAGTAACATCTCCATAGCAATCATGCACTAGTGAAGGGGGAGTAAGTATCTCAGTTTATTTAATTTCATAATATTTTAATCAAATTGTTTGCCATCATCAAAAGGGAAGAGATTTTTGGTTATTTCAACACTCCTAAGTGAGTTCTAATGATTAAGCAAACAATTAATATTACTAATTGTGTTTTAAGGGGATTTGTGAGTGTAGGTCAAATATAGTCAACTAAAGGTCAAGCTTGAAGGATTGGAAGAAGATTAAAGCCAAACGTTGATGATGAAGAGTCAAGAGACTTGGAACTCAAGCCAAGGACGTATAGGAACTCTATACTCTCAAAGACAAGGAATCCAAGTTCATAAAGATGCATCAAGTTTACCAAGACTAGTGAGTGATGTATCACATTTTTTATTCTTGTCTTAGATTGTTAATGTTAGTAGATGAAGCTTGCACGCGCGCGCGCACACACACACACACACACACACACACACTAAATAATGTTTTAAAATTCACAGATGTTTAAGAAAAGATTTAAAATTATTTAGAATTAATTTCATGAAGTTTTCATAGCTTTAAAACTCCACATCAGAAATGAAGCCGACAAATTTTCATTTTTAGTCGGCTAATTTGAATGGGAGATAAGTTCTTTTCTCTGAAACCCAGAGTAGATGACTATTGTACTAATATTACTCGACTGATGTTGTCAAAATAGTCGACTACTTTTACTACAAGAGTCGACTAATTTTTTGTATTAACACAGTTCTGAGTTTTCGGAGAGCTGTCGATTTTACCATTTTAAGGGTAATTTTGTCTAAGATTTTCAACTGTTTTTCAAAGGTATTTAAAGAGGTTTAGCTGTAGAATTTTGGCACCAAGTATTGCATATTTTATAAGATTTTCAAGCTCCAACTTTCATCTTTAAGCTCTATACTCTCATGCACTAAGTTTTCTAACTTAAACTCTCTAAAGCTTTTAAGCACTTGGGTTTTTATGATTTCTAGATCTCACTAAATTTATGTGATTATATGAGATTCAATTGTGATTTCTCGTTGATCTCCTTAAGTTTCAACCTTTCATTTCTTTGAGATCAAAAGTCTTTATTTCATAGCAACTTGAAAACATAAGAGCTTCATCCATTGGCTATAGGATTTTGTAAGATGAAATCTCATACTCAAGAAAGGTTTATATCACCATAAGTGTAGTGGCGAAGTGGTAAGTTTGTATTGTTTTGGTTTGTTGTTGTAGAATTCTGCTTGTAGGAGAAATTGTGTTGAGTTTGGATATTCCTAATTGGAAGAACTAGGTGGTGATTGTAGTTGTATTGGGAAGAACTAGGTGGTGAAACTAGGCAAGTGTAAAGTCCTCTTCATGATGCATTGCTCTTTTGATTAAGAGAGATGGTTAGTAGAAATCTTGACAGATTGTTGGGGACTAGAATAGCCGAAAGAAGAGGGTGAACCATGATAATCTCTGGTGTTTGCATTGTGCTTGTCTCTTATTTCTTTTTCTTGCATTATGTTCTTTATTCCGCTATATTTGATTCTTCATTTCATACCAAGCAACTTCTGTTAATTAGGTACTTGTGTAGGTAACTCTAAAAAATCACCTAGGCTAAACTTGAGGGATTTATTTTAATTTGTGCTTATATTTACAAAACACTAATCACCCCCTCTGGTGTTTAGTTTTCTATCTACATGATCCAACAATTGTTGGTAGTCGGTAAATTGAATCGAAAAGTGTACTCCATAATGTTTCCATTAGGAGCTTAGATGACGATACCAGCTCCTGGTCACCGATCCATCTACTGGACGACCCAGACGCCATCTTTCTTTGATAAGATGTTAGACAGATTGTTAGTAATAAAAGGGGTTGATGGAAAGGATGATACCGAACCAATGGTCGCTTCCTTCGTGAAAGGTGGATCGTCTATCGTACACTCAGTGATGAAGTCCGCCAAATCTTGCCCCTTGATATCTGTCTTGGGCTCGTATTTGGATGTCGAATTTGCTCAGCTCGACCGCCCCCAGTTTAGCATCCTTCCCAACCGATCTAGTCTCTTGAGAATCTGTTTGAGCTTTGGTCTGGACAAAGATAGTGTGGGATTGAAAGTAAGGTCAAGGATGAGGGAATAGGCTAGCTTCTCTATCGGGCCATATCATACTTCAGATTCTCTAAGGATCTAGCTTGTGTAGTAGACCAGCCATTGTACTCCATCTTCTTCCTTGATCAATTCCGAGCTTACTGCCTCTTGGGTGGCAGCCAAATAGATGCTTAGTGGATCTGCTTCTTTAGGTTTGTCAGGAGTGGAGGGCTACGGAGATAGTCCTTTCACTTGACGAAGGTCCAAGCACAGTCTTCATCCCTCTATATAGTCTTCCTATCGCCTGTAGGTCTAGCAAGAGCCTTCCTCAATACTTTGAAGAATGGGAAGGACCTTTCTGTTTATTTGGACAGAAAGCATTCAAGGGCAGCGATACAGATGTTTAGCCTATGCAACTCCTTGATAGTTGTCGGCTCCTTCATGTTAACGCCTCTTATCAGGGTTGACTTTATTGCCATGATTTGTGATCATGAAGCCCAAAATTTCCTAGATCAGACTCTGAACGTACACTTGGTAGAATTGAGTCGGATATTGTACTTCCTGATTTCCTCGAAGGTTTCCGTGAGGTCGGCCATATGATCTACCGAGCACTTGGACTTGACGAGCATGTTATTAACATATACTTCTAGTTTCCTCCAAATTTGAGAAGACTTTAATATCCATCTTCTGATAGATTGCCCCAGAGTTCTTCGGATCGTAGGGCATCTTTTTGTAACAGAAAGTCCCTCGGTCGGTGATGAATGATGTCTTCTCTTCATCTTCAGGAGCCATCTGGATTTGGTTATAAATAGACTAAGCATCCATGAAACTAAATAGTTCATACCATGAGGTGTTGTCCACGATGTGATCAATACGAGGCAGAGGATAGCTATATTTTGGACATGCTTTGTTGAGATTAGTGAAGTCTACACATATTCTCCATTTGCCATTCGCCTTTTCACCATCACAATATTGGTTAGAAAATCTGGATACCAGACTTCTCTGATGAAGCCGGCCTCCAATAGTTGATCTACCTCTTCTAGAGACGCCTTCATCTTCTCACCTACCATGTTTCTTTTTCTTTTATTTGATTGGCATGAAGGCCGGGTCAAAATGCAGTTTATGGGTGACTATGGGGGGGGTCCATGCTTGGCATGTCTTCTGGTGACCAGGAGAAGACATCCATGTTGGTCTTCAAGAACTCGATCATTTTCTCCTTTAGGATGGGATTGTTGAGTATTGGTGTTTCATACCAACTTATTTTGATGATGATCACAACATTATGTTGTTGCTAATGAATCTCATGTCTTAGTCTCTCAGTTTATTTCAAGGATATCTTTCTTGGAGACTAATCACTTGGTGTAAGGATGGACATCATGTGAAGAAGGGCCAAAGTTTGGACTCAAGGAGTACCAAAGCTTGGAGATGATGGAGAGCTTTCAAGGCATCAAGATTGAAGACTTATACTCTTTGGAAAGCATTGTAATTCATGTAATTTACTTTATTGCTTTTTCTCTCTTTTGAGTCTAGGGTTGATGTAATGCCTTGCTAGATGGTTTGCTCATTCATGCACATGCATTTAACCATCTTAGTGAACCTTAGGATTATCATTGAATCCAACCCAATAGGTGTAGTGCCATGTGGTAGCTACTGCACACGTACTAGAGGGGGGTGAATAGTACTTTAAATAATTAAGAGAGTTATTCCTAACTATTGTGCAATAAACAAACGACAATGCGGAATAAACAACAATCAACAAGAATGGACAAACACAAACAATAGCATGTAACGGGTTCGGATCCACCCAAGTCTCCCCGACTTGTTCCCGGTGATCCTACGTCCCAACCACCCGGATCCCCTCCGGATACTTGAGTTAGAAACCCTAACTCAAGATTTCCACTATGAAATTCTTGTGAAGACCTTCACAAGACCAAATCATACAAATGACATGTGACTCCCACAAACCGGGATCACACCCTCTCTCACAACCGAGAGACACAATTCAAATAACGATTGAAATGAAATAAAGAAACACTTACCACACAGTACCTATGCCTTGAGTAAATCTTACCAAATTAGGGCAAAGATGGATTGTTGTGGAAGAGGATGTCACCAAACCCTAGCTTTAAGAAGATGACCAGCAATGGAAGCCTAGGGTGGTGTATGGTGACTAGAATCATGCTCTTGGCTTGAGAATCTCACAATGGAGAGAATCTCTCTTGAGGAATTAGGGCTCAAGGTGTTGAGGAGAGATTCTTGTGAGGGGGAGAGAGCTTTGAAATAGCTAGGGAGAGCTCTTCTCTTAGGTCTGAAATTGCTTGGAAATAGGACCTCTAACCTTGCCTCAAACGAATCAGGTTTGTATTTATAGAGGCAAGAAAAATCGTGTTGGAAAAGTTCCCAACGGCTCTATTCTGAACCAGACTAGTCAGTCAAAGAAGGATCACTGACCGACTAGTTCATCAACTAGTCGGTCGGTGATACAACGTAGACTGACTAACGGTTGAACAGCCAAAAGTTTGAAGTACAGGAGATGACAAATAGTCGGTCTAAGAAGACTTACCGACCGACTACTTTCACAACTAGTCGGTCGGTGAATGCTCTTTGACCGACTAATAGTCGAAATAGGATAGGCTGACTTCAAGTTGACTTAGTCGGTTTAAGAACAAATGCTGACCGACTAGTTTCTGAACTAGTCGGTCGACAAACGTTCTTTGACCGACTAACTCGAAACAGTAGCTCAGGCTGTACAGAGGCAATGATAACTAGTCGGTCTGAGAAGGACTCCTGACCGACTAGATCGTCATCTAGTCGGTCGGTGAACCTTCTTTGACCGACTAATTGATCAACATGGAATGAGCTGAATTGAGCAAGGCATCTAGTCGGTTCATGTAGAGTTGCCGACCGACTAGATCGTCATCTAGTCGGTTTGCACTTCTACTTGAACCAACTAACATGCACTAGAAGCCGAGGGAAGAAGCGATAGTCTTCGGGAAAGTTTCTAATGGCTTCTATGATAAACCTAGCTCTAAGATATGAGCGAAATGAAGATTATAATGTAAGTCCTACTCAAGGCTTAACATTCTATTCTATGAAGCTAGAAGACTATAAAATAAACCTTACGATCCGTCTTCAAAGCTTCAATCTTCATTCTTCTTGACTTCAATATAGGTCCTTGAGCTTCAACGAAGCTTCAGGTACACGATCACACGTATTGAGAAGTCTTGAGACGTCGCTTTTGATGTACGTGTTCTTTTGGTGACGATCTCCATAACTGCGCTCACAAACAGTTAGTATACGTTATTTATGTTTGCTCATCATCCAAAACCAAATCCGAGGAATTAATACTCAACATTCTCCCCCTTTTTGGTGATGACAAACCAACATAAATAATAAGCAATAATAATGATTCAATTGAAATTTACTTACTCCCCCTGCATTGATGACACGTTAGTTCCATATTCAATAATATTCATATGCATCAAGCAGCGAGGGAAATATAAAATATGAATCCTATTAATGACATATAGGATCTAAATCCATTTTTATATCTTCACTCCCCCTGAATTTAACACATCAAATTAGATTCATGGTAAATTCCTTTGAATTATTAATTAGCACATTGTCATTATTATATCTCTCCCCCTTTGGCATTAGCAAAAAGAGCGGGAGGAGATCAACAACAAAACCAATGGCAAAAAATAAAGCATGGGAGTCGAAGAATACGACCACGGTCCAAATGACACCAATCTAAAATATCAAATGTAAAATACCGAATAAAAGCAAAGCGTGCCAATGAGACCAAAGTCGAAAATCGAAAACCGAAATCATTAAACCATAGGCGAAAATCGAAATACGAAATCAACAAGCCATAGGCGAAAATTGAAATACGAAATCATCAAACCATAGGCGAAAATCGAAATACGAGATCATCAAGCCATAGGCGAAAATCGAAGTCCGAAATCATCAAAACTCAAATCAATTTCACTTATTGAGTTTTGGAACATACTCTCCAAAATCAACATCAGAGACAAAAGTCCAATGAGAATACCAAATTTAGCATGCTAGAACATGTGGCATATACTAATCTAGCACACTAGGATTCAAATTGAAACAAAATGATACCAAACGTAATATATTCTACCAATGGATACCAATGTGAATCAAAAGTATGATATACTTACAACATTAGGCTCCCCCTACTTTGGTGCATCACTTAAGCACCAACAACAACTCCATTAGAATGAAAATCCTTGCAAATCACGGAGTTGGTAGGGTTGGTATCCCATGGTGGATTTAACCTAGAGAATATCATTTTGGTATCCAAAAATCTTTTTGAATCCTATGGGTTAGGCAATAAATTTAGCGAACTAAATTCAAATTAGATGTAACCCATATCCTAACTAAATTCAAAATCGATATGAATTTAAGTTTCAAATTAACATGCACATCCAAGATCAATATGCAAAAGAAAAGAATAAACCAATTCTTACCACAATTGCTTTGGTACCCATAAAATGAAATTAAACTTATGGTACCAAGCAATGAAGGGTCAAAGGAGACTAACCCTTCGGAAACCAAGTCCACGAGGACCGTGATTTCCCAACATAATCATCATTCAAAATAATATCATTAATATACGATCGCACATACAAATCCTTATTATGCATGCTTGTGTTCTTTGGACCCCAAATGGTGTAAGTCTTGGGAGTCATAATCCTATTGGGAACATGCATACGTTGTTGATGTCTTTGTGATGCATGTCGTGGATAGGAATAAGGCATATGATGCAATGGTACATGATGATAATTATTCATATGAGAGTGAGGATGAACATATGAATGTGGTGGAACACGTGCATGAGTGTGTCTCACATGGTGTGCACCTGCTCGTGGATGCGGAGCATAGAAATCATCATACGTGCTAGCATGTGGAGTAGGATGTGTGTTCCTACGTGGCATGGTATACATGAAAGCATGACCCTTCTTTGGAGGTCCACCCAAAGTGGGTTTCTTTCCAAATGGGGGTGTGTTCCTAGCGGAAGCACCATTGGTAGACGAACTACCCATGAAGTGTTTACTCCCACTAGTAGAGGCATCGGAAGTTGGCTTAACAAAGGTGGCAGACGATTTGGACGAGTCTCCCAACTTATACCCCAACCCAATGTGTTGATTGGTCGGAGGTAAGTCATTTAGGATATTTTCCAAATGGCCTTTACCTTTGTTGAATTCATTGATTCGGCCTAATATGCACTCATACTTCTCGGTGAGAGAATGCAAAGAAGCATCCAAGGTGGACACTTGCGATGCGAGTGCACAAACACGTGATTTGAGATTTTTATTCTCAATACTCAAAGTTGAGTTTTGAGACGTCAAATCCGCTATCACATGTTCATCCGAATCCTCGACATGAACATGCTCAAGTTGAGATTTGAGATTTTCAATCTCATTTCTCAACCCTTCAACAACGGTGTCGTTGTTGACGATGATGGGTTTAGGCGAGTTTTTAAGACTATCTAGTTCATTCTTAGTCTTAATAAATCTAGTAGCCAAATTAGAAAACTTATTCTAAAGTTGTTCGTTGGCTATTTTAAGTTCATCGTTCGTTACCTCATCGCTTTCATCCTCGCTTCCATCCTCGCTTTCATCGGAGGAGGTCTCTTTATCACGATCCTCTTTTCCCATGAAGCACGTGTGTGCTTTCTCCACTCTTTCATCGTCCGACTCTCCACTTGAGGAGTCAGAGTCGGTGAAAGTGTCGATAAGTCCTTTCTTGTGCTTTCTGGACTTGTCGTACTTGGATGCCTTCCACTTCCCCTTGTGTTTGTAGAGAGGACAATCCGGCTTGATATGTCCTGGCTTATTGCATTTATAACACACGGGAGTAGAAGCATTAGTTGAAATAAATTTTGATTTACGATTCAACTTACCTTTTCGGAAGAATCGGTTGAACTTCTTTTCCATATCGGCCAAAGCTTCCATGTCCAATTCTTCTTCCGATTCTTCATCATCGGTAGATGGAGCGGCCTTGTACGCAATCGCCTTTTTCTTTGGATCGTCTTGCATCAAGTACGACTTCATCTTTTCTTTCATCATGAGCTTACTATCCTTGCGCACCTCATAAGACATCAAGGTACCCATTAGTTGTGTGACAGTGTATTTTTTCATGTCATTACCTTCCTCGATGGCGAAGGTACGCTTCTCCCAACAAGAAGGAAGTCCATCGATGATCTTCGAGACTTTCTCCTTTTGGGTGTAGGTCTTCCCAAGAGCCTCCAATTCGTTGGTAATGTCAACGAATCGAGCATAATACTCTTTCATCTTCTCACCCTGTTGCATGTGAAATAATTCGAAATCTTTATTAACAACAATAAGTTTAGAGTCTCTTACCCTACTTGTTCCTTCATGCAAGATGAGGAGGGAGTTCCAAACTTGATATGCACTCTTACATGTGCATATCTTATTGAAATCCTCGGGCTCCAATGCGCATTGCAAGGCGTTCATTGCCTTGGCATTGCTTACCTCTGCGGCGACCTCCGCGGGAGTCCACTTCACGAAATCTTGTTCGGCGGGCTCGACATACTCATTCATCGTCGCTCTCCAAAGTGAAGCACTCCGAAGGAAGGTTTCCATCCGGCATTTCTAGTACCCGTAATTGGTACCATTGAAGGAGGGAGGCCTAGATGAAGATTGCCCTTCCAAAACTGAAGAAGCTCCTTGACGATCCTTGAAGACGTTGTAGTCGTTGTTTGTCATAGCTTTGACCTTGTAGCTTTAACCTTGGCTCTGATACCAATTGTAGTGCCCTGTGGTAGCTATTGCACACGTACTAGAGGGGGATGAATATTACTTTAAATAATTAAGAGAGTTATTCCTAACTATTGTGCAATAAACAAACGACAATGCGGAATAAACAACAATCAACAAGAATGGACAAACACAAACAATAGCATGTAACGGGTTTGGATCCACCCAAGTCTCCCCGACTTGTTCCCGGTGATCCTACGTCCCAACCACCTGATCCCCTCAGGATACTTGAGTTAGAAACCCTAACTCAAGATTTCCACTATGAAATTCTTGTGAAGACCTTCACAAGACCAAATCATACAAATGACATGTGACTCCCACAAACCGGGATCACACCCTCTCTCACAACCGAGAGACACAATTCAAATAACGATTGAAATGAATTAAAGAAACACTTACCACACAATACCTATGCCTTGAGTAAATCTTACCAAATTAGGGCAAAGATGGATTGTTGTGGAAGAGGATGTCACCAAACCCTAGCTTCAAGAAGATGACCAGCAATGGAAGCCTAGGGTGGAGTATGGTGACTAGAATCAAGCTCTTGGCTTGAGAAGCTCACAATGGAGAGAATCTCTCTTGAGAAATTAGGGCTCAAGGTGTTGAGGAGAGATTCTTGTGAGGGAGAGAGAGCTTTGAAATAGCTTGGGAGAGCTCTTCTCTTAGGTCTGAAATTGCTTGGAAATAGGACCTCTAACCTTGCCTCAAACGAATCAAGTTTGTATTTATAGAGGCAAGAAAAATCGTGTTGGAAAAGTTCCCAACGGCTCTATTCTGAACCAGACTAGTCGGTCAAAGAAGGATCACTGACCGACTAGTTCATCAACTAGTCGGTCGGTGATACAACGTAGACCAACTAACGGTTGAACAGCCAAAAGTTCGAAGTACAGGAGATGACAACTAGTCGGTCTAAGAAGACTTGCCGACTGACTACTTTCATAACTAGTCGGTTGGTGAATGCTCTTTGACCTACTAATAGTCGAAATAGGATAGGCTGCCTTCAAGTTGACTTAGTCGGTTTAAGAACAAATGCTGGCCGACTAGTTTCTGAACTAGTCGGTCGACAAACTTTCTTTGACCGACTAACTCGAAACAGTAGCTCAGGCTGTACAGAGGTAATGATAACTAGTCGGTCTGAGAAGGACTCCTGACTGACTAGATCGTCATCTAGTCGGTCGGTGAACCTTCTTTGACCGACTAATTGATCAACATGGAATGAGCTGAATTGAGCAAGGCATCTAGTCGGTTCATGTAGAGTTGCCGACCGACTAGATCGTCATCTAGTCGGTTTGCACTTCTACTTGAACCAACTAACATGCACTAGAAGCCGAGGGAAGAAGCGATAGGCTTCGGGAAAGTTTCTAATGGCTTCTATGATAAACCTAGCTCTAAGATATGAGCGAAATGAAGATTATAATGTAAGTCCTACTCAAGGCTTAATATTCTATTCTATGAAGCTAGAAGACTATAAAATAAACCTTACGAGCCGTCTTCAAAGCTTCAATCTTCATTCTTCTTGACTTCAATATAGGTCCTTGAGCTTCAACGAAGCTTCAGGTACACGATTACGCGTATTGAGAAGTCTTGAGACGTCGCTTTTGATGTACGTGTTCTTTTGGTGACGATCTCCATAACTGCGCTCACAAACAGTTAGTATACATTATTTATGTTTGCTCATCATCCAAAACCAAATCCGGGGAATCAATACTCAACAATAGGTTCACTCTTTCCGTCAGTCGCCTGTTGAGGGAAACACAGCCGACTGGGTGATTTCCAGTCGCCTGTAGATCCTTCTATAGTCGCCTGATATGCACTGCTCAAGTCAACATTCCTATTGACTCAAACTTGAGCTTTACGCACAGTCGTCTGACGATCAGTTTTCAGTCGCCTGTATATTTACAGTCACCTGGAAATTGGCCAACAGTCGCCTGTCTAGCGTAAGTGCAATCTCTGCATCTCTCTGTCGTCTCTCCATACTTTACAGCAGTCGACTGATGAAGAATGTGCAGTCGCCTGACTATTTGACAGTCGACTGTATTATTAACATCAGTCGCCTGTGCGAAGAATTGGAGAAAGAGTGCAGCTCTCTGTTTCGAACCATCCCCTGCAGCAGTCGTCTGCTGAAGGATTAATAGGCGCATGTCCTGTTTGTCAGTCGACTGTATTGACTTCGTCAGTCGACTGTCCTGGCTCAGATTATAGCCGTTGGATATTTTCTAGCCGTTGATCAGTCGACTGTCTTATGATCATCAGTCGACTGTTCCTGTCGTTTTCACCCAGTTTCTAGCCGTTACAGATTTGCTTATATGGCTGTTTCTTTGGGTTTTTGGGCTTGATATAGGATTCCTATATATATGAGTGTGCTGCATTTGCTTAAACTTCTTGATTGATTCTTGATTACTCTTGATTCTATTTAAAATCTCAAGAGATCTTTAAGCCACTCTCAAGCTCCCTCATTTCCCTCTATTGAGCATTCATCTTCCTTCATGCATTAAAGTCCAGCTCAAGGGAAATCATCCAAGTGCTCTCAAGCATATTCCAACACTTGGAGATCCTCTTCCATGCCTTGCATTCATTCATGAGTAAGCATCTCAAGGCATAGGTAAGAGTATTTACTTTACAGGGTATAATTTGTTTTCCTATTTCTCTATGTGGGATTAGGATTCTCTCTTTGTGGGAGTTTCTCTCTTTGTGAGAGGTTGTCTCTTTGTGGGACTAGAAAATTCTCTTTGTGGGAATTAACTCTCTTTGTAGGAGTTCGAGTGTCCTAGTATAAGGCTAACCCTAATTCTTTGTGTGGGAGTTAGTGATTCTCTGTGTGGGAGTCTTGATCCTTGTATAGGATTGGTTGGGTCCTTGTGTATGGCATAAATCCTCTTTGTGGGGTATCTCCTTGTGAGATTTGTATTCACTTCTCTGTGTGGGAATATAGTGAATTTTGGTGTGGCTGGATGTACCCAAGTTTGGGGAACCAGGGTAAAACTTTGTGTTTGCGTTTGGATTGATTGTGCCATTTAATTCCTCTTGCACTTATAATTCCGCATTTGCAAGTTAAATTTTATTTGGACAATTTTATTTCCATTACACTATTCACCCCCCCTCTAGTGTGTGTTGTTAGTATCGCAAGGGTTAGACGATCCCTACAATTGGTATCAGAGCGAGGTTAAAGCATACTGCAACGATAGCATTCAACACTTCTTCCGCGTCTCATGAAGAAGGTCACTCAACCGTTCGACCCCCGCTCTTCAATGGGACCAACTACCCTAGTTGGAAGACCAGAATGATGATCTACATGGAGGGTCAAGACATATGGGACATCACTGAGGTGCCATTTGAGAATCCCACTACTCCTGCGGCTTCAAGGACAAAGTCGGAGAAGGACTCAATAAAGTTCAATGCAAGAGCTATGAATGCATTGCATTGCACTCTCTCTGCTAGTGAGTTCAACCGCATCTCCATGTGCAAAACAGCGAATGACATTTGGCACACCTTGGAAATTTGTCATGAAGGGACAACGAAGGTAAAGAACTCTAAACAAACTGTGTTTAGATCTAAATATGAAATGTTTAAGATGCAGGAAGGCGAAATCATTTCAGAGATGTTCACTAGGTTCACTGATATTATGAACGCTTTGGAGAGACTCGGGATGACGATTTTCCAAGAGGATCGTGTTGAGAAGATCCTAGACTCTCTTACACCTCGTTGGGAGTCAAAGGCCAACAGAATTTTGGAGTCATATGACACGTCCAAATATACTGTTGAGGAGTGCATTGGAAACCTCATGGCGTATGAAGTGAAGCTTCAACACAAGAAGGAGATTCAACCAACGAAGCCCGAGAAGTTAAAGAAGCAAAAAGGGGTTGCATTCCATGCCAAGGAGGAGCCATTCAAGTGGAGGAGGAAATTTCATCGAGAAGCTCCTAGCGAAGAAGATGAGCAAGAAGATGCAAGTGGAGAAGAAATTGAGGATCTTGCCGAGAAATTCAAAGCTTTCCTCAAATGCAAACAAGGTAAGTCTTTGTCAAAGTTTGCCTCCAATTCTAACAAGGTTCCTACTTGTTACACTTGCAGTGGAAAAGGTCACTTGTCCACCGAATGCCCTTCCAAGCCCATCAAAGAAACTTACAAGGGTAAAGGGAAGAAGTATTGGAAAGGAAAGTCCAAGTCCAAAAATCACAAGAAGGGACTTGTCGGGACCTTTGATGATTCGAGTGAGGACTCTTCTAATAACGAAGAAGAGGATACAAAGGAGGATGCTCACGCATGCTTTGTAGCCATGGATGGTCCTACACATATCCCCTCCGGATTAAACGAAGAAGAGTTGGATGCTTGGCTCGACGCATACAATTCCTATGAGGATTTGTGCCTAATGGCTAAGGAGGAAAAGTCATCATCTAGCTCTTGCAAGGATGATGATGTTGTTGAGATCGAGGAAGAAAAGATCTCATATGAGGAGCTCAAGATCAAATTTGACTTGGTCTCCGAAAATGCTAGTAAGTGCATCAACTCTTACAATAGATTAAGAGCAAAGTATAAGATTGCTAAGAGTAGAATGCATGAACTAGTTATTGCAAGTGTAGTTCATGATGAAAGGCATGTGTATGACACTTGTGAGAGAGACACACTTCTCTCTCAAGTTAAGGAATTGAGTATTTCTAATGAAAATCTCATTGCTCAAAACCTTAGCTTAGATGATCACATTCAACAACTTACGTTGAAATGTGAAGAGGAATCCCGGAAGCTCATAAGCTTTGTGTATTCTAGGGATTCACTCCACGATTTGTTGGAAAAACATCCAACAAATCATAGAGGATGTTTGGGTTATATTCAAAATGTGGTTCCCAAACCCACCTCTAATTCTTCTTGTGGTGCAAATTCAAGAAATATTGCTAAAGCACCTAAGAAGAATCACCATGCCTTCTTGTACAACAATAACACCCACAAGAAGCATGTAGATCACAAGGTGATGAGGAAGAATGAAGAATCTTCATTTTTTGCTAAGAAGCAAAATCCTCATTCTTTGCATATTAAGAAACTTGTTTATACACCTAAGCATGCCACATCCTTTCCTCTTGCGAAGGCAAAACCATTGCCTAGGAAGTCCTTGAGATTGTGGATTCCCACTAAGGGTAGTGTGCAAGAGAGAGATAGCTACATCAACTCTCTAGTTAGGGATGTGATCACCTCGTGTGATTATGTTAGGAAATCAAACTCATCTTGGGTTTGGTTACCTAATGTTTAGGTTCCTCACACATTTGCATATTGCATGGGTATTGTGCTTCTATGTTTATTTTAAGCATACCCGTTGATTGTGTGTATTTCATGATTTTGAAAATATTTTTCAAATTTATTTCTTTTCATGAAAATTGGGACCTTGGGGTTTATTGACATGCATGCATTTTTGATCCATGTGTATGTCAATGGGGGGAGTTAATATATTATATGTTTAAAATTATTTTAAGACATATTTTAACTCTCATTTCGGAGGTTTATTTTGAGATCATTATTTACATTTGGTTATTTTGGGTCTCAAACCAAACCTCGTGTTTATTGCCAACTTGTTTCATGTTCCATTGTTTTTGGCAATATCCTTGTGTATCTTTGAAGCTTGATTTTTCCATATCTATTGCTTTGATACACTTTTAAGGCCCATCGCTCCTTTATTTAATTGGTATTAGATCCTAGAAGTTAAAAGTTGACCATTTCTATGATCTAGGGGGAGCATGGGATAGTGAATTGATACCCACTAAATTTTCAAATTTGGTATCATACATATCTTTCTTTTCTTGCATATTGTCACATCTCGGTTAAGATGGCAAAGGGGGATATTTTTTTTGATGTCCACCTTTTTGACGATGTCAAGGGGGAGAGATATATGCATTATGTGATCATATCTATAGGGGGAGAGATATATACATATGCATATGGGGAGAGATATCTCTATGGGGAGAGATATAGGGGATTAGATAAACCTTTCATGTTTGCATGCTTTTATTCCTTGCAATTGATTTATGTAATCCATGCCTATTATATGTCACCTTGTTGTTATTGGTATTATGAGTATTTACCTTTGTGTAGCTCATTTTATATTTGGTGCATATAACTAGGGGGAGATCATTAGCATTGTGCTTTAATTCTTTATGATTTACATAATGTGTGTCATCATCAAAAAGGGGGAGATTGTTGAGTATTGGTGTTTCATACCAACTTATTTTGATGATGATCACAATATTATGTTGTTGCTAATGAATCTCATGTCTTAGTCTCTCAGTTTATTTCAAGGATATCTTTCTTGGAGACTAATGACTTGGTGTAAGGATGGACATCATGTGAAGAAGGGCCAAAGTTTGGACTCAAGGAGTACCAAAGCTTGGAGATGATGGAGAGCTTTCAAGGCATCAAGATTGAAGACTTAGACTCTTTGGCAAGCATTGTAATTCATGTAATTTACTTTATTGCTTTCTCTCTCTTTTGAGTCTAGGGTTGATGTAATGCCTTGCTAGATGGTTTGCTCATTCATGCACATGCATTTAACCATCTTAGTGAACCTTAGGATTATCATAGAATCTAACCCAATAGGTTCACTCTTTCCGTCAGCCGCCTGTTGAGGGAAACACAGCCGACTGGGTGATTTCCAGTCGCCTGTAGATCCTTCTATAGTCGCCTGATATGCACTGCTCAAGTCAACATTCCTATTGACTCAAACTTGAGCTTTACGCACAGTCGTCTGACGATCAGTTTTCAGTCGCCTGTATATTTACAGTCACATGGAAATTGGCCAACAGTCGCATGTATATTTACAGTCACCTGGAAATTGGCCAACAGTCGCCTGTCTAGCGGAAGTGCAATCTCTGCATCTCTCTGTCGTCTCTCCATACTTTATAGCAGTCGACTGATGAAGAATGTGCATTCGCCTGACTATTTGACAGTCGACTGTATTATTAACATCAGTCGCCTATGCAAAGAATTGGAGAAAGAGTGCAGCTCTCTGTTTCGAACCATCCCCTGCAGCAGTCGTCTGCTGAAGGATTAACCGACGCCTGTCCTGTTTGTCATTCGACTGTATTGACTTCGTCAGTCGAATTTCCTAGCTCAGATTATAGCCGTTGGATATTTTCTAGCCGTTGATCAGTCGACTGTCTTATGATTATCAGTCGACTGTTCCTGTCGTTTTCACCCAGTTTCTAGCCGTTGCAGATTTGCTTATGTGGCTGTTTCTTTAGGTTTTTGGGCTTGATATAGGATTCCTATATATATGAGTGTGCTGCCTTTGCTTAAACTTCTTGATTACTCTTGATTCTATTGAAAATCTCAAGAGATCTTTAAGCCACTCTCAAGCTCCCTCATTTCCCTCTATTGAGCATTCATCTTCCTTCATGCATTGAAGTCCAGCTCAAGGGAAATCATCCAAGTGCTCTTAAGCATATTCCAACACTTGGAGATCCTCTTCCATGCCTTGCATTCATTCATAAGTAAACATCTCAAGGCATAGGTAAGAGTATTTACTTTACAGGGTGTAATTTGTTTTCCTATTTCTCTTTGTGGGATTAGGATTCTCTCTTTGTGAGAGTTTCTCTCTTTGTGATAGGTTGTCTCTTTGTGGGACTAGGGAATTCTCTTTGTGGGAATTAACTCTCTTTGTGGGAGTTCGAGTGTCCTAGTGTAGGGCTAACCCTAATTCTCTGAGTGGGAGTTAGTGATTCTCTGTGTGGGAGTCTTGATCCTTGTATAGGATTGGTTGGGTCCTTGTGTAGGGCATAAATCCTCTTTGTGGGGTATCTCCCTGTGAGATTTGTATTCACTTCTCTGTGTGGGAATATAGTGAATTTTGGTGTGGCTGGATGTACCCAAGTTTAGGGAACCAGGGTAAAACTTTGTGTTTGCGTTTGGATTGATTGTGCCATTTAATTCCTCTTGCACTTATAATTCCACATTTGCAAGTTAAATTTTATTTGGACAATTTTATTGCCATTACACTATTCACCCCCTCTCTAGTGTGTGTTGTTAGTATTGCAAGGGTTAGACAATCCCTACAATTGGTATCAGAGCGAGGTTAAAGCATATTGCAACGATGTCATTCAACGCTTCTTCCACGTCTCATGTAGAAGGTCACTCAACTGTTCGACCCCCGCTCTTCAACGGCACCAACTACCCTAGTTGGAAGATCAGAATGATGATCTACATGGAGGGTCAAGACCTATGGGACATCACGGAGGTGCCATTTGAGAAGCCCACTACTCCTGCGGCTTCAAGGACAAAGTCGGAGAAGGACTCAATCAACTTCAATGCAAGAGCTAAGAATGCATTGCATTGCGCTCTCTCTGCTAGTGAGTTCAACCACATCTCCATGTACAAAACAGCGAATGACATTTGGCACACCTTGGAGATTTGTCATGAAGGGACAACGAAGGTAAAGAAATCTAAACAAACTGTGTTTAGATCTAAATATGAAATGTTTAAGATGCAGGAAGGCGAAAGCATTTCAGAGATGTTCACTCGGTTTACCGATATTGTGAATGCTTTGGAGGGACTCGGGAAGACGATTTCCCAAGGGGATCGTGTTGAGAAGATCTTAGACTCTCTTACACCTCGTTGGGAGTCAAAGGCCAACGGAATTTTGGAGTCATATGACACGTCCAAATATATCGTTGAGGAGTGCATTGGAAATCTCATGGCGTATGAAGTGAAGCTTCAACACAAGAAGGAGATTCAACCAACGAAGCCCGAGAAGCTAGAGAAGCAAAAGGGGGTTGCATTCCATGCCAAGGAGGAGCCAATCAATTGGAGGAGGAAATTTCATCGAGAAGCTCCTAGCGAAGAAGATGAGCAAGAAGATGCAAGTGGAGAAGAAATTGAGGATCTTGCCGAGCAATTCAAAGCTTTCCTCAAATGCAAGCAAGGTAAGTCTTTGTCAAAGTTTGCCTCCAATTCTAACAAGGTTCCTACTTGTTACACTTGCAGTGGAAAAGGTCACTTGTCCACCGAATGCCCTTCCAAGCCCATCAAAAAAACTTACAAGGGTAAAGGGAAGAAGTATTGGAAAGGAAAGTCCAAGTCCAAAAATCACAAGAAGGGACTTGTCGGGACCTTTGATGATTCGAGTGAGGACTCTTCTAATAACGAAGAAGAGGATACAAAGGAGGATGCTCACGCATGCTTTGTAGCATTGATGGTCCTACACCTATCCCCTCCGGATTAAACGAAGAAGAGTTGGATGCTTGGCTCGACGCATACAATTCCTATGAGGATTCGTGCCTAATGGCTAAGGAGGAAAAGTCATCATCTAGCTCTTGCAAGGATGATGATGTTGTTGAGATCGAGGAAGAAAAGATCTCATATGAGGAGCTCAAGATCAAATTTGACTTGGTCTCCGAAAATGCTAGTAAGTGCATCAACTCTTACAATAGATTAAGAGCAAAATATAAGATTGCTAAGAGTAGAATGCATGAACTGGTTATTGCAAGTGTAGTTCATGATGAAAGGCATGTGTATGACACTTGTGAGAGAGACACACTTCTCTCTCAAGTTAAGGAATTGAGTATTTCTAATGAAAATCTCATTGCTCAAAACCTTAGCTTAGATGATCACATTCAACAACTTACATTGAAATGTGAAGAGGAATCCTGGAAGCTCATAAGCTTTGTGTATTCTAGGGATTCACTCCACGATTTGTTGGAAAAACAACATCCAACAAATCATAGAGGAGGTTTGGGTTTATTCAAAATGTGGTTCCCATACCCACCTCTAATTCTTCTTGTGGTGCAAATTCAAAAAATATTGCTAAAGCACCTAAGAAGAATCACCATGCCTTCTTGTACAACAATAACACCCACAAGAAGCATGTAGATCACAAGGTGATGAGGAAGAATGAAGAATCTTTATTTTTTGCTAAGAAGCAAAATCCTCATTCTTTGCATGTTAAGAAACATGCTGTCACGCCCCGCTTCCCAAAAATGTGGAGGCGAAGCGTGAGAAGGTCCACTCAGACTTGAAGCTGTAAAGCTGCAAGCCTGATAAGCGTCAATCAACATTAAATTGGCAGGTCCTTGCAACGCGATACGAAACAAAGATAATAATGAAAGGAAATGAGACAAGGCAAATATCAGAATATCCATTATATTAAATTCCAACATCGCAAAAAAGCCACCATGCTAAAAGAAAATAGAGTCTAAAAGAAAAAGGCCTAGCATGGCCAACAAAGAAACACTAACACAAAAGGTGCTACTCACCAACAAACAACAACAACTAACAAAGAAGGTGCCGCGAGGGAAACACCAGGACTGGTCATCGGTGTCCTCGCACTCAACGTCAACAACAGAACCAGGCACGAACTCCACGAACTCGTCACCCTCAACAGCAGACTCTGGCTCAGCAACTAACATGCGTCACCCAAAGAGAAGGGGCACATGTCAGCAAGTCTACAATACTTGTGCAAGGAAACAAAAGGAAAGTAGAAACAACCTAGCAGTTCTAGAGTATGTTATGACATGACATATTATGCAATGAGAACAACAAGTAGTAACAGCAGTCTATGTCATGGCATGATTATAGTATGGCAAGTAAACATGGATTATAACATGGCAAGTAAACATGGATTATAGCATGGCAAGTAAACAAGGACAAGTACAAGTATGTAAGCACGTCGTGCACAGAGATTCTGCCCTTTGGCTAGAGTGGCTGTACGGGCCAACTCTTACGCTCAAGTGACCGTTTATCCCTACCCCTCCACGTGTGTCGAGCCAGGGCATTACCCCCGAACACGTAATGCTCGCTTCTGGATCACGAGCCAGGAAGTGTTTTTAACACGTATGGCGTAGGGTTATGCCCGCATAACGGGTGCCTAGCCGGTAACACGGAAACACGGATTTGAACAAGGATTTGTAGCGTGTGCTACGATGCAACATGCAACATGATATGTAAAATGGATGCACATGAAAAATATTTGAAATGAAATTGCGTACAGTTAAAGGAAATTAAACATGACAGGCAATCGTATGACATGACATGACAAGGGTAATTCTAGCTTCGTTGTCAAGCTAGGATTTGAGTTTGCGCCTAGACCGCTATCATTTCACGGTCTAGTCTCTTTCACGCTAAGCAAAGTATTGGCCTAAAAACATGGCCTAAAGCAAGGTTGGCAAGTTTCACTTGCCTGGCACCAAGGATGACGATCAACGAGGCATGTCACAAAATGTTAAACTACGGAGATGGGATCGCTGCCATGGCAAAACACTATTAGAACAATATCCAATCCATTTTTATAATCGAATCTACGACGTCTAATATCCATTTTTATTAGGGTTTAACAAAATCACAAGGTGGGTTATGAGAATATTCAAGGATCGATTTGCTAAACGTATCGTAGCGGAAGAACGATGCCGAGCAAGCACAGCAACGGAAGAACGATCCGGAGAACTATGGCTCTGATCTGGAAACGGCGAGGAAATCTGGAGAAATTGGGATTTGGGGTTTTGGGGGTTGGCCGACGGCCTAAAGGGAGGTGGCCGTCGCTAATGAGGGTGTGAGGGGCTCCGGGGATGAAGGAAAGAGCTAGAGGAAGGTTGGGGAAGATCAGAGATCAAAAGGGGAAAAGGAATGGCCAAGAGAAGTGAAAGAAAGAAGAAAAATGATTGGGAGTTTAAATAGAAAAAGTTGTGGCGGCTGGGAAAACCCTAGGGTTTCAGGGTCAGTTAGTCGGTCTATGAAGGGCGGCTGACTGACTAGTTTGGCAACTAGTCGGTCGGTCGTTCAACTATGACCGACTAAAATCAAACAGCGAAAGAAAGAATAAATCTGGGAAATGAATTAGTTGGTCTGTGAAGGCCCGTCGACCGACTAGTTTGCAACTTAGTCAGTCGGTGAGTGTTCATTGACCGACTAACGATTAACAGTAACTTAGGTGAAATTAATCAAAGGAACTAGTCGGTCTGAGAGCAAGTTCTGACCGACTAGTTTCACATCTATTCAGTCGGTGGTTGTTCTTAGACCGACTAAGAGTAAACAGCAACTCCTGAATAATTGATTTAATGAACTAGTCGGTTCCAGAAGGGTTCCTGACCGACTAGATTGCCATCTAGTCGGTTGGTTCCCCTTCATGAACCAACTAAGATGCACCAAAAGTGCCGAATTGAAGCGCGAAGATTCGGGAAGATTCCTATGGCCTCTAGGATCACTCTAGCTCTAAAATTAAGACGCTAAGAAGCTAATCGTGAGGACGTCTTACGGGAAAAGCACACAAAGAGGGGAAACATCCAATATTATTCATATAATCGTCATTACAAAAACCGGTCGTTACATCCTTGATTGATTCTTGATTACTCTTGATTCTATTGAAAATCTCAAGAGATCTTTAAGCCACTCTCAAGCTCCCTCATTTTTCTCTATTGAGCATTCATCTTCCTTCATGCATTGAAGTCCAGCTCAAGGGAAATCATCCAAGTGCTCTCAAGCATATTCCAACACTTGGAGATCCTCTTCCATGCCTTGAATTCATTCATGAGTAAGCATCTCAAGGCATAGGTAAGAGTATTTACTTTACAGGGTGTAATTTGTTTTCCTATTTCTCTTTGTGGGATTAGGATTCTCTCTTTGTGGGAGTTTCTCTCTTTGTGAGAGGTTGTCTCTTTGTGGGACTAGGGAATTCTCTTTGTGGGAATTAACTCTCTTTGTGGGAGTTCGAGTGTCCTAGTGTCGGGCTAACCCTAATTCTCTGAGTGGGAGTTAGTGATTCTCTGTGTGGGACTCTTGATCCTTGTATAAGTTTGGTTTGGTCCTTGTGTAGGTGTAACGACTGGTTTTCGTGTGTCCGGATTATCTATATTATATATATGTTTGGAAGGATTTTCTCCTCATGTGTGGTTTTCGTCTCCGTCGCTTTCATTTCGATCGTTTCGTCGTGATTTTCTAGCTTCTTCCTTAGAATCGTCGATTTCGGAGTAAGTCATTCGTGACGGGCTTCATATCGGTCATATCTTACTGTTAGATCAAGCCTAGGAGTCTTAGGAATCGATCCCGGAGCTTCGCGCTCCATTTCGGAACTTTCTGTGCACGTTAGCCGGTACAAGAAGGGGAACCGACCGACTAGATGACGATTTAGTCGGTCGGTAAACCTTCATGGCCCGACTAGTGTGCTTTGTAAATTATCCAGGAGTTACTGTTTCTCGTTAGTCGGTCTAAGAACATTTGTCGACCGACTAGGTTGCAAACTAGTCGGTCAGCAATCGTTCTTTAACCGACTAACTCTATGTTCATTTTTGATGCCAAGTACTATTCATTCTTAGTCGGTCTAAGAACGTTCATCGACCGACTAGATGAGAAACTAGTCGGTCAGTAGTTGTTCTTTGACCGACTAAATCTAAATCCTATTTTTGTACATGAGTTACTGTTTGGACTTAGTCGGTCTGCGTTGGTCAACCGACCGACTAGTTCCCAAACTAGTCGGTCAGTGGTTGCTCTGTGACCGACTAACTAGTGTCGAAACCCTAATTTCTGGGCAGCCGCCAGCTCTTCCTATTTAAACCCCCCAAACGTTTTTCTTTTCTTCTTTCACTTCTCCTGAGCCTCCTTCTTCCCCAAATCATCATCCATCTAACCCTAGCCCTCCTCCTTCATCAAGAGTCCCTCTCCCCTCTCCGTTTTGGCCGGCCATCACCTCTAGATCGCCGGAAAACCCCCAAAAATCCCTAAAACCCCATTTCTCCAGATTTTCGCCATCCATTCCAGATCTGAACCCTAGGGTCCCCGGATCATTTCTTCTGTTGCCGTGCTTGCTCGGCATCGTTCTTCCGCTTCCGATACGGTAATAACTCGATCTCTTAATATCCTCATAGCCCATTTGTGTTTTTGTGAAACCCTAATAAACCTAGGTTGGATGTTGTTCTAATGTTGTTTTGCCATGGCAGCGATCTCTTTTCCATAGCTAGCATTTGTGTGACAGCCTCGTTGATCGTCATCCTCGGTGCTAGGCAAGTGAAACTTGCCACGTAGGGTTTTAGGCCATGTCTTAGGCCATTTGTTTGTTGTAGGCGTAAAAGAGACTAGGCGACGAAATGATACTCCCCTAGGCGCAATTTCAGGAACTAGCTTGACAACGAAGCTGGATCCGACATTTATCATGTTGCACATCTACCATGTCATGTTTAATTTCCATTAACGGTACGCAAATTAATTGTCATGTCATTGCATTCTTTAAGTGTTCCCGTGATTGTGTAGCTTCGCTACACCTTGTGTTTCCTGGCTCGTGTTCCAAATGATTGAGGCTAGGTGCACCCCTATACCAAATGCTCCTGGTTTGTGATCCAGGAAACGAGCTCTTGTGCGGGGTAACCCTGGCTCATTTACTGAGCTCATGTACAGGGACCCTGGCTCGTTTACACGTGGGTATTGGGGTAAGAGTTAAGCAGCCATTCAACTGGGAGTCTGCCCGATCAGCAACTGCAGTTGTAAGGCGTAAACTCTGAGTTCTGGGGTAGTGTTAAGCGGCCAATCAGTGTGAATGTCCAACATTTCAGCTGTAAGGCGTAAACATCTACAAACAACGTGACACGTGACTAGTGAAAAGATTGAGATTTTTAGTAGTTTGGCTACTCTTGACATGCCTTGATAAATTGTTCTCTTGTACTTATTGTTTCACCATGTCTTACTTGTGCACTCATAACATAACTGCCATGTCATGCATACCATAACTGCTAGGTTGTTAGTTTGCCTTACTTTCAGTTTCCTTGCCCAAGTCTTTTAGACTTGCTGACATGTGCCCCTCTACTCTTTTGGGTGACACATGTTAGATCCTGAGCCTGAGTTCATTGTTGAGGACGAGGTGTTTGCGGACGCCGAGCCCGAGCCTGTGTTTGACGAAGACTTCGTGGACACGGGCGATCAGTCGTAGAGACTGTTTGTGTCGTTGCTTAGACTGTTTTGTTGTCGGTGCGTGGCACCAATACTTTGTTATGTCGTCCATTTTGTTGGTCTTGTTCTGGGCCTTTAGACTCTTTCTTTTAGCCTGGTGGCTTTTCTGGATGTTGAACTTAATTTTAATGTTGGACAAATTCTGAGATTTGAGATTTTATTTCTGTCTCTCCTTGTGTTATTATTGTTGTTCCGTTTGGGGTTACAGGGACCTGCTTATGTTTTATTGACGCTTATCGGGTTTTGGGGCTTCACAGCTCCACTCTCGTGCGGACCTTTTCACGTCTCGCCTCCATTTTAGGGAAGCGGGGCGTGACAGGTTTTGTTGGTGGCCCATGCAGGTCCTTCTGTAACTGCGATTATCGGAATGACGATAATAATATTAGAATGTCCAATAAACTAAGTTCGACGTCCGAGTCATAAGCTATGAGTCTAATTGTTTCGTTTTCTGTGTCACTAGATGGCAGGAAGGCGAATCACCCGTGGTGGTGGTAGTGGTGCGCCCCCTCATGACGAGGAGCCTGAGCGGGAACCCACCAATGGGGAGATGATGCGGATGATGCTTCAGATGATACAGGTGCAGCAAGGCGTGCTCCTGCAAGTCCAGAATGCTCCGGCTGGTCGAGCTCCTCGGGCGGCTCCGGAGGCCCCTCGCTCCGAGCCAGGAGCGAAGCAATTGCAGGAGCTGGGTCCCGCATATTTTGATGGGTCTGAGGGTCCTCTGGCTGCCGATGAGTGGATTCGGAACGTTGAGGATAATTTGAAGATGGCGAAGATCACCCCGGCTGGATGAGTTGATTTCGCGAAGAGGCAACTCAAGGATAACGCTCGGAACTGGTGGGATGCGGAAGAGAAGATGTTGGTGGAGCCGATAGCTTGGGCTACCTTTAAGTCCAGGTTTGATGAGGAGTTCTTTCCGAAGGCTACCAAGAAGGAGATGCTGCAGCGTTTCATTGATCTGAAGTAAGGGAGCTCGACGGTGGACCTGTACCACCAAGAGTTCACTAGGCTTAGTCGGTTCGCACCGAAGATGGTGCAGGATGCTGATGAGAGGGCTCAGAGGTTCTTGCAGGGACTTGCTTTAGAGCTCCAGAGTTTTGTGTCTTCCTCTGATCTGGACTCTTATCAGAAGGTTCTGGTCGCTGCGAGGAGGCAGGAGCTGAACCTGAGTCAGAGGAGGGGACATGTTTCTGGTGCTGGGAAGAGGCCTATGGAGCAGGCCAGAGCGGTGATTAGGCCTGGTTTCAAGCCTAATCAGCCAGCTCAGTTCAAGAGGCTAGGAGGGCCTAATCTGAAGACTTGCCATTTCTGCGGCAAGCCTGGCCACATCAAGGATCAGTGTAGGAAGTTTCTGGGCCAGTGTTTGGTTTGCGGTGATTCTTCTCATGTCGCGAAGGATTGTCTGCATGCGAATCAGCTGCGAAGGGCACCTGTTGCAGCACAGCCGTTGCAGCAGAGAGTGCATGTTCCTGTCGGTCGTGGAGCAGCTCTTGTCCCTCAGAGGCAGGCTTTTCAGCAGGCTTTTCCACCGAGGCGACAGGATTTTCTGATGACCGCTGTGGAGAACGGGGCTGTGGATGAGGTTATCGCAGGTAATCCTCACCTAGCTGTTCCTTTCTTATTTGGCTTGTTTGTTAGATTACGTTGTTTGCTTGAACATGATTGTTTGCGAGACTAGGGCTTGATTGTTAGACTGTTTGTAGGTGTGATTTTGGTGTGCACGTTTCCTGCGCGAGTCCTCTTTGACTCTGGTGCATCGATGTGCATTATTTCTCGGAGCTTCGTGGAGAAACTTTCCTTGTCGACGTCCCCTCTTCCGAAGAGTTGGAATATTGTCACGGGAAATGGCGTGGTCTCGGTGCATCTTGGTTGCAATTCTTGCCCGTTGGTGGTCTGTGGACATGAGCTTTACGCTGATTTCATTGTCCACGACATCATCAACTATGATGCGGTCCTTGGGATGGATTGGCTTGCGAGCTTCTATGCTACGATCGACTGTCGGAGGAAGAAGGTGGTGTTCGAGATTCCTGGACATCCAGTGTTTGAGTTCAGCCGAGGTAGCAGTTCGCTTGGTCCGGTCAGGTTTCGGGCCAGGCCAGTGGAGGTTGTGGCTATGCAGATGGAGCTGGAGAGGCCAACGGTTGTGCGGGACTTTGATGACGTCTTCCTCGAGGAGATGTCTGGGTTGCCACCTGATCGCACTCTGGAATTTTCTATTGATCTTGTTCCGGGAGCGCAGCCGATTTCGAAGGCGCCATATCGTATGGCACCCGCCGAGTTGGAGGAATTGCGGAAGCAGCTGGATGAGCTTTTGCAAAAGGGTTATATCAATCCTAGTGTGTCTCCGTGGGGAGCACCGGTCTTGCTGGTAAAGAAGAAGGATGGTTCGTGTCGTATGTGCGTGGACTATCGGGAGTTGAATGCGGTAACCATTAAGAATAAATACCCATTGCCTCGCATCGATGATATTTTTGATCAGCTTGGAGGTTCGAGGGTGTTTTCGAAGTTGGATCTGAGGAGTGGCTATCATCAGCTGAAGGTGAAGAAGGATGATGTTCCGAAGACGGCATTCAGGACGAAGTATGGACACTATGAGTTTGTGGTTATGCCTTTCGGCGTAACTAACGCACCCGCAGTTTTCATGAATCTGATGAATCTGATTTTCTATGACTTTTTAGATAAGTTTGTCGTTATCTTCATTGATGACATTCTGATCTATTCAAAGTCCGAGGAGGAACATGCGTCGCACTTGAGGACAGTGTTGGAGATTTTGAGGAAGCATCGGTTGTATGCTAAGTTTTCGAAGTACGAGTTTTGGTTGGATAGAGTTGCTTTTCTGGGGCATGTGGTGACGGGGGATGGTATTTCAGTAGATCCCGAGAAGATCAGGGACATCAGAGAGTGGCCTGTTCCGCAGTCAGCATCTGAGATTCAGAGTTTCCTTGGGCTTGCCGGTTACTATCGGCGCTTCATTAAGGACTTTTCCCGTATTGCTGAGTCGATGACCAGATTGACTCGGAAGAATGTACCATTTGTTTGGTCGGGTGATTGTGAGAATGCTTTTGGCGTTCTGAGGGAGAGATTGACGACTGCCCCTATTCTTGTGGTGCCTGATCGCAGTGGAGGATTTGAGATCTTTTGCGATGCTTCTGGCAAGGGTCTCGGTTGTGTGTTGCATCAGCACGGGCATGTTATGGCGTATGCTTCTCGTCAGCTCAAGGTTCATGAGAAGAATTACCCGACGCATGATTTGGAATTGGCTGCTGTCGTGTTTGCGCTCAAGATTTGGAGGCACTTCCTGCTGAGTGAGAAAGTGAAGATTTTCACCGATCACAAAAGCTTGAAGTATATTTTCACTCAGAAGGAGCTCAACATGCGACAGCGTCGATGGTTGGAGCTCATGGCGGATTATGAGATTGATTTGCAATATCACCCTGGCAAGGTGAATGTGGTTCCTGATGCACTGAGTAGGCTTCCAGCGGTGATGTTGTTGACTTCACAGTGGAGACTGCAGCATGATTTTTGCGAGTCGGGAGTTGAGATTGTTCTTCCTGGGGAGGCTTCTTCGTTGATGACTATGCAGATTCAGTCGACGATCGTGGATCGGATCAAGGCTGGCCAGGCCGGTGATCCGAAGCTGGTAAAGATTCGGGAGCAGGTGGAAGCCGGTCTGCGGACTGACTTTCTGATTCATGAGGATGGCTCGCTGAGGTTTGGAGCCAGGTTGTGTGTGCTTGCTGGGGATATTAGAGAGGAGTTGATGGTGGAGGCACACAGTTCGCCGTATTCTGTGCATCCTGGTGGGACCAAGATGTACAAGGATCTTAGTCTGAACTATTGGTGGCATGGTATGAAGAGGAGTGTGGCTCGGAGTGTGACCAAGTGCTTGGTTTACCAGCAGGTAAAGGCGGAGCATCAGCGTACGGCAGGGTTGCTACAACCGCTTCTGATTCCGGAGTGGAAGTGGCAACACATCACTATAGATTTCGTGACTGGACTACCTCGGAGTCCGAAGCTGAATGACGCGATTTGGGTGATCGTAGATCGATTGACCAAATCCGCGCACTTTATTCCATTCCGAATAGGACAGTCTACTGAGGCGCTAGCGAGGAGATATATGGAGGAGGTCATGCGACTTCACGGAGTCCTTGTGAGTATCGTGTCGGACAGAGACACGAGGTTCACATCTCAGTTCTGGCAGAGTTTACAGAAGAGCTTGGGTACACGTCTGAGTTTCAGCACGGCGTACCATCCGCAGACGGATGGCCAGTCCGAGAGGACAATTCAGATCTTGGAGGACATGCTGAGGGCGTGCATGTTGGATTTCAAGGGTTCGTGGGAGGACCATCTACATCTGGTGGAGTTTTCCTACAACAACAGCTTTCAGGCGAGTATTGGCATGGCGCCTTTCGCCGCATTGTATGGGAGGAAATGTCGATCGCCATTGAGTTGGGATGACGTTGGTGATCGGGAGCTGTTGGGACCTGAGATGATTGTGGAGGCTGTGGACATTGTCAGGAACATTCGGGAGAGGTTGAGGATTGCTCAGGACCGTTTTAAGCATTGGGCGGATGCTAAACGTCGTCCTTTGGAGTTTCAACCAGGCGACCATGTGTTCTTGAAGATTTCCCCGAATCGTGGTGTGATTCGTTTTGGGAAGCGAGGGAAGTTGAGCCCGTGATACATTGGACCATTTGACATTCTGGAGAGGGTTGGCGAGGTAGCTTACCGCTTAGCCTTGCCGCCATCCTTGGAAGGAGTTCACAATGTTTTCCATGTGTCGCAGCTTCGTCGGTACATTAGTGATCCTTCTCATGCTGTGGATTTCTCGGAGATTACCGTTCGCCCCGACATGACGTATGACCAGCAGCTAGTGCAGATTCTGGACAGGCGTCAGAAGTCACTTCGGAAAAAGGTTGTCAATCTTGTGAGGGTGATGTGGCGACACGGCTCGCCAGGAGAGTCTACTTGGGAGAATGAGGACGAGATGCGAGAGCATTTCCCACTTTTGTTTCCGGACACATGAGTGTTGGGAAATTCCTAGGACGGAATTTTTCTTAAGTTGGGGAGGATGTAACGACTGGTTTTCGTGTGTCCGGATTATCTATATTATATATATGTTTGGGAGGATTTTTTCTCATGTGTGGTTTTCGTCTCCGTCGCTTTCATTTCGATCGTTTCGTCGTGATTTTCTAGCTTCTTCCTTAGAATCACCGATTTCGGAGTAAGTCATTCGTGACGGGCTTCATATCGGTCATATCTTACTGTTAGATCAAGCCTAGGAGCTTAGGAATCGATCCCGGAGCTTCGCGCTCCATTTCAGAACTTTATGTGCACGTTAGCCGGTACAAGAAGGGGAACCGACCGACTAGATGACGATTTAGTCGGTCGGTAAACCTTCATGGCCCGACTAGTGGGCTTTGTAAATTATTCAGGAGTTACTGTTTCTCGTTAGTCGGTCTAAGAACATTTGTCGACCGACTAGGTTGCAAACTAGTCGGTCAGCAATCGTTCTTTAACCGACTAACTCTATGTTCATTTTTGATGCCAAGTACTATTCATTCTTAGTCGGTCTAAGAACGTTCATCGACCGACTAGATGAGAAACTAGTCGGTCAGTAGTTGTTCTTTGACCGACTAAATCTAAATCCTATTTTTGTACAGGAGTTACTGTTTGGACTTAGTCGGTCTGCGTTGGTCAACCGACCGACTAGTTCCCAAACTAGTCGGTCAGTGGTTGCTCTGTGACCGACTAACTAGTGTCGAAACCCTAATTTCTGGGCAGCCGCCAGCTCTTCCTATTTAAACCCCCAAACGTTTTCTTTTCTTCTTTCACTTCTCCTGAGCCTCCTTCTTCCCCAAATCATCATCCATCTAACCCTAGCCCTCCTCCTTCATCAAGAGTCCCTCTCCCACTCCGTTTTGGCCGGCCATCACCTCTAGATCGCCGGAAAACCCCCAAAAATCCCCAAAACCCCATTTCTCCAGATTTTCGCCATCCATTCCAGATCTGAACCCTAGGGTCCCCGGATCATTTCTTCCGTTGCCGTGCTTGCTCGGCATCATTTTTCCGCTTCCGATACGGTAATAACTCGATCTCTTAATATCATCATAGCTCATTTGTGTTTTTGTGAAACCCTAATAAACCTAGGTTGGATGTTGTTCTAATGTTGTTTTGCCATGGCAGCAATCTCTTTTCCTTAGCTAGCATTTGTGTGACGGCCTCGTTGATCGTCATCCTCGGTGCTAGGCAAGTGAAACTTGCCACTTAGGGTTTTAGGCCATGTCTTAGGCCATTTGTTTGTTGTAGGCGTAAAAGAGACTAGGCGACGAAATGATACTCCCCTAGGCGCAATTTCAGGAACTAGCTTGACAACGAAGCTGGATCCGACATTTTTCATGTTGCACATCTACCAGGTCATGTTTAATTTCCATTAACGGTACGCAAATTAATTGCCATGTCATTGCATTCTTTAAGTGTTCCCGTGATTGCGTAGCTTCGCTACACCTTGTGAAATGCTTGAGGCTAGGTGCACCCCTATGCCAAATGAATTACGCTCCTAGTTTGTGATCCGGGAAACGAGCTCTTGTGCGGGGCAACCCTGGCTCATTTACTGAGCTCGTGTACAGGGACCCTGGCTCGTTTACACGTGTGTATTGAGGTAAGAGTTAAGTGGCCATTCAACTGGGAGTCTGCCCGATCAGCAACTGCAGTTGTAAGGCGTAAACTCTGGGTTCTGGGGTAGTGTTAAGCGGCCAATCAGTGTGAATGTCCAACATTTCAGCTGTAAGGCGTAAACATCTACAAACAACGTGACACGTGACTAGTGAAAAGATTGAGATTGTTAGTAGTTTGGCTACTCTTGACATGCCTTGATAAATTGTTCTCTTGTACTTATTGTTTCACCATATCTTATTTGTGCACTCATAACATAACTGCCATGTCATGCATACCATAACTGCTAGGTTGTTAGTTTGCCTTACTTTCAGTTTCCTTGCCCAAGTCTTTTAGACTTGCTGACATGTGCCCCTCTACTCTTTTGGGTGACACATGTTAGATCCTGAGCCTGAGTTCATTGTTGAGGACGAGGTGTTCGCGGACGCCGAGCCCGAGCCTGTGTTTGACGAAGACTTCGTGGACACTGGCGATCAGTCGTAGAGACTGTTTATGTAGTTGCTTAGACTTTTTTGTTGTCGGTGCGTGGCACCAATACTTTGTTATGTCGTCCCTTTTGTTGGCCTTGTTCTGGGCCTTTAGACTCTTTCTTTTAGCCTGGTGGCTTTTCTGGATGTTGAACTTAATTTTAATGTTGGACAAATTCTGAGATTTGAGATTTTATTTCTGTCTCTCCTTGTGTTATTATTGTTGTTCCGTTTGTGGTTACATGGACATGCTTATGTTTTATTGACGCTTATCGGGTTTGGGGCTTCACAGCTCCACTCTCGTGCGGACCTTTTCACGTCTCGCCTCCATTTTAGGGAAGCGGGGCGTGACAGTAGGGCATAAATCCTCTTTGTGGGGTATCTCCTTGTGAGATTTGTATTCACTTCTCTGTATGGGAATATAGTGAATTTTGGTGTGGCTGGATGTACCCAAGTTTGGGGAACCAGGGTAGAACTTTGTGTTTGCGTTTGGATTGATTGTGCCATTTAATTCCTCTTGCACTTATAATTCCGCATTTGCAAGTTAAATTTTATTTGGACAATTTTATTGCCATTACACTATTCACCCACCCTCTAGTGTGTGTTGTTAGTATTGCAAGGGTTAGACGATCCCTACAATTGGTATCAGAGCGAGTTTAAAGCATACTGCAACGATGGCATTCAACGCTTCTTCCGCGTCTCATGAAGAAGGTCACTCAACCGTTCGACCCCCGCTCTTCAACGGCACCAACTACCCTAGTTGGAAGATCAGAATGATGATCTACATGGAGGGTCAAGACCTATAGCATATCACAGAGGTGCCATTTGAGACGCTCACTACTCTTGCGGCTTCAAGGACAAAGTTGGAGAAGGACTCAATCAAGTTCAATGCAAGAGATATGAATGCATTGCATTGCGCTCTCTCTGCTAGTGAGATCAACCGCATCTCCATGTGCAAAACAACGAATGACATTTGGCACACCTTGGAGATTTGTCATGACTAGCCACGTTGGAAATATGTAAAAAAGGGAGAATAGAATGGAATGAAAGGGCTCTAGGGATAGGGTTCACTCTAATGTGGCTTGAGCACGGGGGTGAACTCGTTTCATGGCTATCGAATCATCCTAGAGTGAGGTTGTCTAACCTAGAGGAGTCACCTACCCTCACTTCAGTGACGCTATGATATGATCAAACTCAAGTCATCTCATGCCACCCACTTCTATGATGCTATGACATGACTACTCCTCGTATGACCAAGCCTACTTCTGTAGCGCATCGCCACATGACAAGTGCATTGAGCTTGACAATATTCACCAACCACTTTTCAACCATTCTTATGGTCAAAAACTCGGTCAATGCTAGGAGGATCTCATTATGCCCTAACTTCCGTTGACGATATAATTAGTGTGGATTGCACATAGGGACTAAACACCCTAGAATAACCCTAACTTCCGTTAGCGATCAATCTAAGGAAATCAATGTGTGGATATTAATATTCCTAGGCATAACCCTAATGTGATTGCTCAAAGATTAACCCATAATCAATGTAGAAAAGGGATTAACCATGCCCTAGATTAAAATACTACTCACGAATATATAGAAACATAGAGAATAACAAAGAATCAATGAGAAAAACATAGAACAATTATGAAAACACAAAATAAATAGAAATACTTAGCTTCCAACCATTGCAATACAAAATATCCATGATTACATGCGCATCCACGGAGGGAAACTCGATCAAAACCTAATCTAACCTACTCCTACTCCTAAAACTAAGAAATGAAATGAAAAGGGGAACAAAAATGTAGCTAGGGGTCGTATCATTGTTGAAGACGACGCTCCCAAGCTGAAATAACTCGCTCAAAACTGTAGCGGGTAAGCATGAAACTCGACCCCACATGGAAGATCCACGCAGTCGTGTGGGTCCTGGCTTAAAATTAGGCTCAAAATGGTCTTCAGGATGTGGATCCCAAGTGGTGGGTTGGCGAGACCATGCAACCGTATCAATTGCTGGCCCCAGAGGCCGTAAACTGCCATTGATGATGCGGTTGTGTGGTAAGCCCACACGCCCGTGTTGATAGACCTTTAGTTGCTCTTGGTTGACCCAGTTGTGTCATTCCATGCGTTCGTATGGGATATGCCACACGACCGCATGGATCTACAATTCTAGCCCCCTTTGGCTTGGTCTTTGGCACATGACGTGCGTGTCTTCACATGCGGTCGATAGAGCATGTTCTCTTCAATCCCTTCTTCTTTTGATTTCATTTCTTCGCCTCGTTTTCTCCTTTCACTTCTTAGACTCCATTTAGCTCCTTTAAGCCGAATTTCAACCTTAAATGCATGTAGACACCCAAGGAGTGAAAGAGAATAGAAATATGATAAAGTGGTGTGTAGAATGGGGGTTTGTGTGATATAGTGCATGAATAAACCCCACTAAAAATATATGAAATATACACTCATAAAAATCCTCCAAGCTAATCTCTTCCTTGTCATCAAGGAAGACAACGAAAGAGTATATAGTGGGGGTATGCCTGCATGGGATGAATGACATTAAGAAACTCACAACGACAATCATTCATTCATGGAAAGTGAAAATTCTCAGGTTATGAAATTAATAAGTGCGTTAATCCCTATCGATATATCAAGACATAGCCTATAGAATTATCTCTGATATAAATCAACATTCAATATACATTATCATAGTTATACTCAAATCCTAAAATATGTCATCTATCCTGCATAGGCTATTGAAATGGGAATGAAAACTATGCAATGATCGATGTACGTTTTAATATTGAATGATAGTATTGAATCCTTCAAGGAGGTGGCACCCACGACTTGCTATCCTTCTGTAATTCGCGGGGTCACTAGCTCCATTCATGTTCTTGTTTTCATCATCAATTTTTTGTATTCTTAGTTGGTTTGTGTAAGGAGCATTGGGACAATGGCTCCCAGATCAGACGACCTTAGTGTTGCGTATTGGACTTCTCCCTACTTGGTGTTAATGATGCGCAAACATAAATACTTGTGACTAATATCCTATTTGCAGTTAATCCATTGCTTAAGCATATCATGAAGATCAATTAGCAATGGATGTCACTCAAAGATCAATCAAAGCATGAAAAGTGGATTGGATGATTAAAGATGGTGATTGAAGCTCCTAGAAGACTTCAAGCTCATACTTTGGATAGAAGAGATGCTTCTACAAAATGTAATCTTTTTATTCTCTTGTAGTATGTAGCTTAGAAGTAGAACTATGTTGGAGCACACACACATTTTCATTTCTGTCCTAGGAAATCATTAGATCACATTTCCTTAGACTCCAATTCACATTTCTCAAGCATATGCATTTTGGGATTTCAACGGGTGATTGCTGAACTATTTACAGGCGCCTGTCTCAAAATAGTCGACTGTGATTTGTTCTATAGTCGCCTGTTATGCACATGCTTTATCAATTGATTTTTGGGCCTTTTGGCTTTAACTCGTTTAAGGCGATTGCAGTACAAAAGACAGGCACCTGTCCAAGCTACAGGCGCCTGTGAGGTGTTAATCAATCGCATGTCTCTCTCCTGCCCAAAGGTCACTTTCTTTTCCATTTGGCCAGTCGACTGATGTTGGATTGACATTCGCCTGTCCAAAGCACAGTCGACTGTTAATGCTTCAACAGTCACCTGTCTATGATTCCTCTGCAGACTCTGCTCTCTGGAATGTTTCAAGTATTAGTGATAGTCGAATGATGTTGGTTTCATAGTCACCTGCCCATGGCACAGGCACCTGTGTGTTCCACATCAGTCGCATGTCGCGTCTTCCCAAAACTTTCTGAGGTTTCTCAGCTTACCCATGTTGCGGCCAGTCGCCTGTAGAAGGATCTGTTGAGTATTGATTTCCCGGATTTGGTTTTGGATGATGAGCAAACATAAATATTGTGAACTAACTGTTTTGTGAGCGCAGTTATGGAGATCGTCGCCAAAAGAATACGTATATCAAAAGCGACGTCTCAAGACTTCTCAATACGCGTGAACGTGTGCCTGAAGCTTTGTTGAAGCTCAAGGACCAATATTGAAGTCAAGAAGAATGAAGATTGAAACTTTGAAGACGGCTCGTAAGGTTTATTTTATAGTCTTCTAGCTTTATAGAATAGAATGTTAAGCCTTGAGTAGGACTTACTTTATTATCTTTATTTCGATCATATCTTTGAGCTAGGATTATCATAGAAGCCATTAGAAACTTTACATGAACCTACTAGAAGAGCCAACCGACTAGATGACGATCTAGTCGGTCGAAAACTCTACATGAACCTACTAGAATGCCTTGCAAATTTCAACTCATTCATGTTGATCAATTAGTCGGTCAAAGAAGGTTCACCGACCGACTAGATGACGATCTAGTCGGTCAGGAGTCCTTCTTAGACCGACTAGTTATCATTGCCTCTGTACAGCCTGAGCTACTGTTTCGAGTTAGTCGGTCCAAGAACGTTGGTCGACCGACTAGTTGAGAAACTAGTCGGTCAGCATTTGTTCTTAAACTGACTAATTCAACTTGAAGTCAGCCTATTCTATTTCGACTATTAGTCGATCAAAGAGCATTAACCGACCGACTAGTTGTGAAACTAGTCGGTCGGCAAGTCTTCTTAGACCGACTAGTTGTCATCTCCTGTACTTCGACCTTTTGGCTGTTCAACCGTTAGTCGGTCTACGTTGTATCACCGACCGACTAGTTGATGAACTAGTTGGTCAATGATCCTTCTTTGACCGACTAGTCTGGTTCAGAATAGAGCCGTTGGGATCTTTTCCAACACGATTTTTCTTGCCTCTATAAATACTAACCTGATTCGTTTGAGGCAAGGTTAGAGGTCCTATTTCCAAGCAATTTTAGACCTAAGAGAAGAGCTCTCCCAAGCTATTTCAAAGCTCTCTCTCCCTCACAAGAATCTCTCCCTCAACACCTTGAGCCCTAATTTCTCAAGAGAGATTCTCTCCATTGTGAGCTTCTCAAGCCAAGAACTTGATTCTTGGTCACCATACTCCACCCTAGGCTTCCATTGCTGGTCATCTTCTTGAAGCTAGGGTTTGGTGACATCCTCTTCCACAACAATTCATCTTTGCCCTAATTTGGTAAGATTTACTCAAGGCATAGGTATTGTGTGGTAAGTGTTTCTTTATTTCATTTCAATCGTTATTTGAATTGTGTCTCTCGGTTGTGAGAGAGGGTGTGATCCCGGTTTGTGGGAGTCACATGTCATTTGTATGATTTGGTCTTGTGAAGGGTTTTCACAAGAATTTCATAGTGCTAAATCTTGAGTTAGGGTTTCTAACTCAAGTATCCAGAGGTGATCCGGGTGGTTGGGACGTAGGATCATCGGGAACAAGTCGGGGAGACTTGGGTGGATCCGAACCCGTTACATGTTTTGTTTGCGTATCTTTAATTCTTGTTGATTGTTGTTTATTTCGCATTGTCGGCTGTTTATTGCACAATAGTTAGGAATAACTCTCTTAATTATATTAAGTACTATTCATCCCCCACTAGTACGTGTGTAGTAGCTTAGCAGGGCACTACAATTGGTATCAAAGCCAAGGTTAAAGCTACAAGGTCAAAGCTATGACAAACAACGACTACAACGTCTTCAAGGATTGTCAAGGAGCTTCTTCAGTTTTGGAAGGGCAATCTTCATCTAGGCTTCCCTCCTTCAATGGTACCAATTACTGGTACTGGAAATGCCGGATGGAAACCTTCCTCCAGAGTGCTTCACTTTGGAGAGCCACGATGAATGAGTATGTCGAGCCCGTCGAACAAGATTTCGCGAAGTGGACTCCCGCGGAGGTCGCCGCGGAGGTAAGCAATGCCAAGGCAATGAACGCCTTGCAATGCGCATTGGAGCCCGAGGATTTCAATAAGATATGCACATGTAAGAGTGCATATCAAGTATGGAACTCCCTCCTCATCTTGCATGAAGGAAAAAGTAGGGTAAGAGACTCTAAACTTGTTGTTAATAAAGATTTCGAATTATTTCACATGCAACAGGGTGAGAAGATGAAAGAGTATTATGCTCGATTCGTTGACATTACCAACGAATTGGAGGCTCTTGGGAAGACCTACACCCAAAAGGAGAAAGTCTTGAAGATCATCGATGGACTTCCTTCTTGTTGGGAGAAGCGTACCTTCGCCATCGAGGAAGGTAATGACATGAAAACATACACTGTCACACAACTAATGGGTACCTTGATGTCTTATAAGGTACGCAAGGACAGTAAGCTCATGATGAAAGAAAAGATGAAGTCGTACTTGAAGCAAGACGAGCCAAAGATAAATGCGATTGCGTACAAGGCCGCTCCATCTACCGATGATGAAGAATCGGAAGAAGAATTGGACATGGAAGCTTGGGCCGATATGGCAAAGAAGTACAACCGATTCTTCCGACAAGGTAAGTTGAATCATAAATCAAAATTTATTTCGACTAATGCTTCTACTCCCGTGTGTTATAAATGCAATAAGCCAGGACATATCAAGCCGGATTGTCCTCTCTACAAACACAAGGGGAAGTGAAAGGCATCCAAGTACGACAAGTCGAGAAAGCACAAGAAAGGACTTGTCGGCACTTTCACCGACTCCGACTCCTCAAGTGGAGAGTCGGACGATGAAAGAGTGGAGAAAGCACACACGTTCTTCATGGGAAAAGAGGATCGTGATAAAGAGACCTCCTCCGATGAAAGCGAGGATGGAAGCGAGGATGAAAGCGATGAGGTAACGAACGATGAACTTAAAATAGCCAACGAACAACTTTGGAATAAGTTTTCTAATTTGGCTACTAGATTTATTAAGACTAAGAATGAACTAGATAGTCTTAAAAACTCGCCTAAACCCATCATCGTCAACAACGACACCGTTGTTGAAGGGTTGAGAAATGAGATTGAAAATCTCAAATCTCAACTTGAGCATGTTCATGTCAAGGATTCGGATGAACATGTGATAGCGGATTTGACGTCTCAAAACTCAACTTTGATTATTGAGAATAAAAATCTCAAATCACGTGTTTGTGCACTCGCATCGCAAGTGTCCACCTTGGATGCTTCTTTGCATTCTCTCACCGAGAAGTATGAGTGCACATTAGGCTGAATCAATGAATTCAACAAAGGTAAAGGCCATTTGGACAATATCCTAAATGACTTACCTCGGCCAATCAACACATTGGGTTGGGGTATAAGTTGGGAGACTCGTCCAAATCGTCCACCACCTTTGTTAGGCCAACTTCTGATGCCTCTACTAGTGGGAGTAAACACTTCATGGGTAGTTCGTCTACCAATGGTGCTTCCGCTAGGAACACACCCCCATTTGGAAAGAAACCCACTTTGGGTGGACCTCCAAAGAAGGGTCATGCTTTCATGTATGCCATGCCTCGTAGGAACACACATCCTACTCCACATGTTATCACGTATGATGATTTCTATGCTCCGCATCCATGAGCACGTGCACACCATGTGAGACACACTCATGCATGTATTCCTCCACATTCATATGCTCATTCTCATTCCCATATGAATAATTATCATCATGCTCCATTGCATCATGTTCCTTATGCCTATCCACGACATGCATCACGTAGAAATCAACAACGCATGCATGCTCCCAATAGGAATAGGGCTCCCAAAATCTTCACTATTTGGAGCCCAAAGGACACAAACATGAATGAAAAACAAGTGTATATGAACTCTTATTTTATGAATGGCGTTCATAATGATAATTATGTGGGAAAGTCTAAGTCGAATTGGACTTGGCTTCCAAAAGTCTAATTTCTTAGGACCCAATGTCCTTGGGTACCATGGAATGATATTTTATCTTTAGGTACTCAAGGATAAGAGAAGTAGCATCAAATCAAATTTTAGCTCCATATTAAGTTTTTCTAGGTTCAATCCACCGTGCGATACCAACCCTACCAACTCCGTGATTTGCAAGGATTTTCATTCAATTGGAGTTGATGGTGCTTGAGTGATGCACCAAAGTAGGGGGAGCTTAATGTTGTAAGTATATTCATACTTTTGATTCTCATTGGTATCCATTGGTAGAATATATTACGATTGGTATTTTTTTGTTTCAATTTGAATCCTAGTGTGCTAGATTAGTGTATGCCATATGTTCTTGCATGCTACATTTGGTATTCTCATTGGATTTTTGTCTCTGATGTTGATTTTGGAGAGTATGTTCCAAAACTCAATACGTGAAATTGATTTGAGTTTTGATGATTTCGTTTTTCGATTTTCGCCTATGGTTTGATGATTTCGTATTTCGATTTTCGCCTATGGCTTGGTGATTTCGTTTTTCGATTTTCGTCTATGGATTGATGATTTCGTTTTTCAATTTTCGCATATGGCTTGGTGATTTCGTTTTTCGATGTTTGCATATGGATTGATGATTTCGTATCTCGATTTTCGACTTTGGTCTCATTGGCACACTTTGCTTTTATTTGATATTTTACATTGGTGTCATTTGGCCCGTGGTCGTATTCTTCGACTCCCGTGCTTTATTTTTTAGCCATTGGCTTTGTCGTTGATCTCCTCCCGCTCTTTTTGCTAATGCCAAAGGGGGGGAGAATTAATAATGACAATGTGCTAATTAATAATTCAAAGGAATTTACCTTGAATCTAATTTGATATGTTAGATTCAGGGGGAGTGAAGATATAAAATGGATTTAGATCCTATATGTCAATAATTGGTTCATATTTCATATCTTCCTCGCCTGCTTGATGCATATGATTATTGCTTAATACGGAACTAACGTGTCATCAATGCATGGGGAGTAAGTAAATTTCTTTTGAATCATTATTATTGATTATTATTTATGTTGGTTTGTCATCACCAAAAAGGGGGAGAATGTTGAGTATTGATTCCCCGGATTTGGTTTTGGATGATGAGCAAACATAAATATTGTGAACTAACTGTTTTATGAGCGCAGTTATGGAGATCGTCGCCAAAAGAATACGTATATCAAAAGCGACGTCTCAAGACTTCTCAATACGCGTGAACGTGTGACTGAAGCTTCGTTGAAGCTCAAGGACCAATATTGAAGTCAAGAAGAATGAAGATTGAAGCTTTGAAGACGGCTCGTAAGGTTTATTTTATAGTCTTCTAGCTTCATAGAATAGAATGTTAAGCCTTGAGTAGGACTTACTTTATTATCTTCATTTCGCTCATATCTTAAAGCTAGGATTATCATAGAAGCCATTAGAAACTTTCCCGAAGCCTATCGCTTCTTCCCTCGGCTTCGTGTGCATGTTAGTTGGTTCAAGTAGAAGAGCCAACCAACTAGATGACGATCTAGTCGGTCGGAAACTCTACATGAACCGACTAGAATGCCTTGCAAATTTCAGCTCATTCATGTTGATCAATTAGTCGGACAAAGAAGGTTCACCGACCGACTAGATGACGATCTAGTCGGTCAGGAGTCCTTCTCAAACCGACTAGTTATCATTGCCTCTGTACAGCCTGAGCTACAGTTTCGAGTTAGTCGGTCCAAGAACGTTGGTCAACCGACTAGTTGAGAAACTAGTCGGTCAGCATTTGTTCTTAAACCGACTAAGTCAACTTGAAGTCAGCCTATTCTATTTCGACTATTAGTCGGTCAAAGAGCATTAACCGACCGACTAGTTGTGAAACTAGTCGGTCGACAAGTCTTCTTAGACCGACTAGTTGTCATCTCCTGTACTTCGACCTTTTGGCTGTTCAACCGTTAGTCGGTCTATGTTGTATCACCGACCGACTAGTTGATGAACTAGTCTGTCAGTGATCCTTCTTTGACCGACTAGTCTGGTTCAGAATAGAGCCGTTGGGATCTTTTCAAACACGATTTTTCTTGCCTCTATAAATACTAACCTGATTCGTTTGAGGCAAGGTTAGAGGTCCTATTTCCAAGCAATTTCAGACCTAAGAGAAGAGCTCTCCCAAGCTATTTTAAAGCTCTCTCTCCCTCACAAGAATCTCTCCCTCAACACCTTGAGCCCTAATTCCTCAAGAGAGATTCTCTCCATTGTGAGCTTCTCAAGCCAAGAGCTTGATTCTTGGTCACCATACTCCACCCTAGGCTTCCATTGCTGGCCATCTTCTTGAAGCTAGGGTTTGGTGACATCCTCTTCCACAACAATTCATCTTTGCCCTAATTTGGTAAGATTTACTCAAGGCATAGGTATTGTGTGGTAAGTGTTTCTTTATTTCATTTCAATCGTTATTTGAATTGTGTCTCTCGGTTGTGAGAGAGGGTGTGATCCCGGTTTGTGGGAGTCACATGTCATTTGTATGATTTGGTCTTGTGAAGGTTTTTCACAAGAATTTCATAGTGTTAAATCTTGAGTTAGGGTTTCTAACTCAAGTATCCGGAGGTGATCCGGGTGGTTGGGACATAGGATCATCGGGAACAAGTCGGGGAGACTTGGGTGGATCCGAACCCGTTACATGTTTTGTTTACGTATGTTTAATTCTTGTTGATTGTTGTTTATTTCGCATTGTCGTTTGTTTATTGCACAATAGTTAGGAATAACTCTCTTAATTATTTTAAGTACTATTCACCCCCCCTCTAGTACGTGTGTAGTAGCTTAGCAGGGCACTACAGGATCTACATTTGCCTGTTAGGTTTACAGACGCTTGTCTTTTCTTCATTAGTCGATCGTCCTACGTGGTAAGTTACAGCTTGAATTCTCACATACCCTCTGATACAGTGCAGCCGTCGACTGTGTTTTCTTCACCAGTCGAATGTCGACTGTGTAAATTCTATCTGTTGGCTTTTTCTCCACGGATTTCAAAGGGGTTTTTTTGGGATTCTGTTTGGGGGTTTTGGAGAACCTATAAAGAGAGCTTCTACTGTTCTATTGAGGGTTTACTCATCTTCTTGGTCATCTCTTGAAAACCCCTAGCTTTCAACTTCAAGTTTTTCAAATCTCTCAAATTCAAAAGCCCAAGAATTCCAATCTCATTATCTTTGCTCTCCAACATAGAATCAAAGTGATATCCTCTAGGAAATTGGTGGTGACATGAGAAATGTATTTTCTCTCTATTTGAAAGAGACCTCAATACGCAACGCACTTACTCCTTCAAATCTACTTCAAGGTATATGTGAATGTAAGTGTTGCAATTTCATTATTTCTTATCTTTCGATGTTAGTTTAACTCTCGGTTTGTGTGAGTGGTTTGCTTGCTCCCAAGTTATGGGAGTCAATGACATCGATTGTGTTTCGATTTCACTTGTATGGTTCCTACAGGTAGGTTTAAAGGAAACATCAAGTTAGGGTTCTAACTTGAGTATCCGGCGGTATCCGGGTGGAAGGGATGTAGGATTACCGGGAACAAGTCGGGAGTTGACTTGGGTAATCCGAACCCTTGAAACATACTTTGTGTTAGTATTGTTTCAATTTGGGTTTATTTATAATTCTGCATTTATTGTTGGTTAGGAATTTAAATTGGTATAGCTATCGTTTAAATTTTATAAACACTATTTAACCCCCCTTCTAGTGTTTTCCTCATAGCCAGGATCCTTACAATCTTAGGGCATTGGGACAAGAAGGACCTCTCGGACATACTTGCTCAAACCAATATGCGTCTTTATTTCTATGCACTCCCTCAAGCTAAACCTTTTGACGTGAATTCCCAAATGCTTTCTGAGGCACGAGGACCCGGCTACTCGATGTAGCTGAAAGAACAGTGCATTTTTATTCTTTTCTTTCTTTTTTTATTTTCATCTTCTTCTCCTGTTTTCCTGAATATGAACAAACTAGGCAACTCCACTCCTCGGTACTAGATAGGCATGCAATTATCTGAATCCTCTCAGATTGCTAATCCGTATACTCAACTAAAACTTCAAAGATGCATGCATAAGATGGGATGTCGATAAAAAATATAGCCTACACCTGTTTCGAGTATTTATATTCTAAAGATTATGAGCATAAGCATAATAAGCATATTGCAAAGAGATTTAACAATAAAGATATCCTCTAAGCATATATCACGATAAATGATAAGAAATTGAGCAAAGAAAGGTGTAAACCTGAAAAATTTTCACTAAATTATCCATGCATTTAAAAACTTGGCATGGTGGAATTCTTAATATGAAATATGCACAAATGATACACGAAATGCACCTCCCCCAAGCTGAAATCAAGCATTGTCCTCAATGCTGAAAAGAATGGAGAATATGGGGTGTAAGTGATGCATGCATGGAAATGCCTCCCCAAGCTAACATAAAAGAAACCATAAGATAAATAGATGTATGTGTTGGGGGAGTTATTGTAACGGTCCAGCGGGTCGTTACAGTTATGGGCGTTGGAGCCATAAAATATGAAACAAAGGCAAAGAATGGGCATTGGAGCAAATGATGGGATTTGGGTTATGATAATGTGAGTGCACCGCATAGAGGTGAGATTTATTCATTTATTTCTAAAACTAAGGAAAATAGAAAATCCTAATACGATCTCCCGCTATCAAGAGGAGACGAGTTTATTCAAGCTACTGTCCTAGAAAGCAAGTAAAATATCTACACTACTAGATTAGGATTCACATGATCAAAAGGTGGATCGAAGATCTTCAGTGTAGCAGGCAACTGTTCTTCCTGCTCCTTTTGTGGTTTAACAAGCTGTCTCTCACAAAATCCATCAGGACCTAGCAATGCACCTCCGAGCACCTCCCGAGGGTGTCCACCTACATCCTGTAGAAGGCAACAAGCATTAGATTGATGAGAAATATTCTTCCCTGAAATAAATGTATCCCATAGAGAATCATCAAAATAATTCAGAGAATGTGAAATAGGTTGACAAAAACTCCCCGAGAATAGTATGCTACTCTCTGAGCCTGACGATATCAACTCTCCGGTGTTTCCTTTGAAATGCTCGTCAGGTGCTGACATGACCCAGCTTACTTCTGTAGAATGTGTATCTGAATCATGTGGGAAGTACGTCATGTTGGAAGAATCCGAATCCAAAGAAGTATATAATGAAATATGAGATTCAGATATAGAGTGTAGTATATCTCACTGAGCGACAATGCTAAGCACCTGTGGATGCGGTGCCTCTGGTGGAGTGAAGATGGCTTACGGAGATGAAGGTGAAGAGGGAGGTGCCTCGGGCTCTACGAAATTGATCGTCATGTCCAAACCCTCATGAACTTCCTCCTTGTCGATGTGTAGATCCTCCAGAGTCTACTGGGTGCTCTCGCGAGGTACATAGTGGGGTATGCGATCAAGCATGAAGAATGGCATGTGATTTTCAGATTTAGAGATCTCAGATGGGCCCTCACATGCTCCATGCCTGCCATTAACCTTGTGGAGATGAATTATCTCCACCCACTATCATATGCATGGCTCATCATCCATCCTATCATCGTCTGGGGTATGGTGATGGATGTGGGCATCAGTGGTGCGTGTCTCAGAGGAGGTACCTGCATAGGAAGAGGAACTCATATCAAAATTCGTAAACTGTAGTTCAGATGAGTTACCTTCCCTAGTGCAGGTTGTCGATGATGCGTGAGGCATAGTTGTAGCCTCCATGTATTCCCAAGTTGCTTCAGGCGGCATGTCAAATAATTGGCCTCCATTCATTCTTGTCATGAACTTCTGCAAGTGTACCTGCAGTCCTCCACTGAAGAAGCAAAGGAGCAAAAATGTGTCGACCCCATGATGCGGCAGTCCATCCACCAATCTGTTGAATCTCCCCCAAGCTTGCCAAAGAGTCTCCATCAAGCTGGGTGAAGCTAGCAATTTGATCTCTTGGTGTATGGTGTCACTTCGCCTGATCCCCAAAGGTAGAAGTGGTACCTCTTCCATCAGGCCATGGAAGACTAATGGGTGTAGGGAATGTAGTAAATGGGTCATCCATGAGCTTCCCTCTCGTCGATATATCCTTATTGATCTGATCCTAAGCATGATGACCCGATTGCACTTGTGGATTAGAAATTTGGCTTAGATTTCTGTAACGACCAGTTTTAGCAACATTTTTTATTCGTATTTTTTCTCATGTATTATTCTTTTCGTATCCGTTGTTCGACGTTTCTGTCCCCGTACCCGTACTTGCACCCATTTCTTTTTCACACTTATTATTATTTTTGTTTTTATTATAATCCTTTTTGGTAATTATTTTAAATACCTCTTCCTAAAAATTTGTTTTAAATTCCTAATGCAAATTTCAAATTCGAACCTCTAATCGTTTTAAACTTTTAAAATTCAAATGCTGCCTTCCATTCTTAGACCCCTTTAAACCCTATTGATTAGCCATTATTCTCTTAATCAAACCTATTTAATACTATTAATAAGAATTTCAAACCCACTTCCTTTTATAACCTAGTTTTTCTACACCCAAGCCGCACCCAACTCACATTCACGCACACACACAGCATGAGAGGCTAAATCAAATTAAAAAAACAAAACAAAACAAAACTTTAAAACCTTCACGTGCTGCACTTTTCACAAACTCACACAAAAAAACGAGAGAACCCTAAGGCTAAACAACATGGCACATCAGCCCCTACACCCTATACTATTTTAAAACCCTACCCCCTACTTCCTTTTAAAACCCCCTAGGACTAAACTTCCACAGCCGCCTCTATTCTCCTCTCCATGCCAAAAACAACAGCGCAGCCCTGTCCTCGTTTCTTCTCCACGCAGAAGGACAACTCGCGGCATCCTTCAGCTCCTCCCTCGCGAGACGTCAACCCAACTCCACCTCAGCCGTTCCCGTTTCTTCTCCACGCGAAGAGCATAGCAGCGGTCACCCCCACGCCCAGTCTCTTACCCATGCCCTGATCGCCGGAACACGCCACAGCGCCCCTCCATCTTCTCCCCTCCACCTGCTTCCCCAGGGCCGCGACACCAAACCTCTGCCTGCTCCAACGACGACGAAGAACTCAGCGAAGTCGTCGATCTCCGTTGCTGCCCTCGCCACTTTTCTCCGCCACAAACACCCAAGTCGCCACCGTCCTTCAACCTCACGGCCTCTCCCCAGCGTCGTGAACCCTTCTCCCCTCCACCCAGATCACCGGTGACGTGCTCAGCCCTCCCTAGCATCGCCAGCTACTCCCAAGGCTGTCGCAAATGCCCAGTAGCCAGGCCGTGAGCTGCTGCTTCCCCACGCACACAACGACAGCCTGGATCTCTCCCTCGCCTCCTCTCCGCCACCGGAACCCCGTGAATAGCCGCTGTCATGCTGCTGCGCTGTTTCTGCTGCCGCCGACAGCCCCTCAAACACTCGGAACAGTCGTTGTGCCTCCCCGCGTGTTGACGACAGACCCCCGACGCTCAACGTCACTGTTTCGGAGTCGTATGCGTCGCCGCTACCCATTGTTGCATTCTGATCCTTCGATGCACTTTTGGTTAGTAGATCTACCCTTAAACAACTTATAACCCACACCGTAAATTAGAAGACTTAATAAAAACGCTGATTAGACGTCGTAGGAGCTCTTTATAAAGCTGTTATGATCGAAAATGCTTAATCTGATTTTACGTTTTGTCAAACCAGCGAACCGTCATCACCATAGCATAGTACCCGTCGAGACGTTTCCAATGACACTAAGAACGCCAAAAACAGGCAAGTGTGCAATTAGATATGAATTTTTGAAGTATGATGTGTAATATGTCACTTTAATTTATGCTGTATAACTTGAAAACCACACGTGAAATGACACATGAAAACGATGCCATGACCTTCTGGACTAAATTTGTGACCCAACGACATATAATTCAACATACTTTAATTTTAATCATTAGTAAAGAATATTGGTTTATGTATCATATTCAATGAAAACCCATGTTCTACGTTATCTTAAAATTGTTGTGATTATTGTTCAACCCACTCCTGCTTATGAAAAATGTTGTATAAACAATTAATGTTGATAACATAAAAATGCTGCATGTCTTGGAATGTTTAACAAGTGTGACATCGTGAAATCGTGCGCCTCGAAGGCGGATTCGTGACTTTCGTGATGTCGTGTGAGTCGACTAGGCTGGCTCGTGTTCCGGCAAAACTTTTGGGTGGGGTTAGGGTTAAGCGGCCACTAAGCGTATGAAAGAGTCATGTCTTCAAGAACACCATCTATACGGTGGGTTAGTATCAATCGCGATTATACCCCCGTGAGAAGAATGACTTACTCATCACGTCTTAAAGGCGAGAACCCTATGAGTGATAGAAAACACTGACATGAAATTGCAATTGCCATGCTAACAATGTTTAAATAAATGTCATTACTTTACTTCAACCTGCTTAGAACCGCCATGCTAGGGTTGTTTAATTTTACTTCGCTTTTAAATTGGCATCCCTTAAAATGTTGTTGTGGACACCTTATATGCAAACAATTGTCATTTCTAAATTCATATGATATGCACACTTTGCCTTGGTTTCTGACCTTTACTTGCAGACCTTGCTGACATACATTCATGTCTTCTTGAATGTATGTCAGATCTCGAGCCGGAGTCTCATGAGGACCCTTTAGAGACACCTGACTTAGCGAGCCAGGAGTTCGCCTTTGACGCCGAGTCATTCCCTACGGACGACTAGACCTACCCGTTGTTGTTTTCATTAGTTTACTTTCAGTACTTGCTTGTGTACATTCCTTCGTTGTACTTTGGCCCAGCTGTGGCTTTGTTATTTAATTTCGTGTACGAACTTTTATCTCTGGATGTGGCTCTTATCTTTTGAATGTTTTCTGATTGTTTTGAAATGCAAATGCAAGGACCTCCTCTGTGTTTTTATCATAGAAGCTTATTGGACTCGAGCTTCACCGCTCCAGTCCAAGCGGACCGCGTAACATTCTCGCTTCCGGTGCCTTTTGGAAAGCGGGGCGTTACAATTTCGGACAATCTCATTTAGGTGGGTATCGATCGGAGTGATGAGAAAGGTGAAGTTAATTGGCCTTGGTTTGAAAGGTAGCTCTCTAATAACAAGTCAAGGCTAGACTTTGGTAGAGGTGGAGGTACATGTGTCTCGGGATATGGATGTGAGGGTTCTTGGTGTATGTTGTAGGTATATGGGTGTGGGGTGTGGAGATGGGAATAATATTGTCATTGGGTGTAGACATGCCCCTGCATTCCACATGCTTCGTAGACTGCTACAACATGTAGAGAATCATCGTAGCTTCCCATCTGAGCACCGTGTGTCATAGAGGCATTGGAACTTCCTATACAAAATCCATTAGTCATCCACATTATACTCCAAATGCACCTGCAAAACAAATAAGAAATACAAAGAGAGGTTCGTCAGTAAGCAAAAGAATAGCACAAGTATAGGGTGGTGGGAGAAAATTTTGTTTATTTATTTTTATATTTTTATATGCACGCAGACTAACTAACCTAGGATTAAACTAATATTAATCAATGCAACCTCCCAGGCAACGGCACCAGAAAACTTGTTGTGCTAACTAAAGCTCTCGATATTTTTAACCGCAAGCATACGACATTGTTGTAGCGCTAACAGGTTGTCCACTGGGAGGCTGTGTGCTCGAGTATTAGATAATCCTAGGCGATGTCTATCCACGTCGAGAATATGTGGAAAAGGGAGAATAGAATATAATGAAAGGGCTCTAGGGCTAGGTTTCACTCTAATATGGCTTAAGCACGGGGGTGAACTCATTGCATGGCTATCAAATCATCCTAAGGTGAGGTTGTCTAACCTAGAGGGAGTCACTTACCCCCACTTCCATGACCCTATGATAGGATCTACCCTTATGTAATCTCATGCCAACCACTTCCATGATGCTATGACATGACTACACTTTGTATGATCAAGACTACATCAGTAGTGCATCGCCACATGACGAGTGCATGGAGCTCGACAATATTCCCCAACCACTGTTTAGACATTCTTATGGTTGGAAACTCGGTTGGCTCTCATTATGCCCCAACTTTCATTGGAGACATAATTAGTGTGGAGCACACATATGGATTAAAAACACTAAAATAACCCTAACTTCCGTTAGCGATCAATCCAACGAAATCAATGTGTGTAGATATTAATCTTCCTAGGCATAACCCTAATGTGGCTCAATAACCAAAACAACAAGATCAACCCATAATCAATTCACAAAAGGGATTAACCTTTCCCTTGATTAAAATACTACTCATGAATCGTATAGAAACACAGAGAATAACAAAGAATCAGTGAGAAGAACTATTAAGGCCAAAAATGACCGAAACAGTTGTCTTGCTGATATGGACCCTTCGTGCTGAGTCGGAGCCTCGTCAGCGAGTTTAGTGGGACCATAAGTTGGAAGAACCAGGATCAGTTGATGGATGATGAATAGCTTGCGATTCTCGATCGACCTTCAAGCAGCCTGTATGTCGATGGATCGAGGCTAGGACGCTCTGGAACGTCCCTCACGGAAGATCGAGATTTGGCTATCTGCACCACAAGGAAGCGTCATGGGGTCAGATCTGGGTTTCGACCCAAATCCCCTCCGATGCTTAAGTTAGAATGGGAACTTAAGGAAGAGATGGAGCTTAGAGTAGCTGAGATCGACCCACGGAGGTTCGTCTCAGATCCGACGTCGCAAGCTGTTTAGTGAAAGAAATATATGCTGAAAGAGTAGAGTCTATGTATTAGATCTCGTACCTTAGGAATTGGAATGTTTTGATATTTATAGACCTTTTGGATCCATTTCGTGACGTTGGGAAGATAACGGTCACCCATTATGGTGCCATGATCTTCCCCTTTACTAGGAGTAAATGTTGCCCATGTTTCTGCTATTTACGAGCCCACCTTCAATCCCACGTTCGAGTGGTGCGAGTGCAACGGGTGACTGGCTGATGGGCTTTGGCCGAGTCAATGTCGGGCTCCTCTCGTGGGCTTTGTGGGCCTTAGCCACTCGTTGGTCGAGTCAACTCGAGTGACGGCCCAATGATTCAACAAGAACAATTATGAAAAAACAAAATAAAGAGAAATACTTAGCTTCCAACCGTTGCAATACAAAATATCCACGATTACATACACATCCATGGAGGGAAACTCGATCAAAACCTAATCTAATATACTCCTACTCCTAATTCTAAGAAAAGAAATGAAAAGGGAAGAAAAACATAGCTAGGGGTCATCTCCTCGTTGAAGACGGTGCTCACATGTTTAAATAACTCGCCCAAAACCTTAGCGAGTTAGAAGGAAACTCGACCCGAAATGACCGTGTGAAAGATCCAAGCGGTTGCGTGGGTCATGGCTCAAAACTAGAACTCAAATGGTCTTCAGAATGTAGATCTGATGCGATCGTTTGGCGAGGTCACGCGATCGCGTCAACTGCTGGCCCAAAAGGTCGTAAACTAACATCATTGACGCGGTCGTGTGGTAAGTCCACGTGCCCGTGTTGATATACCTTCAGCTGCTCTTGGCTGACACAGTCGTGTCATTCCACGCGGTCGTGTGGGATAGGCCATGTGACTATGCGGATCTGCAATTCTAGCTCCCACGACTAAAAAACGGCTTTTGCCAACATTTTTATGACGGTGTTTTAAAGAAACGTTGGCAAATGTTTATTGGTATTTCGATATTTACCGGCATTTATAAAAACGCCGACAAATGGTAGACTTTTACCAGCATGTATAAGAACGTTGGTAAATGCTGGGCTTTTCCTGGTGCTTTCCGAAAAATGCTGTCAAATGCTGGACTTTTCCCAACATTTTTTAAAACGTTGGTAAATGCTGGACTTTTGCCGGTGCTTTCAGAAAAGCGCCGGCAAATGCCGCCCTTTTCCCAATGCTTTTTAAAGGGATCCCTTTGGCTTGGTCTTTGGCATGTGACCGTGTGTGTCTTCACAAGTGGTCGCTTGGAGCATGTTCTCTTCAATCCCTTCTTCTTTTGATTCCATTTATTCACCTCGTTTTCTCCTTTCACTTCTTAGACTCCATTTAGCTCCCTTAAGCCAGATTTCAACCTGAAATGCACGTAGACACCCAAGGAGTGAAAATGAACAGAAATATGATAAAGTGGTGTGTAGAATGTGGGGTTGTGTAATTTAGTGCATGAATATACCCCACTAAAAGTATATGAAATATCCACTCATCACTGACGAAAGAAGAGGCTCGGTGGAACTATGTCCGACCTGTTGGGAGGTCGTCCGCTAGTTCTCAGGCCGAGCTATGGAGGGAATTTTATTTAGGTGGAGTATATTGTGAGCATATGAATACCCGAGGGTAAGTTCTCAGAGATTCATACCGTCTCTCATTATTCAATGAACTATTTATAGGTGATGGTCCTTTGGATGTCGTTTCGAAGTAACATTCAAGCATTGGAGATGCTTTATTGTCTTTGGCCTAAGCGGACGCTCTTGATGGAGAGCCAAACAGCTAGTCATTGAATGTCATCATTGGTGGAGAGCGTTATAGTCGGCATTGATTGAAGATCTCGACGGTTAGCTCGGTTGTCACTTCAAATGGAGTAACCATTAGCCTCCGTGAGGGTCATGGGACTGTTGGCTGAAGCTATTGGCTTTATTGGGCTGTTGGGCTTTGCTCAGCTCAAATAGAGAATTGAGTCTTCAATAGGCTAGCCCAATGTAGTAACAGATGAATAAATATATTAGCGTCGCATTTTAGTCATAATTGTGCACTTGCCTTAGTTTACATCTGCATCGCAGGCATGATTCCTATGCTTAAAATTTTTGCTAACCATCGGCGGATGATTCAGTACCTGGTAAATAATTCATGGAAAAACGAATTATTGGGGAATGCCCAAATAAGATGCTACTGTTGAGAGAGATGGGAAAAGAGTAAAATAATCTCTACATACGGAGTAGCCATGGCATAAGCCATGGCTCTCAATATATTCACTTTATCATGGGATTTGGAGTCCAAGGGACTCCCCACTAAGTTAGTGGGGAGTAATGGTGAGATGATGAGGGGAGGGAGGTCAAAAGCCTCCCTCAACTCACAACACTCCCCCTCATCTCTCCATTACCTTGTGTTAAGCATATGAATACTTCGGGATTCAGTATGCTAATAGGGTGGATAGTTCTGGATCCAGAGCCACTGTGGTTGCCTCGTTAAAACCTTAGCTGTGGAAAACCCAGTGGGAAAAACCAGCAGCTTAAGGAAAAAGAGTACAACTATCGAGGGACTCCCCCTGATCTGTACAAGCTTCAGGCTTACAGATCTCCTATGTATCTATACAATCATCTCCTATTTGTCTATACATCCATCATGTTCTGAAAGCAAATATAATCATCACTCATTTATACAAGTTTCACTCATCTAGCGGCTATTGGAAAGCAGTGGCGCTCTGGAGTGGAATGCTTTTTGAAGTTGGTAGATGACTCCACTGACGTATTCTTTGAATCAGTCTTCACTGTGTCTGCAAGGTACTACTGGACCTGACTGAGCATTTTCAATACTTGTTTCTTGGATGATGAGCTTCTCAGAAGATGTAGACTTTGGAGGATGATGTGTAGATATTTGGGAGGTGGCCGGCATTTTATGTTTTAGTCATCGCGATGATCTTTAAACCTGCATATGCAATATATATTCCTTGACCCTTGGAAGTTGCACAGAAGCAGCTTATCCTTGGTCTAGTGGTGCTCTCCAGGGCAACACTGTATCTGGTTAACAACTTTACTGCAGACGTTCTATCAAAGACACGTGCAGTTAGTCAGATAAAGAAGTGTAACAAGTACACTAAAGCTAGGCTCTTCGGGACCTAGGATGTCCTCCCCCTCTTCCAGCGACTGGTAGGTGTCATAAATAAGCATCTAATTTAATAGGTTGCAAATGGACATCATTCTTCATAAACTCCAGGTGTATGAAGGATATTAACGGGTTCCACCAAGAAGGTGTAAAATATATAAGTCGAGACAATACCTTGTTATACCTAGGTTTTTCATTTCCAAGGTATACTTAAAGCTATCTGATATCTCAATGGTCTCTGCAGGAGATCCTATTAGCTTTAAGTCGACCATATGTACGGCGAATATCACAAATCATGTCAACGATCTTTCGAAAAAGATACACGGGCAACATATTGCTTAAGATCAACTAATGATCTTTATAGCCTTTATGGAGAAGACGTTTCTACGTCTCTCTTTCATCTCTGGGGGTAGAGTATACCCTTATGGAAGTTTTATATAAATCTCTATATCTATATTGCCGTATATGTATGCAGTCACAACGTCCATGAGCTGCATTTATTGGCTTTTTCAGAGAATTTTAGGCTTTAGTAGGAAAATGATCACATTTCCTTCATTTAAATTTCTTATGAAATCCAACTTATATTCCATAGGTTTTACACATTCAGGTGTATGGACCACCGGTCCAAAGATTTTGCTTTTCAAGAGTGAGTCCAGCTCTACTCTTATTACCTCGTCCCACTTTGGCCATTCTATGCGTTTACGCTATAGAAAAGTGGGTAGACGTCATCGTCGTATTCAGCGACGTGAACGGCAATAGCGAAAGCAAAACCGTCTTCGACGACTGTGCTATATCTGTCCAGTACCTCTCCAGTACGTACGTAATATAATGATGTTTCTCCTATTGTTTCCTCTGCAGGGGAAATTAGGAGGGGAGAGGTTGCTGGTCTGAGCTCAGCATCCTGTGGTTGGATCATTTTGATATATCCATGAATCTTCCTCTTTTGAGGAATTTTATATTTTGAACCTGGCAGACGTCCTCTTTTCAATTGAGGTACAGCCAATTCTGCTGCCGGTGGATTGCATCCATCTTTGGGAATGTCAATCCTAGCTGGCGTGTTGGCAACAGGGACGTGTGAACGAACAATCTTCTGGTTGTCCGCAAATTTATCCGGCAATTGATGTACTTTAGTCTGAATGTGAAGGGTCTTCTGGATCTCATCTTCATACAGAAAAAGTATGCGGATCATAACAAGATTAGGACTTTTGTGTCCATGATATGGTCTCAGAAGCTTCAGGCCTCTTTAGACTGCGTGCCTATTTCAATGAGATTTTTTCTCATCAAATTCACATTTATCAAGACTTGGTGGTAAACCATAAGCAAGCAGCATCAGCAATAAGATATGTCAACAAGCGGGCCGTATCGTGATAAGCGATGCGGAATGCAGTGTGATGGTCCCTAAAAATCAACAGGCAACTGCGATTTTACAATGGACGTGAAATCCATTGGAGTCTCTTTACCAGAGACTCTGATAACCCATTCTGAGTATGAACATGCTACAGGATGTTCAATTTCAATGCCAATTGCTTGGCAGAAGTCTTTAAAGATATATGTAGTGAATTCACCCACATTATAAGCTTTGAGAAAGCTATGTTGTGAGTGAATATAAAAGCACACATAAGACCATCTAGTAGATGCATCAATCAGTACAATGAAGTACCGAAAATTGGCCACCTGCGGGGTGAATAGGCCCGCAAAGGTCACAATGTATTCTCTCAATGAAGCCAGGAGACACTCATCCCACATTCAGGAGGGAAGATCTCTCTCAAAGTATGCCCTTACGACAAAGGAAACTCAATCTTTTGAAGAATCTTCAGGTTCTCTAATGGATTCATTTGATGATGCGTCCATCATCGCTGATCCAAGATGACTAAGTCCATTTTGCCAGAGTTAAAAATTATGGCAATGAAAGGCACTTCTGGTGCTCAGTCAAGTTGGCTTTCTATAGGATGAATATCTGTAATTATAGGGGCCCGACGGGGGTCCAATGAAATCGTAAGTAGATGGGCTTCTGGCCATCCTCTTTACGAGTTACATATTGATATTCAATATTTATTATCCACAGTTTTCAAGTTATGTTCGTTTAAACGAAATATCATTGAAACTTGGAAAATTCCTATATGTTTAAGGGGAGAAGTTTGCATCTTATAGTCTCGTTGTATGTGGGAGCAATATTAATGCTACACCAGTGCAACGAGGCACTGTCCACAATATTAAATACTTCATCTATAAGCAAAACGAAATTTTATTTAAGTCAATGAAAAAGACATTCAAAATAAAAGTTCGAACTTAAGCAAATTAAAGATGAAGCAACATTGAATTTTAAATGCATAGATAAAAGATGAAGCTTAATCGAGCAGGTCGTCGTTCTCGAAGTCTTTTGCAGTGAACATCGTTGGTGGCTGAACAGCCGCCAAGTTTGTTTCAGGCAGAGACTTTTGGCTCGCCTGATATAGTGCCTGGAGGTGGCGAGGAGTGCAGCAGATTCTGGACCAATGGCCAGTCATGCCGCATCTATGGCATTTATCCTCCCAGTTCTTCTTAGGAAGTGACACTTGGTCAGTGTTCTTTTGCTTCCATGTGAAGTTATTCTTTCCTGTATTGTTGTTATTGGACGGGGGTGCTGCTCCTCGTCCATTTTTCATCACAGCTTTCCCTTTGTTATTATTAGCCTTCTTCTTGTTTTTCCACTTCTGGGGAGAAACGTGGTGGGCTTCAGGTATAGGTGCAATGCCAGCTGGACGTAAATTATGAGGGGCTAGCAGTAAATCTTGATTCTGCTCTGCCCTAAGTAGGCATGAGATCAGATCAGAGAATTTCATGAAGTTGTGTTCACGATACTGCTGCATGAGGATTGCATCTTTCTCGTGAAACGAGGTAAATGTCTTGTCCAACATGCGTTGTTCTGTCACTTCTTCACCGCACAACTTCAGGCGTGAGGTGATATTATGAAGTGTAGAGTTATACTCAGCGACGGACTTATAGTCTTGAAGTCTGAGGTTTTCCCACTCATAACTGGCACGCGGTAATATTACATCAATTTGATGTTTATACCGTGCCTCCAGCGCTGTCCACAGCTCCATTGGGTCCTCTACCGTTAGATACTCGGCCTTTAAGGTCCGATCTATATGTCTCCTAATATAGATAATGGCTTTCGCCTTATCCACATCAGAGACGGTGGTAGGAGTTCTGCTAGATGATTGTTCCGCTTTTGGGGCCTTACTAGCAAAAGCATCGGTCGCTGCTGGGATCGATGAAGGAGCCAAAATTGAGCCAAGGTAGGCCATCGAACGCAAGTGGAACTTCAGGTCCACTCGCCAACTCAGGTAATTATTTACTGCAGCATCAAGAACTTCGAAATCGACGCTTGCCAATTTTACCATTTATCTATGCAATTTAAAATAAGCATGAATTAATTAAAGTGTAAATTCATGCATAAACAATAAAATAAGTAAAATGTGGGGATCGGCCAGATACCCAAAGACATACAAAGTCCAAAGTCCGAATATACAGTCCATAAATAAAAGAAAAATACAACTTGGAAACCCAGAAGGGTCCCTATATTTTCCAATTTTCTCCTCCGTTTTCATTTATCGGTACACCAGTCTTTGGCATTAATACATTTAATCCTCACTTACAAATTCTCTCAAAAAGAAAATAAAATTGCAAGGAATTTAAAAAGGGTATCAAAATGGCCGATCCCAAAAATCACATTTTAGCTTATATTAACAACCACGCAGTTTATAATATGCTACAGGCACAAAATAAGCAACCACGCAGTTTATATAACACAGGCATATATAATATGGAAAAAGAGACTATAAAATATAATAATCTCTCGGACCACGGGGAGACGTCATACACCGTTAGGTTAGTTGACTAACGGCAGAGCGGTCGCAGGATCCTTAAGATAATTATATTTTTTAAAAATCCTAATATTCCATAAATTAATAATAATGCGAGAGTGTTATAATATTAGCAATTTGACTAATTGGGCTACATGCCCAAACAAGAATTTAAAATGAATTCTTATTTTTATTGGGGCTGCAGGCCCATAAATAATTTAATAATTAATTTAATGTTTTGGACTGCAGGCCCATTTGCAAAAGTTTAATTAACGTATTCATTTTGCAATTGGATTTACTAGGCTGCTGGCCCAATTGAGAAGTCAAAATTAATTATTAATATGAATGGGGCGCTGGCCCATAGACCATATTTTCATTGCTACAAATGGGTTTCAGGCCCAAAAAAACAGGCTATCCAATTTATTATTAGGATTTTGTAATTACTGGGCTTCTGGCCCATAAGGAAGAAAAAAAAAGCTAAATTAATATATTATTATTATTTGGGCTGCAGGCCCATTTGCAAAAATTTGATTAACAAATTGATATTGCAATTGGATTAACTGGGCTTCAGGCCCAAATTAGAAGATAAAAAGAATTATTGATCTGATTGGGGCTTCGGGCCCATAAGAAATAGAAAACTAATTTTCATTGTTATAAACTGGACTTCAGGCCCAATAAACAACCAAACTAATTTATTATTTAGAATTGGGCTACAGGCCCTAATGTCTAAAAAAATTTAATTGAAATGAAGCCTTCAAATAAATTTTTAAGGGAATGTCAAAAGTCCTCCAAACCCAGAATTTACAGATCTAGTTCTCCCCCTCCTCATGCGTTAGCACACAGAAAGCCCCCCTCGTCTTGGTGCGCGGACGGCAAACCCTCCGTCCGAGGGGGGCTGGGGCGGCGCAGACATGCCCCAAGCACAGGCCGCACGGGTTGCGCACAGACAGAGCTCTCCCTTCCGGGGGAGCGGCGCAGGCAGAGCCCCCCCGTCTGGGGGGCGAGGGGCGGCGGGGGCGCAGACAGAGCCCCCCGCTAGGGGGGTTGGAGCAGGGATAAATAATTACTTGCGCTTTTCTGACATCTTTAGCATGCTCTCTTCTTGTCTTATTTATTCCAAGTAGTTAGCATGTTATAATCCAACAGGTTTCTCAACAATCAAGCTACATATATATCAGATTCTGTAAGCTACATATTTTTAGCCCTTTTATCCATTCATTAACGTCATGGCTGCATGTACATGTTCTTACTGTTGCAAAATTGACAATACCAAAATGGTATCAATTCAAACACCAAAGAAGCCTATACACATGTAATGCTAAGCTTAAATGGTACCAATTCAAACAATCTCATAATTGTCTTTAAGCATCTTCCTTTATATGTGTACAACAATAAAAGGACAGGTAAACTCTTGTTGGAGAAAGGCATCGAAGGGATTACATGCAATATTATTATATTGTAAGAAATCTTAAATCAAGTACCGTGAAATCATTTGTGTGCTCTACCCATGAAAACAATTACTAGCTGGGAAGCATAAACTTGTTTAAGATTTTTTTTTCATTACTGAGGTGTATATACTTGATTTTTAGCAAAAATGGATAATATTTTGCATAATCCATATCTACGAGCCAAGGAATATACCTCTAGATCAATGATCTAGGGAAGAACCAATAGAATCCGTAGATAGAAAAATAATATCCCCGCTTCCGCAACGCCTTGCACGTAATCAATCGATTGTCGTCGCAACTTTGCCGCAACAAACAAGATTCCTTCGCAAGTAGGAGATTAATTTTGAGGAGATACAGGAGAAAAAGCTCAAAAGAATGAGAGCTTCGGTGCTGATAACGTGTTGAGAGAGATGGGAAAAGAGTAAAATAATCTCTACATACGGAGTAGCCATGGCATAAGCCATGGCTCTCAATATATTCACTTCATCATGGGATTTGGAGTCCAAGGGACTCCCCACTAAGTTAGTGGGGAGTAATGGTGAGATGATGAGGGGAGGGAGGTCAAAAGCCTCCCTCAACTCACAACAGCTACCATTGGTTTTACTACATCAGTAGAATTTGAAGTAATTCCCCCACCCCAAAAACGAACAAAAACAAAACACCAAAAACAAAATCATTGTAAACGGGCAGTGACACGTATAAATACTGTATTCGGTCGGGATCATATTTTTTTTGATAAATCGGAAAGCTGGTTAAAGGCGTGCGTGCATTACGCATGCACCATGGATCAATCCCTGATAGCCTCAATAGAAAGCGAAGGTAAATGCCGCAGGAACATGGTCCTTTGGCAAATTACGAGCAAAAACCTGCCTCAAATGACACACACACAGTGAAAAATAAATATAACAAAGGGCAAAAAATCAATCCACTCGAATAAAAGGATGCCCAAATTTGAGTAAACAAACCTCGTAATTGTCTATTTATAAGAGGAAAGCCAGTTAATCCACTGGCGTAACCATCTAATTGCTCGTCCTTCCATACAAGAAAGCGGTAAAAGACACATGTAACGCATACAAAACAAATTTGCATTTGTCCAGTACCCAAGTGGAGCTGCCGGCCGTATACAGTTGATTATGCTCTATACCAAACAACAAGCAACATGTTCTCAACAACAACATGTTTACCACCGACACCACCACAGTCAAAAGCATGACCAATCATAACAAACCTTCATGATAAAAAAACGACAAATCAATATTTCGTCTGACATAATTTCCATGTATATCATCTGCTTTACATGAGTCCTCGCCTACTGGTGGGACTACTTCCCCCTCTCTCTCTCTACGAAAAAACTTTAGCTCTAGCTTGCTCCAAAGAAAAACAAAAGAATATAGATATAGATGTATATTCCTAAGGCTGTACACGTTTGGATCCACCGAAGCCAAAGAGGCATGAATCCACTACTAATTATTTACGTAAATTATTGTTTGCCTCTTAACTAATTATGATTAGTATGTTGGTCTTGGCCTTAATCCATTTGATTCACTAACAAACTGTAGTGGGTTGTTGGTGGTCGACCTTTCAAAAGTTTTCTTTGTGGAAGTCGAACTTTGTTGTGGTCTTTCTGGAGAAATCCAACGCGAGCTGTCGTAACTCGTTCGTCAGCGCCGCGGCACCGCAATAAAATACGCCTGCAAACAAACATATATGTCAAAGTTCAATTAATGCATGAAAATAATATATATGCATTTAGACCAGATCTGTCAATGTTGACAGCAACCGCAACGAAAATAGCTTCAAAATTAGCACGAGAATCAAATGTGAGTAGTACTGCACTGCACTTTGTTCTAATCTGCGCTACTCAAATCTAACCTAGCTTTTTCATTGTAATCATAACATATATAATAATGTGTATCATATGACAATAGTGGATGGTATCATATGGCATTGGAGGCCCAGACTTATATACCCACAAAAGTAGGAAAGTACAAGTCATATATGAGCTTGTACTTGTTGTACTGTCCCACACTCTCGTGTCTTAGTATATGAGGCTAAGCCTCCATCGGCATATGATACCCATTATTCTCTTCTATATAAATATAGAATGCGCATATAAGTTTAGAAATACTAATTTATATACGTACCAATACGCTGATCGCGGTGGTGGAGGGCGATCCTCTTGTACACGTTCCTCCAGTTGGGCCTAGCGAAATGCGACTTGACTCGAGTCCCAGACACGACATCGACGCCGTTCTTGGCGTGGTTCAACGACTGCAGCATAGCGATGAGCGCCGACCGGGCGTCGCCTTCCTCGTACACGCTCGTGCAGTAGTTGTGCAGCTCGATGGCGCCTTTCTTGTCGGTCTCGGCCACCTCGTTCATCACCCCTTTGAACCAGTCGAACGAGCCTTGCTCCCGTGTCACCCAGTAGAAGTAGGCTCGTCTGGTCTTGAAAGAGGATCCGGCTCGGTTGCCTTGCTTGCCGACACTGTCGGGCAGGCCGGTCTCGACATCGGGCTGGCCTTCGGCCGTGCCCTCGGCGTCAAGGAGCTTCATGTTGTTGATGATGTCCTTGAGGACGCTGATGAAGGGAGTGGCTCCGATGCCAAGGCCTACGAGAAGGACCACTTCGTAGTTCTTGTAGTCTTGTGCTGGTGCACCATATGGACCATCGATCAGGATCTTTGGAAAGCTGCGCACAAAATTGGCACCATCTGTGATTAGCAAGCCATAATGTTTACCAAGAAATGATTTTAATGTGTCAATGACAATTGTAATTTTTTTTTCCATTTAGAAATATTAAGCTTCCTCCGCAAGCTACAACAAAATTGCTATTTTAATGATTTATAAAATGACCAAATTTGACTCCCAATTAATCTGCACAGGAAAAAAAATACTTTTTATTCCGACAGCTGTGACATGTTCTAAATTTGTTACTTTTATGGTCAAGTCACATATATGTATGTGATGTTATATTCCATGGGCATATTTTCAAAATATTCCATTTATGACTAGTTAAATGCTTGTGTAAAATACTAAGAAGAATGAACCACCTGCTTCTACATATATTTGTTAATCTTTGTTTTTTCTTTCTTTCTTTCTTGATTTGAATGCGGATGTGGTGTTGACCGCCTTGGAGAATTTGGTCACATAACATAAATATGGGAAGAAAATTAAGCACTAGTTTCATTAAGAAGGAACATGCATGCAAGTTTGAAAAAATAGTTAATCTTGGTCTTCCAAAAAATCAGCTTGACGAGTGAAACCCTCGACAGCTAAGGCCCTACCAGTATTACCAACTCCCACAAACGTTCTTGTCAAAGACCATAAACGCGTGCTATGTCACTATGTGGAGTTGGTAAAGAACATGTGAAGGAGGAATATTGAAAAAAAAATGTCTCAATTTTGATGAAAAAAACATGTGTTCATAGACGTACATTGGACTTGTGCCGTTTCCATCGCGAACATTTTCGGCCCTCAAAAGTCCGCTTTTTCCATTGGTTGGTGGCTTGCACACCTGCATCAAAACTTGAAGTCTTAATTAACATCCTCTAACCAACGGCTTAAGCTTTTTTGGTTAAAATCATATAAAACACGAACCTCAGAGAAAACCGTTCTAAGCTGACGTGTCCAATCACCAAGGGTCCGGATGTGTACACTGATATAGTCGTCCTGTGGTGCCGAAGTGACGGAGAACGGGTGCCTATTTTGATTTGCAACGAATCCAAATTACATTTGGATGCAATTTATCATGAGATGATGATTGTAAAGTAAAAAAAAAAAATTACCATTGGAAAGGAGAGACCGCGGCGCAATTGACAAATATGTACTGCCCACTCCTGTACTTGAACCCCTGAGGCTTAGATACATGTAATGCCAGCACATTGCCAGGATACACCGCGACTTTCAGGATCTTGACCGGCCTGATGCTCGATCGGAAGGCCCTGATCAACCGCTCGCACCCATACAGCAGCATCGGAACCGCGAGGTACATCCACGTCTACATTATAATACGGAACGTGTTAGATGCGTACAAAACATAAATACTAGTATCAAAATCGAATGTGTATTTTGATATTGGATGTGTGTGTACCGTTTTCTTGTACCACTTCTTGGACAAGTAGAGGAAGATGCCATGAATGATGAGGAGGATGTAGACGACGACGAAAAGATGGTGAGAGTACCAAAACGCATTGAACCCCGTGAGTTTCTTGAGTGGGCCCGGGAGGTTGAGCCGGCCTCGGCGGAACCAAGGGGTGGCTAGTACGAATGCTATGGCCATGAGCACAACCATCACGACTCCGGTCCACCCCTCGGTGCCCTTAACGAACCACCAGTAGTTGTTGGGTCTAGGGTCGCCGAAAAAGCGTGCCATCTCCGAGTAGTAATCTTGGTCGCTGCTGTGGAGGAGCCGGGGAAAGTCGCAGGTTAAGTGAGCGCCTGCGTGAAGGCCGACACCGATGGCGATGGCCACCGCAATCACCTGTTAATTTCACAGAGAAAGAAATTGTAAGAGGATGATCGCAATCGGTCCAAGCTTCAATGCTGTGATTAGGAGAAACATACCTTGTGGAAGTTGAGGTTGTCGTCAAAAGGGACAACCACGCCGAGCTTGGTCTTGTTCCTGAGCCAAGTGATGGTATTTCGACAAACGGGCAGAAGGATGATGGCCATATTGAACTTGAGAGTCTCGGCGGCTCCCTTTGCGGTGCAGACGCAATAGCCCATGATGTGGTACACTGCTCTGTCCCTGTACTGAATGAATTTCCATGTGAACAGTCCTGCGCAAATGCCGAACCACAAAGCAATCACCCAAATTCTTTGCCAGTTGTCCTCGAAGAAGTACTCGGCCTTTTGATACCATCTTCTTATGGGATTGGGCTCTTCTGTTGGCCTCAGATTCGCGCTCAGCATCTTGCTCAGGTTCCTGCTGTTGGTCGTCCCACCGCGGGCGGCCGACTGGCTCGGCGCTTGCAGCAGAAGCGTCTCCAAGTTGTAAATCTGATGGCCCAAACACGAGAGTCTTAATTTTTGGATTACAGTTTTTTGCTGTTGATTATTTTGATTTTGTTTAGTTACCTCAATGTAGCCGAGATTGTTGGGGTCCAGCTCTTCCATGATCAGCCTGGCATATTCTTCAGCCTGGTCTTGGATCTTGGACAGCTTGTTAGCGGACGCGCTTAGAGATATGATCTGAGAATTTGAAAAAAAAATCATAAAAATAAGTAAGTTGGTTAATTAAGAATTATAATAATACGACTTTAAAACCTTACAGCGTACAAAAACACAAGGCATACCTCTCTGACCTCTTCTTCTGTAATTCTTCCATCAGCGTTCTTATCGACCCTGCATTAATTGTTAATTTATCAGAAACTTGTGTCTATTGCTTAAAAAAAAGAAGAAATAAATAAGCTAGCAAGCCAATTACATGTCAAAAAAAATTTGAAGCCGGCAATCAAAACTCTGGTCCGAGATCTGATCCCAAAACTCTTTAAGCTCCTCCTTCGTGATGGAATCCCCAGTTATGTTCCTCCTCCTCGCCAATGCGTCAAACAATTCTCCGGCAAACTCCTTTGATTCCTTCATCCCTGTAAAAACAAAGCACCATCAAGTTATATTTTGTTCAAAATTTGCCATAAATAGCTATAAAAGAAAGGGCCAATAGTTAATTTGTATGTTGGTTACCTATGCACTGTCCGAACAACGATTTAGAGAGCAACCCATCTTTGGCCAGCTCATCAAACCTCTTCTCGACCGCCGGCCAGCCATTAGCGCCGTCGGCCTTGGTGATAAACTTGAGCCCTTTCAAAGCATGGGCAGCGGCCGACTTGGTCCGGTCGATCCTCGCCCCCGACCGCCTCGAGAGCGAGGCCAGCCGCTTCAGCTCCTGCGAGACCTGTCGGATCTTCGACGACGCGCTTCGTATCGCCGCCGACCCGAACGACGACCTCTTCTCCAGGCTTAGGGCCAGCAGAGTCACCTCGGGGTCCTCGCACTCGCCCCCGCCCGCCGTCTTCACGCTGTGGACGGCGACCGAGTGGTCCCCGCGCACGTCGAGGGTGATCTCCACGTAAGTCTCGTCATCGTCGGCGGCGGCGGCAGTAGAGGAGGAGGAAGAAGGGGCGGAGTCCGTGGGGATGTTGAAGCGGGCGCTCTTTTGGCTGCCGCCGGCGGCGGCCCGCTTGTTAAGCGGGCCGTTGAGTGGCCCGCTGTAGGTGCCACGGTTGCTGCTGGAGGTGCTGGCCTGCTTAGAAAGCGGGCCGCTGTAGGTGCTGCGGGATCTGTTGGTGGTCCCGGCCTGCACCATCTCCATAGAGATGTCTTCTTTTGCGGTGGCCAGCTTCTGCATTAAGCAATTTATTTGTTGATGTGAAAATTGTTGAGGAGAGAGTTTTTGTTAAAGGGCGTATCTCCCTGCACTCGATGGATTTGAGAGATGCAGAGATTGAGGTGGGTGAGTGGGTGGGCTCGAGTATATATAGGGTGGAGTATAATATTGACCTTCTTTCCAATATCTTTTTTTATTAAAAAAATTTGATTTTTTAAGTCATGGGTAAGCTTCCTTGTGCTTGCGTTTGCGTGCGTGTTTCTGGAAGGAGGCCAGGAGTGGGTGGGAGTCAAAGATGCAAATGGGCTGCCACTCAGCAAGAAGAAGGAGAAGAAGAAGAGACTGTAGGTTGTTTGGCAAAGAATGAAATCTTTCGCCTTTTCTTTGGCATCGCTGTGGGCTGTGGGCTTGCAGCAGCGTTTGGTTTCCTTAGGTCTGACTTAATCTGGGTTGAATCTTGGAAGGTGGCCGTTCGATATTGACTGGTTGGGGCTATAATCCTTCGATAAGTGGTTTGGAGGGCTGCCACAGAAACAGGATAGGTGGACCGTGGAGGATAAGAGCTGGCCTAGCTTAAGGATAGGATAGGCTTACGGCTTACTCTGTGTCTGTGTAAAAATGAGTCTATCGCTTCGTTTGAAACATGCATAATAACTAAATAATGGTGCTGTTAGCTGTCCCTTCTCTTTTGTTTATTCTTTAAATTAAATCTTACTCTTCAAATTGGATGCCGCACGAAAAACAATAGAGAGTGGATTGTTAGTTGCACCAGGATAGATCCTTTCACGTGTAACTCCTGCAGTGAACAGTTTACTACATAAATCATGCCGCTCAATAATTACTGACGAACCATGAACCTTTTTAATATAAAACTTGTATGAGTATAATGCTCGAGTAATATTGTTTATGAGTTGATAAGGTAATAAGTTTCTTATAATATCATCCACAAATTCTCAATGCTCCTTTCTTCGATAACTGGAACCGTTCATTGATGTTCATTTATCAAGATCACTAAAAATTAAGTACTAAAAATTAAGTGATATCATGCTCTTTGATCATCAACGTTGATTATTGAGCTACCCTTGGGTATATTTTGATGATGAAAAAACAATTAGTGTTGCTAATAAAATTTGTAAGTGTAGACACTGAAGACGCATTTCAAAGAATTCAAGTCAACATGATCAACAAGTCAACGATCTATTTAAGCTCACATGAATTGGAGACATGGAGATTAATCTTGAAGATTATAGAGTCAAAGGATTTGGAGCACACCATGAAAACTAGAAGCTCATCCAAGAACTCATGATGTGTGCAAGACTTTAAAGACAAGTTGAAGTGCCAAAGTATACATCAAGACTTCAAGTTTAATGTGCGTGATGTATATATATTTTTGTGACATGTCTGGATTGTCAAAGCCATACAATTGAAGCTTGCACACACTTAGGAAAATAGTTTTAAATTTTTTAAAACCATTTAAATGTTTTCAAAACTCATTTTCCTATATTTAAGGTCAAATCCTTACCGTGTCAGGCAAACTAGTCGATCAGACTGATATATCAGTCAACTAGTTGCTGAAACAGAATCTGGCTAGGGCAATGTCAGAAAACTAGTCGACCAGAGTTATGAGACTAATCGACCAGTGGTTACACTACAGTCGACTAATCCGTAAACTATGGTCGACCAGTGAATTACAGAGAGCAACACCTCTTCTGACAATGCCAAACTAGTCAACCAATATTCACCAACTAGTCGACTAGCTGCCTACTAGTCGATTAGTGGATGAAATATATCGACTAGTACTAACTGTTTGGCTACCAACGGTCACATTTTAACTAATTGTTTGCTTGCCGTTGGAGGGTAGTTTCGTCAATCTGTCTTGAGCAGATTGAGGGACTATTTAAGGAAGTTTGATCTAAGGTTTTGTATCAAGAATTTTTATCATTTAAGAGCCATTTTTCAAAGAGAAACCCCATCTTTCCCAGCACTCTTGTACTTCAACGTTTTCTATTACAAAACCTCTCACTAACAGAAAACTGACCATCAACCACGGATCATCAACCACAGACAGTATTCATGACAAATATTTAATCATTTTCCATGGATTTGTTCGTGGCTAATATTTGTGGCAGATGACAAACATCCGCCACGAAAAATCTGCCACGGTTAATTCTGTGGCAGATATGGGACATCCACCACGGAAATTTTATGGCAAATGACCCATTTTCCTCGGATGGATCATGCACCTGTGACAAATTCAGATATGCCCTAGACATGTCCATGTCAGATGGGTCCCAAAGAAGGGCGGGCGAGCATGGGCTTATTTCTGCTTGTCTCCATATATCTCCTCTCTCTCTCTCGCGATCGATTGCAGCTATCTTTCTGGTGGCTATCAATGACCGACGACATGTACCTTATGGTGGCCTCTCTGGCAGCTATTGGTGACTAGCGACGTGTACCATGTGACTGCCGACAACAAGGTATGTCTCGTTGCCTCTCTCGCTTATCTAATTTAGGGTTTTGCTCGGGGGTGGTAGAGATGGCCGGCATGGTCTCCAGGTTACTCGCGGGAGAGAGTTGAGGCTTGTGGAGCTCACGACTGCCATGGGGTTACGACATCGAAGGAGGATACAAAGGAGGCTGAGGGTGGTGGTGAAGGGTTTTGGCAGACCCTTAGGGCTCAAATCTGTGTCGTTCGTACGTCGGAGGGACAACAGAGGGATTAAAATCGCAGCGGAAAAAAACCAAAAGCTAAAAATTTTAGCTAATGCCCTAAGGCGAGGCAGAACCTTGCCAAGATCTATGCCGACTTGGGGTGGATCTGACCATCCCAAGAGGGATCTAACCTACTGCAACATTATTAAAAATTATTCTAAAAAACTACTAACTAACATACCCGGAATCTTGGCCTTGGGACATGCAAGATGTACCGCACCACCTTCTTGCGCTCTTCGTGGCCGAGCCGCCTTGCACCTTCGAACCGATCTACCTGAGCCGCCTCCGAGCTGATCACTTGACGAAGAAAGTTTCACTTGAGCAGACCCACGTCAAAGACGTCTGGATCCGATCCAAACCTCCTCGTAGTCTTGCTAGGACCCGACGGGAGGATAAAAAGAAAAGGAGGAGAGGAATATTTAAGTTCACGATCGAGCGTGCTCAAAAATCAGGAGCTTCTCGAATCGATCACTTGGTGTACTCTGACTGAAGAGGTGGCATCCCTATTTATATAGGGAGTCGGCTCCTCCTTTTCCGTCACGAGTAATGTGGGACAAACTTAAAAAGAGGGATTTTAATTAAGTTAATGAAGTTAGTAAGCCTTTTAGAAAGGCCCAACTTCAACCAATTTATATCTCTTGCCATTGGGCTTTAAAGACGATACACATTATCATTTCGAAGAGCTTCGAATGGTGAATGTGTAGGAATGAACGTCGACGAATTCCGACTTCGTTTGACCCCTCAAACAATTGTCCAAAGATGGGAAAAAAGTCACTCTTCGTAGACGTCGTCAAGGGTTTCAAAAAAACCTAACAGCACTTAAGTTGCGGGAGTGACCGCTAAACCTTGTGGGAGCACCGCACTCATTGTAGGCGGTCGCCCGCAGCAGGCACGCTTGCCCGCTTGGCAGGCTGGCGCCCGCGCCCACAGCGGGAGCTCGGCACTCTCAGCGGGACGGCACCCGCTGCCCGAGCAGGTGCCCCAGCCTGCCAAGCGGGCTGGGGCCCGCTGGTGGCAGCAGGTGCACCTGCTTCTGAAGCGGGCGTGCCCGCCCGCCTTAGCGGACGGGTCCTGCTTCGAAAGCAAGTATGCATGCCTCCCTAGCGGGTTTGTCTTTCCCAAAGTGGGTCTGACCCACTTTGGCGCTTCTCTGCTGTTTCTATGTTTCTGGGCTCGTTTGAGCTCCGTTCTTTGATGCGGTTTGAACCTGCATTAAGACCAGGATGATCCCACCATCCAGGTAACATTTCCAACACGTTTATTCCATTAAATATTGTCATAAACAATTCACGAAACATTTAATCTAGTTTACATCACATTCAAAATTTGTCCACTATTAAACTTGAACTCACAACTAACTTGTGGACTTAATCATTCCATTTCATCGAATGAATTCCTCTTAACGTTCTTCCTATTACTAAGACGTGGATACTACTTGGTGTGAGACCCTAAAGCCTGAACCTACTACAGGTTGGGGCTCGAAACCCCTAGACGACCGTAACCACGAGCAGCAGGCGTCGTCCCTGTTTCAGAATCATACTTACGTGATCGACCCATTAACGAACGTGTCGTCGGGATCACTCTCACTGTGTCAGTGATGAATACTGTAGTTTTAGTCCCTTTGTCAAGACTTTGTCTCTGCGTGTCCTAGGGTATGGTTTACCGTCAACCCCAATAGCCAACATCGGTCAGTATACATCTGTCTTTTGTTGTATTCACGTTGTACATCCTACAACATATCCCAGTCGAGGATTAATACAAAGTCCGTACTATTCCAAGGACACTAACTTCCTTTTAACGGAAGCGACGAATCTCATCTTAGTTATCTACTTCCCTCGTGAGCTTCAGGTGTCACCAAACTTAAGATCTTTTAGCAGGCCGAGCCTCGAAGCTAGATCATAGATCTAAGTGACACTATCCAGCACATGTTCGTACTGATGACTTCAGATCTTAAGGACCAACTAGCCTATTATCACTCTAGAGTTATTATTGACAGTCTAGTTAAAGCTTAACCATTTAATAACTCTAAGTTGGTCGTTCAGTGAACTCATTCTCTAGTGAGCACCTGCGTCTCGTCTCCGACTTCGCCAAGTTGAATGACTAAGAGATCATCATTACCCTAAGGTAATACAAAGACCGAATGGTCTAACCGAGGTGTCGATATCCTATTCTCGACACATCTATGACCATGAACCGTTTAAGACTTAAGTTTCTAATCGATCACTAACTTATCATAATCGAGATCTACATCTGGATACATAATGACATGCCTATAGTCTAAGGAAATTATCTAAGTATATGATTCTACGAATTCATACTTAGGATAATTAATACCATATAATTATTAGAACGAGATGATTATCATAGGATAAATGCCTCAAGGGCATACGTCTCCCTACATCTCCTACTTGCACTTAGGCTATTTATCTCAGTATCGCATACCGCTATAGCATATCAGTCACACTGGACATTCATATGTCAAACCTAAGAAGGGATCCGCTAACGTGTATCTATCTTGCTTTTTAATGGAGTCTTATATATACATTATTTGATCACACCAGGTTGATCCTTCGAAATTGCTTTGGATCATATCCAACAATTTTTCCCTTTTGTATGGCTAACAATTTAGCTCATACAATATGATGTAGTGTTATTCGTTTCTATAAGTCAGTCATGGCTCATTCCAATTATTTTTGTGTCAATTATGTCTGGTACATAAGCGACACCATAAGTCTCTATATGCTTAACACAATCAAAACTATTTTGATTTAACGTCGCATAAAGACAATTTAATAAGTTGGAAACCTTTTACTTAGTCCGAGACGTGACTAAGTTATATTGCCAGCTCCCACTAAATTTGAGAATTATCTGGTTAAATACTTTCAATTAGGTATCTAAATCATATTTAGACTATTTATTAAGTATAACCAGTTCATAAGTGCTGAATAGGAACATACCAGTGTCAGGTGGGTTTGACGAATGAGTCATATCAAGGCCCGTTTATAGGAGTCTTGATGCTGACTTACTCAGTCAAACATCCTACAGTGTACTTTCCTTTTACTACATTTAATCTCTTTCTATTAAAGTATCAAATGTAGTTTGGTTAAGAATTAATCTTAACTTGCATGTAATTTGGATCAAATCCAATTATACGCTCCTGTAACCTACATGTAACTGTAGATTGGCTATAATATATTGTCAACTCCAAAACAATCAAATTGAGTCAGAAGCTCTGCATGACAACTCAAGAATATATGCACACCAACACAGACAGTCATATCCACAACAATCAGACACTCACAATAAATCTCAATTTTAACAAAGCATATTTTCAAGATATCATTCAACAATGGATGTTGAATATTGGACTCTCCGGATTTGGTTTTGGATGATGAGCAAACATAAATAATTCATGAACTAACAAATTGTGAGCGCAGTATTGGAGATCGTCGCCAAATTCAGGAGAACAATCAAAGCGACATCTCAAGACTTCTCAAAGCACGTATTCATTGCCTAAAGCTTCGTTGAAGCTCTTGGACCGTTTTGGAAGTCATGAAGAATTGATCGAAGCTCTCGAAGACAATTCTTTAAGGTTTTATTTATATTCTTTTAGCTTCGATCTATAGAATGTTAAGCCTTGAGTATATCTTACGATTCTATCTTCATAACGCTCATATCGTAGCTCTAGGATCTTAGTACAAGTTCATTCTAACTTCCTCGAAGCGTCGCGCTTCGATTCGGACTTGTTTGTGCATATTAGTTGGTACAAGAAGAAGTACTGACTGACTAGATGGTGATCTAGTCGGTCAGAAGAGCTTCTTGGACCGACTAGTTTGCTTCCTTAATTTCTTACACCTTACTGTTTACAGTTAGTCGGTCTACGTTGACTCACCGACCGACTAGTTTGTGAACTAGTCGGTCAGTGATGCTTCTTTGACCGACTAGTTGTGATTTACTGTACATGCTAAATTTCTCCTAAGCTACTGTTTATCGTTAGTCGGTCTAAGAACATTTGGTGACCGACTAGTTGACAATCTAGTCGGTCAACTTTTGTTCTTGGACCGACTAAGTCAATTTGTACTCAGACTATTTCACTTTGCCTCTTAGTCGGTCTACGTTCACTGACTGACCGACTAGTTGTGAAACTAGTCGGTCAGAATGTCTTCTTGGACCGACTAGATTTCTAGGTTTGAATTTCTATCTCTTCTCAGTTCCTCACTTAGTCGGTCCATGTTGTTTGACTGACCGACTAGTTGATGAACTAGTCGGTCAGTGGTTGTTCTTTGACCGACTAGTTGCCTCAGATTTCTATCCGTTGGGAATTGACCTAACTTGTTTTTATGGGACCCTATAAATACGAACCTAGGTCATTTCTCTCTAGGTTAGAGCTGCCATTAAGAGATTCATTGAGATTAAAAGAGATAGCCATTCTCACTCATTTCAAAAGCTCTCTTCCTCACAAGAAACCCATTCTCTCACTTTCTAGATCTAGAATCCATATTGAGAGAAGCTTTTTCTTGGTGAGCTCTTCAAGCTCTAGCTTGATTCAAGTCTCCAAATCACTCCTAGGAACCTATTGCTGGTCATTTCCTTGGTGCTAGGTCTTGGTGACTTCATCTTCCTCAAATCCTTCCTTTCACCTATTGGGTAAGAAAAACTCAAGGTATAGGATTTTGTGGTAAGATTGTTTATTTCATTATAAACTTGTTTATATTGCTTATTGATTCTCTCGGTTGTGAGAGAAGGTTATGATCCCGGGTTGTGGGATTCACTATTGCCATTGCATGTATGATTTGATCTTGTGAAGGTTTTTCACAAGATATTCATAGTGGAAAATCTTGGGTTAGGGTTTCTAACCTAAGTATCCGGAGGGGATCCGGGTGGTTGGGACGTAGGATCACCGGGAACAAGTCGGAGAGACTTGGGTGGATCCGAACCCATTAACATCTCTTGTTAGCATTGTTAATTTTGTTGTTGTCATTCAATTTAAGCTTCCGCAAATTGATTTGGTAGTTGTTTGCACTATAATTAGGAATTATACTCCTTGTTATTTTTAAAGTACTATTCACCCCCCCTCTAGTACTTGTGCAGTAGCTTGTAGGGCATTACATTTGGTATCAGAGCCAGATACTTAGTTATGTCTGCCAACGACAACAAGACCGTGCGTCCACCTTCCAACTATGACACCTTCAGGAACCGTGAAGGAGCATCTTCGGTGATGGAAGGGCATTCCTCTACGAGGCCTCCGTTCTTCAACGGTACCAACTACGGGTACTGGAAATGCCGGATGGAAACCTTCCTCTGGAGTGCATCTCTATGGAGGACCACAATGAAGGAATACATCGAGCCCGAAGAAGAAGACTTTGAGAAATGGACTACCGCGAAGATCGCCGCGGAGGTAAGCAATGCCAAGGCAATGAACGCCTTGCAATGCGCATTGGAGCCCGAGGACTTCAATAAGATATGCACATGTGAGAGTGCATATCAAATTTGGAACTCCCTCCTAATTCTACATGAAGGGACGAGTAGGGTAAGAGACTCTAAACTCGTAGTTGTAAACAAAGATTACGAAATGTTTCATATGCAACAGGGCGAGAAGATGAAGGAATATTACGCTCGCTTCGTTGACATAATAAACGAGTTAGAGGCCCTCGGCAAATCCTACACCCAAAAGGAGAAGTGCTCGAAGCTTATCGAAGGACTTCCTTCTTCTTGGGAGAAACGTACCTTCGCCATCGAGGAAGGTAATGACATGAATAAGTATACCGTAGTTCAATTGATGGGTACTTTGATGTCATACGAGGTACGCAAAGATAGCAAGGTGAAGTTACAAGAAAAGATGAAGTCCTATTTGAACCAAGATGTGCCTAAGAAAAAGGCAATTGCATTCAAGGCGGCTTCATCCACCTCTACCGATGATGAGGACTCGGAAGAAGAAATGGACATGGAATCCATTGCACTCATGGCAAAGAAGTTCAATCGCTTCTTCCGAAAGGGTAACTTCAAACAAAAATCTAAATTTACTTCTACTAACGCCTCTCCACCTTTGTGCTTTAAATGCAATAAGCCAGGACACATCAAAGCGGATTGTCCTCAAAACAAGCAAAAGGAGAAGTGGAAGGCGCCGAAGTTCGATAAGTCGAAGAAGTACAAAAAGGGGTACAAAAAGGGACTTGTCGGAGCAACATTCACCGACTCCGAGGATTCCTCAAGCGGAGAGTCGGACGATGAGAAAGTGGAGCAAGCGCACATGTGCTTCATGGCAAGAGAGGAGCATGATCAAGGATCTTCCTCCTCCGATGATAGCGACGACGAAGGCGATGAGGTAACTATGGATGATCTTAGGGATGCTAACTCTCATTTATGGTCTAAATACACTAAATTAGTAAATAGATATACTAAAGTAAAAGATGACCTAGCTAGCATTCAAACCTCGCCTAAGACTATCATCACCAACAACGACACCGTTGTTGAAAAGTTAAGAAATGAGATTGTCAATCTCAAATCTAAACTTGAACATGTTAGCATTGAAGATCCGGAAGAACATAGGATAGCGTATTTGACTTCTCAAAACTCGACTTTGAGTATTGAGAATGAGAATCTTAAATCTCGTGTTTATGTGCTCACATCGCAAGTATCAAACTTGGATACTTCTTTGCGTTCTCTCAAAGAGAAATATGAGAACACATTAGGCCGAATTAATAAATTCAATAAGGGTAAGGACCATTTGGATAAAATCCTAAGTGACTTACTTCCGGCCAATCACCACATTGGTTTGGGGTATACGATGGGATGTCCATCCAAAGCGGCCACTACTTTTGTTAGGCCAACTTCCGGTGACTCTACGAGTGGTAGCAAACACTCTATTGGTAGTTCATCTACCAATGGTGCTTCCACCTCGTCCACACCCTCTTTCGGAAAGAAACCCACTTTGGGTGGACCTCCAAAGAAGGGGCATGCTTATATGTACACCAATACCATGCCACGTAGGAACACACGTCCTACTCCACCGTCTCACACATATGATGATTTTTATGCAACACATTCTCGGGCATGTGCACACCATGTGAGACACCCTCACGCACGTGTTCCCACACATCCATATGTCCACCCACCTCATCATATGAATAATTCTCGTCGTGCACCATTCCATCATGTTCCTTATGCCTATCCATAACATGCATCACGTAGAAATCAACGTCGCATGCATGCACCCAATAGGATAAGGGCTCCCAAGATTTTCACTATTTGGAGCCCAAAGGACACAAGCATGGATGAAAAACAAGTGTATATGAATGCTTATTTTTCGGATGTTGTGCATAGTAGAAATTATGTGGGGAAGTCTAAGTCCAATTGGACTTGGCTTCCAAAGGTCTAACCTTTGAGGACCCAATGACCTTGGGTACCGTGATATGAAATTCTCTATCTTTAGGTACTCAAGGAAAAGAAAAAGAAAAGGAGCAACAAATTTAAATTTAGCTCCAAAAGGAATTGGATACTCGATAGCGGGTGTTCAAAACACATGACGGGTGACGCTCAATTGCTCTCCGGAGTAGTTCCCATTGCAAATGGAAACCGCGTCGTATTTGGAGGCAACGAGAGCGGAACCATCGTCGGTGTTGGTAAAGTGGGTAACCCGTCTAAAACTTTAATTAGTGATGTTTATCTAGTTAATGGTTTAAATCATAATCTTATTTCAATAAGCCAACTTTGTGACAAAGGTTACAAAGTTAGCTTTGCGAAAGGATTGTGTCATATTTCAAATGATAATAATAAATTATTATTTTCCGGCACACGCCATAAAGATATCTATATTTTGGATCTTCCTAAGTCATATGAACAATGTCTCGTTGCCAACACAAGTGAACAACACTTATGGCATCGACGCTTTGGACATGTGAACTTTGGAACACTCTATAAGCTTTCAAAATTAAATTCCATTAAAGGTTTTCCGAAGCTCGTTTTTGAAAAGAAAAGTTTTTGCGATTCTTGTCAACGTGGCAAGCTTCCTAAATCTTCATTTAAACCTAAGAAAAGCATTTCTACTAAACGGCCACTAGAGCTATTGCATCTAGATTTATTTGGGCCAACTAGAGTTACTTCCTTAGGAAATGCAAGATATGGACTAGTCATCGTTGATGATTATTCAAGATTTACATGGGTATTCTTCTTGTGTAATAAAAATGAAGCTTTTGAAAACTTCACAATATTTGTGAAGAAAGTACAAAATCTCATCGGAACCACCATTGTCACTATTCGTAGTGATCATGGGGGTGAATTTGAGAATGAGTCTTTCTCAAATTTTTGTGATGATCTTGGAATTACTCACACGTTTTCTTTCCCTCGCGCACCTCCTCAAAATGGTGTTGTTGAGAGGAAGAATAGAACGCTTGTGGAGTGTGCTCGTACTATGCTCGAAGATAGTCAACTTGGTTATCAATTTTGGGCGGAAGCGGTACACACCGCTTGCTATGTGTTTAATAGAATACTTTTGAGGCCAGGCACCAAACAAACTTGCTATGAATTGTTGTTTGGTAGATTGCCTCAAGTTAAACATTTTCGTGTTTTCGGCGCAAAATGTTTTATTAAAAACACATATGATAATTTGGACAAGTTTGATCCGAGATCGGATGAGGGGATATTTGTTGGGTATTCCTCACGTAGCAAAGCCTACCGGATATACAACAAAAGATCCTCTACGATCGAGGAATCAATTCATGTCTCTTTTAATGAGAATTTTACTACTCCTAGAATTTCAAATGATGATGACTCTATGGATGTTTTATGCGATTCGTTTGAAAATTCTAAGTCTATTGATTCAATTGATTCTATTGATACTAACCCGACTACTGAAGTTGTTGAGAATGTGCCTAGTGATCAAGGTATTCCCAAGCGGCTTCATACCGTTCGCGATCATCCTCATGAGCAAGTCATTGGTAATATTCATGATAGTGTCAAGACGAGATCTCAAGTCCACCACTTCGCCAATTGTGCCTTTGCCTCATCGATAGAGCCAAAGAATATAGTTGAAGCGTGCGAAGATAGTGCTTGGATCCTTGCCATGGAGGAGGAACTCATTCAATTCGAGAGGAATGAGGTATGGGAGCTTGTTCCTTTGCCATCGAAGAACCACACCGTCATAGGGACAAAGTGGATCTTCAAGAACAAAACCGACGAAAACCAAGTTGTCGTCCGGAACAAAGCTCGGTTAGTAGCTCAAGGCTATCGACAAGAGGAAGGTATCGATTTCGAAGAATCCTTCGCTCCGGTAGCTAGATTAGAATCAATTAGACTATTATTGTCTTTTGCATGCCATAAAAATTTTAAATTATTTCAAATGGATGTTAAAAGTGCATTTTTAAATGGAGATGTCGTTGAGGAAGTTTATGTTTCTCAACCTCCGGGCTTCATAAGTGAAAAATTTCCAAATCATGTTTTTAAACTAAAGAAAGCTCTTTATGGCTTGAGACAAGCTCCTCGAGCTTGGTATGATCGCTTAAAGAATTTTCTTTTGGATTTAAATTTTAAAATGGGCGAAGTCGATTCTACACTTTTTGTTAAGCATGCGAATAATGATATTTTATTAGTTCAAATTTATGTTGATGATATCATTTTCGGTGCTACTAACTTCACTCTTTGCGAAGAGTTTTCTAATGTTATGAAGGAACAATTTGAGATGAGCCACATGGGCGAACTCAAATATTTCTTAGGTCTCCAAATTCGCCAATTGAACGATGCAATCTTCATCCACCAAACGAAGTATACGGTGGAGTTGCTTAAGCGATTTGGAATGGAGAGTGCTTCAGGGAAAAAGACTCCAATGAGCACGACTACGCATCTTGACAAGGATACGTGCGGTAAGGATGTAGACATTCGTCTATATCGAGGTATGATAGGTAGTTTACTTTATCTTACCGCAAGTAGGCCCGATATTATGTTTGCCGTATGCGTATGTGCTTGTTATCAGTCTCAACCTAAGGAGTCTCACTTAGTAGCGGTAAAACGTATTTTCCGTTATCTAAGTTATACACTTGATTTTGGATTACTTTATCCAAAATCTAGCACGTATGAGTTAGTCTCATATAGTGACGCTGATTATGCGGGATGCAAATCCAACAGGAAGAGTACTAGTGGCACTTGCCATTTTCTAGGAAATTCCCTTGTCTCTTGGTTTTCCAAGAAGCAAAATTCGGTATCACTTTCAACCATCGAGGCAGAATATTTTGTCGCCGGTGCCGCTTGTGCCCAGGTTCTTTGGATGAGACACACACTGAAGGATTTTGGTATTCATTGTGATACTAGCCCTATCATGGTGGATAACCAAAGTGCTATTTGTCTTTCAAAGAATCCGGTGCACCATTCCCGATCTAAACACATAGATGTCCGACACCACTTTTTAGATGATCATGTTGCTAAAAAGGACATCATATTAGTGTACGTTGAAACCCAAAAGCAAATCGTCGATATTTTCACGAAACCCCTAAAGGAGGACTCCTTTGTGCGGTTGCGTCGAGAATTGGGGATTATGGGTGAATCCGAGATATAGGATTCATGTTTCATTCAATTATCTTGCATGCTATTATATTTCGCGATATTTCGTTCATGCTAGATTTATTGAATTTTTGAGGATTTTATGTGATATGTTTGAATTTTTGCTCGAATTCTTATTTGAATGTCGTTTTTAAGATTTCGACGTTTTGTGGGGTAGTTTAGATGACTAATGAGAGAGTTAAGATGTTTCATCCAAGTGGTTTATGAAGAGAACTCATTTGTCAATTTTTGGACTCTTCTAGTCGGTTTCAGTTCATCAGCCAACCGACTAGATGCTCATCTAGTCGGTCAGCTAGTGAACTCAGACCGACTAGATCAAGCTTTATTCTATCTATTGTCTTTTTCTTTCTTTAGTCGGTCACAGTACACTTACCGACCGACTAGATTGAAAACTAGTCGGTCAGTGAGTATACTGTGACCGACTAACTCTAGCCCTAGAAATTTCTGTTGGCCTCTGTTTCGACTTAGTCGGTTCAAGCTCATTGACCGACCGACTAGATCGTAATCTAGTCGGTCAGTGCTTGAATTGTGACCGACTAAGTGCGTTAGGGCAAACGCGTCTTTTCGCATTCTCGACCGACTTAAATCACTTCTATCCGACTAATTTTTGTTTTAGTCGGTATTCTAAGTCCCTCCAGCCCGAAAAACCCCTAAACCCGATCGCACCTCTTCGTATTCCCTTCGTCTCCGGCCAATTTTCCGGCCATCCCCGTCGTCCGACGCCGTCGCCCTCTCTCCTAGGTATAACCCCCCTTCCTAGATCTCTGTTTTCATCCCTAGGGTTAGCTCTTGATCTCGTTGTCATCCTCTAGGGTCTGAGCTAGGATTTCGAAATTTCATTCTTTGTGCTTGTTTGATTTCAGTTTTAGGCTTAAGCTTAGGGTGTGTTTGATCTTATCCCGTCATTTGGTTGTGCTCGTTGTGCCGAGATCATGGCACAAACGAGAATCCCGATTACATCTTCCGGGGCATCCCCTATGATCGTAGAGGGTGATACCGCTTCGACCCCTCCCAAACGTAGGGCCAAGACCACTCGACCCCCCTCTTCGTCTTCAACTCCGTTGAAGAGGAAGAGGACGTCCAAGCCTAAACCTGCCGGCCAATCGTCGAAGCCTAAACCTAAACCCAAAAAGTTCCGTGCACCCACCCCTCCCGGTGAGCGTTCGGATAGTGATTCCGAGGATAACTCCGATGAGGAATACACTCCTGAACATTCCGAGAAGGCACCCACTCCACCCCCTCCTCCACCTCCTCCTAAGTCCCGTAAGGCTAAGGGTAAAGCTCCTATGCCAGTCGGCGGTGTCGATATATCGTTGTGCCGCGACGACCCTCAGTGTCTCGCAGCGTACAACCGTATAGAGCACTGTCCACTTCTGTTAGAGCATTACGTTCAGTTTTCTGATTTTCTTGGCCTTGCTGATCTTCTCTCCTATAGTGGCCTATTGGACTACCTTCGATTTGACGCTAAGGCGAACCCTAGACCATATCCTCGCCTGGTCAAATTATTCTATGCCAACCGTGTCCGGGGTCAGTACGGCGAGACCCACTCCATTGAGACTTCTGTTTTGGGGACTCCGATAGTCCTCACGGCAGAAATCTTGGGGGAGTTGATTGGTTGCTCGTCGTGTGGCCTCCTCCCGTCTGACATCTCTGTCGACGATATCTCCTCCTTAGATCAGCGGACCCTAGGCAAAATCTTCCAGGTTATCCCCCCGCATTCATTGGAGTCCCTTCAAAATCATTCAAGCCGAATGCTTGGGTGATTAACCTGATCTTGAAATCCTGCCTTCTTCCCAAGTATGGATCTTCTTCTCTTCCATCTCCTTTTGAGTGTATACGTTCCCTTGGGTCCTCCTCTGAACGCGACGGCCGTTAAGAAATCTCTTGCGGCGCTTCATCACGTGCAGAGGTCGACCACATCTGCTTCCCAGGCCACTCCCTCAGCTGCTGCAGCCCCCACTCCTTCTGCCACTTTAGATGATGTCGTACGCTTACTTCGTCGGCACGAGTCGCGTTTGGCTCGTACCGAGGAGGTCGTCTGCCGTATGGCTAGCTTGATGGGCGTCCAGCTTCCTCCTCCTGTTTCTGAGGACGAGGAGATGGACGATGAGGAGTTTGATGAGCTTGTCACCTCCTTGGCTCGTGGCGATGAGGCCACTGCTGCTGCTGTTGCTACCACATCTGCTCCTGGAGATGGCACCACTTCCGGTGCTCCAGAGACATCTGCACCAGTAGTTCAGACTTCTGTGGCTGCTGCTGCTCCTGTTGACGACCCTGCTCCTGTCTTGCTTGCTGATACTCCTGTTGAGACCCCAGCCGTTGAGCCCGTCGTCGTTTCCACTCCTGCCCCGACGATCCCGTCTGTTGACACGCCTCTCCTCCCTGCAGAGCCTGAGTCCACTCCGTCGACTGGACCCACAGAGACTGCAGATCCAGCCACTTCCTCGTGATCGTCTGTTTCGAGGACTCTCCACTGCTCCTATCTTACGATTCTATAGATTTCTAGGTCTGAATTTCTATCTCTTCTCAGTTCCTCACTTAGTCGGTCCATGTTGTTTGACTGACCGACTAGTTGATGAACTAGTCGGTCAGTGGTTGTTCTTTGACCGACTAGTTGCCTCAGATTTCTATCCGTTGGGAATTGACCTAACTTGTTTTTATAAGTATCCAGAGCGGAACTCCTTGTTATTTTTAAAGTACTATTCACCACCCTCTAGTACTTGTGCAGTAGCTTGTAGGGCATTACAATGGATTCATTAAAAATGAATCAAACTTGTTTATCAAAAATAAAAATTGAGTGATTAACACTCAATCATTGTTATAAACCAAGCATCGATACATTTTATTCAAAATAAGAAAAATATCGATCGCTTCTTCATCATATCTCTCGAAGTCCTTGTACGACCCAAGCAGCAACGATTACTCCGATGCCCACCGTCCATGGACTTCTTCCATCCTCTGCTTCGCTATCATCCACCTGTATACAATACACAGATGTCTTAGTATCTCATACCATGTAACAAAACATTTATGGAAATTTTATGCTTTATTAAAAAGAATTTTTGTACCTGAGGTAGAGGCATCAGTATGCCCCTTTTTCTTTTCTGCAAGGTACACCTTGCAGTTCCTCTTCCAGTGGCCTATCTTGTGGCAGTGAAAGCATTCGGATTTCGACGGAGCCCCCTTTGTTTTCTTCCCCTTCTTCACCTTGGCTGCTTATGGGACCTGCCTCTTCTTACCTTTGCCTTTCGGCTAGTCTGAAGAAGCAGAGCCAACAACCAATACAGTCGATTTCTTCTCGATCCCCTCAAACTGCCTAAGCATGTTGAGGAGACCAGGAAGATCTGTTTCAATACTGTTCATGATGAAACCAATAATGAATTGTTTGAAGTCTGGGGTTAAAGATTTTAGGATGATGTCTACGGCCATCTCATTGTCGAGGCCAAAACCCAAATGGACAGCCTCTTCCACGTACCCGATCATCTTAATGACATGATCTTGCACGAGGCCCGTCTCCATCTTAGTTTCCCAGAGGTTGCTCGTGGCTTCAAACTTGGCAGCTCTCGGCCGCTTGCCATACAACTCCTCTGCATTCAGAAGAATGCTTTGAACATCCAAATGTTCATGCTTCCTTTGTAGGTCGTTGTTCATTGAAGCAAGAGTAAGGCACCTGGCCTTCTCGGCATCCCTTTGGTACTGCTTATAGACTTCCTTTTCTTAGTGGGTTGCATCTACGTCAGGCTTTCCAGAGCATCCTCGAGCAGCACGTATCCTATCCCAGGTAGTGAGATAATATTCATTAGCCAATCTTTATTGTTGGTCCCGTCTAGCACGTCCTTTTCAATCAAGTACTTCAGTACCGACTCCGTTCTGCAATTAAATAGATATTTAATTAGCATATGTTCATTGTACATTTTAAATGGTTTTTATTAAACTATATTCTCCCACTAATTTTAAGAATTAAAGCCACAATAATGAACAATTTATTATATTAAAATATTTGTGGGAGAGGGATCTGACTACCCCGAGTTTGACAACCTTGAGTGTAGCTCAACAAGTTGTCTGACTCTGCAGTCGGTACACAAACTCTTCATTAATCATATAAAATATGATTCCCTATGAGTTTTACCCCTAGTCATTTCTGATCATGAGTGTGCTCATCCAAATCGTGTCTAGCCTGACCTACGCCACTGCTCGGTGTATTCACGACACGTCGGTTTGGGTCAGGACAAAACTTACATCAATGGCTCAACTTCTGCCGGTGCTCGGTGTATTCACGACACGACGGTTTGGGTTTAAGTCTAGACTACATCATTGGCTCAACTTACGTCGGTGCTCGGTGTATTCACAACACGACGGTTTGGGTCAAGTCAAGATCTCGTCATATGTATTTAAGAAGTCGGGTTCTATAAGGTTGCAATGTCACAGCTTGAGGTAGCTCAACAACTAGAACATGTGTCCTATAGTTACCAACTCCTAAAACAAGGAGGGTTACAAATTATCTTGAACAAGATTATTATCGTATTTGACTTAGGTATAGTCGATGGACTTACACAGTCATGATTCGACTCCTTGCAGTCCAGCGGACGCGGCCAGGGAATTGACTAAGCCAGGACCACTTAACCCTTAGTCTAGCTAGGGTGATCCAGCAAACTTAGCCAAGCACATTGACCGACATCATGATCCATTGAAGGAGACTTATCAATCTTATGTTCGTCCATCAACTAAAATAGATTTTTTAATACTAATTAATCCTTATCAACTAGTGGATCCTTAAAATTCAAAATTTTACAGATTTGTTCAATAACTTTTATTAGATCCTTATCAACTATAAGGTTTGTTCGTTCATCGTGCTACCCACATCTTTATTAGGATTTTAATAAATCAATTACAACATTTAAAATAGTAATCATTAAAAGAGAATTATTATTGAAACGATTAAAAAAATAATCGTCGATTAAAGAGGACTACCCTAATCGGGAATTAGGTTTAAATGTTGTCAGTGTTCATTAAAACATAGCATGTCACATTTTTTAAAAAATTCATCTTATAAATTTTTTAATGAATTAATGGCTAACCTAAAGGGGTTCATGAATAATTAAATAATCATACATCATGTCCATTAAAATCAACCAACACTAATTTTATCGCATAAAATAAGGGTTCAACAATGTGACATAAAAGAAAGAACTTACATGTTAAACATCTATCATATGAATAATTAACATGCTAAGATTTAACATTTAAATTAAAAGGATATGATTTTTAAAACATAAAACATTTTATCTAATAAAATGTTGGTTTCATAAAAATCATCAAATAAATTTTAATATTAAACCTATGTGTTTAAAATCATTAAAACATATTTGAATGCTTACTAAAAGTATTTTATCTCATAAAATAATCTTTAAAAACATTTAACCGTAAGAGGCTTATATAAACTTTATCACATAAAAAATAAAATGTCTCTTAAAAATTTCCATTCTATAAAAACAATTTTTTTAAAACTTTTAAAAGAAGGGTTCATCCTTATTTTAACGTTATCAAATTAAGTTAAAAACTTTATGAACTGATAGTAAGCAGTTTAATAATTAAAATAAAATCACAGTCTAATATCATGCAAATCTAGGCTCTGATACCACCGAAGGGTTTTGGCAGACCCTTAGGTCTCCAGATATGTGTCGTTCCTACGTCAGACGGACAATAGCGGGATTAAAATCGCAGCAGGAAAAAACACAAAGCCAAACATTTAAGCTAAGACCCTAAGGAGAGCCAGAACCTCGTCAAGATCTATGCCAACTTGGGGTGGATATGACCACCCCAAGAGGGATCTAGCCTACTGCGACATTATTAAAAATTATTCTAAAAATCTACTAACTAACATACCCGGAATCTTTGCCTTGGGACATGCAAGATGTATCACACCACCTTCTTTCGCTCCTCATGGCCGAGCCGTCTTGCGCCTTCGAACCGATCTACCTGAGCCGCATCCAAGACGATCACTTGACGAAGAAAGTTTCACTTGAGAAGACCCGCGCCAAAGACGTCTGGATCCGATCCAAACCTCCTCGTAGTCTTGCTAGGACTCGACGAGAGGATATGAAGAAAAGGAGGAGAGGAATATTTAAGTTCACGATCGAGCGTGCTAAAAAATCAGGAGCTTCTTGAATCGATCACTAGGTGTACTCTGACTGAAGAGGGGGCACCCCTATTTATATAGGGAGTCGGCTCCTCCTTTTCTGTCACGAGCAATGTGGGACAAACTAAAAGAAAGGGGAGTTTAATTAAGTTAATGAAGTTAGTAAGCCTTTCACAAAGGCCGAACTTTAACCAATTAAATATCCCTCGCCATTGAGCTTTAGAGACGATACACGTTATCATTTCGAAGAGCTTCGAATGGTGAACGTGTAGGAACAAACGGCGACGAATTCCGACTTCGTTTGACTTTTCAAACAATTGCCCAAATATGGGCAAAAAGTCACTCTTCGTAGTCGTCGTCAAGGGTTTCAAAAAAATCTAACAGCACTTAAGTTGCAGGCGGGCCCGCTAAGCCATACGGCCGCGCCTGCCCGCTTAGCGGGCAGGCCTACGTGCCCACATCGGGCGCTCGGCCCGCTTGATTCGGGTTGAATATTGCGTATTTAACCCCCTAATTAGTCCTATGATGTGCCTATATAATACTTAATTGCTCTCTAATATGTGCGTATTTTGTACACCATTATTTATTAGAGAAATCACATTATTTGTGCACAAAACAAGAATTAAACTGAGTATTTCTGCATTTTTATATTTTTCTTAGCATCTTCTCGATCTCACGATTCCAACGACTATTTATTTGTATTTTTCTGAGATCTGTGCTAATTACTATGAATTTTTGAATGCAGAATACTATTTAAAAGGAGAAATACGCATCCAAATACGCAAATACGGCCGTTAGCCAATCAATGGCCGCCACGTGGCACGATCCTCGCCGTCCCGCCTTCATCCTACGGTCGCAGCGCTGTATAATTGGGATAAACTGTCGATCGTTCGATCACGATCGAACGGTCGACATCGTCATTTCAGCGAAGCATCTGAGTGCGCGATACTGGCCACGTGGCGTGAATCCAGACGACGACCGCGCAAACGAACGGTCGGGATGAACTTCAATTCGAAAATATTTTTCGAACGAGCGGAGCGACGTGGCGCTCTCTGGTCCGCTGATCGCGAATCCAACGGTTACAATCCATCCCGCAGCGAATCTCAGCAAGCGGCTACGTGGCTTCATCCGAGACGTCCGATCGAGATCCTTCGGCCTCAAACCCTCCCACGTTTGACTTGATTCTTGCGAGAAGGTGCGATCACGACCGTTCGATCTCGGTCCCCGTTCATCCCAACTGGGATTCGGAGTTGTAAACGGGCGCGATCGATCAAACCCGCAAGTGAGGACACGTGGCGCTCCATCCAGGCCACCCCGCCTTTTGATCCAGCGGCGGAGATTTGCGCCGCTTCGTGATGATGGGTTCGGGTGCGAAAAAATAGCGGGTTTAGACCCGTTAAGCCCCCAAACCCGCAATGCTAATATATAAGCGTATTTCTAGGGGTTTTGGGGATATTCTGGCGTATTTTGGGACTTTTGGAGCGGCTACTGTGCGTATTTCTCCAGGAGAAAATTCTGAAAATTTCCAGAGACTGTTCTTCCTATTCTCAGAGAGTTTTGGGTTCTAAGGAGGAGATTTGGTGATAATTTCTTGAACTTATACCCCGTATTTGGTGTATTTCTTTGTATTTTGCTATCTAAACGATGTATTTTGCTATCAAATCTGATTTTGATTGCACCATGCGTGGCTAATCTCTTTGTGCTATGGTTGTGATGTAGTTAGGAGTATGTAGTTGCTAAATCTCATGTCTTTAGCCCTATTATCATGTCCAAATTGCTAGTTTTGTTGATTTCTACAATGTATTTGATGGGTATTTGCTTACTATCGATGTTTAATAAGATCAACATTGCTAGTATTACGTTTAAGGCTATTTTGACTAGTTTTCATCGATTTATCTTCCGACGCCTTCACGCCTTGACCGGGTGAAGCGTCGTGTGACATTGAAAGACATGAAATTTCAGCGACTATAAACTCCTAATGAACTCACAACCGTAGCATACTTGTCTGATCGAATTCCAAACTTTCGTGATACCGTAATACTTTTAGGAACCACTTTCTTTGCTACAAATCCTTACACTATTTTTCATCTTCACAAAGGTGGTCGTTTTCTTAACCGTATATTATATTTGATTAGTTGAATTTGTGTTATCTCAGGTCGACTTGTCCCGAGGATTCGACTCTGGACTCTCCAGGTACTACTTGCACGATCTCCTGCGCTTGGGAGTAGTTCTCACATCATTTGAGACGAGGCAAGTTTTTGGCGCCGTTGCCGGGGACAACGGTATCTTTGATCCACATTTTCAGCTTTTCAGAGGAGTACTCGGTGAGATCCTTCCACTTTATAGCTTAGTTTTATTATTGAAAACAAAAAAAATATCTCTTTGCTAGTTTATGTGGCATAGGACCTCTGCTTCACACAGATTGATAAGAATTGAAAACATGGCTAATAATAACGAACAACCTCTTGTACACCCACAAGAATTACCATTGAGTGCTACTTATATGCCCACTAGAGTTGCTTCTGAGTCATGCATTGTTTTGCCTGAGGGTGCTCATTCTTTTTCGCTTAAAGCCGGGGTGATCCAGATCCTTCCCTCTTACCATGGAGAGGATAGGGAAAACCCTTACTTGCATATTAAAACGTTTGAAGAAGCATGCTCTACACAGTTGGATGGAAAAGTTAGTAATGATGTTGTTTATCTTAAACTTTTTCCATTCTCATTGAAAGACAAGGCAAAGAATTGGTTCAATGCATTGCCTCCTAGATCTATTACTTCTTGGCTAACCATGCAAACTGAGTTTCTGAAAAAATTCTTTTCTTTGGCCAGGACTCAAGCTTTAAAGAGGCATATCATGTCTTTTTCGCAGAAGGAAACTGAAGCATACGATCAAACGTTGGAAAGATTTAAGGAGCTTCTGTTGGCATGCCCACATCACGGTTTTGACAAGGGACGCACCATTGGATTCTTTTACGATGGATTGTAGCCAAATACAAAGCAATATGTAGAGATGATGTGCAATGGAGCTTTCTTTGAGAAGACCCCGACGGAGGCTTGGGCATATTTGGAGAACATTGCAGAGAATGCAAGAAGATGGGAGCCACCTTCAGAATTTGACAGGTCCATGTCTACACATCAAACAAAAGTTGGCTTGCAGTCTTTGAAGCCTGATGATGCATTGATGGCACAAGTGGAGGCATTGGTGACGCAAAAGCTACAAAATATTGATCTCAGAGCAGCAAAGGCAGTCACATCAGAGCCATACTGCGTCATATGCGAGAAGCCAGTTCATGATACTACCGTCTGCCCACTAATCCCAGCAATTAAAGAATTGGGCAGAAATCTAGAATCAGAGGTGAATTGGGTGGCAAATCAAGGCTACAACGCCAATTGGAAGAACCCATCAAACCAAGGAGGTGCTTCATATCAGTAGAAGCAGCATACATCCACTCCCTATTACCATCCCAACCACTCCAATTATCAAGGAAAAAGGGAGCAGAACAATGAAATTCAGAGTCTCACTGCTGCAGTTCAACAGATGGCTCAGATGCAACAACAGCTCACAGAGAATTTTTCGAGATTTATAGCGTCACAAGACAAAGGTAAATTACCTGCTCAGCCTATTGCAAATCCTAATACGAATCCCTCTTCTTCTTTTTCAGGAAACAACGTCAAACCATGTCAGGCAGTGACTACATTACGTAGCGGACGTGAAATTGAAAAACCAGAAATGCCTAGACATGAACAACCAGCTGAGGAGAAAGAGGAGGCACAAGCACCTGAAAGTTTGCAGGTTGAGGAAGAGGTAGCAGAAAAAGAGCCAGAACCATATGTACCTCCAGCTCCATTCCCACACAGACTTGCTCCACCATCAAAAGACAGGTATCAGGCAGAGATAAGAGATATCTTCAAGCAGGTAAAAATTAATATCCCATTACTTGATGCAATCAACCAAGTGCCTGCATATGCTAAATTTCTGAAGGAGCTATGCATTGTAAAGCGGAGTCTAAATGTGAAAAAGAAAGCATTCTTAACACAACAGGTAAGTGCAATGGTACAACATGACACTCCTCCTAAATATAAGGATCCCGGTTCTCCTACTATCCCATGCATTATAGGAACTAAGAAATTTGGAGATGCTTTACTTGATTTGGGATCTAGTGTTAATATTTTACCTTACTCTGTTTATGTGCAGCTTGGATTGGGGGAGCTGAAGACGACACCTGTGGTTCTACAGTTAGCAGACAGGTCGGTAAAAATCCCACGAGGATGCGTGGAGGATGTGCTGGTCCAGGTTGACAAATTCTATTATCCAGTGGACTTTATCGTCCTTGATATTCATGGGCCACAATCAGGTAATTGCACTCCGATTATATTAGGATGTCCATTCCTAGCAACTTGCAATGCTATGATAAATTGTAGGGATGGACAATTGAAGATAAGCTTTGGTAACATGAAACTTGAGCTAAACATTTTTAAATCATGTAAGTTACCTGCGAATGTTGATGACGTGAAAGAGGTATGTTTTATTGAGAGTTTAATTGAAGATTATTTTGAGGCTAAGTATGAATGCCCGTCAAATTTTATTGATTATAATTTCGACGATATTGATGAATCGTATTTTATGCAGGGCAAAAATGAAAGATCGAGGGATGCATGGGTGCCAAAGTTCGAGACATTGCCAGTGGAATTGCCACCACAACAACCTTCAGAGATTGAGCATCCAAAGTTGGAATTGAAGCCTCTGCCAGACTATTTGAAATACGCTTTCCTTGGAAAGGAGGAGACCTTCCCCGTGGTAATATCCTCTAAACTCACACCTGAACAAGAAAGTGCTTTGCTTGATGTGCTTAGGGAACACAAAGGGGCCATTGGATGGTCTATTGCGGACATTACATGTATAAATCCCTTAATTTGCACTCATCATATTTATCTTGAGGATGATGCCAAACCAACATGTGAGATGCAACGTCGATTAAATCCTACTTTGAAAGAGGTTGTTAAGGGGGGAGATTCTTAAGCTACTTGCTGCAGGTATAATATATCCTATTTCAGACAGCAGATGGGTTAGCCCCATACAGGTGGTTCCGAAGAAATCAGGCCTCACAGTGGTAAGAAATGAGAGTAATGAGCTTATACCGATGCGGACCACCACAGGTTGGAGGATGTGTGTTGATTACAGAAAGTTAAATGCTAAAACACGAAAAGATCACTTTCCATTACCTTTCATTGATCAAATCTTGGAAAGAGTAGCAGGTAACGAATTTTATTGTTTTCTAGATGGTTATTCTGGCTATTATCAGATAGAGATTGCTCCAGAGGATCAAGAGAAGACTACCTTCACTTGCCCCTTTGGAACTTTCGCTTTTAGGAGAATGCCTTTTGGATTATGCAATGCACCTGCTACTTTTCAGCGTTGCATGTTGAGTATCTTTAGCGATATGGTTGAGAGGATTATGGAAGTGTTTATGGATGACTTTTCTGTACATGACACTTCATTTGAAAATTGTTTATCTAACTTAGATCTTGTCTTGCACAGGTGTCAGGAAAAGAACCTGTTGTTAAACTGGGAAAAGTGTCATTTCATGACAACTGAGGGTTTGGTTCTTGGACACCTAGTCTCCAAAGCAGGTATTCAGGTAGACAGAGCAAAAGTTGAGGTGATTGAGAAGTTGCCTACACCAAAATGCGTCAAGGACATACGATCCTTTCTAGGCCATGCAGGATTTTATCGAAGATTCATAAAGGATTTCAGCGCCATCTCCCGCCCCCTCTGCCACTTATTAACTTTAAATACTGATTTCATATGGACACAAGAGTGTCAAGTTTCATTTGATAAATTAAAGAACTCACTTGTTTCCTCCCCTATTTTGCAGGTTCCAGACTGGAGCATGCCATTTGAAATTATGTGTGATGCAAGTGACTACGCGATGGGGGCAATGCTTGGGCAAAAGAAAGAGAAAGTTCCTTGTGTTATCTATTATGCCAGTAAAACTTTGAATGAAGCACAACGGAACTACACTACTACGGAGAAGGAGTTGCTGGCGGTGGTGTTTGCATTGGAGAAATTCAGAAGCTATATATTGGGCTCACCTATTCTCATCTTTACAGATCATTCTGCACTGAAATATCTTTTATCTAAAAAGGATGCTAAACCTAGACTTATACGATGGATTCTCCTTTTGCAGGAATTCAATATTCAGATCAAGGATAAAAAAGGAGTTGAGAACAATGTCGCTGATCACCTTTCTAGATTGACGGTGGGAACAGAGTCGCCTACCATTCCATTGCGAGATTCCTTCCCAGATGAGCAGCTTTTCGCCATTTCTACCCTACCATGGTATGCAGATATAGCTAATTATTTGGTGACAGGTAGAACCCCTCCACATTGGTCTTCTTTAGATTTCAAACGCTTCAAGCATGAGGTAAAATCGTTCTATTTTGATGATCATTATCTTTTTAAATACTGTGGAGACCAAATTGTAAGGAGATGTGTACCCGACCATGAGTTTGATAGTGTTTTACATTTTTGCCATGATGGGGTATGTGGGGGGCACTTTTCAGCTCATAAGACTGTTGCAAAAATTTTACAGAGTGGTTTTTATTGGCCTACAATGTTTAAAGATGCATATGCTTATTGTAAATCATGTGTGCGTTGTCAACAGTTGGGGGGGGATTACAAAAAGAAACATGATGCCGTTGAATCCCATGTTAGAAATAGAATTATTTGATTGTTGGGGTATTGATTTCATGGGGCCTTTTCCACCATCTTTTGGATATATATTTGTATTGGTTGCCATTGATTATGTTTCTAAATGGGTGGAAGCTATTCCTTGCAGGTCCAACGACGCTTCCATTGTGCTGAAATTTTTGAAAGAAAACATCTTCTCGCGCTTTGGAGTGCCAAAGGCCATTATCAGTGATGGAGGTTCTCATTTCTGCAATAGGCTCTTTGCAAATCTAATGAAGAAATTTGGGGTGACACATAAAGTTTCAACACCTTATCACCCTCAAACAAATGGGCAAGCGGAGTTGGCGAACAAGGAAATAAAGAATATTCTTCAGAAAACAGTGACTCCAACGCGCAAAGATTGGAGTCTTCGCTTGCCTGAAGCTCTATGGGCCTACAGGACAGCATACAAGACTATCTTAGGGATGTCACCGTTTCGTTTGGTTTATGGAAAAAATTGCCATCTTCCTGTTGAATTAGAGCATAAATCTTTTTGGGCAATTAAAACACTTAATTTGCTTGATGACTCATCAAATGTTTCTCGTAAATTGCAGATCATGGAGCTTGATGAGATACGACGTGAGGCATATGAAAATGCAAAGCTCGCAAAAGAAAGGATGAAAGCTGTGCACGACAAGATGATCCTTCGAAAGGAATTCAAAAGTGGAGACAAGGTTCTGTTGTACAATTCAAGACTCCATATATTTCCAGGAAAGCTGCGCTCAAAATGGACGGGACCATACTTTGTCAAAGAAGTCTTCTCACATGGAGCGGTGGTCTTAGTGAATGAGAAGGATGGCCATGAATTCAAAGTCAATGGACAACGTCTGAAACATTTTCAAGAGCTTTGGGCCAGAGAGGATACCACCATTGACCTCACAGATCCACCTTCGGGTGGTAACTAATCAGGTGTGTTCTTTCCATGATTCCCTCTCCTTAACATTGAGGACAATGCTTATCTTAAGTTGGGGGGAGGGTATAAACTTTTAGGATTTTTATTTTTATTTTTATTTTTATTTTATTTTTTTTTCATTTTAGTAGTTCCCTTTTCAAATTTTTTTTTGAAATTTTTTTTTTAATAAAAAATGGGGTTGAGTCAAGAATTATCACCAATGCTTATTACACCTAGAAATGAACCTCATGTGATGACAATTCTCGAAGTCTATTCACCACTATTCACATATGATTTATTTTCATCCACCGCTATTGTTAAATATTTCATTCTCATTCGATATGAATGCTAGTACTCATGGTGAATCTCTTTTGATATATCTCTATGGTAGGATTGAATGATGACTTAATGAAACTTGAAATTATGAATTAGCAAGTCGTATGTTTTCAATGGAACACACCATCACAAAATGACTGGAGCAGTACTTTTTATCTCATATTCAGTGCTATTTGCATGCTTTGTGTAATGTTGGGTGAAAGTCTACACTGTCTTTTGAAATGATTAGGATAACCCATTCTTGTGAAAGAATAAAGAAAAGGAAGCTATCTTGCTAAGTTACTTATGCACGCACAAAAGAAAGAATGAAATTAGATGAATGAAGAAAAATGAATGGACGAATAAATGTGTCATTAAAGAAGTAACTTGGTTGGCTCGATTAGTACAGTCCGAGGGGTCCTTCTTGGCCTAATGCCCTATTATCGTCTGATTTGGGAGCCATTGACTGGAACCTCAATCATTTGATGGAGCGATCCAAGTTATACATTTTTTCTGCAAATGTTGCTTGATGCGCGTTACGCAGAACCAATAAAATGAGAAAAGAAGAGCAAGAAAAAGTGTGCATCATTAGCAAGGCAAGAGAACTTCCAAAGCTTAAAGAAAGCACAAGATATGGTGTGATTTCCTATGAATGAAAATTGACGTGTGTATGTCTTGATGCCAATCTATTTTTTGCTTGCTTTGCATGATACATCTACGCCCCAAGTTATAAACTTTGATTGAAAGGTGTGAGCCATTGATTTTGCATACCATTCGCTATGAAGTAATGTAAAGTGAAGTTAAGTTGATTTAATGACCATTTTAGAGATACCTGCTTTTCATTGTAAACCCATGAGTACCATTATATAATGAGCATGAAATCTTGGCATTAGTGTGTGGACACTTTCTTTCGTCTTTGTAGTATGCTGATGAATGATTTGAGACCTGATAAGGTGATCTAGGTGTATACTTGATATCGTATTTCGCTCATTTTGCTAGAGACTAGCAAAATTCTAGTTGGGGGGTGTGATTCGGGTTGAATATTGCGTATTTAACCCCCTAATTAGTCCTATGATGTGCCTATATAATACTTAATTGCTCTCTAATATGTGCGTATTTTGTACACCATTATTTATTAGAGAAATCACATTATTTGTGCACAAAACAAGAATTAAACTGAGTATTTCTGCATTTTTATATTTTTCTTAGCATCTTCTCGATCTCACGATTTCAACGACTATTTATTTGTATTTTTCTGAGATCTGTGCTAATTACTATGAATTTTTGAATGCAGAATACTATTTAAAAGGAGAAATACGCATCCAAATATGCAAATACGGCCGTCAGCCAATCAATGGCCGCCACGTGGCACGATCCTCACCGTCCCGCCTTCATCCTACGGTCGCAGCGCTGTATAATTGCGATAAACTGTCGACCGTTCGATCACGATCGAACGGTCGACATCGTCATTTCCTCGAAGCAGCTGAGCGCGCGATACTGGCCACGTGGCGTGAATCCAGACGATGACCGCGCGAACGAACGGTAGGGATGAACTTCAATTCGAAATCGTTTTTCGAACGAGCGGAGCGACGTGGCGCTCTCTGGTCCGCTGATCTCGAATCCAACGGTTACAATCCATCCCGTTGCGAATCTCAGCAAGCGGCTACGTGGCTTCATCCGAGACGTCCGATCGAGATCCTTCGGCCTCAAACCCTCCCGTGTTTGACTTGATTCTTGCGAGAAGGCGCGATCATGACCGTTCGATCTCTCGATCGAACGGTCCCCGTTCATCCCAACTGGGATTCGGAGTTGCAAACGGGCGCGATCGATCAAACCCGCATCCACTGCCACGTGTCGCTTCGTGGGACGATCCCGCAAGATCCAACGGCTGATATTTGCGCCGCTCGGAAATAATGAATGCGGGTGCGAAAAAATAGCGGGTTTAGATCCGTTAAGCCCTCAAACCCGCAATGTTAATATATAAGTGTATTTCTAGGGTTTTTGGGGATATTCTGGCGTATTTTGGGACTTTTGGAGCGGCTACTGTGCGTATTTCTCCAGGAGAAAATTCTGAAAATTTCCAGAGACTATTCTTCCTATTCTCAGAGAGTTTTGGGTTCTAAAGTGGAGATTTGGTGATAATTTCTTGAACTTATACCCCGTATTTGGTGTATTTCTTTGTATTTTGCTATCTAAACGATGTTTTTTGCTATCAAATCTGATTTTTATTGCACCATGCATGGCTAATCTCTTTGTGCTATGGTTGTGATGTAGTTAGGAGTATGTAGTTGCTAAATCTCATGTCTTTAGACATATTATCATGTTTAAATTGCTAGTAATGTTGATTTCTACAACGTATTTGATGGGTATTTGCTTACTATCGATATTGTTGATGTGCCCTATGGCTAGGCCCTGATAAGGCTAGTCAATTTGTGTTCTCTAATCTGAACGTATCGCTGCGATTATTGTTTAATGAGATCAACATTGCTAGTATTACGTTTAAGGCTATTTTGACTAGTTTTCATCGATTTATCTTCCGACGCCTTCACGCCTTGACCGGGTGAAGCGTCGTGTGACATTGAAAGACGTGAAATTTCAGCGACTATAAACTCCTAATGAACTCACAACCGTAGCATACTTGTCTCATCGAATTCCAAACTTTTGTGATACCGTAATACTTTTAGGAACCACTTTCTTTGCTACAAATCCTTACACTATTTTTCATCTTCACAAAGGTGGTAGTTTTCTTAACCGTATATTATATTTGATTAGTTGAATTTGTGTTATCTCAGGTCGAAGACGAGGCACCGCTCAGCGGGCTGGGGCCCACTGCCCGAGCGGGCGACCCAGCATGCCAAGCAGGCTGGCACCCGCTACCCAAGCGGGCGCCCCAGCCCGACAAGCGGGCTGGCACACGCTGGCGGTAGCGGGGGCGCCCGCTTTTGAAGCAGGCGCGCCTGCCCGCCTTAGCGGGCGCACCCCGCTTCGGAAGCGAGTGCACCTGCCTCCCTTGCGGGTTTGTCGAGATCTGACGGCTGACTGGTTTTCAAGCGTACTGAAATCGCGAGGCGATCGACTCCGAGGGACACGATCCCGACCGTTGGGACAGCGAGAGGATCCGAAGGTGGTGGGCCCTGGTCGACTTTTGAAAGATGATCCGGGTTTTGAACCCGATAGCACAGTAAACCCGCAATGATTTATATTTAAGCGTATTTAGGGGGTTTTGAGCGTATTCAAGCAGATTGGGGCGTATTTTGGGCGTATTGGAGGCTCTAGAAGCCGTATTTTCCCTCTGAAAATTCTGTAAAATTCCAGAGGCTATTTTCTTATTTCCAGAGAGTTTTGATGTCTTTTCAAGGATATTTGGTGATGAATTCTTAACTTAAACTCCTTAATTAGTGCTTTTTCTACCGTATTTTGCTATATTCTTGATGTATTTGGCTATGGAACTTGTTTATTCTGAAATTATGAGTAGCTAAAACTTAATTGTGCTTGGTATGGAGTAGTTAGGGGATGTAATTTGTGTTAGTTTGGTTGAAATTCCATGTGCTAAATCGTTAAACGTCGCTAAAATTGTAATCGTTGTTCGTAAATCGACTTTTTTAGATTCCAAAAGAATTAATTTAGTTGATGATCGCCCCAAAAGGGTGAGTTTTGATCTCCCCAAAAGGGAGTTTCATACCGTAGTTTTGATCTCTCCAAAAGAGAGTTTCATATCGTATTATAACTTTAGCGACGATCTTTTTGAATATTGTGTTTGAACCCCCAAAAGGGCATCTTCCGATGAATTGCTCCCAAAAGGAGAATTCATTGAGTTATATTGGATATTTTTCCCGGTGAATTGCTCTCAAAAAAGAGAATTCACTGTGATATTTTCATCAACCAAATTAATACGAATCGTTGATCCTAACGAACCCATACCATGCGCATACTCTTTATAGATATTTTCTTACACGTATTTCTATGTTTATATTGTTCACGTGTTCACATCACCATCACCGTCATCATTTGTGAAGTGTTTAGTTTCTCTTCGTAGGATTTCTATTTGATTTGAATTGTGGTTGCAACAGATTTCTTCCCGTGGATTCGACATCTGGACTCCCATATTTTACTACTTGTACGGACTCTTGCACTTGAGAGAGAGCACCTTTCCGGTCCCACCAAGTTTTTGGCGCCGTTGCCGGGGAGGAATGGTTTGTGACTACGGTTTATTTCATTTAGAGGACCTCCGGTGAGATCTTTCCACTTTACTGTACATAAACTTTTTTTTATTATTTTATTTTATTTTATTTCAAAATGGAATATATGAACTTCTATTGCACAAACAACCTGTATGATGCACGGTATGCAAATGCACACAAACATAGAATGGAAAAGCTTGGGTACACCAATGAAGAGCTTATGGCGTTCTTCCTAGATGGACTACATCCACAGCTGCAGGAATTATTGGGAAGCATGACGCCGACAGTGGCGTGGGAATACATGGAGTCTCTGCAAGAAAACGAAGAAACCATGGAAGAGACTTCAGAGAGCGATTCAACGGAGCCTTCGTGCCTTGATCAAGAAGAGCAAAGCGTAGACGTACCTTTGCAATCCTTGAAAGAGGAAGCTTACCTGATTATTCAGACACAGGAGGCCACATCCCATCAATTCCAAGAGAATTTCCTCGCTCGGAGTCGGCAGATTCAAAAATCTATTGAAGATCTTAATTGGATTGCCACTTGCTTAGAAGAAAGTAAGGCTTTTGAAACTCAATTTCAAGATTCTAATACGAGTTTATCTTCTATTGCAGGAATATCGAGCGAGCCATGTCACGTTGATGACACGAATAAAAATATATACATGGCAGAAAGTGTGTGCGAAAGAGAGGACGAGCTAGCAATTTTGGATGAACGAGAGGAGGAAACAGCTAGGGAAAAGGGTTTTGAGATTATCGCCATGGAGTCAGAACCATGCCCTCCTCCAGTTTTGTCCCAAAATCATTTATCCCTCTCCACAATGAACGAGCATCGTACAGAGAGTAGTGCATATCTTTCAGGGAGTAGTCGTCAACTTATTTTAATTTCTTTCACTTATTTTGATGACTACATTTGGAATAATTTTATTTCGAAGAATTTTAAACTAAAATGGATTGACGTGACTCATCTCTTGCAGGATATAGGTGGACATCTTATAGAGATGCTGGGAGTTACGTTGCTGGGATCCAGTTTAGTCGTTGGAGGAAGATTACTCGCCGAGGAGCGCAAGGAGCAAATTGAACAACTTCCTCCACAATTAAAGATTCGGGATCCGCCATTTGATCACGGTGTGTTCTTTCCAGTAGTGTAGTTTTTATATGCTTTCTAGGTTGCTTGCTTGAATAAACTCGTACCTCTTCCGACATTGAGGACAATGTCCATCTTTAGTTGGGGGGTGTGTATGAGACCTTAGGATTTTTTTTGAGAAGAATAAATCACCAAATCTCATCTTTTAAAAACTCCTTCATATGCCTCAAATGCGGATGATTATACATTGATTGCGTTCTAAAAATTGTTTATGGCTTGAGTTGATTATTTTTCCTTCATGGAATTACTCGTTAATATGCTATTCACGAAAATTTTCAATTTCCATGATTAATATCTCGAAATAGTTTGAATATATTTCATGCATGCTAATGTGATGAAAAAGCTTAAGTATACACGATTTATTAGAATAGTTTTCAAGTTGAAGAGGAATTTGGCCATGGTTATTAATGTTTATGTTTGAAAGAATGGGTTTTGAGTTGCTTACAAGAAAAAAAAAGAAGAAAAGAAAGAAAGAAATGAAAAATGAGGAATGAAGAAAAATGAATGAATAAGTATGTCACTAATAAATAACTTGGTTGGCTCGAGTAGTACAGTCCGAGGGGTCCTTCTTGGCCTAATGCCCTAAGATCGTCTGATTTGGGAGCCATTGACCGGAAACTCACTCATTTGATGGAGCGATCCAAGTTATACCTTTTTCTGTGAATGTTGCTTAATGCGCGTTACGCAGAACGAATAAAAGAAAAGAAATGGTGAATATACTAAGCAACTTCAATACCCATAATTTGAGTGATTGTTTTGATAGGCCAATTCCTTGGAAACAAGAAAACTAGAGAAAAAACGACGTGTTATACTTTCGCTTGCGCAAAACGATGCTTGCATGTTATTTATTCATAGTAAATTAGAGAAAATTTCATGTGATTGACTTTGTTCATGGATGTGTATATTGATGGCCAAGATCATGTTGGAATACGTATTATTGAGCCATGCCATGAACGATTTGAAAGAACTTATTGTTTTATTACTCATCCGTATTTATCGCTATTTTTGCTAGAGACTAGCAAATCGCTAGTTGGGGGGTGTGATTCGGGTTCAATATTACATATTTAACCCCCAATTTAGCCCTATTTTGTGCTCATGCGATGCTACAGTGTTCTCTAATTCATACGTATTTTCTACACATTTATTTATTAGAGAAAACACACTATTTGAGCACAAAACAGCATTTAACGACGCATTTCTGCACTTTTTATATTTTTCCTAGCACCGTCTCGATCTCACAATTCCAACGAATATTTATTTGTATTTTTCTGAGATCTGTGCTAATTTCTATGAATTTTTGAATGCAGAATACCAAAAAATGAGATGTGCACGAATCTTGGTATCCGTGCGCCCCCGCTGACAATGCGGGTGACGCGGCACATTCCTAGCTGTCCGATCCTAGATCCAACGGACGTCGACGAAGCGGAGCTGATCAGATAAGCGGTCGACGTGGCGCTTAGCTGACCGTTGGATTCTGCTGGTTTTCAAGCGTACATCGAAAACGAAATCGCCGACTCCGAGGGACACGATCCCGACCGTTGGGACTCGACATCCTACGGTCGGTTAGGGGACACGTGGCACTTTTGAAAGATGATCGATTTATATTTAAGCGTATTTAGGGGGTTTTGAGCGTATTCAAGCAGATTGGGGCGTATTTTGGGCGTATTGGAGGCTCTAGAAGCCGTATTTTCCCTCTGAAAAATTCTGTAAAATTCCAGAGGCTATTTTCTTATTTCCAGAGAGTTTTGATGTCTTTTCAAGGATATTTGGTGATGAATTCTTAACTTAAACTCCTTAATTAGTGCTTTTTCTACCGTATTTTGCTATATTCTTGATGTATTTGGCTATGGAACTTGTTTATTCTGAAATTATGAGTAGCTAAAACTTAATTGTGCTTGGTATGGAGTAGTTAGGGGCTGTAATTTGTGTTAGTTTGGTTGAAATTCCATGTGCTAAATCGTTAAACGTCGCTAAAATTGTAATCGTTGTTCGTAAATCGACTTTTTTAGATTCCAAAAGAATTAATTTAGTTGATGATCGCCCCAAAAGGGTGAGTTTTGATCTCCCCAAAAGGGAGTGTCATACCGTAGTTTTGATCTCTCCAAAAGAGAGTTTCATATCGTATTATAACTTTAGCGACGATCGTTTTGAATATTGTGTTTGAACCCCCAAAAGGGCATACTGTGATATTTTCATCCGCATACTCTTTATAGATATTTTCTTACACGTATTTATATGTTTATATTGTTCACGTGTTCACATCACCATCACCGTCATCATTTGTGAAGTGTTTAGTTTCTCTTCGTAGGATTTCTATTTGATTTGAATTGTGGTTGCAACAGATTTCTTCCCGTGGATTCGACATCTGGACTCCCAGATTTTACTACTTGTACGGATTCTTGCACTTGAGAGAGAGCACCTTTCCGGTCCCACTAAGTTTGTCTTCCCCAAAGTGGGTCTAACCCACTTTGGCGCTTCTCTGCTGTTTCTGTGTTTCTGGGCTCGTTTGAGCTCCGTTCTTTGATGCGGTTTGAACCTACGTTATGACCGGGACGATCCCGTCATCCAGGTAACCTTTCCAACATGTTTATATCATTAAATAGTGTCGTAAACAATTCACGAAACATTTAATCTAGTTTGTATCACATGCAAAATTTGTCCACTATTAAACTTGGACTCACAAATAACTTGTGGACTTAATCATTTCATTTCATTGAATGAATTACTCTTACCGTTCTTCCTAACTCTTAACGTTCTTCCTATTACTAAGACGTGGATACTACTCGGTGTGAGACCCTTCAGCCTGATCCTACTACAGGTTGGGGCTCGAAACCCCTAGACGACGGTAACCACGAGCTGCAGGCGTCGTCCATGTTTCAGAATCATACTTACGTGATCGACCCATTGACGAACGTGTCGTCGAGATCACTCTGACTATGTCAGTGATGAATACTATAATTTTAGTTCCTTCGTTATGACTGTGTCTCTGCATGGCCTAGGGTATGGTTTACCGTCAACCCCAATAGCCAGCATCGGTCAGTATATAGTGGTCTTGTTGTATTCTTGTTGTACATCCTACGATGTACCCAGGCCAAGGATTAACACAAAGACTGTACTGATCCAGTGACAGTAACTTCCCTTTAACGGAAGAGACAAATCTCATTTTAGTCATCTACTTCCCTCGTGAGCTTCAGGTGTCACCCAACCTAAGATGTTTAAGCAGGCCGAGCCTCGAAGCTAGATCATATATCTAAGTGACACTATCCATTCACAGGTTTGTACTGATGACTTCAAGTCTTAAGGACCAGCTAGCATATCATCACTCTAGAGTTATTATTGACAGTCTAGTTAAAGCTTAACCATTTAATAACTCTAAGTTGGTCGTTCAGTGAACTTATTCTCTAATGAGCACCTGTGTCCCATCTCCGACTTCGCCAAGTCGAATGACTATGAGATCATCATTACCCTAAGGTAAGACAAAGACACAATGGTCTAACCGATGTATCGATATCCTATTCTCGACACATCTATGACCATGAACCGTTTAAGACTTAAGTTTCTAATCGGTCACTAACTTCTCATAATCGAGATCTACATCTGGATACATAATGACCTGGCTATAAGTCTAAGGAAATTATCTAAGTATATGATTCTACGAATTCATACTTAGGATAATTAATACCATATAATTATTAGAACGAGATGATTATCTTAGGATAAATGCCTCAAGGGCATACGTCTCCCTACAGGTGGTTGACAACTGAGGGATTACATAGGGGTGTTGGGAGATGTATGCCCTCAGATCATTTGTATCTGATGCAAATGATATTTTAAGCTTAGATAGGGACTATTTTGCATGTGATGCAAAAGGATTTAAATGTGTCTTTAATTGTTTAAGACCATATTTAATATAATACACACATTAAAAAGTTAACCTGGATAACGGGATCGTCCCGCCATAAACGCAGGTTCTAACCGCGTCAAAAACAGAGTCCAAATGCACAAGGTAGAGCCAAAACAAGTCAGCCCAAACTGTTGGGCTGAACCCAACGAAAATGGAGGCCCACCATGCCCAAATTTCTAGTTAGGGTTTTTGAAACCTGAGATTTTTTGACGGCTGGATTTTCCATCTTTGAATGGTTTTTGGCTAACTTTGAGACGACGTTTGAGGGGTCAAACGACGTCGGATCGACTCACCGTTTTTCCTACGTGTTCGCCGTTCAGCACTCTTTGATTTGATAGGTTGTATCAAGATTGAAGCTCAACGGTGAGGGAGTTAAAATTCATGGAAGTTTGGCCTTTATGAACGGAAAACTAACTTGAATTATTAAACTCTAAAAACATAGTGCCACATCGGAAGTGGAGTAAAGGGGAGGGGTCAGCCTCCTATATAAATAGGGGCCTACTCCCTACTCTAAACTCGTCCCAAGATCTAGATCTGAGTAGCTCCCAAAAATGTTGGAGCACGCTTGGATCTAAGCTTAAATTAATATTCTCTTCTCCCTAATTTTCTGCCTTGCTCCTGAAGGACTCTAGCAAAGACACAAAGGAGTTTGGATCCAATCTGGAGTCTTAGCGAAGGTTCACATTCAGGTGAAACTTTTTTCGACGTGTGGTTGGCTTGACGACAAGGGGATTGCTTGCCTCGAGACGCGGAGCGGTTCGAGGATCGGTTCAGCGCGGGACGGGGAGCGGCTCGAAAGACGGTGTGGTACACCTTGCTTGTACCAAGGCAAGGTTACGGGTATGTAATTTAGGAGCTTTCTTTTAAATATGTTGTAGTAGCTTAGATCCTTCTTGGGGTGGTCAGATCCACCTCAGGTTGGCAGAGATCCTGGCTAAGGGTCTTGATTTTCCTTAGGGTTTCGTTAAAATGTTTAACAATTTTCTTCCTTTGTGCTTTCTTTTGCCTCTATTGTTCGTCCGACTTAGGATGTGCATAGAGATTTGTGCCCTGAGGGTCCATCGAAACCCAACATTGATATCAGAGCTTAGTCTGCATGATGATCTAGGACTGCGACGTTTTTAAAATAAATGCCTTCTAAATGCAGTTAAAATGTTTTAACTTTATGCGATAATTTTAAAAATGATTTTAGACGCTTTAAAATTTTATGTGATAAAATTTTCTGCAAGAAAATTTTAATTTGATAATTTTTAAACGGGTTATTTAGTACCGACCCCCTGTGTTTTCTTCAAAATTAGTACCACCCCCCTATGGTATCAATAATTAGTAAGACCCCCCTCTGGCACCTCAAGTTTTTTGCCACAATTAGTATCACCCCCCGGTGTTTTCTCAAAAATTAGTATCACCCCCCTATGGCAGGGGGGTCTTACTAATTATTGAAACCATAGGGGGGTGGTACTAATTTTTGAGAAAACACAGGGGGTCGGTACTAAATAACCCTTTTTAAACACATGTTCATGTAATAAAATTATAAGATAATTTTGAACATGAAGTTTTAAATTTTATTAGATAAAATTTTTATGTTTTAAAATTATGTTGCATGTTATGTTTAGTTGAAACATAAAATAATTATGTGATAATTATTGTTTATTGCTGACACTTAATTTCATTTGATTTAATTAAGATGTTAGTGTTAATGGCTATGTTATTCTTGTCCCTTATTTGATAACACAAGAAAACCCTTATAGGTTAGCCATTAAGAATCTTCAAAATTTATAAGATGAATTTTAATGACATGCTATGTTTTGACAAATTGTGACAACTTTAAAAATACCTAATTCCTGATTAGGGTAGTCCTTTTAACGACGATTATTATTTTAATCGTTATAATAATAATTTCATTAAAAGACTACACTTCAAAAGTGTTGTAATTTGAATTTGTTAAAATCCTAATAACGATTAGGATAGCACGTGAACCTTATAGTTGATAAGGATTTAATAAAAGTTATTAACAAATCCTAAAATTTTGAATTTTAAGTATTCAACTAGTTGATAGGATTAATTAGTTGTTAATAAAAGCCTTTTAGTTTACGGCATGCATATATAAATGATAAGTGGCATTCACTGGATCATGATACCGGTCGATATGCTTGGCTAAGTTTGTTGGGTCACCCTAGCTAGACTGGGGGTAAGTGACACTGGCTTAGTCAATTCCCTGGCCGTGTCCGCTGGACCGCAATGACACAAATCATGATTATATGACATCCTGAACTATACCTAAGTCTAATACGTTAATAATCTTTTTCATGATTAGCCGTAGCCCTCCTTGTTTTAGGGGTTAGAAACTATAGGACTTGTGTTCCAGTTGTTGAGCTACACTCAAGCTGTGACATGACAACCTTATAGAAACCAACTTCTTAAATACATATGGTGTAATCTTGATTTGACCCAAATCGTCATGTCGTGCATACACCGAGCACCGGCGTAAGTTAATCTAATGATGTGGTCTAGTCTTGACCCAAATCGTCGTGTTGTGAATACACCAAGCACCAGCGTAAGTTAAGCTAGACACGAAAACAAAGGTCCGACTAGGCTAGTCATTATGATTTGGATGAGCGCCACTCATGATCATAAATGGCTAGGGGTAAAAACCAATAAAAGATCCATATATGATATGATTGATGAAGAGTCATCTACCAATTGCAGAGTCAAGCAATTTGTTGAGTACACTCAAGGTTATTAGACTCAGGGTGGTTGGATCTCTTACACATTAATTTAATTTAATTAAATTGTTCATTATTAAAGCTTAAAATGATCGTAAAAATAGTGGGAGGATATAGATTGGTAAAAGCCATTCTATCTATATTTAATATTGAACATATGCTAAACTAGGCTAAGTCTATGTTACCGATGGAATCAAAAACATAATATTCTAAGAGAATAAGTTAACTGGTCCAAATGATTGGTTAATGGAATATCTAATTCTAATTGATAAACTATACTATATACTCATTTATATACTCATTAACATTAAAATGACCTTCTTAAGAACAGACTTAAGGAATATGATTTCATTAAGTTCTGAGTCCAACAAAATAAACGTACGCTACATGTCACTATCCTCTATATAGGGCTGCTGGAACATATTGATGTTCAAAAGCATGTTTCTCCATATAATTTGTTGAGTCAACTCAAGGTTGTATGGAAAACGGTTTCGATCTGCAAGGTCCGAAACTTCGATCAAACTGTTTGATTCGAAGATGAGTGCATGATCGGTGCAAGACTATGTATTCCAACCGGATCTTGAGACGAGCAACTTGTTGAGCTACACTCAAGATTGCAAAGCTCAGGCATTTGGATGCATGAGATGCTTGCATGGCTCCTTATTTTTATTGGGTTATATAATATCTAAATGAGATTTAGAAGAGGAAGAAGGCACTAAGGAAAGTCAATTGAGAACGATAGTTTTATTTATCATTAGTAAATGCATAAGTATGAGGAACTGAAAATGTGACATATTTGATGTCACAATTTCAGAATAATTGTTATACAAAAAGTTTAACACATTTTGGTGTATGTCGTCACATTGCTTCTGAAGCAATGAGTAATATGTATAACAAAATGTATTAAATGTTAATATATGAATATGCAAGATAATAACAAAACTTATATGGCAAAATAGACTAGGTCGTATCAAAAGACTAAGCTTCACAAGTCACATAAAGAGGGGTCTGACCTCTTGTATTATGAAGTCTATGGACACTTGTGAATCTTGTCTCAAAGGTATGGTGGCCGAAACTCCTTCTGTAAGACAGTGGAAGAATGAGCTATTGAACTCGTAGTCTCGTACATACTAATGTACCCGGACCCAAGTCTAAGTTAACCAAGATAAGTTGTTCTTATTATTATTACGACATGTGTTCTTGATGAAACACAAGTCTGATAAAATAGAAAACAAAATGATAGAAGTATTTGAACTGATTCGATCGGATCGAAGAGGCAAATACTTAGCTGTATAGATCTTGCATAATAAAAGAAAATGTGATTTTCTCTCAAGTCAAGTCTCGTAACATATTGGATGTGTTGGAGAGCATAAATCGCACTTTGTGAGACATAGTACTACTCATGGCAAATTGACTGAGTTACAGTCCTCCTTCTGGGTTAAGTCCCAGATAGAAATGCCTAAGTTTTGATAAGGTTCTATAAGGACCTTATCAATAAGATATTCATTAAATCAATCGTTAGGAAGTTAAATGATTACTCGAGTCTCGTGAGACGAAGAAGCGAGTTAGACATCATAATCGATGATGGTCTAAGATAACTTCCAGGATGAAATTCAGAGCAGAGACTCTGATTAACAACTTGATGCAATAGGTCCGTGCACACGAATAAAGTATGGACTTTAGGTTACGTGCCCAAAGAAAGAGTTTCTTTGACTGCAAATAAATCTCGAGTCTAAAAGATTGGTGCAGAGAGAAAATAGTGAAGTACAATTATGTTGATAGAGAACGACTTTCATCCTAACTTCTATAAACGAATTATGATGAAAACTGTCTCGCCAGCAAATGCATACAGATCTACTCGGACCGAACTCGATGTAACTGCTCATGATAGCCATGAAAACTGGTGCATGTTCGTTTTCTAAATACGATTTAGAAGAACAAACTTTTATGAATTGACCAGAGAGTTTTCAAGGTCAGTGGGAGCGAATAAAACACATGCGAGGCATCAAGGGGATGAAACATATTTGATTAAGTGGTCAAAAGAGTTTGACACTTTTAAATATGAACAATCTAAAATGACTAGTAACTAATTAAAATTATTGTCGTAAGGTATGATGAGCTAGATGCGATCCAGAGAAATTAAATATTATGGATTCCAAAGGACCAAAGGAATTATTTGAATGAGATTCAAATGATTGGTCTAATATGAACATAGAAATCACTTAAGTCTATACAGTAGACGGTTTAGCAGATCCACTCACGAAGGCTCTACCACATGAAGTCAAGAAAGACTTATGTGTAAAATATGGTATGAGATATCGGGATCAATGGGCCTAAGTGCAAGTGGAAGATGTAGTGAGATAGGTATGCCCTCGAGGCAATTATATCTGTGTAATTGTACAAACATCTTGTTCGAAATAACAGTAAGCTGTTTGGTATAAATTTATCTAAGTTAATCATAATGTAGTTATCATTATATATTAACTTAGGTGGACTTAATGCAAGGTTAAACATGTAACGAGATGAGTATCTCGATCATGGAGAAGTGCTTGAGCGTTAGTAGCATAAGTCTAAAAGGGTTTGTGGTCGTTGATGTTTCGAGAAAAGGATATCGAATCATCGGATAGATCATTGTGTCATAATCTTCACCGTATAGCGGTGACGATGATCTCATGATCATTTGAATTGGCGAAGTCGAAGACGAGACACAGGTGCTCATTGGAGAATGAGTTCACTGAAAGACCCATCAAGAGTTGTCATATGGTTATGATTGACCACTCTGTCAATGATAACTCTTAGTGATGATAGGCAAGTTGGTCTTTTGACTTGAGGTCATTGTACGAACCTGTGCGTGAACGGTGTTACTTAGATCACTGACCTAGCTTCGAGGCAAGGCCTGTCGAAAGGTATTTGGTTGGGTGACATTTGAAGCGTACGAGGAGAGTAATGACCAAGAGAGGATTCATCTCTCCCGGTCAATGGAAGTTAGTGTCTAGTGTTAGTTTGGTCTTTAGTGAAAATTCTGGCCAGAGTATGTTGGAAGATGTCAGCCATTATTTGACTAAAGATCGATGTAGACTAACCAGATTCGAGCTATTGGGGTTGACAGTTTGACCCTACCCTAGGCTTAAACTAAACAACATAGTTTAGACGAAGAGACTATAACTGCAGAATTCATCACGAACACAGTCAGGGTGGTCCTGACAATACTCATGTCGATGAGTTAAGCACATAAGTATGATATTGAAACAGGGACGACAACTGCTGCTCGTGGTCACTGTCATCTGGGGCTTCGAGCCCCACTTGTAGTAGGGTCAGGCTGTAGGGTCTCACACCGAGTGCGACCTTCGTCTAGTAATAGGTAGAAACATTAGGTAGGATATGCATTTGATGCAAGGGATATAAAACTGCAAAGAGTTTGCAATTATCTTCTGCATTCAGGATAAATGATCCTGAGTGCAAGTGGGAGATGTTGGGGGATGTTTGCCCTCAGATCATTTGTATCTGATGGAAATGATATTTTAAGCTTAGATATGGGACTATTTTGCATGTGATGCAAAATGAGTTAAATGTTTCTTAAATTGTTTAAGACAATATTTAATTTAATAAACGCATTGAAAAGGTTACCTGGATGACGGGATCGTCCCGCTCTAAACACAGGTTTAAACCGCGTCAAAAACGGAGTCCAAATGCACAAGTTAGAGCCAAAACAAGTCAGCCCAAACTGTTGGGCTAAACCCAACGAAAATGGAGGCCTACGCTGTCCGAATTTTTTGGTATTGGTTTTTGAAACATGGGATTTGTTTGACGGCTGGATTTTTCATCTTTGAATGGTTTTTGGCTAACTTTGAGACTACGTTTGAGGGGTCAAACAACGTCGGATTGACTCACCGTTTTTTTCTTATGCGTTCACCATTCAACCCTCTTCGATTTAATAGGTTGTATCAAGATTGAAGCTCAACGGTGAGGGAGTTAAAATTCATGGTATTTTGGTCTTTATGAAAGGTAAACTAACTTGAAACATAGTCCCACATCGGAAGTGGAGTAAAGGGGAGGGGTCAGCCGCCCATATAAATAGGGGCCTACCACCTCCTCTAAACTCGTCCCAAGCTCTAGATTTGAGCAGCTCCCAAAAATGTTGGAGCACGCTCGGATCTAAGCTTAAATTAATATTCTCTTCTCTCTAATTTTTTGCCTTGCTTCTGAAGGGCTCTAGCAAAGCCACGAAGGAGTTCGGATCCGATCCAGAGTCTTGGCGAAGGTTCACATTAAGGTGAAACTTTCTTCGGCCCGTGGTTGGCTCGGCGACAAGGGGATTCCTCGCCTTGGGATGTAGAGCGGTTCGAGGATCAGTTCGACACGGGACAGAGAGCAGCTCGGAAGACGGTGCGGTACACCTTGCCTGTACAAAGGCAAGGTTTATGGGTATGTAATTTAGAAGCTTTCTTTTAATTATGTCGCAGTAGCTTAGATCCTTCTTGGGGGTGGTCAGATCCACCCCAGGTTGGCAGAGATCTTGGCTAAGGGTCTTGATTTTCCTTAGGGCTTCGTTAAAATGTTTAATGATTTTCTTCAGATGTGCTTTCTTTTGCCTCTATTGCTCGTCCGATTTAGGACGTGCATAGAGATTTGTGCCCAGAGGGTCCATCGAAACCCAACAAGGGGCACGTGGGTCTCTGCATGGTAGACAGCGGAGAGGGGTAGGTCTGGTGGTGCCGTGGGTGCTTCGAGGGGGTTGTTGGGTAGAGGAGAGTGCTTGGGGTTATGGATGAGCTTGGGCTACTGCAGGGTAAGCAGAAGGGAGACAACGCGCTTGCCGGGGCTACATTAGCTGGCGTCAAAGCTTAGTTAGGTGATGGGGGTGTGACGTGTGTGTATATTTTATATATTCACGCACGTCTTCTTTGTGTTTTTCTGTTATTTCCGTCGTCTCGTATTCATTTTCTCGTGTTTTCGTGTTTTCTTTCACTTTTCCATGTTTTTTTGTGTTTGCAGGAGTTTGACAGCATAGGGGACACATAACGAAGATATTATAAGTCCCCTGAGCAACGGGAGGAGTCACGCGTGATCCAGGGGGTCGAACGACAAAGATCGCCATCCTTCAGCTCCCACCCGATCGGTTGGACACAGCCAACCGATCGGGTGATGCACGCGTGCACCACCCGGACAGCCGCTGAAGCAACACGGGCATCAAGAGACCGGGTTGCCGACCGGTTCAACCCAACATTCCTCTCGGGAAATTGGAGCTAAAATCCAACCGATCGGGTGATATTCACCCAATCGGTTCATCTGTAGTCGTTTCCTCGAAGAGATGACCCGGACAGCTCACCCGACCGCCAGCAAACCGTGCCAAAATGTCCGAAGTCTCTGTCTTTTGGGCGAAAATTCCAACCAATCGGTTGATTTATCAACCGGTCGGTTCACCCGATGAGCTCAAGATCCAAACGACGAGCAGCTTCCGCCACCCGACCGTGTCGCCTGACCGGGTGAAGCCCTGAAGATCGCTGCCGAAGTTCGCAGCAGGTCACCCAATCAGGTGATTCATCACTCGATCGGGTGATGTCGTTTTCTATAAATAGGAGTCCTAGGTTTCCAGAAGCGGGGCTGTTGTTATTTTTGATGTTTTTCTCTCTTGTGACGGCTGTAATTTCTTTGTCATTTGTAAGTGTTCCGATCTTTGTAAAACTTTGATATTATCTTAATTGCATTACTACTACCGCATGTCTATTTCCCGATTATATTTTTAACGGTCGATTTTCATTTAGATTGTTTTTTGCCTATTATGTGTGAGTAGTTCCCAAATCTGGGATTTTGGTGGAAACCCCTTCATGGGTTCTCCCTAATGCGTCTATAGGACTAGGCAATCGATAGGGATTAGAAATCTATCGGTTACGCGGGGTGTTTTATTGTCATCGGTGGGAAAAAGACCGCCTTTGACCGTTGGGCCAAAGGGAAATAAACTTGGCGGTTGACTCCCTAGCAATAGATCACGCCCTTAGCGTGGACATCGAATCCTAGCGCGTGGGAACGGCAGGACGAGATGTTGGGAGTTATCGTTGCGAGCTTAGTACTCCCGGAGTCGATCAGTGTTAATAGACATGGGAATGCCCACTGACCAAACCCGGATAGTCCGGCGTATCATCCTGGGCACCGACCGGAATATCGGGCCCATGGGACGCTGGTATCACTCTTAGAGGCAACATCTCACCTTTAGACCCCAATTCCGATCGTTATCCTATCCGTCGGCCGTATTAGTGGAATCACATGATAGGGTGGAAACCGAAGTCCCGGGTTTCCCTTTATATTGTTTCTCCCTCGCATTCTATTTCTGTGACAACCCATTTATTGATTCGGGCTAGCTCACCCCATAGGGTGAATTGGTTCCTTTCTGACACAAGAACAACCACGCCTCCCCGTGTTCAAACCCCAAGCCACACTACGACACCGTGCACTTACGGTTACAAATATTTAAATCTCGCGACCCCAATATCCTATTGCACACTTTTGCATGCACACAACGAGGGTACGTCAAGCTTTATGGCGCCGTTGCCGGGGAGGCAACGTGCTTGTTATTTTAGGATCTCATGAACCCTAGAGTCTAGCTCTCATCTCTATCTCGCGATAATTTTTGCATTCTTCTTTTTGATTTTTATTTTCTTATTTTTATTTTCTATTTCATCTGTTTCTTTCCCACTTTTCGCTTCACAGGTGTTTGTTTGTTTTAATGCGTAGGAACACAAGGAGTCTTGACGACTTGATTCCTATTGATCCTGAGATAAACGCCACCCTAAGGCGTCTGGTCGCAGAGAAGCGAAGAAGAGAAGAGCCTGAAGCAATGAGGGAGAACACCCAACCTCACAAATCCCTGCTGGAGTACTCGATGCCATCCATCGAGTCCACCTCTGCCATCCGTCCTCCTGCTATTACGGTGCAGAGCTTCGAGCTCAAGCCGTCCTTAGTGACGTGGATCCAGCAGGATCAATTCTCGGGGGCACCATGTCACGACCCGCTTCCCTGAAATGGAGGAGAGGCATGACGAGGCCCGCTCAGGCTTGGAGCTGTGAGGCTCCAGCCTGTAAAGCGTCTGGAATAACCACGTAAGGTCCATGTAATGCGAATCGGAACAAAGAGAACAATAATAGAAAGAGACGAATAATAATAAATTATAAATCTCCAAGTCCAGATAATATTTCAACAACCAGAAAAGCCACCAGGCTAACAAAAAAGTCTAAAAGAAAAGGCCCAGCATGGCCAACAACAAAAGTAACAACAAAATGGTACTACTCACCGACAAGCTAACAACAGACTAACAAAGAGAAACGACGAAGGAACACTAGGACTGGTCACCGGTGTCCTTGTACTCCACGTCAGTAACGGAATCAGGCTCAAACTCCACGAACTCGTCGTTCCCAGCTACAGTCTCTGGCTCAGCAACTAACATTTGACACCCAAAGAGAAGGGGCACATGTCAGCAAAGTCTACAAGACTTTGTGCAAGGAAACTAAAAGGAAGGTAAAAGCAACCTAGCAATTCTAGCATGATGCGATGACATAGCAGTTAAAGTAGGTGTGCAACAAGTAAAGTAAAGAAAGGTACAAGCATGGCATGGAATGGATGTCAAGTTTGCAAGGAATATTCACAAGGACAAGTACAAGTATAGTAAGCACGTCACGCACAGAGATTCCCCCTTTGGCTAGAGAGGCTGTACGGGCCAAATCTTACGCTCAAGTGACCGTTTATCCCTACCCCTCCACGTGTATCGAGCCAGGGCCTTACCCCCGAACACGGAATGCTCGCTTCTGGATCACGAGCCAGGAAGTGTTTTAACAAGTATGGCGTAGGGTTATGCCCGCATAGCAGGTGCCTAGCCGGAAACACGGAAACACAGATTGTACAAGTATGTGGTAGCGTGTGCTACGATGCAACATGCAAGTCAAATGGCATGTAAGAATGCAAATGCATGGCAGATATTCAATTAAAATGCGTACTGTTAAAGAAATTTAAACGTGGCAGGCAAATGCATGACATGACAAAAGGTAATCATAGCTTCGTTGTCAAGCTAGAATTTGAAATTGCGCCTAGACCGCTATCATTTCACGGTCTAGTCTCTTTCACGCTAAAAGTAAGGAAATGGCCTAAAGCATGGCCTAAAAACAAGGTTGGCAAGTTTCACTTGCCTGGTTCCGGTGATGACGGTCGACGTGAGTTCGCTATTCTACGGGAATGGGTCACTGTTATAGCAAAACAGAAAATCAGAATTTGATGTTCTAATCCGGATTTGTATTTGAATCCTACAACGTCTAGCAATCCATTTTATTAGGTTTTCTAAATTATAGTGTGGGTTACAAGTTGATTAAGGGTAGATCACTAACCGTAAATGCAGAAGAAGAATCAATGATCAAAGGCGACAATGAAAACTGCAGGTAGAAGAGGATTCCAGCAATCTCCGGGTTGCCGTCGTCAGATCTGAGCTAGTATGGCAGCGGAAGAGTGATCCTGGGAAGAAGTTGCGGTTGAAGGGCTGAGGGTGCTGGAGATGATCTCAGGGAGAAAGAAGGGGGTTTTGGGGTTGGTCGGCTGCCTATAGGGTGATTACCGGCGCACTGGAGGGTGAGAGGGAGCACGGGAGGTTGAGGAAGGGTAGGAGGAAGGTTGGGGGATGATGGAGAAGAAATGTCGGCTAGAAAATATGAAGGAAAGATAGAAAGGATCGAGGGTTTAAATAAAGAAAAGGTGTGTCGGCTGCAACTTAACCTAGGGTTTCTGGGCATATTAGTCGGTCAGTGAAGAGTAGTCGACCGACTAGTTTGGGAACTAGTCGGTCGGTCGTCCAACTGAGACTGACTAAAAGGCAAACAGTGAACATGGTCGACACAGGGTAGACAGATTTAGTCGGTTTGTGAGGGTCCGTCAACCGACTAGTTTGGAAACTAGTCGGTCGGTGAATATTCATTGACCGACTAAGGGCTAAAAGTGATAGACAGTAAGTACTGAGAGTTAGTCGGTCTGAGAAGAAACTCTAACCGACTAGTTTCTCAACTAGTCGGTCGATAGTCGTTCTTTGATCGACTAACTGTAAACAGTAACTCGACTGTCTGAAAGATCTCAGAATTAGTCGGTCTGAGAACAAGTTCTAACCGACTAGTTTGGGAACTAGTCGGTCGATGAACGTGCTCAGACCGACTAAGGGTAAACAGTAACTCAGCTGAAATATACAAGATGAACTAGTCGGTTCCTGAAGAGTTGCCGACCGACTAGATTGCAATCTAGTCGGTTGGTTCTCCTTCTTGAACCAACTAAGATGCATAGAAAGTGCCGAATTGAAGCGGGAATCTTCCGGAAGATTCCTATGGCTTCTAGGATCACTTTAGCTCTAAGATATGGGCGCTAAGAAGAACGTCCAACAGGGAAAACACACAAAGAAGAGAACAACCATAATATATAGATAATAGCCAAAACATAGATAAAAACCAGTCGTTACATCTTACCCACCTTAAGAAAAATTCCGCCATCGGAATTTTCTAACACTCACGTGTCAGGAAACAAAAGTGGGTATCGCTCTCTCATCTCATCCTCTCTCTCCCAAGTAGACTCTCCTGGCGAGCTGTGTCGCCACATCACCATAACAAGATCGACTGTCTTGTTCCGGAGTGACTTCTGACGCCTGTCCAAAATCTGCATTGGCTGCTGGTCATACGTCAGATCGGGGCGAACGGTGATCTCCGAGAAATCCACAGCATGAGATGGATCGCTGATGTACCGACGAAGCTGCGACACATGGAAGACATCGTGAACTCCTTCCAAAGATGGCAGCAAGGCTAAGCGGTAGGCTAACTCGCCAACTCTCTCCAGAATGTCAAACGGTCTAATGTATCTCAGGCTCAGCTTCCCTCGTTTGCCAAAGAGAATCACTCCTCTATTCGGGGAAATCTTCAGGAACACATGGTCACCTGGCTGAAACTCCAAAGGACGCCGTTTAGCATCAGCCCAATGCTTGAAACGGTCCTGAGCAATCCTCAGCTTCTCTCGTATGTTCCTCATAACATCCACTGCCTCCACGATCATCTCAGGTCCTAACAGCTCCATGTCTCCAATGTCATCCCAGCTCAGTGGCGATCGACATTTCTTCCCATATAGCGCGATGAAAGGTGCCATGCCAATACTTGCCTGGAAGCTGTTATTGTAGGCAAACTCAACAAGGTGGAGATGATCTTCCCAAGATCCCTTGAAGTCCAACATGCACGCCCTCAGCATGTCCTCCAAGATCTGGATCGTCCTCTCAGACTGGCCATCCGTCTGCGGGTGGTATGCCGTGCTGAAACTCAGACTCGTACCCAAGCTCTTCTGCAGACTCTGCCAAAACTGAGACGTGAACCTCGTGTCTCTGTCCGACACGATACTCACGGGGACTTCGTGAAGTCGTACTATCTCCTGCACGATTCACGTTACATCACTATCTAACTAGGAAAAGGAAATAGAAACGGAGAGTAAAGGAATTTACCTCCATGTATCTCCTCGCTAGTGTCTCAGTAGACTGTCCTACTCGGAAGGGAATAAAGTGTGCGAATTTGGTCAATCGGTCTACGATCACCCAAATCGCGTCATTCTGCTTCGGACTCCGAGGTAGTCCAGTCACGAAATCCATAGTGATTTATTGCCACTTCCACTCCGGAATCGGAAGCGATTGTAGCAACCCTGCCGTACGCTGATGCTCCGCCTTTACCTGCTGGCAAACCAGACACTTGGCTATACTCCGAGCCACACTCCTCTTCATACCATGCCACCAATAGTTCAGGCGAAGGTCCTTATACATCTTGGTGCCACCAGGATGTATAGAATACGGCGAACTGTATGCCTCAACCAACAACTCCTCTCTGATATCTCCAGCTGGCACACACAACCTAGCTCCATACCTCAGCAAGCCATCCTCATGAATCAAGAAGTCAGCCCGCAGACCGGCTCCCACCTGCTCCCGAATCTTCACCAGCTTCGGGTCTCCAGCCTGTCCAGCCTTGATCCTATCCACGATCGTCGACTGTATCTGCATACACATCAACGAAGAGGCCTCTCCAGGAAGAACAATCTCAATACCAGACTCGCAAAAATCCTGCTGCAATCTCCACTGCGAAGTCAACATCATCACCGCTGGAAGCCTACTCAGCGCATCCGGAACCACATTCACCTTGCCAGGGTGATACTGCAGATCGATCTCATAATCTGCCATGAGCTCCAACCACCGACGCTGTCGCATGTTGAGCTCCTTCTGAGTAAAAATGTACATCAAGCTTTTGTGATCGGTGAAGATCTTCACCTTTTCACTCAGCAAGAAGTGCCTCCAAATATTCAGTGCAAACACGACTGCTACCAACTCCAAGTCGTGCGTCGGGTAATTCTTCTCATGGGTCTTAAGCTGACGTGAAGCATACGCTACCACGTGCCCATGCTGATGCAATACACAACTGAGACCTTTGCCAAATGCATCGCAAAAGATCTCGAATCCTCCACTCCGATCAGGCACAGCAAGAACATGGGCAGTCGTCAGCCTCTCCTTCAGAACACCAAAAGCCTCCCCACAATCATCAGACCAAACAAAAGGTACATCCTTCCGCGTCAGTCTGGTCATCGGCTCGGTAATACGGGAGAAGTCCTTAATGAACCGCCGGTAATAACCTGCAAGCCCAAGGAAACTCCGGAACTCAGACGCTGACTGCGGAACATGCCACTCCCTGATAGCCTTGATCTTCTCGGGGTCCACCAAAATACCATCTCCTGACACCACATGCCCGAGAAAAGCAACTCTGTCCAGCCAAAACTCGCACTTGGAATACTTAGCATACAACCGATGCTTCCTCAAGATCTCCAACACTGTCCACAAGTGCGATGCATGCTCTTCTTCTGACTTTGAGTAGATCAGAATGTCGTCAATGAAGATAACGACACACTTGTCTAAAAAGTCATAGAAGATCAGATTCATCAGATTCATAAAAATTGCGGGTGCGTTGGTTACACCGAAAGGCATAATCACGAACTCGTAGTGTCCATACTTCGTCCTGAATGCTGTCTTCGGAACATATTCCTTCCTCACCTTCAGCTGATGATAACCGCTCCTCAGATCCAACTTAGAGAATACCCTCGATCCCCCAAGCTGATCAAAGATGTCATCTATACGAGGCAACGGATATCGATTCTTGACGGTCACCGCATTCAACTCCCGGTAGTCCACACACATGCGACGCGAACCGTCCTTCTTCTTCACCAGCAAGACCGGTGCTCCCCACGAAGACACACTGGGATGAATGTAACCCTTCTGAAGAAATTCGTCCAGCTGCTTCCGTAATTCTTCCAATTCTGCTGGTGCTATGTGATAGGGCGCCTTCGAGATAGGCTGCGCTCCCGGAATAAGATCGATCGAAAACTCGAGAGCTCGATTGGGTGGCAATCCAAACATCTCCTCGGGGAAGACGTCGTCAAATTCACGCACCACCGCTGGTCTACATTGCTCCATCTGCATAGCAACGATCTCCACCGGCTTGGCCTGAAACCTAACCGGACCAAGCGAACTGCTGCCACGGTGAACTCGAACATTGGATGGCCTGGAATTTCAAACACCACCTTCTTCCTCCGGCAATCGATCGTGGCATAGAAACTCCCAAGCCAGTCCATCCCAAGGACGGCATCATAGTTGATGATGTCGTGGACGATGAAGTCGGCATAAAGCTCATGTCCACAGACCACCAAAGGGCAAGAATTGCAACCACGATGCACCGAGATCATGCCATTTCCTGTAACGATATCCCAACTCTTGGGAAGAGGAGAAGTCGACAAGGAATGCTTCTCCACGAAGCTCTGGGAAATAATGCACATCGATGCACCAGAGTCAAAGAGGACTCGTGCAGGAAATGTGCAGACCAAAATCACACCTAACAAGTAATCTAACAATCAAATCCTATTCTAGCAAACATAACAAGCAGCCAACCAAATTCAAACAAACAGACTAACTAAGAAAGAAACAACTAGGCTGAAGGTTACCTGCAATAACCTCATCCTCAGTCTCAGCCTCACCTGCAGTCATCAGGAAAGCCTGCTTCCTTGGCTGAACAGACTGCCTCTGCGGAACGAGAGGCGCTCCACGTCCAGCAGGTATAGGTGCTCTCTGCTGCAACGGCTGAGCTAAAACAGGTCCCCTCCACGGCTGCTTGGACTTTGGGCAGTCCCTCATGCCATGCACAAGATCACCACAAACCAAGCACTGTCCCAACATCTTCCGGCACTGATCCTTGACATGCCCAGTCTTGCCACAGAAATGGCAAGTCTTCTGAGTAGGAGGTCCTCCTGGCCTCTTGAACTGTACCGGCTGATTGGGCCTGAACCCTGGTCTCATCACTGCCCTGGCCTGCTCCACAGGCCTCTTCCCAGCTCCAGAAGCACATCATCTCTTCTGGTTCACAATCTTCTCCTGCCTCTTCACTGCAATCAAAACCTTCTGATAGGACTCCGAATCAGAAGAAGACAAAAAGCTCTGAAGATCCAAAGAAAGCCCCTGCAGAAATCTCTGGGCCCTCTCATCAGCATCCTGCACCATCTTCGGTGCGAAACGGCTCAGCCTGGTGAACTCCTGGTGGTACTGGTCCACTGTCATGCTCCCCTGCTTCAGGTCGATGAAGCGCTGCGCCATCTCCCTCCTGGCAGCCATCGAAAAGTACTCCTCATCGAATCTGGACTTGAAAGTAGCCCAAGATATCGGCTCCTCCAGCATCTCCTCCTCAGCATCCCACCAGTTCCGAGAATTATCTCTAAGCCGTCTCTTCGCCAAGTCAACCCATCCAGCCGGGTCGACCTTCGACATCTTCAGGCTGTCCTCCATATTCATGGTCCATTCGTTAGTAGCTAGAGGTCCTTCGGTCCCATCAAAGTAAGCGGGGCCTAGATCCCGAAACTGCTTCGCTCCTGGCTCGGAGCGAGGAACATTCTGGACTGGCTGTGCTGCTCGAGCAGGCGGAACATTCTGGGCATTCTGCAGCATCCCCTGCTGCACCTGCATCATCTGATGCATCATCCGCATAATCTCCCCGTTGGTGGGCTCTCGGTCCGGCTCCTCGACACGAGGGGGCACACCACCAGCAACAGCTCGGGTATTCCGTCTTCCAGCCATCTAATGACACAAAAAAACGAAATAAAATCAGACTCTCAGCCTATGACTCGGGTGTCGAAATTATTTATCGGACATTCTATAATTCTTATCGTTGTTTCGATTAAGTCACTATTACAGAGTGGACCTGCATGGGCCACCAACAAAACCTGTCACGACCCGCTTTCCTGAAATGGAGGCGAGGTATGACGAGGCCTGCTCAGGCTTGGAGCTGTGAGGCTCCAGCCTGTAAAGCGTCTGGAATAACCACGTAAGGTACCTGTAATGCGAATCGAAACAAGGATAACAATAATAGAAAGAGACGAATAATAATAAATTATAAATCTCCAAGTCCAGATACTATTTCAACATCCAGAAAAGACACCAGGCTAACAAAAGAGTCCAAAAGAAAAGGCCCAGCATGGCCAACAACAAAAGTAACAACAAAATGGTGCTACTCACCGACAAGCTAACACAGACTAACAAAGAGAAACGACGAAGGAACACTAGGACTGGTCACTGGTGTCCTCGTACTCCACGTCAGCAATGGAATCAGGCTCAAACTCCACGAACTCGTCGTTCCCAGCTACAGTCTCTCGCTCAGCAACTAACATGCGACACCCAAAGAGAAGGGGCACATGTCAGCAAAGTCTACAAGACTTTGTGCAAGGAAACTAAAAGGAAGGTAAAAGCAACCTAGCAATTCTAGCATGATGCGATGACATAGCAGTTAAAGTAGGTGTGCAACAAGTAAAGTAAAGAAAGGTACAAGCATGGCATGGCATGGATGTCAAGTTTGCAAGGAATATTCACAAGGACAAGTACACGTATAGTAAGCACGTCGTGAACAGAGATTCCGCCCTTTGGCTAGAGAGGCTGTACGGGCCAACTCTTACGCTCAAGTGACCGTTTATCCCTACCCCTCCACGTGTATCGAGCCAGGGCCTTACCCCCGAACACGGAATGCTCACTTCTGGATCACGAGCCAGGAAGTGTTTTAACAAGTATGGCATAGGGTTATGCCCGTATAGCAGGTGCCTAGCCGGAAACACGGAAACACGGATTGTACAAGTATGTGGTACCGTGTGCTAAGATGCAACATACAAGTCAAATGGCATGTAAGAATGCAAATGCATGAAAGATATTCAATTAAAATGCGTACGGTTAAAGAAATTTAAACGTGGCAGGCAAATGCATGACAAGATAAAAGGCAATCCTAGCTTCGTTGTCAAGCTAGAATTTGAAATTGCGCCTAGACCGCTATCATTTCACGGTCTAGTCTCTTTTACGCTAAAAGCAAGGAAATGACCTAAAGCATGGCCTAAAAACAAGGTTGGCAAGTTTCACTTGCCTGGTTCCGGTGATGACGGTCGACGTGAGTTCGCTATTCTATGGGAATGGGTCACTGTTATGGCAAAACAGAAAATCAGAATTTGATGTTCTAATCCGGATTTGTATTTGAATCCTACAACGTCTAGCAATCCATTTTATTAGGTTTTCTAAATTATAGTGTGGGTTACAAGTTGATTAAGGGTAGATCACTAATCGTAAATGCAGAAGAAGAATCCACGATTAAAGGCGACAATGAAAACTGCAGGTAGAAGAGGATTCCAGCGATCTCCGGGTTGCCGTCGTCAGATCTGAGCTAGTACGGTAGCAGAAGAGCGATCCCGAGAAGAAGTTGCGGCTGAAGGGCTGAGGGTGCTGGAGATGATCTCAGGGAGAAAGAAGGGGGTTTTGGGGTTGGCCGGTGGCCTATAGGGTGATTGCCGGCGCACTGGAGGGTGAGAGGGAGCACGGGAGGTTGAGGAAGGGTATGAGGAAGGTTGGGGGATGATGGAGAAGAAATGTCGGCTAGAAAATATGAAGGAAAGATAGAAAGGATCGAGGATTTAAATAAAGAAAAGGTGCGGTGGCTGCAACTTAACCTAGGGTTTCTGGGCATATTAGTCGGTCAGTGAAGAGTGGTCGACCGACTAGTTTGGGAACTAGTCGGTCGGTCGTCCAACTGAGACCGACTAAAAGGCAAACAATGAACAGGGTCGAGACAGGGTAGACAGATTTAGTCGGTCTGTGAGGGTCCGTCAACCGACTAGTTTGGGAACTAGTCGGTCGGTGAATATTCATTGCCGACTAAGGGCTAAAAGTGATAGACAGTAAGTACTGAGAGTTAGTCGGTCTGAGAAGAAAATCTAACCGACTAGTTTCTCAACTAGTCGGTCGATAGTCGTTCTTTGACCGACTAACTGTAAACAGTAACTCGGCTGTCAGAAAGATCTCAGAATTAGTCGGTCTGAGAACAAGTTCTAACCGACTAGTTTGGGAACTAGTCGGTCGATGAACGTGCTCAGACCGACTAAGGGTAAACAGTAACTCAGCTGAAATATACAAGATGAACTAGTCGGTTCCTGAAGAGTTGCCGACCGACTAGATTGCAATCTAGTCGGTTGATTCTCCTTCTTGAACCAACTAAGATGCATGGAAAGTGCCGAATTGAAGCACGAAGCTTCGGGAAGATTCCTATGGCTTCTAGGATCACTTTAGCTCTAAGATATGTGCGCTAAGAAGAACGTCCAATAGGGAAAACACACAAAGAAGAGAACAACCATAATATATATATAATAGCCAAAACATAGATAAAAACCCGTCGTTACAACCCATGGAGATCCCCATCGAGCATCTAGACTCCTTCTTGGAGAAATGTGACACCTTCCGGATAAATGGTGTCACAACTAAGGCGATCCGTCTGAAGCTATTCCCCTTCTCTCTGCGAGATAAGGCCAAGCTATGGCTTAGGGGGAAGGTCCCGAATACGTTCAACACTTGGGAGAAGCTTTCGAACGCCTTCCTGACGAAGTTCTTTCCTCCGGGGAAGACCATGAAGCTGAGGAGTGAGATCTCCTCCTTCTCCCAAGCCAGCCACGAGTCCCTGCATGAAGCTTGGACAAGATTTAAAGAGATGCAGCGAAGATGCCCTCATCACGAGCTTCCCAAGAGGCAGATAATTTATCTGTTCTACAACGGATTGAGGGATGACTTGAAATCTTCCATGGACGCCGCGGCTGGGGGTCCTTCATGTCCAGAAGTGAAGAAGATGTCGGAAAAATTCTAGAAAATATGGCATCGAACAATGAGCGGTGGTGTGACGAGAGAGCCACACCTAGATCTGGGGGTATCCACAGGGTCGAGGACGTCGACAAATTATCCAGCAAGTTTGACTTCTTGTCGACCCAGATCTCCGCACTGATGGTAGGAGCCGGTGGTGCCGGTACACAACATATTACGGCGGTGGAAGCTAAAGTCTTTGGAGACTTCATCTCACCACCGTTGGACCAAGCGAGCGCAATATTCTACAATCCTACGGGAAATGCGCCGTATCCACCCCGGACTAGCTCCAAACCGGCCTACTCTCTGAACAACCGGAACCACCCCAACCTTAGTTACCGGGCATCGTATCAACATCTGCCTCCTCAGCAATAGTAGTAGCCAATATATCAGCCGGCTAGGCCTCAGCAGCAGCAGTTTCAGCAGTAGTAGCCTCCATAACAGTATCAGCAATATGCTCCCAGTAATCAGTAGCCCATTCAGCAGCAGCAGCAGCAGCAGTATGGCCAGCAGAGGGCCATCTCTCCGGTTGAGTCACTCTTGACTCAATACATTACCAACCAGGAGAAGATAAATTTGAAGCTAGAAATGGGGCATCAGGCTCTCACGGACCAAGTAACCCAGCTGGGGTTACAAGTGGCGAACCTTCAAAGGTCACAAAATCTGTTGCCGCCACAACCGGAAGTGAACCTGAGGGGAGCAAACCAGACTTTGGCATTCACGCACGAGCATGCGAATGTGTCTGCTATCGTGTTGAGGAACGGAACACATATCCCCATAAGAGTGCCCGCCAAGGAACCGGAAGCACCGTTGGTCGTGGAGCGACCAATTGTAAAAGTCAATGACAACGGTGCTTCGTTGCCAAGACCTACAACTCTGGAAGGAGTCCCAGAAGAGGAGAAGAAGAAGGACGAGGAAGGGAGCCTCAAGGTGTTCAAGCCCGTTGTGCCTTTTCCACAATGGCTAGCCCAAGCCAAGATAGACAAAAAGTATGACAAATTCTTTGACAGGTCAAGGATCTAAGCTTGCAAATCCCCTTCCTTGATGATATAGAGACTATACCCTCCTACGCGAAATTCCTCAAGGATTTGGTGACAAAGGGGTCCAGAAATGAGAAGGTCGTATTAACGGTGGAATGCAGCGCTCTCATTCAGAGAGCAAATCTGTCTAAGCTTAAAGACCCGGGGAGCTTCTCTATCCCTTGTGCGATCGGGGAGGTAAAAATCCATCGTGTGCTCGTCAATCTTGGAGTGAGCGTCAGTTTAATGCCCATGTCGCTGTATAAGAGGATAGGGATGGGCAACTTGGATCCCACCGGTATGTCCCTACAGCTTGTAGACCGATCGGTCAAATATCCAGTGGGTGTTGTAGATGACCTCCCTGTCAACGTAAGTGGGGTGCATGTGCCAGTGGACTTCGTCGTCATGGACATGCCTGAAGATATGCACACCCCCATCATCCTTGGATGGCCTTTCATGGCCACTACCGGTGTTTTAATAGATGTGAAGAACGGGAAGCTTTCCCTTAACGTCGGCAATGAAAAAGTCGAGTTTGACTTGGGGTTGTCAATGAAGCACCCCAATCCACCGGATGATCCAAGATGCAATATGCTGGTGTTAGAAGAAGAGAGAGTTGTGGAAGCCGCGGCCTGTGAAATTCTTTTAAGGAATCCCCCCGACAGTTTAGGGGACCTTGAAGAACATGATGGCCCGAAGAATGATGATGTTGCTGGGAAAGCGGATGCGGCACATACGATCCATCCTGGATTTCAAAAAGCTCCTCCGACGAGGAGGAAAGGGAAAGAGCCTATGGGGCTCACCAGAGATGAGATCCGAATACTGAAAAGAGTGGCGCTAGACGCCAATATAAGGGAGAAGCCCCCGGATTCCATCAACGGAGGGAGAGTCGTCGAGCAAGTCCACTTGTCGCTGCCGACGTCACCAAAGGCCACCAACTATGAATCTGAAGTAATGCCAATCTTAGGGCATCACCCCCGTCCGCCTTGAATATCATCTACGGGCGTCGAGCAAACACCGTTAAACAAAAGCGCTTCATCGGAGGCAACCCATGCTCTAAACTTTTATCTTTGTTTTTGGGTTTATTTTCAGCTTTATTTTTCTTATTTTAATAAATAAATCCAGACACGGGAACTTCCGTCTAGAAACTTAGGCCATTCGTGAATTTTTGCAGGAAACAAGGCCTCACCCGATCGGGTGACCTTTCAACCGATCGGGCGATAGGTATCAGAAAATGGCCTGTATCTGATCTCCAATGAACCGATCGGGTGAAGCATGCTGAGACCGGGTGGCTGACCGTGTGAGAAGGGCTGAATTCTCGGGAAATTTGGGGATTACATCAACCGATCGGTTGAGTAAGGATGCCGTCGTGTGATTGACCGGGTGAAAAGTCACAGTACTCTCGGGAAGATTTGGGAAGCGGTCAACCGATCGGGTGAAATATCACCCGATCGGTTCACCTGTAGCTGTTGGCCGAAGGAAAATTTTCGAACTTACCCAACCGATCGGGTGAAAACTCACCCGATCGGTTCGCTTTCGCCTCGATATATTTCCCCTTCGCACGACTTCAACCACACGACCCCCAAACTCCCGTTCGCGTGTCTCTCCTCCTCCATTTGCTCAATCGATCTCCTCCATCTACCCGACTGCCCCTAAATCCACTTCCTCGCTCATTCTCATACCCCCTCACCATCACCACCCCTTCCCATCAACAACATTCACTCACCAAACGTCCAAACCCTAACCCTAGCCCCCAAATTTTCGAAAATTTTGATTCTTGTCGGATCAGCGAGCGGCGGCTTCCCAAATCGCTTCCTCATCCCGCGTGGGGTCTTTCTGGTGCTTGCTCTTACATCAATGATGGGTAACCTCTTTCCACTCTTCACATTTCTTTCATTATATGCAATGTCTTGAATTTGTGTTTGCACACTTCATTTACTTCATCATCTTCATAGACACCATATCCCACTTCATCATCCTCCTTTTTCCCCCCACACCGTCACCATGTCTAGGAAAGGAAAGGAACCTACCTCATCGTCATGCAGAAATCCCCTATACGGCCCTTTTTCCCCTTCTTTCCTAGGCATCAACCCTTCTTCTGAAGAGCAATCAGATCGTTTGCAAGCCCTTCTTCATCGCCCGATGCGACCTACTCTTTTCACCGATTCCCCCACTCTCAAATCTCTTGGACTTTTTCGGGGCGTCAGCGCGCTTTTTCGTTTCATAGGTTGCGATTTCCTTCTACGGACCCACACCCATACCCCCAGGAATCTCATACTTGAGTTCCTCAGTTCCCTCGAGGTGTCCAATCATGGTTTCAGCTTCGCGCCTTCAATGGCAATTTTTCCATGAGTTTTGTCGCGCTCAACAATATAATGCATTACCCTCAACCCGATCAGCATGTTGAGTGCTCAACTCATGATCGATCTGACATCTCTTCTTACTTTCGGGCTGATGGTGTTTGGCAACGGTTCACTCGATTTATCACCTTTCCAACGGTAGCCCTCGCCTCTTACATCATACACCTATGCTACCGCTTCGCCAATTGCTTCCTTGCCAACACCATTTTCGCTCGTGTAGATGTATCCACGGTGTCCAGGGACGAACACCTCTTTCTTTACGCCATGTCCCATGATGGGATTCATGGCAATATCCCTTTACCCATTAGCACCGCTCATTGGATCATCCACGAGCTCTTCTCCGTTAGCCGCGCAACTTCTGGCTCTATCTGCTGTGGGGGGATGATTACTTTTATTGTCAGTTGTGTCTTGAGGATGTCGCCCGATCTCCCTATTGTACCTGGGCGTAGCCGTATTGATCGCGACTATTTGTTTGCTATCGGTATGCTTACCCCTTTTGGTGAGGATCGCGCGGTCTACCTTTATAGTCCTGCTTGCACTGCTTTTGTCGTCCTCCCACCCTCCTCTCTTGCACGCCTCCCCATTCGTATTTCACATCTACCTTGGGAGTTCTACCCGGATCCTTGGTATGCCCCCTCGTACATTTTCCACCCTTGGACCCCCCCAATTGGCATCCGTCTGTGGGTTCACCCGGTGCGGTCATTATCCACCATGATCCACCAGTGCATTTCCACTATGACCCACCGGAGGTCCAGCCCATTGCCCCACCTACTCCTGTCGGCACACCCTCTTCCTCCTCTGAGGATTCTTTTCTCCACTATTCCCCACCATCCTCCCCCTCCACCTACCACTCTACCGCCAGCAGCTCTGACTGATTTTTCCCCTTACATATCTCTGCATTTTCATGATCATATCATATCACTAGCATAGTCATGCCTAGCTTGGGGGAAGTCAATTTTTCTGTGTGCTGTCGTGTGATGTTTTCTGTGTGTGCTTGTTATATATGTTGTGTCATGTGATTTTCTATTTTTATTTTCCGTTTATATGTCCTGTGGTGTGATCTTTATTTTTATTTTTATTTTTATTTTCAGTTTCGTATGTGTGTTTTTCTTGTTTTTCATGTCTTTTGTGTCGGTGCGTATCCCCCCCCCATTTTCATTGCCATCCCGTATTTACTCTTATTGCATTGAGGGCAATGCAAGTTTTAGCTTGGGGGAGTCGCACTTCGTGCGTCATTTGTGTCGTTTTTCCTCGTTTTTGAGTTGTTTTCATCGTGTTATTCTTTTTCTTTTTCTTTTTCTGATCTCTTTTTCCTAGAAATGAACCCTATGATGAATTACCACAAAAATCACACACACACCTAGCATGGCTTCGATAATCACTTTCACTAACACTAGGAAGTCGAGTCCTCTTGCATTTCATGCATCGTGGGTCCACTTAGCTTTTTTTCGTGAGTCGTGTATCGTGCTTAGCTGTTTGGTGTGCTTCTACCTTGTGATTTTGATTTATATACCTGTCCAGGAATGACTCCTTGATTATCATGCTTCGATTTGAATATACGGTATTTGCCTCTCTTATCTGTTTCTGTATGCATGAATATTTATATCGTATGCTTCACTTCGCATGTGTCGGGATTCCACAGTTAGGACTAGGATAACCCATTTTAGCCTATGCTCTGATTAGCAAAAAAAATCTCCCTTGCCCAAGTGTTTAGAACCAGATTTCTTTTTTATTTTACTTGGTGCAAATCCCCTCGTCGTGTGCTGTTCTCCCACTTGGGAGAGTACACACGTGTATATACTCCAAAATCCAAAAATCCAAAAAAAGAGAGAGAAGAAAATCCCTAAAAGAAAAGAAAAGAGAAAAGAAAGAAAGAAAAAAAGGTATATATACATATGTACAGCCAAAAATCCAAAAAATACATATATCCAAAACCCAAAAAAAATGTGTGTGAATATTTCCCTACCTATCGAGAATAAAGGGAAGGCGAGAATTTGCACCAAGTGTTCTACTCCACATCATCTCAACCCCCATCGCTTTCGAAAACACTTGGAATAGGGAATTTCTAGCTATTACCTAGGCGATAGTGTGATGATGTCCGAGTCCCTAGCTGTGGAGTCCCTGACATATGATACGTTTCTATTCTCATACTCTTCTCGTGCATGCTTGTGCTATATGTTCGCCGCTATTTCTAAATCGAATCGATATTTGGGTTATTTCTTAGATTTGTGTATATGTAGCTTATGGCACAATGTAGATAGCGACACCGTCTGCTAGCACACGACCACACTCACTCGCGCTTCACCGCGTGGGCCCACGGAACTTGTCCGGACTCATTTCCTTTGGTTTAGTGTGGTGATTTGTCGTTTGCTCGCTTGGTGTGGTGTTTTTGATTTTGTTGGCCCTGACGGGCGATTTAGGATTTAGAGTTTTCTTTTTCCCTCTTTCTCTCTATTTTCTCCCTCCGAGCTCCTAGTCTCACTCGTATTCCTCGAGGACGAGGAAGGGTTCAGCTTGGGGGATTTTGACGTGTGTGTGTATATTTTATATATTCACGCATGTCTTCTTTGTGTTTATCAGTTATTTTCCGCCGTCTCGTATACATTTTCTCGTGTTTTCTCGTTTTCTTTCACTTTTCCGTGTTTTCGTGTGTTTGGAGGAGTTTGACAGCATAGGGGACACATAACGAAGATATCATAAGTCCCCGGAGCAACGGAAGGAGTCACGCGTGATCCAGGGGGTCGAACGACAAAGATTGCCATCCTTCAGCTCCCACCTGATCGGTTGGACACATCCAACCGATCAGGTGATGCACGCGTGCACCACCCGGACAGCTGCTGAAGCAACACGTGCATCAAGAGACTGGATTGCCGACCGGTTCAACCCAACATTCCTCTCGGAAAATTGGAGCTGAAATCCAACCGATCGGGTGATATTCACCTGATCGGTGCATCTGTAGCCGTTTCCTAGAAGAGATGACCCGGACAGCTCACCCGAACGCCAATAGACCGTGCCAAAACGTCCGAAGTCTCGTCTTTTGGGCGACAATTCCAACCGATCGGTTGATTTATCAACCGGTCGGTTCACCCGATGAGCTCAAGTCCAAACGACGAGCAGCTTCCGCCAACTGACCGTGTCGCCTGACCGGGTGAAGCCCTGAAGATCGCTGCCGACGTTCGCAGCAGGTCACCCGATCGGGTGATTCATCACCCGATCTGGTGATGTCGTTTTCTATAAATAGAAGCCCTAGGTTTCCAGAAACGGGGCTGTTGTTATTTTTGCTGTGTTTCTCTCTTGTGACGGCTGTAATTTCTTTGTCACTTGTAAGTGTTCCGATCTTTGTAAAACTTTGATATTATCTTAATTTCATTACTAATACCGCATTTCTATTGCTCGATTATGTTTTTAACAGTCGATTTTCATTTAGATTGCTTTTTGCCTATTATGTGTGAGTAGTTCCCAAATCTGGGATTTTGGTGGAAACCCCTTCGTGGGTTCTCCCTAATGCGTCTATAGGACTAGGAAATCGATAGGGATTAGGAATCTATCGGTTACGCAGGGCATTTCATTGTCATCGGCGGAAAAAAGACCGCCTTTGACCATTGGGCCAAGGGGGAATAAACTTGGCGGTTGACTCCCTAGCCATAGCTCACGCCCTTAGCGTGGACATCGTATCCTAGCGCGTGGGAACGACATGACAAGATGTCGGGAGTTATCGTTGTGAGCTTAGTGCTCCCAGAGTCGGTCAGTGTTAATGGACATGGGAATGCCCACTGACCGAACTCGGGTAGTTCGGCGTATCATCCTGGGCACCGATCGGAATATCGGGCCCATGGGACGCTGGTATCACTCTTAGAGGCAACGTCTCACCTTTAGACCCCAATTCCGATCGTTATCCTATCCGTCGGCCGTATTAGCGAGAATCACATGATAGGGTAGAAACCGAAGTCCCGTGTTTCCCTTTATATTGTTTATCCATCACATTCTATTTCTGTGACAACCCATTTATTGATTCGGGCTAGCTCACCCCATAGGGTGAATTGGTTCCTTTCTGACACAAGCACAACCACGCCTCCCCGTGTTCGACCCCCAAGCCACACTAAGACACCGTGCGCTTACGATTACAAATATTTAAATCTCGCGCCCCCAATATCTTATTGCACACTTTTACATGCACACAACGAGGGGACATCGGGGTGGAGGGGAGTACCGTGAAAGCGGGGGATGTGCTTCAGGTTGAGTGATGGTGCCACAGCTCGGGTGGGGGCATTAGGGTGTGTTGGTGAAGAGAAGAAGAAGAAGAAGATGTTGATGATGATTGATGATGATGTTGTTGGAAGAAGATGAAGAAGTTGATGATGGTGATGATGATTATTGAGATATGTATGCCATCGGGGTCAATTATTTGTAATAAAACATCTTGTTCAAATTATAGTATGCTATGTGTTACCATTTATCTGAGTATCTTTTATAAATGTTTGTCAACTTTGATACTTAGATAAAGTCCTGAGACTTAATGCGAGGTCTAACATATATCGAGTGTAGATCACGACCATGGGAAATGTTTCGACCATCTGAAGCATGGGTCTAAAACTGTTCCTAGTCGTAGATGTATCGAGATAGAACATCGATGCATAAGTTAGACTATTGTGTTTCTGTTTTCACTAAGTGTTGGTTCCAATGATCTCATAATCATTTGATTGGTGAAATCAGAGACGAGACATAAGTGCTCATTAGAGAATGAGTTCACTGAACGAGCCAATTAAAGCTACCACATGGATGCATATACCAAACTGTCAATGGTAGCTCTTAGCGATGATAGGCAAGCCGATTATCTAACATGAGGTCATTGTATGAGCATGTGCGTAAACAGTGTCATTTTGATCTCTGACCTAGATTCGAGGCAAGGTCTGTCGATAGGTCTTTGATTGGGTGGCACTTGAAGCATACTAAGGGAGTAGTGACCAAGATAAGGGTTCATCTCACCCATTGTGGGGAGTTAGTGTTGCAGAGTCAATACAGTATTTAACGAAATCCTTGGCCAAGGTATATTGGATAGGATCGAACAATGACTTGCTAACACCCGAATAATACTGACCCGATCGTGAAGCTATTAGGGATTGACAGTCTACTATACCCTAGACTTCGCAGTGGTATAGTTATGTCGAAGGGATTAAACCTTCAACACTCATCACTGACATAGCCTGGATAGTCCCGACAACACTCATGTTAAAGGGATAGACCACAGAATGATGATACCAAATTAGGGACATCACTTGCTGCTTGCGATTACCTGCGTCAGGGGCTATGAGTCCCACTTGTAGTAGGGTCAGGCTGCAGTGTCTCACATAGGCTGGGATCTTCGTCTAAGTATCAAGAGATAAAAGACACGTGCATATGATGCATGAGAACTAAAACATCGCAAATTGGTTGCGAAGGGGATTTTGATCACATAGGATGTGACGTGACAATTGAGCCTTTCTATAGAGCATAGAAAACCCAAAACAGGGGGCCGGTGCATGCTCAGAGCTGTCGTGGCCCAAGCACGGGCTCGGGCTAGCCCGAGCATTGGCTGGGGCTAAGCCCAAGCTTTGAGCTGGGGCTACCAGCCGAAGATTCTGCCTGGGCTACCAGACCGATTCCCTCGGGCACTGGCAGCCGGAGTGGCTATTTGGGATGCTGATGGCTTGAGCTCTACTTGGGTGCTGCCTACAGCTCTGGCTATAAGCACCCGAGTAAAAGCTCGGGCTGCTACATCCTGAGTAACAGCTCAGGCTGCTACAGCCCGAGCCAAAGCTCGGTCTACACCTGAGCATTGGCTCGGGTGCAACTCGAGCAAGGCTTAGGCGGAACCTGAGGCGGGCTCAGCCCCTTTAGGGCATGGTTTTGGGTTGACTTTGATGACGTGTTTGAGAGACCAACGGTCTCAAAAATGGGTGACATCAGTTTCTATGCGATCTCGGTACGAAGCTCTTCGAGATGTGAATTTACCGAAGAGGGGGAAATAATTGCTCAAAGTTGAGCCCCAAAAGGGAAAAAACTTGAGTCAAAATGATTTCTCTGAATTGTATCGAATCAGATGTGATACTGATCTAAATGGTTGACGCACCCGAAACCTACACCTAGATTCCACCTGGCGGTGTCACGATCACCAGGCGTGGTACGGCCCCTAGGTGTCAATTCCGGGCTCAATCTGCAAGCGGACGGTGTCAAGTTGTAGTATAAAAGATATATAATCCTACATAGACGGTGATAGTGTATTTGGATTCTCAGTTTACTTCTATATCTCGAAGTGAGATAGCTATCGGGTTGAGAGAATTGGTTGTTGTGTTGATGTTGTTTTAATAATAAAAGGACTAGGGCGTTAGGGATCACCGCTAGGATCGTCAGGGATCTACGTTGGAATAGAGTCCTTACATTGCATTAGGGTTAGGGGATTAATCTCCCAATTCGTACCACTCTCGTGGGTTAGAATTGCGAGGTATTTCGGTGGCTCTCGTTGACGCAATAGCGGTAGCCGTCAACATAGCGATATAGTTCGTCGGGGGATCCCCTCATGGCACGAGCCAGGCATGGTTACAAGCCTTGGTTGGATCCACCGATTTTCCTATTCGAATCCCAAAGATACCCCTTAAGCGCATTAATTCCATAGACCGTGGACATGATCTTAGTACGGGTTATCTAGGGATTCAGTAGGATCGCCCGAAATACTCCCCTAAATTCCTAATTCAATATAGGGATCCAGATCCACGTCTTCCCCCTAGGATCTTAGGGCTAACCCATCAACCCTAGAAAAGACTACTCACTCATGATGATGTTAACGGATAAAAATACAATTTCTAAGGGAGAAAGCATCGTAGCAATTTAATAGAATGAAGATTAAAAGCTTACATGATGGAAATAGACGAGCAATAGATCCAAAGACGAGTAAAAATTCCCAAACGCAATAGCAAAACAATCTCCACCACAAATTCGATCCAAACAATCCTCAGAAGTTTAATCTAAAACCTAACATAAATTCTCCCTAATCTCATCTCCAAAAAGTATCCAAAGCTCAAAAATGAAAATCGCCCCCAATCGAAGTCGTAGCTCTCAGACTTCACACCCCCAAATCGTGCAACAGACGGCTCCAAAAATACTGCCAAAATGGCCTCAGCATCGTCGACCGAGTGGGTGACTCGGTCGAGCAGTGTGTTGCTCGGTCAGTCGCTCGGACCGAGCAACTGTACTGCTCGATCGAGCACGACAGGAAATCCCAATCCTTCAAAATCTGTACTCTGTGTACACAGGCCAAGTCAGCTCAGCTCGGTCTGAGCAGAGAGCTGACTCGGTCGCTGAAAAGTTGCTCGGGCCGTGTGCTGGATTGGTCGGGCTTCAGAGTGAAAGGCTGCTCGACCGAGCGCTATAAGTGCTCGGTCCGAGCAATCCCCGTATCAGCTTCCTCTTCTGTATTTGCGTCTGCTCGGTCCGAGCAACTGCTCTGCTCGATCGAGCAGCCTGGAAATTTATCTCCTGAAGCTGCTGAAGCTTTCCTCTCCTCCTGCTCTCTCCTCCACACCTCCCAAGGCTCCCAAAACATGGCAAACTCCTGTAGATCTTCACCAACGAGTTCACGTGCGTGTCGGATGTGTCCATACCCATGTCGGGTCCCAAATCGCTCCAAAATCCTTGGAAACTCATAAAATACTACGAAACTTGAATATAACGTCAGAAATGCGATATCGTAGGGAAATATGGGATTTGGATGCGAAAATGGCATAGAATGCGATGTCATGATGAGATGAAAAGGTAGAAAATATGGACACATCAAAATCCCCCAAGCTTACCTTTTACTCGTCCTTGAGGGAAACGAATACTAGGTACGCCGGGAGGAAATAAAAAAGAAATAAGAAATAAAAATGAGAAGAGAAGAGAATGAAACTGGATGGAGTGTTCTAAGGATATTCGGTCAGATCTCAGGCCTATGCAGTATATCACGATGCTCGGAATAATGAAAATACTTGCTAATGGCAATTTCAAGCTTTACAGATCATATGTCTAGCATGCAATACAGACAAAAGACATGGATATACTGAAATAGCATCGTCAACTCATATCAATCTCTTGCAGTCCATAGAGTCTAGTATAAAGAAAGTTGGCAATGCGCTTTTCAATCACAAATACACTTGGAGCTAGGGCTGTTGACGAACGAGCTTGAACGAGCTTGAACATGGATCTTGGTTTTGTTCATGAACAAAATCCATGTTCAAGCTCTATTCATTTACTAACCGAGCTCTAAAAACCTGTTCAAGCTTGTTCGTTAAGCTTACCGAACGAACGTAAACGAACGTAAATGAACATTTACCGAGCTTGTTCACGAGTAGTTAATCGAACGTTCTGTTCGTTAACAAGACTTATCGAGCTTTTTCGTGAACATGTTCAGGAACATGTTCGTGAACATACAATCAATTTTGTTCATGAACAGATTTTCAATCAAACAAACAAACATCAATTTTTAAATTAGGAATAATAATATTTAAACATAATTCCCAATGACTAAATCAATTAAATAAAAGTATTAAATATTTACAGGACAAAAACAAATAAATCCAGCATAATAGCTCCATAGATCCCATTACAAGCATCCATTCCAAGCATAGTAAAAAATATAGTATTTGTCTAAATTTACAATTTTCGGTACATGTTCCTTCACGAACACTTAACGAGCTTGTTCATGAACATCACTTAACGAGCTTGTTCACGAACACTTAACGAGCTTGTTCATGAACATAAATGAACGAACACAGTTATGTTCAAGCTCTGTTCGTTTACTAACCGAGCTCTAAAAATCTGTTCAAGCTTGTTCATTAAGCTTCCTAAACGAACATAAACGAACATGTACCGAGCTTGTTCATGAGTAGTTCATCGAACGTTCTGTTCGTCAACAGCCCTACTTGGAGCATATAGAAATCACACAACATGCAATAGAGAATAGAAGGGATCATCATATTCAATTATTCATTTCGAGTCATGAAAAATCTCCAAAAACTAAAGTGTTTCCATAAAGTTTAAGTATTATTAAATCTCCCTGTTATGCACCGTCTCCACTCTAATGTCACACTCACTCATGTGATCAGTTGGTTCACCCCCCCAAGCTTAGCTTGAGGCGTCGCATCTAGGAATAGGATATGTAATTTTTCTTCTTCTTCCCAGTAAATGTGATAACTTCTAATGAAAGGATACAAAACAATTTTTATTCATTTTCTTTCTTTTTCTTTTCTTTTTGCACATATGAATATATACACAATTTTTTCTTTTTTTTCTTTTTTTTCTTTTTCATTTAGAAGCTATACTTTTTCTTTTTGGGTTTGGGAAGTGGGATGTGGTAAGGATAGCTGTGGGGATGTAACCAATTGATATGTAGAGAATATAGAGATATGTGGAGAAGGAAAATAGTAAATCTTTCGGTTCACTCATAAGAGGTGCACAACGGATTGATAAAATAATACTCTAACTAAACTCATAAATAGCATGGATATTTTCATTCATCTAGATGAACACTGAAATAACATGCAGTAATGGGTACAATGATATTAAGCATGCATATAGAAGTGAATAAGATATAAAGCAGATGCTCCAGGTGTTCTAGTGATGCGTGAACCTAGGTGCATTACCCAACATAGCGCATACTAGATACTAATTCATGCATTTGATTTTCAATTCATTTCAAGCATTAAATCAGATAGATCAGCAAAAGAATATGCACGCATATAGATAGTAAAACTGAAACTATCCTAATAGCATGTCAACAGATAGTATGCATCGTGAATAACTACTAAGGGCTACGAGAAGTATCATCATGCGAAACATCCTTAGCATAAAAAGAGAAAAAGGCGGAGAAAAAAGGAAAATGAGGAAAAAGAGATGCATGCATGGTAAAAAACAGAAAACGTGATGCAGAATGAGAAAAAAAAATAAGGAAGTGGAAAGTGGTGAAAAAGTAAAATAAAAACGAAATAGGGAAGAAAATGTAAAAGAAAAAGTGAAAAATAAAGCGGTAGCGCTCATCCCCCAAACTAAACCTAGCAGTGTCCTCACTGCTAAAAAAAATCTAGTAGGCGATAGATGATGCTAAATGGGGTGGGGTGGGGTGGGGGATTATAAAATAAAAACTGTGCAGAAAGAAAGTAAATACATGACATTATGCAATGTTGAATGAAAAATGATGCATGCATGGGTCCTCCCCTAAGCTAACAGAAATCAGGGCACCGAACAGACAGATGGGCTCGATAATAAATGAGGGAGGCAAAAATGGGTAGGGACAACATCAAGCAGAGGCACCACCCTCTGGGGGTGGTGATGGGTCCCTCTGCTGTGGACCTGGTAGTATGGGAGGATCAAGCGGGGGCTCAACTTGTGGGTCAGTGGGTAGAGCAGTGGTGGTAGTGGAAGGCTCAGTTGAATATAGCACTAGGGCAGACATGGGATCTACTGTGACGAACGACTCAGAAGTGGTAGGAGCAGGCTCTGCAGAAGCCTGGGAATGTGAAGCACTGAGTGGTGCGAGGGTGGTCACAGTGGCTGGCCGGGGTGGTGGGGCATGTGCTAGGATCACTGGAGGTGGTCCACATGTCATGAGAAGGTCTATAATGAAGGCCAAGTCTGCTTCGACTCTCGCGTGGTGTGTCGTCGTGGAGTATATGAAGAGGTCGAAATCTCGTCGAATGAGAGAAGTCGACTCCTCCAACACTGTCAGACAATGTCAGTGGAAAGAGAGTCGGGTGGAGGGCAGGGAACGTGGCTCTGAGTCACCAGTCTCGTAAAGCGGTCACGTGCAGCGAATGCACGTGCATAGGGTAGAAAGTAGGAGAGGGTGAGCTCGAAGGGATCTCAGAAGCGGCTGAAGAAAGAGCGGTCGTCGACACAGAAGTGTGGACAGACGTCGAGACGCTCTCTGTAAAGATGGCCGTTGATGGTGACGAAGTGGTGCCGGAGAGAGGAATGTGGGGACCTAAAGAGATCGGAAGTGAAGCTATGAGGTCACTGAGAGGTGGAAGAGTGGGGACTGGGTTGTGCTCTGGAAAGTCGAGATCTGTAAGATCGGGAGCAGACTTGATATCGTTGCCCTCTGGCACGAGTATAGTGGGGACAACAGTCTGAGTCGTGGGGGCAAGAAGTGGAGACAGTCCCCGAAGACTCGGCGGCGGTGGAAACGGTGGATACAGAGGTGGTAGAGGAGATAGCTCCTGAGGGTGGTGGGTGTGCGGGTGGTACTGGAAGGCCCGCTACAAGGGCTGCAATGTCATGCAACTCCTACTCAGCAGAGCGTGGCATCAGGTCATCGGCGACTGCCTCGACGGGTGCTCCTGGGGGCTCGAGTACGTGTAGGGGAGGGAGTGGGTCGACCCTAGGAATCATCCAGCTCAGCTGGACCGGTGCAATGTGTGTAAGGTGAGGGGGGCAGGAAGCACCATGTGTGGAGTGTGGTGGGTACCCACAAGAAAAGTCCAGTGACGATCCCAGTAAGGTCGGATGATATGCATATGCTCTAGGACACCAAGAGTCAAACGAGTGGGTCCAACCGGGGTCGCCAGGTCATCGGGAAGGTGGATATTGAGCATCCGGGCAAAAATGGTAAGGAATCCGCCGCAGCAAATGTCAATGAAGAAGTAGGCGGTGGTAGTGTGTAGAAGGCGGTGGCACAACCAGTGAGCTGCGTCTGAAAGCATGAAGGGGCGAAGGGAGCCGTCTGGGTGAAAGCGAAGAGGTCGGGTCATGCCCATAAGTGGGTAAGCTCTGGTAGGGACATGGTCCCGACCTCAGGCCTGCAGAAGATAGTAGCGGCTAAGTGTCTCTGTGCGTAACGAAGGCATGGATGCACAATGCATGATGCCTTCGACCGGCTAGGGCGGTAGTGATCTAGGCCAGAAATAAGCTGCCAAAAAGCTGGAGCATCGAATGTGTCAACGTCGTGGTGTGGAGAAAAGGTGGCTCTGGGCTCGGGGATGGCTGGGAAGTGAAAGTACTCGCAGATCATGGCATGTGTAATAGTGCAATCGTGATCCATGCGGCGAAAAGTGATGCCATCACCCACCGGGGTGCGAGCGAGTGAGCTAATAGCCTCTAGGGCAATGTGGGAGTACATGAGGGCATGGACACCGAGGAAGCGATCGAAACCAATCGCTCAGTACAGGTGATGGACCCCCTGAAGGAGTCCAAGGGATCGGAGGGTGGGCACGTCTATGAAAAGCATGGGGACGAGGTGACGCTGCGAGAGCCTAACGAAGCGCTTGCGGTGTGCGTCGTCTCTGAAAGTGATGCCGTAGGTCCGTAGACGTGCCTGTAAAGCATCTCTGGTGGGGGCAGGGTGTGGGGGTGATGATGGAGAGGCGGTGGATGAAGTGGTGGGGATAGGGGCAGAGGTGGTAGGGATAGTGGTGGCCGTGATAGGTGTGGTAGTGGTGGGGATGGCGATGGTCGTGATAGGAGCTGAAGTAGAGGGGGTGGTAGTGGTGGTGGTAGTGGTGGTGAGACGGGCACGATAGGAGGGTCGGGAAGAGGAGGCACCAGGAGTCGGCCTCTTCCCACGAGTGGGTGGGGTGGTGGCTCCTCGCGTCCAAACCATCGTGGCGATGGAAATGTGATGCGTCGGTAACAAAATAAATAATGGAAAGTGTGTACCGAATGTGCGAGAGATGTGAGTGCCAAGATCTCCCCCAAGCTTATCCCAGTAGTAGGTGCGGACTTAGGCAAGAAAGACCTACAATGGAAACAATTAAAACATCAGAAAAAGAGAGTAAAAATGGGGGGGATGCTGAAATTGGGGTGCTCGACCGAGCAGGTCTACTGCTTGGTCCGAGCAATGCTGCTCGGTGGGAAATACTGACTGAGCACTAGTGTGCTCGGTGACGCACCTGTAACCTACACCTAGGTTCCACCTGGCGATGTCACGATCACCAGGCTTGGTATGGCCCATAGGCTACAATTTTAGGCTCAATCCGCAAGCGGACGGTGTCGAGTTATAGTATACAAGATGTCGAATCCCACAGGGACGGTGATAGTGTCAATTGGTTCTCGGTTTATCTCTAAGTTTTGAAGTGAGATAGCTATCGGGGTAAAAGATTTGTTTGGGGTGATGTTGTAATATTAATAAAAGGGACTAGGGCTTTAGGAATCACCATTAGGATCGTTGGGGGTCGATGTTAGGATAGGATCCTTGCATTGCATTAGGGCTAGGGAATTAATCCCCCAATTCGTACCACTCTTATGTGTTAGAATTGCAGGGTATTTCGGTGGCTCTTGTTGATACAATGGCGGTAGCTGTCAACATAGCAGTATAGTTCGTCGATGGATCCCCTCAAGGCACGAGCCGAGCATGGTCACGTGCCTTGGTTGGATCCAACGATTTCCCTATTCGAATCCCTAGATACCCCTTAAGCACATCAATTCCACAGACCGTGGGTATGATCTCAGTACGGGTTATCTACGGATTCGGTAGGATCTACCGAAATACAACCCTAAGTCCCCAATTCAATGTAGGGATCCAGATATACATTTTGCCCCTAGGGTCCTAGGGCTAACCCTTCAACCCTAGAATAAATCTACACACACATCGCAATAGTGACAGACAAAAACATCAATTCCAAGAAAGAAAACATTATAGCAATTAAATGATTAGGGCTAAAAGACTTACAGCGAGAATTCAATTGAAATTTCAGATCCAGAAATAATTTCAGATTCCAAACAAGAGCAATCCAGAACAAACGCAATAATCTCTTAGTATTCGATTCAAAAATCTCCTTACAAAAACTAGTCTAAGAATCCCGATCAAAAATCGCCCAGCTCCCCCTTCAAAACTCTTCTCCCATTCCTAATCAAAGTTCGCCCCCTTCAGTCCCCGCACAGCTCCTCACTTCAGTCGCCAGAAATCGCGCACATCGCGGTCTTTCAAAAACATTCCAAAAATAGCCTTTGGGTTGCCGACCGAGTAAGTGACTCGGTCGAGCAACAGCTGCTCGTTCGATCGTTCGGGCCGAGCAGAGAAGCTGCTCGACCGAGCACTACAGAAATCTTCGAAGACGTTGCTCAGCCTACCCGGACCGAGTAAGCTCTACTCGGTCCGAGTAGGTGTTGACTCGATGGGCTGCTCGAGCCGTGTCGTGGCTTGCTTCGGCTTCAGGAAATTGAGGCTACTCGACCGAGCAGGTGAGCTGCTCGGTCCGAGTCAGCCCGTATCAGCTCTCTCCTCAAATTGTCGTTACTCGGTCGAGCAGCTGAACTGCTCGGACCGAGTATTTTCTTGGAAAATCAGCAGAGGGCTCCTGGGGGCTCTCTCTCCCTCTCTCTCTCTCCCTCTCTCTCTCTCTTCTCCTCCAATGGCTCCAGAAGTGTGGCGAACTCCTCCAGAGCCTCGCCAATGAGCTCACGAACACGTCAGATGTGTCCATACCGAAGTGGGGTCCCAAATCGATCCAAAATCCTTGAAAACTGACAAAACACTACGAAACTCGAAAATATCGTCAGAAATGCAATATCGCAGTAAAATGAGGGATTTTGATGCAAAAATGGCATGATATACAATGGAATAATGATATGAAAATAGTATAAAATAAGGACACATCAAGCTTACCTCTTACTTGTCCTCGAGGAAGACGAATAATCGGTACGCCGGGAGGAAAACAAAAACAAAAATAAGAAAATGAAAATAGAAGGAAATGAAAAGCAAAAAGAGAAGTAAGAGGAGAGTGCTAAGGATGATCGGTCAGATCTCAGGCCTAAATAGTAAATCATAAAGCTCTGAATGATAAACATACATGCTATTGGCAATTTCTATTTTTACAAATCATATGACCATGCAATACAGGCAAAGAATAGGGATCTACTGAAATAACATTATCAAATCATATCAATTTCATGCAATCCCTAGAGTCTATTATAAAGAAGTTGGCAACGCCCTTTTCAATCACAGATACATAAGGAGCATAAAAGAATCACACAACATGCAATAGAGAATACAAAAAATCATGCCATTCAGATATTCATTTCGATCTATGAAAAATCTCCAAAAACTAAAGTAATTCGTAAAGTTTAGGTGTTATTAAATCTCCCAGTTATACACCGTCTCCACTCTAATGTCATGCTCACTCATGTAATCAGTTGGTTTACCCCCCAAGCTTAGCTTAAGGCATCACATCTAAGAATATGATATGGAATTTTTGTTTTTCTTCCCAGAATAAATGATAGCTTCTAATGAAATGATATAGAATTTATTCATTTTCTTTTCTTTTTCTTTTTCAAATATGAATAAATACACATATTTTCTCTTTATTTTTCTTTATTTTTCATTTATTTAGAAGCTATACTTTTCTTTTTGGGTTTTGGGAAGTAAGATGCAGTAAAGATAACTATGGGGGTGTAACCAACTGAAATGTAGAGATATAAATAGATATGTGGAGAAGGAAAAATAGTAGGACTCTCAGTTCACTCATAAGAGGGTGCACAACGGTTTGATAAAATAAAACCTTAACTAAACTCATATATATCATGGATATTTTCATTCTCTAAATGGATCTTGAAAAAGGCATGCAGTAATAGGTACAATATCAGCAGGCATGCAAACAGAAGTGAATAAGATAAGAAAACAGATGCTCCAAGTGTTCTAGTGATGCATGAACCTAGGTGCATTTTCCAACATAGATCATACTAAATACTAGTTCATGAATTCGATTTTCAATTCATTTCAAGTATTAAATCAGATAGATCATCAATAGAAATGCATGCATATAGATAATAAAACTGAAATTCACCCTAATAGCATGTCATCGAAAATGAGCATCGTAAAAACTAATAAGGCAACGAGAGATATCATCATGTGTATCATCCCTAGAAAATAAAGAAAAAGAAGCGGAGAAAAAGGGAAAATAAAGAAAAAGAGATGCATGCATGGGGAAAAAATGGAAAATATGATGCAAAAATGAGAAAAAAGAAAACTGGGGTGAAAAACGGTGGAAAAGTGAAATAAAAACTGAAATAAGGGAGGAAAAATGTAAAAGAAAAAATCAAAAATAAAGCGGTAGCGCTCATCCCCCAAGCTAAACCTAGTAGTGTCCTCACTGCTAAGAAAACGCCTGTGAGCGTGAGATGATGCTAAAGGGGTGGGGTGGGTGGGGGAATAAACTAAAAAGTATGCAATAAAAAAAAGAAATAAAACTAAAAATATGAAATGATGCAATGCAGTATGAGATATTGTGCATGGGTGGCTCCTCCCCCAAGCTATGTAAAAGTAGGGCCCCAAACAGACAGATGGGCACAAAATAAATAGGGGAGGCACAAATGGGTAAGGACTACATCAAGCAGAGGCACCACCCTCTGGGGGTGGTGATGGGTCCCTCTACTGTAGACCGGGGGTGGTGGGTGGAGGGTCATGTAGGGTTTTCTAGGACCCTTAGGGCACAAAAACTCTATTCCCGTCCTAAGTCGGACGGAACATAGACATAAAAATTATGCAGCGAAAAAATTATGTTAATCTAATTAACATGCAACCCTAAGGAATCAGACACTCTTAGCCAGGATCTCTGCCAACTCGGAGTGGATCTGACCACCCCAAGAGGGATCTAACTACTGCGAATAATTAAACGAAATCTTAAACACATATCTGGAATCTCAACCCTGGGGCAGGCGAGATGTTCCGCACCGTCTTCCGAGCCGCTCCCCGTCTCACACCGAGCCACTCCTTGAACCGCTTCCCGAACCGCTCCTCGAACTACTCCGCATCCCAATGCGATCTATCCTCGTGTCGCCGAGCCAACCACGCGCGAAAGAAAGTTTCACGCGAGTGAATCCTTCGCCAAGATTTCGGATCTGAATAAGAACTCCTTTGCGGCTTTGCCAGAGCCCTCAGGAGTAAGGCAGAAATATAGGAAGAAGAAGAATATAAATTTAAGCATAGATCCGATCGTGCTCCAACATTTACGGGAGTCGCTCAGATCTGGAGCTTGGAATGACTTTTGAGGAGGGGAGAAGACCCCTATTTATATAGGCGGCTGACTGCTCCTATTTACTCAAAATCTGATGTGGGACTAAAGTTGGAGTTAATTAAATCAAGTTAGTTTGCCTTTCACAAAGGGCAAACTTCCGTGAATTTTAACTCCCTCACCGTTGAGCTTCATAATTGATACAACCTATCAATTCGCAGGGTGTTCAACGGTGAATGCATAGGAAAAAACGGCGAGTCAATCGGAGTCCGTTTGACCCTCCAATTGATCGCCCAAAGTTTAGCATACGGCTTGATTTTCGTCCAAAATCAGCCGTCGCAAAACAGCTCTCTGCCTAGGTTTCTGCACCAAGCTGTGGGGCCCAGAATGTGGGCCCCACTGCCCAAAAAGAGCTGACTGGGCACCTGACCCAGACCTGGGTGCAGGTGCCCAGGCGCCTGGCGCCTGGCGCCTGGCGGGTGCCCGGGCCCAGGGCGGCTGGGCTCCCTGGCGCCCAGGGCTCCTGGGCCCTGGCGAGCCCAGGGCGCCTGCCCTAGGTACCTGGGCAGGCACCCAGGCACCTGGGCCTGGGCGCGGGGCCAGGCCCAGGGCGCCTGGTGCCTTGGGCGCCTAGGCCCAGGGTAGGGCCTGGGCAGGCCACTGATCCAGACCAGACCAGAATGGTCTGGCCTGTGTCAGTCTGGTTTAGTCTGAACTGACTTGACCCATTGGGCTGTTTTGAGCATAACTTGGGCATCTAGCATCCGATTTGGACGTCGTTCGAAGCTGGGCGTAGACCAGGACATTCCCGTCTTACCCGTGAGCTTTTCCTTGCATTTCTTATATTAAATATATTCTTAAAAAATTTAAGACACATTTAATCTCTGTTGCATCATATGCAAATTAGTCCATATCTAGGCTTAAATTTTCATTTGCATCAAATACAAATGATCTGAGGGCATATCCCTCTACATATCCCACTTGCACTCAGGATCATTTGTCCTGAATGTAGGAGATAATTGCAAACATCTTTTGCAATATTTTATCCCTTGCATCAAATGCACTTTCTCCCTAATCGTTTCTACCTATTACTAGACGAAAATCGCACTCTGTGTGAGACCCTACAATCTGACCCTTACAACAGGTTGGGCTTGAAGCCCTATACGGCAGTGACCACGAGCAGTGGTTGCCGTCCCTGCTTCAGGAATCATCATTATGTGGTTGACTCATTGACATGAGTATTGTCGGGACCACCCTGACTGTTTCCGTGATGAATTCTGCAATTTTAGTCTTTTCGTCTAAACTATGTCGTGTAGATCAAGTCTAGGGTACGGTCAAACTGTCAACCCCAATAACTTGACTCCGGTTAGTTTCTATCGATCTTTAGTCAACTAATATTGGACTTCTTCCAACATACTCTGATCAGAGATTTTACTAAAGACCGAACTAACTCTACGACACTAACTCCCATTGACCGGGAGAGACGAATCATCTCTTGGTCATTACTCTCCTCCTACGATTCAAGTGACACCCAATCAAAGACCTTTCGATAGGCCTAGCCTCGAAGCTAGGTTAATGATCTAAGTGGCACCGTTCACGCACATGTTCGTAAAATGACCTCAAGTCAAAAGACCAACTTGCCTATCATCACTAAGAGTTATCATTGACAGATTGGTCAATATAACCATATGATAACTCTTGTGAATCGTTCAGTGAACTCATTCTCTAATGAGCACCTGTGTCTCGTCTTCGACTTCACCAAGTCAAGCGATCATGAGATCATCACTATTGCTAAACGGTGAAGACTAAGACACAATGGTCTATCCGATGTTTTGATATCCTTGTCTCGAAACATCTACGACCACGAATGCTAAAAGACTTATGCTACAGACGGTCAAACATTTCTCCATGATCGAGATACTCATCTCGATACATGCTTGACCTTGCATAAAGTCTCAGGACTTTACCTAAGTTAATGTCTAATGTTAACTACATTATAATATAACTTAAATAAATTATTACCAAACAGCTTACTGTTATATCGAACAAGATGTTTGTGATATTCACACATAGAGATTGATTGCCTCGAAGGTATCTTCTCTCAACATCTCCCACTTGCACTCAGGCCCATTTATCTCGGTATCTAATACCGTTTTTACACATAAGTTTTCTAGACTTCATGTGGTAGAGCCTTCGTGAGTGGATCTGCTAAAACCGTCTACACTATAGACTTAAGGGGTTTTTATGTTCATGTTAGACCAACCATTTGAATCTCATTCAAATAATTCACTTGGTCTTTCGGAATCCATAATATTTTATTTCCTTGGATCTTATCCAGTTCATCGTACCTTATGATAATGATTTTAAATTAGTTGCTGGTCATTTCAAATGGCTCATATCTATTTTTGATAAAGGGTCAAACCTTTTGATTTCTTCGTCAAAATAAATGTTCCATCCCTTTGATGCTTCGCATGTAATTTATACGCTCCCACTGACCTTGAAAACTTTCTAGCTAATTCATATAAGTTGGTTCGTCTAAATCATATTTAGAAAGAACGAACTTATAAGTGAATGTTCCAATTTTCATGGTCAACTTGAGCGTTTACATCGAGTTTGGTCCGAGTAGATCTGTACAGATCTGATGGCAAAACCGGTTTCATCATAATCCGTTTTATAGGAATTAGGATGGAAATCGTTCTCGACCAACATGATTGCACTTCACTATTTTCCTTTCTGCACCAATCTTTCAACTTAAAGATTTACTTGCAGAAAGTGAGTAAACATTTTCCTTGGGCACGTAAACTAAATTCCAAAATTTATTTACGCACACGGACCTATTCTAATTGCATCAAATTTTAAATCGGAGTTACTACTCCGAATTTCATCCTAGAAGTTGACTAAGTCATCATCAATTATGATGTCTAACTCGACTCTTCGTCTCAAGATTCGAGTAATTATACAACTTCCTAATGATCGATTTAATGAATATCTTATTGATAATGTCCTCATAGAACATTATCAAAACTTAGGCATTACGATCTGGGACTTAACCCAGAGGGAGGACTTAACTCAGAGTCACTTGCTATGGATTGCACCAAGTCTAACTTAGTGTGATTCATACCTTTAACACACCGATGTGTTAACAGACTTGACCTGAGAGAAAATCATATTTTCCTTTAATTACGCAAGATTTAATATAGCTAAGTATTTGACCATTCGATCTGATCGAATCAGTTTAAATACTTTAGTCATTTCGTTCATTATTTTATCAGACTTGTGTTTCATCAAGAACACGTGTCTTAATAAAATATACGAATAACTTATTTTGGTTAATCTAGACTCGGGTACATCAGTATGTACGAGACTGAGTTCGACAACTCATTCTCCCACTGTCTTACAGATGGGTTTCGGCCATTGTATCTAAGAGGGTAAAATTCACAAGTGTCCTCAGACTTCATAATACGAGAGGTCAGACCCCTCTTTATGTGACTTGTGAAGATTAGTCTCTTGATACAGCCTAGTCTGTTTTGCCATATAAGTTTGCTACTATCTTGTGTATTTATATATTAACATTTAATATATTATAGTTATCACAAATTACTAACACAAAATATTGCTTCAGAAGCAAGGTGACGACATTCATCAAATTGTGTAAGACGTCTTTTGTATAACAATTATTCTGAAATCGTGACATCAAAATATGTCACATTTTCATTTCCTCCTATTTATGCCTTTACTAATGATAAATATAACTAACTTTCTCAATTGACTTTCCGGAGTGACTTCTTCCTTTTCTAAATAACATTTAGATATTAAATAGCCCAACATAAATGAATAGCTATGCAAGCATCTTATGTATCCAAACGCTTGAGCTTTGCAACCTTAAGTGTAGCTCAACAAGTTGCTTGTCTCAAGATCCGGTTGGGATACATAGCCTTGCATCGCTTATGCACTCGTATTGGACTCAAACAGTTTGATCGAATTCTTAAACTTTGCGGATCAAAATTGTTTGTCCATACAACCTTGAGTGTAGCTCGACAAGTTGTAGGGAGAAACATACTTCAAATATCCTATATGTTCAAGCTACCCCATATAGAGGCGAGTGACATGTAGCATGAATTTATTTGTTGGACCCAGAACTTAATGAAATCATATTTCTTAAGTCTGTTCTTTAGAAGGTCATTTTAATGTCAACGAGAATATAGTTTAATTCTATCAATTAGAATTTAACTTGATATTCAATTAATCAACCTATTTGACCAGTTAACTTATTCCATTAAAATATTACATTTTGATTCCTTCGGTAAACTAGTAGAATTTAACTTATTCCCTAGTTAACTATTCCATTAAAATATTACATTTTGATTCATATGTTCAAATATTAAATATAGGTAGATTGGCTTTTATATATCTATATCCTCCCACTATTTTTACGATCATTTTAAGCCTTAACAATGAACGATTTAATCGAATTAAATTAATAGGTAAGAGATCCAATCACCCTGAGCCTAAACAACCTTGAGTGTAGCTCAACAAGTTGCTTGACTCTGCGATCGGAAGATGACTCTTCATCGATCATATCAGATATGACCCTCTTATCGGTTTTTACCCCTAGCCATTTGTGATCATGAGTGTGCTCATCCAAATCACAATGTCTAGTCTAGTCGGACCCTTGTTTTCGTGTCTAGCCTGACTTGTCCCGGCGCTCGGTGTATTCACGACCTGTCGGTTTGGGTCAGGTCTTAGACTACATCATATGTATTTAAGAAATTGGTTTCTATAAGATTACCATGTCACAGCTTGAGTGTAGCTCAACAATTGTAACACGGGTTCTATAGTTGCCAACCCCTAAAACAAGGAGGGCTACGGCTAATCTTGAAAAAGATCATTAACGTATTTGACTTAGATATAGTCCAGGGTGTCATACAATCATGATTCGCATCATTGCGGTCCAGCGGAACACAGCCAGGGAATTGACTAAGCCAGGATCACTATCCCTTAAAGGGAGATCCAACAAACTTAGCCAAGCACATTGACTGGATCATGGTCCATTGAATGAAGCTTGTCATTTTTATATGCGTGCCATAGACTAAAAGGCTTTTATTAACAACTAATTAATCCTATCAACTAGTTGAATCCTTAAATTCAAAATTTTAGGATTTGTTTAATAACTTTTATTAAATCATTATCAACTATAAGGTTCAGGTGCTATCCTAATCGTTATTAGGATTTTAATAAATTTATTAACATCGCTAAAAGCGAAGTCCTTTAATGAGAATTAATTATAACAATTAGAATTAAAAATTCATTAAAGGGACTACCCTAATCAGGAATTAGGTCTTGAAGTGTTGTTAATGTTTTATTAAAACATAGCATGTCATTAGAATTTATCTCATAAATTTTAACGAGTTCTTTAATGGCTAACCTAAGATGTTGTCTTGTATTATCAAATAAGGGACAATATAACATAGCCATTAACATAAAGTTACACTAATTTTAACGCATAAAAACATGTACAACTATTTAACAATTAAATAGAACAAGTTTAGCATGCATACTTAAATTTAACATTTAAATTTAAAAATGTGATTTTTAAAACATTTTATTTTATCTCATAAAAATAAAAAGCTTGCCTTAAAAAGATCACAAAATTTGCATGCTACTTAAAATATTTATCGCATAAAAATTTTAAACTTTTAAAATCAGTTTTAAAATTATCACATAAATTTAAAACATCATTTTAAAATTTCATGCTTAAAAATTTATCATATAAAATTTTTAGGCATCTAAAATAATTTTAAACTTATCACATAAAGTTTTAAACCTTTTAAAAAACAGTTTTAAAATTATCACATAAATTTTAAAACGTCATTTTAAAAAAAATTTCATGCTTTAATTTTTTATCACATAAAATATTTAAACATCATTTTAAAAAAATTCATGTTTAAAAATTTATCATATAAAAAATTTTAAACATCTAAAATCTAATAAACTTATCGCATAAATTTTTAAAGAAAGCAATCAATTAATTAATCGCAGTCCTAGATCAGCATACAGACATAGCTCTGATACCACTGAAGGGTTTTCTAGGACCCTTAGGGCACAAAAACTCTATTCCCGTCCTAAGTCGGACGGAACATAGACATAAAATTGCAGCGGAAAGATTTGTTAATCTAATTAACATGCAACCCTAAGGAACCAGACCCTCTTAGCCAGGATCTCTGCCAACTCGGGGTGGATCTGACCACCCCAAGAGGGATCTAACTACTGCGAATAATTAAACGAAAGCTTAAACACATACCCGGAATCTCAACCCTGGGGCAGGCGAGATGTTCCGCACCGTCTTCCGAGCCGCTCCCCGTCTCACGCCGAGCCGCTCCTTGAACCGCTCCCCGAACCGCTCCTCGAACCGCTCCGCATCCCGAGGCGATCAATCCTCGTGTCGCCGAGCCAACCACGCGCGGAAGAAAGTTTCACGCGAGTGAAACCTTCGCCAAGATTTCGGATCCGAATCCGAACTCCTTTGCAGCTTTGCTAGAGCCCTCAGGAGTAAGGCAGAAATATAGGGAGATAGAGAATATTAACTTAAGCCTAGATCCGAGCGTGCTCCAACATTTACGGGAGCCGCTCAGATCTGGAGCTTGGGACGACCTTTGAGGAGGGGAGCAGACCCCTATTTATATAGGCGGCTGACTGCTCCCCTTTACTCAAAATCCGATGTGGGACTAATTTAGAGTTAATCAAATTCAATTTAGTTTGCCTTTCACAAAGGCTAAACTTCCGTGAATTTTAACTCCCTCACCGTTGAGCTTCATGATTGATACAACCTGTCAATTCGAAGGGTGTTCAATGATGAACGAATAAGAAAAAACGACGAGTCAATCGGAGTCCGTTTGACCCTCTAATTGATCGCCCAAAGTTCAGCATACGGCTTGATTTTCATCCAAAATCAGCCGTCGCAAAACAGCTCTCTGCCTAGGTTTCTGCACTAAACTGTGGGGCCCAGCATGTGGGCCCCACTACCCAAAAAGGGCTGACTGGGCGCCTGACCCAAACCTGGGCACAGGCGCCCAGGCGCCTGGTGGGCGCCCAGGGCTCCCAGGCGCCCGCCCTGGGTGCCTGGGCAGGCGCCCAGGCGCCTGGGCCTGGGTGCGGGCCCAGGCCCAGGGCGCCTGGTGCCCTGGGCGCCCAGGGCCAGGGCAGGGCCTGGGCAGGCCACTGATCCAGACTAGACCAGAATGGTCTGGCCTGGGTCAGTCCGGTCTAGTCTGAACTGACTTGACCCATTGGCTGTTTTGAGCATAACTTGGGTATCTGCCGTCCGAATTTGGATGTCGTTCGAAGCTGGGCGCAGACCAGGACATTCCCGTCTTACCCATGAGATTTTCCTTGCATTTCTTATATTAAATATAGTCTTAAATAATTTAAGACACATTTAATCTCTTTTGCATCATATGCAAATTAGTCCCTATCTAGGCTTAAATTTTCATTTGCATCAAATACAAATGATCTGAGGGCATATCCCTCTACAGGTCCGGCTGGAACTCATGGGGTGGGCTGGTGGAGAGATCGATGGTGGTGGTGGGTGGCTCAGAAGAGTGTAAAACCAGGGCAGAGAGTGGATATACTGTGACGGAAGACTCAAGAGTGGTCGAAACAGGCTCTGCAGAAGCCTGAGGAAGTGAAGCACTGAGTGGTGCAGAGTGCGTCACAGTGTCCGTCCTGGGAGGTGGTGCTGGTGTAAGGATAACAGTAGGTGGGCCACTGTGATGAAGCATGTAAAAAGTCATCGAAATCCAGCCGTAAGCGGGAAGTCAACTCCTCTAACGCGGCAAGGCGAGCGTCGGAAGAACGAGAGTCGAGTGGAGAGCGAGGAAAGTGTCTACTAGTCACCACCCTCGTGAATCAGCCCTGTGCAACTGATGCATGGTGCCTGGCGTGGAAGGTAGGAGAGGGTGATCTCGAAGGTAGGTCAGAGACAGCTGAAGAAAGAGATGTAGTCGACACATAAGAGTAGACAGACGTCGACACACTCTCGGTAAAAACGGCAGCTGGAGTGGAGGAAGTGGGGCCAGAAAGTGGAATGTGGGGACCTAAAGAGATAGGGACTGATGCTATAAGGTCCGAAAGAGGTGGGAGGGTGGGTGCAGGATCGTGGACGGGAGAGTCAAGTTCTATGTGTGCGTCAGCAAAAGGAATATCGGTGCCCTCCGACAATGATACAGTGGTAGAAGAAATCTGAGTCTCGGGGCAAGAGGTGAAGACAGTCCCCGAGGACTCGACTACGGTGGAGGTGGTGGATACCAAGGCGGTGGAAGAGGTGGAACCAGAGAGTGATGGGTGGTGAGGTGGGACAGGGAGGCCAGCAACTAAAGCAGCTATGTCAGGCTGCTCGAACGCCGGGGGCAGTGGGTCCCGGTCATCCGCTGCTGCCTCGACTGGTGCACTGGGAGGCTCGAGCACATGTATGGCGTGGAGTGGCTCGACTCTGGGAAGTATCCAGTCAATTTGGACGGCTGGAATGTGCGTGAGGTGAGGGGTGGGGAGCATCATGTGAGGAGTGAGGGTGGTGCCTACGAGGTAAAGCCAGTGATGATCACCATAGGGTCGAATGATATGCATATGCTTGAGCACGCCAATGGTTAGGCGTGTCGGACCAAGAGGGCGGTGAAGGTCAGGTGGAATGGGAATGTGAAGCATCTGAGCAAAAATAGTGAAGAAGCCACCGCAGCAAATGTCTATGGAGTGGTAGGTAGTGGCTGTCTGGTAAAGTCGGTGACACATCTAGTGGGCTACGTCAGATAGCATGAAGGGTCACAGAGAGCCGTCCGGGTGAAATCGAAGAAGCCAGGCCATACCCATAAGATGGGTAAGCTCAGGGAGGGACATGGTCCCGACCTCTGGTCTGCAAAAAAGTATGGAAGCTAGGTGCCGCTGAGCATAGCGAAGGCATGGATGCACAATGTAAGATGCCTTCGCCCGGCTAGGGCGATACTGTGGAAGTCCAGAAATACGCTCCCAAAAGGCGCGAGCATCAAAAGAGTCAACGTCAAATGCGGGTGAAAAGGCTAGTCTGGGCTCTGGGACGACAGGGAAGTGAAAATACTCCCGGATCATAGCAAAAGTGACAGTGCAGTCATTATCCAGGATGCGGAAGGTGATACCGTCACATGCCGGGGTGAAAGCAAGGGAGCTGAGGCCCTCTAGTGCTATGTGCGTGTATGTAGGAGCGTATACACCAAGGAAACGGTCGAAACCAATTGCTCGATACAAGTGGTGAACTCCCTGGAGGAGGCCCATGGATCGAAGTGCGGGCACGTCAATGAACACAGTAGGAACGAGACGGCGCTGGGAGAGCCTGAAAAAGCGCTCCCGGTGTGCGGGGTCTCGAAACGTGATACCATATGTCGGGAGACGTGCGGGTATGTCATCCCTGGTGGGTGCGGGGTGTGGAGGTGAAGAGGTAGAGACGGTGGAGGCAGCGGTGGTGGGGATAGGATCTGTGGTGGGGATAATGGCGGACGTGACAGGTGTGGTGGTGGTGGGGATAGTGGTGGTCGGAGCTGTGGTAGACGGTGTGGTAGTGGTAGTGGCGGAAGTGGTGGCAAGGCGGGCATGACGCGGGGGTTGGGAAGAGGAGGCGCCAGACGACGGCTGACCTGCAAAGGACGAGGTGCATTAGCCCATGGCAAGAAATTATTTCCCAAAATAAATGTATCCCAGAGATAATCGTCAATATAAGATGGAAAAATAATAAAAGGGTGACGAATACTCCCTGAGAATGGCTCGCTATCCTCTGTACTAGCGACGACCAAATCCTCGCTGTCCATGAGAAGTGGCTCTCCAGGTGGTGACACACCGCAGCATACCTCAAGGGAAGTAGATCATGTGTCCTGCGAGAGATATGGTATGTCAAATATATACGAGTCTAAAGAAATAGGAAGTGAAAAGCGAGACTCAAAAGTGGAGTGAGAGTGAGTATGAAAATCTCCCTGAATAGGGGCATTATGCTCAAGTAGATGCTCAGCCGCAGAAGAAGTGGAGAGCGACGGTAAAGGTAGATGTGACTCGGGCTCCATGGAGTGGACCATCGTATCCAAGCCCTCATGCACGTCCTCCTCGATGATATGCTCATACTCCACCATCTGCCCGATGTCCTGAATGACATCCTCATGGTTGACCACCGACAAAGGAGGAAGCTGTGACAGAGATGGCTGTGAAGGTGGATGTGGAGCGGACCCCTCGTATGTGGTCATCATGTCCTCGTCCTCACGCACATCCTCCTCGCCCTTATGCATAAGCTCTGTAAACTCCTCGGTCCTCTCATAGGACTCATGTGGGGTATCTAAATCAAGACAAGAAGTCGCTCCCACAGATCCTAGAGAAATCTCCCCATCCTCACTATCATCATCAAAAAATGCTTCGTCATCCAAGTGGTAGTGATGGAAAAATGGAGGATAGGCATGAGATGTGTCTATGGTAGCCGACGACATGGTAGTCTCAACCATGAAAGTAGGTATATCCTCTCCTTGGTGTAGGCTCGATGTTTGGTACCATCAAGTTTCGTAATGTTTGGCCTTGGTTAAACATGGCACTTTCAAGGAGAGACACGAGGTTTGATTCTTCTTGTGTTGGTGGAGGGATATAAGGTTGAGAAAATGGATGGGAGGTGTTTGGGCTAAGGTTGTGGGAAAATGTTTGGCCTTGGTGTAGGGGGAGGCTCTCGAGCGTAAATGGGCAATCATAGTACACATGCCCCGCCATCCCACAAGTCTCACAAACCACAACCGAATAAGGATTGTATCCTCCCATCTGAGCATCGAAATTTGATCTCCACATGGTTACACCAAAGATACCTGTACAACAAAATAAGAAAACTAGAGAGGAGCGTCAATAGTACAAGAGAATAACAAAAAGATAATATAATGGTGGGGGAAAAATTTCTTGGTCATTGAATATTTTTTTATAAAAAAAAGAATAAGAATTTTTTTTTGTGTTTTTATGCGTAGTCTAACGAACCCAAGCTAAGCTAATATCAAACCGAACGCCTCCCCGGCAACGGTGCCAAAAACTTGACCGGTGCCCCGTTTACGGTATGGGCGCGGTGTCGTTTTACCGCAAGTGCACGGTTAGTGTAGGGTGCGGGTTTATCGAACTCAGGGAGGTGGATGGCTTGAATGGCTACTAGCCTCGCCTAGGTTGTGTGCTAGCTACATTGATGATATGGGTGGAAGTGTAGAAATAAAAGAAAGAAATGAAAAAGACACGAAATGAATCCCCGCTAACACGGGCTAGAGCACTCATGACACTTGGCATTTGGCTTGACCCAGGGTGAGACATTGCCCCAAAAGGTGGTACTTAGCGTCCATGGCCCGATATTCCGGTCGGTGCCAAGTACGCTAGGCCTACCCGGTTCTGGACGGTGGGCATTCCCATGTCCATTAACACCTTCCGCAACCGGGAGCATTAAGGACACAATGATAACTCCCAACACTTCGTCCATGACGTTCCCACGCGCGAGGACTCAATGTCTACACTAGGGGCGTGAGCTATGGCTAGGGAGTCAACCGCCAAGTTTATTCCCCCTTGGCCCGACGGTCAGAGGCGGTCTTTCTCCCGCCAATGACAATGAAACACACCCGCGTAACCCTAATGGCCAAATAGGTCGAATATGATTTCTAGCAATACATCGAAGCGGATTTGGACTGGTCAAGACACCGGACCCCAATCCCCAACACAACTAGAGTGTTGCCGTACGAATTGGACTCAGATTGCTAGAAATTCACATTGACACATTTCATCGAACACATGCCATGCAACCAAGCCAAATGTAAATTTCCAAGCATCAATCCTACCCTAACCCGTATTAGGGTTTATCAAACACTACTCGATGGTGAAGAACATGATAGAAAGAAATAATAATGACAAACAAACATTCACCATCAAGCAACACAGAAAATAACACAATACAATAGAAAATGAGAGAAGAAAATACTTAGCTTGCAATTGAGTCTTCCATCCATTACAAGATTTATTACAATAGAAAACCTAATCTAACCTAATCTAAACTCCCAAGAAAGGGGAGGAAACGTTGCTGAAAAAATGGGGGAAGAATTCCCTCAAATCGTGCTCCAACTTCCCTTTATAAGCCCCCCTCAAAACCCAACCGGTTCGGGTCCAAAACCCACTCAAATTTGCGAAAACAGGCCCACCCGATCGGGTGGAAGTTCACCCGATCGGGTGGAATAAACAGAGAGCACAGAAACGCAGAAAAAGATCTCACCCGGTCGGGTGGAAACTCACCCGATCGGGTGAAATGAAAATTCAGACTGCTGCCAATTTCAGCACACAGATGCGCTCCAAAAATTCTAGAATCAGATTTGGGCATGCGACCTATCATTGGAAAGCTAAAGACGATGCCGACGCTAGAAAAATAAGAGATCACCCAAAATCCCTCTGGAATGATAGAAGATATTCAATGAGTGTACCAGAAGCGTGCAAAAGCGGAAGAAAAGGCCACCCGATCGGTTGAAACATCAACCGATCGGGTGAGCCGCTTGTTGCTTTGGCCGTCGGGCTTTGGGAGCTTCAACCGGTCGCTGAGGAGAACGGGTGGCGTGACCGGGTCGTCGTTTGGGAAACTTCAGCTTCAGATGAACCGATCGGGTGAGATATCACCCGATCGGTTGGAATTAAGCTCCAAATTCCCGAGAACTCTATTGGGATGAACCGGTCGACGAACCGGTTGGTTGACTTTGCACTTCGCTCCAGCTTCAGTCCGGGTCGTGCAGCATGCATCACCCGATCGGTTGGCTGTGTCCAACCGATCGGGTGGGGGCTGAAAAGTGGCAATCTTGGTCGTTTGACCCCCTGGATCGCGCGTGACTCCTCCCGTTGCTCCGGGGACTCATGATATCGTCGTTTTATGTCCCCTACGCCAGCAAATTCCTGCAAAATATGAAAAACACGGAAAGTGAAAGAAAACAAGAAAACACGAGAAAACGAATACAAGACGTCGGTAAATAACGGAAAAACACGGAAGAAAACATGCGCAAATATATGAAATATAAACGCACGTCAACGGCCTCTTCCCGCGAACGGGGGGTGTGGTGGCACCGCGTGTGTGAACCATCGTGTCGCATGCAGTATGATGATACGGTATGAAAAATAGAGAAGGGAACGAGTGTACCGTATGCGCAATGGATGCGAACGATGCGAGTGCACGAAAGATCCCCCAAGCTAGTCCTCCCAGCTGCTACTGACGTAAGCGGAGAGTACCTACAATTCGAAACGATCAAAACGTTAAATAATCGAGTAAAAATGGGTGATACGCAGATAGGAGGTGACTTGGACCGAGCAGAAATACTGCTCGGTCTGAGATGTGCTACTTGGTCTGGGGATGTGTCCTAGCACCGTAGTGCTCAGTCTGTGCCCTATGGCACAGATTTGGGGGGGGGGGGCGAACGGCGGTCACTGTAGAGAGAGAGGGTGGGGGGCGAACAGTGGGTGGGTGGGGGCTTTTAGGATGCAGGTGTGGGGATTTGTGGGGAAGGTGGTCGGCGGCACCGTCGGCGGCGGTGGTGCCGTCGACGGTGCTGTCGACGAAATTGGGCGAATGGGGGAGGGGGGGTTTAGGGAGATCTGAGGGGGGAGGGAGAGGGGGCAGTCGGTGAGGGGGGGGCGGGTTGTGGGGGGGTCAGCTGTGCCGTCGACGGCGGTGGCATCGTCGACGACGGGTTCGACTGTGCGGGGCGAAGGGGGGGTGAAGAGAGGGGAGGGGGCGTAGAGATAGAGAGAGAAAGGGGGAGATCGGGAGGAAAAAGCTGACCAGAGTAGGGCGGCGCTGAAGGCGGCGCCGGCGGCGTTTCGGGTGGAGACGACGGAGGGAGGGGCGTTGAACGAGTAGGGGGGGTTAGGGAGCTCGGGGAAGGGAGATAAAAATTTTAGGTTAAATTTTTTTTAACTGCGGTAATAAACAGTCGGGTTTCTGGTTTGGAATTAAAGGCCCGACCCGACTCGGTCCGAGCAGCTAAGCTGCTCGCCCGGGTCAATGAAAAATTTTGATGCGAAATACTCCCTTGTCTGCTCGACCGAGTAGTGTGATGCTCGGTCCGCGTTGAATCCTACTCGGGTCGTGCCAGTAATATTCTGTCCGGATTGGCAGAGTGACATTTTCTCCCCAAATTTCAAAGCCTATACGACTCGACCGAGCAATAGGTCGCTCTGTCCGTGTCGTATCTTACTCGGGCCGAGCCAATAATATTCTGTCCGGGTTGGCAGAGTGACGTTTTCTCCCCAAATTTCAAAGCCTGTATGACTTGACTGAGCAGATGGTTGCTCGGTCCGCGTCAATTTCTACTTGGACCGAGCATGATGTTGCTCGGGCTGTGCAGAAACTGCACCCTCTCGTTCAAATTTCTGTGTTTGCTTCGCTCGACCGAGCAGTGAAGCTGCTCGATCGAGTCTCCTGTGTCTCCTCTCCCTCTTCTTTTTCTTTTATTTTCTCCTCAAATCTTTGAATCTGATGTTATCCTCCGGCTTCCTTCCGTTTATAATGTCGATACGCATATCCCCAATTGTCCGTCCTACACAAAATACGAACTCATCAATTTTTTTGTTATTTTTGTTGTTTTGTCTAAAAAAACACGAAATAAAAACAAAAATTAAGGAAAAGAAAATCCAATGTCTAAGAAATTGGGTTGCCTCTCAATAAGCGCTCGTTTTCAGTCGTGAGCTCGACTCCCTCAAATATATCAATGCTCATTTGGTGCGCGCGGTGGTCGCGCGTCAATATTTGGGGTGGTGCAAACCGGCGGCGTCTGATTTCCACCTACTTCAATATTCTCCTCCACATAAGATATGGTCTCTGGTCCTTGATGTACGCGGCGATCGCTTTGTTGTAGGTCGGGTCGCCGTCGTCATCGATGCTCATCTTCATTGGGTCCTTCATAACCCCCTCGGAAGTAAAATCTTCAATTGCTTCTTCTTCAAGAAGCTCCAGATAACTAGCCCCTTCTACATGGGCTCGCTCCCTCATCGGCTTTTGTAGCCAGAACTCAGCTTTAATATCCCCCATGTTAAGGGAGAGGGTCCCTTCTCGGACGTATATCAGAACACCGGCCGTCGCCATGAAGGGGCGGCCGAGAATGAGTTGGGAGCTCCCTCCCTCAGGCATGTCCATGATGATGAAGTCGACTGGGACACATATTCCTGGAGGTATTTGGAGGATGACGTCCCTCGCTATTCCCACCGGGTAAGTGATAGAATGATCAGCGACCTGGATGGACATGCTCGTCGGTTCTAGCTCACTTCCCGTCTGAAGTCTCCTGAAGATGGAGAGGGGCATCAGACTGATGCTAGCCCCCAAGTCAATTAATGCTCTGCTGATTGGCATCCCCTGATGGAACATGGCACGGTAAAGCTCCCCGGATCCGGCAACTTCCGAGCGAGATGATTTTTAATGACGGAGGTGGAATCCTCCAATAGCTTGATTTCTTCAAACTTCCTCTTTCCCGTGATGAGATCCTTCGAAAATTTGGCGTAGGTCGGGATCTCGGTGATGGCATCTATAAACGGGATGTTCAGTTGAATTCCCTGTAGTAACTCCATGAACTTGGAGTACTTCTTCTCCATCTTAGCTAGGGCTAGTCTCTGTGGACATGGAGGGGGAGGTCGGGATACTTTGCTCATGGATGCATCGACGAGAGGCAACGTCATAGTAGGTATGACGGGAGGGACATCAGCTTTCTCTTCAATAATGGCAGGACCTTCAGTGGCCTCTGCTCTATCGCCATCATCGACAGCCTCTTCAATGGTGATCTTCTCCTTATTAAGCACCGGGACCATGACGGGGTCAGTCACCCGTCCTCCACATGTGGTCACTGAAACCACGGCGTTGGCTTGAGCTCTCGGGTTAGTCTCCGGCTGGGAGGGCAATCTTCCCTGATTCTTCAGAAGCTGTGACATTTGCCCCCGTAGTTCATCGAGCAAAGAATTTATATTCTTGAATTGGTTCGATGTATCCTGATTAAAGCGGATTTGATCGCTCATGAAGGTCTCCAGCGTGGCTTCGAGATTAGACCTAGGTGGAGCCGGCGCATAATTCTGCTGAGGTGGCCGGTTGAACTGATATCCCAGTGGCCTGTAAGGCCCAGCTGACCTAAATCTGTCCTGCTACTGGCTTTCCTACTGATAAGGAGGAGGTGGTGGTCAGGTGGTCTCTGAAATTGCAGAGGTTGCAACCCTCTACTTGGGTTTTCGTAGGAAAACCCCGGGTGATTCCTGGCAGCTGGATGCTGCCACTGATTCTGTCCCTCTCCTTGGACGTACTGTACGGTCTCAGATGTCTCTGCACCATCATAGTGTGTTTCACTAGGGATATATCCCTGATCTACATACTCCTTCCCGGGATGATAAGAGGTGCTGGGTGCTGCTGGGATGGAGTCTAGACGCTGCTCGATGCGGATCACTTGCTTGCACAAGGTCTCGATGTGAGAATCCAAGTGACTAGCGACCTTAACCTCAGGAGTCCGGGTCACATCGGTCCGTTCATCGTTCCACTACTGGGTGTTTTCCGCCATGTACTCCAACAAATCTATAGCCTCCTCGGGAGACTTATCAAGTAAGGCGCCCTGTGCCGCAGCATCGATAATCATCTTGGTGCTAGGCTGGAGCCGATTGTAGAAGCTTTGCACCAAATCCCAGTGCTCGATTCCATGGTGAGGGCACTGATGTTGGAGGTCCTTGAACCTCTCCCAAGCGTCATAAAGTGACTCCTGTGGGAGCTGCTTGAAGTTAGAAATGCCCCCACGGATCCGAACCGTCTTTGATGGTGGATAAAACTTATCCACAAATGCAAGAGCCAGCTTTTCCCAGGTGGTGAAATGGTTGGGAGGGTGGGCCCCTGACGTGCGTTTATATTTAATATATTTGCGCATGTTTTCTTCCGTGTTTCTCCGTATTTTCTGCCGTATTGTATTCGTTTTCTCGTGTTTTCTTGTTTTCTTTCACTTTTCCGTGTTTTTTGTATTTTGCAGGTATTTTCCAGCATTTGGGACATAAAACGATGATATCATGAGTCCCCGGAGCAACGGGAGGAGTCATGCATGATCCAGCGGGTCAAACGACGAAGATCGCATCTTTCAGCCCCTCACCCGACCGGTTGGTCACTTCCAACCGATCGGGTGATACACGCGTGCACCACCCAGACACAGGTTGGAGCGGCCAAGAAGTCACCCGATCGGTTCAGTGACCGGTTCACACGCCCCAATTCTCGGAAATTTGGAGCTGAATTCCAACCGATCGGGTGACATCTCACCCGATCGGTTCATCTGTATCCGCATCGCCTCAAAGATCGAACCGACGGCTCCACCCGCTCTCTTCAGTGACCGGTTGAAGCTCCCGAAGCCCGATGGCCAAAGCAACAAGCGGCTCACCCGATCGGTTGATGTTTCAACCGATCGGGTGGCCTTTTCTTCCGCCTTTGCACCCTGCTGATGCACTCATTGAAGATCTGCTATCATTCCAGAGGGATTTTGGGTGATCTCTTATTTTTCTAGCGTTGGCATCGTCGTTAGCTTTCCAACGATAGGTCGCATGCCCAAATCCGATTTTTCTACATTTTTCTGGAATTTTCGGAGCGCAGCTGTGTGCTGAAATTGGTAGCAGTCTGAATTTTCATTTCACCCGATCGGGTGAGTTATCACCCGACCGGGTGAGATAACTTTCTGTGGATTTGAGCTCTCTGTTTATTCCACCCGATCGGGTGAGTTTCCACCCGATCGGGTGGGCTTGTTTTAACAGTTTTAAGTGGGTTTCGGACCCGAACTGTTAAGGGTTTTGATGGGGGTTTTAAATAAAGTTTTGGGCACGACTTTGAGGGGATGTTCTTCAGTTTTTAAGGCTTTTTGCCCCTTTCTCTTGTGAGATTTAGATTGGTTTAGATTAGGTTTTTTGTTAATAAATCTTGTATTGGATTGAAGGTTCAAACTCAAGATAAGTATTTCTTTCTCTTGTTTTCCATTATTTTGTGTTGTATTTGTTTTGCTTCATGATGGATGTTTGTATGTCTTTTGTGTTGTTTGTTTATATTTTCTTCATCATGGAGTAGTATTGGTGAACCCTAATACGGGTTAGGGTAGGATTGATGCTTGGTTGTTTCATTTGACTTGGTTGCATGGCATGTGTTCGATGAAATGCGTCAATGGGGATTTCTAGTAATCTGTGTCCAATTCGTACGGTAACACACTAGTTGTGTTGGGGGTTGGGGTCCGGTGTCTTGTCCAGTCAAGATCCGCTTCGATGTATTGCTAGAAATCACATTCGACCTATTTGGCCATTAGGGTTACGCGTGGGTGTTTCATTGTCATTGGCGGGAGAAAGACCGCCTCTGACCGTCAGGCCAAGGGGAAATAAACTTAGCGGTTGACTCCCTAGCCATAGCTCACGCCCCTAGCGTTGACATCGAGTCCTCGCGTGTGGGAACGGCTTGGATGAAATGTTGGGAGTTATCATTGTGGCCTTAATGCTCCCGGTTGCGGAAGGTGTTAATGGACAGGTGAATGCCCACCGTCTGGAACCGGGTAGGCCTAGCGTACTAGGCACCGACCGGAATATCGGGCCATGGACGCTAGGTACCACCTTTTGGGGCAATGTCTCACCCTGGGTCAAGTCAAATGCCTAGTGTCATGAATGCTCTAGCCCGTGTTAGCGGGGATTCATTTCTTGTCTTTTATTTATTTCTTTTATTTCCACACTTCCACTCACATTATCCGCATAGCTAGCACACAACCTAGGCGAGGCTAGTAGCCATTCAAGCCATCCACCTCCCTGAGTTTGATAAACCCGCACCCTACACTAACCGTGCACTTGCGGTAAAACGATACCGCGCCCATACCGTAAACGGGCCGCCGGTCAAGTTTTTGGCCCCGTTGCCGGGGACGCGTTCGGTTTGATATTATCTTAGCTTGGGTTCGTTAGACTACGCATAAAAACACACAAAAAAAAATTTCTTTTTCTTTTGAAAAAATAATATATTCAATAACCAAGTAATTTTTCCCCCACTATTATATTATCTTTTTGTTATTCTCTTGTACTATTGACGCTCCTCTTTATTTTTCTTTTTGTTGTTGTCCAGGTATCTTTGGTGTAACCATGTGGAGATCAAATTTTGATGCTCAGATGGGAGGATACAATCCTTATTCGGTTGTGGTTTGTGAGACTTGTGGGATGGCGGGGCATGTGTATTATGATTGCCCATTTACGCTCGAGAGCCTCCCCCTACACCAAGGCCAAACATTTTCCCACAACCTTAGCCCAAACACCTCCCATCCATTTTCTCAACCTTATATCCCTCCACCAACACAAGAAGAATCAAACCTCGTGTCTCTCCTTGAAAGTGCCATGTTTAACCAAGGCCAAACATTACGAAACTTGATGGTACCAATCATCGAGCCTACACCGAGGAGAGGGGATGAAGGAGAGGATATACCTACTTTTATGGTTGAGACTACCATGCCGTCGGCCACCATAGACACATCTCATGTCGATCCCCCATTTTCCCATCACTACCACTTGGATGACGAAGCATTTTTTGATGATGATAGTGAGGATGGGGAGATTTCTCTAGGATCTGTGGGAGAGACTTCTTGTCTTGATTTAGATACCCCATATGAGTCCTATAAGAGGACCGAGGAGTTTACAGAGCTTATGCATAAGGGCGAGGAGGATGTGCCTGAGGACGAGGACACGATGACCACATACCAGGGGTCCGCTCCACATCCACCTCCACAGCCATCTCTATCACAGCTTCCTCCTTGGTCGGTGGTCAACCATGAGGATGTCATTCAGGACATCGGGCAGATGGTGGAGTATGAGAATATCATCGAGGAGGACGTGCATGAGAGCTTGGATACGATGGTCCACTCCATGGAGCCCGAGTCACATCTACCTTTACCGTCGCTCTCCACTTCTTCTGCGGCTGAGCATCTACTTGAGCATAATGCCCCTATTCAGGGAGATTTTCATACTCACTCTCACTCCACTTTTGAGTCTCTCTTTTCACTTCCTATTTCTTTAGACTAGTATATATTTGACATACCATATCTCTCGCAGGACACATGATCTACTTCCCTTGAGGTATGCAGCGGTGTGTCACCACCTGGAGAGCCACTTCTCATGGACGGCGAGGATTTGATCGTCGCTAGCACAGAGGATAGCATACCATTTCCATGGAGTGTTCGCCACATTTCATATATTTTACCATCATTTACCGGCGACTATCTCTGGGATACATTTATTTTGGGAAACAATTTCTTGTCATGGACTAATGCACCTCGTCCTTTGCAGGTCACAGGTGAACACCTATGAGGGATGCTTGGACGTGCATTGCTTGGGTCCATTGGCACACGTGGCACAACGCTTCAGGCGGAGCCACAGAAGGAGCAGTTAGAGCAGCTACCTGCCCCACTTCAGATCTTGGATCCGCCTATGCTCAGGTGAATCCTAATCCAGTAGTGTAAAAATTTACCGCTTTCTAGTTTAGATTTGAATAATCTCGTCTCCTCTCATTAGCGAGGGGGGCGTATCTAGGATTTGCTTTTGCATCATAATAACCCATCATGTCGTGCCCTTCTATCACTTCTACCGCCCACACCCCACATCCTCTTCCGAGGAGAATGAGCACACCGTCTTTCCTGCATTTTGATTTCTTTCTTTTCTTTTCCGATCTTCCCCTTGCATATTTCTGCATCACATTGATCATATCATTTCACTAGCATTGTCATGTTCAGCTTGGGGGAAATCGATTTTTGTGCATGTTTTCGCCTGTCGTTGTCGTGTGTTTGTGTCTTTGAGTCCTTCGTTGCGTTTTATATCTCTTATTTTGTATGTTTCTTTTTCTTTATTTTCCAGTTTCGTTCGTGTGTTTTTCATGTTTTGCACTTTTTGTGTCCGTGCGCACCCCCCATTTTCATTGCCCTCCCGTATTCACTACTATTGCATTTAGGACAATGCAAGTTTCAGCTTGGGGGAGTCGCACTTCGTGCGTCATTTGTCTCTTTTTCTTCGTTATTTGAGTCGTTTTTCTCAGTGTTTTTCTTTTTCTTTTTCTTTTCTTCTTTTTATCTCTTTCTTCTAGAGATGAACCCTATGATGAATTGCCACGAAAATCACTCTCACACCTTGCACGGCTTCGATAATCACATTCACTAACCCTAGGATATCGAGTCCTCTTGCATTTCATGCATCGCGGGTCTACTTAGTTTTTTGTGAGTCGTGCGTCGTGCCTAGCTGTTTGGTGTGCTTCTACTTTGTGATTTTACTTTATATACCTGTCCAAGAATGACCCCCTAGATTATCATGCTTCGATTTGAATATGCGGTATTTATTTCCCCTGTCTGCTTCTGCATGCTATATATATATATATCGTGTACTTCATTTCACATGTGTCGGGATTCCACAATTAAGGACTAGGATAACCCATTTATCCCATGCTCTAATTAGCGAGTAGAGTTTCCTCTGCCCAAGTGTTTAGATTCCAATTTCTTTTTTGTTTTACTTGGTGCAAATCCCCTCGTCGTGTACCGTTCTCCCACTTGGAAGAGTACACATGTGTATAGCCAAAAACCCAAAAACCCAAAAAAAGAGAAAAGAAAAGAAAAACCCAAAAAGAAAAGAAAAGAAAAATTTTGTATAGCCAAAAAGCCAAAAAAACACAAATGCCCAAAACCAAAAAAAAATTCCCGTGTGAATATTTTCCTACTTGCCGAGAATAAAGGGGAGGCGAGAATTTGCACCGAGTGTTCTACTCCACATCATCTCAACCCCGATCGTTTTCGAAAACACTTGGCTTAGGAACTTTTTAGCTATTAACTAGGCTATAGTGTGGTGATTTCCTTAACCCTAGTTGTGGAGTCCCTGACGCATGATATGTTTCTATTCTCTCTCTATTCTCATGCATGCTTGAACTATATATTCACCGCTTTATTCAATTCGAATCGATATTTGGGTCATTTCCTGGATTTGTGTATATCGAGCTTTATCGCACATCGTAGATAGTGACACCGTCTGCTAGCACACGACCACACTCACTCGCACTTCACCACGTGGGCCCACGTCACTTGTTTGTATTCGTATTCCTTGGTTTAGTGATGCGATTTAGCGTTTGCTTGCTTGGTGTGTCGTTTCTGATTTTGTTGGCCCTGACGGGCGATCTAGGATATAGAGTTTTCTTTTTCTCTCTTTCTCTCTATTTTCTCTCTCCGAGCTCCTACTCTCACTCGTCTTCCTCGAGGACGAGGAAGAGTTTAGCTTGGGGGATTTTGATGTGCGTTTAAGTTTCATATATTTGCGCACGTTTTCTTCCGTGTTTCTCCGTATTTTCTGCTGTCTTGTATTCGTTTTCTGGTGTTTTCTTGTTTTCTTTCACTTTTCCGTGTTTTTTGTATTTTGCAGGGATTTTCCAGCATTTGGGACATAAAACGACGATATCATGAGTCCCCGGAGCAACGGGAGGAGTCACGCGTGATCCAGGGGGTCAAACGACGAAGATCGCATCTTTCAGCCCCTCACCCGACCGGTTGGTCACTTCCAACCGATCGGGTGATGCACGCGTGCACCACCCGGACACAGGTTGGAGCGGCCAAGAAGTCACCCGGTCGATTCAGTGACCGGTTCACACGCCCCAATTCTCGGAAATTTGGAGCTGAATTCCAACCGATCGGGTGACATCTCACCCGATCGGTTCATCTGTAGCCGCATCGCCTCAAAGATCGAACCGACGGCTCCACCCGCTCTCTTCAGTGACCGGTTGAAGCTCCCAAATCCCGATGGCCAAAGCAACAAGCGGCTCACCCGATCGGTTGATGTTTCAACCGATCGGGTGGCCTTTTCTTCCGCCTTTGCGCCCTGCTGATGCACTTATTGAAGATCTTCTATCATTCCAGAGGTATTTTGGGTGATCTCTTATTTTTCTAGCATCGGCATCATCGTTAGATTTCCAACGATAGGTCGCATACCCAAATCCGATTTTTCTACATTTTTCTGGAATTTTCAGAGCGCAGCTGTGTGCTGAAATTGGCAGCAGTCTGAATTTTCATTTCACCCGATCGGGTGAGTTATCACCCGACCGGGTGAGATAACTTTCTGCGGATTTGAGCTCTCTGTTTATTCCACCCGATCGGGTGAGTTTCCACCCGATCGGGTGGGCCTGTTTTAACAGTTTTAAGTGGGTTTCGGACCCGAACTGTTAAGGGTTTTGATGGGGGTTTTAAATAAAGTTTTGGGTACGACTTTGAGGGGATGTTCTTCAGTTTTAGGGCTTTTTGCCCCTTTCTCTTGTGAGATTTAGATTAGTTTAGATTAGGTTTTTGGTTAATAAATCTTGTATTGGATTGAAGGTTCAAACTCAAGATAAGTATTTCTTTCTCTTGTTTTCCATTATTTTGTGTTGTATTTGTTTTGCTTCATGATGGATGTTTGTATGTCTTTTGTGTTGTTTGTTTATATTTTCTTCATCATGGAGTAGTATTGGTGAACCCTAAGACGGGTTAGGGTAGGATTGATGCTTGGTTGTTTCATTTGACTTGGTTGCATGGCATGTGTTCGATGAAATGCGTCAATGGGGATTTCTAGTAATCTGGGTCCAATTCGTACGGCAACACACTAGTTGTGTTGGGGGTTAGGGTCCAGTGTCTTGTCCAGTCAAGATCCGCTTCGATGTATTGCTAGAAATCACATTCGACCTATTTGGCCATTAGGGTTACGCGGGGGTGTTTCATTGTCATTGGCGGGAGAAAGACCGCATCTGACCGTCGGGCCAAGGGGGAATAAACTTGGCGGTTGACTCCCTAGCCATAGCTCACGCCCCTAGCGTTGACATCGAGTCCTCGCGCATGGGAACGGCTTGGATGAAATGTTGGGAGTTATCATTGTGGCCTTAATGCTCCCGGTTGCGGAAGGTGTTAATGGACATGGGAATGCCCACCGTCCGGAACCGGGAAGGCCTAGCGTACTAGGCACCGACCGGAATATCGGGCCATGGACGCTAGGTACCACCTTTTGTGGCAATGTCTCACCCTGGGTCAAGTCAAATGCATAGTGTCATGAATGCTCTAGCCCGTGTTAGCGGGGATTCATTTCTTGTCTTTTATTTATTTCTTTTATTTCCACACTTCCACTCACATTATCCACGTAGCTAGCACACAACCTAGGCGAGGCTAGTAGCCATTCAAGCCATCCACCTCCCTGAGTTCGATAAACCCGCACCCTACACTAACCGTGCACTTGCGATAAAACGACACTGCGCCCATACCGTAAACGGGGCGCCGGTCAGCCCCGAGCCAATAGGAGGCTTTATCCCTTAAGGTGAACGGGAAAAGCCGCAGCTTCATAGCATCATCACTGATGTCCTTTGCCTTGAACGTATCACACTTCACCAGGAAGGAGTCAATGTGATGGTTGGGACTTTCATGAGGATGCCCGTGGAAGGGATCCTACTGCATCAGATTAATCAAGCCCGTCTTGAGCTCGAAGCTCACCGCCGTCAGTTGCGGTCTGAGGATGGAGGAGTTGTTCCCAAATGTTGGTTTCATATGGTCCTTGATGGACCCAGTGCGAGGAGGAGGAGGAGGAGGATTTTCTCCCATTTGAGCAGATGGAGATGAACTTCTGCTAGAGGCTCTTAAAGCCCTCACTGTCTTCTCGATCTCAGGATCGAGCAATAACTCTCTAGTAGATCCCTTGTAGCGAGTGATCATGCACCAACAAAGCTCAAAGAAATACCGTCAGTAGCACCGCAATAAATAAAAAGAATAAAAATGATGAAAGGGTGAGAAATGATTGGAATGCTAGCAAACTCCATAAAATAAAAAAAAATTGAGATAGAACACTATTGCCGTCCCCGGCAACGGCGCCAAAAACTTGAAGCACCCGTAACCTACACTTAGATTCCACCTGGCGGTGTCACGATCGCCAGGCATGGTATGGCCCCTAGGCTACAATTTTGGGCTCAATCCACAAGCGGACGGTGTCGAGTTATAGTATATAAGATGTCGAATCCCACAGGGACGGTGATAGTGTCAATTGGTTCTCGGTTTATCTCTAAGTTTTGAAGTGAGATAGCTATCGGGGTAAAAGATTTGTTTGGGGTGATGTTGTTGTAATATTAATAAAAGGGACTAGGGCTTTAGGGATCACCACTAGGATCGTTGGGGGTCGATGTTAGGGTAGGATCCTTGCATTGCATTAGGGCTAGGGAATTAATCCCCCAATTCGTACCACTCTCGTGGGTTAGAATTGCGGGGTATTTCGATGGCTCTTGTTGACGCAATGGCGGTAGCCGTCAACGTAGCGGTATAGTTCGTCGATGGATCCCCTCAAGACGTGAGCCAGGCATGGTTACGTGCCTTGGTTAGATCCAACGATTTCCCTATTCGAATCCCTAGATACCCCTTGAGCACATCAATTCCACAGACCGTGGGCATGATCTCAGTACGGGTTATCTACGGATTCGGTAGGATCTACCGAAATACAACCCTAAGTCCCCAATTCAATGTAGGGATCCAGATATACATTTTCCCCCTAGGGTCCTAGGGCTAACCCATCAACCCTAGAATAAATCTACACACACATCGCAATAGTGACAGACAAAAACATCAATTCCAAGAAAGAAAACATTATAGCAATTAAACGATTAGGGCTAAAAGACTTACAGCGAGAATTCAATTGAAATTTCAGATCCAGAAATAATTTCAGATTCCAAACAAGAGCAATCCAGAACAAACGCAATAATCTCTTAGTATTCGATTCAAAAATCTCCTTACAACAACTAGTCTAAGAATCCCGATCAAAAATCGCCCAGCTCCCCCTTCAAAAATCTTCTCCCATTCCTAATCAAAGTTCGCCCCCTTCAGTCCCCGTACAGCTCCTCGCTTCAGTCGCCAGAAATCACGCGCATCGCGGTCTTTCAAAAACATTCCAAAAATAGCCTTTGGGTTACCGACCGAGTAAGTGACTCGGTCGAGCAACAGCTGCTCGTTCGGTCGTTCGGGCCGAGCAGAGAACCTGCTGGACCGAGCACTACAAAAATCTTTGAAGACGTTGCTCAGCCTACCCGGACCGAGTAAGCTCTACTCGGTCCGAGTAGGTGTTGACTCGGTGGGCTGCTCGAGCCGTGTCATGGCTTGCTTCGGCTTCGAGAAATTGAGGCTACTCGACCGAGCAGGTGAGCTGCTCGGTCCGAGTCAGCCCGTATCAGCTCTCTCCTCAAATTGTCGTTACTCGGTCGAGCAGCTGAGCTACTCGGACCGAGTATTTTCTGGGAAAATCAGCAGAGGTCTCCTGGGGGCTCTCTCTCTCTCTCTCTCTCTGCTCTCTCTCTTCTCCTCCAATGGCTCCAGAAGTGTGGCGCCAATGAGCTCACGAACACGTCGGATGTGTCCATACCCAAGTGGGGTCCCAAATCGCTCCAAAATCCCTGAAAACTGATAAAACACTACGAAACTCGAAAATATCGTCAGAAATGCAATATCGTAGTAAAATGAGAGATTTGGATGCGAAAATGGCATGAGATGCAATGGAATAATGATATGAAAATAGTATAAAATATGGACACATCACTCGGTTAGCTGGCAGATTGGGTCGAGAAGGGGGAAGCTGCTTGTTTGAAAATTCTGACCGAGCAATAGTGCTCGATCAGCCGGGGGTGGCATCGAGAATAGGCGGGGTGCTCGATCGAGCACTGTGGGTGCTCGATCAAGCAGGGGAAGCAGCCTAGGGCACCAACAGTGGGAGGATGGGGGGTTTTTGTGATGCAATGTGAGAGGGGGACGGCGGAGGGGGATGGGCAGGGGGCGGGGTTTTGTGGTGGCTGGTTGGGCGGCGCCGTCGACGGTGCCGTCGATTAGAGGGGGGACGGCGGGGGAGAGAGAGGCAGAGAGATAGAGAGAGACAGAGAGAGGTAAAGAAAGTGGGGGAGGGGACTGACCGGAGGAGGGTGGCAGACGGGCGGCGCTGGTGGCGGAGCGGGCGAAGGACGTCGACAATTTGGGGGGGGTCGAGTAGGGAGTGAGGGAGAGTGCTCGGGTAGATTAGGTGAGGGTAAAAATTTTTAGAGCTCATGTAATTTTTTCAGAGAGCTTAGGGTTAAAGTAGAAAGGAGTTGGGTTAAAAACCCAACTCGTTTGGGGAGTGGGGCCCAAGAATGGGATAGATCGACTGGGTCGAGCAGCGAGGCTGCTCGGCCCGGTCAGACACGAAAATTAAAAAGTTTAAGAGACTTCCTCATATGCTCGACCGAGCAGTATAATGCTCGGTTGATCGGATTGCTACTCGAGCCGAGTAGGACTGCTCAGGCCGTGTAGGCAGTGCGTCGTTTTCTCCTCAATTCCAAAAGCCTGTCATACTCGACTGAGCAGTAGGCTGCTCAGTCTGCGTCGCTGTCTGCTCGGACCGAGCCAATGCTGCTCAGGCCGTGCAGGTAGAACGCTGTTTTGCTCCTCCTTTTGTTATTGCGCTGCTCGATCGAGTAGTGTAGCTGCTCGGTCGAGTCACCTGTGTCTCCTTTTTGCTCCTTTTTCCTTCGTTTTCTCTTCAAATCGGTTGCTCTCCTCCAACTTCCTTCAGTTTAAAATGTCGATCTGCATGCCCCCTCATGTCCGACATGTAAAAAGGATGGATTCATCAAATTTTTGTGGTTTTATAATTTTACGTTTTTATTTGATTTTCTAAAATAGGTGAAATAAAAAAAATTGAAAAAGATAATGCAAGGTACAAGAAATTGGGTTGCCTCCTAATAAGCGCTCGTTTTTAGTCATGATCTCGACTCCCTTTAATTTATCAGTTGTCGTTTGGTGCGTGTGGAGGTCGCACATCGTTCTTTTCAATGGTGCAATCCGGTGGCACTTGGTATCTGCCTACTTCAAGCTTCTCCCTCGAGTAACCTATGGCCTCCGGTTCTTTATGTTTTGGGGAATGATTTAGAAGTTTCTTATCCAACACTCAGATGTAGGCGGCGACCGCTTTGTGGTAGGTTGGGTCGTCGTTATCGTCAATTCCTGTTTTCACTGGGTCCTTCATGACCCCCTCAAAAGCGAAATCTCCAATAGTCTCATTTTCCAGGAGCACCAAGTAGCTAGCTCCTTCATCATGGGCATGTTCCCTCATCAGCTTCTGCAATCAGAATTCAGCTTCGATGTTCCCTAAATTCCACGAGAGAGTCCCTTCTCGGACATCAATCAAAACACCGGCCGTCGCCAGAAGGGGCGACCGAGTATAAGCTGGGAGCTCCCTCCCTCGGGCATATTCATGATGACGAAGTCAACGGGAACATATAACCCGGGAGGTATCTGAAGAATGATATCCCTGGCTATGCCCACCGGTAAGTGATCGAATGGTCTGCAAGTTGGATGGACATATTTGTCGGCTCTAGTTCGCTTCCAGTCTGCAATCTCCTGAAAATAGAAAGGGACATTAAACTGATGCTAGCCCCCAGATCAATCAAAGCCCGGCTGATGGGCATCCCTCTGATGGAGCATGGCATGGTGAAGCTCCCCGGATCTGGCAGCTTCCAGGGGAGGTTATTCTTTATAACTGAGGTGGAGTCCTCAAGGAGCTTTATCTCTTCAGGCTTTCTCTTTCCCGTGATCAGATCCTTCAAAAATTTGGCATAGATTGGGATCTCCATGATAGCGTCCATGAACGGGATGTTCAACTGGATTCCCATCAGCAACTCCGTGAACTTGGAGTATTTCTTCTCCATCTTGGCCTGGGAAATCCCCCTTTCGATAGACAGGTGGCTTAACAGAAGAATTCCGTACGGGTACAACTCTTATTTGAACGAAGTGCAAAAAATGCGCCAACCTCTGTGGGTATAGAGGGGAAGGTCGGCTAGCTTTTTCCTTAGCAGCATCAACAGGAGGCGACGTAGCAGTAGGTGTGATGGATGGCGGGTCTGCCCTCTCCTTAATATTTATAGGCTCTTCAGTAGCCTCTTCTCTATCACCGTCAACAACGGCTTCTTCATCAGTAACTCTCTCCTTGTTCAACACTAGGATCATGACGGGGTCAGTCACCCGTCCACCACGTATGGTAACAGAAACCACAGCATTAGCTTGGGCCCTTGGGTCTGTCTCTGGTTGCGAGGGTAACCTGCCCTGGTTCTTTAAGAGCTGGGACATCTGGCCCCTCAGTTCATCTAGTGTAGTATTTATGCTCTTGAACTGGGTGGAAGTGTCCTGGTTGAACCGGGCCTAACCACTCATAAAGGTCTCCAATGTGGCCTCCAGATTTGACCGAGGCGGGGTTGGCGCATAGCCCTGCTGAGGCGGCCGGTTGAATTGATAGCCTGGCAGGCAATAAGGCCCAACTGGCCTAAATTCGCTCTGTTGCTGGCTCTGCTACTGCCCATGTTGTTGCTGAGGAGGGGGTGGTGGTCTCTGAAATTGCAGAGGTTACAGCCCTCCACTTGGATTCCGATAAGAGAATCCCGATGATTCCGAGCAGCCGGATGTTTCCATTGATTTCGCCCCTCTCCTTGGATGTACTGCACAGACTCTGATAAATCGACATCATCGTAGTGTGGTTCACCAGGAATGTAGCCCTGATCTACATAATCCTCTGCATGATGATAGGTAGATGAGCTGGTGGATGCAGGGATGGAATCCAGGCGTTGTTCAATCCTGGCCACTTGTTTGCATAAGGTCTCGATGTGAGAGTCCAAATGGCTAGCAGCTTTGACCTCGGGGGTCCGGGTCACAATGGTTCTTTCTTCACTCCATTGCGGATTGTTGCCGCCATATGCTCCAGCAAGTCTATAGCTTCCTCAGGAAACTTGTCAAGTAAGGCGCCTTGCGCTGCAGCATCTATAATCATCTTAGTACTGGACTGCAACCTGATGTAAATACTTTGCAGCAAATCCCAAGGCTGGATCCTGTGGTGAGGACATTGATGTTGGAGGTCCTTGAACCTCTCACATGCCTCATAAAGGGATTCTTGTCGGAGCTGCTTGATGTTTGAAATTGCTCCTCGGATTCGCACCGTCTTCGAGGGTGGATAAAATTTATCCACGAAGGCAAGTGCCAGCTTCTCCCATGTGGTGAAATGATTGGGAGGATGGGTCTGTAATCAGTACGAGGCTTTATCCCTCAGAGTGAATGGGAAAAGCCGCGGCTTAATAGCATCATCACTCACATCCTTCGCCTTGAAAGTGTCATACTTTGCAAGAAAGGTATCGATGTGGTGGTTGGGGTTTTTATGAGGATGCCCATAAAAGGGATCCTGCTGCAGCAAATTAATGAGCCCCGTTTTCAGCTCGAAGCTCGCCACCGCCAGTTGCGGTCTAAGAATAGAGGAGTTGTTTCCAAACGTCGGCTTCATATGGTCCCTGATGGACCCGGTGCGAGGAGGAGGAGGAGTATTGTTGTCTGCCATCTGGGCAGAGGGAGATGGAATTTATGCTAGAGGCCCTCAAAGCCCTTGTTGTTTTCTCGATCTTGGGATCGAATAACAATTCTCTAGTAGATTTCCCGAAACGAGTGTTCATGCACCAAAACAACTAGACAAATACCATTAGTAGCACTGTAATAAATAAAAGAATAAAAATGATGGAAAGATAAGAAATGGTTAGAGTTGCTAGCAAACTTCTAAAAATAAAAATAAGCTGAGATAACACTATTGCCGTCCCCGGCAACGGCGCCAAAAACTTGACGCAGCCGAAACCTACTCCTAGATTCCACCAGGCGGTGTCACGATCGCCAGGCGTGGTACGGCCCCTAGGTGTCAATTTCGGGCTCAATCCGCAAGCGGACAGTGTCAAGTTGTAGTATAACAGATATCAAATCCCACAGGGACGGTGATAGTGTATTTGGATTCTCAGTTTACTTCTATATCTCGAAGTGAGATAGCTACCGGGTTGAGAGAATTGGTTGTTGTGTTGATGTTGTTTTAATAATAAAAGGACTAGGGCGTTAGGGATCACCGCTAGGATCATCGGGGATCGACATTGGAATAGAGTCCTTACATTGCATTAGGGTTAGGGGATTAATCTCCCAATTCATACCACTCTCGTGGGTTAGAATTGCGAGGTATTTTGGTGGCTCTCGTTGACGTAATAGCGGTAGCCGTCAACGTAGCGATATAGTTCGTCGGGGGATCCCCTCATGGCACGAGCCGGGCATGGTCATGAGCATTGGTTGGATCCATCGATTTCCCTATTCGAATTCCAAAGATACCCCTTAAGCACATCAATTCCACAGACCGTGGGCATGATCTCATTACGGGTTATCTAGGGATTCGGTAGGATCGACCGAAATACTCCCCTAAATTCCTAATTCAATATAGGGATCCAGATCCACATCTTCCCCCTAGGATCTTAGGGCTAACCCATCAACCCTAGAAAAGACTACTCACTCATGATGATGCTAACGGATAAAAATACAATTTTTTAGAGAGAAAGCATCGTAGCAATTTAATAGAATGAAGATTAAAAGCGTACAACGAGAGATGAAGGAAATAGACGAGCAATAGATCCAAAGAAGAATAAAAATTCCCAAACGCAATAGCAAAACAATCTCCACTAGAAATTCGATCCTAACAATCCTCAGAAGTTTAGTCTAAAACCTAACAAAAATTCTCCCTAATCTCATCTCCAAAAGTATCCAAAGCTCAGAAATGAAAATCGACCCCAATCGAAGTCGCAGCTCTCAGACTTCACACCCCCCAAATCGCGCAATAGACGGCTCCAAAAATACTTCCAAAAATGGCCTCAGCATCGCCGACCGAGTGGGTGACTCGGTCAAGCAGTGCGTTGCTCGGTCAGTTGCTCGAGCCGAGCAGCTGTACTGCTCGACCAAGCACGATAAGAAATCCCAATCCTTCAAAATCTTTACTCTGTCTGTACGGGCCGAGTCAGCTCAGCTCGGTCCGAGCAGAGAGCTGACTCGGTCGCTGAAAAGTTGCTCAGGTCGTGCGCTGGATTGGTCGGGCTTCGGAGTGAAAGGTTGCTCGACCGAGCACTATAAGTTCTCAGTCCGAGCAATCCCCGTATCAGATTCCTCTTCTACATTTGCATCTGCTCGGTCCGGAGCAACTGCTCTGCTCGACTGGGTAGCCTGGAAATTTATCTCCTGAAGCTGTTGAAGCTTTCCTCTCTGCCTGCTCTCTCCTCCACTCCTCCCAAGGCTCCCAAAACATGGCGAACTCCTGTAGAGCTTCACCAACGAGCTAACGGGCATATCGGATGTGTCCATACCCATGTCGGGTCCCAAATTGCTCCAAAATCCCTGAAAACTCATAAAATACTACGAAACTCGAATATAATGTCAGAAAAGCGATATCGTAGGGAAATATATGATTTGGATGCGAAAATGACATGGAATGCGATGTCATGATGATATGAAAAAGGTAGAAAATATGGACACATCAGTGGTCAGGCTGTATGGTCTCACATAGGCTGGGATCTTCGTCCAAGTACCACGAGATAAAAGACACATGCATACGATGCATGAGAAATAAAAAGCCGCAAATTGACTGCGAAGGGGATTTCGGTCATATAAGATGTGACGCGAAAATCGTGCTTTTCTAAAGAGCATATGAAACCCAAAACAGGGTCCGTGCCATGCCTGGATACAGCTACCTTGGCCCAAGCATGGACTCGGGCTAGCCATGCTTATGGCTTAACCCGAGCTTTGGGCTCGGGCTACCAGCCTGAATCCCTCAGACGCTGGCAACCCGATCGGCTGCTTGGGTGCTAACAGCCCTAGCTCTGCTCGGGTAATAGTAGCAGCTCCAGCTACCAGTTTCCTAGCAAAAGCTTGGGCTACTACAGCCCGAGCCATAGCTTGGATTGCACCTGAGCGCGGGCTCAGGTATAGCTCGGGTAATGCTCGGGTGGAACCTGAGGCGGGCTCACAAGGTTTTGGTCGACTTTGATGAAAAATTTGAGGGAACAAATGGTATTGAAAATGAGTGACGTCAGTTTCTATGGGATTTCGATACAAAGCTCTTCGAGATGATATCTCATTTGGCTTCTAGAGTTTACCAAAGAGGGAGACATAATTTCTCAAATCTGAGCCCCACATGGGAAAACACTTGAGTCAAACGGATTTCTCTGAATAGTACCACTTCGGATGTGATACTGATCTAAAGGCTCATCTCACCCGATAAATGGGGTCAATCCCATTCAGGCAAAAGTAACTCAAGCCTTGATCAAGGGAGCTCCTCAAAATTAAGTGATTAGACCTAGATCTAAAGGCGACAAACTTTAGTTCTTCCTCCTTTTCTCTTTACACCTTTTTCAGGTTCAAGCAAAACTAAAGCAAGATCGGATCTGATCCGAAACTTTGGCTAGGATTCCAGTTAAGGTGAAACTTTCTGGGGGCAAGTGTTCTGTTGTCATCCCAAAATTTATACTGCAATCGCACGGTAAGGTTGTACCCCTATATGGGTCGTCCTCAGGGAGGCAGTCGTTGAATACTAGTTTTTCTCAAAGTTGTTAGCTACGCGATCGATAGAGGGTTAAAGGGTGAATAACTATGGAAATAACAATAAAGAAAATCTCTAGGACCTAGGTATTCCCGCCATTGAATTAAAGTTAGGATTGATTATAATTGACCGATTGTTGAATTTATGAGACATGGGAGAGGTTGTCTAACCTAAGGGCATTCTCATATCCCCCACTTCTGTTATGCAATGATAGGATATTCCCGTATGTTATCCATGTCGATCCCCCACTCTCATAATGCTATGATAGGACTAACTAATCCGTGTCGATTCCAACTTCTGTTACGCATCATACGTGTTAGATGCATTACGTCCGACGAATGTCCTCAATCTTCATCCACTCTACTTACATGGATTAGGATTAGGATTTATGTCAGGTGGGCTCTAATCGATGCCTAACTCTCGTCAGTCGCATCGATAGTATGGATTAATGTAGGGATTAAATACCCTATATTAACCCCGACTTTCGTCGTCGACTAATTTAATTACCCACAAGGGAGGAGATCAATTTACATCGATAAAATTCATCCGAACATATTCATCATCGTCAATTATTCAACAATTTATCAACAAATCACCAATCCTTAGCTACATTCCATTGGGGTTCATCCCATGGCCATATATGGGAGACTACTCACAATCCATGGAACAAAACTCAAATAGATTCACAATTAAGATAACCATAGCAACATAGATTATTAGAAACAATCAATCAACCAATCCACAATAGCAAGGAATCAAGAGCATTAATTTCTATGCAATATTCAAAGCTAGATTCAAATAGAAATAAAAGAACAATTAAAATGCAGAAGGAATTAGAGTTTAGTACCCCTGAATATTATCTTAAACCCCTGAAAAACTCTGCAAAAAGTGTCCATTTTCATAGAGGATGAAGACAGATATTTATTCCCCCTAGAAATACCCCAAAAATCCCTAAAAGTACCCTTGGTGGCACCCAAATAGACCTAGGAGGTCCAATTGGACACAACTGCATCGGGGTCGATGCGGTTGTTTCCCAGGAGTGCATAACATTGGGGCTTCTCAGCTATAGCAGTGTGAACGCGTCATTTCAGGGTTAGCTTCTTCAAATCTTCATCGAAACGGTCGTGCGTAGCGACTGTTTGGCTTCAGCAGCACTCGGATTGACGCTGTCGTGTTGATCTCAAAAAGACCGTATCGAAATGGGTTTTCTTCTTCTTTTGCTCTTCAGTGACGCGACTGTTTGTTTGCTCTACACGACCGCATGGAATGGCATTTGGCTGCTCCTTGGTTGTCCTGGTGATGCGGTCGTGTGGGTCATTCAACGCGACCGCGTATGGCATTTTGGCCTTCTTTTCCCCTTATTTTGACACCCCGATTGCTCCTCGCTTCATTTCATCTCTTTTTCTCCCGTTCTTGGGCCCAAAACTCCATGTTTTCTCCTGCAATACACATGAGATACCCAAGAGTAAAGAGGAAACAAAAACATGGGGAATAGGATAGAATATGGGATGAAATGGAATGAAATACATGTGAAACAAGTATAAAATATATATGTAAATAACACACGTCAAAATCCCCCAAGCTAAACTCTTCCTTATCCTCAAGGAAGACATGAAGGAGTAGAGATTGGAGGTATGCAACCAAGAAAGCGAATGATGACATAAGATTTGAGATTTTCACGACATCGAGTATATATACGTGGGTGAATAGAGATTTCAAACCCATGGGAGCTAAACATGCAAACTCCTCTCAATCAATTAGAGTATAATCCTAGGATGTCGTTTCTAGCTCAAATTGTCAAATAATATACCAATTCGTAATCACATTCAAGCCTTAGGATATTTCCTCTAACCCGTCCCTATGTTGATGAAATAGGAATCGAAGTTATGCGATGGTCGATGAAAAGATGAGTATCTGATAATGGGTTATTGATCTAACGAGGAAGTGGCCCTCACAGCACACCAACATTCCTTGATTTATGAGATCACTAATCGTATCCATTCTTCCAATTTTTCATTGTTTTTCAATTTTTTTCATTGATTCTAATTGGTTCATGTAAGGAGCGTTGGGTCGATAATTCTCAGATCAGATGAGATCTTAGGGCATCATGCCAAAAAGGACCCATCGGATCTACTAGCCAAACCAATCATAACCTTTATTCATATGCACTACCCCAAGCTAAACATTTCGGCACGAGGCCCCGATGCTTCCTGAGGCATGGGGATCCGGGTACTTAGTGTCGCTGGGAGAACGGTGCATAATTTATTCTTTTTTCTTCTATATACAATTTTTCCCTTTTATTTCATTTTTTGATTTCCAAGATCCATGCATAAAGTGGATTTCTACAGAAAGTTCAACCTCGGTCGGTTTCAAGTACTTCTATTCTAGGGGCTATAAGAATGAGCAAAACTAGCATATTAAATGGGATTAGAAGCTAAGAATAAGTCATAATCAAACACTCCAATTGATATCGAGGAAATCGAGCGTAAAAGATGGAAAATGAAATTCGATTCGACGATACCCGCATATAAAGTCTCGATTGCAAAAAATTCTCAAAGCTTATGCGCATATATACAAATGAGTGCATGAGGGTGCATGATGCATGGTGCGAATGCAAATATTTTGGTTTTTTTTATTTTTCAAAATTTTTTATCTTTTTTGAATGCATGAGTGTAATAAAAAACATGATGCATGGGGAAAAGGAAAATGAAAAGAAGACGTGGAAGATATATACATGGGTGAAGGAGTGGTGAGAAATGAGAATGAAAGTGGGCATGAAATGCTCCTCCCTCAAGCTAAATCAAGCATTGTCCTTAATGCGATGCAATTACGATAAGCGTGAGGACGTAATAGTGGGGGAAAAGAGATGAAAATGAGTCTCCCACAAGCTGAAGTGATGCATGCCTTGAATGTGATAACGAGTGAAAACAAGGGCAATGTGATATGTGAAAGAATATGGGTCATCTCATTAAGTAGTGACACAGTTAGTCGGTTGCTGTGTAGGGGATGTGAGTGGAGGTGGTTCATCAAAAGACGGTGGGACTGCAACATCTGTGGATGTTAGTGGTGTAGTGGATAGAGGGGGGGAAGGTGGTGCATGTGGGTATGGTGGAGAGGATGGTGATCATGGGGTAGAAGTGGAAGGATGCACAGAAGTGGATGGCTGTGATGGGGATGGCATGAGGAGAAGCGTAGGTACAGCCGTAGGGTAATGGACCTGTGTATAGTGCCATCGCTAGACTATGTCGAACTGCGATTGCAAGGTTATGACAACAGATCTGAGGTTGTCTATCGATGTCTGGACTGTTGTAAGGGTGTGATCGCTCCTTATTTTACACCTTTTTTCTGCATGTTTGCATGTCATTTCGATCGCCCATATTGAGTTTTCACGATTATTCGATGATATCGCGTTGCTTTTCACTATTTCTTGTTTTTATCAGATTTCAGGAAATATGGAGCGATCTGGAGCATAAATGAGATCAAGGGACTTTCACGCACGCTGGAGCACCGCCTGTGACCCTATCGAGGAGCTAGCAGCTCTAGATGATGAGCTGAAGAAGAAGAAGTTCGATAGAATCGACAAGGAGGCGAGGAGGAGAAGATAGGACTCCAGAAACATCCACTCGGTCGAGCAGACAGCTCATTCGGCCGAGTGAAGGAACGTACTCGGTTGAGTACAACGGATACAGGAGCATATGGAGTCAAAGTCCACTCGAGCGAGTGAAATATCTCACTCGACTGAGTGAAGAAGTCTACATGCCTGAGTACGACAGGGTTTTCCTCCTGAGATCTCAGCCGACTCTCTGAAGTTTGAAGAAGATCAGCAGAAGACTCACTCGGCTGAGTGAGAAAGCCCACCCGACCGAGTAAAGAACTCCACTCGGCCGAGTGGAACAGAGAGACAGACCCCCAAAACCCCCAATATCTCTGTTTTTCTTTGGGTCCGTCACTTGGCCGAGTGACATGTTCTACTTGGCCGAGTGGCACAGTCTACCTGTATCGCGAATTAGGGTTCTGAGCTACGCCAGGGGCAAATCTGTCAGGATTTTCTAGCCGACTTTGGCTTGTATTTAGCTAGTTTTCTTCCTAGTTTTAGGAGAGACCTGAAAATAGTTTTTGAGCATTATTCTAATTAAAATTCTCAGTTGGAGTTGAAGATTGGAGATTTGGTTTGTTCTTTCTATCAAAATTTCTTGTTTTTATGAATTATTTTCTCTCAACCATGAATTGCTATATGTTTTTATTCGTTATTTCTGTGATTGCCATGATTAATTGCGAGTAGTTCTGTTGTTCTAGGGCATGGGGATGAACCCTATGGATCCGATTTTAGAATTGTGATGAACGAATTAATGTGTTGCTAGGATTGATAGATGGTTGGGTAGTGATTGATTTACTACAGGTAGCTAAGGATTTCCATCGATTGGGGTTTGCAAGAGATTGGATTTCAATCGATGGGAAGGCCTAGATATTCGATTTAGGTTTATAATCGAGATTCTCTAGACTTGGTTTGCAAGAGATTGGGCCAAAGCTATGATTTTTATTATAAATCTATACTCATATTCGTTTGTAAGAGATTGGACGAATACGAACTATCATAACCTAGATCGTAACTCGAGTTTGCACGAGAGTGGGTTCGAGGTGCAATTGGACGATGATGTCGATCTTCATGCTAGCGGCTTAGGTTACGGTTTGCACGATAGTGGGCCCTAATCTAGGTTGCTATAGACCGGCAACAGCGTGAGATCGTGAGCTTGGTTCTCTATTCAGTTACAACTAGTTCACCTTAATTCAAGCCTTGCAACATTAAGATTCACGATTCACACAGATAAATAATGATCTATAGTTAGGATTCCCTGGCCCTAGACGCTTTTATTATATAGAATTCAATTTGTTAATTGAACGACCGTGACAACATTCTCAAAACCTTTCCATTCTACCACTAGTAGCTAGGTGATTAAAACAAAATACCGCATTTGTCCTCCTTGTGTTCGATACCCGCTTGCCGCTACACCGTGCGCTTGCGGTAAGACTACAGTCGTTTTTCGGGTGTATATCTGGACGCGATCAGGGTGGTGGCCATGGTTGATTTAAGATCGTGAATGGCCTCCTCCATACATGTGATATGCTCGATAGTGGACGGAGGTGGAGGTGGAGGAACATCATGTCTAGTACCGTTGCCGTGTCGGAGAGATCTCTGTGAAATACGGTAAAGGGGTGTATGGGGTGGAGGCCTGAAGGGGCCGAACTGTGTGGTAGCAGGAATGATTGGGTCTTGAACGGGGTGAGGCTGGGGCTGTGCAGGCTGAGGAATGGTAGGATCTGGTAGGAATCTCCATTGCACAGCTCCCTCGATATGGAAGCGATCGGGATTCAGAAGTGTGGTGTAAGGGGCGTCAAGAATCCCGTGAAGCCAAATAAATCTCTCATTCTCAGTAACTCTGATCATGTGCATATTAATGAGAATGGAGAGATCTAAAGATGTGGGGCCAATAATAGGAGTCATGGTGTTAGGAATATGGAGTGAAATGGGAGGTTGCTTGGCAATGATAGTTATGAACCCTCCACAGCAAATCTTGTCTTGTGGGCTCCGACAATGTAGAATAATCAATGACCCAACCAAGAGCCGGCATGGATGAGATATCGTAGGGAAGTGCTACCGTCATCGTTTGTGTTGCAGGGTTGGGTCATGGCCCAAAGGAAAAACAGGTCGTTCTGCGAGACCTGGCCCATATCTTCACTACAAAATATGGAGTTGGTGATAATGCGATGTTCTAGGAGAAGGCATGGATGGATGGTAGATGATGCCTTCACTTAAATGATAGGAACGGGTTGTTGGATCTGGAACCTAGCCTAGAGGGGGGGTGAATTGTTGAATATTGGACTCCCCGGATTTGGTTTTGATGATGAGCAAACATAAATAATCCATGAACTAACAATTTGTGAGCGCAGTATTGGAGATCGTCGCCAATTTCACGAGAATATTCAAAGCGACATCTCAACACTTCCAAAAGCTCGTATTCAAGCCTAAAGCTTCGTTGAAGCTCCTGCAACGCTTTGGAAGTTATGAAGATTCAATCGAAGCTCTCAAAGACCGTTTATTAAGGTTTTATTTATAGTCTTTTAGTTTCGATTGATAGAATGTTAAGCCTTGAGTATATCTTACGTTTCTATCTTCATTACGCTCATTTCGTAGCTCTAGGATCCTTGCACAAGTTCATTCTAACTTCCTCGAAGCGTCGCGCTTCGATTCGGACTTTGTTGTGCATGTTAGTTGGTACAAGAACAAGTACTGACCGACTAGATGGTGATCTAGTCGGTCGGCAACTGTTCTTGGACCGACTAGTTTGATTCCTTAATTTCTTGGACTTTACTGTTTACAGTTAGTCGGTCTACGTTGACTCACCGACCGACTAGTTTGTGAACTAGTCGGTCAGTGATGCTTCTTTGACCGACTAGTTGTGACTTACTGTTCACTCTAAATTTCTCCTGAGCTACTGTTTACCGTTAGTCGGTCTAAGAACGTTTGATGACTGACTAGTTGTCAATCTAGTCGGTCAACTTTTGTTCTTGGACCGACTAAGTCACTTTGCATTCAGACTAAGTTATTTTGCATCTTAGTCGGTCTACGTTCACTGACTGACCGACTAGTTGTGAAACTAGTCGGTCAGAAAGTGTTCTTGGACCGACTAGATTTCTAGGTCTGAAATTCTATCTCTTCTCAGATCTACTCTTAGTCGGTCCACGTTGTTTGGCTGACCGACTAGTTGATGAACTAGTCGGTCAGTGATTGATCTTTGACCGACTAATTCTCCCAGATTTCTATCCGATGGAGAATGACCTAACTTGTGTTTTTGGGTTCCTATAAATATGAACCTAGGTCATTTCTATCTAGAAAAGAGCTTCCATTCAGAGATTCATTGAGATCAAAAGAGATAGCTATTCTCCCTCAAATCTAAAGCTCTCTTCCTCACAAGAAACCCATTCTCTCTCATTTCTAGATCTAGAGAGAAGCTTGTTCTTGGTGAGCTCTTCAAGCTATTGCTTGATTCAAGTTTCCAAATCATCCCTAGGCACCCATTGCTGGTCATTTCCTTGGTGCTAGGTTTTGGTAACTTCATCTTCCTCAAATCCTTCATTCCACCTATTGGGTAAGAAAAACTCAAGGTATAGGATTTTGTGGTAAGAGTATTTATTTCATTTAAACTCTTTTGTTTTGCTTATTGGCTCTCTCGGTTGTGAGAGAAGTTTGTGATCCCGGGTTGTGGGATTCACTTTGCCATTGCATGTATGATTTGATCTTGTGAAGGTTTTTCACAAGATATTCATAGTGGAAATCTTGAGTTAGGGTTTCTAACTCAAGTATCCGGAAGGGATCCGGGTGGTTGGGACGTAGGATCACCGGAAACAAGTCGGGGAGACTTGGGTGGATCCGAACCCATTAACATCGTTTGTTAGCATTGTTAATTTCATTGTTGTCATTCAATTTAAGCTTCCGCAAATTGATTTGGTAGGTGTGTGCAATTTAATTTGGAATTATACGCCTTATTATTTTAAAGTACTATTCACCCCCCCCTCTAGTACTTGTGCAGTAGCTGGTAGGGCATTACATGAATAGGGTAATAAAAATATTCGTGCAACCCACAAACAATCACACGTAGTTATAAGCACATGCATGGTAAAAAATAAGCAGTAACAGAGTACGCACAGATATACCCTGGTTCGGTCGTCCCCACGACCTACTCCTGCCCCGAAAGCAACTACTAGATAAATATGTAATCAAGGTAAAACTACAATGAGTCAATAGCCCCAACTCAACTCTCATCTAGCTCATACGCACTCCCGCGTGCTCTACACTATTAACCTAGTCAAATGCTCTCAACCTTAACGAGCCCCAACTCGTCAAGTCCCCAAAAAGACACAAACAATGGTAATAAGTGTTTTTCCTACAGAGATCACTACTACTACAAAAAATTAATAAATGTAGAGTTCAGAAATGCTCAGAGTGTAGGCATAGTCGTCTCTGTCAATCGATGCGTCGTCAGCTATGCTCTGACGCAAATGTTGTCCCAATCTGATGTCTACAGCGAAAGTTATTCAGCAACAAAGTTCTGGACCAATTATGCAATTTTAGACATATTTTGATACTCTGCTATAGAAGGTTGTTCCTTGATTGCTGCATTCACGTGTTGCCTCCCTTCGGCTTTAGCGTTTGTGCATGAGTTGCTTCTCCTACAAAAAATTAAATATAAGAGCTTCTCCAAACTGCAAACAAAAATAATAAGAAGGAAGTGCTCCAAAAATTTGTCTCTTTCTCTCCAACTAAAAGTGGATGTGTTTGATTCTTTCTTCTGTCTCTTTTTGTTGCAATGATGCTTATCTCTTCAATTATTATTTCTTTTAAGCCTCCGTTTTGTTCTCTACAGCACACCCTTTTGATCCCTCTTTTAATCAAATTTCTTTAAGCATGTACATGTAAGCCACTACGAAATTAGTGGAGAGTTAAGAAATCAAATGCATACAAACAGAATAGGTGGGGAATTAAAAACAAAAGAAATTGGCATGTGAGTGCTTCCCCAGCGCTGCAAAAAAAATATGGCCTCTCCACGGCAGCACGAGAAGTTGTTGACGGCAACAAATGATTCGGCAGCGAGAGGCAGGGACACGGCGACTATCTCGTTGGCAACTCAAGATCATCTCCACGACAGCGATGATGACTGGAGCAGATAACGTTGCAGCCTTTACTTGAAGAGCTCACGGCATTGGGTCACGGCATCAACCGGCCTTGTTGGAACTTGTGCACGGAGAAGAAAGAAGTCTTCTAGTTGTTGTTCTTTCCTTCTTTGGTTTCAATGGCTACTTTAATTTAATGTTATATGCCATGCAAATGTGGCATGCAAACATGAGTTCCCTGCAATCGAAACAAAAATAATTTAATGGAGATGTAAAAGCTCAAAGTAAATGAACATAGAAAACACTCAGAAATTATTCTGAATTGTTTTTTTGGCCCTGTGTTTTGTTACATGCGGCTTTTCACTTGATGATGAAGGAATTGCGGCTCGTTGAAGAAGAGGGTTGATGCTTGGAATTTTATTGTTGTGCCGACTTGTTTCCTTTTGATGTATGCCGCACTTGTTGATGATGGGAGTTCTGTACGCATCAATGGCTTTCTTTGTCTCTCCTTCCCCCTTCTCTCTCTTCCCTTTTTCTTCACATGCAAGCCGCAAAAAAACTGCTGGGAGATGAGTACTGTGTGGCTGGGGTTTTTTTCTCAGCCGTGTATTAACCTAGGTTATATGCCTCCTTTATATAGCTATGCACAATACCCTTTTTTTCACTTAATGACAAAGGTGCCATCGGTTGCTTGGCCAACCAAAATATGCATTTGTGCCATCCATTAATCACATGCATGCTTCAATGTTTCTTTTTGAAGACCTCTCGTTTTCACTCCATGCAACAAAAAAAATACATTAGCTTTAATTATTTGTATGCAACACTCATATAAAGGGTCACTTCAAAACCATTATATATAAAGTTTGCTCCAACAAAAATAATATAAATTTTGCACACAAGAACATATAATGTTTGCTCCCCTAAATATTATTGTTTAGCATCATGTTCTTCACATATTTTTGTATGAACGTTGACATGGTCTTCTTGCTTAACCCTCGATGGTTTGCCTCATTGTTGTCCATGCATGTACCTGAAAAACACTTAGCACATACATCAAAATTATTCACACATGTTTGTTATCATCAAACAAGATCATTGTATCCAACAATCTCCCCCTTTTGATGATGACAAACCGATACAAGATTTGCACTTAAGAATTTAAACAATATCATCGTGACATGTGTGTGAGAAGTGTAATGAGGTTCAAACTTACAAGCATGCAACACAATAACAATAGTATTTCTAGCATGCTCCCCCTATTTTCATGCTTCCCCTTGAACATGTATTCACCCAAGTAGTACCACAAAATAGTACCACACACAAATAACACCAAATCTTTCACAATATTTCTCCCCCTTTGTTATCATCAAAAGCGTATTATAAATTAATGAAGTGAAATACATACCACATGCAAAAGAAAAGAGCATTATAAATTATAACGAGCATTTGCATGTAGACTTTCATATAAAAGGCACTTCAAATCCAATGATAATCATAACTAGAATTCAACACCATCATGTTAGTGCAATTATTAAACATAGAAGTACAAAGGGAGATACTTTTATAAAACCAATCAAAACCAATCCAACATTTTCCAAATAACTTTATATCACCTAGGATTGATTTTTCCCACCGCATTAAAAAAATGAGTTCAAGGTATCACACCCCAAAACATAGCCTAGAAGGACACTTAGATGTGGGGGTGACATTGATTGATGAGTAAGAACACCAACGCTAAAAATTACCCATAAAGCATATGTTGGATACTCATGGGTAGTTTACTTGCCATGAATTGTATCCATTTTGCATACGGAGCTATATTCATTTAATTTTTTTCATATTAAATCTATTGTGCTCAATTTTTATTCATGGCAACACACATTATATCCATTAGATTTTCAGTTAATATTCATTTTACATTCACTTTCCAGTATTCATAAATAGTATCTCCAAATGTACAACATAGTTTAAAGTTCGTGGAAGAGAAAGTATGTGTAGAAATCATATTATCAATTCATTGAACTTGTCATGGCTAATATGAAATAAAACATATGCATGTAGCCATAATAATAATACTACAATTTCTACATGGATATGATTATCATTCATTTATATCATTTGAATGATACGAAGAAAAAGATATGCAATAAGCCCCTCATTTTTTTCGCTTTTTGTCTTTGTCAATTTTTTTAATTTTTCATATATAATGGACTAAAACAAGCTAGAATCAATCAAACAAGCACACGAAATAAAATAAGTCAAGCATACAAAAAGTGGAAAAAGAAAAAAAAAATGCTATGAAGGTATGCATTAAGTTCAAAGAGGAAGATATACCTTCGTGACGTCATTTGGCCAAGGAACTAAATAAATGAAGTGTTCAATCCATAGCTCCTAGCCAAGTCTCCACCTCACCTACACGGTAGATGTTATGTGTGACCTTGGAATCCAACAAGGTTCACTCACGTTAGTCATCAAGTCTTTAGGAACCCATATTTGCTTGAACTTAATGTTCTTGTTCCTATATTTGCAATAATAAGATATATGACCAATGATCGGCCCCGGATATACACCCGGAGAACGATTGTAGTTTTACCGCAAGCGCACGGTCAAGTGGCGAGCGGGTATCGAACACGAGGAGGTGGTGTTGGCTCCAATCTATCCTAGGTTGGTTTGATTACGAATGTTTTACTGGTGGTGATGGTTATGGAATTATATAATGGAAATGGTGGTGGATGTCGGTGTCGGTGATAAAGAAGTCGAATAAAGTATCGATTCAAATTTAATACAATAAAAGAGTCTAGAGCTAGGGAATCCACACTACGGATCATCCTACATCATTGTAAATAGTGAATCTCAATATTACTAGGCTTGTGTTGAGATAAACTAGTCGCAACTAAATGTAGAACCAAGCTCACGCTCTCGCGCTATTTCCGGTCTATAGAAAACCTAGGGTAGGGCCCAATCTCTTGCAAACCCTAGCCCAAGCCACTAGCATTAGGATCGACATCATCGTTCAATCGCCCCTCGAGCCCACTCTCGTGCAAACTCGAGTTAGATAGTTCGTATTCGTCCAATCTCTTGCAAACGAATATTGGTATAGATTTACAATAAATATCCTAGCTTTGGACCAATCTCTTGCAAACCAAGTTTAGAGAATCTCGATTATAAACCTAAATCGAATATCTAGGCCTTCCCATCGATTAGAATCCAATCTCTTGCAAACCCCAATCGATAGAAATCCCTAGCTATCCGTAATAAATCGATCACAACCTAACCTCCTAGCAATTCTAGCAATTTAGAAATTCATTTATCACAAATCTGAAATTAGATCCATAGGGTTCATCCCCATGCCCTAGAACAACAAATCTACTCAAGCATAGCAATAATGATATGAGAATCAATAAAATCATTGCTTGCATACAAAAAGATAGAAAAAACAAAGATTCAAATAACAAGAACAAAATACTTAGCTTTGATGAAGAGCTTCAATCCAAATACAAGCTTTTTAGATCCAAGAGGGGGTCTAGGACATGGTCTAACCTCTAAAATATCCCTAAGAAAACATGTGGGAACCCCCTCTAATGACGGCTACAATGCTCTTAAATAGCCCCCAAAAAACCCTAACAAAAATGCCCAAAAACCCTCTGAAACCCGCGCCCAAAACTGAATCTGGGCGTAACTTAAATTCTGCTCCAGTCGCGACTCGGCCGAGTGGAAAGCTCACTCGGCCGAGTGGGAATTCCTGCAGAATTTCTAGAAAACAGCACTCTGTCAAAAACTGGCAAAAACTGGTCACTCCGCCGAGTGGGAACCTCACTTGGCCGAGTGGAAATGTCACTCGGCCGAGTGCCACTGACATGCGAATTCCAGCACTGTAGCATCGACTTGCAGAAATTCCCCAGATTTCATCCGACCTCCGATTGACGCGTTCTTAGCGGCGTTGGAACCGTCATAAAGTCTATTATCCATAAAAATATGAGAAAAATACTTTTACATCTGGAATGATAGCAGATTTCAAAAGAGTAGAAGGCTGTCTGAAAATTTGGGCGCTCGTGTCATCGGCTTCACTCGGCCGAGTGGGATTCTTCACTCGGGCGAGTGGACTTCTCTACTCGGCCGAGTAGGTCTTCTAATGTTCTCCCCAGAATTCCAGAGAGTCGGCTTTGATTTCTTTCAGAAGTCCTGACTCACTCGGGCGAGTGGCGATCTCTACTCGGCCGAGTGGATGTAACCACTCGGTCGAGTGCATTGTGGCTGAAGATCCCTTCGTATCAGTTGTACTCGGCCGAATGCGCTTCTTCACTCAGCCGAGTGGGCTGTGTTACTCGGTCGAGTGGCCTGTTTCTGGAGTCAACTCTTCTTCTCCTCGCCTCTTCATCGATTCTATCGATTTCCTTCTTCTTCCACTCATCTTCCAGCGCCGTTAGCTCCTCGATCGAGCCATGGGCGACGCTCCGGTACATGTGCAAGTCCTTTAAGCTCATTTTTGCTCCCGATTACTATATATTTCCTGAAATCCGACAAAAACAAGAAATAGTGAAAAGTAATGCAATATCGTCGAATACTCGTGAAAATCGCAATATGAGCAATCGAAATGGCGTGAAAACATGCAGAAAAAAGGTGTAAAATATGGAGCGATCAAAATCCCCCAAGCTTACCTCTTACTCGTCCTCGAGGAAGATAAGTAGAGAGACGAACTCGGGAGATGAAAACAAAGAAAATGAAATGAAAAAGAAAGAACACGAGGTGGAAGGGGTCGCTAGATTATTCTCTCAGATCTCAAGCCATAAGCTACACACACGATAACTTGGAAAATACGAATCACATGCTATAAGGATTTCATATCTTACTTAGACATGATACTTGCAAGCTTTTAAGAATAACAAAAGGGACTCTCTAAATTCATACAATCAATTCATATCCACATCACGCATTTCATAGAATTGAATATACAAATGTTGGCGATGCATTTTTCAATCAAAAGTTATAAATGAAGTATATAAGATACACACCAAGCATGCAATAGAGAATAGAATAAGAGTCATGGCATTCACATATTAATTTCAAATCATGAAAAATCTCCATATCTAATATATTTTGCAAAGTCTAAGCATTATCGAATATTCTCATTCATGCACGTCTCCACTCTAATGTCATACTCACTCATATGGTCAAATGAATTCACCCCCCCAAGCTTAGCTTGAGGCATCACATCTAAAGGAATATGATAGTGGAAAATGGGATTTTTGCCTTGGTTTTTCCAAGTATTTTGTGGCTCCAATAATAAGATAGGGAAATATCTTTATTTTTCTTTTTTTGAACATTTTGTTTCTCATTTTTATTCTAGGATTTTTGTCGGACCAATTTGATTTGTATTTTTGATTTTTGGCTCCTTTTTGGCTTTTTGGACTTTTTGGAGCAACCTTTTTCTTTTGTAGGGATTTTTTGGGAAATAGATGCGATATAAGTAGCTTTAAGAGGTGAACTCAAGTGACATGTAGAGAATAAAAAGATATATGTTGAGAAAGAAATAATGTAGCACTCGGTTCACTCTAAGATGTGCACGAAAGGTTCAATAAAATAATACTTCAACTAAAACTCATATGTAAGCATGGATATTCTCAATCATTTCAATAAATAGTGAAGTCAAGCAGTAAAGTTTACAACCATATCAGGCATGCAATAGAAGGTGAATAAGACAATAAAACTGATGCTTCAGATATACTAATGATGCGTGAATCTTGGTGCATTTCCAACAAAAGCATACTAAACACTAATCAATACATTCAGCTTCAATTAATATCATGCATTCATATAGAGGAATCATCAAAAGAATATATATGCAAGCACATGGATAGCAAGACTATGGAATACTCAAAGTAGCATGGCAAGGAATAATAAGCATCGTGATGGTTGGTAAAGCAATAAGAGATATCATCATACAAAACTCATCTAGCGGAAGAAGAGAAAGGAAAATAAAGAAATAAAAAAAAGAGATGAAAGAAAAGAAAAACAAGCACACAACATGATGCATGAACACACATAAAAGGAAAATAAGATGGAAAATTCAAAAAGATGATGCAAAATTTTGAAAAATTCTTAAAAACCCTAAAAATAAAGTAAAAGTGCAACTAGATGGCATGGAAATGCACTCCCCCAAGCTTAAACTTCACATTGTCCTCAATGTGATCATAAAAGGAAAAATATGAGAAACAACGATAAATATGAGGGAGGTGAATGAAAAATGATGAAATGAATGACATGAAATCCTAATGCAACTACATGCACATGCAATGTTGCATTAGAGCGCTTTCCCCCAAGCTTATGCTAAACAATCCTATTCAAATGACTCGATCAAAAATGTCATGGCTTTGCTAAGCGAGATTGAGTCAAATGAATAAGAATGTGAGTATTCACTTGAAAGAAATGCTCGATGGGTGGTGAGCAAAAAGAATGTGACACATCAAAATATAAAGAGGGCAATTAATATATATAATGGGTTTGGGGTGTAAAAATTTTTGTTGCCGTCATATGAGGTGATATTTATTCAATCAAATTTATACAGTCCTCTTGCTGTCGAGAGGATTCGTGTTTATTGAAAGCATAAAATTTCTACACTACTGGATTGATATCACCTATAGCAAAAGGCCGATCCAGTATCTTTGCTGGTGCAGGCAATTGCTACAACTGCTCCTTCCGTGGCTCTGCCAGATGCATGTGTCCACGGACTCCAACGAACTCCAGCAATGCATCCTCCAGCATTCCCACAAGGACTCCACATGTACCCTACAAAGAATAGGATGCATCAGTTTGCTGCAAAAAATTCACCCTCGTAATAAAAGTATCCCAAAGAGGATCGTCTATAGAAATATATGGAATAAATAATGGTGGACGATACTTCCCTAGAAATAATCCAATATCCTCACGTGCCATGATAGCTGTCTCCATGGTGTCTTCTCTATGTTGCTCAGGTAAATCTAGATCATAGATGTGGACCTCATCAAGATGCTCCTCCTCATCGGCAGACTCATCCCAGCGCACCTCTTGATCATATTCATGTGCGTCAATGGGTGCTAACTCCTCGCTCTCCTCCTCGTATACATCCCATTGTACCTTTTGTTCATATGTATGTGTATCCTGCAAAAGGCATGATGAGTCGTCAAAATCTGAATCACAAAAAACATCATACATTGGAGGGGAATCAAATGTAGGAGATGAGGGGGTGAAGAGATCTCCCTGAAAGGGAGCCATAAGCTCTGTGGGATAGTCCTCAGCGTCAATGGAAGGATGCGGTGGCAGTGGAAGCTCAAATGGAGGAGGGTAGTGCTCGGGATCCTCATGAATGTCTATGTCCTCGTCCCGTGCATGACCTCCTCGGCGATAAACTCTGGCTTCGTGTGTGATGCCTCCTCAAAAGCATGCTTCGGCTCTGCGAGGTAAATAACCTCAATGTCTTCTCCATCTGAATCATCTCCATCCATCCACTCATCATATGGACTGACTGTATCTGTGGGTGGGGGAGTGATGACGGTGCAACTCGGCTCTGCAGCAACACGTCCCGAGTGTCTCATCGCAGTTCTCTCATCAGAAGTGGCCGCATCTATGCCTGGCACCGTTGTCTCCTCAGAGGTGGACGCACTAATGTCCTCAGCCTGCCATCCAAGAATCTCATCCAGGTATGCATAAAAATGTGTGATCCATATGATCACAGCCTCAGCAGAAGGTAGAGGTGGTTGCGGAAGCTCAACTACCGGTGGGCAAGACTCTGGATTTATCTGAATGAAGCTACCCTCGTCCCAAAGTGCTGCCTCCGTAATGCAATGCTCTGGCTCCACATGTGATGCCTCCTCGTGAACTATCAATGTAGGCTCTCTCTGGAATGGTGATGCTGGCTGCGCATGTGTGTCAACTTGTGAGGATGCATCATGTGGAGGGGAATGCCTACGAGCAATCCAAAAATTTAGTCTATCCCCACTCAAGACTGACATGGATGTCATCCTCAATTGTTCCTGCATCTGAAACATGGTTCATAACAAAATCTGCAAATCGTAGATCAAATGCATCACCTGCTGTAATGCTCTGTGAACCGGTGAACCTCACTAACTCCAAGAGGCCCTCCAGTAAGTTTCGAAATGCTTCCTCCTCAAAATCTGTGGTCCACATAAAACCATCCATAACACCGTATAAACAAAAGATAAATACTTGGAGAAAAATATCAGTGGCGCAAAAGAATATAGAAATGGTAATAATGGTGGCGGGGGTGAAAATTTCTTTTGTAAAATTTTTTTTCCGTAGTCTAATCAACCTAATTGTGACAAATTGGCACCCAACGGGAAACACCTCCCCGGCAACGACGCCAAAAACTTGATCGGCCCCGGATATACACCTGGAAAACGATTGTAGTTTTACTGCAAGCGCACGGTCAAGTGGCGAGCGGGTATCGAACACGAGGAGGTGTTGTTGGCTCCAATCTATCTTAGGTTGGTTTGACTACGAATGTTTTATTGGTGGAGATGGTTATGGAATGATATAATGAAAATGGTGGTGGATGTCGGTGTCGGTGATAAAGAAGTCGGAGAAAGTATCGATTCAAATTTAATACAATAAAAGAGTCTAGAGCTAGGGAATCCCCATTACGGATCATCCTACATCATTGTAAATAGTGAATCTCAATATTACTAGGCTTGTGTTAAGGTGAACTAGTCGCAACTAAATGTAGAACCAAGCTCACGCTCTCGCGCTATTGCCGGTCTATAGAAAACCTAGGGTAGGGCCCAATCTCTTGCAAACCCTAGCCTAAGCCACTAGCATTAGGATCGACATCATCGTTCAATCGCCCCTCAAGCCCACTCTCGTGCAAACTCGAGTTACGATCTAGGTTGTGATAGTTCGTATTCGTCCAATCTCTTGCAAACGAATATTGGTATAGATTTACAATAAAAATCCTAGTTTTGGTCCAATCTCTTGCAAACCAAGTCTAGAGAATCTCGATTATAAACCTAAATCGAATATCTAGGCCTTCCCATCGATTAGAATCCAATCTCTTGCAAACCCCAATCGATAGAAATCCCTAGCTATCCGTAATAAATCGATCACAACCTAACCTCCTAGCAATTCTAGCAATTTAGAAATTCATTTATCACAAATCTGAAATTAGATCCATAGGGTTCATCCACATGCCCTAAAACAACAAATCTACTCAAGCATAGCAATAACGATATGAGAATCAATAAAAATCATTGCTTGCATACAAAAAGATAGAAAAAACAAAGATTCACATAACAAGAACAAAATACTTAGCTTTGATGAAGAGCTTCAATCCAAATACAAGCTTTTTAGATCTAAGAGGGGGCCTAGGGCATGGCCTAACCTCTAAAATATCCCTAAGAAAACATGTGGGAACCCCCTCTAATGACGGCTACAACCCTCTTAAATAGCCCCCAGAAAACCCTAACAAAAATGCCCAAAACCCCTCTGAAACCCGCGCCCAAAACTGAATCTGCGCGTAACTTAAATTCTGCGCCAGTCGCGACTCGGCCGAGTGGAAAGCTCACTCGGCCGAGTGGGAATTCCTGTAGAATTTCCAGAAAACAGCACTCTGTCAAAAACTGGTCACTCAGTCGAGTGGGAATCTCACTCGGCTGAGTGGAAATGTCACTCGACCGAGTGACACTGACATGCGAATTCCTGCACTGCAGCATCGACTTACAGAAATTTCCCAGATTTCATCCGACCTCCGATTGACGCGTTCTTGACGGCGTTGGAACCGTCATGAAGTGTATTATCCATAAAAAATATGAGAAAAATACTTTGACATCTAGAATGATAGCAGATTTCAAAAGAGTAGAAGGCTGTCTGAAAATCTGGGCGCTCGTGTCATCGGCTTCACTCGGGCGAGTGGGATTCTTCACTCAGGTGAGTGGACTTCTCTACTCGACCGAGTAGGTCTTCTAATGTTCTCCCCAAAATTCCAGAGAGTCGGCTTTGATTTCTTTCAGAAGTCCTGACTCACTCGGGCGAGTGGCGATCTCTACTCGGCCGAGTGGATGTAACCACTCGGTCGAGTGCATTGTGGCTCAAGATCTCTTCGTATCAGTTGTACTCGGCCGAATGTGCTTCTTCACTCGGCCGAGTGGGCTGTGTTACTCGGCCGAGTGGCCTGTTTCTGGAGTCAACTCTTCTTCTCCTCGCCTCTTCATCGATTCTATCGATTTCCTTCTTCTTCCACTCATCTTCCAGCGTCGTTAGCTCCTCGATAGAGCCATTGGCAATGCTCCGGTACATGTGCAAGTCCTTTAAGCTCATTTTTGCTCCCGATTACTATATATTTCCTGAAATCCGACAAAAACAAGAAATAGTGAAAAGTAAGGCAATATCGTCGAATACTCGTGAAAATTCGCAATATGAGTAATCGAAATGGCGTGAAAACATGCAGAAAAAAGGAGTAAAATATGGAGCGATCAACCAACGCAACCATATGTAGAACACTTTGCATGAAAATTTCCAACATTTGTCATTTCAATGTGAACTTTTCTATATTTTGATTTTTCAACATTTTTAAGACCATATCCTAGTCATCGTCTATTATTGCCATAAAGTTGATTTCCAAGAATAATGTCCAAATTTTGTTTTCCAATATAAAATTTCTTTAATGACAACTCTAGACTAGCGACTTTGGATTTCAAATGCGCATTTTCGTTCACAATCAAAGTGCATTTACTAATGAAAGCTCGCTTGTTTTCCTCTTCTTTCTTTTCAAAATCACTCATTTTTTCTTAAGTTCAAGATTTAGCATGTTAATCTTTTCAGTAACCAATTCATTATCAGTTTCAAGCTTTATCAAATCTTGCTTATACATGCTAATATGTTTTAATAAAGAGGAACAGGTGGAACAATCATCTTTTTTAGGCAAGCTAGCTTTCTCCATTTTCACCATAATAATAGTGGAGTTACATGCAACAAGTTCTTCTTTAAGTTTACTAGTTTCTTGAGAAAAGTCATAGTTTTCTTGTTGCAATTCAAAGCTACCCTCTCTATAATCATCTATGGTAGATTCTAGCTCATCTATTTTAGCTTGCATACCTTTGCAAATATTCAAAAACTCAGTTTTAGAGCAAGAATTTACCTCATTGTGTTTGCCCATTAAGCACATGACAGAGTGGGCTTCATGCTCCTCGTCCTCATCCTCAGCTTCATTGTCCATGTCCCACATTAGCACGTTGACTTTTCCTTTCTTCTCTTCGATATTTGTTGTATGTTGTGGGCAGTTCCTCGTCATGTGACCTTTCCTCCTGCATTTAAAACATTCTATTTCATTAGTAGATTTCTGCTCAGAGGAAATTCTATCAGAATTAAAATTATTGGAACGAGTAAATCTTTTTCCCATCTCAGCTCTTCCTTGGTCAGTATGAATGTATCTTCTGAAGTTTTTGACCATTAGAGCTTGCTGCTCATCAAGATCGTCAGCGTTAGCTTGAAGAGCTAATGGTGTGGGGGCTTTGGCTTTTTATTCAGGTTTCTCTCTAGCTTCTATACTTTGCAGCTCAAGCTCGTGGGACATCAGCTTGCTTATTAAATCCTCCACTCTCATCGTTGATAAATCCTTAGCTTCTTGAATAGCAGTGACTTTAGGCCTGAACGAGCTCGGCAACGCCCTTAAGATCTTTCGTACCTGCTCATGGCTAGAGTATGGCTTACCGAGGGAGCTGGATTTATATACGATGTCCATGAATCTCGCGAACATCTCCTTGATGGACTCAGATGGTAGCATGCAGAAACTCTCATATTACGTACTTAGCAGTGCAAGTCTGGATTCCTTCACTTGCGATGTTTCCTCGTGCGTCACCTCCAGCGTATGCCATATTTCCTGTGCAGTTAAACAATATGAGATACGATTGAATTCAGATTTATCAAGAGAGCATATAAGCGCATTCATAGCTTTGCCATTAAAAGAATAAAGCTTTTTATCTAAGGCATCCCACCTATCTTTAGGATTAATGATTTCAGTGTCTTCAATTTTAATAGTGGGTGGATTATAACCATTTTCAACAATATCCCACACATCATAATCAACAGACACTAAATAAATTTTCATCCTAGCCTTCCAATATGCAAAGCCAACTCCATTAAATTTAGGGGGACGGGCTATACACTGACCTTCAGCAAATGCAGAATCAGATATATTCATGGTCATCTAAAATTCTAGACTAGATCCTCTAAACTGGCTCTGAGACCACTTGTTGGATCTGGAACCTAGCCTATAAGGGGGGGGGGTGTGTGTGAATATTCTAATAAAAATATTCGTGCAATCCACGAACAATCACACACAGTTATAAGCACAAGCATGGTAAAAAAATAAGCAGTCACAGAGTACGCACCGATATACCCTGGTTCAGTCGTCCCCATGACCTACTCCAGCCCTGAAAGCAACTATTAGATAAATATGTAATCAAGGTACACCTACAATGAGTCAAGAGCCCCAACTCAACTCTCACCTAGCTCGTACGCACTCCCACGTGCGCTACACTATAAACATAGTCAGATGCTCTCAACCTTAACGAGCCCCAACTCGTCAAGTCCCCCAAAAGACACAAATAATGGTAATAAGTGTATTCCCTACAGAGATCTCTACAACTACACAAAATTAATACATATAGAGTTCAGAAATGCTCAGACTGTAGGCATAGTCGTCTATGTCAATCGGCGCATCGTTAGCTATGCTCTGACGCAAATGTTGTCCCAATCTGATGTCTGCAGCAAAAGTCATTCAGCAACAAAGTTCTGGACCAATTATGCAATTTTAGACTTATTCTAATACTCTGCTATAGAAGGTCATTCCTTGATTGTCGCAGTCATGTGCTGCCTCCCTTCGGCTTTGGCATTTGTGCATGAGTTGCTTCTCCGGCAAAAATTAAATATAAGAGCTTCTCCAAACTGCAAACAAAAATAATAAGAAGGAAGTGCTCCAAAAATTTGTCTCTTTCTCTCCAATTAAAAGTGGATGCGTTTGATTCTTTCTTCTGTCTTTTTTTTTGCAATGATGCTTATCTCTTCAATTATTATTTCTTTTAAGCATCTGTTTTGTTCTCTACAGCACACCCTTTTGATCCCTCTTTTAATCAAATTTCTTTAAGCGTGTACCTGCAAGCCACTACGAAATTAGTGGAGAGTTAAGAAATCAAATGCATGCAAACAGAATAGGTGGGGAATTAAAAACCAAAGAAATTGGCATGTGATTGCTTCCCCAGCGCTGTAAAAAAAATATGGCCTCCCAACAGCAGCACGAGAAGTTGTTGACGACAACAAATGATTCGGCAGCGAGAGGCAGGGACACTGCAGCTATCTCATTGGCAACTCAAGATGATCTCCACGGTAGCGATGATTACTGGAGCAGATAACGTTGCAGCCTTTGCTTGAAGAGCTAACGACATCTGGTCACGGCATCAACCGGCCTTGTTGGAACTTGTGCACGGAGAAGAAAGAAGTCTTCTAGTTGTTGTTCTGTCCTTCTTTGGTTTCAATGGCTACTTTAATTTAATGTTATATGCCATGCAAATGTGGCATGCAAACATGAGTTCCCTGCAATCGAAACAAAAATAATTTAATGGAGATGTAAAAGCTCAAAGTAAATGAACATTGTCATGCCCTATTTTGCACTATACGTGTATTCTACTTAACACGCGTGGTATTTCTACCTACGATGCATACGTGGGCATGAAATAAGCGTAGATATCGATGTATATGACATAGTGCAAGGGGGATTAGGCCGTAATACGGGGCTAAGAGAAGAGAATGCGAAATGTGAATGCGGAGAAGTGCAAATGACGTCATGAGTGTAAAACAACAGGAATGTGTTAGACGTGTTTGTGTGAAGCATGTATGCATACATGGATGTGCGTGGATGTGTGTAGGAAGAGCCATGATAGTGTGAAAGGGTTTAGGGGTCAATGGAAACCCCCGTAAATTTTTAGTAAGGTCAGGGGCAAAACGGTCTTTTTGACTAAAACTGCTGTGCGTACATACTTAAGTTGTGTGTGCATAAAGTAAGGGCAAACTTGTAAATAATTGAAAGTTGAGGGATAATTTTGGGAGGGTATTAAAGTTATTTTGGCTTGTGCATGCTTATCCTAAGAGAAATCTAGAGTTAGATATTTTTTAGGAAGTTTCTAAACCTTTCTTTCACTTTCCCTTTCTTTTCCTTTTCATTCATGCCTCTCCCTCTCCCTCCTAAGGGTATGGCCGAAATTCTTTTTATTAAAACTTTTCTTTGCGATTTTCGTCTTTTTGACCCAAGGAAAATGTGGGAAAAGAGATGTAAACTAATTTCTCACACTTTCATGTATTTATATTTTTTTTAGCAAACATAATTAGTTGTTATTTTTAATGAATCCACGATTATTCTTAAGTTGTATCAAAAAATCATGAATAATTCGTGCATTTTTCAAAAAAAAAATCGACTTTCTTCCCAATTTCTATATTTTCCATTCAACTTTCTTCCCAATTTTCCTTGGTAACCAAACATGAGAAGGAATCTCATTTCATTTTCCTTTTCTTTCTTTTTCTTTTTCCTTTTCATTTCATTTTTCTTTCTTTCCTTTTCCCACTAACCAAACACACCCTAAGGGTATGGCCGAAATTCTTGCCCCCTTTTTCCCCATCCATCAACAGCCCAAAACCCTAACTTCATTTCCAGAAAAATTTCATGAAAACCCTAGCCTTCAAGGAGAAAGAAAGGTGAAAGGGAGAGAAAGAAAGAAGATTTTTTGAGGTAGGAATTACTTGGATTTGGAATTCCAATAATTTGTTCTTGCTACTATGTTTTTATAGCATGATTCACTAAATATGTAGCATGGGTGGCCAACTTGATGTGCCATGATTCTAATTTCATGGATTTCCTTTGAAAATTCTTTGCAAAGTTATCCCCTTTGAAATTCAGAAATCTTGGTGTCTGATTTTGCCTTGATTGTGTTTACTGTAGCTCGAATTTGGGTTCGAAAAAAATATGAGCTTGTAGATCTTGCAACATGTTTACTGTAGCTCATATTAATTTTGACATAGTTTCAATTCATAAATTAGGAGCAATAAATCCATCTTTATAACATGTCTGCTTGATTTTCAGTGTTGATACAGTTTAGCAAAATTGGCCTAAACACATCCACACATCATGGAATTTTATGATTTTGGTCTTGTTGAAAATTTAGCAAGGTTTTCTAAAAATTCATTAGAGTGCTTATATGTCGAATTTCTGCCTCCAACATGCCCAAAATTGGCTTTCAATACAGACCCTGAAATCTGTCTGAAAAACAGATTTGGTACACTTCACCAATTAATTCACCATAAATTATATATTTCATATTTTTGCATGAAATTTTATCTGCCAATCCATAACTGTCATATCTTCAACTTTCATTCATAAAGTTGTGTCAAATTCCCAAGAGAAATGAATAAAATGTGTTGATCTTTATGGATGTTCTTACCCAGCAAGTTGCAACATTAAAATGATGTTATAAATTGTACTCTCTTGCTATTTCACCCTCTATAGTGCATGATTATTGTTGTTGCATGGAAGATAGATTCATGATATATTTTTCCAATGGATTTGCTAATGTTTTTACAGACATATACGTCACGTTCACCACGTGTTCGTGAAAATGCCACAATGAAGTGAAAGTTGAATAATTTGAGAAATGAGCTTGTAAACATTTGTGCTATGAAATATGTTGTGAAATAGAAATGATGGGGTCATGTGAAGCATGGTATCATATGTTATGAGTGATGAATTGAAATGGCTATGTTGAAGGGCTTGCCACTTGGGTGCATGACCCGTGTTGATATGAGTGTGGAATGTGAAACCATGCAACGTGTCCCCTTCAGTGATATATATAATGTTGAATGAAGTTTTTTGAATGTTTTAATCCTCTCTAAGGAGGGTGAGATAGCAAAACCCTGGTTTTAGGTGGGATTTGAGTAAATTGTGGATATTAGGCCTAGACTTGGAAGTTGGGAGATGATTATGTGATGTGTGGAGTTTATACCCACTCGCCTTTACCGGGAGTGGAGGTGATTTTTATACCCACTCGTCTTTACCAGGAGTGGAGGGGTAAGGAGGTGGAGAGCCTCACTCCTGCCAGGGACGGTGGAGCTGAGTGGCCCGGCGTACAGTGCCCGTGTCCACTGCGTCGTGTGCTATATCCACCCCAAATTTGGGGTGAAGTCAAGGTCCTGGTATTACACAGTTTACCCAAGTTCCAATTAATTCAATTACAAAATAATAAAAATACGAATTCGCGTGTTACTCCTTCTGTTGGCAGCACTACCCCTTACATTTGATTGTTTCCTTGTGACTCTGTGTCATGCCTCGGGCACTTGTACTTATCTTATTGGATAATGGTTGCTTGAACACCTGTGTTACTATGAATATTATTATTCATGCTAACCCTTTTCTTGCAGTAACTCGACAATGGACCGCAGGTATGATCTTCTTCCTTGGCTATTTACTTACGCCATATTACTTAGTTTACATGTCTTATGTCTCCTGCCTTGTCCTGTGTATTGATAACCTTAGAACGTTGTTCCAAACCCAAGTTGATTCCTATTGGGGCATGCATTGACGTGCTCCCCCTTATTTTTCAGGTAGCAGGGACAACACAGTTGGTGGTGGCTTAGAGTTGGGTTTCAAAGGTAGAGTTGGTGTGAGCTGGGGTTGTACTGTGATTGGGTTGTCTTGGCAGATTGAGAGTGGTGTATATGTATTGTTACACCTGGACTATGTATATCAATGGGACATGTTAAATATGAAGTGTTGTTATCGTTTCATGAGGTTGTTTGATGTTACTGTGGAGTTTTACTTGTACTATCCCAGCATGTGCGCAGTGGCCTGCTTGTTCAGTTTCTCCTTTCTCTTTCTTGTCTTCTTCCATCACCCTCACTCTTCGGGATACTTGGAAAAAAACAAAATTCAAATGCCGGGTATTTTGGGGAAAGGGGCGTGACAGTTTTTGGCGGCCCATGCAGGTCACCGCCTGTGATGTGCGTAAGGATAGTACATGTAATGCTCCAGTATATGATTGGGATAGAATAGCCCTAAGGTGGGTGGAGACTTTAGTTACCTTAGAGTTTTAAGTGATCCACCATTGAACCCCTAGCTTTTGGGAGTTCGGGGATGAACTTCCTGCGATGTATTATACTATAGGTGAGTATTTGTGGATATACAGATGTATTTATAATTGCGTGAACCCGTGTGTATGATTGCATTTGTTGTGCTTAGAGATTTGAAATATATATGTTGCGGTGTACTTGTATTTTGAATAGCATGAAAGTTACATGTATCCTAGATGCTTGTAGTGGTATATGGTTATGCATTGGTGTATATACTAGGTGGGCGAATACTTGAGTGTATGTATACTACGTCTCTATAAAAGTACACGATACGGATATGTGAGGTTGGAATGTGGTATACTTATGTGACTTCGAGACATATGTGGTATATACATGTTTGTTCGTGGATGTATATTGGTGGGTACCTAAAAGCTAGTGGGGACATATGCTTTGTAAGTGTGTGAGTGAAGATATGTACGTGTGAGATATGAACGCATGTAAGTATTTTCCTATCTATTTCCTTATGGTTGTGTCCCCTTGTAGGGATCGTACCAAGTGTGTATATCTATCCTTATGTGGATAGAGTAGTGGGATGTCCACATTGTCTTTGGACATATGGGGGAGAGTGCCTGTGCGTGAATATATATGTGCTTGTATGGGTAGGTGGTGTAGATTTAGGTTGGGATATTGGTGTATATATATATACTAGTCATAACCCGTGCCCGCGGGCACGGTTCAATTAAGATTTCCCCCCGCAAAATCGTTGTTCCCCAAAAAATTATTTCCACATTCAAAATTGCGCAAAAAAACAAATTAGCGTAAAAATATTTAGCGGCACGGACGCATTCGGTGCGGAAATACAAATTCGGCGTTGGCGCCTTCGGCGTGGAATAACAAATTGGTGTAAAAAAAATTTAGCGCAGGCGCCACGGGAAATTTTTATTATCGTATTGCCACATGCATCAAAGAGCTGGTGGGCCCCGCGTTGAGGGAGAGATCATTCGATCTGCAGCAGCATTCGATCTGCAATATTAAGTGCAAGTTAACGTTTTTCTCCCAAATGCATTAATTGTGTGCACTCTCTGCTATTCTCCAGAATTTTTCATTTCCCTAAAAATATCTTTTTCCTAAAAACTTTCATTTTCCCATTTCCTCATTTCCCTAAAAACTTTCATTTCCCCATTTCCTCATTTCCCAAAAACTTTCATTTTCCCATAAATGTTTTTCGCTCCAAAACTTTCCACAAAATCTCATCTCAACAATTCATTCATCAAGAATAAATCTCAGTCATTCTTCTAAAATTATTCCACCGTGAAATTTTTGTTCTCCAAAAAAATATTTTTACAGCAAAAATTGTACCGAACAACAAATTAGGGTAAAAATATTTAGCGGCACAGATGCCTTCGACGCGGAACAACAGATTCATCGTTGAATAACAAATTCTGCGTAGAACAACAAATTTAGCGCAGGCACCTTTGGTGCGGCATAACAAAATCGCGTTAAAAAATTTAACAGGCGCATTCGACATGGAACAACATATTCGGCGTAAAAAACAAATTCGGCTCGGAACAATAATGTGCGGAACAACAAATAAGCGTAAAAAATTAGCGGACGCCTTCGGCATGGTCGACACGGAACAACAAATTAGTGTAAAAAATTTAGCGGACACCTTTGGCGTAAAACAACAAATTCGTCGTGTACGCCTTCGGCACAGAATAACAAATGTGCGTAAAAAAATTTCGCGGGCGCCTTTGGAGCGGAACAACAAATAAGGGGTAAAAAAATTTCGTGGCGCCTTCGGCGCGGAACAACAAATTCGGCGCAAGCGCCTTTGGCGTGGAACAACAAATTCGCGTTAAAAAATTTCGCGGGCACCTTCAGGGCAGAGCAACAAATTCGGCGTAGGCTCCTTCGATACGGAACAACAAATTCAGCGTAAAATAAAAAATTCGGCTCGGAACAACAATGTGCAGAACAACATATTCGGCACAGAACAACAAAGTAGCATAAAAAATTTTTGGCAGGTACCTTCGGCGTTGGTCGACACAGAACAACAAATTCGGCATATAACAACAAATTCGGCATGTGCGCCTTTGGTGCGGAATAACAAATTAGCGTTAAAAATTTAGCTGGTGCCTTCGGCACGGGAAATTATTCTCATTTTGTTGCCCCATGCGTCGAAAAGACGGTGGCCCCGCGTTGAGGAAGAGATCATTCGATCTGCAGCAGTATTCGATCTGCAGCATTAAGTGCAAGTTAAAGTTTTTTTTTCTCCAAATGCATTAATTGCATGCACTCTTCTATTCCTCAGAAACTTTCATTCACCAAAAAGTTTTATTTCTCTAGAAATGTTTTTCGCTCCAAAACATTTCACAAAATCTCATCTCAATCATTCATTCTTCAAGATTAAATCCAAGCCGTCTTTCTATCACGATATTGCCCCTCAAAATCATACTTCCCCCTCTCAAGGATGGATGCTCGAATGCTTGCAATTTTTTTATCCGCTTTCAAATTGTGCTTAAGCTAGAAGCGCTGGGAGAAAGATGGGCACAGATTGTGTAGGAGAGCGGGTGCTTGCGGCAACCAACACATAGAAGTATCAATAATCTCATTAACCTGGTAAAAGATGTTCTAATGAAAACCCACAAAAATAGAAACTCAAACCAAACCATTGAAGCATGAATAATCTCATAAAAGCATGAAAGTATCAATATTTTTTAGAACATATCTGATACAATTTATCCCGTCTATTTCCATCAAGGAGCAAACAGGTATGGTTATCAGGAGTTGAGGGTTGTCAAATAAATCAATTTTCTTCTATAAAAATAAAAAATAACACAATGTAATCAATAAAGAGATCAGCCTCTTCAAGCTGGCATTTTGGACCTCAGGACTGCAAGCCTTAACGAATTCTCAGCTGCATTTCTTGCAGTGATTGCTACTGCAAAAGTCTCTTCCTTGAATTTGACCTTGTTCTCCAACTCTAGCATGGCTTGCTTAGTCTCTTCTAATTCTTGATGAAGAGCGAACATCTGGATTGAACTGAAATTTAACATGGTAATTGAAATCACAGTGCAACATCTTGTGATGACAACAAAGTACGTGCATAAAACAACACAAAAACTTATCATATAACATTAACTGCCTTCTTATTCAAAACATGGCAAACGGTCACAATGGAATTCCATAGTATGCTACAATTATCATTTTCCGTCAGATAGTATACATCTTTAAGGTGACAGAATCAAAGTTGCTATGTGTCCGTGCTCCAATTTTGTAGACATGATGGCAAAGGCTATCTTAATGTGAATTTTAATGCAAAAATAGATTAGTTGTACGTGCTAGATGACTAAATTCATTTTCATAAATGACAGGTGAATTGGATGTGCTAAAATTGAGCAAGTATATGTATCGTACACTTCCAGGTTATCACCCGTAATATCTCAGCAGCAATGTTTTATTCATCAATGAGAGACTGTAAAATCATATGTTTTGGCCAGAAATACAAACAAATTGTTTTCTCAAAATCATATGAGGGTTGAAGAATTCTTCAACATTGCATCAATAATATGTTCTGGCCAAAATGAGAGAAAAATAAACAGGAGAAATCTTGAAATGGCCAACATTGCATCAACATTATAATTAGTTTTTTATTCCATAAATTAGAAAAGAATACACATAAAAAGAAATCTTGAAATGCAGAAGAAATCTTGAAATGCAAAAGAAAAAATCATTCAGATAGATTAGATGTTGTTGTCACCTATAAATAAACTATCATGGGCCATGATTACTCTGCCTATAAGTATTTCAGTTTTGGCATTCAGCCATATGAGTCCAAATTTCTACAAACTACCTGAATTAAACAACCAACAAAAATTACTCACTCAATTTTGATTGTTTGTAGCAAGACTAATTTAACAGGATATGATGTATGATCCAAGATCATGATATAAAGTTCATTTTAGTTTTGCACTAAGATTATTTTTAACAAATGGTGTATCGGGGGCATGTGTTATTCAAACTGAAATTACATATGTTCACCACTGAAATTACATGGGTGGTTAACATATCTGGGGCTTAACATCAAACTGAGGAAGTTCATTTTTTGGTTTGCTCAAACAAACTGAAATTACATATGTTAACCACTAAGATTATTCAAGATCAAACTGGACTTAACATCAAACTGGACTTTATATCATGTTACACAATAGACCATATGTTAAAAATGGACCAGATATAAAGTCCAGATATAAATTTCAGTGTTTAACTTTATATGCCGATACACCATCAAACACGATAACACTGGACTTTATATCCTGTTAACCAAGAAAAACACAAATTGGAATAATGCATATCAACTTGGTGTTATTTCAACACAAACTGGACTAATTTAAAAACTGGACAAACACAACAACACAAACTTGACTCAACTGATATTTTAAACAGAAAATATTGGTGTTATATCAAATGCTTGGGGTTGGGTTAATATTGAGAAAAAAATGATTTAATGGGATAATGCTTGGGAGTAAATCCATTTTACTCTTGGTATTTACAGGATTATTTCAGGATTTGTTTTGTCCTGTAAAAATGAGGTAATGAGTTTTAAGAAAATACATTGATATGATTACTTTTATCAACTCATTATACGCCAAAAACTTAAACTCATATGCACAATAAAACTCATTATACTTCAAGTAACAAAACTCCAAAAACAGAAAATGATAAATTATATATCTAATAGAATAGAATTCACATGACAATACTATTAGAATAGAATTAGAGATATAATTCTATTCTTCAAGCTTCATTCCTAACATTCACAGGACAATGCAATAACATCCATTTTTTTTCTTAATGTATTCAACCTCTTACCCAAATGCTAATGTGAGACTAAATTTCAAACTCTTACCCAAAACCAATTGAACAAAATTACACAAATTGAACCAATTGCACCAAAACCAATTTAAATCCTCAGGATAGTCAATTGGTTTTCCATACATATGAAATAGAATATTGACATTCCTTATATCATTTTTGATAACCCAATTTTGCAATACATAGAGAAGTTTGACATTGCCAGGATTTGAAAATCCTATGCATTGCCAGGACACTGTAGAGAATTTTGCATATGCATATCAAAATTTTGCATATGTAGAGAATTTTGCATATCAAAAAAATTGCCATTGACAGGACCCAAAAAATTCTCTAGATATGCAAAATTCTCTACATTGAATATGCAAAAGTCTCTACATATGGTTATCCAAGCAACTTGCTTTTATGGTTATCCATTATATAAGCAATTCATCATGTATAAGCAACTTCAGGTTATCCATTATATTTATGTAAGAATGATCTATTATCCAATTACACATAACACCCAATTACACATAAACATAACACCCAATTTATATGTGTAATTACACATAAATTCAGCCCTAAATGAGTGAAGCAAATATAAGAAGCATGTCAAGTACATATGCAATAACATGGCAATGACAGGATTAGTGTTGTGACAGGATTTTGGAAATTTGCATGAAAGTGTCCTGTTAAAAAAATAACCAAAATGAAGCAAATCAGCAAGCTGTCATCCAACATTAAAATTTTCAGTAACAAATTAAAAAATCATCAAGCTCTTATCAGCAAGCTCTTATCATTAACAAATTAACAAATTCATATTAAAAAAAATCTTCACAGGACACTGTAATGCAAAAATTAAGAGATTATCAAAATGATTTGTTTCAAATCCTGGCAATGCATAGGATTGCCAGGACACTGTAGAGAATTTTGCATATGTAAAGTGTCCTGGCAATGTAGAGAATTTTGCATATGCATTCAATTCTGTTGACAGGACCCAAAAAATTTGACATTTGCATATGAAGAAAATTTTGCATATGAATTCAATTATTCTGTTGTTATAATTCTCAATAATCCTTATATCTACAGTGTCCTATGTATTTTGCAATTTTGCATATGAAAAAAACAATTCCAATATTTCCAATACATAATTTCCAATACAAATTCCAATATTTCCAATAACAATTCCAATATTTCCAATACAAATTAAAAAATTCCACTACATAATGCAAATCATTGGCATTCCAAGCAACTTGACATTGAACTCAAATTATCAAAGTATCAATTCAAATGCAAATGAACTCATGGGCATTCAAAAACTCAAATCCATGTTTTCCATATCAAAAACTCAACACTTTCAAGCTCAAGCTCAAGCTCAAGCTTGCAATATAAACTTGATGTGAAGAACTCAACACTTTGGTTTTGCAGGACAAAATTGTGCTTGCGAAATAAATTAAAAGATGAAGATGAGTTCTTGAGAGAATTTTGCATATGCATTCAATTCTGTTGACAGGACCCAAAAAAATTGAAAAAATTGTTTTTTTCATATGCAAAATCCTTATATCTACAGTGTCCTATATCTTTTAACATCGACTTTCTACATCGACCTTCCCACTTGGCCATTTGAATTTTTTTCAGCAAGCTCAATTTTTTCAGCAATCTTGGAATCTTGGAAGTTGCACTGAAAATTATACATGAAAGCTAAATGAAAATTACACCCAAGTGCACTGAAAATTACACCTAATTACCAATTCATCAAGCTTGAGATATTGGCCCCCTCTTCAATTACAGTAATATATTTTTGAATATCTCAATTTATTAATTACACCCAAAAATATATCAAGCTTGTTGTTTATATGAATTACTGAAAATCTATTAATATAAGTGCAGGACATAATATATCAAGCTAAGATTGTTCAGGACATAATATACCCAATTTTGGATTAATATATTTTTGAATCCAATTGCATTATATCCAGTTTGATATATTGGAAGTTGCTATTATATCCAGCTTATCAAGCTTATCAAGTTTACAATGTGCTATTACATGTAAATTGTTCACTTCCAATATATCAAACTTGATAAGCTTGATAAGCTTGATAAGCTGATAAGTTTGATGGATATATTGGAAGTTGCTATTAAGCTTATCAAACTTATCAAGCTAAGATTGTTCAGGACATCCACTGTTACATCCAATTGCATTAATATATTTTTGAATATCTCAATTTCTAATTAACATTTAAATATCTCAATTGCACTGAAAAATTGAATATATAGTTTGCATAAACTAAAAAATATAAATATCACACCCAATTAGATATGAAATATATATTCAATGTAAATATATTTTTGAATATCTCAATTTCTCATTAACATATCAAGTTTTCTCCATAACTGAATACACATCTATAACCAAAAACATGCCCAATACAAAATTACACATTCAATCAATTTTTCTCCATACCTGAAAAACCAAACTCAAAACACCAAGTTGTGATGAAGCTCTAACCAAGGGATGAAGCTCTCACTGAGAGGTTGATCTGCAAGGGGAGTGTGGGTACATGATAATACAAAATTACAAAGTCAGTAAAAAATTCAATTGGATACATGATAATTCAAAATTAACAGGATATCAAGTTTAGCATTAAAAAATTACACATTCATTAAAAAGGTTGAGTGACCTTAGATATGTTTGAGTGAGGGATATATTTTTGATAACACATATTAAAAGGACAATTGGTTACTCAGAATATTAACATTATTAACATTATGATATCAGGATATCAAGTTTACTGAATATCACTCAAAAATTTTTAAATTTATGCAGATTACTCAGAATATTGGTTACTCAAAAAATTTTATGAAGATTATGAAGATTGGTCACAAAATTATTAACATTACTCAGGACAATTGGTTACTCAGGATATCAAGTTTAGCATTATTAACATTATGAAGATTACTCAGAATATGAGTGACTTGAGAATCAGAAATTTTATCCATTCACATTGCTTATCCATTCAGTTTGGATATCAGTTTAGCATTATTAACATTTTGTCTGCAAAAATTTATGATATTGGAATTATCCATTCACATTGCTTATCCATGGATAAACTCAGTATATGCATTCTCAAACTAACTTCAAAAATTTTGAGATTGGATAATTCCAAACTCCAAACATAATTCTCAATAAATTTTTGAAGTTATTTTGAGTACATGGATAATGTGAAATATCCAGTCATTCACATTGATTATCCATGGAAATTATGTTTGCTTATTCCAGGATAAACTCCATTGGAAATATCCATTCATTACAGGACAATCAGTTTGATATTGGAGTTTGGAATTATCCATTCTCAGGACAATCAGTTTGACAATCAGTACATGCAAAATTTGATACCATTCTCAAAATATCAAACTCACATTGCTTCTATGATCCTCAATCCAATATCAAACTCACATTGCTAATGGATAATTCCAATATCAAACTCATAATCAACATTGACAGGACACTGAAATTTAGGTAGAAGAGTAAATTGAAATAGTTACTGGGCTTAACATAATTTACAGGACACATTTTGTCAAACATTGCTTCACACATTGCTTCACACATAATTTACAGGACACATTAACATACATTGAAACTTGCTTGAAACATTGCATACATTTGCTCAAGATATCATTTGCAAAAACTATCACAGATATCACTCATCAATAGATTGCAAAAATTTGCATATGTGATAGTTCAAAAATTGACAATAGATTGAGCTGCTCACAGTTGCAAATTTTAAATTGACAAAAAATGTGAGCTGCTTGATATTGTCAATGTGAGCTGCTCACATTTGCAAATTGACAGCTCACATTGCAAATTGACAGCTCACATTTTAAATGGACAGTATCAAGCAGCTCACATTTGCAAATTGACAATATTGCATTTGCTCACATTTGCAAAAAACTATCACAGATATCACTCATCAACAGATATCTACATTTGCTCAACGTATGTTTCTTCAACCCTCATCAATAGATTTGTATGTGACCTGTCCAATACAAAAGTTGGGTATAACCAAAAACATGTCCAATACAAAAGTACACAGTCAATTAGGATAACATTTTCAAATTGGGACATGTTTTTGGTTATAACCAAAATGTTATGCACATCTCTAAATTGGGTTATAAACATGTCCAATACAAAATTACAAAAGTCCAAAATTCAAATATTGGGTTATAAACTTGTCCAATATCTCTAAATTGGGTTATAACCCAATTCCTCATACAGGAGAGGACACATTGAAAATGTAACACAATTTCTCATATAACCAAAAACATGTCCAATACAAAAGTACACATTCAATTTTTCTCTATTACTGAATACACATCTATAACCAAAAACATGCCCAATACAAAATTACACATTCAATCAATTTTTCTCCATACCTGAAAAACCAAACTCAAAACACCAAGCTGTGATGAAGCTCTAACCAAGGGATGAAGCTCTCACTGAGATGTTGATCTGCAAGGGGAGTGTGGGTACATGATAATACAAAATTACACAGTCAGTAAAAAATTCAATTGGGGGAGTGATATGTTTAGCATTCAGTAAAAAATTCAATTGGGTACATGAAGATTACCCAATACATAATGAACTTATGGGCAAATCATTATGTATTCAATTGAGTAATCTTCATAATTCAAGTTTAGCATTAAAAATTTACAGTGATATATTTTTGATAACACATATTAACATGACAATATATTTGATATGGAAAACATATTATGAAGATTACTCAAGATTTTTTTGATATTTTTGATAACACATAGCAAATTTTTCAACAGCCATATGAAGTTTAGCATTGCTTCTATGCTAACCTGGACATTCACTCACTCAAACATATCTAAGGTTGGATAATCAATTTTCTATTATCCAAGTTTAGCATTGATATCTATTATCCAATTTTTTTATATCAATTTGTTTGAGTGAGGATATCAAGTTTAGGATTGCTTCTATGCTATGATATGTTTCAAAAATTACACATTCAATTTTTGAATCTCATACAGGCCAGGTATTTTTGAATTCTCACCAATTCTTAATATGATATGGCTGAAAAAAATAGAAGTCCTAAATTGCAGACAACCTCAAAAAATAGAATTTTTATGAAAAAAAATTATTAACATTACTCAGGGAAAACATTTTTGAAGCTCAAGGACACATAACATTTTATCAAAAAACTTGGTCACAGGAAACATATTCATATCAAAAAATTGATTATCCAAGTTCAAATTTTTGGAAACAATGCTAGAAAGCCTTTGATTAAAGTTTATAGCGTCAAATGTATCCATCCAAGTTCAATTTTTTTTGATATGAAATTGCAGACAACCATAGCAAAAAAAATTTTGATCAAAGGAAACATGTTCACAAAGCTCACCAAGAGGGTGCTTGAGCTCTCCTGTGATGAAGGCTTGATGTGCTTGATATGCTTTCCTCCCCCGTGATCTGAGGTAGAAGAGAGTCTGAGGTAGAAGAGGGTAAGTAGAAGAGTGCGCTGGAGGAGGTAGAAGATGATGGCGATGCTGGAGTTAGAAGAGGGTGCTAGCTCTGCCTTGAGGAGGTAGGATGCTGGAGGTAGATGATGGCGATGCTGGAGGAGGTAGATGATGAGCTGCTTCCTCTTGGCGCGCAAAAATAATACGCCGTAGATGATGTGATCAAATCCATTTCCCCCTCAGCTTTGATGTGATCAAATTCCATTTCCCTCCCAATGGTAGATAGGTAAAACAAATTTTTGAAAGTTTGATTTCTCAAAAATCTCAATTTCTCATCTCAATTTCTCAACACACCCAATTACACATAACAACACACCCAATTACACATAACCAAAATCTCTTATCCAAAATCTCTTAACCAAAATCTCTTATACATTTCTCTTATAATCAACACACCCAATACAAATCTAAACATAACCAATTTCTCTTATACAAAAACTCTTATCCAATTTCTCTTGATAACATCCCTGTTTTATTTTATATATATATATATATATATATATATATATATATATATATATATATATATATATATATATATATATATATATATATATATATATATATATATATATATATATATATATATATATCGCTAGTGTTGTAGTGCTAGTGTATGAATTCCTAATGTGTTAGATTTGAATAACTGTGAGTATGTGTATGTGCTGCCTACGTGCATATATGAACCCATATATTGTCTTAATTTGGTATATAGTTGTGGATTGTATTATTGCATGAAGATTGGTGTTGTACTAGGGCCATATATGGTTTGTATGTAGCGATATAGATAAGTAATGGACGCATGGGTAGTAAGAGTAATGTTTCCAGGTGCTTGGAGTAGATGTATCCTAAGGTGGGAATTGGTGCTTTAAACCCATCCACCTAAGTTGAGGCCCTTAGCTCTATACCGTGCCTAATATGGGATAGGGATATAAGTGTGATGTGTAACACATGTAGGATGTGATGGATATAAGGGTTTGAGATTATGGAGTACGTGTATAAATGGGATAGCGGGGTTTGCATAGGTAAGTGGAGTTATGGTTTATACGCCTACCCCGTAGAATGGTGTTTATAAGACCATTTGGGTGTATATGTAGTGCATGTACCCTTATGTATATAATGGCATGAGGGGGAATGTGTATTTGTATATGAGATATTTGTATGTATGTAGGTGTGTTACAGCTGGCGTGGTGTGATTGTGTATATGCGTTGTTATTATTGAACGTGTATTGGTGTATGTCTTATGAGTGGTTATACGTATATGTATGTGAATGATCCCTGTTCTGATATACATGTATCAGTATATGAATGTATACGTATATGGGGTGTGACTACCACCGAATGTGTATGAATATTGAAGTACACTTATTGCTGTATGTACTAGTATACTAGTAAAAGTGTGGATATATTGGATGTTATGCATATAGTGGTACGGGTAGTTACCGACTACCTGCTAGTATAGTTTGAGTAGCTTGACTGTATAGGTGTAACAGTAGGATATGTATGGTGTGTGTGAATGAGTGTGTGCCCATATATGTTAATGTGTGTGCATGGTACATGGGTCCTAATACTTATATATATGCATGTCTGTGTGCATATCTACTATTAGTATAATAGTCTTGTGTGTATGTGTGTACATGTATTTGGCTGTATGTAGATTCAGAAATCTATGTATGGTATTGATACGTATACATCTGTGGGTGTAGAGTGAGTATGTGCTTGTGGAATATCTATATGTGGTATTACTTGTTACGTATACATGAATATGTATCATAGATGTATGAATTTCTACTACACCTGTCGCAATTAAGTGTAGGAATGTATTCACGTATGTGTAGTGTGTAGTAGAAGTATATGTCATGATGTGTATATTGGATGAATGAATATATATATACTTATACATACCTTGTTGGTTTACTTGCTGAGCTATCCTATAGGGTTGTCTATCTAGGTGAATCTCAGTGTGCTTGGATAAATGTCTTCCAGCTTGTATGTGTATACATATATATGTCTGTGCCAAAGCATGTGTGTATGTATATACATGTGCAATGTGGGTGTAAATGTGATAGATATGGAATATAGGAGTATATATGTTTGATAAATGTAAGTGAATGAAACTGTTTGATATATGTGAATTGGACTGAGTGTACTTGGTTGCACCTTTATATGTATACGTGTGTGTGGAGTGTAGATGGATATTTATATTTACTTGACTATTGTGACAGTATGTGCATTGGATATGTAAAGGTGTGTGTGTATATATATATATATATATATATATATATATATATATATATATATATGACAGAGGATGTATTATGTTTGTGCACTCTTGTGTGTATTGTGTGTGGTATATGTGCCTATCAGTGTGAGGCAGTAGGTGCATTGCTGTGGAAGTGAGGTTAGGTGTACATTTATTTATAGTATGATTGTGAACCTTATATGACTCGATTATGCATGTGATAGTACGTGCACGTGAATGTAAGTATGGATGTGACTAAATAATGTGTGTATATAGATATTTATATGCATATACTTGGAAGTGAGCATATATGACTAAGTATTGGGTGTATAGGGATCAGGTGTACATCCGGTGTGACACCGTGATAGTGACCCGGTTTATCAAGAAATGGTGTGTAGATTAAGGTGTATTAATGTGTGTTTGTGCATAGATATAGACGTGTATGTATATATATAAGCATATAGAATATAAGTCGCTATACTTGAAGGTATCATGATGTGGATACGATGTGATGTCGTATGCACATGGATGTGAGTAGTGATCTAAATACGTGTAATAATACATATAAAGACTTAATTTTGGCATGTGATGTATGTGTTAACATGTGAATATATGGGCCAGGATGTTCATGTGAAGAACATAAACGTATGTGTATGTAATGACGCATATAGTAATATGAATGTGCTACTAGATGAGTAATGGAATGTATCTGTGACATATGTGCGATACAGATGCATATGGATGATAGGGGAGCATATAGAGTATATAAGTGTGGTGTAGATGCTTATTCTTATTTGTACTTCATAGGTAGTAAGATCATCATGCCTAGCTGACCTCGACAAGGATCACACCCTAGGAAGTCTGAGGACGGACTTTATTTTAAGGTGGGTAGGATGTCATGCCCTATTTTGCACTATACGTGTATTCTACTGAACACGCGTGGTATTTCTACCTACGATGCATACGTGGGAATGAAATAAGCATAGATATCGATGTATATAACGTAGTACAAGGGGGATTAGGCCGTAATACGGGGCTAAGAGAAGAGAATGCGAAATATGAATGCGGAGAAGTGCAAATAACGTCGTGAGTGTAAAACAACAGGAATGTGTTAGACGTGTGTGTGTGAAGCATGTATGCATACATGGATGTGCGTGGATGTGTATAGGAAGAGCCATGATAGTGTGAAAGGGGTTAGGGGTCAATGGAAACCCCCGTAAATTTTTAGAAAGGTCAGGGGCAAAACGGTCTTTTTGACTAAAACTGCTGTGCGTACATACTTAAGTTGTGTGTGCATAAAGTAATGGCAAACTTGTAAATACTTGACACTTGAGGGATAATTTTGGGAGGGTATTAAAGTCATTTTGGCTTGTGCATGCTTATCCTAAGAGAAATCTAGAGTTAGATATTTTCTAGGAAGTTTTTAAACCTTTCTTTCACTTTCCCTTTCTTTTCCTTTTCATTCATGCCTCTCCCTCTCCCTCCTAAGGGTATGGCCAAAATTCTTGCCCCCCCTTTCCCCATCCATCAACAGTCCAAAACCCTAACTTCACTTCCAAAAAAATTTCATGAAAACCCTAGCCTTCAAGGAGAAAGAAAGGTGAAAGGAAGAGAAAGAAAGGAGATAAAGAAAGAAGACTTTTTGAGGTAGGAATTACTTGGATTTGGAATTACAATAATTTGTTCTTGCTACTATGTTTTTATAGCATGATTCACTTAATATGTAGCATGGGTGGCCAACTTGATGTGCCGTGATTCTAATTTCATGGATTTCCCTTGAAAATTCTTAGCAAAGTTATCCCCTTTGAAATTCAAAAATCTTGGTGCCTGATTTTGCCTTGATTGTGGTTACTGTAGCTCGAATTAGGGTTCGAAAAAATTATAAGCTTGTAGATCTTGAAGTCCTACCCCAAAATCATATAAATATGGACATAGTTTTAATTCAGAAATTAGGAGCAATAAATCCATCTTTACAACCTGTCTGCTTGATTTTCAGTGTTGACACAGTTTAGCAAAACTGGCCTAAACACCTGCACACATCATGGAATTTTATGATTTTGGTCTTGTTGAAAAGTTAACAAGGTTTTCTAAAAATTCATCAGAGTGCTAGAGTGCTTATATGTCGAATTTCTGCCTCCAACATGCCCAAAATTGGCTTTCGATACAGACCCTGAAATCTGTCTGAAAAACAGATTTGTTACACTTCACCAATTAATTCACCATAAATCATATATTTCATATTTTTGTATGAAATTTTATCTGCCAATCCATAACTGTCATATCTTCAACTTTCATTCATAAAGTTGTGTCAATTTCCCAAAATAAATGAATGAAATGTGTTGATCTTTATGGCTGTTCTTACAATTCCAGCAAGCTGCAACATTAAAATGATGTTATAAATTGTGCTCTCTTGCTATTTCACCCTCTATAGTGCATGATTATTGTTGTTGCATGGATGATAGATTCATGATATGTTTTTCCAATGGATTTGCTAATGTTTTTACGGACATATACGTCACGTTCACCACGTGTTCGTGAAAATGCCACAATGAAGTGAAAGTTGAATAATTTGAGAAATGAGCTTGTAAACATTTGTGCTATGAAATATGTTGTGAAATAGCAATGATGGGGTCATGTGAAGCGTGGTATCATATGTTATGAGTGATGAATTGAAATGGCTATGTTGAAGGGCTTGCCACTTGGGTGCATGACCCGTGTTGATATGAGTGTGGAATGTGAAACCATGCAACGTGTCCCCTTCAGTGATATATATAATTTTGAATGAAGTTTTTTGAATGTTTTAATCCTATCTAAGGAGGGTGAGATAGCAAAACCCGGGTTTTAGGTGGGATTTGAGTAAATTGTGGATATTAGGCCTGTACTGTGAAGTTGGGAGATGATTATGTGATGTGTGGAGTTTATACCCACTCGCCTTTACCGGGAGTGGAGGGGATTTTTATACCCACTCCCCTTTACCGGGAGTGGAGGGGTAAGGAGGTGGAGAGCATCACTCCTGCTAGGGACGGGGGAGCTGAGTGGCCCGGCGTACAGTCCCCGTGTCCACTGCGTCGTGTGCTATATCCACCCCAAATTTGGGGTGAAGTCCAGGTCCTGGTATTACACAGTTTACTTAAGTTCCAATTAATTCAATTACAAAATAATAAAAATAAGAATTCGCGTGTTACTCCTTCTGCTGGCAGCACTACCCCTTACCTTTAATTGTTTCCTTGTGTCTCTGTGTCATGCCTCTGGCACTTGTACTTATTTTACTGGATAATGGTTGCTTGAATACCTGTGTTACTATGACTATTATTATTCGTGCTAACCCTTTTCTTGCAGTAACTCGACAATGGACCGCAGGTATGATCTTCTTGCTTGGCTATTTACTTACACCATATTACTTATTTTACATGTCTTATGTCTCCTGCCTTGTCTTGTGTATTGATAACCTTAGAACGGTGTTCCAAATCCAAGTTGATTCCTATTGGGGCACGCATTGACATGCTCCCCCTTATTTTTCAGGTAGCAGGGACAACACAGTTGGTGGTGGCTTGGAATTGGGTTTCAAAGGTAGTGTTGGAGTGAGCTGGGGTTGTACTGTGATTGGGTTGTCTTGGCAGATTGAGAGTGGTGTATATGTATTGTTACTCCTGGACTATGTATATAAATGGGACATGTTAAATATGAAGTGTTGTTATTGTTTCATGAGATTGTTTTTGTAGGGATCGTCTAACCCTTGCAATACTAACAACACACGCTAGAGAGGGGGTGAATAGTGTAATGGCAATAATATTGTCCAATTAAAATTTAAAACTTACAAATGTGGAATTAGAAATGCAAGAGGAATTAAAAGGCACAATCAATCCAAACGCAAACACAAAGATTTACCCTGGTTCCCCAAACTTGGGTACATCCACCCACACCAATATTCACTATATTCCCACACAGAGAAGTGAATACAAATCTCACAAGGAGATACCCCCACAAAGGGGATTTATGCCCTACACAAGGACCCAACCAATCCTACACAAGGATCAAGACTCCCACATAGAGAATCACTAACTCCCACTCAGAGAATTTGGGTTAGTCCTAACTAGGACACTAAACTCCCACAAAGAGAGTTACTCCCACAAAGAGAGAAAGTGACACTAATTCCCACAAAGAGAATTAGAGACAACAATTACACCAAGTAAAATAAATACTCTTACCTATGCCTTGAGATGCTTACTCATAAATGAATGCAAGGCATGGAAGCGGATCTCCAAGTGTTGAGATATGCTTGAGAGTACTTGGATGATTTCCCTTGAGCTGGACTTCAATGCATGAAGAGGAATGAATGCTCAATAGAGGGAAATGAGGGAGCTTGAGAGTTGCTTATAGATCTCTTGAGATGTTCAATTGTGTCAAGAAGAATCAAGAAGAAGCAAGAGATGGCAGCACACTCATATATATAGGAATCCCATATCTAGCCCAAAAACCCACGGAAATAGCCAAAGAACGAACTCTGCAACAGCTAGAAACTGGATGAAAATGACAGGAACAGTCGACTGTTGATCAAAAGATAGTCGACTGATCAACGACTAGAAAATATCCAACGGCAATAATCTGAGCCAGGACAGTCGACTGTAGAAGACAATACAGTCGACTGAAAAACATGACAGGCGCCTATTAATCCTTCAGCAAACGACTGTTGCAGGGGATGGATCAAAACAGAGAGCGGCACTCTTTCTCCAGTTTAACGCACAGGTGACTGATGTTAATACTATAGTCGACTGTCAAATAGTCAGGCGATTGTACATTCTTCATCAGTCGTCTGCAGTATAATATGGAGAGAAGACAGAGAGATGCAGAGATTGCACTTACGCTAGACATGCGACTGATGGCCAATTTCTAGGTGACTGTAAGTATACAGGCGACTGTAAATTGATCGACAGACGACTGTGCGTAAAGGTCAAGTTTGAGTCAATTGAAATGTTGACTTGAGCTGTGCATATCTGGCGACTATAGAAGGATCTACATGCGACTGGAAATCACCCAGTTGACTGTGTTTCCCTACCAGGCGACTGATGGAAAGCCAGAGACTTAAAATGAGTCTTTGGACAGAGTGAACCTATTAGATTGGATTCTATGATAATCCTAAGGCTCACTAAGATGGTTAAATGCATATGCATGATAAGTAAACCATCTAACAAGGCATTACAATAACCTAGACTCAAAAGAGACAGAAAGAAATAAAGTAAATTGCATGGATTACAATGCTTTCCTTAGAGTCTAAGTCTTCAATCTTGATGCCTTGATTGCTCTCCACCATCTCCAAGCTTTGGCACTCCTTGAGTCCAAGCTTTGGCCCTTCTCCACTTGATGTCCATCATTACACCAAGTGATTAGTCTCCAAGAAAGATATTCTTGAAATAAACTGAGAGACTAAAACATGAGGGTCATTAGCAACTACATAATGTTGTGATCATCATCAAAATAAGATTGGTATAAAACACCAATACTCAATATTCTCCCCCCCTTTTGATGATGACACACATTATGTAAAATACAAATAATTAAAGCACAATGCTAATGAGCTCCCCCTACTTATATGCACCAATTAAACAAAGAGCGACACAATTGTAAATACTCATTATACCAATTAATACCAAGGTGACATATAATAGGCAAGGATTACATAAACCAATTGAAATAGACAATATCATGCAAACATGAAAAGGTTTATCTAATCCCATAAATCTCTCCCCATATAATTACATAATGCATATATTTTTCCCCCTTGACATCATCAAAAAGGTGGACATCAAATATATCCCCCCTTTTGTCATCTTCACTAAGATGTGACAATATGCAAGAAAAGAAAGAGATGTATGATACCAAATTGAAAAATTTAGTGGGTATCAATTCACTATCCCATGCTCCCCCTAGATCATAGAAATGGTCAAGTTTTGACTTCTAGGATCTAATACCAATTATACAATAAATGGAGCCATGGGCCTTAAATGTATCAAAGCAATTGATATAGAAAAATCAAGCTTCAAAGATACACAAGGACAGTGCCAAAAACAATAAACATGAAACAAGTTGGCAATAAACAAGAGGTTTGGTTTGAGACCACAAATAACCAATAGTAAATAATGATCTCAACAATCCTCAAAATGAGAGTCAAAATATGTTTTAAAATATTTTAAACATATAACATATTAACTCCCCTATTGACATACACATGAATCAAGAATGCATGCATGTCAATAAAATCCCCAAGATGCCCATTTTCATGAAAAAATACATACAATTGAAAGTATTTTCAAAATCATGAAACACACACACAACCAATGGGTATGCAAAAATATAACATTAAGCACAATACCCATGCAATATGCAAATGTGTGTGGGGAACCTAAACATTAGGGAACCAAACCCAAGATGAGTTTGACTTCCTAACATAATCACACGAGGTGATCACATACCTAACTAGAGAGTTGATGTAACTATCTCTCTCTTGCACACTAACCTTGGTGGGAATCCATAATCTCAAGGATTTCCTAGGCAAGGGTTTTGCCTTTGCAAGAGGGATGGATGTGGCATGCTTAGGTGTAGAAACAAATTTCTTAGCATGCAAAGAATGATGATTTTGCTTCTTAGCAAAAAATGAAGATTCTTCATTCTTCCTCATTACCTCGTGAACTACATGCTTCTTGTTGCTGTTCTTGTTGTACAAGAAAGCATGGTGATTCTTCTTAGGTGCTTTAGCAATATTTCTTCTATTTGCACCATAAGAGGAATTAGAGGTGGGTTTGGGTACCACATTTTGAATATAACCCAAACCTTCTCTATGATTTTCCGGATGTTGTTTTTCCAACAAATCGTGGAATGAATCCCTAGAATACACAAAGCTTTTGAGCTTCCGGGATTCCTCGTCACATTTCAACGTAAGTTGTTGAATGTGAGCATCTAAGCTAAGGTTTTGAGCAACAAGTTTTTCATTTGAAAGGCTCAATTCCTTAACTTGAGAGAGAAGTGTGTCTCTCTCACTAGTGTCATAAGCATGCATCACATCATGAATTACACTAGTAGATTCTAAGGCATGCAACCTACTTATAGCATTTTTAAATTTCTCTTTCAATTTAGCATATGAGTCGATGCACTTACTTGCCCCATTGGAGACCACGTTGAAGCGGTATTCGAGCTCCTCGTAGGATAGCTTCTCCTCAACTTCCTCATCACTTTCCTCCTCGCTAGAGCTTGACGAAGACTCTTCCCCCTTTGCCATGAAGCACATTTCCTTGTTGGGGTTGAGCCACGCCTCCACCTCTTCATCACTTGAACTCGAGGAGATAGATGAAGAATCATCCAGAGCTACGAAGCACATATGAGCTCGCTCCTTATCATCCTCTTCTTCACCACTTGAAGCGTCCTCATCGGAGTCATCAAAAGTGCCGACAAGTCCCTTCTTTTGGTTCTTGAACTTGGACTTGCCTTTCCAATTCTTCTTCCTTTTACCCTTGTAAGCTTCTTTGATGTATTTGGAAGGGCATTCGATAGAGAGATAACCTTTGCCACTGCATGTGTAACAAGTAGGAATCTTGTTAGAATTGGAGGCAAACTTTGAAGAAGATTTACCTTGCTTGCTTTTGAGGAATGCTTTTAGTTCCGTGGCAATCTCCATGATTTCATCTTCACTAGCCTCATCTTCTCCATCTTCTTCACTAGGAGCTTCTTGATGGAATTTCTTCCTCCATTTGATTTGCTCCTCCTTGGCATGGAATGCAACCCCCTTTTGCTTCTCAGGCTTCGTTGGTTGAATCTCTTTCTTATGTTGAAGCTTTACTTCATATGCCATGAGATTCCCAATGCACTCCTCAACGGTGTATTTGGACAAGTCATTTGACTCCAAAATTCCGTTGGCCTTTGACTCCCATTGAGATGTGAGCGAGTCAAGGATCTTCTCCACTCGATCCTCTTGGGAAATCACCTTCCCAAGTCCTTCCAAAGCGTCCATGATTTCTGTGAACCTTGTGAACATCTCCGAGATGTTTTCACCTTCTTGCATCTTAAACAACTCATATTTAGATCTAAATACACATTGTTTAGATTTCTTTACCTTCGAAGTCCCTTCATGAGAAATCTCCAATGTATGCCAAATTTCGTTGGCCGTTTTACACATGGAGATGCGGTTGAACTCATTTGAAGTGAGGGCGCAATGGAATGCATTCATAGCTCTCGCATTAAATTTGATCGAATCCTTCTCCGCTTTTGTTCTCAAAACCGTAGGTGTAGTAGGATTCTCAAATGGCGATTCTGTGATGTCCCAAAGGTCTTGACCCTCCAAGTAGATCATCATCTTGATCTTCCAACTTGGGTAGTTGGTTCCATTGAAGAGCGGGGGTCGAACGATTGATAGACCTTCTTCATGCGTTGTAAGCCATCGTTGCAGTATGCTATAAACCTCGCTCTGTTACCAATTGTAGGGATCGTCTAACCCTTGCAATACTAATAACACACACTAGAGGGGGGGGTGAAAAGTGTAATGGCAATAATATTGTCCAATTAAAATTTAAATTGCAAATGCGGAGTTATAAATGCAAGAGGAATTAAAAGGCACAATCAATCCAAATGCAAACACAAAGATTTACCCTGGTTCCCCAAACTTGGGTACATCCAGCCACACCAATATTCACTATATTCCCACACAGAGAAGTGAATACAAATCTCACAAGGAGATACCCCACAAAGAGGATTTATGCCCTACACAAGGACCCAACCAATCCTACACGAGGATCAAGACTCTCACACAGAGAATCACTAACTCCCACTCAGAGAATTATGGTTAGTCCTACACTAGGACACTAAACTCCCACAAAGAGAGTTACTTCCACAAAGAGAGTTATTTCCACAAAGAGAATATCCTAAGTCCCACAAAGAGACAACCTCCCACAAAGAGAGAAACACTAATTCCCACAAAGAGAATTAGAGACAACAATTACACCAAGTAAAATAAATACTTTTACCTATGCCTTGAGATGCTTACACATAAATGAATGCAAGACATGGAAGAGGATCTCCAAGTGTTGAGATATGCTTGAGAGTACTTGGATGATTTCCCTTGAGCTGGACTTCAATGCATGAAGAGGAATGAATGCTCAATAGAGGGAAATAATGGAGCTTGAGAGTTGCTTATAGATCTCTTGAGATTTTCAATTGTGTCAAGAAGAATCAAGAAGAAGCAAGAGATGTCAGCACACTCATATATATAGGAATCCCATATCTAGCCCAAAAACCCACGAAAACAGCCAAAGAAAGAATTCTGCAACGGCTAGAAACTGGGTGAAAATGACAGGAACAGTCGACTGTTGATCAAAAGACAGTCGACTAATCAACGGCTAGAAAATATCCAACGGCTATAATCTGAGCCAGGACAGTCGACTGAATAAGAAATACAGTCGACTGACAAACAGGACAGGCACCTGTTAATCCTTCAGCAGATGACTGCTGCAGGGGATGGATCGAAACAGAGAGCTGCACTCTTTCTCCAGTTTAACGCACATGCTACTGATGTTAATACTACAGTTGACTGTCAAATAGTCAGGCGACTGTACATTCTTCATCAGTCGTCTGCAGTATAATATGGAGAGAAGACAGAGAGATGCAGAGATTGTATTTACGCTAGACAGGCGACTGATGGCCAATTTCCAGGCGACTGTAAGCATACATGCGACTGACACAAAAAATGTAGGGGAGTTACGCACCGACACAAAAAATGCAAAACACGAAAAATACAGGAACGAAACAGGAAAATAAAGAAAAAGAAACATACAGAATAAAAGATATAAAACACGACAAAAGAACACCTAGACATAGACACACAACAACGACACACGAAAACATGCACACAAAAGTCGATTTCCCCCAAGCTGAACATGACAATGCTAGCAAAATGATATGATCAATGTGATGCAGAAATATGCTAGGGGAAAATCGGAAAAGAAAGAAATCAGAATGCAGGAGAGACAGTCTGCTCGTTCTCCTCGGAAGAGGATGTGGGGTGAAATGATAGAAGGGCATGACATGAAGGGTTATTATGATGCAAAAGCAAACACTAGATACGCTCCCCTCGCTAATGAGAGGAGACGAGATTATTCAAATCTAAACTAGAAAGCGGTAAATTTTTACACTACTGGATTAGGATACACCTGAGCATATGCGGATCCAAGATCTGAAGTGGGGCAGGTAGCTGCTCTAACTACTCCTTTTGTGGCTCCGCCAGAAGCGCTGTGCCACGTGTGCCAATGGACCCAAGCAATGCACCTCTAAGCATCCCTCGTAGGTGTCCACCTGTGACCTGCAAAGGACGAGGTGCATTAGTCCATGGCAAGAAATTATTTCCCAAAATAAATGTATCCCAGAGATAGTCGCCGGTAAATGATGGTAAAATATATGAAATGTGGCGAACACTCCCTGGAAATGGTATGCTATCCTCTGTGCTAGCGACGATCAAATCCCCGCTCTCCATGTGAAGTTGCTCTCCAGGTGGTGACACACCGCAGTATACCTCAAGGGAAGTCGATCATGTGTCCTGCGAGAGATATGGTGTGTCAAATATATATGAGTCTAAAGAAATAGGATGTGAAAAGCGAGACTCAAATGTGGAGTGAGAGTGAGTATGAAAATCTCCCTGAATAGGGGCAATATGCTCAAGTAGATGCTCAGCTGCAGAAGAAGTGGAGCGTGACGGTAGAGGTAGATGTGGCTCAGGCTCCATGAAGTGGACGATCGTATCCAAGCCCTCATGCACATCCTCCTCGACGATATGCTCATGCTCATCCATCTGCCCGATGTCCTGAATGACATCCTCATGGTTGATCACCGACCAAGGAGGAAGCTGTGACAGAGATGGCTGTGGAGGTGGATGTGGAGTGGACCACTCGTATGTGGTCGTGGTGTCGTTATCCTCACGCACATCCTCCTCGCCGGTATGCATAAGCTCTGTGGTCTCCTCGGTGCTCTCATAGGACTCATATGGGGTATCCAGATAAAGATGAAAAGTCTCTCCCACAGATCCTAGAGAAATCTCCCCATCCTCACTATCATCATCAAAAAATGCTTCGTCATCCAAGTGGTAGTGTGGGAAAATTGGGGCATCGGCATGAGATGTGTCTATGGTGGCCGATGGCATGGTGGTCTCAACCATGAAGGTGGGTATATCCTCTCCTTCATCCCCTCTCCTCGGCGTCAGCTCGGTGATTGGTACCATCAAGTTTTGTAATATTTGGCCTTGGTTAAACATGGCACTTTCAAGGAGAGACACGAGGCTTGATTCTTCTTGTGTTTGTGGAGGGGTATAAGGTTGAGGAAATGGATGGGAGGTGTTTGGGCTAAGGTTGTGGGAAAATGTTTGGCCTTGGAGCGGGGGAAGGCTCTCAAGCGTAAATGGGCAATCATAATACACGTGCCCCGCCATCCCACAAGTTTCACAAACCACAACTGGATAAGGATTGTATCCTCCCATCTGAGCATCGAAATTTGATCTCCACATGGTAATATCAAAGATACATGGACAACAAAAATAAGAAAACTAGAGAGGAGCGTCAATAGTACAAGAGAATAACAAAAAGATAATATAATGGTGGGGGGGAAAATTTCTTGGTTATTGAATATGTTTTTTTTTAAAATAAAAAAAGAGAGAAAGAATTTTTTTGTTTTTTGTTTTTATGCGTAGTCTAATGAACCCAAGCTAAGCTAATATCAAACCGAACACCTCCCCGACAACGGCGCTAAAAACTTGACCGACGCCCCGTTTACGGTATGGGCGCGGTGTCGTTTTACCGCAAGTGCACGGTTAGTGTAGGGTGCGGGTTTATCGAACTCAGGGAGGTGGATGGCTTGAGTGGCTACTAGCCTCACCTAGGTTGTGTGCTAGCTACGCGGATGATATGGGTGAAGTGTAGAAATAAGGGAAAGAAATGAAAAAGACACAAAATGAATCCCCGCTAACACAGGCTAGGGCACTCATGACACTCGGCATTTGACTTGACCCAGGGTGAGACATTGCCCCAAAAGGTGGTACCTAGCGTCCATGACCCGATATTCCGGTCGGTGCCAAGCACGCTAGGCCTACCTGGTTCCGGACGGTGGGCACTCCCATGTCCATTAACACCTTCCACAACCGGGAGCATTAAGGACACAATGATAACTCCCAACATTTCGTCCAAGCCGTTCCCACGCGCGAGGACTCCCTGTCAACACTAGGGGTGTGAGCTATGGCTAGGGAGTCAACCGCCAAGTTTATTCCCCCTTGGCCCGACGGTCAGAGGCGGTCTTTCTCCCGCCAATGACAATGAAACACCCCCGCGTAACCCTAATGGCCAAATAGGTCAAATGTGATTTCTAGCAATACATCGAAGCGGATCTTGACAGGACAAGCACCGGACCCCAATCCCCAACACATCTAGTGTGTTGCCATACGAATTGGACCCAGATTGCTAGAAATCCCCATTGACACAATTCATCGAACACATGCCATGCAACCAAGTCAAATGAAACAACCAAGCATCAATCCTACCCTAACCCGTATTAGGGTTCATCAATACTACTCCATGATGAAAGACATATAAACAAACAACACAAAAGACATATAAACTTTCACCATCAAGCAAAATAAACACAATACAAACAATGGAGAAAAAGAGAGGAAAATACTTATCTTGAGTTGAATCGTCAATCCAATACAAGACTTATTGAACAAAAGACCTAATCTAAACTAACCTAGAACTCACAAGAGAAGGGGGGGCAAAAAGCCCTAAAAACTCCAGGAGATCCCCCTCAAGTCGGCCAGCCTCGTGTATTTATTGCCCCACTTCGAAACCCTAATGGTTCGGGTCCAAACCCGCAGGAAAAACGTCACCCGATCGGTTGACAAGTCAACCGATCGGGTGATCTGTTACAAATAATAAACAGAAAATGGCGGACTTTCACCCGGTCATATGAACCGGTCGGTTGAGTTCTTGGAGTGACCGGTTGGATCTTGGCGCCATCGGGTGAAGGGATCGGTTGGGTGCCCGTGTCTCGGCTCCTCAGCATCAGCTACAGATGAACCGATCGGGTGAGAGTCACCCGATCAGTTGGAATTTGGCTTGAAAAGACAAAGAATCAGCCCCGTTGAATCGGCCCGTGAACCGGTCGGGTGACTTCCACTTGAGCTCCGGCTGAGACCGGGTGGTGCATGCGTGCATCACCCGATCGGTTGGAGATGACCAACCGACCGGGTGAGGGGCTGAAAGATGTAATCTTCGTCGTTTGACCCCCCTGGATCACGCGTGACTCTTCCCGTTGCTCCAGGGACTTGAGATATCGTCGTTAAACGTCCCCTACGTGGGCAATCTCCTGCAAACATGGAGAAACAAAGAAAAGTGAAAGAAAACGAGAAAACACGAGAAAACGAATAAAAGACGACGGAAAATACGGAGAAACACAAAAGAAAACGTGCGTGAATATATGAAATATAAACGTACGTCATCTTCACGTTGCTGTTCCAGAGTTCTTACTGCTTTTTAGTTGGGTGCGTAGCACCGTTTACCCTTTCTATCTAGGTTAGGTGCTTGCACCAGTAGTTTACTTTTAGTTGTTGTAGCAGTGTCAGGCTTTTTGTTTTAGACTCTCAGTACTTTCTGGATGTTGGTTTGGAATAAAATGAATGTTTCCTTTTCGGTACTTTTGTTGTTCCGTACTTTTCTGTAAGGACTTGTTCCTTCGTCTTGGAGTACCACACAGACGCTTATTAGGTCCGAGCTTCATAGCTCCGGCCTAAGCGGGCCTTAGTCACGCTTCGCCTCCGTAGTTTTGGGAAGCGGGGCGTGACAGGTTTTAGTGGTGGCCCATGCAGGACATCTTTCTGCAAAAAGTTCGAAACGATAGAAGTATTAACATTCTTTTTATCATTATCCATTCATATGTGCGAGTCTAAGTTGTGTCTTTCCTATCGTTAGGATGGTGGGAGGATGTGAAGCTCGAGTTGGACCTTCAGCTGACAGGACCATGGATGGACGAAGTGGCGAGTTTCACCAATTCCTGGGCGTTATGAAAGAGATGTTACAGGTTCAGCGTCAGTTGGTTGAGCAGACACATCGGGCTGCTCTGGCTGCACCACCGCCTCTGCCTACAACATGAGCTACTCCTGGAGTGAAGCAGTTCAATGAGCTTCAGCCGAAGACATTTGCTGGGAAGGAAGGACCCTTAAGTGCTGATGAGTGGATCCAGAGCACAGAAGAGAATCTGGTAGCTACGAAGATCCCTGAGGATACCAGAGTTGAGATAGCAAAGATGCAGCTGATTGAGAATGCTAGGAACTGGTGGCCCGTTGAGGAGAGGAGTCTGTAGAAGCCAGTAGAGTGGAAGACCTTCAGGTCGATGTTCAAGGAGAAGTATTTCCCCAAGGCTGCTAAGAGGGAGCTTTTGAGTCGATTTATGGATCTGAAGCAAGGGGACATGACTATCGATGAGTACGAGGCAGAGTTCGAGATGCTGAGTCGCTTCGCCCTGCACATGGTGAAGAAGGAAGAGAACCGAGCTGATCGGTTTCGTCAGGGGCTGCGTCCGAAGATTCAATCTTACATGTCCTCAGCAGACTTTTCGACCATGGGATCTGTGCTGAATGCCACCAGGAATCATGAGATCATATCGCGTCTTCCCGATCCTCCTGCTGGTGGAGGAAAGCGACCGATGGAACAGTTCAGGCCAGTAGCTAGGCCTGCAGTGGGACCTGTTCAGTCGATGCATTTCAAGAGGCCAGGAGCACCTGCACAGAGCCAGGCCAGGGATCAATGTCATTTCTGTGGCAAGCCGGGGCATCATTCGAGTTATTGTAGGAAGAAGCTGGGTTTGTGTCTGGCATGCGGAGCTGCCACACATGCCGTTATAGATTGCCTGAGGTATCGCCTTACTGAGGGTCGAGCACCTGCCCATATTCAGAGAGGAACAGTTGTTCATGGAGCTTATACCATGACGACCGTGGATGGTGTCATTACAGGTGATTCCTTAGACTTAACCTTTCATATTATAGCTTAGCTTATTTTTTTTGGCTGCATGTAAATGTTTCAAAACTTTTTTTTTACTTTTACAGCAAATCTTTAATTTTTGAGACTAGCTCACAATGATCACAACCCACCTATCTTCCCGCATCCAATACCCCAACCCCACACGTTTTTCTTTCTTCCTTCCAACGTTTTTGAAATATGTCATTGGCCTTAAACTTTCTGTTCTCTTCTTTCTCTCTTCGAAGTGTTATTTTTGTTGTTATATTATCAGGACTAGCTATTATTGTTATAGGATTATGTGTGCGGGTAGGTATAGTGCGTGAGGAAATAGGATGTGACTGTGATTAAATGATTTTGCACACAAGGATATTAGATTAGGTTTCTTTCGGATGAACAGAACGAGGTGTTAAAGACTTATTTATAATACGAATGCGTGAAGGGCACAATGGAAATGCTAGTTGGATGAAATTATACGTAGGGAGATGAGTGCTTATTGGATCTGAAACTTAGACGAGTGGTAGATGGGAGTAGCTAAGACGGGATGGTATGAGTTAGGGTGATCGTGAGAAGGAGTATAATATTTAGCGCATCAAGACTTGGTTATTAAGTTGACATGCGAAGACCTTGGAGATAACACGACATGTTGAGATGAATGGATAGTTAGGAAGGCGGATTTTATATGATTGGGAGATTAGATGATAGGGGTAAGGATAGAGGTGGTCTGATAGTTCATTGATTATGGAGAATAGATTTATGAGTACATATGATGGATAATATATTGGGGACGAGATGATTGATAACTGGTAGACGATAATGTGGATTTGTAGTTAAGTGATAGGATGGAGTCCTAGTTGTAGCATTAGCCAGTGGAGAGACGGGTTATGATGGATTATTTAAGGAACAATGATGAAGTTATAAGATTGGAGATCTTTGTGTGAAAGATGGGAGTTATAGGCTTAAGTGTTTATATATATTATTACTATTAGTATAAGTGATTCCGAGGGCGGAATCATTTCTAATGTGGGTAGAATGTAACGGCCGCTTTCTGGCCGTTCGTATTTTCTACGTGCACGTACTTTTCGTGCACGTATTTTATTTGGCTCTTTCTTGGTTTCGGTACATACGATGTGATATGCCGTTGTGACCGTATGGAAGTGTAGAATTTTATAGTAATTTTTGGGAACGTCATTTCACGGCTCGTTTTCTTGCAAAGCAGCTTTGAATGGAAGGGCATTTTGGTCTTTTGGCACCAATACTCAGTTCCCGATTTTACGATAATTTTTGGTAGGTGTAGCACGCGATCAGACCCTGTAGCCCCGTACTTATCATCTCCACGATCGTCCCGGTATTTTCGGATTATTTTTCCGATGCACGTAGTGGAAGATATCCCCTAATCAATTTCAACCGTTGATTACAACTTAAGTGTGTAGGTTGTGCAATAAGCTAATTGAAGCTCGAAACATACTCCGAGAAGAAGAACTTCAACCACACACATAGAAGATGAAGTGAATTTAGCTCGCAACTCCAAAGCTCAAAGAATGTGCTCAAGCTAAAGCTAAAGAGGAGCTCAAATTCAAGCGAAGCATATGCAACTAGCTCAAGCTCATTCATGGCTTCAAGTTCTTCATAGAGTCTAGTGTGTGAGTTGTTTTTCATTTTCTTAGGATTATGTCAAAGCCAAGAAGAATTTGCACACACACAAAATGATTTTCTAAAATGTTTTTAAAACTCATTTTAAACTTATTTGAGAGCATTCTTTTCATAGAAGCTAAGTTTCAATTTGTAGTCAACTACAAACACCCTGTAGTTCACTACACTGATTTTTGTCTTCTACCAGAAAAGATAGTCTGGTAGTCGACTACCTAAGTTAGGGAGTCGACTACCAGTAGTAGCAGATTTTCTCTGAGACACTCTGGGAGTCGACTACCAAAGTTAGGGAGTCGACTACCAGCTGTGCGACCAGAATTCCTTGATTCACTCTCTCATTTATTCATTGCTTGATTTTTGGGCTGAAGTCAAACTTGATTTGAATTATTTTTGAATTCTCCTTTGGCTCTATAAATAGAGACCCTATGAGAACATTTTTCTCACCAATTCACTCTTGAGCAAAATTCTTATTCTCTCAAAAGATCTCATTGTTCTCAAAGTTCTTCATAGCCAAATCGGTTTTTCTATTTCCGATCTTATTGCTTATATTCTTTTATAATTCGTTTTAAGATCATCATTATTATTTGGCTATTGCAAATTGGTTTTCAAAATCCTTCTCTTTGTTTTTTATATTCTCAAAGGATTTTTGAAACATCTAGATTCTAGATCACATCGAATAATTTCATATTCTTTGTGTGATCTAAGAACACATCTAGATTCTAGATCACAGTGAATAAACTCATATTCTTTGTGTGATCTACGGACGATTTAAAATTCTTTTAGCCACGTTAAGCACAATTGCATATTTAATCTTGGCTATGAAGATTAATTAATTTGAGGCCATACGAAGAATGTAATCAAGAGCTAGAAAAGATTAGAGAAGAGAACCTAAAATTGATTAGCAACAATAAGGATTTAATTGAAAAGAATAGGTTGCTCAATGTAGAACTCAAAGACCTAGGAAATAGGTTTAGAGACTTAGAAAAGAACATGACCGCCATTAAGGTAAAGCATGAGGACTTGGTTAATAATGTTGCTAGGTTCAATAAAGGTAAAGAAAAATTAGATAGCTTGATTAGATCACAAAGACCCCAATCTAGCAAACATGGCTTAGGTTATAATATGTCCAATCAAAATGCTAGGATCTCTCATCATCAAGCTAGAGTTCCTAAAACTGAAAATGGATACGTCAAAGTTTGGATTCCCAAAATTGGAACCGTCCAAATGAAAGACAATTACATTTCTAGTTTTATGAACAATGTTCATTTTTGTAGCGATTATTAATTTACTTATGGGAAATCTCAACCCAACTGGGTTTGGTTTCCTCTTGGTTGATGATTACATTATTACGTATGACTAATCCCACGGACCCACAAAGAAAGGGTACCAAAATTATTTGTTTGATTTTCAGGTACCAAAACTATACGGGATTAGTAGAAGAGCTCCCAATGAATCTCTAAATCCATGCATACATTAAGGGGGAGACCCAACTACAATGATGCAAATTTTAAGGGGGAGCCTATGAAATTTTTTTTTTCACTTGGTATGTATACGATTATGTTTTTTTTGTGATGACAAGGGGGAGAAAAAGTGAAGCAAGCAAAAACATGAATGAATAATAAACCGCATCTAAGCAGGGGGAGTAAGTACACTTACTCATTGTTTTTATTTCATATTATTCATATGTTTTTCATTTGGGTGTCATCATCAAAAAGGGGGAGAGTGATGGGAATCTAGTCCCACCCCAAGTGGTTTGTTTTGTTGATGATCACACCAAATGTTATTAAATTACTAATCATACAACTTAAGTGTGTAGGTTGTGCAATAAGCTAATTGAATCTCAAAACATACTCCGAGAAGAAGAACTTCAACCACACACATAGAAGATGAAGTGAATTTAGCTCGCAACTCCAAAGCTCAAAGAATGTGCTCAAGCTAAAGCTAAAGAGGAGCTCAAATTCAAGCGAAGCATATGCAACTAGCTCAAGCTCATTCATGGCTTCCAGTTCTTCATAGAGTCTAGTGTGTGAGTTGTTTTTCATTTTCTTAGGATTATGTCAAAGCCAAGAAGAATTTGCACACACACAAAATGATTTTCTAAAATGTTTTTAAAACTCATTTTAAACTTATTTGAGAGCATTCTTTTCATAGAAGCTAAGTTTCAATTTGTAGTCAACTACAAACACCCTGTAGTTAACTACACTGATTTTTGTCTTCTACCAGAAAAGATAGTCTGGTAGTCGACTACCTAAGTTAGGGAGTCGACTACCAGTAGTAGCAAATTTTCTATGAGACACTCTGGGAGTCGACTACCAAAGTTAGGGAGTCGACTACCAGCTGTGCGACCAGAATTCCTTGATTCACTCTCTCATTTATTCATTGCTTGATTTTTGGGCTGAAGTCAAACTTGATTTGAATTATTTTTGAATTCTCCTTTGGCTCTATAAATAGAGACCCTATGAGAACATTTTTCTCACCAATTCACTCTTGAGCAAAATTCTTATTCTCTCAAAAGATCTCATTGTTCTCAAAGTTCTTCATAGCCAAATCGGTTTTTCTATTTCTGATCTTATTGCTTATATTCTTTTATAATTCATTTTAAGATCATCATTATTATTTGGCTATTACAAATTGGTTTTCAAAATCCTTCTCTTTGATTTTTTATATTCTCAAAGGATTTTTGAAACATCTAGATTCTAGATCACATCGAATAATTTCATATTCTTTGTGTGACCTAAGAACACATCTAGATTCTAGATCACAGTGAATAAACTCATATTCTTTGTGTGATCTACGGACGATTTAAAATTCTTTTAGCAACGTTAAGCACAATTGCATATTTAATCTTGGCTATAGAATTATTGGGTGTAAAAACCAATCTCCACTAATTCATTGTGGTGTATTGGATTTGATTTTACTTGTAGTCCCTTGGTGATAAGGGTGATTGTAAATCCTTGTTGTAGGCAAGGTGTTTGTGAAAAGTCCTCGGATTGTGAGGCAAGGTAAAGTCCTCGGGTTGTGAGGCAAGGGTAAAATCCTAGACAAGTCTAGGTGGTTGGAAATCCTAGTGAAGGCTAGGTGTTTGTATTGCTAAGGCAATAGTGGAAATCTCGTACCGGATTGGTCGGGGACTGGACGTACCCAGGGTTGTGGGGAACCAGGATAAAAATCCTTGTGTTTGCGTTTGATTCTCTCTGTGATTGTTTATCTCTACTTTGTTTATCTTGATTCATTGAATATTACATTTGTAACTCATTCATAATATATTGCAAGATCAATTTCTATATCTACTTCTCTATTGTACTTCCGTGTAATCGTTTATATCTTCATTAAGTATTCGCTTAACTGAGTTGTGCATAATATCCCTCTGGGAGTCGACTACTGTTCTTAGGGAGTCGACTACCAGAAGATTTTTATCTCTGACTTGTTTTGAAGATTAATTAAGTTGATTAAGAACCAAGCGTAGATCACTCTACTTGGTTTCTTAGGCAACATTAGAAGGTTTTGTTTTGTGTTGTTTGATTAAAGAATGAAAAAGATTTATTATTTATACAACACTATTCAACCCCCCCTTCTAGTGTTGTTTGCCATCCACAGGATCCAACAGTTATAAGATTGGAGTTATAGGCTTAAGTGTTTATAGATATTATTACTATTAGTATAAGTGATTCCGAGGGCGGAATCATTTCTAATGTGGGCAGAATGTAACGGCCGCTTTCCGGCCGTTCGTATTTTCTACGTGCACGTACTTTTCGTGCACGTATTTTATTTGGCTCTTTCTTGGTTTCGGTACATACGATATGATATGCCGTTGTGACCGTATGGAAGTGTAGAATTTTATAGTAATTTTTGGGAACGTCATTTCACGGCTCGTTTTCTCGCAAAGCAGCTTTGAATGGAAGGGCATTTTGGTCTTTTGGCACCAATACTCAGTTCCCGATTTTACGATAATTTTTTGTAAGTGTAGCACGCGATCAGACCCTGTAGCCCAGTACTTATCGTCTCCATGATCGTCCCGGTATTTTCGGATTATTTTTCCGATGCCCGTAGTGGAAGATATCCCCTAATCAATTTCAACCGTTGATTAGCCTTTAATCCATTTGAATTTCAAACCTAAACCAAATATAATCACATCCCTTAATTGTCTCCCACATATCATGGCAATAAGTTGCAGTCACTATTCACACCTCCCCTTTCCCATATCTCCACTCTCCCTATCTCTATCTCTCTCTCACATTTAGCCAAAAACCCAAACCTATATATCAAAACCCTTCATCTTCTTAAAGGGAAAATGGCCAGCCGCAATGTATCTCACGCAAACCCATTTCTGCGTGCAACCCACTTCTTCTCCGGCCACCCTAAGTCACCGGCGACCACCCCTGGCCGTCGGTCACCTCTCCCCTCCGGCCCCCTTTTTCTCTCCTCCGTTTTCTCTCTCTAAAGAGCCCCGAAAACCAAACACAGCCAGATCTGGCCGACGGAACTCAAACTCACGGCCAGCCGTCGGCTGCTGTCGCTACCGGTGACCACCACCCCCACTTTTTTCCCCTTTGACCTCTCTCCGCTCTGCAACTTCCCTCACGCTCATAGCCCACCTGTAGCTCCGGGAATCCTCGTCAGAACACGCCGTATCGGCTGTTTTTGACAGATCTGGAAGCTGAACTTCAACGCCGGCTCACGATCACCTCCGACCACCCCTGGCGTCAAATCCACCACCGTTGGCTTCGTCTTGAAGTCCTTTTGCTTCTGTAATTCCCATTGTCACTGTTCATCGCTGGAATTCCGCTGAGATGCGCGACAACAAATGTTGCATGAATCTATCCTTTCCGGCTTCTCACGGTCACCCACCGCCGTGTGCTCACGGCGTCGACCACCCATCGGGCCAAGCATCTCCCACTGGTCCTACTTTATCTACCGACAGCCTACTTGGACTCTCGGAGTTCATGTGTGTTGCTGCACGCACGTACTTTTAGCTGACGTCGTCGTTATCGTGAAGATCTGTTGCGCTACTCGCAGCGGGAGGAGGATCGCTGTTAGATCGTTGATTTAGCGCCACCACCCCGCTATCAGAGGTACCTCAATGCGCTACCCATGGCCGAGGAGTTCCAGACGATTCCGACGTTTCTCCGTTCAGACCCGACTTCTGCTTGTTGGACGACGTCACGAGGTTGGTTTCCCTAGCACGTAGCAAACTCACACCGTAGTTCAATCAAAATCTAAACTAAAATTTGGTCAACGAGAACTAAAATTTATTTTATCATTTGTAAAACATTGCCCACTGTAGGCAAGATCGACGAACGGACTATTTTCTGTGCACATAGGGTAGACGTCGATCTAGACTGAACAAACATCAAAAACGTCACTTTTGACTGTTAGGGTAGTCCCGCCAAATTTAGAAACAAACCATAATAGGTTTGACCAAAAGTGCGATCTGACATCACCGTGATACTGTTTCAGACGGACCATCGCCGACGCGACGATTCTACGGGACGCCCCGGACAGACGACGCACTCGCCACCGCAGGCAAGTGTACCCACTTGTACTTTCGGATGTGTTTAGGCCTTAGGCCGTTAGAACTGTTAGAATGTAAACAAAGAGAACCAGACGTGAAATGATAGCATCCGGGACACCCCTTGACAGCATAGACTTGACGATGTAGTCTAAGCGCAATAACAACATTTGACACCTTAGGGTTTTCTTGTGTGTGTGTGCGTGTGGACCCCTAGAAGAACCATCCATGTCTTGTCATGTCGTGTCTTGTTATGCACAGCCTGCGGGTAATAGGGCACTCATCAAGTGATCCCTTGTACAGATACACAGCCTGCGGGCGAATAGGGCACTCACTTGACAGAGTGAGTGATCCCTTGTCTTGTCTTGTCTTGTGCACTTGGGTTGGGGGTAGGGTTGAGCGTGCGCACGGGGAGAGGGTCTGATCCCCCTTGAACCGTAAGGCGTGAACCCTTCAAGTCACACGTGTCTTGTCTTGTCTTGTGTTGTCTTGTCACGTCTTGTCACGTCTTGTCTTGTCACGTGTCTTGTCGTGTCTTGTGTGTCGTGTTTACTTTTCCTGCTCTGTTACTTTCTTTAAATTGACATGTTATAACCCGAGCAAGATAATCAACCAGTAAATCGGTGTTTTAAATAAAAATATACTTGCAGTAGAGTCTAACATTTCTGTGTAGACTTTACCTGACGTACAGTTCCTTTTCTCTTGGGTGATGTACGTCAGGTGTCGAGCCGGAGTTCGTGGACGAGGCAAACTTGCCAATGGAGCCTGAGGAAGTCGACCCAGAGTACGTGCCCGAGGAGGACAAGAGCTAGAGGTCTTCACGTTGCTGTTCCGGAGTTCTTACTGCTTTTTAGTTGGGTGTGTAGCACCGTTTGCCCTTTCTGTCTATGTTGGGTGCTTGCACCAGTAGTTTACTTTCAGTTGTTGTAGCCGTGTCAGGCTTTTTGTTTTAGACTCTCAGTACTTTCTGGATATTGGTTTGGAATAAAATGAATGTTTCCTTTTCGGTACTTTTGTTGTTCCGTACTTTTCTGCAAGGACATGTTCCTTCGTCTTGGAGTATCACACAGATGCTTATTGGGTCCGAGCTTCACAGCTCCGGCCTAAGCGGGCCTTAGTCACGCTTCGCCTCCGTAGTTTTGGGAAGCGGGGCGTGACATTAACCCTCGATGGTTTGCCTCTATTGTTGTCCATGCATGTACCTGAAAAACACTTAGCACACATATCAAAATTGTTCACACACGTTTGTTATCATCAAACAAGATCGTTGTATCTAACAAGGGTGTGAGGCCAGTGATCGGCTCCCAAAAGTCATCTAAATCGAAAGCAGCGGGGAATGAGCTGTCATATCTAAATATGCCGAGGGTGTTGGTCATGGGCCATCGAAAGATTGTGTTCAGGGAGTCAGTGGACATGCCATAGTCCTTGTTCATCAGGCAAAATGAAAATCCAGAGGGTTGATGCCTGAGTGAACTAAGAAACTCCAATATGAGTCTCTTGTAGGTACGTGCCTCATAGTCCAAAAAGTTACTCCACCCAATGTTATGCTGGAGGATCTGGACACCCTCGGTGAGCCCTAAAGAGTTAAAAGCAGGGACGTTTGAAAATTTGGTGGGTATGATAGTTCACTGTGATAGGGCAATGAAAGTGTCTTGTTGATATTCTTCAGTGAATATGATGCACATGGTGTCGATCTGTGGTGGAGGAATGGTAGGAGGTAGTGGGCATGGTGGCAACTTCCATAGAAGTGCATGGACGAGTGTTTCTCGTTTGTGATCTCCCACGTGTGGGTTGTTAGGCTTATTTTCTACATCTTTTTCCGCCCCTTTCACCCTTCATCTTCCACATTTATTCTACATCATTCTTGCTATTTTGCCGGGTTTTTACCTTATTCTGTACATTTGATGCTTTAAGGATGTCTTTTGTGTATTTTGGGGAGTTTATGCGTAAAACGATATAAATTGGTGATTCATGGAGCATGTGAGAGAAGGCGGCAAAGAATAACGAAGATCAGAGTCCAAAGAGAGGAGAAAAGGGTGTAACGGCCAGTATTTGTATTTTTCTTCTTAGTCGTTTCCCCTCTTAGTCGTACACTTTGCGTACCCGTATTTTAATGCGTACCAGTATTCTTTTTTTAGCCTAGCATATTTTATCTTTTCGTAGTAGTGTAACTACGTATTTCTATACGCGTAGTCACTAGTAATTTATTTTTACTATAATATTTTATTTCAAAATTTAAATATTTAAATTCTAAATTATTTCCTAAATTGGAGATGAGACTTTTGCTTATCTATCATTAATCACCAAATCTCCTCACTAATTCCATTAACTCTTTTGTTACCTTCCATATCAACCTAAAATTTTGAAATACTTCCTTCTAATCTCAAACCCTAGCCTAAAACGTTTTCAGTCGTCATTTAGTTTTTCCCGTTTTCGCTTTCATACGCACGCAACTCCACTACCCTCGTTTTTAAAACATATGAATGAATATGCAAGCTAATCCTAGGCCACTACTATAGGCACTTGCGGGTACCAGGCTTCACAAATAATATGAAAATCTAAACCTAGGCTTTCTTCCTTACCCACGTGAGTATCCCTATGGCTTTGCAACTTTTATTTTCTTTTAACCCAAAGTCTCCCCTAGACCTAACACAACACTCCCTGTATTTAGCCTTACTCTATATCCCTCTCTCCTAACCTATTTAATCAAATAGAAACCTAGGTCTTGCTCCTCACACAACCGTACCCTAGAGAAACCTAGGGTTTCTTTTTATTTTCAGCTGCACCTCACCCAGCCTTCCCACGCGCAGGACTTTTTCGACTGCCGCTGGCCTCCACCAACAAACATCACCCGCCGGCCGTTCCTCCTCTCCCCTCTCTTCACCCAGCAACTGCAGGCCTGCCCTCCTCCTGTCCACGCAACATACCCCCGCACGTGCAATCCCAACAACTGTCAGCCCTCCATCTGCAGCCCACGCAAGCAACCCCGCCGGCGTTTCTTTCTCCGACCTGCACCCTTCTCCCTTCGGCCAACCACTACCGGCCACCCTTCTCCCCACACCACCGACAGGCCAAGCACAGCGGGCCGCACCCCTCATCAACTGCCGGCCACCCCCCTCACGGCCAAGCACAACAGCTCCGGCCATCACTCTTCTTCCCGCAGGACAACTCTCCTCCAGGCCGCAACTCCCAGTCCGAGCCCATCTTCACCTGCAGTCCATGCAACAAACAGTAGTAGCCCTCACGTACTCGAAACCTGCCGTTTTCACCCGCTCCTCACCACACGTCGTCCCCACGGCTGCGCCATTGTCCCCCGATAGTCCGCTGCCCTACTATTTGTTGCCGTTGTTCGCTGTTTTTGCTATCGTCGCTATCGTAAGACGACGTAGCCGCTGCCCCTCTCCGTAGACGTTGTTTCGCTGCGCTACCCGCAACCGAAACGATGCCGAGGCAACTTACTTTACTGTGCTACCTGCAGTCGACGAACCAGAGACGATGAGCCCCTTCACCATTTCAGATCCGATGTCAGACTCGTGCGTGTTCGTTGTACTAGGTTGGTTTCCCTACTAAATCATAACCCACATCTTAGGTTTGAAGATTTAATAAAACCGGATTACTAGACGTCAAAAGAATCGTTTTAATACTCTTAATATGTTGGAAAAGACCTAATTCTGTAATATGTCTAATCAAACCAGAGAACCAACCTCACCGTAGTGTAGAGCTCGTCAAGACGAACCCAACGACACCAAGTTCAACAAAATTGGACTAGCGTACAAATTGTAATGAATTTTTGAAGGTTAAGGTTAAAATCGTCTTTTTCACTAAAAGCTGAATAACAAGAATTTGACTCGTGAAATGACGCTCACTAAAAATACCATGACGACCCATACTTAATTTGTGACACATTGACATAAAAAATCGCATGTTTAATATTCAAGAATAAATAACGAAAAATAATTGATTGCAGCATGTTTAATAAACAACCATTTTAAAATTCGTTGTTTAATTTGTTTTAGGGTGTCGTAATTCAGGATTACTGCTGAATTGGCATGACCAGATGCTCCACGGTGTTTTTTCGCTCACACGTTTCGCATTACAGCCACCTGAACACCCGAAATTGTCAAATCAGGCAAGTGTGCGAGTTTAAATGAATTATTGAAGTATTAGTATTTAATTACAGTTTTTGTGCGTGTGTGTCTGGATCCCTATTAAGTAGACTGCTAATGCATGTATGCGTGTGTGTGGACACTCATTAATCGAAAAAAAAATTGACGATGATATGAAACTCTTGAACTGCTTGGAACACAATTGAATGTTTTGCACAACCTGTGGGGAATAGGGCACTCTCCAAGATAGAGAGAGTGATCCCTTGTCTAGAATACACAACCTGCGGGGAATAAGGCACTCTCCAAGGTAGAGAGAGTGATCCCTTGTCTAGAATACACAACCTGCGGGGAATAGGGCACTCTCCAAGGTAGAGAGAGTAATCCCTTGTCTGGAATACACAACCTGTGGGGAATAGCGCACTCTCCAAGATAGAGAGAGTGATCCATTGTCTGGTCTTGTCTTGTGCACGGGTTTTGGGTAGGATTGAGCAGTCGCACAGTTTAGATGGTTTGATCCCACTCAAACCATAATGCGTGAACCCTTTTGACACACACCGTCTTGTCTTGTCTTGTCTCGTAGCCGGTAGCACACGCTACAACCATTGTCATGCCACGTTTTTTTCTTGCACTGTCCTTTCCTTTCATGTTAGATTGCCATGCTCGTTACCTTACTTTAAAATGCTGTAGAACTGCCATGCTAGTAGCTCCTTACTTTGCCATGTTTTAATTTGCCTTGTTTTATACTATGCTGAGACCTTGTTTAAAATCATTACTGCTCCATAATTTATTCTATTCGTACACTTTTCCTTGGGTTTCTCACTTTCTCTTGTAGACCTTTGCTGACATACATTCATTGTTTTTGGAATGTATGTCAGATCATCAGCCATGTTACTAAGAGGACTTATTAGGGATAGCTGAGCCAGAGGACAAGGAGCTGCAGAATCTGTGATCCATCATTGTATTCTTTTACATTTGTTGTATCGATCATAAGACCCTCTCTTCCTTTCATCCATTGTTGTAATTCAGTTTGAGATGTTGAGATTGTAATAATAAAAATATTTTTGTTTATCTGTGCTGTTTCTGAGTATGCATGCAAGTACATTGAAAGTTTTCATACAGACGCTTATTGTGTTAAGTCAAGGAGGAAAGAAAAGAAAAAATACTCCCTCCTTACTTGCACATGCGGACCGCTCGCGTCCTCACTCCCAAGTAAAATGGGAAGCGGGGCATGACAAAGGGCCCGGGAGTAGTCAACACGGTCGTGTTTGCAACCACTTGGCCGTGTCATACCATAAGCCCAAGGGGAGTGTCAGTATCATTGACATGGCCATTCAGATATACCACATGGCCGTGCAAAATTCAGCTACAGAAGGAAGATATCTCTTCTCAACACAGTTATTTCGCATGGCCGTTTCATCTGGAGCTATTGGGGCATGAAGAATGATTGACACGGCCGTGCCGATTTGCGGCATTGCCATGCTCGAAGCAGCCATCGCTACTGCCCTAGTTTTCTTAGCGATGACACGAGCTTGTCGATTTGCGGCACGGCTGTGCACACCCCAAATTTGTGTATGAACTATAAATAGAGTGTGATTGAGAGAGGAATGTGGGCATCTTTTTCTACGATTTTCTAGGGTTGTTCTCCCCCTTTTGGGGGGCTACTCTTCCATGTTTGTTAGACTTTTAATTCCCATTTTTTGTAACGAATCTTTGTTTCTTTCTATTGCATTGTTATTGATTTCTCTTTCTTGTGATGTTTATTTCGTTGCTCTAATTTTCATTTATTATGATGCTTAGCGAGTATATCTCCATGCTTAAGGCGTAGTAGAACCATAGTGTAGATTATCCAAGTGGGTGGATCACCCTAAATATCGATACAGTCTGATTGTAGTCTAGGAATAGGCTTAGATGAGCTTAATTCAACTCACTTCTTCATCGAGGAGGGTTGACTATCTAGTGCTAGGTGCCGACTAACCATTGGGCACACTCACTAGAATCACCTACTTCGTGGCGACCGACGACCCTTCGGGGCTACGATAGTGGTCCAACCTATTCTCTGAGTTCTCTCTCACGGTTGGACACCGAGAGGATGAGGATTGAGTTTCGACTATCATCTACAATTATAATCAGTTGGCTCGAAAAGCTAGATCAACTCGCATGTTTAATTTTCATTAATGACGACACTTATCCCTCGGCACTTTTCTTTCTTTAAGTATTTTTAGTGTAATTACCCCATCCTTACTCTTACTCACGTGGATAATTAGATACACGATTAACCGGTACTCATACCACTGCCTCCCAGTGTTCGACCAATAAGCTACAACTACACCGTGCGCTTACGGTTAATTTAAAGCCCAAAAGCTTTTGGCATTGTTGCTAGAGAGGCAATCGGCTTGATATTGACTTAGTTGTGTATTTATTAGTCAACGCATTTCAAAACACACACAAACAAATAAAAGAAAATTTTTACCACTCCACCCATTTAGTACTCATTTTTTTATTGACGATCCTTTTCTAGGTCTCATACTTTTTCTTATAGCCAGGTGAATTTGGAGTTACGATGTGGATGTCAGATGGGACGTATTCGAATAATTTTATTAGCTCGACAAAATACGATGCTCAGATGGGAGCGCATGATTACTTTCCATATGTTGTAAAAGATTGCTGAGTTTGGGGTATTCGAGGGCATGCCACCGATTTTTGCACATCCCTTGCCCACCCCCATGACCCAACCCCACATACCTACAACCATTGCCTAAATCACTCCCATCCAAATCCCCCAACATACATGCCTCCACCAGAAGACGAGGGCAGCCTTATAGCCAAGATGGAACAATTTATGGAAAACCAAGGCTTACCCACCGCTCATTTCCTTACCACTATGACCTGCACCCCTCCTAACCCGATAGCCCAACCATTCTCCCAATCATACGGGCATCTCGAGAAGCGCTCATGGGATGAGGTCTTTGGCACCATGCCGAATGAAGGAGAGCACATGGAAGGGCCATTCAATATGCCACACTCTTCCACACCCTTTCTATGGCACAGAGGAGGAGAATTCACTTCTTCGGTGGAGGGTATTCATCAGCCCGACGCATCGCCGGCCACTTGCACATCGGAAGGTAATTTATTTGGTCTGAAATTCCTATTTCCTGATATAGTTGCCTCCATAGCTGCAGGTGATGCCACCTATAAATATCATTTCGGTGTCGTCACCCAGAGTGACATACCCGCAAAGAATGAGATATTTGATGGAGCGTTAGCTAAGCTCGAGGGACTCCTGACCCAGTTCCAATCAGAATTGCTTGAGGTTTGCACCGGCGAGAGCGAGAGCGAGATGCTCGAAATAGAAGAGCCCGTGCCAACCTTTTCCTTTCGACAGATCCCTAAGTTTGAATTATGCACGAGCTTCGAGGAGACTGCGACACACTCGCATGCTTTTAAGGAGTACATGAGCTTGAGCAAATGCGCAACGATTGATTTCAGCGGATCTGAGCCATGTCCTACTCTGCTACCATTGTCGTAGTCGCTCCTCACCTTATTAGGGCCTAAGCATCATCATGACATCCTTTAGGGAGTTTTCTCAATCCTTGAATGCTCCTCATCTGAATCTAATATTTTATCTCATTCATTTTTAGATTGAGATACTTTTGACGCAACGTGCCTTTCACAGGACATTCACACACACACACACACACACACACACACACACATCGGAGGCATGCTTGGTTGCACCAGTGCCTAACCATCAAGAAAATGAGGAGAACGAGGATCTAGTCGTATCATACCCTGAGAGTATTGAAATTCCTCCAGGGAGTATTCATCAGCTTGCTTTAGACTCTCTTACATATATTGACGATTTTCTTTGGATGTATTTTATTTGGGGCAATACTTCTTCTCATTGGGACAACACTGCTCATTCCTTGCATGTCATTGGTGGACACCTCCAAGGAATGCTGGGAGTCGTGTTGCTAGGGTCCAATGACTCTTGTGGAGTAAAGCAGCTAGCTGAGCCACGAAAGCAACATGAGGAACAAATTCTTGCACCAATAAAGATCAGAGATCCGCCTTTTGAACATGTGTATCCTAATCCAATAGTGTAGATGTTTTTATATGCTTTCTAGTTTAGTACTTAATAAATTTTCCTCTTTCAATCGCCTCACATATCATCATTTTACCCCCATGACCTGACTTAGCTTCGATCTTTCCATTAACCTCCCAATCACACTTGATCCCCTATTGCACACACTACCTTGTTTAGGGCTATGCTTGATGCTAGCTTGGGGGAGACTCTCCCATGCACTCAATCATTTTTCCTTGTGCCTAATGTTATAACGTAGCATCCCCATTTTACCACACCCACCCTTCCTTGCACTCCCCCATATCCATAGTCCTCAAGCATTGAGGGCAATGCTTAGTTTTAGCTTGGGGGAGAGGCGTTTAACTCCTACCTTGGGGGAAGACTCCACACTTTTTTGTTTATTTTTCCCCATATTCTTTTCCATCCTACTTTTCTTTCCATTTTCGCTAAAAAAATCGATAGAAATGATCCCTTGAGGAAAATCCACGCTAGCGTGCGATTCCACCAAGGATCTTGATTTGAGTTATTCCCTACACACACTCTCACTGCTTTCTTCGCAAGACTTTTTCTCGTCACACACTCGATCCCATTCTTAACTCCCTCTCCACGAGTAAGCAATAGATCTCTGTTTAATCCCCAATAGGATAGAATGGTTGTCTATTCAACCTTTGGCTCACACAAACATAGGTTCTGCCAATTGAGTAGAGTAGGTCTTAGCTTGAAGGGTTTGGCCTTAGATATAGTGCGATTCCCTCTAGAACACGATGGTTTGACATGCTTCATTTCTGAAAAAATGATATTGAATACAAAAATAGAGAGAGAAAAGAATAAGTGCATCGTTCTTCTAGTCCCACCAAGTAGTCGGGTCTCCGTGCCTCAAGAAGCATTGGAGGTTCGCGTCGAACGGTGAAGATTTGGGGGGTGCACTAAGTAGAAATAATCGAACTTAGGTGATTCGGGAGAGTAGGTCCGAGGGGCCCTTTTTGGCCCAACGCCCTAGACTCGTTTGTGTCGGGAGTCGTTGACTGAAATTCTACTACACGAATCACCCAAGTTCCATGCAAATAAGAGAATACATAACATGCATGTCTACCACCACGTTTTAGGAGGAGATAGTTAATCTCGAGCCAATTTCAGAAAGTTAAGTCCTTACGAAGCATTTTTGGTTCTTTCCTTTACCTGTGTATGACAACGGTTGAATTCTTCCCGTCATAAGCCTACTAGGCGAATTTTCCACAATTTAGTCTTCTCTACGGGGATATGAGTTAAACTTGAGGTCTCGTGTTAGAGACTTATAATCTTGAGTCACGTGCCATGCTTGGTAGCTAGAGTGTCTCATGTTAAGAGTATACTCTAATTTTGATGCTCATGTGGTTTGCACACGTGGTTGGTTTAGAAAGGGTGATCTTTGGATTCCCCTAGCAAATATCTCCCCACACTTCATGTCTAATCTTGCTCAGGAGGAGCAAGAGTTTAGCTTGGGGGATTTTGTTAGGCGTATTTTCTACACCTTTTTTCGCCACTTTCACCCTTCATCTTCCACATTTATTCTACACCATTCTTGCTATTTTGCCCGTTTTTACCTGTTTATACAGGTAATGGATTATTCTTGGCTGCCTTCTCTCACATGCTTCACGAATCACCAATTTCCATCGTTTTACGTATAAAGTCCCTGAAATACAAAAAAGACATCTCCAAAGCATCAAATGTACAGAAACAGGTAAAAACATGCAAAATAGCAAGAACTTAAGGGATTATTCTTTGCCACCTTCTCTCTCATGCTCCACGAATCACCAATTTCCATCGTTTTACGCATAAACTCCATGAAATACACAAAAGACATCCCCAAAGCATCAAATGTGTCCAACATGGGTCCTGAAGCAAGGCGCTTCCTACGCTCTCTTGGAGGCATCATGAATGACGTGAGTGTATATAGGAGTGTGAGTGATGTGCAACACGACTCTACACAATTTGGGCAAAGTTTAGCAAGCAACTTGGGGTGCTAGGGCAAAGAAATGAAATAGAGATCAAGGAAAGAGTTTACCCAAAAGGTGGAGTTCCTCGTAATGTGGTGATGCTCCCAAGCTGCAATTGAAGTCCCCCTCGATGAATAGCACTCGGCCCGCGTCGTTAAAAATCCAAGCCGACATCTAAACGGTTGGGTTTAGTGTTTGGGGATTGATTTTGACGAGAGGATGGTTAATGATGGTGGATTGATGATGTGGAAAGGTCGGAGAGGTGATTTTGGAGTGGAGGCATGAGTTGGAAGGGGTAGTGTGGTCAGAGGTGTTGGGGTTTTGGGGACCGTTAGAGCATAAATCTATGCATGTCCTATTTCAGACGGACGATAGAAATATAAATAGTAGAGAAAAAATTAAATTATTGAAAAATTTAATAATACGCCCTAAGAATATCAAAGACACTAGCCAGGATCTCTAATATCTTGGGGTGGGTCTGACCAGCCCCAAAATAGATCTAAACTACTGCAACAATAAACTATAAAGCATTAAAAGAACATACCCGGAACTTTGCTTTCGCAGAAAACAAAGCGTCGTTTTCATCAACAACTTTGGCTCCCCAAAGCTAGTCGCATCCGTGCCTTCGATACTGGTCCACCCGAAGCGAGTCGACACCACGCCTCCGAGCCAATCACTCAACGAAAAAAGTTTCACTAGAGAGTGATCTGTGTCTTAGACTTTGGATCGAATCCAATCCTCCTCGTCGTCTTACTAGGACATGAACGAAGGAACAGAAGACATATAGGAGGAAAGAATACTTTCGTCTCGGATCGAGCGTGCTCAAAACTTTTTGGAGCTACTCGATTCAGAGACTTGGTGCAATTTTTCCAAGGGGTGTCAGCCCCTATTTATATATAGGAGGCCGGACCCCTTGCTCATCTCACGAGCAATGTTGGACTAATTAAATTAGGGGAGAAAATTAGAATTAGTTTGGCCGCACACTAAGGCTCAACTTCAACCAATTTTCTCTCCCTCACCATTGAGCTTCGGAAGTGATATAACCAATCAATTCGAAGAGCTATGAATGGTGAACACATAGAAACAAATGTCGCTCCAATCCGATTTTGTTTGACGCCTCAAACAATTACTCAAAGTTGAGCAAAAATCACGAATTGGCTGCGTCTCCCACGTTGGCAGATCATCAACCTTTTCTATAATGGATTGAGGGACGATTTGAAGTCCTCTATGGATGCCGCAGCGGGTGGATCTTTCATGTCGAGAAACAAAGTGGATGCCAGAACTATCTTCGAGAACATGGCATCCAACAACGAGAGGTGGAATGATGAGCGCGCGACACCAAAAGCTGGTGGCATGCATCATATTGAGGAAGTGGACAAGCTATCAAGCAATTTCAATTTTCTTTCGACTCAAATTTCAGCGTTTATGGTTGGAGCCAGTGCCGCTAGCCCACAGCAAGTAGTGGCCATGGAAACTGAAGTGTTTGGAGACTTCGGTGTTGGAGAGATTTCGGCACCCGTGGATCAAGCAAGTGCTCTATTCTATAATCCTACGGGAAATGTGCCTTGTCTGCCAAGAACAAGTTCTAACCCTGGATATTCTCCCAATAATCGAAATCATCCGAATTTTATCTACAAGGTACCCTACCAACAATTTCAGCAATCTCCTCAATAACACAATACCAACCTCCTCCGCCTCAACAAATGTATCAACAACTTCCTCCTCAACAACAACAACCTCTGCCCCAACAACAACAATAGTACAATCAACAACAACAAGTGATCTCTCCGATTGAGAACCTTCTAGCTCAATACATTTCAAATCAGGAGAAGATCAATCAACAATTACAACTTGGGCAGAAATCCTTGGGCGACCAAGTAACCCAATTGGGGTTACAAGAAGCCAACCTCCAAAAGGCGCAAGGAAAATTGCCGCATCAATCGGAGGTGAATCCTAGAACACCGAGCCAAACCTTAGCCTTGACACCTAGTCAAGCGAATGTTTCCGCTATTGTTTTGAGGAGTGGAAAAGAGATTCTGGAACGGGAGACCGAGAAAGATAAGGAAGCGCCCATTGTCATTGTGCAATCGAAGATGGAGATGGATGAAAACGGAGCTTCAACATCAAGTCCCGTGACTCCAGAGGAAGATTCTGAGAAAAGGAAGAAGAATGAAGGTGAAGACTTGAGAGTTTTCAAGCCTTCGGTCCCATTTCCGCAAAGGCTTGCCAAGGCCAAGATCGACGAAAAACATGGCAGGTTCTTTGAAATGGTGAAAGATCTAAGTCTTCAGATTATGTTCCATGAAGTAATTGAAATTATACATTCGTACGCAAAATTTCGCAAAGATCTAGTGACGAAGGGAACAAGGAAAGAAAAGGTTGTTCTTACGGCATGGTGTAGCACCTTGATTCAACAAGCCAAACCCCCAAAGCTTAAGGACCCAGGAATTTTTTCGATTCCATGCTCTATAGGGGAAGTCTCTATCAATAGAGCACTTGTTGATTTAGGAGCAAGTGTGAGTCTGATGCCCCTTTCACTCTACAGAAGAATCAACATGGGAGAACTGGAACATACTGGGATGACTTTGCAGCTAGCGGATCGGTCCGTCAAATATCCCGTGGGAGTCGTCGACGACCTACCAATTAATATCCGCGGCATATGTGTGTCGGTGGACTTTGTACTGATGGATATGCCCGAGGATAATCACACTCCGATTATTCTCAGAAGACCTTTTATGGCGACTGCAGGTGTGCTTATCGATGTGAAGAAGGGAAAGTTGTCTTTGAACATCGGTGATCAAATGGTGGAATTCGACTTAGCGCTATCCATGAAGCTACCACCCAAGGAATCTAATTGCAATCTTCTGGAGATTGAAGAAGAGAAAGTCTATGAAGCGGGAGCATTGGAAATTCTTTTTAGAGACCCTCTTAAAGACTTGGATAGTGTAGAGGAGCACTCTAGGCTAGACGAAGAGGAATTTTCTGAGCCAAAATGTGTCTCCCTCGACTCCCCCTGAATTTGAAAAGAATGCTCAGATGAAGAGCATGGGCAAGGAGCCTTTGGTGCTCACCGCCGACAAAATGCGAATCTTGAAGAGAGTGGTGTGTGTCGCCAACACTAAGGAGAAGTCCCCAGATATTACCAATGGGGGAGTGATTGAGACCATCCACTTATCGCTACCGTCAACAACCGGAACTTTTGTCCCAACTGCTGAGAAGATACCAAACATCGAGCGTCACCCATTCAATCCACCTTGAACATCGTATCGGGAGTCGAGCGAACGACTATAAAAAGGAGCGCTTCATGGGAGGCAACCCATGTCCTAAACTTCTACTGGTTTTTAATAAGATCAGTCTATTAATTTTAGTGTATATATGCTGCTGTGGGAATCATTTGTTAGGAAACTTAGAGAATTTGAATTTTTGTGCAGGAATTGCCTCACCCGATCGGGTCATACACAACCTGATCGGGTGAATTGTTTCAGTATGTGGCCATACTTCAGTCGAAGAACCAACCGAACGAGTGATACAGTCGGCCATCGGGTGACTGATCGGGTGATTTAAAACAGAGACTTTGAAAGTTTTTCAGAGAGCGGTCAATCGATCGGGTGAGTTCTCACCCGATCGGGTGACCTGTAGCTACTAATCCAAGATAATTTTTGAAAATTGATCCAACCGATCGGGTGGATTTCCACCTGATCGGGTCACCAAAACCCTATATAACCCCACCCCCACCCGACTGCCATTTCACCCGACTTCAAAACCTATTTCCATCCTATCGTTTGGTTTTCTTCCACACGATCTTATCCATCACTCCTTACTGTTACTAATCATCCTCCTCCACTTCCTACACTAATTCCCCACCATCAAATCCCCTCCATTAAACCCATTCAAGCCGCAAATCCCATCAAACCCTAGCCCTAACCAACTTTCCCCCAATTTCCAAAAACTTTATTTTCTTCGGATTGGTGTGCGGCGGCTCTCTGGATCACTTCCTCGTGCATTGTGGGAGCTTTTGGAGCTAGGAGCCGCATCGATTGCTGGATAAACTCGTTCCGTATCTTAGTTATTATATTGCCCAGAAATTTCATTTGGTCGCTATGTCATTTATTGTGTGCACTCATCTATCATCTTGCATATCATATCTGATCGCCACAATATCATGGCTAAGGACAAAGATAAGGGAAAGCGACATATGGTGGATGAGGAGCCGTCTCACAAGAGACAACGATCCACACGTCCTACATGTGGACGTGCTCCTCAAACACCGCCTACCCAACCACCACCCCCACCTAACGTACCATCGAGAGACCAACTACGTGGACCTCAGGGTATTCGCTATTTGAGCCAAGCCCTCAAAGATTTTTTCTCTCACCTCGACCAACGTCCTCACCTCGCTACCAAGTTCGCGCACGACCAAACCATATTCGATCTCGGAGTTTTCTCCGAAGTCGAATCCTTGTTCGTGAACTTGGTATGGCTTAGCTTCCTCTACGCCCATGCTCATTCCTACCCCGAGCTCACACTAGAATTCCTTTCCACGATCAAAATTGATCCGGGGTCAAACATCGTTTTTCGCCTTCGGAACCGAAATTTCAGTGTTCCTTTGACCATTATCAATGATATCTTCGGGTTCCCTAATCTTGAAGGAAGCTCCCTTGCCAATGAATTTCATGCCGACTTTGACGTTGACTTCTTTTGGAAACGTCTCACCTTGCATGATCAATATCCTAGGACCAAGGCCAAGGCCTCTTCGATTATTCACCCAGTCTTCCGCCTCGCCCATCGCATTATTTCCAGCACTTTCTTTCCACGGGATGAGTTCGGCACCGTGACCATCCCTGATCTTTTCATTTTATGGGCGATGACTTTTCCCTTTATTCCCGGTGTTGACAAGATTTCTTTTGAGGAACCGCACGTTCGCATCAATGCCGCCATGTGGCTAATTCAAAAACTAATTGACATTAGCCGCGCAAACTGTTGGGATTTCATAATCCCATGTTCACTTTCCTATTATATTCAATATGATTTTGATGTGACAACTATTATTATTGCTACTCACGCTTGGACAATAATCACTTGATAAGGAATCCCTGCACAAAGGCATCTCAAATACTCACATGAAGCTCAACATACATATCTACGGAAATCTACAGACTGATGTATTTTATACTTTATAGATTTCAGAGCCTTGAATATGAAATCCATCTAAGTCCTAGGTTTCTAATAACATATCCTAACAACCTTTTTTCAGATAAGTCAAAATTCACATTTTTCTGTCCTGGTCGACTAAGTCAAACATTAGCAGCTAAAAACTTTTATTCGAATTTTGACCTAAAATTTTCTGAGCAGTCCTCAGTCTACTTCAGAAACCTACCGTTAAAATTTCAATCAAAAATTCCAACTTTTGACTTTTAGTCGACTAACAACTACTTTAGTCCACTAACGATTTTTTTTATGTCCGTTTGATTTGAAATTTTTCAGACCGTTTCTAAACGTTGAAACACTCATTTTCCCTCCGTTTCAACTGTCCAAAAATCCTATAAATAGGGGGGCATACCCCTCATTCTTTCACACAACTTTCCTCTGTCATTCTTCTCTAGAATTGTTGATATTTTGGATTCTAAAGCATTCTTGCCTTAGTTGTTCTCATTCTCATTTGCAAGAAGAAATCCATAGATTTCTCTCTTCGTTAGAGAATGAAAGAACTTCAAGATTCTTAATCATAAATCTTTTGAGAATTGAAGTTTTCTTCCTTAAAGCAATTTTAACTTTTTTTCAACATCATTTTGAAAAGTTTTTTGTGTTCATAATTGCAAGAAGAAATCGATATATCTCTCTCTTCTTTTATGGACCAGAGAGCTTCAAGTATCGTTCTTCATTACATATTATATACATCTTGAAGTCTCCTTTTAAACACCATCCTTGAATTTCATTCTAAATTCATAACAAGGCTATATGTGTTTTTTCTATTTCATTTATTTCTTAACAGATTGAATCTCTTCTGAGATTGTACAAAGTTTGGGACACGGAGAGTGTTGCCATTTTTGTAAGTTGGTGCTTGCGGGGCAAGTGATTATAGTGGATTGAAAATCTCTACATGAAGTAGAGGACTGGAGTAGGATCAAGTGGATCCGAACAAGGATACATCTCTGTGTTTGCGTTTGATCTACATTTTCTATGTACTTTACTTTCTGCATATCTTAAGCAATTATAAGTAAATCTTTAATTGCAACAGTTAATTTTTAAATATACACTATTCACCCCCCTCTAGTGTATTGATCCATAGAGGCTAATATTACATTTGGTATCGGAGCAAGGTTAAGATGGCAGAACCAAGCATGAACGTTGTTCCACACAACTACAACACAAATCAACATCCTGAAGGGCACTCTCAAGTTCGTCCTCCTCTATTTGATGGCTCTAACTACTCATATTGGAAAATACGAATGGAGATTCATCTCCAAAGTATGCATTATGAGATATGGGACATCGTAGAGACATGATACACTAAGCCAACAACTCCTGTTGATGAATGGACCGCTAACGACAAAGTTGCAAAAACCAACAACTCAAAGGCCATGAATGCTTTATTCTGTGCCATGGATAAACATGAGTTTAATCGGGTATCTCAGGCCAAAAGTGCAAAGGAGATTTGGCACATACTCGAGGTAACTCATGAAGGAACCAATAAAGTAAAGGAAACTAAGATTGCCTCTTTGGTTCATAAATATGAGTTTTTCAAGATGCAAGACAAAGAGACGATTGGAGAAATAAACACCAGGTTCACTAATATTATTAATTCTCTTAATGCTCTTGGAAAAGTTTATTCTTCTCTTGATCAGGTACGTAAGATTCTTAGGGTACTCTCTCCAGAATGGCGTGTAAAGATCACTGCTATTGAGGAAGCCAATGATCTTTCCACATTATCCATGGAAAATCTTATTGGTAACCTAATGGCCCATGAAGTTACATTACAAGATGCGAAAGAAGAATCAGATCAAAAGAAGAAAATACCCGCCTTCAATACTACATCAGAAAATGAAGACTCAGATGATGATATGGCATTCTTTGCCAAGAACTTCAAAAAATTCTTTCAAAAAGGTAAGTATAATAATTTCAAATCTAAGAATACTGATTCTTCTCTCTGCTTTAATTGTAACAGGCCTGGACATATGAAGAAAGATTGTCCGCTTCTCAAGGCTAAGTTCAAAACTTCCAACAACAATGATCAATCCAGAAGAGAAAGAAAGTTTAACAAAATGAAGAAAGCATTTGCAGCAACTTGGGATTAATCTTCAGATGATGAGGATGATGATCATAATGAAAGTGCTAACATGTTCTTTATGGCACAAGATGATGAAGATGAGGTAAGTTCTTTTAATAACGAAGAATTACTAGATGCATTAAAAGATCTCTATTCTCGTTTCAAAAAATTAAATGGTCAACATAAATTTTTGAAATAGAATAATGATGATCTCCTTCTTAAATATCAAGGATTGTCATCTTCTAAAAACACTACACCAAATTCTATACATGTTGAGAATACATCTTCTCAAGTTTCGGATCTTAGTAAAGAGAATGATCTTCTCAAAACTAAGAATCTAGAATTGCATACACAAATATCCGAAATGGATAAAAGTATCTCATCACTAAAGATGAAATACGACAAGACGTCATCCAATGTTAATAAATTTAACAAAGGAAAGACAAATCTCGATGATTTGCTAAAAATTCAATATCCAGCAAATCATAGACAAGGATTGAGATATTCTCATAAGGATGCACCCAAGTCTTGTAACACATCTTCTTCTTGTGGAAAAGCAATTTTTGTTAAACCACAAAAGAAGAATCACGCATTCATATATACGAAGAAAGTAAATATTCCTACTTTTTCTTCACAAAGAAATGTTACTAACATTTCAAAACCATCTCCTAGGAAACATACTACAATTAGTATATGGGTTCCTAAGGGTTCATGCTTAAAAGATAGAAATAGCTATATTTCTCATTATATACATTCTATTGTTCATTCTAGTGATTATATTTGAAAGCCAAATTCCACTTGGGTTTAGCTTCCTAAAATCTAATCCCAAGGACCCTTAAACAACGGGTACCAATGCTTAATGTTTTATCTTTCAGGTACCTAAAAAGAAAGAAAAATGGATTTTGGATAGTGGATGTTCAAAACACATGACAGGAAATGTCAAACTGCTTTCAACCGTTAAATATAAACAAGGAGGCACAGTTACCTTTGGTGACAACAACAAAGGTAAAATCATAGGCACTGGAACAGTTGGTAATACAAATCAGCCTATCATTGAGAATGTTCTCCTAGTTGACGGTTTGAAACACAATCTACTTTCCATTAGTCAATTGTGTGATAAAAATTACAAAATAGTATTTGAACAAAATGACTGCATCATTTATGATTCTGATATGGCATCTATCTTATTCCGTGGTAAACATAAGAATAACATTTATATCTTATGCATGTCTGTTACCACTCACAATCATTGTTTAATGATTACATCAGATGAAACATAGTTATGGCATAAACGTTTTGGACACACTAATTTCAAAAACCTTGCACATATTTCAAAACTTAATTTAGTTAATGGAATGCCAAACATCTTTTTCAAACACAAACATTTTTGTGATGCTTGTCAACAAGAAAAAATGCATAAATCTTCTTTCAAATCAAAGGACATTATCTCAACAAAGAGACCTTTAGAACTTCTACACTTGGATTTATTTGGTCCTTCAAGAAGAGCTTCTTTGAATAAAAGTAGATATGCATTTGTCAATGTTGATGATTATTCAAGATACACTTGGGTTATATTCTTACAAAATAAGAATAATGTCTTTGAAGAATTTTCAATATTCTGTAGAAAGATACAGAAGATCAAATCCTCTAACATTATCACGATTCGTAGTGATCATGGAGGAGAATTTGAAAATGAATCTTTTACCAAGTTTTGTAATGAAAATGGCATTACACACAATTTTTTTCCCCTCGTGCACCTCCTCAAAATGGAGCAATAGAAAGGAAAAATAGAACTTTACAAGAATGTGCTAGAACAATGCTTTGTGATAGTAATCTACCAAAATATTTTTGGGCAGAAGCTGTCGCAACTGCTTGCTACATTATGAATAAAGTTCTCATAAGGCCATTGCTTAATAAAACTTGTTTTGAATTATTCTTTAATCGCATTCCTCGTGTATCATACTTTAAAGTGTTTGGATGTAAATGTTTTATTCTTGATACTAAAGATGCACTTGACAAATTTGATTCAAAATCGGACGAAGGTATTTTTGTTGGATACTCAACACATAGCAAAGCCTACAGAGTATATAACAAAAGAACTTCAACAATTGAAGAATCACTACATGTCACCTTTGATGAGAACACCTCATCTAATTCTCCCATCATTGATGAAGAAGAAGAGAATATATTACCTATATCTAAGTCATTATATAATATTAAACCTGATGATATTGATGCTACTAAATCCTCTGTTGAGTCTATTTCAGATAATGCAGATCTTCCTAAGGCATTTGCACAAGTTCCAAACCATCCATCAGAATTAATCATTGGAGATATTACAGATGGAGTAAGAACTCGTCCACAGATAGAACAAATGGCACATTGTGCATTCATTTCAACCATTGAACCAAAGAACATCAATGAAGCATGCAAAGACAATTCTTGGATCATTGCTATGCAGGAAGAACTCAATCAATTTCAGATAAATGATGTTTGGGAATTAGTTCCCAGACCATCAGATCATTCAATTATTGGTACTAAGTGGGAATTCAAAAATAAATTGGACGAATCTGGTCAGGTAATTAGAAACAAGGCACGATTGGTTGCACAAGGTTATAATCAAGAAGAAGGAATTGATTATGAAGAAACCTATGCACCAGTTGCACGTCTTGAATCTATTAGAATGCTTTTATCATTTGCATTTCAAATGGATGTCAAAATTTCTTTTCTAAATGGTTTTCTTAAAGAAGAGGTTTATGTTGAACAACCACCAGGTTTTTGTCATGAAACTCTTAATAATCATGTTGTTAGACTAAAGAAAGCTTTATATGGTCTTAAACAAGCACCTCGTGCTTGGTATGAAAGATTGAAAAGTTATCTTTTAAATTCTGGTTATAAAATTGGTAAAATTGATTCAACTTTGTTTATTAAAAATATAAAATCCGACATTATTATTATTCAAATATACGTTGACGATATTATATTTGGTTCTACTAATGAAAATCTTTGTTTAGATTTTTCTAAGATTATGCAGAAGGAATTTGAAATGAGTCATATGGGTGAACTCAACTACTTCCTTGGACTTCAAATCAAACAAATGAATGAAGGATCTTCATCCATCAATCAAAGTATGCCAAAGAACTCATCAAGCGTTTTGGTTTAGAGACTTCTGCTGATAAACATACTCCAATGAGTATATCTACATCACTAGACAAAGATTTTAAATGGTAAGAGTGTTGATCAACATCTTTATAGAGGTATGATTGTCTCTCTACTTTATCTTACTGCTAGTAGACCAGATATTATGTTTTCAGTTTGTTTATGCGCATGTTTTCAAGCAGATCCTAAGATGTCATATCTTAATGCTGTAAAAAGGATAATTAGATATGTTAAACATACTTCTGATTTTGGATTATTTTATCCTAAAACTAGCACACATGATTTATTATCATATAGTGACGCAGATTTTGCTGGTTGCAAATCAGACCGAAAAGAACAAGGGGTACATGGCATTTTCTTGGATACGCTTTGGTCTCATGGTTTAGCAAAAAGCAAAATTCTGTTTCATTATCTACCACAGAGGCAGAATATATTGCCGCTGGGTTAGCATGTGCACAAATTTTATGGATGAAACAAACTATCTCAGATTATGGTATTGAGTGTTCCACATGTCCTATAATGTGTGATAATACTACTGCAATTAATTTATCTAAAAATCCAGTTCATCATTCACGCACTAAACATATTGATGTCTGTCATCACTTTTTAGATGATCATGTTCAAAAGGGGGATATAGTTTTGAAGTTCATTTCCACTAAACATCAAATTGCCGACATCTTAACTAAGCCTTTGAAAGAGGAATCTTTCATCAAACTTAGAAGAGATTTGGGCATCATCAGTGAATCTGAATTTGTCATATAATGTTTTCCAATTTTTGTGAATTTCTGGAATTTTCTTATGATTTTATGATAATTGTTTTATTTAGTCGACTAATGTCTTATTTAATCGACTAATATATCCAGATTTATTTTACAAACCGTTTTTTCATATTCGGTTTGGTCACGTTTTTATTTTAATATTTTTTAAAAAAATTTCCTGGGATCCGTTCCTATCTATTAGGAATGTTAAATTCTCTACCAACCGCCACCTTTTTATTTGGTTTGTCTTTTCCTATGAGAATTTATTTAAAATTTTAAATTTTTACCCACTCACCCTTGGTTCACGCGCCCCTGGCATGGGCTTTTGGCCTTTTGCGTCAGCCGATTCCTTTTTCCTTGGAAACAAGGCTTAGCCTTCATCATTTCTCCTTGGAATGAGGAATTAGCCTCACCTCTTCCCACACAAACTAGGCCACGTGTCTCCTCCTCCTTCCACCCCTTTCACTTCGGCCTCCACCAACCGTCCTTCCCTCTTCAATGCGTTGAACATTTTTAAGAGATTTAATTATCTCTCACCCACTCTGTACTTTCTCCACTATTTTTTTTATATTTTTCAAACAATTTCTTTATTATTTTTAAATTTCGAACGGACGCAATTTAGATATTTTTATTCCGTTGACCACTTCACTATCTTAGCCGACTAACAAAAATATTAGCCGACTAACTCGATTTTTAAAACCGTTTCCGATCTAAATTACGTCTTTTCGCATTTTCGTATCTTCTTCCTCCCGCCTCTTCACATATTTTTGCAAACTTTTCAGTTCTTTCTCACCCATTCAGTTTCTACAACTTCTCTCAAATTGATCATGGCCCCCCCGTTCGCACGAATAACTGCCTAAATTTTTGCCGATTTATTTTCGGCCTTTCCTTTCTTATTCTTTCATCTTCTCATTTTCTTCCCTTCTCCTCAAACGAAACCTTTTCTCCTCTTCCTCCTCTCGAATGGCTCTTCCTCAATTCCGTGACCTCGCGGCCGAGAACCGTTTCAAGGCCTCGGCAACTGCAAAATTCCATCCCGAGCATTTCATCGACTACTCTGCCCTTGCCTCTTTCAACATCCTCACCATCCTGTCGGTCGCCGGGCTCGAGAAGAGCTGGGCTCTTGGCAACAAGGAACCCTACTACCTGCTCCTTGTCCGAGAATTCTATGCCAACTTAGAGCCCTGTGTCGTCGGCCGAGACACCCATCTCCTCACCCGTGTCAAAGGTTATCCTATCTGCCTTACCCTTCGTGCCATTTGTGATCTAATTGGTCTTCCTTCTCATTTCACAGGTTCTCTTACCTTCACCATGACCGATCCCCGCATCTTAGCCAAAATTGCCATTCATTGGGTTCACAAGCTTTCGACCGTTCATTTCAACCCCCCCGCTCGTATCATTCTCAAAATGATCATCTCAAACCTCATGCCGAAGGGTGGATCCTTCAATTATCTTTCCAATGAGATGGAGCACTGTTTGTATGCGGTCATGGGTGGGTTGCCGATCAATTGGGGCTTTATGATCTTGCAATCACTTCTTCGTCCGGTCCAGACTCACATCTATCACCCATCCTTCATCACTTTGGTTCTCAAAATGTTTAACATCCCTCTTGAAGGAGAACTTGAGATGTCTAATCCCTACAACCTCAACATCATCACCCTTCATAACATGCATCTCGATGTTCCTGATCCTGAAGAATCAGATGATGCTAATAGTGATGATGATGATGAAGACCCTGAAGAAGATCCTTCCGAAGACCCCAATGATCCCGACCCTGATTACACACAGATTACCCCCACTTTCGCCCCATCTGCAACTCAGACTCCCGGGTCATCCCGTGGATTTCACTGCTTTGTTTGCAAAGTCTGTGTTCACAAATGTATTCCCCAATGCCGCACTAACCCTCTTTCTTGTCCCAAGAAAACTCCTCGCACTGCCTCCACTCCACGTGAAACTACCATGACCGTGCTTCATGGTCTTAGGGATGATGTTCAATCCCTTCAGGAGACAATGACTACTGGCTTTATGGAATTTTGCACGGCTTTGACTAAGTAAGCCCAGGTGATTGATCAAGTTCAACTCAATCAGAGTAAACTTGTTTCATCTCTCGAAGCCCTGAATGTCGTTGCTCCCCAAGAGACTCCTCGTCGCAAAACCAAGCGCACTTCTCAAGACTTCGATTCTTCCTCTGGCCGTTAGACATAGACCGACTGATCTCACCGTTCTTGTTTTCTAGTCCGATGTTTTTAAAATGTTTTGGTTTTCTGTTTTCTGACTGTCTGGCTGTAGCCCGTAGGGATTTGGTTATGGTATCTGGATGTTATGATGGTTATTAGTAGTATGCTGGTTGTTCCTCTGTATGTTTCACCAACACTCTGTTCCGTAAAAGTATGTTTAGTTCTGTGATTTCCTCTCTTAATCGACTAACTTGTTATTTAATCGACTACCGTCATTATTTTTTAACCCATCTTTTTGTTAATGACAAAGGGGGAGAATATTTTAGGCATAATCTCAGGGGGGGTATAGCATATGATATCTGCATATAACTGAGTATGCACCTTCATTTTCATAAATATTTGTCATCATCAAAAAGGGGGAGAATGTTGGGATTTCATAATCCCATGTTCACTTTCCTATTCTATTCAATATGATTTTGATGTGACAACTATTATTATTGCTACTCACTCTATCTATGCAGATGCGCAGATTCCCAATTTGTCCACGCTTGGACAATAATCACTTGATAAGGAATCCCTGCACAAAGGCATCTCAAATACTCATATGAAGTTCAGCATACGTATCTACGAAAATCTACGGACTGATGTATTTTATACTTTATAGATATCAGAGCCTTGAATATGAAATCCATCTAAGTCCTAGGTTCCTAATAACATATCCTAACAAACTTTTTTCAGATAAGTCAAAATTCACATTTTTCTGTCCTGGTCGACTAAGTCAAACATTAGTCGACTAAAAACTTTTATTCGAATTTTGACCTAAAAATTTCTGAGCAGTCCTCAGTCTACTTCAGAAACCTACCGTTAAAATTTCAGTCAAAAATTCCAACTTTTGACTTTTAGTCGACTAACAACTACTTTAGTCGACTAATGATTTCTTTATGCCCGTTTGATTTGAAATTTTTCAGACCGTTTCTAAACGTTGAAACACTCATTTTCCCTCCGTTTCAACTGTCCAAAAATCCTATAAATAGGGGGGCATACCCCTCATTCTTTCACACAACTTTTCTCTTTCATTCTTCTCTAGAATTGTTGATATTTTGAATTCTAAAGCAATCTTGCCTTAGTTGTTCTCATTCTCATTTGGAAGAAGAAATAAATAGATTTCTCTCTTTGTTTGAAAACGGAAGAACTTCAAGATTCTTAATCATAAATCTTTTGAGAATTGAAGTTTTCTTCCTTAAAGCAATTTTGCATTTTTTCAACATCATTTTGAAAAGTTGTTTGTGGTCATAATTGCAAGAAGAAATAGATAGATCTCTCTCTTCTTTTATGGACCAGAGAACTTCAAGTATTGTTCTTCATTACATATCATATACATCTTGAAGTCTCCTTTTAAACACCATCCTTGAATTTCATTCTAAATTCATAACAAGGCTATAGGTGTTTTTTCTATTTCATTTATTTCTTAACAGGTTGAATCTCTTTTGAGATTATACAAAGTTTGGAACACGGAGAGTATTGACATTGTTGTAAGTTGGTGCTTGTGGGGCAAGTGATTATAGTGGATTGAAAATCTCTACAGGAAGTAGAGGACTGGAGTAGGATCAAGAGGATCCGAACCAGGATACATCTATGTGTTTACGTTTGATTTACATTTTCTACGTACTTTACTTTCTGCACATCTTAAGCAATTAGAAGTAACTCTTTAATTGCAACAGTTAATTTTTAAATATACACTATTTACCCCCCTTAGTGTATTGATCCATAGAAGCTAAAATTACACAAGCACGGGTAAATATTGCTGCGGTGGCCTCATCACACTCATTGCCCAACATCCACCTCTTAACATTGAGATCCCACCCGATTTGGTCCGTGCCCTAGGATCTACCTATATTGACATTGATGTCCTACGTCACACTCACATGATCAAGCCGCTCGGCGGTGGTCGCTTCGCTTTTCACTATGGCCATCCCACCGTACCTTATACCATTCTGCCGAATCCTGATCGCGTCACTATTGAGCTTTCGGCAGATTGATCATGTCACACCCAGCTTCCCAAGTATGGAAGGCGAGACGTGAAGAGGTCCGCTCAGACTTGGAGCTATAAAGCTACAGTCTGATAAGCGTCTGGTAATTTAATCCATTAGCAGGTTCTTTACATTACGACGAAACAACAATAATAATAAAGAAAGGTATACGATTAAAATTATCTAACATTCAACATCCATGGATTTTATTCCAAACATGCAGAGATAGTCATAAATAAATACAGAGTCTGAAAAAAAGGCCCCAAGCATGGCCAAAAATACAACATAAAGATAAGGTGCTATGCACCGACAACATAACAACAGATCTAAAGAAAACATCAACAACTAAGATAAGGCTCTAGGCGAGACTAGGACTGGTCTCCAGTGTCCTCCAACTCTGCCTCTACAAAAACCTCAAACTCAACGTCTGCGTACTGATCGTCCCCTGCAACTAACTCAGACTCACCACCTAATATGCGACACCTAAAGACAAAGAGGGCACATGTCAGCAAAAGTCTCCAAAAGGTAAACGGAAGACTTTTGTGCAAGGAAACATATAAATAGTAATGCAACTAGCAGTTTTAACATAATAATATGGCATGGCATTTAAAGAATGCAACAATTAAAAATGAACATGATGGAAATGAAGCACGCACATCGTAGCAGAAGCTACTAAACACTATATCATGAATTCACGAAAACCAGCTTATCGCGTCGTGCACAGAGTTTTCGTCTTTTGGCTGAAGTGGCTGCACGGGGACACTTCTATGCTCAAGTGTTCGTTTAACGAGCCAGGAAGTGTTTTTGGCATAGGGTTGTATCCGCAATGTAGGTGCCTAGACTCAATCATTATGTAGGAGTCAAAATCCTACTCGCTGCAGCTTACAATTTAAAGTAGCGTGTGCTACACAATCATGATAGAGCAAGTTGATGCATGGAATGACATGACAAGATGCATGAACATGGAAATAAGCAGTTAAAAGTGTGTACAGTTAATTTGAAAGTAAACGTGACATGCGGCATGAAATGATAGCATAGCAAGGGGGTCGGATCTAGCTTCGCTGTCAAGCTAGATCAAATAAGGCGTCTAGGTGACTATCATTTCATCGCCTAGTCTCTTTTACGCTATTTCAAAAATTGGCCTAAGACATGGCCTAAACAAATACTGGCAAGTTTGACTTGCCTGAAAGAGACGTTCCGCAATCCAGAGATCAATAGTCCAGATCTACCTATGTGCTCAGTCCAATCTAGCCGACAGTCCCATTTATTAAATCTTGATTAGTGAGTTACCAAAGCAATTAAAGTTACAATTTTTAGTCTTGATTAGCATGCGATGTGGGGGGTTCCTACTGTTCGAGATTTACCTCAACACGACGTGAGAGCTACACTGACGTCGGGCAGCAACGTCAGGGGTTGGACTTCGGCAACGAGCAAGGGTACGGCGGACAACTAGCGACCACGGTAGCACGACGCGCGAATGAAGACGAGCAACACAAACGTCGGCGACAAGGAAGGCAGTGCAAGGGTATTGCGGCCTAAGGGACAGCCATTTGGATCTGGACAGCCGTCGAGGGGATGCGCGGCAACGGCGCAACGAGCTAGGGAGGGAAAACAGCAGATTTTGTGGGAAGAACGGCAGTTTTTGTGCTGTAGGAGGGAGGTTTTGGTGGTTTGGGAAGGTGTAAGTGTTGACCGAAGGGTGCAGTCGGCCATGGGGGTGATATGGGGTGTCAGCGGTCGGACTGGGCGACGGCCGACGACATGAAGTGGCCGGCTGTGAGTTTTCAAGCGGGACGTTTGGCAGTTTTTTGTGGGGCTAGAGGAGGCTTGTGCGGGGTTTTGGAAGAGGAGGAAGAGGTCACGTAGCTAGGGGCGGATGGTCGGAGGTTGGGGGGCGCCTCGGGGTGTTGGCCGATGGCAGGGGGTGGCTAGCGGCGGCCCGGAGATGGCCGGCTGTGGGCTTTTAGGGTGAGGGTGTTGACAGTTTTTGAATGGATATGGGGGTGTTGCGGCTTCTAGGAGGGGGAGGAGAGGGTTGTTGCGTGGAGGAGATGGCCGAAGCAAGGGGGTCGCCGTAAGTTGATGGCCGACGAGTCTTGGGTGTTGGCCGTGAGTTTGGTGGAAGATGGCGGCTGCAACGTGGGTTTTTGCGATGAGGAAGAACCCTAGTTGGTTTCGGTTTTAAAACATGATATTTGCTAAAGAGAGTTTAAAATGGGGGTGCACCTAGGTTGATTGGAGAGAGAATATGTGAGAGGGGGGTGCAATTAGTGTGACCTATAGCTAGGAAATATTCTCTTGATACGTATGAATCCTATAGATCTAATTAGGGTTATTTGAAATTCAAATTAATTAGGCTAATTAGATTAGAAGGTGATTAGGGGAAAAGTGGGTCTAGCAGTGTCCGACAATTATACGAAAAATACCGGGACGACTGTGTCGACGAGAGGGTCAAGACTAAGATGATTGGTCATGTGCTAGGGTAACGGAAAACGGAACTAAAAATAAAAAGATCAAACGACGAAGGTTAAAGTTACGACACCCCTTCAAACAAAGTTGTTTTGTAGGAGAACGACCCGTGAAATGACGTTCACAAATAATTCCACAAATAAGTACTCTTTCATCGGGTCACAACGACATATCACATCGTACGTTTGGGATACAAGAAGAGGTCAAAATAAATATGCGTACAAACAAAAGTACGCGCACGAAAAACGTATGATCGAAAAGAGACCGTGACATCCTACACACCTTAGAATAAAATCCGTCCTCGGACTTTCTAACTAACAATATATTTAGCCATTCTAGTTACTACCCCAATCATATCACACTATAATTCAAACCATGTATAGTCACTGCAAGTGCTTATATATGCACTAGGTAGTCAAACATTAATACGACAAACACGTGTATATATATATATATATATATATATATATATATATATATATATATATATATATATATATATGCTCATTCTGTTCTTATACCTATCATAGGCAGTCAAATTCATACACGTACTTCAATCATTCATGTAGTCACGTACATCTCTTATATAACTATCACTCACTTATCACATAACCATGGTATAGATACCTATATAAAAATAGTTTCACACTAGCAAATACAATTATAGTACTTCACGTATAGATAACTACCTATGCACAAAACAAACATGGATATACTACTATCTTATATCTCCTAGTATACATCCAACACCAAACATATCAACACATGTAATCACACCATACAATATTAAATCATGTTTGCTATATCTAATATACATTCACCCCTACTATAAATACACACATATATAGTTATTCAAATACACGCAGTTACTTCATCATATATACACATCACATACAGTCCTATAACTATATTCAAGACCCAACACACATACCATAGCTATGCACTCACGCGTAAATACTCAATCGATATTATTAACACAACAATAATAACAATAGTATTCACACTATTAGTAAGACTATATAACTATCCTACTAGTAACAGTAATAACTCTCATACATACGTCACTAAGTCATGCCCATATAACTACTAATATACGACAACCATAACACAACGCATTTATTACAATGCTATCAAACATTAACATTCAATTTATATTACTAATGCTAATATCAATAACAATAATAATGATACTAATAAATAGCCATACGAATAAGATACACATGCATCACCAATTACTTATCACATATCAATACCAATACATCACGACATATATATAACATGATTAATATAACACCATGGTACAATATAATTACAACCAACATTATAATTACGACAGATAGCAACACTTTACTTTTCATATACATACTGTACTAACTATATATATATATATTGATAATGATACCAACATACCACACTAATACATAATAGTATTAATACATTGACTTCATGCCATAATTTGAATAACATCATAATTAAAGCACTCACAAATACTTCACTATACACACTTACACTACCAATACACTAATGCTATATGGCAAGTATACATTCATCTATACCTATACTATATATATATATATATTTTACATAAATATACTCACATTATTATTTATACATCGCACACAATCATATATACGTATACACGTATACATTTCATATCATTCAATACAAATACATAAGCATACTAATATTCAGTCAAGTAACACCACCATAATACAACCACTTTACAAACAATAATAATATTACAAATATCAGTACACGTATCAATCACAATATACTATCCTATACATGCATACATCGTATAGTCACATACATATTACTGCACAAAACATAGACATACAAATAATATATTCACACCATAGCAAGTTTCATACAATTAGTATACTACCACATATACCTCTTAGTAGATATTCCAACTTTAATTCTAATATACACAGACATCCCTAAAGTGGTATAGCTATCCACATATATATTTATAAATACTACCATACACATCACTTCATATATATATTACGTATAACACTGAGTATGCATAAATAACACAAGAGACAATCATTACTATACTAAGGGTAGCACACTCATACATGAGTGGTACGCAAGAGTTCTCCCACACACGGGTCCACACACTCTACCTATATACATGCACCACAACGACATCACAATTTATACTAATGGGCCCACCATACTATACTAAGGTCGACATAGGCAATGGCAATCACTAGCATGATGACCAAGCAATAGAAAGGGAACCGGAATCAAATAGCGTAATGAAACAAGATCGTGATGAACGGGTTTAGATGAGGCGACAGATAAGGGGATAGCTAGGTTGGGTGGAACAAAAAAATATAGTTCTGAATAATTAAATAGATGAAAGAAGGATATGTGTAAAATGCGATATCATATATATACTCTTATAAAAATATGTAGGAATAGCGAGCAGATGGTAAAATTTTAAAACACGGAAAAAGTGTTAGACGAAGAAAATAATGAGTAGGGTGAGGTAGTGATTGTGTTGCAAATGAAAATAGATTTATACAAAGATTCTTTGAAGTATGTGAACGATGAATATAAAACTGATACACTAAAAATTGAAGTCCTTTTTAGCTTAGAAAATGTTTTAAAAGTATGTACGATAAGTGGTTAAAATTAAATTTAGTAGTATAGAAAGAAAGGGATGATATATTGAATTATCAAAATAGTAATAACGTTTTAAAACTGAAATACGAAATATATAGGTTAGAAAATGGTTACGAGATAGTAATTAAAGATCACGACCAAGAAGGATTGAAAATCCAAGAATGAATTTTTTTAAATTCAACCGAAAAGCAAGAAATCTAAGTATATAATAAGGGGTTTTCAAAGAAGTTAAACTGAACGAAGAATTTAATAAGGAATGTCGAAAATACTTTTAGAAGAATCAGGATTTGCGATGGAGAAGATTCGAAAAATTAATGATAATCGTCATGAGGCGATCACGTGAATCGATGGCAAAGAATATGATCGCATGGTCTATACATAAATACGTCTAGGATATGATTTATGAAAAGCTACGATGGAATTTCACGGTCGATAACACAGAAGTGTAATGATTAGGAATATTAATAAAGATCAGGGGTTCTAATTACTGGGCCAACTAAAGATTAGGAGAAACTTAGCACTAAGACTTTCTAAGAACTAGACTATAATAGAGATCTCAGGGAAGGGTCCTAAGAGGATCAAGATTACGTTCTGCTGGGCCTGAAATTTAGTGGACCCAAGTGAACGACTAAGGAGAAACTCTAGGAATCTAATATGGCCAGAGCTGGGTGAGAGGCTACTAGGGTATCCTAAGACGAGTACGACTAAATCTTAACGAAGGTGTTTGACTATAAAACTAGACGTTTTATCTAAATCTTCTAATCAAAACCTATTCCACCAAACAAGATCCAATCTAACATGCAAGATCAACCAATGAAAAGTAAAGGCTATTCTGAGGATTACCTGCAATAACTCCGTCCTCAGTCTCTGCCTCCACTGCAGTTATAGTGCAAGCTTGTTCCCTAGGCTGATCTGCCTGCTGGAAACCCTGCTCTTGAGATATAAGGAGCGCTCCATGACCGACAGCTACTAGTGCTCTATGCTGCTGCCTAGCACGCGGGCAATCCTTCAAGCTATGCAAAGCGTCACCACAAATCAAGCAGTGGCCCAGCATCCTCATGCACTGGTCATGCATGTGACCAGCCTTACCACGATGATAGCACACCTTCCGACTAGGCCCAGCTATTGGTGCTCGCTGCTGCTGACTAGCAAGCTGGCAATCCTTCGAGGTATGCGAAGCATCTCCACAAATCAAGCACTGGCCCAGCATCCTCCTGCACTGGTCCTGCACGTGACCAGCCTTGCCACAATGATATCACACCTTCTGACTAGGCTCACCTGGCCTCTTAAACTGTGCAGACGGATTAGACTTCAGTACAGGTCTAACCACAGCTCGGGTAATATGCGTTCCAGCCATCTAAGACAAGGAAAACATTTAGATCAGACTCATATTTATAACTTGAATGTTCCGAATAATTTAATGGATGTTTTATATTATCATTGTTTCGATATTTCGCAGATGCAACGGACCTGCATGGGCCACCACTAAAACCTGTCACGTCCCGCTTCCCGAGTATGGAAGGCGAGAGGTGAAGAGGTCTGGTCAAACTTGGAGCTATGAAGGTACAGTTTGATAAGCGTCTGGTAATTTAATCCATTAGCAGGTTCTTTGCATTACGATGAAACAACAACAATAATAAAGAAAGGTAGACAATTAAAATTATCCAACATTCAACATCGACAGATTTTATTCCAAACATGCAGAGATAGTCATAAAGAAATACAGAGTCTGAAAGAAAGGCCCCAATCATGGCCAAAAATACAATATAAAGATAAGGTGCTACGCACCGACAACCTAACAGCAGATCTAAAGAAAACAGCAACAACTAAGATAAGTCTCTAGGAGAGACTAGGACTGGTCTCCAGTGTCCTCCAACTCTGCCTTTGCAGAAACCTCAAACTCAACGTCTGCGTACTAATCGTCGTCTGCAACTAACTCAGACTCACCACCTAACATGCGACACCCAAAGAGAAAAAGGGCGAATGTCAGTAAAAGTCTCCAAAAGGTAAACGGAAGACTTTTGTGCAAGGAAACAAATAAATAGTAATGCAACTAGCAGTTTTAACATGATGATATGGCATGGCATTTAAAGAATGCAACCATTAAAAATGAACATGATGGTAACGAAGCACGCACATCGTACAGAAGCTACTAAACATTATATCATGAATTCACGAAAACTAGCTTATCACGTCGTGCACAGAGTTTCCGTCTTTTGGCTGAAGTGGCTGTACGGGCACCCTTCTACACTCAAGTGATCGTTTAACACTACCCCTCCACATGTATCAAGTATTGGTTTTTCACCAACACACTATGCTCGCTTCTGGATCACGAGCCAGGAAGGGTTTTTGGCATAGGGTTGTACCCGCAATGCAGGTGCCTAGCCTCAATCATTATATAGGAGTCAAAATCCTACTCGCCGTAGCTTACAATTTAAAGTAGCGTGTGCTACACAATCATGATAGAGCAAGTTGGTGCATGAAATTACATGGCAAGATGTATGAACATGGCAATAAGCAGTTAAAAGTGCGTATAGTTAATTTGAAAGTAAACGTGACATGCGGCATGAAATGATAGCATAGCAAGGGGGTCGGATCTAGCTTCGTTGTCAAGCTAGATCAAATAAGGCGTCTAGGCGACTATCATTTCATCGCTAGTCTCTTTTACGCTATTTCACAAATTGGCCTAAGACATGGCCTAAACAAATACTAGCAAGTTTCACTTGCCTAAAAGAGACGTTCCGCAATCTACAGATCAATAGTCCAGATCTACCTAAGTGCTCAGTCCAATCCAGCCTATAGTCCCATTTATTAAATCTTGATTAGTGAGTTACCAAAGCAATTAAAGTTACAATTTTTAGTCTTGATTAGCATGCGATGTGGGGGGTTCCGACGGTTCGAGATTTACCTCAACACGATGCGAGAGCTACACCAACGTCGGGTGGCGACGTCAGGGGTTGGACTCCGGCAACGAGCAAAGGGTATGGCGGACAGCTAACGATCACGGTAGCATGATGCACGAACGACGGCGAGCAACATGAATGCCGGCGGCAAGGAAGGCCGTGCAAGGGTCTTGTGGCCTAGGGGACAGCCGTGTGGATCTGGACGACCGTCGAGGGGATGCGCGACAATGGCACAACGAGCTAGGGAGGGGAAACAGCAGATTTTGTGGGAAGAACGACAGTTTTTGTGTTGTAGGAGGGCTATTTTGGTGGTTTGGGAAGGTGTAAGCACTGACCGAAGGGTGCAGTCGACCTAGGGGGTGATAGGGGGTGTCGGGGGTCAGACTGGGTGATGGCCGGTAGCAGGAAGTGGCCGACCGTGAGTTTTCAGGCGGGGTGTTTGGCAGTTTTTTGTGGGGCTAGAGGACGCTTGTGCGGGGTTTTGGAGGAGGAGGAAGAGGTCGCGTGGCTAGGGGATGATGGTTGGAGGTTGGGGGCGCCTCGGGGTGTTGGCCGGCGGCAGGGGGTGGCCGGCGACAGGGGGTGGCTGGCGGCGGCCCGGAGATGGCCGGCCGTGGGCTTTTAGGGTGAGGGTGTTGACAGTTTTTGAATGGAGATGGAGGTGTTGCGGCTTCTAGGAGGAGGAGGAGGAGAGGGTTGTTGCATGGAGGAGGATGGCCGGAGCAAGGGGGTTGCCGGAAGTTGATGGCCGGCGAGTCTTGGGTGTTGGATGTGAGTTTGGTGGAAGATGGCGGCTGCAACGTGGGTTTTTGCGATGAGGAAGAACCCTAGTTGGTTTCGGTTTTAAAACTTGATATTTGCTAAAGAGGGTTTAAAATGGGGGTGCACCTAGGTTGATTGGAGAGAGAAGATGTGAGAGTGAGGGGGTGCAATTAGTGTGACCTATAGCTAGGAGATATTCTCTTGATACGTATGAATCCTATAGATCTACTTAGGGTTATTTGAAATTCAAATTAATTAGTCTAATTGGATTAGAAGGTGATTTGGAGAAAAAGTGGGTCTAGCGGTGTCCGATAATTATAAGAAAAATACCGGGACGACCGTGTCAACGAGAGTGTCAAGACTAAGATGATCGGTCATGTGCTAGGGTAATAGAAAACAGAACTAAAAAAATCAAACGATGAAGGTAAAAGTTAGGACACCCCTTCAAACAAAGTGGTTTTGTGGGAGAACGACCCGTGAAATGACGTTTACAAATAATTCCACAAATAAGTACTCTTTTAGAGGGTCACAACGACATATCACATCGTACATTTGGGATACAAGAAGAGTTCAAAATAAATACGCGTAGAACAAAAGTACGCGCACGAAAAACGTACGATCGAAAAGCGATCGTGACAGGTCATTCCCACCTGATCCTGATTTTATGGGGGCTGCACCTTCAGTTCGATCTTCCTGACACTCCGCTATCACCTTCTCATGCCGCCCACTTTGGCGAGCAGGAAATTCCTGAGTTCCGAGGAGACCCTGGGGCTGAACCCTGTACCACCACCCCGGTTACTACTGCTGTCTCTTTCGAGGCACTGACTATGGCCCTGTGTGGCCTAGCCTCTCGTGTCGATACAACCACTACCGTCGGCACCCGTTCTGCTGCTGCCAGCACACACTCTGCTCTACGCAGTGCCACTTCTGCTCGCCTTGCTCTCGAGGCCAAGATTGCTGGTTTGCACGCTGGCGCATCCTCCTCTGCCCCCTCGGATCCATCTACCTCTTTTCTATCCCATCCCAGTTTCCTCGCTCTCGAGTGAAACGTAGCCACCATTCTACGTCTTCTGACCCATATCTATGGCACTCCACCACCATCACACCCCCATCACCTCCTCTGTCGCATCCTAGACTATCGTCCCCTCCACCCATTCCTCCAGTGTCCGATACCACCCCGGTTTCCCTTCCCACCACTTCTTTAGCCCCCCACCACTACTTCCTTACCTACCACTACCGTTGAACCACCACTTCCATCTCTTACTGATGATCTTCCACCACCTACCACCTCTATCACCACCGCCTACTCGCGTCGTAAGAAATAAGTCGTTGTGCGAGCGAAATCATTACCCCCGCCCTCTTCATCTGTTGCAGTATCACCACCACCCTCCGTTACCACTGACACCCAATCCATCATTCACATCTCCACCGAGCCCACCCGTGCACGATCCCGATCTCTTTCTCCCGTTCTTCGCACACCCGTCACCTCTCCCACACATTCTCCCAACCACACCACTCCACTCTCTTCCGATGAGGATGAGGAGCCTTCTGCTCCTGCATCTTGATTTCCTTTTTTTTATTTTTCCCCTAGCCAATTTTTCAGATTCATCGTGATCATATCTTTTTCCGGTATTGTTGAGATCAGCTTAGAGGAGATCTATATTTTGTGTTCGTGGTTGTGTCATGTGTGTTTGCAGTGTGCTTGTCTTTTATTTTTTATTTTTTTACTTTTTTATTTTTTTATTTTACTTGTGTGCTTGTGTGTGTCTTTTGTCTAGTCTGTGTCGGTCTTTATTTTTCTCTATTTTCTACGTCTCGTTTTCTGTGTTTTTCATGTTTTCCGTTTCTTTGTCCATGCGTACCTCCCTCCCATCGTTCGTTGCCCTCCCGCACTTCATCATTTTGCATTGAGGGCAATGCAACATTCACCTTGGGGGAGTCGCACAATGTGTGTCAGTCATGTCTTTTTCGCCGTTTTGAGTCGTTTTCGTCATGTTTTTATTTTTCCTTTTTTTCCATCCTTTTATTCTCCATCTCCTAGAGATGACCCCGCATGATGAAACTGCCACTAAACCACACACACACACACACACACACACACACACACACATAGCTAAGCAACAATAACTATCTTTACTAACCCTAGGAAGCCGAGTTCTGTTGCATTTTATGCTCCGTGGTTTCACTTTGCCTTTTGTGTTGAGTTGTGTGTTGTGACTAGCTAGTTGGTGTGCTTCTAGGTCGTGATTTTGTTTGATATGCCTATCCATGGATGACCCCTAGACTATCATGCTTCAATTTCAAATATGCGGTATATTGCTTCTACATTCTGCTTCATTATGCATGAATCATACTTACGCTTCAAATCGCATGTGGCGGGACACTACCAATAGGACTAGGACAACCCATGTTGCTTAGCTCTGATCCGCGAAAAACGCATTTTCTGTTTTGCTTGGCGCAAATCCCCTCATCGTGTACTTCACTTCCACTTGGGAGAGTACACAATTTTGCCACTTACTAGCCCATTGTTCTCCCGCTTTTGGAGAATGCGCATTTTCCTACTTCTACCAAAAATCCAAAAAATCAAAAAAAAAATTGGAAAATCCAAAACAAAAAAAGGGAGAGAAAAGAAAGAATATGTATAGCCAAAATCCAAAAAAATAAATCCAAAATCCAAAACCCAAAAAAAGATTCGGGTGTAAATATCACTCCTACCGCCGTGAATAAAGGGAAGGCGTGAATTTGTACCAAGTACTCTCCTCCAAACCTACTAAACCCCGTTCGTTTTCGAACACACTTGGCATAGGAGCTTTCTAGCAATCATCTCGGCAATCGTGCGATGATTTCCTAGTTTCTAGCGGTAGAGTCCCAAACATATGACATGTTTCTATTATTACTCTATTCTCATGCATGTTGAACTATTATTCACCGCAAACTTGAATTGATTAGATATTTGTGTCATTCCATGGCTAGGTGTATATGGAGCTTCATCGCATGATTTAGATAGTTACACCGTTGGCTAGCTCGCAACCGCACTCACTTTTGCTTCACCGCGTGAACCCACGACACTAGTAGGAACTCGTATTCTTAGGCTTAGTGTTATGCTTCTCGTGTGTTTGCTTAGTGTGTTGTGTTTGTTTTCGTTGACTCTGACGGGTAATCTAGGATTTCTTTTTCTGTTTCTCTCTTTCTATTTTCTCCCGCCGGGCTTCTATTCTCACTCGTCTTCCTCGAGGACGAGGAAGAGTTTAGCTTGGGGGATTTTGACATGCATTTATATTTTATATATTCACGCACGTCTTCTCCGTTGTTTTCGGTCACTTTTCTTTATTTCATATCCGTTTCTTTGTGTTTTTAGTTTCTTTTTACTTTCGTTGTGTTTATGTGCATTTGCAGGACATTGCTAGTGCATGGGACATATATGGCCAACATCATGAGTCCCTGAAGCAACGGGAAGTGTCGCACGAGATCCCGAGAGCCATTCGTCAAAGATGACTATGTATCAGCTATCACCTGATCGAGTGGAACAGCCACCCGATCGGGTCATGCAGTCTATGTCAGTGCTGAAGAAGAGACGGTACCACCTGATCGGTTCAGTGATCGGGTGGATGTATGACAGAGTGCAATTTTGAAGGCCAAAGCTCACCCGGTCGGTTGACTTGTCAACCGATCGGGTCAGTTACTGATGCTTCCCAAGCTCACGAAATCCAAGACTCATCCAATCGATTCAGTGATCGGGTGAGATTTATCAGAGCTGAAGACATATTTGATATTGTGTTAATGCTTCTATTTGCTACGGTGAACAATTGATTGATTTCAATTCTGATGGCTATATCTTCTGTTATTGCATTTGCTACCATGTTTAGTGAGTAGTTCTTCAATCTAGGACATTGGTGGAAGCCCCTTCTTGGGTTCTTCCTAGAATGGCCATAGGTCTAGGGATCCGATTGGATCTAGGGATTTTGATGGTTACGCAGGGGCATTTCATTGTCATCGGCGGGAAAAAGACCGCCTTTGACCGTTGGGCCAAGAGGAAATAAAATGAGAGTTTTATTCTCTAGCCATAGCTCACCCCCTAGCGTTGACATTGAGTCCTTGCACGTGGGAACGGCTTGGACGAAATGTTAGGAGCGATCGTTGCGATCTTAGTGCTCCCAGAGTCAGATGGTGTTGGACATGGGAATGCCTACCATCCGAAGCCGGGTAGACCTAGCTTATCATCCTGAGCATCGACCTAAATATCGGGCCCATGGAACGATATGTACCACTTTTAGAGGCAACGTCTCACCGTCAAACCCTAGCATTCGGTCATATTCCTATTCTTCAGCCGTAATTGTGAGAATCCATGATAAGGGCGGAAGCCAAAGTCCTAGGTTACCTTTTTACCTTTTACATCTGTTCTATTAGTTTACAATCGTGACAACCAATCGAGAATAGACTGGCTCATAGACCAGGTGATCCAGTTCCTGAATGTTTGCAAGTACAACATATGCCTCCCCGTGATTGACCCCCAAGCCACACTTCGATACCATGCGCTTGCGGTTTATAAATTCTAATTCTAGTATTCTCGTCCCGGTTTGCGTGTCAAATGGGTGACCGGTCAGTCACTTTGTTGGCCGAACTGCGGCTTGCTTACCTCTGATGCGGGCTACTCGGTCGAGCAGCAGTGGGTGTTAACTCGGGTCGAGTCGCCTGGCTGCTCGGTCGAGTCAGATCGTTTTCGTTCCTGCTGTATCCGCATGTCTGCTCGGCCCAAGTCGCCTGGGAAACTGAATGGCTGAGGCTGTTTTATGGATTTCTCTCGCTCGCTTCTCCTCCTCTCCTCTGATCTTCTTCTAAAGTGCGGCGAACTCATATGGAGCCTCGCCAATGGTGTCATGGACGCACTGGATGTGTCCATGTCCCGAATCTGCTTTAATTCGCTCCAAAATCCTTGAAAATCCATAGATCTATGCAAAAACTAGAATATTGCATTAGGAGCGCATTAATATATAAAAATATTGATTTCGGAGACGAATATGATATGAAATGAGACGAAATGATGCGGTAAAAAGATGGAAAATATGGACACATCAAAATCCCACAAGCTTACCTCTTACTCGTCCTTGAGGAAGACGAATACTAGGCTCACCGGCAATAAAAATAAGAAATAGAAAAAGGGAACAGAAGATGGAAGAGAGTGCAAGATTATTCGATCAGATCTCAAGCCTTAGCCACATATCACGATGCTCCGAAATAGATCACATGCTAATACGAATTTCGTATCTTTTTGCTTAATGTAATAATTATAAGCATTTAAGATCAAAGAAAGGGGATTCTCAGTATTCTTGCAGTCAATTCATATCAACATCATGTAATTCTTAGAGTTTAGTATAGAAAATGTTGGCAATGCACTTTTCAATCAATAGATATAACCGAAGCATAAAAGACTCATTTCAGGCATGCAAAAGAGAATAGAAAGGATCACGACATTCATATATTCATCTCAACTCCTGAAAAATCTCCATAGCTAGCAGTTTTTCATAAAGTTTAAGCAATATCAAACATCTCCAACTGTGCACAACTCCACTCTAATGTCATACTCACTCATGTGGTCAAATGGTTCACCCCCCATGCTTAGCTTGAGGCATATCATCTAAAGAATAGAAATATGGAATTTTTGTCTTTTTCCCAAGTATATGTGTACCTCCATGCAAATTGGATATAAGAAATGATATTTCTCTTCTTTTTTTTCCTTTGTTTTTTTGATGGAAGCAATAGAATATACATATTGACTTTGGCTCCTTTATTGGCTTTTTGGAGGCTAACTTTTCTTTCGGGATTTTTGGGAGATGGATGCGGTATAACTAGCTGTAGGGGGTGAAACCAAATGACACGCATAGATTTATAGAGATGTGTGGAGAAGGAAAGGATATTATACTCGGCTCACACATAAGATGTGCATAATGGTTCAATAAGATAACACTCTAACTAAATTCATAAGCATGTATATAGATTTTCATTCATCTCGATAAATAATGAAGACATGCAGTAGAGCGTACAATCATATCAGGCATGCAGTAAGAAGTGAAATAAGACAACATGTAGATGCTTCAGATATTCTAATGATTCATGAAGCTTGGTGTATTTCCAACAAGCATATACTAGATACTACTGCATACATTCAGTTTCAACTTATTTCATGCATTCATATAGAGAACTCGACAAAAGAAAATATATGCATGCACACTGGAAGCAAAAGACAGAAATACTCTAACTAGCAAGGCAAGAGTAATAAGCATCGCAATAGCATACTAAAGGTTATGAGAGATATCATCATGTGGAACAAATGTATCGAAAAGGGGGAAAGAAAGTGAAAAAATAAAAGCAAGCATGCGAGCACGGTAAAATATGGTGCTGAATGAGAAAAAGAAAAGGTGGACAAAATGGGTGGAAAATAAGAGTAAAAAGGCGTAAAATAAAAGAGAATATATAAAAAATTGAAAATAAAAAGCAATAGCGCTCATCTCACAAGCTAAACACAACAGTGTCCTCACTGCTGAGAACAAGTTGGTAAGAAGGAAAACGTGGCTAGGGTGGGTGGGTGGATATGAAAGATAGAAATGGTTGAAAAATAAAAATGTGCAAATAAAAAGAAAAAGTGTTGATGCATATGCAAGGAGTGATGCAAGAGATGCAAAGTATGATAGGATGCAAATGTAAAGTGGAAAAATGCAAAATGATGGAGAAGTGCAAAGTGCAAAATGGGTCCTCCCGCAAGCTGTGTAAGACTAGGGCCACAAAAAGACAGATGTGCACTAAATAAATGGGGGAGGGACAGGAGCAAAAACCGTGATACGGGCATCAGACAACGGTACCACCCTCTGGAGGTGGTGGTGGGTCCCGCTGTTGGGAACAAGGTGGCAAAAGTGGGGAAGCTGTTGTGGTGGGTCGAGGCGGGCACTGACGCCTGATAAGATCTAGAAGTGCTGGAAGGTCCTACTCAACTGATCCCGCCCCTGACATACGAGGAGGAGCATGGCAACGAACTGGTCTCCTTGCTCCTTGTCCCTGAAGGTGACGTCATATGTTGCATCATTGAGATAAAGACGGTCGGAAGGGGTGGTGGTTGGGGTGGGCGTAGGGTCCATACCCGACGAGTCGTCGAAGTTCGTCTCGTGTGTGGGCAAGCGTGTACGACGGGAGCGATATGTCGGCCTTGAGGATGGTGCAACAGTGTCGGAGTTCCTCGGCCTAACTCGGCGTGGGGGCATCTTGAAAGCAAGCGAACGACGCACGTCGATAGGTAAAGCAAATCGTGGAGAGAGTGTACTGACACGAGCATCGATGCGAGTGTGAAATATGCATGTACGAGTCAAGCAGCGAATCCAATGTGATCCCTCGAGCTGCCCAATCCAAATCGTACTCGAGGAGTGCAATGTTACTGCGATAAAAACAGGGAATAATATTAGCAGGCGTTCGGAATAAAATGATTGAAATTGAGCTCGAAAACAGGGAAGATGAACGAGTAAGGGGATTTGTATAGGTGGAGGGATAGTGGGGGATATGGTGGGTAAGGGTTACGGATGCCGCCCGAACACAGGTGGTGCTCGGGCAGCGATGGTGGCGGCACGGCATAATGGGGACGTGTACGAGAGGGGGGTTCTATCGCCGTCGGCGATTTATCAGAGCGACGCGTCGTGGGGGGGGGACAAATCTGGGGAGATAGAGAGATAAAGAGAGAGAAGTAAAGAGTTAGAGGGGGAAAGGGAGATGAGGAGAGAGAGGGAGAGTGGGGAGGTGGACCGGCATGGTGGCGTGGTAGGCATCGACGACGACGGAGATGGCGGTGACAGTGGGGGGGTGGGTGGCTTGGGGTCAAGTAGGGGGATTAGGGCATCGGGCTGCTCGGGGGAGGGGGGGGGGGGAGGGATTAGAGTTTGATTAGGAAAGCCCGAGTGAGGGAGAGAGAGGATATAAACTGAGCCGACTCGGTTTAGGATGTGGGCCTTGCTTTTAAGTAGCAGCTCGGGTCGAGCAGCTATGACTACTCGGTCGAGTAAGAAAAGATGAAAATAGTTTTGAAATTAATCCCAAAAATAGTGCCCTAGTACTCGACTGAGCAGCTTACTCAGTCGTGTACTACTCGGTCGAGTCGGAATTAATTTCCAGAGCCACTTTTTGCCTTCATCTCCAGCTTCCTGCTGCTCCATTTGTAGCTCAACCGAGTAGGGTACTACTTGGCCGAGTCGCAATAAATTTCTAGAAGCTGATTTTGGCCTGTTTTCTCCATTTTCCTATTGCACGGCCGAGTAGGGTGCTACTTGGCCGAGTCGCCTGTAGCTTTTAGAACGCTCTTTCAAGCGTTTTATCCATCTGATTCCAGCTCGACCGAGTAGGGGTCTACTCGGTCGAGTCGCATGTAGCTTTTCTCCCCCAAGCTTGTGCTTCTCTATTGCACTCTTCCCTTAGTTCCTTTGCATTCAATTCATCGTGTAACGCGCTCTCCTCGTTGTTCAACCCGAAAAAGGAAGAACTCGTTAGCTTTTTATCTGTTGAATTTTTATAGAAGCAAATACGTATCTATTTGGTTTTTGGTAAATAGAAAAACAACAGGAATTGAAAAACAAAGGGATAGGAAGTTTGGTTGCCTCCCGATAAGCGCTTGTTTTTCAGTCGTAAGCACGACTCCCTGATAAGAATTTCAATGAATGGTGGGGCATCCCTCGAAGAAGTATGTCTTCTCTTGTCCAATCAGCTCTCTTGATACATATAGCTTTACTCTTTAGCCGTTCACTTTGAACTTACCGCCGTTCTGTCCTTCAAGCTCTACGGCACCCCCCGGAGATATGCTTACTATCTTGTAGGGGCCGGACCACCTAGATTTTAGCTTCCTGGGGAAAAGTCAAAGTCTTGAATTGTAGAGAAGCACTTGGTGGCCGACATCGTGGTGCCTCACCGTGATGCGCTTGTCATGGTAGACTTTGGTCCACTCCTTATGCATCATTGCGTTCTCATAGGCGTGATGCCGGATTTCGTCAAGCTCGTTTGTGCTCAAGAATCGTCAAGTGGCGGCACTCTGGTAGTCAAAGTTCATTTTCTTTATCGCCCAGTGCACTTTATGTTCCAATTCCATTGGAAGGTGACACGCTTTTCCATATACTAATCCGTAAGGAGTCGTCCCGATAGGGGTCTTGAAAGCAGTGCGGTATGCCCAAAGGGCGTCACTCAACTTTTGAGACCAATCCTTCCTTGATGCCCTCACCGTCTTCTCTAGGATGCTCTTGATCTCTCTATTGGATAATTCCACTTGGCCACTCGTTTGGGGGTGATATGAAAGACCGATCTTGTGATGTACTCTGTACTTCTTAAACATCGCCTCAAACTTCTTTTCGATAAAGTGGCTTCCCCCATCATTTATGACCGTTATTGGGACTCCAAAACGGGGGAAGATTGTGTTCTTGAAAAACTTGGCCACTACTCTTGTGTCATTTGTTAGGGGTGGCTATGTCTTCCACCCACTTCGAGACATAATCAACTGCGACTAAAATGTACTTGTTGTCGTCACTTGACAAGAAAGACCCCATGAAATCGACACCCCAGCAGTCAAATAACTCTATCTCCAGAATGCCTTGTAAGTGCATCTCGTTCTTCTTCGTGATGATTCCCGTTCTTTGGCACTTATTGCATGATCTGATGTATTCATTGGCGTCTCTAAAGATGGTGGGCCAATAGAAGCCACTTTGGAAAATTTTTGCTATGGTTTTGGTGATCGCTGCATGTCCACCGCAAGGTTTGTCATGGTAGTGCGACATAACAGCAGTGGCTTCTTCTTTCGGAATACATCATCTGATGATCCCATCGGCGCATGTTTTGAACAAGTATGGGTCATCCCAAAAGTAGTTCTTGACATCATGTAAGAATTTCCTCCTCTGATAGGTTTCCATTCCATGCGGGATTATGCCGCTCACTAAATAGTTGACTATGTCGGCGTGCCAAGGTGCTTCGGAGGAGGATGCTGCAAATAACTGCTTGCCGATGAAAGTGTCATCGATCGATAAGCTGTCATCTCCATGCCTTTGAATCAGCCGCGAAAGATGGTCTGCCACTACATTCTCAGTTCCTTTCTTGTCCTTGATTTCTATATCAAACTCTTGGAGGAGGAGAATCCATCGTATCAATCGTGGTTTTGCATCCTTCTTGCTCAATAAGTATTTTAATGCTGCATGGTCTGTGTGGACTATTACCTTGGATCCCAAAAGATAAGATCTGAACTTTTCAATAGAGTACACAACGGCTAGTAATTCCTTCTCTCTAGTGGTGTAATTCTTCTTAGTGTCATCCAAAGCTTTGCTAGCATAGTATATTGCATGAAGCCTTCCCTCTTTCCTTTGGCCTAAAACAACTCCCACCGCTTGGTCACTGGCGTCACACATCAACTCAAAGGGTAGGTTCCAATCCGGTGGTTGTATAATAGGTTCTGAGATGAGAGCTTCCTTCAACATGCTAAAAGCTAGCTAGCCAGTGTCAAAAAAAACAAAAAGAGCATCCTTCGCAAGGAGTTCCGTAAGAGGACAAGCGATACTAGAAAAATCCTTAATAAAGCAACGGTAAAAACCTGCATGGCCTAGAAACCCACGGATGCCCTTAAGGTTAGTGGGAGGTGGCAAGTCGTTGATGATTTCAACTTTGGCTTTGTCATCTTCAATTCCCTTAGAGGTGATGACATGACCAAGCACGACTCCCTCCGTCACCATGAAGTGGCACTTTTCCTAATTTAAAGTCAAGTTATTGTCATGGCACTGTTCTAAGACTTTAGACAAATTAGCTAAACAAGCATCGAAGTCGGTGCCGTAAACAGAGAAGTTATCCATGAAAACTTCCATTATATTTTCAATGAAGTCTGAGAAAATAGATGCCATACACCTTTGGAATGTTACGGGTGCATTACATAATCCAAATGGCATTCTTCGGTATGCGAAAGTGCCATATGGACATGTAAACGTCGTCTTTTCTTGGTCATCACTATGCAGTGGGATTTGGAAGAATCCGGAATACCCATCGAGGTAACAAAAGTATTTGTGCTTGGCAAGTCGCTCAAGCATTTGATCAATGAAGGGGGAGAGGAAAGTGGTCTTTTCTGGTGGCTTTGTTGATTTTTCTATAATCAATATACATGCGCCAACCAATGACAGTCCTAGTGGATATTAACCCATTTTTATTGTTCCTAACAATGGTCATGCCGCCTTTTTGGGGACAGCCTAAACAGGACTAACCCATTTACTGTCGGAAATGGGATAGATAATATCGACCTCTAGCAGTTTTAACACCTCCTTTTTCACTACCTCCTTCATGTTAGGATTCAGTCGCCTTCAGGCTCGATGGAGGTAGCTTCTTTATCCTCAAGTTGGATTCTATGGGTGAATATGGTGTCGCTAATGCCTTTCAGATCGGCAATGCTATACCTATTACCTTCCTATGAGCTCTGAGGATTTTAAGGAGGCTTTCCAATTGTGGCCCGGTGAGGGAGGCGTTAAACAGGGTAGGTGGAGTTCTCCCCTAAGAATGCATATTTTAAATTAGCGGGAAGAGGTTTCAGTTCTACCTGAGGGGGCGATGTACCCCCATCATCACTTGTCTATGAGAAGGATGCGTCCTCAACCTTTGGTTTGGATTCTGGAAATTTCTCGTTGATTGATTTATAGGATGGACAAGGTGATGACGGTGCATCGTGGTAGACATCTGCGAAACCTATCTCCATAGGAAATTGTTCTGTTGTGCATCTGCCAGTAGAAATAGAGTTCTCAGACATGCATGCACCATCGAGTGTAGAGTCCAGAAGGCTTCCCTGATTGATGTCCCTCTGGAAGGGTTCGGGATCTGTGTATTCATCATGGTTGTAATCTTCATGTGTCTCAGTCTGGAGGATGTTGTCACTATAGAAGCGTAGAGTGCCTCCTTCGTACTACACATAGACTCCGTCAACGGTGAGGACGCCGTCCAAGGCGTCTGCATTCTGGAAGGTGTCCGTAATGAAGACTAAAAGTTCTCGAACCATTGGGTCATTTACAGGGAATTCTATTGGACCATTAGTCCATACATCAGTCACTACGCTTTCCAGTATACTTAAGAGCTGGGAGTCATCCAAAGGTTCAAATTGGCGAGTTTCTCTCCAGTACTCGTCAACGGATAGAACTTCGACAGCCTTAAGAATCATCACGTCCCCTTCGAAGCTTATGCGGATATCGTCCTTGTAACGGTCACTTTTCGACCGAGTTTTTTTCGTACGCGT